>JASDDO010000019.1:248051845-249301845 GCA_030015575.1 Agapanthus africanus | reverse complement strand
CTTTCTGAGAGTACAACTCCTATTGAAGGGACCAAGTCCCTCTTGCCTCAAAGCGCTAACGCCCAAAGCGCTAGCGCCCGGGCGCCCACGTACCTGACACGTGGAGCACTAGCGCTCAAAGCGCTAGCGCCCGAGCACCTTACACGTGGGGCACTAGCGCTCAAAGCTCTAGCGCCCGAGCGCCTGACACGTGGGGCGCTAGCGCTCTAAGCGTTAGCGCTCTTGCGCTCAAAGCGCTAGCGCCCGAGCGCCTGACACGTGGGACGCTAGCGCTCTTGCGCTCAAAGCACTAGTGCCCGAGCGCCCACGTGCCTGACACGTGGGGCGCTAGCGCTCAAAGCGCTAGCGCTCGAACGCTTTCTCCCACGCATCCTTTGGATGCCTTTTCCCCCTTTATATATATATATATATATATATATATATATATATATATATCCTTTTCCCCCTTTATATCTATATATATATATATATACGCACACACAGACACACACACACACATACACACACACACTCCATGACACTGTCCTTGTTAGAAAAAAAATTTAACGGGGCGCTGCCCTGCACCCCGAAAGGGGGCTGCTAGCCCCTTTGACCCCCAGCCCGCTATCCAGGTAGCGGGACCCCCGTAAAAACTCTGTGAGGCCCCCGATATATCCCAAACCTTTTCAAAACACAACACTGCACATTGAGTTCGCATGACCAGTTTAACCCGTCAATCGGAGGTTCTCTCGCTCCAAATGCGAGGGGTAATTAATGGCAGCTTAGTCCGCGGCTGCCGAAGATTTGGATCCCCATAATCAATAAACCCCAGCCTACCCTAGACAGGGGGAATCTGTAATGCGCTTGACAACCGCACGCGTATTCCCATCTCAATGGGGTGACGAAAAACACCCTACAGATTCTGGCATGCCCGGTAGGACATTTCTCTCCTCCCATATTTCGGGTTAAACGTTCATGCGAACTCAATCAATGTACATATCGATTGCCTATACTGAAATGATGTTTTCTTTTCGTGCAGCAATCAACTTTCAACGACAATGTCTCCAAAGACGAATTTAGCTTCCAACGCGACCCTGATCCCTTACGTGTTCAAGGTCAATGCTCGTGTGGTTCTCCCCGCAAGCCTCAGTCGACAGTGGGAGGAACTGCCCTACCAGTTTGGCTCCGTCATCATCTACCCTACCGGAAGCGCTCATCTGGCAGAAATCCCGGCAAAACAAGTGGCCAAGCCGGTCTCAAAGGGCAAGAGGCCGAATGTCGTGATCGCCAAGGCACCACAACCGAAACTTAAGACGGTGTCTGAACGACTCTCTGGTTCTCCAGCTGGGAGCAAGACCTCCGGTACAAAGGGCAATATCAAACGTTGCGGACGAGCCCAGGCGATGACTCCAACAAATGCACAATCAGGCGTATCTCCAATGCCTTCCATCACCCGGTCTACGGTGGCTTCCCGAAGAGCCGGAACCTGCCAAGCGCTCAAATCAGAAAAGTTAAGGTAGAAGTGGCTCAGGTATCGAGCCAACAAGAGGGCCAGGACTTCAGCCAGGTGGAGTCGTGTGAGATTCCAAGAGCAGAGTCATCCTGCGATGACGACTGAATCAGCCGTAAGAATCAGCAATTCCTTCGAACCTCTGAAATGGGTTCAGAAAAATGCCATGACCGGCAGAATCAAGAAGACAGCGGTCCAAACGTCGCTAGAAAGAGACGTGTCCTGACCCCAACAGAAAAAGTATGGCACTGTTTCTTCAAGATTCTATCAGACACTCTGTGCCGCACGAAAGCAGCGGGGCAAACCCAGAAACGAAGTGCCAGCACCATTCAAGAACCTGGTCAGGCCAGCCGCCGATAATAAAAAGATGGCTGGATATATTATCCATACGGTCTATATGGCGGGCGGACGCCCCAGCGACAACCTTCGCAGCAAAAGCAAGGATGGGGCCACCACATCCCAAGCCCAATCTGGCTTGAATGTGGTTGTCGCTGCCCAAGAACAGCCGCCCCCGCCGGATGATGAAAACCCTATCGATGAGGACGATAGGCAGAAGGACCCTTCGGTCCAGGCAGAGTCAACCTCGGACAGCGAAGAAGAGCCAACTTTCCGCCCCAGGACCGAGGAGCAAGAACTGCTTCAAGAGCTTCGAAAACAGCTCAAGAGCAAAGATAAAGAGATGGTCAAGCTCTATTCGAAAATTGACGACCTAACGAACGTTGTGATGCAGCTTACGGCTCAAATTGCTCGAGTGCCTCCCAATCAAGCACAAGTCACTACTCATGAGCCGGATGATGACAATCCAAAACGACCGATGCCTGTCCCTTTGGGTCCAAGATTTGTCGAGCCACACGAAAGCCGGCCGCATTCCTCTTTTGGGGACGCCTTGGCCCCAGATAACACCATCCCACTAACATAAGATTGGATAATGGATTTGGTCATCGGCAAGGTTAAAACATTGGTGGCCGAAGCTGAAGCTCAGAAAGAAATTGGCAGTAGCGGGAGGCCATATCCCGTACAGTACGATCTGATCAAGTTCCCGAGCGGCTACGTCATTCCTAAGTTCGGAAGATTTGACAGAACGGGAAATGCCAATCAGCACGTCGCCCACTTTAAAGCATCGTGCGGAAATACAGGGGGCAATGATGCGCTCCTTATTCGTCAGTTTGTCAACAGCATGACCGGTGTCGCTTTTGACTGGTACGTGAGTATACCAGACGAGTCCGTTATTACCTTTTCCCAAATGGAGTCTCTGTTTCGACAAAGGTTCATGAGTGTCAGTGATAAAATCTCCATTGCTGACCTTGTGAGGACCAAGCCGGGAAAGAATGAAAGCAACACCGACTTTATCGCCCGATAGCGTAATCTCACAGTCAAGTGCAAACCGCCGCTGGAGCAGGACCAGTCCGTCAGCCTTCTCATTGGGAACCTCAGCAATTGGATGGTCACATTCTTGTGTACAGCAGGCCTCAAGACGTTTCAAGAGCTAACCAAGAAAGTCCAAATGCTGGAACGCTCGAAGCAAGCGTCTACCTCGGACTCTCAGAGAGACAAGACTTGGAAAAGCAAGCGGGACGACAATCGTAGAAGCGGGAGTTTCAGCAGTACCAATGTTTTCAATGCGTCCGACAATGAAGAAAAACGAAGGGCGGGCGAATCCAAAACCAACCGGTCTCGAAAGCCAGTGCTGGGGGAGAAGGGCCTTCCCTAGAGGAGAAAAAGAACAAGGTTTTTCTTTCAGAAGGGACAAGGTCCGGAAGATATTTAAAGATGCCTTGAACAACGGTCTACAATTGCCAGAGTCGAAAAGACCTTAAGAAGCAAAAATGACCGACAATCCCCTGTATTGTCCATACCACCGAGTAGTGAGCCATGCGATCGAGGATTGCTATATCTTCAAAGACTGGGTCGAGAAGCAGTACAAGGCTGGAGAGATCGAGCTGTCCAAAAGTATGTTGGTGAACAATTACGTTGCAACCACCAATTTTATACAGACAGAAGCTAAAGCCTTCTGGGAGTAGACAGCCGAACTCGCTGCCCTGAGAAATGAAACGGACTCACCGCAGCCTCCGTGGAGTATGCACATATCTAATAAGACGAAGAAGATGATAAAGCTACTTCGGAAAGAGCCCAGGACGGAATGGGAAGGGCAGAAGAAATCTACCTTTCCAGCTGCCAATGCGGCTCCATCAGGGTCAAAATCTAAAAGGCTCAAGAAGAAGAAAAGTGCAGCTCGGCGCGAAAAGGAGTCTGCAGGGAGATCGACCATTCAAAAATATATCGATTCCCTCGAAGAATATGAATAGAAGGAAAGAACTCTAATTCAATTGAAGGAGTTCCTCTCTGTACGAGCGGCTGAAATTCTGGAGGAGTTAGAAGAAAACTCTAATGAAGAGATCCCAGTAGTGACCTGCTACGCCATCCATCTTGGCAGCGACTCTGAGGAGGAGCTCTGTTTTCCCGAAGAGGACGAGGAGCTCACCACAAAGGCCAACCAAACCCAGCTTAGAAGCGGAAGGGCTCTACCGCCAAATCAGGGCAACGCCCCAAAAGGGAAGGAAAAACAAGTCGCTAATGAAGAAGATAGCAGAGAACTTGCTCATGAAGATTCGAGTCTTTCTCCAGTAGTCTATAATGTCTTGGCTCACCTCCGAAAGCTTCTGTCTCTCCTTAGCATCTACGATGCCTTGGTTCTATCTCAAGAGCTTAAAGATGTTCTCATTCATGCTCTGCAAAACCCTGAGCGGTATCAGGCTTGCTTTGCTGAAATTAATATGAAAGAAGCTCAGTACACTCTGCATGCTGCCGCAGTCACGTTTAAGGATAAAGACTTGCTATTGGGAACGGCTGAGCATAATCGGCCGCTTTACGTGACCGGGTACAGCGACGGAGATCGGATTAATTGCATATTGATTGATCCGGGGTCCTCAGTGAACATCATGAACTTGCGAACTCTGAAGAGTTTGTTAATGGACGTTCGACACCTGTCAAGGGAAAGGATTGTCATTCAAGACTTCAACCAAAATTGCTAGCAAGTTCTGGGGTCCATAGCTCTGCCAATCAAATTTGTGGATCTGCAAACTGAACCTAAGATATACGTGATCGACGCTGACATGTCTTATAAAATTCTCTTGGGGCAGCCGTGGCTTCACGATTACGGCATCATTCCGTCAATGCATGAAGTATACTAAAAATGGCGAAGAAAGACGCATTGACGGATACATACAGCCGTTCGGTGTGCAGGAAGTCCGATATGAAGATTCTCGGTACTTCATGAACCACCAAAATGCTAAGCCACAACTGACTAAGAATAGACTGGCCCCAAGACTCAAAAGAAAATCTACGCCGGCTGTCACTTTCAAAAGCAAAAGCGTCCAAGTGCGCCCGCATTTTGGTAGCAAAACTGATGAGTCCGACACTGGAAGTCCGTCCTTCTGTAAAACTCGCCCTCGTTTCGGTAGCGATACGGACGAATCTGACGCTGAAGGCCCATCTAGCAGCAAAATTCGCCCTCATCTTGGTAGCGACACTGAAGAGTCGGAAGAAGAGGACCTGCCTTGCAATAGCTGCGCAGATTGGACCCCCATGCAACAAGCGAAACTACGAGAGACCTTCGAAATTACAGAAGGGTCCCTAGTTGTCACAAGGGTGCCGGAGCAGATGTGCAAAGAGCTCAATGCATTGTCAGTTTCTACCGTGGACCAGCTGAAAATTTTCTATGTTCTTGGAAGGAAAAGTGGACAGAAGGGCATCCTGTTTTATGGGTCAAATCCTGTTGTGCACCCGGACGATTTGTCTGTCGCGTGCCTTCCCTATGAGAGGAGCATAAGAGCCGTCTTCAATCCCAGATACTATGCACCCGAGATGCGGGAATATTTCAAAAGGTGCGGATGCCGGCTATATCAAACGGAGTTCGAAGCAAAGTTTTATGAAGGGCTATGGCATCCGCCCCAGGTCCGAGCACTCATCGATGTACAAATTCCAGATAGACGGGGCATAGGCTTCATTCAACCTGATTCCAAAGCATGCTACATGATCCATGTTGGTGAAGCCAGTGAAAGATCAAATGATGATGACGAGATAGCCGAACCAGAAGAAGCTCCTCAAGAGCTCAAAGTTGGCGGACAAGCAACCTTTGACGAGCTAACCGAGATTGACTTAGGAACACCCAATAATCCAAGGCCGACCTACATCAGCTCGCTCTTGTCAGAGGAAATGAAAGCGCAGATAATCGCCCTGCTACACGAGTTCGTCGACTGCTTCGCGTGGACGTACAAAGAAATGCCTGGCCTTTCCCCTGAAGTAGCCGTGCATAAACTGGCTATATCTCCTGATGCTAAGCCAATCAAACAAGCTTCTCGAAGAATGAGAAGGGGGTTAGAAGAAAAGGTCATCGAGGAAACCAAGAAACTCATCGATGCCGGCTTCATCAGGGAGGAAAAATATGCGGACTGGATCGCATGCATAGTCCTAGTGAAGAAGAAAAATGGGCAGATCCGAGTTTGTGTCGATTTCAGGGACCTCAACAAGGCATGTCCTAAAGACGACTTCCCGCTACCGGTCATGGAAATGATGGTCGATGACACATCAAATTACAAGTTGTTCACCTTTATGGATGGCTCGTCGGGATATAATCAGATCAAGATGTCGCCTGAGGATGAGAAACACACAGCATTTCGAACCCCGATCGGAATATATTGCTACAAGGTGATGCCGTTCGGACTGAAGAACGCAGGTGCTACATACCAAAGGGCGATGACCAATATCTTTGATGACCTAATTCATAAGGTCTTCAAATGTTATGTTGATGATCTGGTCGTCAAGAATAAAGCCAAGGCCGATCACATCCAAGATCTTAGGACCGTTCTCACCGGACTGAGGGAGTACGATCTGAAAATGAATCCTCTGAAGTGCGCTTTTGGCATGTCATCGGGAAAATTCCTGGGCTTCATAGTCCGACATCGAGGGATTGAAGTTGACCCATCCAAGATAAAGGCCATTATGGAGATGCCCCCTCCAAAGAATTTGACGCAGCTAAGATCTTTTCAAGGCAAGCTTGCTTATATACGAAGGTTTATCTCAAATCTATCGGGGAGATGTAGGCCCTTCTCAAAACTCATGAAGAAAGGAGCTCCTTTTATCTGGGATGCCGAATGTCAAGCAGCGTTCGAAAGCATCAAACAGTACTTGTTGCACCCTCCAGTACTGGTCGCTCCCATTCTAAATAAACCGCTGATTCTCTACACTGCCGTGCTAGATGAGTCACTCGGTGCGCTCCTTGCCCAAAACAACGAGGAGGGAAAAGAGAATGCCCTCTACTACCTCAGTCGAACTTTAGTCGGGGCGGAACACAACTATTCCCCGATCGAAAAGCAATGCCTGGCTCTGATGTTCGCTATAAAGAAGCTGAGACACTATCTGCTCGCTCATCGGGTTATGCTGATCTCTATGGTCGACCCGCTCAAACACTTAATGACCAAAGCAAGCCTAGCCGGTAGAATGTCAAGATGGGCTGTCATGCTACTTGAGTTCGTCATAGTTTATACTCCTCAGAAAGCAGTGAAAGGGCAAGCTCTTGCAGACTTCCTCGCCGCTCATCCTATACCAGAAGGGTCGCCGCTAAATTATGAGTTACCCGACGAACAAGTGCTGCACCTAGAGGAAGTCGATCCATGTTGGGAGCTCTACTTCGATGGAGCCTCATCAATAAGGAGCTCCAGTAAATCAAGTGTCCCGGAGATAAAAGCAGGGATAGGATTGGTGTTCATCACGCCATCAATGGGAGCCCTACGGCGTTCTTTCGCTCTCACCGAGCCTCGAACAAACAATGAAGCTGAGTATGAAGCTCTGATAGCTGGTCTGGAGCTCGCCATAGAAATGGAAATCCTTCGACTACCGGTTTACGGTGACTCCCAGCTTTTCATCAACCAAGTAAGCGGCGATTATAAGATATACAAACCCGAGTTAGCTCGGTACAAAAGCCGAATGGTGGAACTCATGAAACGGTTCACTCATATTGAGCTGATGAGAGTTCCTAGAGCGTTGAATGGAAATGCTGACATACTCGCTCGCTTAGCCAAGAAGCTGGCTGATCCTGACATGGACGAAATTCTGATCACAGTCAGGAGCCGGCAAATTCTGCCCCCAGTCTCTTTACGAGAAGAGGAAAGCACGGAACAGAAGAGCAGTCCCGCCGAAAAGGCTTCGATCGTTCAAGACGAGCCCGATTAGAGAGAACCCTTCATAGAGTACTCCGATACGACAAGCTGCCTGAAGAAAAATCTGTGAGGGTTCAGCTGAAGAAGAGAGCTCTCCGATACGTATTTGTAAATGACACGCTACACCGCAGGTCATATGACCAACTTTGGCTCAGGTGTCTGTCATTAGCCGAAGCCCAAAAGGTCATGAAAGAAGTTCACTCGGGCGTTTGCGGTGCTCACCAATCTGGCCCCAAGATGCGACTTCAAATCAAACGGCTTGGGTATTACTGGCCCACCATGATACGGGATTGCGAAGAGCATGCAAAGAAATGTCATATCTGCCAAATTCACGGTGATTTCATTCACAAGCATCCCAATCCATTGCATCCTACGGCGGCGGCGTGGCCCTTCGAAGTCTGGGGCACTGACATAGTTGGCCCAATTGATCCTCCGTCATCCAAAGGCCACCGGTTCATATTGGCCGCAACTGATTATTTCTCCAGATGGTCTGAAACTGTCCCGTTAAAAGAAATCAAGACAGAAGATATTCTGATGTTCTTCTGGCATAATATTTTATACCGCTTCGGTACACTAAGAAGAATCATTTCTGACAACGGGCCTTCTTTCAAGAGCTTCAAAATCTCAAGATTCGCTACTCAACACAAGATAGACTGGAGATATTCCTCCATCTATAATCCAAGAGCCAATGGGCTAGCCGAAGCCTTCAATAAGACTCTATGCAAGCTCCTGAGGAAAAATGCTTCAGCCAACAAGAGAGACTGAAATTTCAAGCTTCACAAGGCGTTGTGGGCATATCGTACCACGCACCGTACTCCAACTCAATCCACTTCATACTCATTGCTCTTCAGAGTGGAGGTGGTCCTCCCCCTCGAAGTCGAAGTTCCAAGCTTAAGAATGGCCGTTCAGCATGAATTGACGGAGGAGGAAAACGTGCTCCTTCGGCTGGAAGAGCTTGACGCCCTCGAAGAAAAGAAGCTCGTGGTGCAGCAAAATCTGGAGCTATACCGAGCCCAAATGTCACGGGCCTATAACAAGATGACCCGTCTCCGCGCTTTTAAGAAAGGTGAATTGGTGTTGGTCCTCAAAAGACCGATCATCCCCAATCGACATGCCAAGGGAAAATTCGAGCCAAACTGGGAAGGACCATACGTCATCGAAAAAATGTTCGACGGAGGATCCTACCAACTAATAATTGCGGAGGAAGAAAGGCCCATGCCACCCATCATTGGCCGATACCTCAAGAAATACTACGCGTGAATGCTCCAAGTCGCAGGTGAATTGAGCACACCAGCCCTACGGTCTGGATCATACATCCTGCAAAACCGTATACAATCCACGGGCATAAACAACCCTTATCTCCCCCAAGTCCTGCTGGTGAGACTACTTTTAAAGTCCCACCAGCGTAAAAAAAAATGGTGTTTCCACAAGCAAAATGGGCACGGATGAAAACCCAAAAGGGCCCCGTGAGTAAAAATAGCAGGACTGCCGGCCAGTTAGTGAAAACCCGAAAGGGAGCAAACTCGTGAAAAGAAATAAAATACACTCGCAAAGTCCTCTCGACCTTGTGAGGAGAAAATCCCTGCGTGAGATCCTTACGACTCACAAAGGGGCAACACACTTAGGAATCCTCACGATTCCTAAGGAGAACATACACCTGTGAGATCCTCTCGACTCGTAGGGAGAAAATGCTTTTATGGGACCCTTACGGCTCATAAAATTGAAAAGCCTTAGGTGATAGGGACCTAAACCTGTCTCCTAAGCCATTGTTCCCCAACGGGCAACGGCAAATGATGAGTCGCTCCTGGCATTTCGCTTCAGTGTTAGCGATGCTGATGCCGACCAAAAACCCAAATCCCAAGTCCTCCCAAGGCAAATAATGAGTTGCTCTTGGCATTATTCCAGTGCAGCAATGCTGATGCTAAACCAAAACCAAAATCCAATTTCTCAAAATTCTCCCGGCCCTACGGTTAGTCTCCAAATTGACTACCGTATACAATCCACGGGCTCAAATAATTCTCATCATACCCATACCCCACCACAATCACAAGTCCAGCGGCCGGTCTCCGCCCTTGGACTTATGCTCCATTTGGGAAGACCCACTCATGTGTCCTCACGATACATGAGGAGAACCAACTTACGGAATCCTCACGACTCGTAAGAAAACACCTTCATAGGATCCTTACGACTCACAAAGGAAAAACACACTTGGGGGTCCCTACGACTCCTAAGGAGAAAGTGCACCTACGAGATCCTTTCGACTCGTAGGGAGAAAATGCTTTTATGGGACCCTTACGGCTCATAAAATTGAAAAGCCTTAGGTGATAGGGACCTAAACCTGTCTCCTAAGCCATCGCTCCCCAACAGGAAAAGGCAAATGATGAATTGCTCCTGGCACGTGTGCTTCAGTGTTAGCAACGCTGATGCCTACCCAACCCCAAAATCCCAAAACTCCAATCCAATAGACCCCTAAGTCTTTAAACTGGGAACAAATGACTTCTAAGTCGTTAAACTGGGAACAGATGACCTCTAAGTCGTTAAACTGGGAACGAAGGAAATCTCCTCATGGCAGATGTTGATTCGCTCCTGGTACCATATTCTAGTGCAGCGGTGCTGATGTCAACCCAAGTCACATCAAATCAGAAAAACAACCAATGGCCTCCCTGGCAGAATCAAACTCCACCTCGGAAAAAAGTCAACTTCATCTCTGACACCGCAAGGATCGGAGCAAGTCAAATCCAGCACCGACCGTCCACATTGCAAAAAGGGCAGCACCGACCGCCCAAGTCGCAAAAAGGGCAGCATCGACCGTCCACGTCGCAAAAAGGGCAGCACCGACCGTCCACGTCGCTAAAAGGGCAGCACCGACCGTCCACGTCGTAAAAAGGGTAGAACTGACCGTCCACGTTGCTAAAATGGCAGGATCGACCGTCCAAGTCGCTAAAAGGGCAGCATCGATTGTCCAAGTCGCTAAACGGGCAGCACCGACCGTCCAAGTCGCAAAAAGGGTAGAATCGACTGTTCACGTCGCTAAAAGGGCAGCACCGAACGTCTAAGTCGCAAAAATGGCGGCACCGACCGTCCACGTCGCTAAAATGGCGGCACCGACCGTCCACGTCGCTAAAATGGCAGTATCGACCGTCCAAGTCGCAAAAAGGGCAGCACCGACTGTCCACGTCGCTAAAATGGCAGCACCGACCGTCCACGTCGGTAAAATGGCAGCATCGACTGTCCAAGTCGCAAAAAGGACAAAATCGACCGTCCATGTCGTAAAAAGGGCAGTGCCAGCTTCCTAAAAGTGGAAACCAAATCAAGTCACCTCCACGTGAAAGAAGATCCATCAATTTCATGCACACGACCCACATGTGTGGTATGCATTTATTGATGGGGGGCAATTTGTTGGGGTAAAAATTTACACCCCGGTTGACCAAGTCAAAATCAAAGTCAACCTCAAACCAGGTGGGCCCAAGCCCAGGTCAAGTGGGCCAATGCCCGGAGCAAGCCCGAACATGAAGCGGCCGGCCTCCCCCCATGCCAAAATAAAAATTTTGTAATAAATAATTTTGTTGTATTTCTTGTATTTTTATTTTATGAATAAATGTAAGAAAATGGGCATAAAGCCAAATTTTGTAAAGCCCATGGCTTATGTGCAAAAAGAAATAGCACATGAGCCATGAGATGGGCAAAATGCTATTTTTGTAGAGCCTAAGGGGCTATATGTAAAGTGTATAGCCTATAAAGCCAAGGATAATGAAAATATCCCAACATCTTTTTCTCTCTCCAAAAAAAGAATCCAGATCTGAGATTTTTCTCCTTCCTCAAGGTTCTAAAACCTTCTTCTTTCTCTTGAATTAAATCAAGAGTTTTACTCTTCCTTTTAAAAAAAAATAGTTTTTCACCATAAAACCCACAAAGGGGAACTCAGATCTTCCATTAGATCTCAGAAAGGAGAGATTTTTAAAATCTCATACTTCTTGATCTTCAAGATCCGGCCAACAAAGGAAGAAGAAGGAGACCCATCTCCAGAAACCCCACTTTGGGGAAGATCCAGGGCTCAAGGGGAGAAGCCCCCCTTCATCAGCTTCAAAATATCTTAGGAGTTTAACTCCTCATATATATACACACACATATATATATACACACACAAAATAATAGGTGTGCCTTTCTGGGAGTACAACTCCTATTGAAGGGACCAAGTCCCTCCTGCGCTCAAAGCGCTAGCACCCAAAGCGCTAGCGCCCGAGCGTCCACATGCCTGACACATGGGGCACTAGTGCTCAAAGCGCTAGCGCTCTTGCGCTAAAAGAGATAGCGCCCAAAGCACTAGCTCCCGAGCACCTGACACGTGGGGCACCAGCGCTTTTGCGCTCAAAGCGCTAGCGCCCGAGCGCCTGACACGTGGGGCGCTAGCGCTCAAAGTGTTAGCGCTCTTGCGCTCAAAGCGCTACCGTCCGAGCGTCTGACACGTGGGGCGCTAGCGCTCAAAGCGCTAGCACTCAAAGCGCTAGCGCTCTTGCGCTCAAAGCACTAGCGTCCAAAGCACTAGTGCCCGAACGCCCACGTGCCTGACACGTAGGGTGCT
Source organism: Agapanthus africanus (assembly GCA_030015575.1). Lineage (NCBI taxonomy): Eukaryota > Viridiplantae > Streptophyta > Magnoliopsida > Asparagales > Amaryllidaceae > Agapanthus > Agapanthus africanus. The sequence goes on along the minus strand of JASDDO010000019.1, from coordinate 249,289,556 downwards.
AGCGCTCAAAGCGCTAGCGCTCTTGCGCTCAAAGCGCTAGCGTCCAAAGCATTAGCGTCCAAGCACTTTCTCCCACGCATCCTTTGGATGCCTTTTCCCCCTTTACACACACATACATACTCCACGACACTGTCCCTGTTAGAAAAAAATTTCTAACGGGGCACTGCCCCGCACCCCGCAAAGGGGCTGCTAGCCCCCTTGACCCCCAGCCTGCTATCCGGGTAGCGGGACCCCCGTAAAAACTCTGCGGGCCCCCCAATATAGCCCAAACCCTTTCAAAATACAACACTGCACATTAAGTTCGCATGACCAGTTTAACCCGCCAATTGAAGGTTCTCTCGCTCCAAATACGAGGGGTAATTAACGGCAGCTTAGTCCGCGGCTGCCGGAGATTCGGATCCCCACAATCAATAAACCCCAGCCTACCCTAGGCAGGAGGAATCTGTAATGCGCCTGACAAGCGCGCGCGCGTATTCCCATCTCAATGGGGTGACGAAAAACACCCTACAGCTATCGGCTTGCATGTGATAGACCATCCCATACGCGCATACTTGCGATTACCTGTATATGTTATTTACTATTCACGAGTTGACAACTCATCCCCGTTGTGCCACAGTGTTTTGCAGGTAGTCCCTCAGGGCAGTTGATTGATCTCAAAGAATTTCTAGTAACCGCAATCAAGAACGGCGTCGCTTGGTAGCTAGCCGGTGAGTACGGGTCGGTCCACAGGGATGTTGTGAATTTCCTAATCGCTCTTACGAGTTAATTCCGAACGTTGTGAACGGATTGATTGAATCTAAAAACTAAATTAATTTAGATCTAAATCTTGCTAGGGTTAGGTCTAGGTTAAGTTTGGAAAGTCAATAAATCTCACCGCTTTCTATACCCATATTAAGATCTATTAGGAGTTATGGTAATTATTAATAGAGGGGATTAGAACCATTCGGGAAGATGTTTCTTCCTCCAGCTTCTTGTCCTTCCTTTATCAATCCTTACCCTAACCTCCATGGAAAACACGCGCAACTGGGCCTTTATACTACGGTATCACTGCTACCTCGTGGGATAGGGTGCCTAGGGAGCGGTGTGTGCATGTATGCATGGAGTCCTATTAATTATATGTGATGGGCAAGAAAGGGGTGAGAGATCTTCATCTCTTAAACCTTCCCTAAAGCTAACCCTAACAAGCGAGGAGACTACTCACTCATTAGGGAATTGAAGAACAGATCTAAACTATTTATCTAGGGCAATGAATTAAAGATCTAAGTAGGGCAGATAATAAATTTAAGCTAGGGCAAGGAATTAAATCTAAACTAGGGCAAGAATAGAAATTACCTAGGGCAGAAAATAAATTAAGAACTTACAAATTGATGCTCTCCAAAGAAATCTGAATTTTATTAATGAAGGGAGGCATGGTCTAATACAAGGATTTGGGTCTCTATTTATAAGACATAGAAAACCCTAGGTTTACAATTGCCGCATGTCTGTATTTACAAAAATACCCCTAAAAAGACTAGTCACCGCTGCCTCAGGTTATGGAAAAATTTTGCGCCACTACGTACATAACACGGCCGCTGAACCGCGGCCGCAGCCAGGGTTTGGCCGCGGTTCCGTGGCCAAAAGATGGAATTGGCTGCTTCAATTTCTTCTGTTAGTTCTGGGCATTTTGGTCTTCCTACTTCTTTAGTTCTTTTCTCAGATTGGCTTCTCGGTTTCTTCCAGATCTCCTAGTGAATAATTGTAGTGGACTTTTACCGTTGCTTCGAGACGAAGTCTTGAACCGTGCGCTGCCTTGTATTTTGTGAACTGATCTTCGTGTAGGCTTGATCAAGATCCTTTTATTTGTTGGTCGTAGTTTCACTTTTGCATCGTCTTTTATCCTTTTCACTATTTTAGCTCTAAGAACCTGTAACCTGTAACTAAGTAGCAGACATGGGTCAAAAGCACCTGTTTATTTGTAAAACTAATAAGAATGGGGAATATAATAATGCAATATTATGACATGAACAGCAGTCGCGGCAGGGCTTTCATCTATCGTATCATCTTTTGCAGCGGATACCACTACTGCTGACTGGGTGCAGTTTTGCTATAGGTGGATTTTGCGGTTATCCGATATTGCTCATTGTATATTCGTTGCATCCAGTACCCTCCATCTACTACTTTCATGTATTGACTTAGAGACGAGTTGTGAGGACGATATTGTATATTATTTTTGACTTGGAGGTCTTTTATGCAGTTTCACTTTATATCGTCTTTTTCTTCGCTACGGCGTCGTATTTTTGCTTGTGATGGTTGTTTTCCGCATTTGGGCGTGGATTTGCTCCCGTTGGGGATTCTTTACTTATATATTTATGTTGTACCCTTTTGGGGGGCTTGTTTTACAAAGGAGGTGCTGCCAAATTTTAAAGGAAGTGAATTTAGACTTTAAAGATTTTTACTTGAGATTTCAAAAGTTTAACAATGTTATTATCACTTACTACTTTTGATGGTTTAGATTGCTGGGTTTTCGGCTTACTTAAATTGTGTTACGCCTGTAGACGTTGCGTAGTTTAAGGGCCGTCACGTGCCAAATTAAGGGCCGTGACAATTTTATTCCTGGAGTAGCGCCGATTTCAAAGGTTTGTTATCCAATGGCGCCGGTGGAACTGGAAGAGGTAAAGAAACAAGTTGCCGAATTACTGGAGAAGGGTTGGATTCGTAGCAGCGGTTCACCATGAGGAGCTCCAGTTCTTTTAGTCAGGAAGAAGGATGGCACGCGGAGGATGCGCATTGACTATCGAGAATTAAATCGGGTGACTATTAAGAACAAGTACCCAATCTCTCGTATCGACGAATTATTCGATCAACTCAGTGGCACGCGAGTATTCTCGAAGTTGGATTTGCGATCTGGATATCATCAAGTTCGGGTAAACTCAGGAGAAATTTGCAAGACAGCGTTCCGAACTCGATATGGGAATTACGAGTACTTAGTGATGCCATTTGGAGTTATGAACGAACAGGCAATATTTATGGACTTGATGAACCGAATCTTTTCACCATTTCTAAATTAGTTCGTGGTGGTATTCATTGATGATATTCTAGTCTATTTATGGAGCAAAGAAGAGCATACAAAACACTAGAGGTTTGCACTGCAAACGTTGAGACAAGAAAAATTATATGCTAAGACGAGGAAGTGCGAGTTTTGGCTCGAAGAAGTGTAGTTCTTGTGTCATGTTGTATCCGGAGATGGAATTGCCGTTGACCCTGAAAAGATTACAGCTGTTCATGATTGGCCAATTCCAAAGAACGTAGGGAAGATCAGAAGTTTTCTTAGACTTGTCAGATACTATAGAATGTTTGTGGAGAACTTTGCTCGAATAGCAGAACTATTGACCAATATAACACGAAAAGAGGTACCATTCATATAGACCGAGAAATGTGCATCAGCTTTTGAAGCATTGAAGCAAAAATTGACCACCGCTCCTATTCTGACAGTGCGATGGTTCCGGAGAACTAGTTATTCACAGCGAAATCTCTGGGAAGGGATTAGAATGTGTTCTAATGCAGCATGGGAAGGTCATAGCTTATGCGTCAAGACAATTGAAGACTCATGAGAAAAACTGCCTAACTCATGATCTGGAGTTAGTAGCGGTGATTTTTGCTCTAAAGATTTGAAGACACTACTTATTGTACGAAAGGGTAGAAGTATTTACCGATCACAAAAGTCTAAAGTATGTGTTCATACAGAAAGAGATCAACATGAGGCAGCGAAGATGGTTAGAGCTGATGGCTGACTATAATCTTGATCTCAAATATCATCCGTGTAAAGTTAATGTAGTACCCAATGCTCTAAGTCGGTTTCCAGCGAAACGGATGTTGACTGCATAGAAAGAGATTATAGCTGATCTTCAAAGGTTTGAGTTGGAGATTGTACTACCGAATTCCTCGGGACAGTTGATGCAGTTACAAGTACAGTCATTCTTGATCGATAAAATTAAAGCAACACAGTTGCACGATCCAAGATTACAAAAGTTTCGAGAACAAGTAGAAGCGGGATTTCGAACAGACTTGCTAATTCATGAAGATGGTTCGTTACGATATGGCAGTCGTATATGTGTGCCTAAAAGAAATGTTCATGAAGAAGTCATGAAGGGGGCTCATAGTTCCGCGTATTTCGTACATCCGGGAAGCACAAAGATGTACAGAGATCTACGACAGTATTTCTGGTGGGAAGGCATGAAAAGGGAGATTGCTCGCTATGTATCGAGATGCTTGATGTTTCAGCAAGTCAAGGCTGAACATCAAAGGGTAGCTGGTTTGTTACAACCATTTCCGATTCCTCAATGGAAGTGGGAACTCGTGCCGGGTAAGGCCTTCTAAAGTCAGTCGAAAGTAACCATGGGTTTCGTGACAGTATTAACACGGAGTCTAAAGGGCAATAACGTAGTTTGGGTGATTATTAATCGATTGACCAAGGCAGCTCAGTTTATACCGTTTCGTGTTGGTCAGTCGACGGAGGTTTTGGCAGAGTGGTACATGCAGGAGATTGTGAGATTGCATGGAATACCTGTGAGCATTGTTTCCAATCATGATACTCGCTTTTTATCACACTTTTGGAGGAGTCTACAGGAATGTTTGGGAACTCACTTGAAGTTTAGAACAACCCATCATCCTCAAACAGATGGCTAGCCTAAAAGGATGATCAAAACTCTTGAAGATATGTTGAGAGCATGCTTGTTAGATTTCAAGGGTTCATGGGAGGATCATTTGCACTTGGTGGAGTTTTCATATAATAACATTTTTCAGGCGACTATACAGATGGCTCCATTCGAAGTATTGTACGGTCGTAAGTATCGCTTGCCTATCTGTTAAGATGATATTGGAGAAAGAAGATTATTGGGACCACATATTATTGTGCAAACGGTGGAGAAAGTTAATATGATCCGTTATCATATGAAGGGAGCGCAAAATCGACAAAAAAGTTGGGTTGATACTGGACGAAGACCTCTGGAGTTCGCAGTCGATGATCTTGTATTCTTGAAAATATCATCGACCCGATGAATGATCCGATTTGGTAGTCGAGGCAAGCTTAGTTTTCGATTCGTGGGACCTTTCGGTATTATCGAGCGTATTGGAGAGCTAGCTTATCGATTGGTTTTACCACTATCATTGGCGGATGTTCATAACGTGTTTCATGTATCTCAACTCCGCAAGTATGTTCGAGATGAGACACACATCCTAAATCACTCGGAATTGACAGTAAAGGAAGATTTAACATATGAAGAGCGACCAATGGCGATTGTGGATCGACGAGAAAATATACTCAAAAATAAAGTTATTCCTCTAGTACTTGTTTCATGGAGGAATCGTTCGCACGGAGAATCTACTTGGGAACATGAAGACAATATCCGAGAGAAGTTTCTATACCTCTTTCTTTAGATCCATATTTTCTTGCCTTTCTTGTTTCGGGAATTTCGAGAACGAAATTTTTTTGTAGTTGGGTATAATGTAACACCCTAGTACTGTTATACTATATATTTGGGGTATTTCAAATCCTGCGGTAAAATTCTTTATTATTGTTGCTTTGGGTTACGGATAGTGCAATTGGTAATTGTGGTTATTATCCGACCCGACCCATATAGGTGAAACCCAATATGGTTCAAAATTATATCAAATATTTTCTAGTACAGAGAATCCATACACATCTAGATTCTATACACATATATAATATATTTTAGTATCCGCATATCTTTTAATAATACAAAATAAAAATCAAATAACATATTTTCATATCTAGCTTTGCATGTAATCACACCCCATATCATGTGGTTGCACCCATATATCATGTTCGTACCCTAATTGTTAAAACAGATTCATTTTGGATCGCTACGTATATTTACGTAGATCCGTACTTGGGGATATGCATTTTTATTGGCAGGGCATCGCATCATGGTTTAAATTTTTACGTAGTTTCTCCATATTTAAAAACTAGATTTTTTGAAGGTACCAGGGTAATATTCAGAGTAATCTGGTATTAGCTGTATAATCCTATAATATATATTATAATATTCCTATATAACTAAACATATATACTCACTGTTTTACACACACACACACATATATATATTATTTATATAAACTATTCTCTCTCTCACTGTTCAGGTTTCTCTATCTTCCTTACGTCTCAGTCTCTCTCTCCCCTCCTAGTAAATCCCGTCCCCACTTCCTCCCTTACTATGTGTGTGTGTATATTATATAATCTATTATAATAATCTAACCTTTCTCTCTCTTCCTCTCTTTCTTTTCTTCTTCCCGCCGCGAGAACCCAAGAACCCAACCCACGCCCTCGCCGCACCCTCGTCGCCGTTCACTTCCGACCTCACCTCACCATCACTGCCCTCATCCTCATCACCTTCGCCTCCACCTCCTCTCTCCTTCTCCTCTTCCCGACCACCCGGCACAACCCTGACGCCAACCCAAGAAACCATACCCCACTGCCGGCTCCCTCGTCGCACCGCCTTCTCGTTGCCACCACTGACTACTCCTTGCCTCCCTCTCCTCTCCCCGACACCCCAGATCACCAGCACCACACCCTCGTCACCTTCCCCGATCACCTAACAAACTCGCAGCCATCGCCGACGGCAGCACCTCGTTGCCGTCAAACCCTCGTCACTTCGCCACTTCTCCTCTATCCTCGCCATCTCAGAACCTGTCACGCCCCACTTCCCAAAATACGTAAATACAACACGTGACAGAGTCATCCATGCTACCTAAGGCTAGGAATAATCCCTCCATAGTCACATTATGGCTGTCAATCGGTAATTTCTACCAGATAGTAAAACACATGCATTGTAATTTATTAAATAAATATTGATATAATAACATAGCATGTTATAAGTTTAAAAACTTGCCTGATCGGATCTCACGTCGAGATACGGATACCACGTCCGACGTCGAAATAACGTCGCGATGCAAACTTACGTGCGCAGGACTGGACCTGGATGGGCAGTGATGTGACGTGGTGACCGGCTAGGCGACGACGGTGCCTGGGTCGTCTGGATCGTCGGCGACGTGCACAACTCCAGCGAGACGGCCGGAAAAATCAAGAAAGAAAATAAGAAGAAGAAATTGTTGTTGGGGGTTTGTTGGGGTTCTGGAGTTCCGTGGATGGAAAAAGGGGATGGTGGCGACGAGACGATGGCGACAAAGCGTAGTCGTCTCCGGCGAGGTTGTCGTGGCCGTGAAGGGTGAAAGGTGATCGGGAGAAGAGCAGAGGAGGAAGAAGAGGGTGTTATAATTTTATTATATATATATATATATATATATATATATATATATTATAGAAAGAGAGAAGAGAGAGAGACACAGAGAGAGAGACGAGAGAAAGAGAAGAGAGGGAGTTATTAGGTTTAGTTTATATATATATATATATATATATATATATATATATATTAGAGATAGAGAGAGAGAAAAGGTTAGAGAGAGAGAAAAGAGAGAGAAAGTTATATTTTATATTAATAACATATAGTTAACAGTTTAGTTATATAGAATATTATATATATATATATAGGATTTTACAGCTAATACCAGATTTCTCCGAATATTACCCGGGTCCCTTCTAAATATCTAGTTTTTCAATATGGAGAATATACGTAAGAGTTTAAATCATAATGTGATATTCTGTCAATAAAAATGTATACCCTCAAGTATGGATCTACGTAAATATACGTAGCGATCGATTACGAGTCTGTTTTAACAATAGGGTATGAACAGGATATATGGGTGCAACTACATGATATGGGGTGTGATGACATGCAAGGCTAGATGTGAAAATATGTTATTTGATTTTTATTTTGTATTATTAAAAGATATGTGGAATATATTATATATATGTATAAAATCTAGATTTGCATGGATCCACTGTACCAACGAATATTTGATGTAATCTTGAACCATGATGGGTTTCAAACATGCGGGTCGGGTTGGATAATAACCACAGCTGCTAAATGCACTATCTGCAACCCAAAAGCAATAATAATAAAGAAATTTACCGCAAGATTTGAAATACCCCAAATAAAATATAGTATACATGCAGTAGAGTGTTACATTATACCTAACTACAAAGAATTTCGTCCTCGAAATTCCCGGAACAAGAAAAGACAAGAAAACACGGATCTAAGAAAAGAGGTATGGAAACTTCTGTCGAATCTCGTCTTCACGTTCCCAAATAGATTCTCCGTGCGAACGATTCCCCCATGAAATGAGTACTAGTAGGATAACTTTATTCTTGAAAACTTTTTCTTGTCGATCCACAATCACCATTGGTCGCTCTTCATATGTTAAATCTTCCCTTACTGTCGGTTCCGAGTGATTTAGGACGCGCTTCTCATCTCGAACATACTTGTGGAGTTGAAATACATGAAACACATCATGAACACCCGCCAAGGCTGGTGGTAAAGCCAATCGATAAGCTATCTCTCCAACACGCTCGATAATACTAAAAGGCCCAACGAATCGAGGACTAAACTTGCATCGATTACCAAATCGAATCACTCTTCTGGTCGGTGATATCTTCAAGAATACAAGATCACCAACTGCAAACTCCTGAGGTCTTCATCCAGTATCAGCCCAACTTTTCTGTCAATCTTGTGCCGCCTTCATATGATTTCGAACGTTAATTTTCTCCACTGTTTGCACAGTAAAATTTGTTCCCAACAATCTTCTTTCTCCAATATCTTCCCAAAAGACAGGAGAGCGACACTTACGACCGTATAATATTTCGAATGGATCCATCTGTATAGTCGTCTGAAAACTGTTATTATAAGAAAACTCCACCAAGTGCAAATGATCCTCCCATGAACCCTTGAAGTCTGGCAGGCATGCTCTCAACATATGTTCAAGAGTTTGGATCGTTCTTTCAGATTGGCCATCTATCTGAGGATGATAGGTTGTGCTAAAGTTCAAGCGGGTTCCCAAACTTTCCTGTAGACTCCTTCAAAAGTGTGATAGAATTCAAGTATCACGATCGGAAACGATGCTCACGGGTACTCCATGAAATCTCACAATCTCCTACATGTACCGTTCTGCCAAAGCCTCCGTCGACTGACCAACTCAAAATGGTATAAAATGAGCTGCCTTGGTCAATCGATCAACAATGACCCAAACTGCATTATTGCCCTTTAGACTCCGTAGTAAAGCTGTCACGAAATCCATGGTTATATGTTCCCACTTCCATTGGGGAATCGAAAGTGGTTGCAACAAACCAACTACCCTTTAATGTTCAGCCTTGACTTGCTGACACACCAAGCACTTTGATACGTAGCGGGAAATCTTCCTTTTCATGCCTTTCCACCAGAAATGTTGTCGTAGATCTCTGTACATCTTCATGCCTCCCGAATGTACAGAATACGCGGAACTATGAGCCTCCTTCATGACTTCTTCACAAACATCTCCTTTAGGCACATATAGATGACTACCATATCGTAACGAACCATCTTCATGAATTAACAGATCCGTTCGAAATCCCGCTTCTACTGGTTCTCGGAATTTCTGCAATCCTGGATCGTGCAACTGCGCTGCTTTAATGTTATCGATCAAGGATGACTGTACTTGCAACTGCGTCAACTGTTCCGAGGAATTTGGTAGTACAATCTCCAATTCGAATTTCTGAAGATAAGCTATAATCTCTTTATGTGCAGTCAACATCCGTAATGCTGACAACCGACTTAGAGCATCCACCACTACATTAACTTTTCCCGGATGGTATTTTAGATCAAGATCATAGTCAGCCATCAGCTCTAACCATCTACGGTGCCTTATGTTGAGCTCTTTCCGTGTGAACAAATACTTTAGGTTTTTGTGATCGGTAAATATTTCTACCCTTTCACCCAATAAGTAGTGTCTCCAAATCTTCAGAGCAAATATCACTGCTGCTAACTCTAGATTATGAGTTAGGTAGTTCTTCTCATGAGTCTTCAATTGTCTCGACGCATAAGCTATGACCTTCTCATGCTGCATTAGAACGCATCCCAAGATTTTCCCAGATGCGTCGTTGTGAATAACTAGTCCTCCGGAACCATCTGGCATTATCAGAATAGGAGCGATGGTCAATCTTTAATTCAACGCATCGAATGCTGACGCACATTTCTCGGTCCATACGAATGGTACCTCCTTTCGTGTTAGCTTGGTCAATACTTCTGCTATTCGAGCGAAGTTCTCCACAAACCTTCTATAATATCCGGCAAACCCAAGAAAACTTCTAATCTCCTCCACATTCTTTAGAATTGGGCAATCATGAACAGCTGCAATCTTTTCAGGGTTAACGGCAATTCCATCTCTGAATACAACATAACCCAAGAACTTCACTTCTTCAAGCCAAAACTCGCACTTGCTCATCTTAGCATATAACCTTTCTTGTCTCAACATTTGTAGTGCGATTCTCAAGTGTTCTTCATGCTTTTCTTTGCTCCTTGAATAGACTAGAATATCATCAATACACACTACTATGAACCGGTCCAGATTCGGTTCATCAAGTCCATAAATATTGCCGGTGCATTAGTAATTCCAAATGGCATCACTAAGTACTCGTAACGCTGTCACGCCCGCTTTCCAGTAGACAGAAATAGTGACGTGGCAGAACGAAACGTATTTACTATGAAATAAATACGTTAAGCGTAATTAAGCAATATATAAAAATGAACAAGAATGACAAGATAATAAAATGAACAACAACTTTATTCACATTCAACTTTACATACAACTGTTTGAAATGAAAAGATACAATGATATAAAGCAAATGCCTAAACAATGGCATACATAAAATAAGTGCAAGAAGAACTAGTAGTCCGGCTGGGCTGTAAGCTGGTCCAAGTCCTCCTGGCTCGGCTCTGTCTCCTCAAAGTCCGGTCCTCCTGACGAACATTCCAAAGAAAGAAACAGAAAGGAATGTCATCAGCGAACTAACGCTCGGTAAGTTCCAAAAGAAGAAAGAGAAGATCGTGAACAGTATAGTGTATATGACTAATTACTGGTATATGATAGTTATTATAACGTAGTTGTTTGTAGTTTGATAAGGAAGGTATTCATGTATACGAGAGGAGTCCATCTTACCCCGTGGTCTATGGTAACATGTAGTACAAGGCCCCGTCATAACCCACGGGACAATGGCATGAGAATTCATGTAGGTGTTTTTTAAGTGACCTCTCGTGCCACGATATACGTTCCGTACCAATCTACCCCTTTATCTCCGCGTAATGTATTGTATAGATTATGTTTACAAGTCTTGCCAAAACCATGGGTACAAAATGTTCAGGTATTCATATTTAAGATGTAATCATGTCAAGTTATAACCATGGTTCGGTCAAGTCAACTCAAGTATACATGTTTGGATTTGATATTTGAATTCGAGTATTCATGTTCGTGATAAATTATTCGTGCTTGAGTTTGGATTCAGATTTGAGGTTGGAATCAGACTGAGTCAAACACTTGTAAACTGATTTAACTCTTAAATTCTTAGGTTCGGGAGTCATCGACAACTGCTGCACATGGACGGCAGGATTTGTGTGTTTTTCCAAAACAATTGCCATTCATAACTCCTATTAAGTTTTCTAACCTGAATAGACAAGCACTCACTTTCTCCAGCTCCATGAGGCTCGAGAGAATTGATCTCGCTTAAACCTATATTTACTAAAGTCTTTAAAATATTGTTTTGTAATTCTTGAGGGGTTTTATGAAAAATAGTTTAGTACAGTTAAAAAGTAAAGCTCAAGGGTGATTCGTATTATTTAGGGTTTTCATGAGCATGCATTTTAAGTATTAAGATATTTTAATGATAATTACCTAGCTTTTCAAAGTTCATGGTATTTTAGTGAAAGCTAGTCTCTTTTAGTAACTTGATGGTATTTTATTGACATTTTTTAATCTTTCATTTTTATAAAAATATAGTTTCATAATATAATGAAAATATGGATTTATAATTTTATATAATTTTTAATTTTAAAAATTAGTTTTATTTTAGATTATTTGTTTTTCTTAAAAATCGTATTTTTATCCTTTCGAGATCGAATACTCTGTGAGAAGGTCCGCAACTCGCTCTACTATCTCCGGGATGTGCAATAATCCACACGATCCATTAGCAGGTCCCCTAATAAGGGTTGTAGATGCATAATTGTAAAGGAATATGAAACACCGTTTAAAAGAAATTCGGTTTTAAAGTTAGTGGTATTTTATTGTAAAGCTTATATTTCGAAACAAATATTCACACAAATTAGTATCGTGCTATAAAACCAAAGTGTACGTGAGGGGTAGGTCATTACCTCGTGAAGTTTTTCCTAAGGATATAGTTTTAACAAAACTAAAAGAAGTGATATCAAAGTTCATGGTATTTTAATGAAAAAGTTTAATTATGGATGTTTCACATGAGATTCTTGGTTAAAATTGATTCTAACATTGGTATTTAGGGTTACAAGTATTGTGTAAAAATTAGGTAGCACAAAATATAAAGGAGAAGGAGTTTCTAGGGTTTAGAAAAAGAATATCGATAATAACTCCACTTACCGATATAAGTTTTAAAATTGAAATTCAATGAAGAGAAAGAGAGTTTGGGGGGACTTACGGTTTAGAAATTTTAAGGAGAGGTTGAAGAAGAGAAAATGAGCATCGTGGCATCACGAGAGCTCTGGAATATGCTTCAATCTTTGACGGAAGAAGCTTGCTCGCTAACTCCACTTTACTCCACTTGCACTTAGAAACTTTTTAGAGAGTTTTGGCTAGAATTTTCAGAATGGTGCTGAGCCAAAGTGTGGGGTGGTATTTATAGCGGAGAATTAGGGTTTGGAAATTAAAATTATGGATTAAAAAGCATTAAAACGGTGTTAAATTGTGAAATGAAAGATCTCTGTTTGATTGCAGGGAAATCAAATAGTGCAGTGGAGTTGTGGGGAGTTGAAGAGGTGTGTGTGTGCAAAGCATGGATCAAATTGGCTCCATCTAAACCATCCCCGCCAGCCATTTGGGCATTTCCGCCGGTCGATCTTGGCCCTCTGGCCTCGAGATTCGTGCTATATGATTAAATCAGTGTTTACTCTATTTTCAACATGTTTGATTTTTCTGAACTTTTCATTTCCCTATGTATTGCATGTGAAATCTTTTGGGCTTCCAAAAAGTTTAAAAAAAATTGTGTCTGATGGGAATCAAACACATGGGCTACGTCTCAGCAGTGCAAAGGCTTTTCTAATGAGCTACAAGTGGCTTCTTGTTTTTATTTAACAAAAGTGACTTATAACTCAAACTCAGGCTGTAATACTCTTTTCTCGTATATTAACAGAAAAATTTCCGTACAAAGATTTCAGAGTCGTTACATTCTACCCTCCTTATAAAAATTTCATCCTCGAAATTTTCATTTATATAGGGACTAATTTTCAAATAGATAAGGGTATCTTGTACGCATGTCATCTTCTCGTTCCCATGTTGATTCTCCTAGAGAATCATTTCTCCACATCACTCGGACCAAGTTTACTTTCTTGTTCCGCAATGTCTTCACTTTTCGGTCTAGGATCTCAACTGGTTGTTGCTCGCAGATTAGATCAGTCTGTACTGTGAGCTCTGAGTGATCGAGTATGTAGCTAGGGTCACTCACATATCGCCTTAGCTAGGACATGTGAAATACGTTGTGCACTCCTTCCAATGAGGGTGGTAGTGCCAAACGGTATTCCACTTCTCCAGCTCATTCAAGTATGTCGAACGGTCCTATATATTTTGGACTTAGTTTACCCCTCTTGCCAAAACGGATCACTCCTCGGTTTGGATATATCTTTAGGAATACATGGTCTCCAGGTTGGAACTCTAGATTTCGATGCTTTGCATCTGCCCAATACTTCTGTCTGTCTTGGGCTATGTGCATCCTTTCCCTGATCGTGCGAACTACGTCCACAGTTGCCAGGATCATCTCTGGTCTAAGGAGTTCACGATCTCCAATGTCGTCCCAACTTAGCGGTGAATGACACTTCCGTCCGTAGAATGCTGCGAATAGTGTCATTCCAATACTTGCCTGATAGCTGTTGTTGTATGAAAACTCCACAAGGTGTAGGTGATCTTCCCATGAACCTTCGAAGTCTAACATACACGTTCTTAGCATATCTTACAGAATCTGAATTGTTAGCTCGGACTGTCCGTCCGTTTATGGATGATAAGCCGTGCTGAAATTCAGACTCGTTCCCAGGCTAGCTTTTAGATTCTGCCAAAATTGTGATCGGAATTTTGTATCACGATCGGAGACGATACAAACAGGTACTCCATGTAATCTCATGATCTCCTGCATGAGTTCATGGGTATCAAATATGTTACATCTTGAAGGTTTAAATCTTACTTTAGATTTATGCTTACCTCCATGTACTTCTTTGCTAACGTTTCGGTTGGCTGGCCAACTCGAAATGGAATAAAGTGAGCCGACTTGGTGAGTCGATTCACAATAACCTATATTACGTCGTTACCCTTCTTGCTACGAGGAAGGGCAGTCACGAAGTCCATGATTGTCACGACCCGAAATAGCACGTGACTGGCCCTTGAATCATATGAAGTCTATAGGACCTCATCTAATTCAAGTAAGCCAAAAGCCCAGAAATCTAAAATCATTTTTAAGGAGTAAATAAAGAAAACTAGTTTTAAGAAGTGAAGAAAACATGTTTTAAAAACAAGGTTTTTAAATAAGTAAGCCGAATATGCATTTTTAAAACCTCTAGTCTTTTCTGAAAATTTCGGCAGAGTTTCCTTTGTAAATACTGGTCCCGAACGGGGTACAACAAGAATAATATATATGCAATGATAAAAGGCATCCTCAAGCAGGAGCTAGCTCTTTGTCAATCGACGGTCACAACCACGCAAGCAATATAATATATAACGCCAAAGGGCAAGGATCAAAACTCAAAAAGAAAACTCGAAATCAGCATGAAAACCATAATACTACAACGCGCGACTCTAAGGTCGAAATAATACATAACTGGTTTTCTAAGTCTGAAACAATATACAAGTTTGGTTGATGGAATTCCAAGATACAACTGAATCAAATAATACAAGGGTGGTCACGATGCGAGTGAACCCACCTACCAATGCAATCACCCAGAGAGGAAGCAGTGTGCCAGAAAAGCCGCAATGGAACCTTTAGGGAAAAACCTGTAAGAACTGTGGCACAACGGGGGTGAGTTGCCAACTCGTGAATAGAAAACATCACAGAGAAGAAATCGTATGTATGACACAATCCTAGGTCAATACGATCAGATATATATATAAACCTTAAATGAATAAGTCTGAAGTATGATAAGGTGGCAATGTAACATCTATACATGAGTGTAGTGCCAAGTGCTCGTGCCAGTGCCTCAGGTAATAACATGTCATAAATATGAGGTATGATCAATGTCGACTATATCATGAAGTCTATGAATATGTGGATATCATCCAACTATGTGATCAATGTCATAAATGTCAACTTTATGTATGTGGATATCATCCAACTATGGGATCAATGTCTGTATGTGTGTATGGATCTCGTCCACGTGTCACCCAATGACAATAAGTATCATGCATGTAAATATCATAAAGCATATGCATGGAAGTATGAGAATGTAAATCAACATGTGTCGCTCGCGACATATCAAATCATGAAACCTGAGTGTCAAGCATCGACACTCGAAAATATCATGAAACCTGTGCCTAGCATCGGCACGCAAATCCTCATATATATATAGGGCTCCGTCTGTCCGGATCGGCATGCATCATCTCTCATTTCCGGTCGGTATCCCCCAAATATCCGCCGAGCTTAAATACAATCACCGGTAGGTAGTACTCCCCTGCCAGGCTCACCGTCTAACATATACAAGTCTTCTTGCCCCAGGGTACCTCACAGGGTCCACTATATACCCGCAAACGGTGCCTACCTCTCCTCGAATCGGGTTTCACATGTCGCTCTCAGAACCGAGAAAACACATGGTGGACGCACTGAAATATCATATCAAGGGTAACCGGGTTTTTAAAACAATATATACTCTCTTTTGAAATACCCATAGTTCCCAAATTCATAAATATCATGGAAATGACATATCTCAATGCGTATAATCATAAAGCATGATATATGCGACATGTAAAAGAAATGTAAGTATATCAGTATATCATGCAATATGGAATAGTAATATGCACATATTGAGGGAAACCGCTCTTTTAAAATGAATACAGTTTTAAAATATATCTTGCGGTTCCCAAATCTCCAAATAAAACCAGAATCATCTATGTATGTGCAAATACGTATGTATGCACGTATGAGTGTACAATATGTATGTAGGCAAGTATGAGAGTACAATATGTAAGTACACGAGTATGAGTGTACAATAGGTATGTGCACAAGTATGAGTGTACAATATGTAAGTACACGAGTATGAGTATACAATAGGTATGTGCACAAGTATGAGTGTACAATATATAAGTACACGAGTATGAGTATACAATAGGTATGTGCACAAGTATGAGTGTACAATATATAAGTACACGAGTATGAGTATACCATGCAAGGGGTCATATCCTGAATGCAACAGTCCTACAGTGTAGTGACATGGCAATTATCGATAATGAAGTGTGTGAGCCGGTAAGCAGGTGTACGTGGAACATATGCATCATCGATAATGGTGCTGGTGTCCTAACAACATGGTTTTGATATGATAATAAACATATTTAACATGCAATGCGATGCAAACAGTAAGAATATGCGGCAAATGAATAATAAACACAACAGTGTAGTATCTACATCAATGTATCTATGTCATACTGTTTTGCCATTTGAAAGAAGACGAATCGGGGTTTTTAGGAAAATGAGGGCTACGGTGTTTTTAAGAAAAGATGCGTCTTTTGAAAATATCCGTAGAATCCCTTTTGCCTGTCTTTAAAATACTCCCGATTCGTTAGTTTTTGAAATAGATATGACATCGGCCTAGTCTAACATCTACTAAGCAAACTACAGATCTAACTAACAAGTCAATCGGGAGGGGTATGGAAACCACCTAAATCTGAGTCGATTTATATATAACAATATAAAGGTCGGTGATCCCGCCTCAAAGGTACCGCGTACGATACAATATCATATGACATCCTCGAGTCATGAGTGCGGATCTATCATCAATATAAAGCTCGTACGGTAAATCATCGTACGGCATCCCAAAAGCTGGGTACGGGTCAATATCACATTCATCTCATCAATTATCTGGTATCCTTATCATCATATCTCATGATCTGGGGTACTGATCTAAGTCTAGTACAAATCGATACCATCTATATAAATATAAATGCATGTGTGAAACACACGTCCAAAGGCCCGCTAAAATCTCATGTCGTATCCCAAATACGAATCACATCATATCACCGATCTCATGGCAATGTGCCCAATCTCATCGACTCATCTCCGAATATCATCCACTATCCTCATCATCCAGGTACAACTATAACAAGTAAGCATGTGTGTGCGTGTGGGTGTAAACCAATTCTAGGGTTCGCGACTAGGAAACTATACTAGTTTACTTCTAAACCCTAATCTATCCATAGTACACCTAATCACATCTAGAATATCCATATCACACTTAACGCTATCATACGTATATATATAGTATATATAGTATACTAAATATCGAACTGCGGGGGTGGTATACGCCATCCACCCGACTTCCCCCGTAGATATAATCTACTCACCTGATCATCGCTTGCCGATGTCGACGTCGCCACCATCTTTTCCGTCTTCTCGAATCATCGTGGGGGTACCTACATGTCACACGTATCATATCGCATTAAAACCAAATCGAAACCAAAACGACACACGAAAACCAAAACGATATACTTAAAAGCCTATAGGTTAGAACCTATGGTTAGCTCTCGCAAATCAACCCGATATCACTCGAGATAGACGTACAAACGTCACGTAATCGAGATAAAGCACAATTACTAAAATCCAGAAATCGAAATATGGAAAATCATAACTCAAATCAAAGCAGCAACTAGAGAAAGTGGTCCCAGATTTTGACTCAGGCCAAAACAAGGCAAATAAACAACTCTGGGATGATGTATAGGGTGTAATTAACCTACAGAAGCAACCTGGGCACCTATCTCATCTTGGGGGCCGGCCACATCAAAGGAAATTCCGGCCAGCCTGGTTTGGTCAGGGAGTTAGGGTCTCGTGTGCAGAGGGTGGTCTCCTGGTGGTCTAACTAAGTCCCTAGTATTGTTTGTTTGTCTCAGAATTTTCCCGGATCGTTCCAGATTCACCTGCACGCTCCAATTCCTCACAAACCGACATAAAAGTTCTGAAATTCCGTATTTTTGGGTTCCAGGTTTGGCTGGTCTGGGTTTTCTACCATCATAGGGGTTTAGGTCACTAATAAGGCTTATTAGCACTTAATCCAACTCAAGATCACCTCAACCCTCTCTAGGGTTTCCAAAGTTCGCCAAACTTCGCCGAATTGATACCAAACTTGAAAAGAGGCCTAAACAACCTAAACACTACACTATTAGTGAAAGGATATACCTCGGTTAGCACCCATGAATCTTCTACAACGCCAAAATGAAAGCTTTCTTGGTCCATACTATAGCTTGTGAGCTTGTGCACCCTTTTTGTGAAGTGGGATTGAAGTTTTGGAGTGTTTTTCAAGGAGTTTTGGGGGTTGAAGATGGAGGAGGAGAGGAGAGAGGGGCAGCAGCAGCAGCAGCAACAAGGGAAGAGGGAGAGAGGAAATGAGGGAAATGATGATGGGGGATGGCTCAAGACTAAGGGTTGACCCCTCACCCACTCTTTCTCTCTCTTAATCATACCTATTTCTTTATTCTTTTCTTTTCTATTTTCCCTCTCTTAACTTAAAAACAACAACCATGGTAAAAAGAACATGAAGTTAAGCCATGGAAATAAATGTAACAAGTGTAAAATGATATAGTGCATGTTTTGCACAAAATATGCTTAAAATCCGATTAGCGATTTTTAATCGCGATTAGCACTAAATTAGCATATAATTAATCATAAAAACTTAAAATTTGCATAATTCACATAAAACACCATCTTTTAGTAATTTCTATAATTTTCAAAAAATTTCCCCAATTTATCGGTATTTAATTATACCGCCTTATTAAAATATTTAATATATTGTTATTAAATTATAAAAATTCCCAAAAAATAATATATTTTTTTTGAAATGTTACAATCTTCCCCCCTTAAAGAAATTCGGTCCCCGAATTTAAATTTTAAACCCCAAATTTCTAAAACATTTCAATAAAAAGTCCAAGTCGTCGGGGCTCCGAAATCATCAATACATAAAACGCATCATAGCACAATGCGTGCGCATGAACAATGAGCAGATAACTCAAAGTCAAAACTCCGTCAAGTATCCCGCAATCATCGGAGTCAAGGTAAGGACACAATTGTCAAATCCAAAACAAAACCAATATGATATATATATCAAAACCATACATGTAGACATCAAATCTATACATGTAAATATCTGAAAGAAATGCATGCTAAACCTTTTCATGTTGCTGTGCTATGCGCGTATCGCGGCACAGTGGCGGACGTCTATTGTAAGAAAATAGCTATATAAATACTTATCCTTGTTTAATATGTACGTCCCGCCGTTTTTGAAAACAATTTAGAAGGGTTTCCTTGTTTTAAACGTTTCGTGTCATATCAGACACGTAGGTAAATACTGAGACTATAGCTCGCTTTTTGGAAATCCCCTCGATAACTATCAATGCATGCAAAATATATTCAGGTTCTGTTCTCTGACTAGTCCTGCTCAGTACGAATATATATAGCAAATATCATAAAAACATACTGCTTCATAAGAAATCAATCCCAAAATGTATATAAGAATACCCTGTGCGTCTGGTGCGCACGGAAATCAAAATCCATATATGTGCCATACGTGTGCACAGAAACAACATTTAGGTGCAATGGGTGTGCACGAAACATCTGTCATAGGCAACGTGTGTGCCTGACAGCAAAATCAGGTGCATCTGACATGCACGAAAAATCTCGATTTAGCGCATCTGGTGTGCACCAAAATCGCATCTCAAAACATGCGCTCAACACGCGCGAAAATCCAATCAGGTGCATCAATCATGCACGAATAAAATCTAAATCATGCGCATTCAACATGCATGAAATCACGAAATCCAATATCAAGCGTCGAACATGCAAAAAGTCCAAATCAAATGCACGGATGCAAGAAATCAACATCAATATCAGAATCAAAATTGACGGTATACAATACAGCTCAATCAAAATCAGGTATACCACGGTATATAATCTCACAACCATGTGTATCAGCGTGCACAAATTAAATCAAAGCACAAAAGTGCATGAAAACTATGCTAAAAGCATAAGTCAAATCACATGCATAACATAGGCATGAAATCAAAATCAACATATCGAATGACATCAAATCGAAGTCAGGTGCAGTAAACGCATGAAATATAAATCTGGTGCATCCTGTGCAAGAAATACAAATACAGTGCATCATGTGCACAAAACCCAAACAATAACTCAAATGCGTAAATAGCAACACCGAGTGTATCAAGGTGTAAAAATCATAAACATGTGCAACTGCATGCACAAAACACATACCAATGCACTACAAGCACATATAAGCTATACCGAGTGCAAAAACCAAATCGTGTGCATACCATGTGCACAAAATCAACCCAACGGTATGAAATCCATGAAGTCATAAGCATGTGCAACCAAGGCACAAAAACGATATCAGGTGCAATAACTGTGCACAAATATGAATACCCAGTAGGTGCAACCATGGTGCACGAAATCAAATATCATGAAACTCAGTCATCAAGACTAAATCATGCGAATAGATCGCCCATAAACACCGAAATCCAAGGTGACGGATACGTGATAATCGAATCACAAAATCACAAATCATAAATACCGCCGTCGATATTTCCTCCTTCAAACTCGAGAAGGTGCCGGTGCATCTAATACTAGCAGCGCAAGATATCTACTTGACTCTTGCTCACGGTCTGGCGTCCTTGGTCTTTGGGTCCTTATCTCCTCTGCAGATTGACAATCTCGCAATCCATCGGCTCATCGGCCCTGTCAGGTGTGCTAACAGAGACGATTCCGTCCTGGCACTTCTCTGGTCATCTCTCGGTCAATCCTCATGACTACTCGTAAAGCAGCACGTCATTAGCGCCGACCTCTGGTCCTCTGAATACACATCACACATCTAATCCAGGGTGCAAATCTTATCGTAGCAGTGTCCTGGAAGGAATCCTGCTCAAGGTCTCTTCCGCTCTCGCCTATGCCGAACTGTACGGAGGCTGGTACTCTTGCATAATTTTTTCTCGCTCTCTGGACATCTGCGTCCTCAGCACAGCATTTCCTCGGAAGCTGGTCTCGTCCCAACGCCTCTGTAGACATATCCGACCTTTAATTTTAACGGGGAGTAACAACAGCTCATCAGCATCTCGCACGAACCTCTTGTCCTACTTTTCTGTATCATCGTCCACTTCGATGTCACGTTTCTATCTGCGCACTGCAAATGTTCTCGGCTACGGTCAATCCGAAGTCTCTCACGCGAACTCGAAATCACGAACTCGGTATCTTCATCACTCTATGGAAGATATCTAGCCGAACGTGTCCTCAGGAACTCGCCCCAACCTGCGGCGGTATACTCCATACTCGTCCATTTCTTGATCAATTCACAACGCATCTGGGTGAGGTCCTTTATCCGAACCTGGTCAACTATCTCATCAACAATGCCGGACTCTGGCCTGCTGGGTGTGCGCAATATGACCATTCCTGGGTCCAAGTCTTCTCGTATAGCATTCCAGAAAGGTCCTGCCGAGGCCTCTCTCAAATCTCGTTTCTGCCGAATTGCCCGGAAGTTACCACCCTTACTATATCTGTTTCTCATTCCGGAACGGCTGCATGCTCATCGCGACTCCTTCTGGAAGGTATATCAATAATCAACGCCTCTGCACGCATATCGCATCTCTAATGTCAGCGGAGTGGAATGTCATCTCGTCGAATTCTCGTGCGACCTCTTTACTCCACTCTGTTCCAATGTCGACTGATTCGGACTCGTCTTCTCGTGGCTGCATGGACTGCGCTCTAATGGCTATACTCGTATCTGGAGTCTCCCAAGCAATGTGTCCCATCACATGATATCCGAATGATGTCGAACCATCCGATCGATTCGTCAGAACCTTATAATCCCCCAAGAGATCAACATCTTGAGTACAGTTTAATAGTATTCCAGTACATACCATAGCACCTGTGGACTAACCGTAGAAGGGCAAACCCAAGCCTCACAAATGGCACCGCTAAACTGCCGCAAACCCTAAGGTTCGGAGGCGTTCCATGGTCATTACGTCGAGTTAGGGTTTCATTCTTCTAGAGGGTCCATAGCATTACTTGCATTGTTTTCCGAATACTTTAAACTTGGAATTGGGTTCTTGACAGTCGATCGTCTCTATCGACTCTCAACGAATCTGCGTGAAGTCATCTCTAGCTGGAATCAATCTATCTGATGACCTCGCATCGGGGTAAGCGAACGAACCACTTGTCCTAGTCATTCATCCTCGGGTGACTAGCGACCTTCCATCATATCTCTAAGTATATGCTCATGCTACAGTAGCTCCAATCATCTGGGCGATACCTCGTCATCTGCAGCAACAACTGGCTCATTCGTCTATACGCTGAACAGCGCCTCAATCATCATGAATAAGCGATATATCAATGGTCATCACATTCTGGCTGGCCTCTAGCAGTAGCCTGATCCTCTGGTGCTGATCTACGCGTCCGAGAAATCTCATGAAAGCGATCCATATATCAATGGTCATCATATTCTGGCTGGCCTCTAGCAGTAGCCTGATCCTCTAGTGCTGATCTGCGCGTCCGAGAAATCTCGTGGAAGCGATCCATCAAACGCTCATGGCGCGAAAACACAATAAAGCGACGCCTCTATATGCAATCGTACGTCCTTGGAATCACGCCCTGGTCAATCCTCGTCCATGACGAGCTTGTGCTGACGCAACTCTAGCCATAGCTCTCTCTGCCCGTGTAATCGTGGCAGCAAAATCATAACCAGTATCGATGAGGATAGATCATAGGAATGAATATAATACTGTGCAAGGAAATGTACATCCTAAGGTTTCTTAAGCGGAGTAGCGTATCGTAAATATGCCGCGGAACATACGTACGGTACGTCACTCTACTCAAGCTACCTACTCCATCAACCAAGGGTTATCCTACACGACGAAAGTTCGGGTATAATACCCCCTCGACTAAGTCTAAGTTCCGTAAGGTCAAGCCTAAGTTCCGTATATATATAAACGCTCTAGGCTCCATATAGTCAAACTTAGACTCGAATCAAGGTTAACCTAGCGCTTTGATACCAACTTTGTCACAACCCGAAATAGCACGTGACTGGCCCTTGAATCATATGAAGTCTATAGGACCTCATCTAATTCAAGTAAGCCAAAAGCCCAGAAATATAAAACCATTTTTAAGGAGTAAATAAAGAAAACTAGTTTTAAGAAGTGAAGAAAACATGTTTTAAAAACAAGGTTTTTAAATAAGTAAGCCGAATATGCATTTTTAAAACCTCTAGTCTTTTCTGAAAATTTCGGCAGAGTTTCCTTTGTAAATACTGGCCCCGAACGGGATACAACAAGAATAATATATATGCAATGATAAAAGGCATCCCCAAGCGGGAGCTAGCTCTTCGTCAATCGACGGTAACAACCACGCAAGCAATATAATATACAACGCCAAAGGGCGAGGATCAAAACTCAAAAAGAAAACTCGAAATCAGCATGAAAACCATAATACTACAACGCGCGACTCTAAGGTCGAAATAATACATAACTGATTTTCTAAGTCCGAAAGAATATACAAGTTTGGTTGATGGAATTACTAAATACAACTGAATCAAATAATACAAAGGTGGTCACAATGCGAGTGAACCCACCTACCAATGCAATCACCCAGAGAGGAAGCAATGTGCCAGAAAAGCCGCAATGGAACCTGTACGGCAAAACCTGCAAGAACTGTGGCACAACGGGGGTGAGTTGCCAACTCGTGAATAGAAAACATCACAGAGAAGAAATCGTATGTATGACACAATCCTAGGTCAATACGATCAGATATATATATAAAGCTCAAATGAATAAATCTGAAGCATGATAAGGTGGCAATGTAACATCTATACATGAGTGTAGTGCCAAGTGCTCGTGCCAGTGCCTCAGGTAATAACATGTCATAAATATGAGGTATGATCAATGCCGACTATATCATGAAGTCTATGAATATGTGGATATCATCCAACTATGTGATCAATGTCATAAATGTCAACTTTATGTATGTGGATATCATCCAACTATGAGATCAATGTCTGTATGTGTGTGGATCTCGTCCACGTGTCACCCAATGACAATAAGCATCATGCATGTAAATATCATAAAGCATATGCATGGAAGTATGAGGATGTAAATCAACATGTGTCTCTCGCGACATATCAAATCATGGAACCTGAGTGTCAAGCATCGACACTCGAAAATATCATGAAACCTGTGCCTAGCATCGGCACGTAAATCCTTATATATATATATATATAGGGCTCTGTCTGTCCGGATCGGCCCGCATCATCTCTCAACTCCGGTCGGTATCCCCCAGATATCCGCCGAGCTCAAATACAATCACCGGTAAGTAGTACTCCCCGGCCAGGCTCACCGTCTAACATATACGAGTCTTCTTGCTCCGGGGTACCTTACCGGGTCCACCATGTACCCGCAGACGGTGCCTACCTCTCCTCGAATCGGGTTTCACATGTCGCTCTCAGAACCGAGAAAATACATGGTGGACGCATTGAAATATCATATCAAGGGTAACCGGGTTTTTAAAACAATACATACTCTCTTTTGAAATACGCACGGTTCCCAAATCCAGAAATATCATGGAAACAACATATCTCAATGCGTATAATCATAAAGCATGATGTATGCGACATGTAAAAGAAATGTAAACATATCAGTATATCAAGCAACATGGAATAGCAATATGCACATATTAAGAGAAACCGCTCTTTTAAAATGAATACAGTTTTAAAATATATCTCGCGGTTCCCAAATCTCCAAATCAAACCAGAATCATCTATGTATGTGCAAATACGTATGTATGCACGTATGGGTGTACAATATGTATGTACGCAAGTATGAGTGTACAATATGTAAGTACACGAGTATGAGTGTACAATAGGTATGTGCACAAGTATGAGTGTACAATATGTAAGTACACAAGTATGAGTATACAATAGGTATGTGCACAAGTATGAGTGTACAATATGTAAGTACACGAGTATGAGTATACAATAGGTATGTGCACATGTATGAGTGTACAATATGTAAGTACACGAGTATGAGTATACAATAGGTATGTGCACAAGTATGAGTGTACAGTATGTAAGTGCACAAGTATGCCATGCAAAGGGTCATATCCTGAATGCAACAGTCCTACAGTGTAGTGACATGGCAATTATCGATAATGAAGTGAGTGAGCCGGCAAGCAGGTATACGTGGAACATATGCATCATCGATAATGGTGCTGGTGTCCTAACAGCATGGTTTTGATATGATAATAAACATATTTAACATGCAATGTGATGCAAACAGTAAGAATATGCGGCAAATGAATAATAAACACAACAGTGTAGTATATACATCAATGTATCTATGTCATATTGTTTTGCCATTTGAAAGAAGACGAATCGGGGTTTTTAGGAAAATAAGGGCTACGGTGTTTTTAAGAAAAGATGCGTCATTTGAAAATATCCATAGAATCCCTTTTGCATGTCTTTAAAATACTCCCGATTCGTTAGTTTTTGAAATAGGTATGACATCGGCCTAGTCTAACATCTACTAAGCAAACTACAGATCTAACTAACAAGTCAATCGGGAGGGGTATGGAAACCACCTAAATCTGAGTCGATATATATATATAGCAATATAAAAGTCGGTGATCCCGCCTCAAAGGTACCGCGTACGATACAATATCATATGACATCCTCGAGTCATGAGTGCCGATCTATCATCAATATAAAGCTCGTACGGTAAATCATCATACGTCATTCCAAAAGCTGGGTACGGGTCAATATCACATTCATCTCATCAATTATCTGGTATCCTTATCATCATATCTCATAATCTGGGGTACTGATCTAAGTCTAGTACAAATCGATACCATCTATATAAATATAAATGCGTGTGTGAAACACACGTCCAAAGGCCCGCTAAAATCTCATGTCGTATCCCAAATACGAATCACATCATATCACCGATCTCATGGCAATGTGCCCAATCTCATCGACCCATCTCCGAATATCATCCACTATCCTCATCATCCAGGTACAACTATAACAAGTAAGCATGTGTGTGCGTGTGGATGTAAACCTATTCTTGGGTTCGCGACTAGGAAACTATACTAGTTTACTTCTAAACCCTAATCTATCCATAGTACACCTAATCACATCTAGAATATCCATATCACACTTAATGCTATCATACGTATATATATTATACTAAATATCGAACTGCGGGGGTGCTATACGCCATCCACCCGACTTCCCCCGTAGATATAATCTACTCACCTGATCATCGCTTGCCGATGTCGATGTCACCACCATCTTCTCCGTATTCTCGAATTATCGTGGGGGTACCTACATGTCACACGTATTGCATTGCATTAAAACCAAATCGAAACCAAAACGACACATGAAAACCAAAACGATACGCTTAAAAGCCTATATGTTAGAACCTATGGTTAGCTCTCGCAAATTAACCCGATATCACTCGAGATAGACGTACAAACGTCACGTAATCGAGATAAAGCACAATTACTAAAATCCAGAAATCGAAATACGGAAAACCATAACTCAAATCAAAGCAGCAACTAGAGAAAGTGGTCCCAGATTTTGACTCAAGCCAAAACAAGGCAAATAAATAACTCTGGGATGATGTATAGGGTGTAATTAACCTACAGAAGCAACCTGGGCACCTATCTCATCATGGGGGCCGGCCACATCAAAGGAAATTCCGGCCAGGCCGGTTTGGTCAGGGAGTTAGGGTCTCGTGTACAGAGGGTGGTCTCCTGGTGGTCTAACTAAGTCCCTAGTATTGTTTGTTTGTCTCATAATTTCCCTGTATCGCTCCAGATTCACCTGCACGCTCCAATTCCTCACAAACCGACATGAAAGTTCTGAAATTCCGTATTTTTGGGTTCCAGGTTTGGCTGGTCTGGGTTTTCTACCATCATGGGGGTTTAGGTCACTAATAAGGCTTATTAGCACTTAATCCAACTCAAGATCACCTCAACCCTCTCTAGGGTTTCCAAAGTTCGCCAAACTTCGCCGAATTGATACCAAACTTGAAAAGAGGCCTAAACAACCTAAACACTACACTATTAGTGAAAGGATATACCTCTCTTAGCACCCATGAATCTTCTACAGCGCCAAAATGAAAGCTTTCTTGGTCCATACTATAGCTTGTGAGCTTGTGCACTCTTTTTGTGAAGTGGGAATGTGGTTTTGGAGTGTTTTTCATGGAGTATTGGGGGTTGAAGATGGAGGAGGAGGGTAGAAAGGGGCAGCAGCAGTAGCAACAAGGGAAGAGGGAGAGAGGAAATGAGGGAAATGATGATGGGGGATGGCTTAAGACTAAGGGTTGACCCCTCACCCACTCTTTCTCTCTCTTAATCATACCTATTTCTTTATTCTTTTCTTTTCTATTTTCCCTCTCTTAACTTGAAAACAACAACCATGGTAAAAAGAACATGAAGTCAAGCCATGGAAATAAATGTAACAAGTGTAAAATGATATAGTACATGTTTTGCACAAAATATGCTTAAAATCCGATTAGCGATTTTTAATCGCGATTGGCACTAAATTAGCATATAATTAATCATAAAAACTTAAAATTTGCATAATTCACATAAAACACCATCTTTTAGTAATTTCTATAATTTTCAAAAAAATTTCCCAATTTATCGGTATTTAATTATACCGCCTTATTAAAATATTCAATATTTTATTATTAAATTATAAAAATTCCCCAAAATTAATTTTTTATTTTTTTTGGAAATGTTACAATGGTAATGTGCAGCCATTTCCATTCTGTGATTGGTAACGGCTGAAGTAGACCAGCAGTTCTGTGATGTTCAACCTTCATTTGCTGACACACCAAACACTTGGCTACGCTCCTTGCTACTTCGCGCTTCATTCCATACCACCAGTAGTCTTTCCGTAGATCATTGTACATTTTCGTACCACCGGGGTGTACAGAATAAGGAGAGCTGTGAGTTTCTTTCATCAACTCTTCTCGAACTGGGCCGCTTGGTACACATAATCGACTTCCATATCGCAAGGATCCATCTTCGTAGATGATGAAGTCAGTTCGAAGTCCACTTTCTACTTGTTCTCGGATCTTTTGTTGCTTGGCATCTTTTGGTTGAGCTGCCTTGATCTAATTCACAAGAGTGGACTGGTCTTGTAAATTCATCAAATATGAAGTGTTACCTGGCATAACTATTTTGATCTCTATTCCGTGCAATTCTTGTTGTAGCTTCCACTGAGTAGTGAGGATCATTGCTAATGGCTGGTGACTAAGTGCATCAGGAACTACGTTCACCTTCCCATGATGATACTATAGGTTGATGTCGAAATCCGCCATGAGTTCTAGCCATCTTCTCTGCCACATGCTTAATTTCTTCTGAGTAAATACATACTTCAGACTCTTGTGGACAATGTATATATCCACCCGTTCTCCTAAAAGATAGTGGCGCCAAATCTTAAGTGCGAAGATAACGGCTGCCAACTCAAGATCATGTGTTGGATAGTTGCGCTCATGTACCTTCAGTTGTCTTGATACAAAAACCATAACTTTTCCATGCTGGTGTAAAACAAATCCTAATCCTTTACCGGACGCATCACAATGCATAACGAATCCTCCAGATTGTATTATGAGGATAGGAGCAGAGGTTAATCTTGACTTAAGTTCTACAAAAACTTTTTCACATGCTTCTGACCATACGAATGCTTCATCTTTACGTGTGAGCGTAGTCAGGGGTGCTACAATCTTTGAGAAGCCTTCAATGAATCGTCAGTAGTTTCCTGCTAATCCCAAGAAACTTTGTATATCTTTCACCGTCTTTGGTGTCGGCCGCTCGCTGACAGCTGACACCTTAGCTGGATCTACTGAGATTCCTTCGCCTGAAATGATATGTCCGAGAAATCTGACTTGATCTAGCCAAAATTCACACTTGCTGTACTTGGTGTAGAGCTGATGTTGTCGCAATGTCTCTAGGACAATTCGTAAGTGCTCAGCGTGTTCCTTCCGATTCTTTAAATACACCAGGATGTCGTCGATGAAGATGACAACGAACCTGTCTAAGTACTCTCGAAAAACTTGGTTCATCAGGTTCATAAAGATGGCAGGTGCATTGATCACTCCAAATGGCATTACGAGATATTCATAATAACCATATCGAGTCCTAAACGCCGTCTTCGGAATGTCGGACTTTTTGACTTTCACCTGATGATAACCCGAATAAAGATCTAGCTTTGAAAATACACAAGACCAACTTAACTGATCGAAAATATCATCGATACGTGGTAGTGGATACTTGTTCTTGATTGTCACTTCATTCAGAGCTCGATAATCCACACACATCCTATATGAACCTTCTTTCTTCTTCACAAGTAATACTGGAGATCCCCAACTTGAAGTACTGGGACGATTCCAACCTTTCTTCAGCAGTTCGTCCAACTGAATGCGGATCACCTTCAATCCTTTTGGACTTAACCAGTACAGAGCTTTGATTACAGGTTGAGCACCAGGTTGTAAATCAATACTAAACTCAAGAGCTCGATCGGGAGGCAAACCTGATATATCTTCAGGGAACACATCCTCGAACTCTCGATCTACTTCGGGCTTTTCTTCTTCAGTCGGGAGAGAAAACACTTCTGCATCCTTCGGTTTAGCACGGTATCTTCCTGGCTCCAAAGTTCTATCTCCACTCTTGAAATAGAAGACTGGGTGATCTGGTATCTCAAATACTACCCTCCTTTGACGGCAGTCAATAGTAGCATAGAATGCTCCCAGCCAATCCATTCCCAACACAATATCGAAATTTGGGATGTCTAATACTTTGAAATTCGTGTAGAATTCTCGTCTGCAAACTACAACTGGACACCGATCAAACCCTATAGTTGCTTTCAGAACTCCATTCCCGGAACTGACAGCTTGAAATGAGTGGCTTCACGGGAATCGCATGCGTTCTCATGAATCATTGGAACATGAAACAGTGTGAAGCTCCAGTGTCAAAAAGTGCGAGTGCAGAAAGGGTGACTACTATTATAGTACCTAAGTTGTGTGAGGTTGGGTTTAGATATAGGAAAATATAGTGATACACACGGATTGAAAAGTTGAAAGGATTGGGGATTACCAGTGATGACTTGTCCTGTGGCTTCGGCCTCCTCGGCCGTCATTGTAAAAGCCTGACGTCGTGGTACATTCCTCCTTGCTGGAGGCACATTTCTCTATCCTTGGGGATGTTTCTCTGCCCTTGAGGCATGTTTCTCTGTACCTGGTGGAATTGACATTGAGGCTGTGCAGGTGGTCCACGTGGAGCTGGTGCAGGGAGAGCTAGGCGAGGTGCAGGAGCCTGAATGGCTGGCTGCTGCAGAACTGTGATTGCGGGTCTAGGTGCTGGAGCTGTGTTGAAATGATATGGACATGCTCCTATGGCATGAGTGGAAGCGCCACAGACCAAACGCAGGCCATTTGCATGCCTGCAGTCCTTCGCCAGGTATCCAGTCCTCTTGCAGTAGAAACAAAAGTCTGGACCGGACCGGTTAAATGATCCTCCCGGTCTCCTGGGTGCAAAGGTCGGCCTAGAAGAGGCTCCTCCAATCATCTGTTCGGCAGGGTGTTTCACACCGGCAGTCTGTGGCCTGCCCTTCTTCTTCACAACTGCCTCATAGTATCGGGAAGCCTTCAAAGCAAGTTCATGAGTTGGAAAATCCCCTGTAGCGAGTGCGGCTGGGATTTCTGGGTCCAACCCTTGCTGAAATCATCATGCCCGGATCTCAGCGGTAGGAATGAGGTGTGCAGCGAACCTGTTATGACCTTGTGTTAGCAATGTAGTGAGTGAGATCAGGAATTTGAATATTGAGACAATATCTTACCTGCTGAGCATGGTAAACTCGGCATCGTATTCATCCACGGACTTGACCCATATCGAGGCTTGTTGTAGATGGATGAACTGCTGCTCCATGTCAAAATGGGCAGTCTCAGGGAAGTACTTCGCATCGGACAGATCGCGAAACGTCTTCCACTCTATGGGTTGGGTGAGACGGCTTTCTTCAGCTTTCCACCAGACTCTTGTATTGTCTGTTAGTTGCAGCTTAGCAACTTTCACCCAGACAATATCTAGCACTTGAGCTACTGCCAGATCATCTTCTAGCACTTGAGCTCATTCTTCCGCCTCAAATGGACTCTCTTTTCTCGAGAAGTGTTTTGGGTGTAGTGCCCGGAACTGCTTGACTCCGGGTATCTCAGCTTAAGACGGTGCATGAGGATATCAGTCTGCTGCTGCTTACCCTCCAATAGACTCTTGATAGCCTCAAGCAGTACCGTTTGCTCATTGATAGGAGCTGCAACGGTAGGCGGTGGTAGTAGAGTAGGCGGTAGGGTATTGCCATTGACATTCGTGCTGGTGTTGTTTGGAGAATCCATTACCTTGATAGAAAAAGGAATGGTTAGGATATATTCAAAAAATTAGAAATGTAAGGAATGTATAGTTGCTGATTCTTATAATTTTTGTGATATATTGCTTAAAACTTCATGCAAAACGGACCTACATGGGCCGCCAACAAAACCTGTCATGCCTTGCTTCCCAGTAGAAGGAAACGGTGACGTGCCAGGCCGCAACGTATTTACTATGAAATAAATACGTTAAGCGGAATTCAGCAATATATAAAAATGAACAAGAATGACAAGATAATAAAATGAACAGCAACTTTATTTACATTCAACTTTACACACAACTGTTTGAAATAAAAAGATACAATGATATAAAGGAAATGCCTAAACAATGGCATACAGAAAATAAATGTAAGAAGAACTATAGTCCAGCTGGGCTGTAAGCTGGTCCAAGTCCTCCTGGCTCGGCTTTGTCTCCTCAAAGTCCAGTTCTCCTGACGAACATTCCAAAGAAAGAAATATAAAGGAATGTCGTCAGCGAACTAACGCTCGGTAAGTTCTAAAAGAAGAAAGAGAAGATGGTGAACAGTAAAGTGTATATGACTGATTACTGGTATATGATAGTTATTATAACGTAGTTGTTTGTAGTTTGATAAGGAAGGTATTCATGTATACGAGAGGAGTCCATCTTACCCGTGGACTATGGTAACATGTAGTACAAGGCCCCGTCATAACCCACGGGACAACGGCATGAGAATTCATGTAGGTGTCTTTTAAGTAACCTCTCGTGTCACGATATACGTTCCGTACCAATCTACCCCTTCATCCGTGTGTAATGTATTGTATAGAGTATGTTTACAAGTCTTGCCAAAACTATGGGTACAAACTGTTCATGTATTCATATTCAGAATGTAGCCATGTATTCAAGTAGTCATGTCAAGTTATAACCATGGTTCGGTCAAGTCAAGTCAAGTATACATGTTTGGATTTGATATTTGAATTCAAGTATTCATGTTTATGATCAAGTATTCGTGTTTGAGTTTGGATTCAGATTTGAGGTTGGACTCAGACTGAATCAGACACTTGTAAACTGATTTAACTCTTAAATTCTTAGGTTCGGGAGTCATCGACAACTGCTGCATATGAACGGCAGGATTTGTGTCTTTTTCCAAGACAATTGCCATTAATAACTCCTGTTAAGTTTTCTAACCTGAATAGACAAGCACTCATTTTCTCCAGCTCCTAAGGCTCAAGAGAATTGATCCCGTTTAAACCAATATTTACTAAAGTCCTTAAAATATTGTTTTGTAATTCTCGAGGGGGTTTTATGAAAAATAGTTTAGTATAGTTAAAAAGTAAACCTCGAGGGTGATTCGTATTATTTAGAGTTTTCATGAGCATGTATTTTAAGTATTGATGTATTTTAATGATAATTACCTAGCTTTTCAAAGTTCATGGTATTTTAGTGAAAACTAGTCTTTTTAGTAACTTGATAGTATTTTATTGACATTTTTAAGCTTTCATTTTTAAAACTAGCTAATGGATTTATAATTTTATATAATTTTTAATTTTAAAAATTAGTTTTATTTTAGAAAATTCGTTTTTCTTAAAAATCGTATTTATATTTTTTTGAGATCAAATGCTCCATGAGGAGGTCTGCATCTCGCTCTACTATCCCCAAGTTGTGCGATAATCCGTACCATCCATTAGCGGGTCCCCTAACAAGGATTGTAAATGCATAATTGCAAAAGAATATGAAACACCGTTTAAAAGAAACCCGGTTTTAAAGTTAGTGGTATTTTATTGTAAAGCTTATACTTCGAAACAAATATTCACACAAATTAGCATCGTGCAATGAAACCAAAGTGTACGTAAGGGGTAGGTCGTTATCCCGTGATGTTTTACCTAAGGGTATAGTTTTAACAAAACTAAAAGAAGTGATATCAAAGTTCATGGTATTTTAATGAAAAAGTTTAATTATGGATGTTTCACATGAGATTCTTGGTTAAAATTAATTCTAAACATTGGTATTTAGGGTTACAAGTATTGTGTAAAAAATTGGTAGCACAAAATATAAAGGAGAAGGAGTTTCTAGGGTTTAGAAAAAGAATATCAGTAATAACTTCACTTACCGATATAAGTTTTAAAGATGAAATTCAATGAAGAGAAAGAGAGTTTGGGAGGGACATACGATTTAGAAATTTCAAGGAGAGGTTGAAGAAGAGGGGATGAGCTTCGTGGCGTCGCGGGATGTCACGCCCCGCTTCCCAAAAGTACGGAAACAGTAACATGCCAAGGTCCACAACCTAACTATGTTGAGGGCGGTCTTTTCTCGATACAGTTACGTTAAGCGTATAAATCATGCAGGCAATGTACTAAAACTGATAATAAAAGCAAAAGCGTTTATTTCCATTAACTAAAATTATTACACCAAAGTACTGAAAGCAAATTAAATGGTTTGATTACATTGATTAAAAGAAAGCAAGCCCTAAACAGGTGGGCAATAGAAGATCTATCCTAATACTCTTGCGTCAACTCCGCCTAGTCTTCATTAGTGTGCTCCATTCCACCGCCTCCTTCTTCATTAACCTCGTCCTCATCCAATGGACGTTCCAAGGATAGAGAAAAGGAAAGGAAGTCCGTCAGCGAGTTACACTCAGGTAGGATTTTCTCAACGGAAAGTAATGGTTAAGAGAACAAGTATGTGTAATATATGATGTAATATGTATGCAGATGTATAATGGATGTATTGTAGGTATTTGGTAAATTAAGGTATACTGCGTGCGGAAACTACATGTAATATGTTCATTTAGTTTGTTAGACAAGAGTAGCGGGTTCTCGAGATTATTCCGTTCCAACCACGGAACACGGTTAGGGAAGGTGAAATGTACCGTTCCACTTTCCCGGATCTGATCGAGTAATAGGGGAATCCGAGTCCATATACTACCTTATCAAATCAAACTACCCATCCCCGTTTTATTTAGTGTGAAGGTTTTGCGAATTAGAGTTAGTGCGTATATCATCTAGGCATGGAATGTCATTTGTCCATGTTGGGACTGTTCAATTCATTCGTAGGAGTCGTCCATGTTGGGACTGTCCACCCTGCCTGCAGGGATCCTTATTTATAATAATATTCCATACTTAGGTTCGCGCATTCTAACCCTAACCGCATCCTAGATCATGTCGTGTGATGTGTCAAAAATTGGATATAAGTAGATATCTCAATCGATATGGACTTTCACAGTCGTGGGTTATATCTCGTTTCATTATAGTTATAAGGTAAACATGGTATTTTATAGAAACCTTAGTTTATAATGGACTATGATATTTTATCGTAATTATTGTTTATATAAAAACACTGGTATTTATATGGTATATTAACGTAAATTATCTTTTATTATAGAGGTCGTGATATTTTAATAAAAGAACTCCTTTATAAAAAGGTAAGAGTATTTTAGTGAAATTCTAAAAGCTTAATTTTCGAAATTAGGGGAATTTTTGGTAAGGTTTCACTTCTTAAAGGTGTTTAGTAAAAATATAGTTTTAGAATTATTATTGGTATTTTTACAAGAAAACCCTAGGTTTTGAAAGTTCAGGATATTTTAATAAAACTAATTACTCTACCAAGTTCATGGTATTTTCGTAAAAATTATGATCCAGAAAAGATCATGGTATTTCAATAAAAATATCAGTTCGAAAGGTTTAGGGTATTTTAAGAAAAATACTATTTTTCCAAAGTTCGTAGTATTTTAATGAAAATATAAATTCTTAGGCATGTTTTAATAATTAAGGAACTAATTATCGATAACCTTTATTTAACACCGTAGAATAATTATATTTATTCCTGAAAAAGTTATCCCGGTCATGATAATCACTTTATGACTTAGTTCCATATTTCCAAGCATGAATCTGAGGTTTTCCGTTACCCCATAATTTTATCGTGAAGGATAACTGCTAAAAGTTCGTTATATTATTAGGGTTTAATATCGTTTTTAATCGTCAAAATCCGTTAAATAGATAATGCAGTTAAAACATCATAATTAGGTCCTGGAATTTTTTTTCACAGATAGATATTTTTATAATGAAGATAATAGGGTGTCAAGTGTTGAGAGATCCTACCTGAAATGAGCTAGGAAAATGAAAGTCGGCGAGCATCGGGTTGTACGATAAAAGGTATATCTTGAAGTCGAGAATTGTTTTGCCTTTGGTAATTACTTCAGAGTGTAGAAGAATCAAAGAGAAAGATTTTGAAATTTTTTTGTCAAACAGATATTTTTTGGAGGATTTTAGAAGCTCAGGGTTATTTATAGGGATTTTCTGGGATTAAAATCCCTATTTTCCCCCCTATCCGCTACATAAGCCGACCCCCCGAGCCGACCTGATCTGACTGTTGATCTACCAGATCCAATGACCCACGTCCCATCACAAGTGAGCTAGCATGGGCCCGAGCTCGGGTTGGCTCTGGCGATCCTTAACCGTTGGATCGTTCCAACGGTCCAGATCAAAAGCGTCTATAAATATTCTTTGTTTTCTTTCTTCTTTTAAAAAAATTGTCGGCAGAATCTGGGCCGTTGGTTTTTAAATCCAACGGTCCAATTCATTCCTGCTCTAAAAATTTAATAATATTTGTTTTTAATATTTAAAAAATGTTTTAAAAATTGTTTTTGGTTTCTAAAAATTATTTTAAAATAGTTAAAAATATTTTTAAAATCTGGGAAAATTATAGAAAATGTATTTTGATGTTTTATATCCTTTACAACTAAATTTGGTCT
This sequence comes from Agapanthus africanus, assembly GCA_030015575.1. Classification (NCBI taxonomy): domain Eukaryota; kingdom Viridiplantae; phylum Streptophyta; class Magnoliopsida; order Asparagales; family Amaryllidaceae; genus Agapanthus; species Agapanthus africanus. Next base: position 249,253,026 of record JASDDO010000019.1, on the reverse strand, counting down.
AAAATAGCTCCTCTTGTCGATTTTAAAAACTTTTCCCTTCAATAAAAAAATCCATTTAAATTCTTAAAAATTCCCAAAATTTCCTAAAAATCATATTAATTCATTTTAATCATGGAAAAATATTTTTAAAGTGTTTTCTACTAATAGAAGCAGTAAAATAATTGTTTTCACCTCGATAAAAATTATAAAACGTTTTTATTACATATCTAGGGTACACGGCCGTTACAATCTACCTTTCTTGAAATAATTTCGTCCTCGAAATTCTGGAGGTAAGCGAAAGAGTAGTTTACATAGAAAGGGTTACATATAGATGGGGATAACGTTCTCTCATTTTATCCTCTCTTTCCCACATGGATTCGCCCGGAGAGTCCTTCCTCCACATAACTCTAACCAGCTGGACTGTCTTGTCCCTCAATGTCTTCTCCTTCCAATCTAGGATCTCGACTGGTTGTGTTTCGTAGGTTAGGTCAGCCTCTACTGTGATTTCGGAATGATCCAAAACATGATTGGGATCACCAACATACCTCTTTAACTGCGAGATATGAAAAATGTCGTGCACGCCCTCCAAAGAAGATGGTAAGGCTAGGCGATACGTAACCTCCCCAACTCGTCCAAGGATGTCAAATGGGCTGATGAATCGCGGACTGAGCTTTTCCTGCTTCCCGAAATGTATTACTCCGCTATTTGGTGAGATCTTTAGGAACACATGTTCACCTGGTTGAAATTCTAGGTGCCTCCCTTTTGCATCTGCCCAGTGTTTCTGTCAATCATGAGCTATACGTAGTTGTTCCCTTATAGTTCTCACTACTCCCACGGTCTCGACAATCAACTCTGGTCCTAGAAGTTCTCGATCTCCAATGTCATCCCGGATCACTGGAGACCTGCACTTCCTCCCATATAATGCCGTGAAAGGTGCCATACCGATACTTGCCTGATAACTGTTGTTATACGCGAACTCTACTAAGTGCAAGTGGTCCTCCCAAGATCCCTCAAAATCCAACATACAGGCTCAGAGCATATCTTCGTGAATCTGAATAACTCTCTCGAATTGGCCATCGGTTTGGGGGTGATAGGCTGTACTGAAACTCAGGTTCGTGCCAAGACTCTCCTGTAGACCTTGCCAGAAATGAGATTGGAAATGTGTGTCTCGATCAGAAATGATGCATACAGGTACTCTGTGTAATCGGACGATCTCCTCCATATACTTCTTCGCTAGGCTTTCGGTTGACTGGCCGACGCGAAAGGAATGAAATGCGTGGACTTAGTAAGCCGATCCATGATTACCCATACTGCATCGTTGCCCTTGGTACTGCGAGGGAGTGCAGTCATGAAATCCATGGTGATGTTCTGCCACTTCCATTCGGGTATCGGTAAGGGCTGTAAAAGATCGGCAATTCGGTGGTGTTCAGCCTTCACCTGTTGACAAATCAGGCACTTGGATACACTCTTTGCTACCTCCCACTTCATACCATACCACCAATAGTTTTGACGGAGGTCCTTGTACATCTTGGTCCCTCCAGGATGAACGGAGTATGGAGAACTGTGCGCCTCTTTCATTTATTCCTCTCTGATTTCTCTGGTAGGCACACAAATCCTGCTTCCATATCTTAGTAACCCGTCTTCATGAATGATGATGTCAGTTCGCAAGTTTGTTTTTACCTGTTCTCAAATCTTTTGTAATCTTGTATCTCTAGCTTGAACTTCTTTGATCCGATCCACCAATGTGGACTAAATTGGCATATTCATAAGTGATGAGAATACCCTGGGCATGATTACCTCCGTCTCTAACTCATTGAGGTCATGTAGATTCCTCCAGTAAGTAGCAAGACTCAACGCCATCAGCTGGCGACTCAGAGTGTTAGGGACCACATTTACCTTCCCTGGATGATATTGCAGGTTTATATCAAAATCTGCCATTAGTTCTAGCCACCTCCTTTGCCTCATATTGAGCTCCTTCAAACTCTTATGATCGGTATAAATCTCTACCTTATCCCTTAATAAATAATGCTTCCAGATTTTGAGTGCGAAGATAACCGCAGCGAGCTCCAAATCATGGGTCGGGTAGTTGCGCTCGTGAATCTTCATCTGTCTCGATGCATATGCCACTACCTTGCCGTGTTGGTGTAACACACATCTCAATCCCTTTCCCGAGGTGTTGCAATGAACGTCGAAACCTCCAGTTCTGTCGAGAATAGTAAGAATGGGCGCTGTTGTTAGACGAGTCTTCAACTCCGAGAACGCTTTCTCACAAGCCTCAGTCCACACATACGGCACATCCTTCCGAGTCAAACAAGTCATCGGTTCCGCAATCCTGGAGAAGTTTTTAATAAACCGGCGATAATATCCAGTAAGCCCCAAGAAGCTCCTGATCTCCATAACCGTTCCTGGTGTCGGCCATTTTTGTATAGCGGTAATTTTGGCTGGATCTACCGAAATTCCATCGCCCGACACAATGTGTCCCAGGAAAGCTATTCGCTCCAACCAAAACTCGCATTTGCTAAGCTTTGCGTACAGTTGATGTTGACGCAAAGTTTCAAGCACAATGCGCAGATGCTCCGCATGTTCCTCTCGATCCTTTGAATACACAAGGATATCGTCGAAGAAAATGACGAAAAACTTATCCAAGTATTCATAAAACACTTGGTTCATCAGATTCATGAATACCGCCGGGACATTGGTCACTCCAAAAGGCATCAATAGAAATTCATAGTGCCCATACTTAGTCTGAAAAGCCATCTTAGGAATGTCAGATGTCTTGACTTTGAGTTGATGATAAGCCGTCCGCAGATCTAGCTTCGAGAACACTCGAGACCCTTCCAACCGATCGAACGGATCTTCTATCCTTGGTAGAGGATACTTGTTCTTGATAGTGACCTTATTTAGCTCCCGATAATCTATACACATCCGCTTGGTTCCATCCTTCTTAGGTACCAAAAGAACCGGAGCACCCTAAAGTGACGTGCTCGGTCTAATAAATCCTTTGTTAAGGTAGCCCTCAATTTGCATTCGAAGCTCGGTCAATTCTGCCGGCCCAATTCGATACGGTGCTCGTAAGACTGGTTGTGTGCCTGGCATCAAGTCTATTGCGAATTCGATCGCTCGATCTGGTGGTAACCTAGACACCTCGGCGAACACATCTTCGAACTTTCGAACCACCATCGACATATCTTCCCCCTCATGTAAAGTATATAACCTCTCCTCCTTCCTTGGTACAGCTTTATAAGTTGCTGGATCCAAGGATCGACTCCCACTCTCGAATACAAACATTGGATGGTCAGGAATCTCGAACACTACTCTCCTTTGATGGCAGTCAATGGTAGCGTAAAAAGTACTCAACCAGTCCATCCCCAAGACTATGTCGAAATTAGGCATATCTATCACCATGAAGTTGGCGTAGAAACCCCGACCGTAGATCACCACGGGGCATAGGTCGTACCCTGTAGTGGACTTGATCACACCGTTTCCTGTGTTGACATTCCATTCAGTGACGAGGGGTGCCACTGGAATGGAGTTGGTTGTCGCAAATTTTTGTGCCATAAAGCAGTGTGACGTGCCGGAATAAAAAAGTGTAAGTGCAGGTGTAGAAGATACTAGAAGGACACCTACGTTTTAAAAGTAAGGGTATGAGTGAGCCTAACTATACATGGATAACAAAAATATTAGTGATACTAGAAGCAAAAAAAAGACGGGAAAGGAATGGATACCTGTAACGACTTCCCCCGTGGCCTCAGCCTTCTCGGCTGTCATAGTATAGGCCTGGCGCTTGGGACCATTTCGCTGAGCTTGCTAGAAATATGCTTTTGCGAAGGCAAGGGTGGTCCTCTAGCTGGCGCACCTTGTCCGGTCGGCTTAGCAGCACGAAGTGGTCGGTTCTCCTGTTGTGGTGCTCCATTATTGACTGGCTTGTTGACAGGGCCTAGTGGTCCTCTTCTCTGAGGAGAGTTCCCTATAGCATGATCTGGAGACCCACAAATTATACAGAGTTTGTTCAAAATATGCCAGTCCCTTATGAAATGTCTGACTCTGCCACAGTGGTTGCATGTGACGGTTGGTTTTCTTGGGACAATTGGCCCTGCTGGCCTCTTGAACTGTTGTCTTCCATTGAATTTGGAAGACGATCCTCCTGAAATTTGATTTGCCGGTCGTTTCATCCCGGACGAATGATCGCTCTTCTTGATCCTTTTCTCCATATCCTCATAATTACGAGCTGCCTCCAGAATCACATCATAAGTAGGGAGAGCGGTACAGGATACGGCTGACTGTGTCCTAAGATCCAACCCCTGTCGAAATCTTTTAGTATACAGTTCAGGGGTGGCCACAAGATGGAGAGCGAAATGTTTAAGCATAGAATATTCCGCCGCATATTGGTATACAGTCATCTCCCACATAGACCCCTGTTGGAACATAACGAAATTCCGCTCCATATCCATATGTGCTACTACTGAAAGTACTGAGTATCGAAACGCACCTTGAAGGTTTCCCAAGTGATAGGCTCCATCAGTCTACTTTCCTCAGCTTCCCACCATATTTGGGTATTGTCCGTGAGTTGCAGCTTGGCAATGCTGACCCACGCATCCTTTAGGACCTGAGCAACGCCAAGGTCGTTGACAGTTCCCCGAAGCTATTCCTCAGCTTCTAATGGAGTCCCTTTCCCGGCAAAAGTCTTCAAATGCAATGATCAGAATTGTTTAACTCCCACGGATCCTTGTGGAGTTGGGGCTAATGCCTTCTCCAATAGCTCAGCCTGTTGCTTCCTACTTTCTCGTAGCTCTTGGTGAAGGGCGACTGTCTGTTGCTGTTGTTGGTCTAACAGCCCTTGCATCATATTCATCATGGCTGCTTGCTGAGCCGCGGCCTCATGGATCCTATTTTCTATTCTGTTGCGGTTATGGTGACGACCATCCATCATTAACTGAATAAGAAGGTGGATTAGGTTACAAATAGATTCGAGGATGAGATCAGATAGTAACTTGCATGAAAGAATAACAATTAATGCAAGAGCTAAACTAAGAAAGGAAAAGGCACGAGACACAAGAGAATTTTGCTCGAAACTAAGATTTCATTAATAAAAGTTAAAAGGAGATACAACTAAAGATAAACGTAGACCTACTGCTATACATAGGTTTATTTGGCCAACTAGTACAAACTAAAACTAATACTGATCGTCTCGATCACTGTCTGTCAAACAAACAGGTGTAACCGCTCAGCTCTAGCGCGTCGGTTATTGACCTTTCTCGTAAAGCTATAATAGAAGGGCGAGCCTGGTATGTCACGGCGATAGAGGCGTGGAGGAGTGAGACGCACGCATCGATAAGCATGTCCCCGAATATAGAGCGTCTCCCCAATAAACCACATGTGAGGACTGTATTCTTCCGGCTCCTCCACTCCAATGGGTGCCTCCTCTTCAGCTTGGGCCTCTTCTTCAGCTAGGGCTTCTTCAATTGGTTCCTCTTCCGCTGGTTCTTCCTCGATGGGTTCCTCTTCCTCTGGCTCTTCCTCGGTAGGTTCCTATGAGTCACTGTCAAAGATAACCGTCGGTGGTCCTACGATCTCGTCGTATGAATAACCAAGTGTAGCCTCGAAGGTAATATCTGAAATGTTGTCCTCATCGGGAAGGGGTACAGCTTATAGATTGGCCATGACCTAAAAGAAAAAAGCCATGGTCAGAATATAGAATGTGAAGGAAGATAGAAAGAACAATGGAAGATGTATGAAGACAGTGTAAGTGGATAAGATTCACAAACATAATAACGTCAGTTAATGGTTTTATTTTAGTACATTGAGGACCTTTATGGGCCACCACTAAAACCTGTCATGCCCTGCTTCCCAAAAATACAGAAACAGAGACGTGCCAAGGTCCGCAACCTGACTATGTCGAGGGTGGTCTTTTCTCGATACAGTTACGTTAAGCGTATAAATCATGCAGGCAATGTACCAAAACTGATAATAAAAGCAGAAGCGTTTATTTCCATTAACTAAAATTATTATATCCCAAAGTACTGAAAGCAAACTAAATAGTTTGATTACATTGATTAAAAAAAAGCAAGCCATAAACAGGTAGGCAATAGAAGAGCTATCCTAATACTCTTGCGTCAACTTCGCGTAGTCTTCATTAGTGGGCTCCATCCCATCGCCTCCTTCTTCATTAACCTCGTCCTCATCCAACGGATGTTCCAAGGATAAAGAAAAGGAAAGGAAGTCCGTCAGCGAGTTACACTTGGGTAGGATTTTCTCAACAGAAAGCAATGGTTAAGAGAACAAGTGTGTGTAATATATGATGTAATATGTATGCAGAGGTATGATGGATGTATTGTAGGTATTTGGTAAATTAAGGTATACCGCGTACAGCAACTACAGTTAATATGTTCATTTTGTTTGTTAGACAAGGATAGCGGGTTCTCGAGATTATTCCGTTCTAACCACGGAACATGGTTAGGGGAGGTGAAATGTACCGTTCCACTTTCCCGGATCTGATCGAGTAATAGGGGAATCCGAGTCTGTATACTATCTTATCAAATCAAACTACCCAGCCCCGTTTTATTCAGTGTGAAGGTTTTGCGAATTAGAGTTAGCACGTATATCATCTAGGCATGGAATGTTATTTGTCCATGTTGGGACTGCTCAATTCATTCGTAGTAATTGTTCATGTTGGGACCGTTCAATTCATTCGTAGTAGTCGTCCATGTTGGGACCGTTCAATTCATTCATAGTAGTCGTCCATGTTGGGACTGTTCAATTCATTCGTAGTAGTCGTCCATGTTGGGACGGTTCACTCTGCATGCGGGGATCCTCATTTATAATAATATTCCATACCTAGGTTCGCGCATTTTAACCCTAACTGCATCGTATGTCATGTCATGTGATGTGTCAAAAATTAGATATAAGTAGTTGATATCTCAATCGATATGGACTTCCACAGTCATGGGTTATATCTCGTTCCATTATAATTATAAGGTAAATATGGTATTTTATAGAAACTTTAGTTTATAATGGACTGTGGTATTTTATCGTAATTATTGTTTATATAAAAACACTGTTATTTATATGGTATATTAACGTAAATTATCTTTTATTATAGAGGTCGTGGTATTTTAATAAAAGAACTCCTTTATAAAAAGGTAAGAATATTTTAGTAAAATTCTAAAAGCTTAACTTTCAAAATTAAGGGTATTTTTGGCAAGGTTTCACTTCTTAAAAGTGTTTAGTAAAAATCTAGTTTTAGAATTATTATTGGTATTTTTACAAAAAAACCTAGCTTTTGAAAGTTCAGGATATTTTAATAAAACTAATTACTCTACCAAGTTCATGGTATTTTCATAAAAATTATGATTCAGAAAAGATCATGATATTTCGATAAAAATATCACTTGGAAAGGTTTAGGGTATTTTAAGAAAAATACTATTTTTCCAAAGTTCGTGGTATTTTAATGAAAATATAAATTCTTAGGAGTTGATGGTATTTATTTGAAATACCCAAATTACCGAAAATATGGTTTTACAGGTTTGCCATTAATTTTATTTTTAAAAAAGCCAATATATAGAAATTTACTATAATTTTTCCATGTTTTAATAATTAAGGAACTAATTATCGATAAGCTTTATTTTAACACCGTAGAATAATTACATTTATTCCTGTAAAAGATATCCCGGTAATGATAGTCGCTTTACGACTTAGTTCCATATGTCCAAGTATGAATCTGGGGTTATCCGTTACCCCGTGATTTTATCGTGAAGGATAACTGCTAAAAGTTCGTTATATTATTAGGGTTTAATATCATTTTTAATCATCAAAACCCGTAAAATAGATAATGCAGTTAAAATATCATAATTAGGTCCTGGAATGTTTTTCCACAGATAGATATTTTTATAATGAAGATAACAGGGGGTCAAGTGTTGAGTACCTGAAATGAGCTAGGAAAATGAAAGCCGGCGAGTATCGGGTTGTACGAGAAAAGGTATATTTTGAAGTTGTGAATTTTTTTTTGCCTTTGGTACTTTATCCAGAGTGTAGAAGACTCAAATAGGAAGCTCTAGAAATTGTTTGAGATTTTTTTGTCGAACAGATATTTTTTGGAGGATTTTAGAACCTCAAGGCTATTTATAGGGATTTTCTAGGATTAAAATCCCTATTTTTTCCCCTAACCGCTACAGGAGCCGACCCCATGAGCCGACCAGATCCGATCGCTGATCGACCAGATCCAATGACCTACGTCTTATCGCACGTGAGCTGGCGTGGGCCTCGGCTCGGGTTGGCTCTGGCGATCCTTGACCGTTGGATCGTTGATCCAACGGTCCAGATCAAAAGCGCCTATAAATATTCTTTTTTTCTTTTTTCTTTTAAAAAATTGTCGGCAGAATCTGGGCCGTTGGTTTTTAAATCTGACGGTCTGGATTTATTCCCGCTCTAAAAATTTAATAAAATTTGTTTTTAATATTTAAAAAAATGTTTTAAAAAGTGTTTTTGGCTTCTAAAAATTATTTTAAAATATTTTTAAAATCTCGGGAAATTATAGAAAATGTATTTTGTTGTTTTATATCCTTTTCAACCAAATTTGGTCCAAAATAGCTCTCCTTGTTGGTTTTAAAAACTTTTCCCTTCGATAAAAAAAATCCATTTAAATTCTTAAAAATTCCCAAAATTTCCTAAAAATCATATTAATTCATTTTAATCATGGAAAAATATTTTTAAAGTGTTTTCTACCAATAGAAGCAGTAAAATAATTGTTTTCACCTCGATAAAAATTATAAAACGTTTTTATTACGTATCTAGGTTACACGGTCGTTACACGGGAGCTCCGGAATATGCTTCGATTTTCGACGGAAGAAACTTGTTCGCTAACTCCACTTGCACTTAGGAACTTTTTAGAGAGTTTTGGCTAGAAATTTCAGAATAGTGCCGAGCCAAAGTATGGGGTGGTATTTATAGTGGAGAATTAGGGTTTGGGAATTAAAATTGTGGATTAAAAAGCATTAAAATGGTGTTAAATTATGAAATGAAAGGTCTCTGTTTGATTGCAGGGAAATCAAACAGTGCAGAGGAGTTGTGGGGAGTTGAAGAGGTGTGTGTGTAAAGCACGGATCAAATTGGCTCCATCTGAACCGTCTCCCCCGGCCATTTGGGCATTTCCGCCGGTCGAACTTGGCCTTCTGGCCTCGAGATTCGTGCTACATGATTAAATTAGTGTTTACTCTATGTGCCACATGTTTGATTTTTCTGAACTTTTCAATTCCCCGTGTATTGCATGTGAAATCTTTTGGGCTTCCAAAAAGTTAAAAAGAAAAATCAGAAAAAAATTGTGTGTGATGGGAATCTAACACACAGGCTACGTCTCAGCAGTGTAAGGCTTTACCAGTGAGCTATAAATGGATTCTTGCTTTTATTTAACAAAAGTGACTTATAACTCAAACCCAGACTGTAATACTCTTTTCTCGTATATTAACAGAAAAATTTCCGTATAAAAATTTCAGAATCGTTACAAACACTGTCTTGCAAATATCTTCTGATTTCATCCGAACTTGATGATATCCGGATCACAAATCCAACTTCGAGAATACTCTCGCGCTACTGAGTTGATCGAATAATTCGCCGATGCGAGGGATTGTGTACTTGTTCTTAATAGTCACCCGATTTAATTCTCGACAATCAATGCAATCCTTCGCATGTCATCCTTCTTCTTGGTTAGAAGAACTGAAGCTCTCCAGGGTGAACCGCTGCTACGAATCCAACCCTTCTCTAATAACTCAGAAACTTGTCTCTTTACCTCTTCCAGTTCCACCGGTGACATCGAATAAAAGCCTTTGAATTGGCGGTGCTATATGAATAAGATCAATCACGAACTCCACATCTTGTTTTGACGGTAAACTCAAGATATCCTTGAACACATCTATGAAATCCCGAACTGCTTCTTTGCTTCATCTGTAACTTTTGTACGAACTTCACCTTTAGTAAACGGTTCCTCTCATCATGAATTTGCAAGTTTGTTCTAAGACTTATGAGTTATCAGCCCACCACACTTCCGCCGCTCTAGTTTGATAAACTGAAGCGGGTTCGTCAGAACTTCTTCAATCAAACATCTTACATCTGATCAGACTTGAAGTAGTCTGTACCAGCTCCCGCTGGGGTTAATCACAAACTACTGCAATCATCATATATTCTCCTATATTTCTCTTTATTATTCGAAACGCAGACGGACTGGTCACTATGGGTGTCATGCCCCGCTTCCCAGTGTACGGGCAGAGGACGCGACGAAGCCGCTACGTATTTACTCTGAAGTAAATACGCTAAGCGTAACCAAGCAATATAAATAAAAATGCACAAGAGACAAAAGATATAATTGAACGGCAACTTTATTTATTCACATTCTTTTGTACAGTGCATGGAAAAGTAAATCATCTGAATGAAAGCAATGCCTAAACAGTGGCATAACAGAAAAGAAAAATACAGAATATGAAGAGAAAGTACAAGTGAAACTACAACTCAGGATCTTCAGTAAACTGGTCCAAGTCTTCGGTGCTGGGCTCGATCTCTTGAAGGTTCGAAACACCTGATGACATTCCAAAGAAGAAAGAAGAGAATGTCGTCAGCGAACAATCGCTCGGTAAGTCCTAAAGATAAGTGAGAAGTAGAATAGACAGAGAGATAGAGTAGCTTTTAAAGTTATATTATATTGTTATAATATTGTATTTAGTATTAACGCTGTTATTTGTAACTTGGTACAGAAGGATGCCAGTGTATACGAGAGGAGTCTCTATATGCCAAAGACTAAAGGCAAGTGTAGTACAAGGCTCCGTTAGAAAGCCCGAAACAACGGCGATTGAATTTAGGTTAGGTGTTTTAATGGTTGCAATCCCGTGCCACTTCTAACACCTTCTGTACCAATCTACCCCTTAAACCCCACGATTTCTTGATTGTATTATTTGTGTTGTATTGTAAATTGTATTGTCTTATATAGATGGATGACTTGCCGAAACCAAGATATCAGTAAATGGATGTAACTGGAGAATCATGTAAATGGAAGTATATCCATGGTTCGGTTCAGTCAAGTTATATAGATTGATAGATTGAACAGATTGAATATATGGATTCATGTTGATTTGTAGCGTAATACTTGAATCATATTCAAGTCAGATTATTTTATAATGAGACTCAGTCCGAGTCAGAATAATTAGAAAAGAAATTGAATCCTGAATTAGGTTTTTGATGTTATCGGTAACCGCTGCACATGGACGGCAGGATTTGGGTCTTTTTCAAAGACGATTACCGTGTTGATAACACCGTTTGTTAAGTTGTCTACCTTAAATAGGCAAGCACCCACTTCTCCGGCTCCCTGAGGCTCAATAGATTGGTCCCGCTTAAACCTATGTTTACTAGGGTCCTTAGGGTAATTTATAAAACTTGAGGGGGTTTTATGTAAAAAAAACTTTTGTATAATTTTCAAAATACACCCCAAGTATTTAATTATCGTCTTTAGAGTTGTCATAGATATAGATTTTATATATGTGACATTTCTAGTGATTAAAACCTAATTTTCATAATACATGGTATTTATTTGTAAAGTGTTGGACTTGTATGGAATTGCATGGTATTTTCATGTAAAATGATTCTTGTGAATTAGAAAAGTTGGAATATTTATATTATCACAAAAATAGATATTTTGATGATGCATATATATATAAATATATATAAATATATATAAATAAATAATTTTATTATTTTCTAGAAATTTCATTTTCTTAAGATATTTGTATTTTTAAATCTTTCGAGACCGAATGCTCATTGCGGAGGTCTGCATCTTGCACTACTAAACCCGAGGATGTGCGATAATCCGCACCATCCCGAACGGGTTCTCTAAATGGGTTGTAGCGGCGCTTTGCAAAGATTTGTATAAAATACATAATCTTGTAGAAAACGGTTTTAATAGGAAATGGTATTTATATGTAAAGTTTTGTTTTCCCATATTCTATGTTCCCGAAAAGTATTGTGCTATGTTGCATATGCGTGTTGTGAGGAGGTAGGTCATTATCTCGTGATCTATCTAAAGGTATAGCAAGATTAATGATGTTTTAAAGTCGAAACTATACTATATGGTATTTTACTGAAAAAGAGCGGTAAAAGTTACAAAATGAAATATTTTACTATGAAACTTGTTCAACATATTTTGTTAATGATTAATAGTCAAGATGTAAAAGTTTAATATAGTTGTGTTAAGAAAAATTGAACTTTATAAAGAAAACCGAATCGGAAGTCGGATTTAACTCCACTTCCGTCGGGTTTTAGTAAAAGAAGTTTTAAGAATAGATTAGACAAGAGAGAGGTGGGACTTACAAGCTAACAAGAAAGAGGGAAGATATAGGTAGAGAGGGGAATCATCGGTGCGTCGTTTCGTCGCCAGAAGTTTCTAGGGTCGTTGTCGGAATTTCGCCGGAGCTTCGCCCTTCGCTAACTTCACTTGTACACAAAATTCTAGAGAGTTTTCTTGAAAGTTTGGACAGAATTATGAGTGAGGGGTGTGTGTTTAGGGGTGGTATTTATAGGATAAAACTAGGGTTAGGATAGGTGAATGGGTGAGAAGAAAATGTATTAAATTTTGTATTAAAAAATGGTTTAATGGGGTTTTAATTGAATTTAAAAGGCTCTGGAACTATGCAGGAAATTTAAAGTGTACATGGGAGTTAAGAAACCAAAAAGACAGAAGTTTCATGTTGGACCCAACCCGATCCGACCGAGTTCGGCCGGCGGCGGCGGCCGAGTCGGCCGATCCGCCGGCCGAGTCGAGCCGGGGGTCGCCATCAAATGCTCGTCGTCGTTTGGTCTTCCCCCTGATCCAGTTTGTTTTATATGTGACGTGGGATTTTTACGAGTTGTGCACGTGTAGACTCTTGGAATTCTAAAAATTTAAAAAGAAATCAATATTAAAAATAATGTGGGGGATGGGATTTGAACTCTTGTGCTTTGGTTCAGCAGTGCAAGGTCTTACCAATGAAGCTCCTTCTTGCTATTAAAAAGCAAAAAAAATTTATAACTTGTGCTCAGGCAAAAGTACCCCTTTCTGTATTTTTGAAAAAAATGTACAGAAAGTTTAGGGTTGTTACATTCTACCCTCCTTATAAAAATTTTGTCCTCGAAATTTGTAGAAGGAAAGTATAACAGATTCAAGAAAAATATGATTGTAGTGGCGGTGGAGGAATTACCGGTATGGTACCGAAAGTGTCAGAAAAATGTTTAAGTAGGAAAGACCAAAACGAATGTGTGAACAATCATTAAGGATTCAAAAATCGGATAATGATAACTAAGGAAGAAAGGTATTTGTGGGTTAGAGATTGAAAGGATGGGGTGTTGTTGGGAGAATGCATAACCTTGAAAGAAAATTTGGGTTAGGACAGATTCAAAATATATGAAATGATAGGATTCAAGGAATATGAATTGTAAAGAATATTTTCAGTTGTTGGTTCTTGTGTTATATTGCTTAGGTTGTTCACGCAGAACAGAACTGCATGGTAGGGTTCCATACAGCTCTGACCTGCATGGACCACCAACAAACCCTGTCATGCCCCACTTCCCAGTGTACAGGCAGAGGACGCAACGAGGCCGCTACGTATTTACTCTGAAGTAAATACGCTAAACGTAACTAAGCAATATAAATAAAAATGCATAAGAGACGAAAGATATAATTGAATAGCAACTTTATTTATTCACATTCTTTTGTACAGTGTATGGAAAAGTAAATACATCTGAATGAAATCAATGCTTAAACAGTGGCATAACAGAAAAAGAAAATACAGAATGTAAAAGAGAAAGTACAAGTGAAACTACAGCTCGGGATCTTCAGTAAACTGGTCCAAGTCTTCGGAGCCGGGCTTGATCTCTTGAAGGTCCGAAACACCTGACGACATTCCAAAGAAGAAAGAAGAGAATGTCGTCAGCGAACAATCGCTCGGTAAGTCCTAAAGATAAGGGATAAGTAGAATAGACAGAGAGATAGAGTAGCTTTTAAAGTTATATTATATTGTTATAATGTTGTATTTAGTGTTAACGCTGTTGTTTATAGCTTGGTACAGAAGGATGCCAGTGTATACGAGAGGAGTCTCTATATGCCAGAGACTAAAGGCAAGTATAGTACAAGGCTCCGTTGGAAAGCCCGGAACAACGGCGATTGAATTCAGGTTAGGTGTCTTAATGGTTGCAGTCTCGTGCCACTTCTAACACCTTTCATACCAATCTACCCCTTAAACCCCGCGATGTCTTGATTGTATTGTTTGTGTTGTATTGTAAATTGTATTGTCTTGTATAGATGGATGACTTGCCGAAACCATGATATCAGTAAATGGATGTAACTGGAGAATCATGTAAATGGAAGTATATCCATGGTTCGGTTCGGTCAAGTTATATAGATTGATAGATTGAACAGATTGAATATATGGATTCATGGATTCATGTTGATTTGTAGTGTGATACTTGAATTATATTCAAGTCAGATTATTTTATAATGAGACTCAGTCTGAGTCAGAACAATTAGAAAAGAAATTGAATCCTGAATTAGGTTTTTGATGTTATCGGTAACCGCTGCACATGGACGGCAGGATTTATGTCTTTTTCAAAGACGATTTCCTTGTTGATAACACCGTTTGTTAAGTTGTCTACCTTAAATAGGCAAGCACCCACTTCTCCGGCTCCCTGAGGCTCAAGAGATTGGTCCCGCTTAAACCTATATTTACTAGGGCTCTTAAGGTAATTTATAAAACTTGAGCGGGTTTTATATAAAAATACTTTTGTATAATTTCCAAGATACACCCCAAGTATTCAATTATCATCTTTAGAGTTGTCATAGATGTAGATTTTATATATGTGACATTTCTAGTGATTAAAACCTAATTTTCATAATACTTGGTATTTATTTGTAAAGTGTTGGACATGTATGGAATTGCATGGTATTTTCATGTAAAATAATTCTTGTGATTTAGAAAAGTTGGAATATTTATACTATAACAAAAATAGATATTTTGATGACACACACACACACACACACACATATATATTTATATAAAAATAATTTTATTATTTTCTAGAAATCTCATTTTCTTAAGATATTTGTATTTTTAAATCTTTCGAGACCGAATGCTCTTTACGGAGGTTTGCATCTCACACTACTAAGCCCAAGGATGTGTGATAATCCGCACCATCCCGAATGGGTTCCCCAAATGGGTTGTAGCGGCGCTTTTCAAAAATTTGTGTAAAATACATAATCTTGTAGAAAATGGTTTTAATAGGAAATGGTATTTATATGTAAAGTTTCGTTTTCCCGTATTCTATGTTCCCGAAAGGTATTGTGCTGTATTGCATATGCGTGTTGTAAGGAGGTAGATCATTATCTCGTGATCTATCTAAAGGTATAGCAAAATTAATGATGTTTTAAAGTTGAAACTATACTACATGGTATTTTACTGAAAAAGAGCGGTAAAAGTTACAAAATGAAATATTTTGCAATGAAACTTATTCAACATATTTTGTTAATGATTAATAGTCAAGATGTAAGAGTTTAATATGGTTGTGTTAAGGAAAATTGAATTTTATAAAGAAAACTGAATCGGAAGTCGGATTTAACTCTACTTCCGTCGGGTTTTAGTAAAACAAGTTTTAAGATTAGATTAGAGAAGAGAGAGGTGATACTTACAAGCTAACAAGAAAGAGGGAAGATAGAGGTAGAGAGAGGAATCGTCGGTGCATCGTTTCGTCGCCGGGAGCTCCTAGGGCCGTCGTCGGAATTTCGCCGGAGCTTCGCCTTTCGCTAACTTCACTTGTACACAAAATTCTAGAGAGTTTTCTTAAGAGTTTGGACAGAATTATGAGTGAGGGGTGTGTGTTTAGGGGTGATATTTATAAGGTAAAACTGGGGTTAAGGTAGGTGAAAGGGTGAGAAGAAAATGTATTAAATTTTGTATTAAAAATGGTTTAATGGGGTTTTAATTGAATTTAAAAGGCTCTGGAACTATGCAGGAAATTTAAATGTACAGGGGAGTTAAGAAGCCAAAAATACAGAACTTTCATGTTGGACCCAACCCAATCCGACCGAGTTCGGCCGGTGGCGGCAGCCGAGTCGGCCGATCCGTCGGCCGAGTCCGGTAGAGTCAGGCCGGGGGTCGCCGTCAAATGCTCGTCGTCGTTTGGTCTTCCCCCTGGTCCAGTTTGTTTTATATGTGACATGGGGTTTTTACGAGTTATGCACGTGTAGACTCTTGGAATTCTAAAAATTTAAAAAGAAATCAATATTAAAAATAATGTGGGGAATGGGATTTGAAATATGGTGCTTTAGTTTAGCAGTGCAAGGTCTTACCAATGAGTTACAAGCTCCTTCTTACTATTAAAAAGCAAAACAAATTTATAACTTTTGCTCAGGCAAAAGTATCTCTTTCTGTATTTTTGAAAAAATTGTACAGAAAGTTGTAAAGAAAGTTTAGGGTTGTTACAATGGGACAAGGGGAAAGATATAACGCGGTTGTGGGATTCTGTTGGATATGTATGCTCTAGAGGCCATTATTGTATATGTATACATGTAGATGCTTGGAAATATGTATGTACATGACAATCTTGCTCGATATGATAGTATGCTATCTGGTTTGTCTTTATCTTAACATGTGCATATATTTTATTTGTTATTACGTATCATCTATACATGTTGATAAAGCCCGTAGGATCATTGCTTGACTACCTGCGTTGTGATGGCGATCATACTTGTGGGAGCGGGGTAGTCGATAAGCACATCCTTAAAAGGTCCCTAGTCGTGGGAGTATTGTAACAACCCTAAACTTCCTGTGCAACTTTCTTTACAAAATTTTTCAGAAATACAGAAAGGGGTACTTTTGCCTGAGCACAACTTATAAATTTGTTTTACTTTTTAATAGGAAGGAGCTTGTAGCTCATTGGTAAGACCTTGCACTACTGAGACAAAGTACCAGAGTTCAAATCCCATCACCCACATTATTTTTTTATATTGTTTTCTTTTAAATTTTTAGAATCCCAAGGGTCTACACGTGCATAACTCGTAAAAACCAAAATTCACATATAAAACAAACTACCCCACTGTGCAAACCAACCGACGAGCGACCCACGACGATGACACCCGGCCCGACTCGCAGTGACTCGGCCGGCGGCCCGACTGGATCGGCCGGCCAGACCGGTTTGACTCGGTTGAATCCGAGTTGACTCTTCTGTGGAGTTTTGTCTTTTGAACTTCTGGTAACTCCTGTACACTTTAAATCACCTGCAATTTAACAGAGTCTTTAAAATCTAATTTAATCTATTTTAATGCAATTTATTTTAATTCAATTTCTATCAAATCCTAACCCTAACCTTATCCTATAAATATCACCCCTAAACACACACACCCTCACTCACAAATTCTGTCCAAAACTCTGAAAAAAACTCTCTAGAATTTTTGTGTACAAGTGGAGTTAGCGAAGGGCGAAGCTCCGGCGAAATTTCGACGACGACCCTAAGAGCTCCCGGCGACGAAACGACGCACCGGAACCTACTACCAATCCCTCTTCCTCCCCTCTAAACCAAAAGCCAGTAAGTCCCACCTCTCTCTTCTCTATTCTATTCTAAAAATTTGTAAAACTAAAATCCGACGGAAGCGGAGTTAATCCGACTTCCGATTCGGTTTTTCATAAAACTCCATCTTTTCTTAAATACAACATATCAAACTCTTACATCTTAACTATTAATCATTAAAAAAAAATTTTGAACAAGTTTCATAACAAAATATTTCATATTGCAATTTTTATCATACTTTTTCAGTAAAATAACATGTAGTTTAGTTTCAACTTTAAAACATCATTAATCTTGCTATACCTTTAGATAGATCACGAGGTAATGACCTACCTCTTCATAACACCCATATATAACATAGCATGATACCTTTCGGGAACATAGAATACGGGAATACAAATTTACAGTTAAATACTTTTTACTATTAAAACCGTTTTCTACAAGATTACGTATTTTTATAAATCTTTGCAAAGCGCCGCTACAACCCATTTTGGGGAACCCGTTCGGGATGGTGCGGATTATCGCACATCCTCGGGCTTAGTAATGCGAGATGCAGACCTCCGCAAGGAGCATTCGGTCTCGAAAGATTTAAAATACAAATATTTTAAGAAAATGTGATTTTTAGATAAATAATAAATTTAATTATTTTATAAATATTTATATATGTATTATCAAAATTTCTATTTTTGATATAATATAAATATTCCAATTTTTCTAAATCAAAAAAATCACTTTACATGAAAGTACCATGCAATTCCATACAAGTTCAATATTACAGATAAATACCATATATTATAAGAAATAGGCTTTAGTCACTAGAAATGTCACATATATAAAATCTACATCTATGACAACTCTAAAGACGATAATTGAATACTTGGGGTGTATCTTGGAAATTATACAAAAGTATTTTTACATAAAACCCCCTCAAGTTTTATAAATTATCCTAAGGACCCTAGTAAACATAGGTTTAAGCGGGACCAATCTCTTGAACCTCAGGGAGCCAGAAAAGTGGGTGCTTGCCTATTTAAGGTAGACAACTTAACAAACGGTGTTATCAACACGGTAATCGTTTTTGAAAAAGACACAAATTCTGCCGCCCATGTGCAGCGGTTACCGATAACACCAAAACCTAATTCAGGACTTCAACTTCTTTTCTAATTATTCTGACTCAGATTGAGTCTCATTATAATCAGGCTGACTTGAATATGATTCAAGTACAAACTACAATTCAATATGAATCCATGAATACATATATTCAATATATTCAATCTATATTGACTGAACTGAACCATGGATATACTTTCATTTACATGATTCTCCAGTTACATCCATGATTCTCCAGTTACATCCATTCACTGATATCATGGTTTCGGCAAGTCGTCTATACAATTCAATTTACAATACAATACAATACAATACCATCAGTATAATCATTACTATCAATACAATAAATACACGGGGTATTGGGGTAGTTCATGCTTGAATCCAACGGAATCTCAAGAGTCCCCCTAGATCATGAATCCATATCTACTAACACAAGCAACCAATCATGAGAGCCCATTTTTCCTTGCTCCTGGATTACAGCCTGTTGAGTTTGGAATACTTCAACACTAGGTTGAAGTCCCGTTACTAACATTTGATTCGGGCCCGTGGTTCCCTACCCCTGGATTACTGTCTGTTGGGTTCGAGAACACTCTTGAGATTGGTTGACATTCACCCATGAACTTACGTTAACAACAGCATTAACACTAGATACAACAGTATAACAAAATAATACAACTTTACAAGCTATACTCTCACCCTCTCCGCCTATTCTACTTCTCCCTTATCTTTAGGACATACCGAGCGATTGTTCGCTGACGACATTCCTTCTCTTTCTTCTTTGGAATGTTGTCAGGTGGATCCGAAGCACTAGAGCACGAGACCATTCTGGAGCATTCAGAGCAGGCCCTTGAGCAGTACACCGAAGACCCAGAGCTGTAGCCACTTGTACCTATTTCATTACTTTCCATTTCTGTTATGCCACTATTTAGGCATTGCTTTCATTTAGATGTATTTACTTTTCCATGCATTGTACAAAAGAATGTTAATAAATAAAGTTGTCGTTTCATTACATTTACCTCTTGGGTATATTTCTTTTATATTGCTTAGTTACACTTAGCGTATTTACTTCTGAGTAAATATGTAGCGGCCTCGTCGCGCCCTCTGCCCGTACACTGGGAAGCGGGGCGTGACAGGTTTTGTTGGTGGCCCATGCAGGTCTGAGCTGTATGGAACACTACCATGCAGTTCTGTTCCGCGTAAACAACCTAAGCAATATAACACAAGAACCAGCATCTAAAACATTCTTTACAATTCATATTCCTTGAATCTTACAATTTCATATATTTTGAATCTATACTGACCTAAATTTTTCTTTCAAGGATATGGATTCCCCAAACAACACCAGCACCAACTTCAACAACACTCCACCATCACTACCAATCACACCTGTCGTAGCTGCTCCGATCAACGAGCAGACGGTTCTGCTTGAGGTAATTCGCAGCCTCCTAGAAGGACAGCAGCAGCAGACTGCTCTTTTAATGAACCGTCCTGAGGCAGAAGCACCTGGGGTGAAGTGTAGGGTGTTTTTTGTCACCCCATTGAGATGGGAATACGCGCGCGCTTGTCAGGCGCATTACAGATCCCCCCTGCCTAGGGTAGGCTGGGGTTTATTGATTATGGGGATCCGAATCTTTGGCAGCCGCGGACTAAGCTACCGTTAATTATCCCTCGCTTTTAGAGCGAGAGAACCTTTGATTGACGGGTCAAACAGGTCATGCGAAATCAATGTGCAGTGTTGTGTTTTGAAGGCATTTTGGATATATCGGGGGCCCCGCAGAGTTTTTATGGGGGTCCTACTACCCGAATAGCAGGCTAGGGGTCAGGGGGCTAGCAGCCCCCTTGCGGTATGCGGGGCAGTGCCTCGTTAGAAATTTTTTCTAACAGAAGAGGTATTTTTAGTGTGGAGTGTGTGTAAAATGGGGGGAAAATGGCGTCCAAAGGACGCGTGGGTGCCAGCGCCTCGCGCGCCTAGCATGCAGGCGCTGGGCGCTGGCGCTAGCGCGAGCGCTTGGGCGCTTGAGTTAGCGCTTGGGCACTGACGCGAGCGCTAGGCGCTTGGGCGCTCGGGCGCTAGCGCTTTGGGCGCTAGCGCCTCACGTGCCCGGCACGTGGGCGCTCGGGCGCTAGCGCTTTGGGCGCTAGCGCCTCATGTGCCCGGCACGTGGGCGCTCGGGCGCTAGCGCTTTGGGCGCTAGCGCCTCACGTGCCCGGCACGTGGGCGCTCGGGTGCTAGCGCTTTGGGCGCTCGGGCGCTAGTGCCTCACGTGCCCAGCACGTGGACGCTCGGGCACTCGGGCGCTAGCGCCTAACGTGCCCAGCATGTGGGCGCTAGCGCTCTGGTCGCTAGCGCCTCACGTGCCCGGCACATGGGTGCTCGGGCGCTAGCGCTTTGGGCGCTAGCAAAAGGAAGGGGGGTTTTCCCCCAGAAATAGGAGTTAAACTCCTAAAGAGGATTTTGAGTGGAGTTAAACTCTAAAAGATTTAGATTTGGAGTCAAACTCTTAAGGATCTGGATTAGAAGTTAAACTCCTTTGAGGATTTGGGTCTTGGAGTTGAACTCCCTAAAAATCTTTAAAGGTTCTTCTCTCTTGAGTCTTGGATCTTCTCTTGACTGGGATTTTGTCCAAAGTTGGATTTTTGGAGATGGGTTTCCTTCTTCCTCCTCTTGATCGGATGAATCTTGGAGAAAAGGTGGTGAGACTTAAAAGTCTCCCCCTTTTGAGATCTAATGGATGATATGAGCTCCCCTTTATGGGTTTTGTGGTGAAAAACTATTTAGTTTTTGAAAAAGAAGAGTAAAACTCTTGATTTAATTCAAACGAAAGGAGAAGGTTTAGAACCTTGAGGAAGGAGAAGAAGGAGGCACAAACCCAAGAGTTTTAGAGAAATGAAAAAGTCTATCTTTATTCTTCATCATGTTGCCTTATATAGGCTTACACATTTATATATAGCCCCTTGGGCTTTACAAAATGGTATTTTGCCCATCCCATGCCTCATGTGCTATTTCTTTTGCACATAAGCCATGGGCTTTACAAAAATTTGGCTTTATGTCCATTTTACTTACATTCATGCATAAAAAATTACATCAAAATTATTTATTACATGATTTTTAGTTTGGCATGGAGGGGGGTCGGTCGTTTCATGTTCGGACTTGACCTGGGCATGGGCCCACTTGATCTGGGCTTAGGCCCATTTAGTTTGGGGTTGACCTTGACTTTGACTTGGTCAACCGGGGTGCAATTTTCGACCCCAACATGAAGCAATTCAGGGCTTTGAACCCCAAACAGTTCTTAGGAAAGGAGAGCCCTCTGGAAGCGGAGGAATGGGCTCAGGGTATCTAAGACGACCTGGCAGCAGCACAAGTGCCAGAGGTAGCTTGGGTCTGAGTTGCGAAGCTGCAACTTACGGACAATACACGGGTATGGTGGAAGACGGAAGAAAACCGTCTTGACCAACCTATCGAATGGAAGACTTTTCGCGACATGTTCGATGCAAAGTACTTCCCTGAGACTTCCCGCTTTGATATGGAACAACAGTTCATCCATCTGCAACAAGGTTCAATGTGGACCAAGTCAGTAGATGAATATGACGCCGAGTTCACCATGCTCAGCCGGTAAGATATGTCTCAATAATTCGATTTTTCAATATATCACATACCACACAGCTAAAACAAGACCGTAACAGGTTTGCGGCTCATCTCATACCGACTGCCGAGATCAGAGCTAGAAGATTTCAGCAAGGGTTGGACCCGGAAATCCAAGCTGCATTAGCTACAGGGGATTTCCCAACTCATGATATGGCTTTGAAAGCTGCCCGAAGATATGAGGCAGTGGTGAAGAAGAATGGCAGACCTCAATTTGCCGGAGTGAAACGCCCTGCCAACCAGATGGCAGGAGAAGCCGCATCAGGACCACCATTTGTACCAAGGAGACCGGGAGTACCAATCAACAGGCCCAGCCCAGCCTTTTGTACCTACTGCAAGAGAGCTGAACATTTGATGGAAGATTGCCGACGAGCAAACGGTCTTTGCCTGATATATGGATCATCCTCACATACCATAGGAACTTGCCCATACAACCAAACTAATCCTAATTCCGCAGCTAGACCAGCTATCCAAGCTCCACCTACTCGATTAGCTCTTCCTGCACCACCTCCACGTAGACCACCTTTACCTCGATAACCAGTGATGTACCAGCATGCACGAAGAAATGTGCTGAGAAGCCAGGCTAAAAATTTGGCGGTCGTAGAAGCTAAGACTGTTGGCAAGAATAACCCAGGTAATTCTCTTCAACCTTTTCAAAACCTTGTACCACCTTGTTATTTTTCATACACTATCAGTACTTCAGTCACCAAACTTTCTTTGAATCTATTATACTTTCCTTTTACAAATTTCGAGGACGAAATTTTTATAAGGAGGGTAGAATGTAACAACCCTAAACTTCCTGTACAACTTTCTGTATAAATTTTTTCAAAAATACAGAACGGGGTATTTTTTCCTGAGCACAAGTTATAAGTTTGTTTTGCTTTTTAATAGCAAGAAAGAGCTTGTAGCTCATTGGTAAGACCTTACACTGCTGAGACAAAACACCAGAGTTCAAATCCCATCACTCATATTATTTTTTTATATTGTTTTCTTTGAAATTTTTACAATCCCAAAGGTCTACACGTGCATAACTCGTAAAAACCAAAAATCATATATAAAACAAACTACCCCACTGTGCAAACCAACCGACGAGCGACCCACGGCGACGACCCCCGGCCCGACTCGCCGTGATTCGACCGACGGCGCGGCTGGATCGGCCGGCCAGGCCGGTTTGACTCGGTTGAATCCGAGTTGACTCTTCTGTGGAGTTGTGTCTTTCGATCTTCTGGTAACTCCTGTACACTTTAAATCACCTGCAATTTAACAGAGTCTTTAAAATCTAATTTAATCTATTTTAATGCAATTTATTTTAATTCAATTTCTATCAAACCCTAACCCTAACTTTATCCTATAAATATCACCCCTAAACACACACACCCTCACTCACAAATTCTGTCCAAAACTCTCAAGAAAACTCTCTAGAATTTTTATGTACAAGTGGAGCTAGAGAAGGCGAAACTCCGGCGAAATTCCTACGACGACCCTAAGAGCTCCCGGCAACGAAACGACGCACCGGAACCTACTACCAATCCCTCTTCTTTCCCTCTAAACTAAAAGCCAGTAAGTCCCACCTTCCTCTTCTCTATTCTATTCTAAAAATTTGTAAAACTAAAACACGACGGAAGCGGAGTTAATCCGACTTCCGATTCGGTTTTTCTTAAAACTTCATCTTTTCTTAAATACAACATATCAAACTCTTATATCTTGACTATTAATCATTAACAAAACATGTTGAACAAGTTTCATAACAAAATATTTCATATTGCAATTTTTATCGTACTTTTTCAGTAAAATAGCATGTAGTTTAGTTTCGACTTTAAAACATCATTAATCTCGCTATACCTTTAAATAGATCACGAGCTAATGACCTATCTCTTCACAACACTCATATGCAACATATCCTGATACCTTTCGATAACATAGAATACGGGAATACGAATTTACAGTTAAATACCTTTTACTATTAAAACCGTTTTCTACAAGATTACGTATTTTTATAAATCTTTGCAAAGCGCCGCTACAACCCATTTTGGGGAACCCGTTCGGGATGGTGCGGATTATCGCACATCCTCGGGTTTAGTAGTGCGAGATGTAGACCTCCGTAAGGGGCATTCGGTCTCGAAAAATTTAAAATACAAATATCTTAAGAAAATGTGATTTTTAGATAAATAATAAATTTAATTATTTTATAAATATTTATATATGTATTATCAAAATATCTATTTTTGATATAATATAAATATTCCAAATTTTCTAAATCAAAAGAATCACTTTACATGAAAGTACCATGCAATTCCATACAAGTTCAATATTACAGATAAATACCATATATTATAAGAAACAGGCTTTAGTCACTAGAAATGTCACATATATAAAATCTACGTCCATGACAACTCTAAAGACGATAATTAAATACCTGGGGTGTATTTTGAAAATTATACAAAAGTATTTTTACATATAACCCCCTCAAGTTCTATAAATTACCCTAAGGACCCTAGTAAACATAGGTTTAAGCGGGACCAATCTCTTGAGCCTTAGGGAGCCGGAGAAGTGGGTGCTTGCTTATTTAAGGTAGACAACTTAACAAACGGTGTTATCAACATAGTAATCGTCTTTGCAAAAGACACAAATTCTGCCGTCCATGTGCAGCGGTTACCGATAACACCAAAACCTAATTCAGGACTTCAACTTCTTTTCTAATTATTCTGACTCAGACTGAGTCTCATTATAATCAAGCTGACTTGAATATGATTCAAGTACAAACTACAATTCAATATGAATCCATGAATACATATATTCAATATATTCAATCTATATTGACCGAACCGAACAATGGATATACTTCCATTTACAGGATTCTCCAGTTACATCCATGATTCTCCAGTTACATCCATTTACTGATATCATTGTTTCGGCAAGTCATCTATACAATTCAATTTACAATACAATACAATACAATACCATCAGTACAATCATTACTATCAATACAATAAATACACGGGGTATTGGGGTAGTTCATGCGTGAATCCAATGGAATCTTAAGAGTCCCCCTAGATCATGAATCCATGTCTACTAAAACAAGTAAGCTATCATGAGGGCCCTTGTTTCCTTACTCCTGGATTACATCCTGTTGAGTTTGGAATACTTCAACACTAGGTTGAAGTCCCGTTACTAACATTTGATTCGAGCCCGTGGTTCCCTACCCCTGGATTACAGCCTGTTGGGTTCGAGAACACTCTTGAGATTGGTTGACATTCACCCTTGAACTTACGTTAACAACAGCATTAACACTAAATACAACAGTATAACAAAATAATACAACTTTACAAGCTATACTCTCTCCTTCTCTGCCTATTCTACTTCTCCCTTATCTTTGGGACTTACCGAGCGCTTGTTCGCCGACGACATTCCTTCTCTTTCTTCTTTGGAATGTTGTCAGGTTGATCGGAAGCACCAGAGCATGAGACCATTCAGGAGCATTCGGAGCAGGCCCTTGAGCAGTACACTAAAGACTCAAAGCTGTAGCCGCTTGTACCTATTTCATTACTTTCCATTTCTGTTATGCCACTATTTAGGCATTGCTTTCATTCAGATTTATTTACTTTTCTATGAATTGTACAAAAGAACGTTAATAAATAAAGTTGTTGTTTCATTATATTTGTCTCTTGTGTATATTTCTTTTATATTGCTTAGTTACGCTTAGCGTATTTACTTCTGAGTAAATACGTAGTAGTCTCGTCGCGTCCTCTTCCCGTACACTGGGAAGCGGGGCATGACAAGTATCGAGACTGGGTATCAATATTCCGGAGTAGACTAGTATATACATTTTTAGACCCTGACGAGGGGCGATGGTTGGTCCCACAACCATTGATCTTTTGCACCTAAGATCGTATACAGGTGCTCACTGGGGGTGAGTACACTGGATGGACTCGTTGAGAACTTCTAGATGGTACTATACCCATCGTCAGATAGCAGTTCTCAGGTGATATGAGTACATGTTAGTCTTCAGACCTGAGATCGTCATTTGTCTTATATGACTTTCCACTGTACTTTGATCACAACCCAACCATGGCTCTACTATGTCATGCAAATAGGTTTTGGTTGGGTACAGTCCCGAGCCACATGGAGGCAGTGAGTGATTGTTGGGGATTCGTCTCTCCCGGTATAGGAAGTCGGTATCGCACAGTGTTCGATTGGCCGAGACCATAAGATCTTGGCCAAGGCAGTTGGGATTTACTGATAGATTGATCAGTAGTTTCCCGGATTGGTCTTGAGCCGCATCAGCATGAATTATCAGGTTATTGGGGTCTGACGTTTACCACCCCCTAGACCCAGTATGCAATACTCTCAAATGAAGAGACCGGACTGTACGGAGATTGTCACAGATAGGCTCAGTAGGGATCTGGATGAGTTTGTTCATCGGCCTTCCTTTTCGACAGGTAACTGGGTAGCCGTTACGTACAGCTAGTGCCGCTGACATGCTTGTGGTTATGGATTTATCCAGTAACTCACTGCCGGCGTACTGTCGAGTCTTTAGAGTCCCACATAGAGGGTTTCCCTGGTTCAGGCGAAATGATATAGCTGCCGTATTGGATACGTGCAGGGTTCCGATCGATTGATTGTCCTATATACCCGGACTTTCGATCGGACAGTTGATAATACTAGCCGGCTCGGGATTGAGCCGAATTATTAAATCAATTATTGATTTAATAGTTTACATATATGTGTTTCGATATGTATATTCTAGTATTATGTTCTTTGTGTTATTCTATCTCTTTGGGTATTCGTATTTTTATACGAATGCATGCATGTATATACAGTAGACTGTAATTCATATTTTATACGGAAAATATTCTAGAAGGTAGACACCTCATTTTGGTCATTTCCATTTATCTTTAATGGAATAATGAGGTGTAAATAAGGTGAGGGGAGTATGGTGAGAACCATTCCTCAATAGTATTGACAAATGAATTTTTAATTCATTTGTGTCAACTATTGAAGCATGGTTGGTATATTATATTGGTAAAAATTGTTTTACAAAACCATTGGTGAGGTTTTTCTCTCACATGCTAGCCTCATTTTCTTGAGCTCACCATTTTGCTCCACTCCTCTCCCTTGTTCTTGAGCTCCTTCACCTTCATCATCTACCTCCTCTCTACACTCTCATGTGTTGAGAATCAAGAGAGGAGGTGCGATATAAACACACATAGAACCTTAGATTATATCCTAGATTCCTTAGACTAGCAATATAAGATCTCTATTGCTCCACTTGACACTTAGTGTGGAGCTAGAGCCATGGACCGCATCCCTCGGGTGGATCATCTTCGACGGAGGAGGACCGACGAACAAGCTAGATCTCGGAGAACCGAAGTAGCAAGCAAAGAAGAACAAGCTCGTTCAAGGAGATTACTTGGAGCTAATGAAGAGGAAAGAAGACCGAAGGACACAGATCTTTTGGTGAGATTTTTCTTTCATAGTAGATAGCTCCTCTTAGTTAGCTAGTTTAGGGTTTATGGTAGATCTAGTGAATGGGTAATTCTAGCGCCAGTTTCAAACCATAGAAAAAATTTTGTTCCACAAACGGCCACGGTAGATGGCCAGGGTGTTAGTGTAACCCAACATGGTATCAGAGCCACCCCATAAACCCATACTAACTAGTTTAGATGTGTTCAAAATATCGATCGACAAAAATTTTCAAAACCGCAATTCCATTTTTATACTTTCTGTCGAATTTTAAAAGTGTTCAAAAAATTATTTAGAGTGCCTTAAAAATACAAGCAGGGTATTTTAGAGATCTACAAGAAATTTGAGCACATGAACCCTTCATTGCGCCGCAGAAGCGCCACGAAACATACTTGTTTGCGGCGGTTCCGCGGTCGGAGGGGGCCTCTGTGCTCAAAATTTCTTCAGGTGCTCTACCGTATGGAATTGTGATTTTTGGGATGTATGTTTTTGGCCCAGATTTGTTTGAGTACTGGTTAGCATTGGGGGCTTATACGGAAAAGTTTAGTCGATCGAAATTTTAAATACGTTTTATCTCAGTACATGTGTTATTATCTGCGACCGTGAATGTCATTGAGCGGTATAACCCGTCAAACTGCTCTATATTCTATTAGACGGATTTGTGAACATGACATTCACGTTAATGTTATGTGATTGTGCTGATATTGTGGTTGGTTGTCGTGGTGGATAGTCGATGTTGCAATGGTAGTAATATAGTTAAGATTCATTTGTATATTTGTTATTGCAGGACGAGCGTCCGGCATGTGGACAACCGTTTCTACCGTGTTATATATTATTTGATTGGGGCACGACCGAGTTGAGGTCGATGTCACCTTTGTACATATTTTTTCCTTTTCTGTACTAGGATTACCCACGGTGGAGTGCTCAAATAGCCGGGTTCTAGAGGGCAACGAGCTCGCATCTCATAGCGTTGAGACGGAGGGTGCTTCACTCTAGAATTGGTGGGCTATTCACCGCACTCGTAGAGGGTATAGGATGACCCACGGAGGGGTGCTCAAGTTACCGGATCCCGTGAAGTGCTGGGTGGCCCATTCACTTTGTTGATTGGGGTTTCCTCGCTTCTGGGATTGGAGGGTACCTTATCGCGCTTGTAGGGGTCCAGGTTTTCATTACACGGGCTATCCACACGATCGGGAACGTCGGGTTTTATTTGCGGCTCAAGTGAAATCCGAGGCTCCAAGATTATCCACCATTCTGTGTTACTTGTTGTTGATTTGTGATGTTGTTTATATCATGCCTGGGACGAATGTTATATATATATATATATATATATTTATATTTATATACTAGTAGATGTTATATATGTTTTGCACCCGTGCTAGTTTAGCCCCCGCTCTGCCGTTAGTTAAGTAACCTAACGGTGCATGACGGGGCCCCGTAGCGAATGCGGATGGCATATACGTACATTGTATTTTCGTTCTTTTCTGATGTGATAGGTTAATTAATGGGACCGCATTAATTTTGATTAATGCAAGAAAAGAAACCTAAAAAGATATTGTTGGAACAAATTTCGAAAAGCTATAGTTATACTCTTTCTCTTTGCATAGTGGTATTCAGTCATGAATATCCAGCACCTCATTCTAGGAGGCAAGAGCCTAGATCCCTTTACGAGGAGTGACCTCTTGAGTAAAAGTTTATACTGTAGATTACTTGATTTTTTTCAAAACTAGAAGTTTTCAAAAGCGGAGCCTAAACCACTCCTTTTCAAAACTACTCGGTTCCTTCAACAATATCAAGTTCATTACGTTAAAGGGGTTTTTTGCCAAAAACCCAGCCGTAGCCCTCCGTCATTTATTACAAGTACTACTTAGTATTCACGCTGTGTATATTGACCTCTGTCAAGGCATAGTGAATGGTAGCTAGGTAATACTTGTTTGTTGCATAGATATGCGATTATTTAAGACATTCGCACGGTCATGTTGACCTCTGTCAAGGGCTTGTGCCGGTGGGTCTAAATTAATCTAGGACAATGACGGGTTGAACTTGACTTGCGACTTATGACATGTTGACTTCTGTCAAGGCCATAAGCCGCTTGGGGAAAAAACTACATCGGGAGTTTAAAAAATACAGGAAACTTGCTAGTGTTGCATACCTTCTGGAGTGTGATGACTAAAGTGGATTCCATCTGGTTTATCACGCAAAGATAGTTTAATCCCTATCCCACTGATGAGTTGGATTACTCTTGGAGATACTTTTCACTTCACAATTAGCTGACCTATTAGGTGTCTAAAAAAGTGTTAACGGGACTATGCCTCTGCGGAAACGAGGTTTATTTTAATTAGGTTCGTGCGAGAGCACGGGGAACCTCTCTCGGAGTACCAACATTCACCTGGCTGAACGGTTAGCAAACCTATAAGGTGTTAATGATCCCAGCTAGTTCTCCTTTTAAGATTTGAAGGAGAATTCGAGAAAACAGTGGGAGCCATCCTGATTAGATAAACTAATAACTAATCTGAGCGCATGCTGAGTGTTTCTTTTCTCTCTCTCCAGGTAGCAACCAATTCACACACTAATCAAGATAATAAAATGTATCGCTTGACCGATCCAAATTCTTATTCGGGGCTGGGGAACGTCGGTTTGGCTCTAACTTATGACAACAGTCGTGAGTATGAGCAGAGGAAAGAGGATTACATGAATTCCTTGATAACCCCAATGAAGAAGAAGCATACTATTGCATCTCCTTCAGGTGTTCTTGTTATTGAGAACTACTTTTCAGTCAGTCCTACCTCCTAAGTACTAGATACTGGATCATTATCTCATATCTGTAATTTATTGTAGGGACTGAGAAAAAGTAGGATGGTTGGACCTGGTGATATGTCCCTCAGAGTAGGGAACGGAGCACAAGTTGATTCTGCTGCCGTCGGTGAATATCACCTAGCATTACCAAGTGGCAATACTATGATTTTGAACAATTGCTACTATATACCTTCTATGGTTTGCAACATCATATCAGTTTCTTTACTTGATAAAGATGGATATAAGTTTGTTCTTAATAGAAATATCATGAACATTTACCTTAATCAGGTATTGGTTGCAGAAGGTACACTGTGTAATAGTATCTATGTTCTAAATCAAAAAGCAGTTTTCAATATACAAAACACACGCAAGAAGAAGAGTTCAGAAGTGAACGAATCCTACTTGTGGCATTGTAGACTTGGTCATATCGGAGAGAAAAAACTAAGTAAGTTTCATAAAGATGGATATTTGAATGCGTTCGAATTTTCATCTTATGAAACTTGTCAGTCTTATCTTAAGGGAAAGATGACCAAATCTCCGTTCACCGGACACGGAGAAAGAGCAACAGAGCTCTTGGGACTCATACACAGTGATGTATGTGGTTCGATTTCTATACATGCAAGGGGTGGGTTTTCGTACTTCATTACATTCACTGACGATCTCTCAAGGTTCGGGCATGTGTATCTTTTGAAACAAAAATCTGAAGTTTTTGAGAAATTCAAAGAATATAAGAACGAAGTAGAGAACCAGACTGGAAAAAGTATCAAGATCCTCCGATCAGATAGAGGAGAGGAGTACTGAAGTACGGAATTCCGGGACTTTCTAAAAGAGAATGGTATTCTCTCTCAGCTTACTCCTTCATATACACCACAGCACAACGGTGTATCGGAGCGGAGGAACCGTACCCTATTGGGCATGATTCGCTCCATGATGAGTAAAGCCGAGTTTCCTCTTTCATTCTGGGGACTTGCGCTCGAAACAGCAGCATACCTATTGAATCAGGTTCCGTCTAAATCAGTGCCTAAAACTCCATATGAAATATGGAGTGGTAAAAAACCATGTCTTAAACGGATTAAGATATGGGGTTGTCCGTTCTATGTTAAAAACCAGAATCTGGCAAACTTCAGACACGATCAGTTTTATGTAAATTTATGGGATATCCAAAGATTCAAATGGATATCTGTTCTACCACACCGAGGAACAGAAGGTGTTCGTTGCTCAGCACGCCACCATTTTAGAATGGCAATTTCTTGCAAAAGAAATAAGTGGGAGCACGGTAGAACTGGATGAAATATCAGAATCACAAACTCAAACTGAGGATTTGGTAAAGCCTCAAGATTTAGAAATCCCAGACGAACCCCATCCACTCCGCAGATCTAGTAGGATTTCTCATCCGCCCGAGAGATACTACGGTTTTCTCATAGACGAGGATCGAGAGGATTGCATCTTGGAAGAAGATGATCCTACTAGTTTCAGGTAAGTTATTATCAGTAGGGACTCTGATAAACGGATAGATGCCTTGCGATCCGAAATTGAGTCCATGTACACCAATAAAGTGTGGACCTTGGATATTGCTCCACCTGAGGTAAAACCTGTTGGATGCAAATGGATTTACAAAAGAAAGTTTGGTGCAGACGGGCAGGTGGAAACCTATAAGGCTAGACTTGTTGCAAAAGGTTTTCGTCAAATGCCAGGAGTGGACTATAATGAAACTTTTTCTCCAGTGGATATACTCAAATCCATTCGAATCCTACTTGCTATTGTTGCCTTCTATGACTATGAAATCAGGCAGATGGACGTAAAAACGGCTTTTCTAAACGGAAGTTTGGAAGAGTGCGTTTATATGGATCAGCCGGAAGGTTTTGTAGACAGTAGGAGCAGCGGGAAGGTGTGCAAGTTGCTTAAATCCATTTATGGATTAAAGTAGGTATCGTGGAGCTGGAACATCTGTTTTGATAAAACAGTCAAGAAATTTGACTTCATCAAGAACGAGAATGAACCTTGTATATTTAAGAAGATTATAGGACGAAATGTCGTGTTGCTAGTCTTGTACGTGGACGGCATTTTTTGATAGGAAATGATATTCCTATGCTGCAATCGGTCAAGTTGTTCTTGTCACAAAGGTTCTCTATAAAAGACATGGGTGATGCCTCGTACATTCTGGAGATTAAGATCTATAGAGATAGATCTAAAAGATTATTGGGACTTTTACAGTCCAGGTACATAAAGACCGTACTAAAGAGATTTAGTATGGAAGATTCCAAGCGCGGTAACATACCAGTATTGCACGGAATCACTCTCTCCAAAAAGATGTCTCCCAAGACTGATGAGGAGAGGGTTCGCATGAGCACTATACCCTACGCTTCGGCGGTAGGATCTATAATATATGCGATGCTGTGTACCAGACCAGATATAGCATACGCGCTTAGCATGGTGAGCCGGTGTCAGTCGAACCCGGGTGAGGATCATTGGACAGCTTTAAAGAACATTCTCAAGTACCTGAGAAGGACTAAGGAGATATTCTTGGTTTACGGTAATGGAGACTTTAAGGTTGAGTCCTTTACCGATTCAAGCTTCCATAGTGACAAAGATGACAGCAAGTCTGTCTCGGGTTTTGTGTTTACCCTCAATGGAGGGGCGGTGTGTTGGAAGAGCTCCAAATAGGACACCGTCGCAGACTCGACGATAGAGACTGAATACATTGCTGCGAACGATGCCGTAAAAAAAGCAGTCTAGATGAAGAAGTTCATTACTGAACTTCAGGTAGTTTTGTCCATTGTTGATCCGATACCTTTGCATTGCGATAACAATGGGGCTATAGCTCTAGCGAAGGAACTACGGTCCCATCAGAAATCCAGAAACATCTTAAGACGGTATCACTTGATCAGGGAGATCGTTGATTGTTGGGAGATCGAGGTGCGGAGAGTGGACACAAAAGAAAACACGGCGGATCCATTCACGAAGGCCTTTCCTCAAGCGCAGTTCAAGCAACTTTTTGAGATGTTGGGTATGCGATACGCCAACAACTGGCCCTAGAGCAGACGTTGGGTACTCGGTACGCCAATATATAGCTTTAGTGCAAGTGGGAGATTGTTGGATATGTATGCCCTAGAGGCCATTATTGTATATGTATACATGTGAATGCTTGGACTTATGTATGTACAGGACAATCTTGCTCGATATGATAGTATGCTATCTGGTTTGTCTTTATCTTAATGTGCATATATTTTACTTGTTATTACGTATCATCTATACATGTTGATAAAGCCAGTAGGATCATTGCTTGACTACCTGCATTGTGATGGCAATCATACTTATGGGAGCTGGGTAGTCGATAAGCACATCCTTAAAAGGTCTCTAGTCGTGGAAGTATCGAGACTGGGTATCAATATTCCGGAGTAGACTAGTGTATACGTTTCTAGACCCCGACGAAGGGTGATGGTTGGTCCTGCAGCCATTGGTCTTTTGCACCTAAGATCGTATACAGGTGCTCACTAGGGGTGAGTACTGTTCACATCATAATATTGCATTTTATATTCCCCAATTCTTATTCATTTTATAAACAAACAGGTGCTTTTGACGCATGTCTGCTGCATATTACAGGATACAGGTCCTTGGAGCAAATACAGTGAAAAAGACAAAAGATGATACAAAAGAGTGACTTTTGACCAACAAGTAGAAGGGTCCTACTCAAGCCTAGACGAAGAACAATTTACAAGGCAATGCATGGTCCGAAATGTTAAAAGACCACTACAAGTTTCACTGGAAAATCTGGAAGAGAATCAGAAGCCCAATTGAGAAAAGTACTGAAGAATAAAGAAGCCCAAATAACCAGTATGCAGCCCAGGAAATTTGGTGAGCTGAACTCACCAAAGGGCCGCGGAACCGCGGCCCAAGGCCTACTCATGCCGCGGTTCCACGGCCATTTAATGCCCGTGTCGGTGCAAATTTTGGGTGTCGGTGCGTCAGGATTTTTCATGGGCATATCTGTAATCGCACATGTGCGAATCCCGTAACCCTAAATTTCCCTGTTTCCTTATAAAAGTGTAATCAAAATATTGTAACCCTATGCCTCTTTTCAATGAAATAAAATTCAGAATTAATTCAGTAGGAAGAGCATCGTTTCTGTAAGTTTTTATTTTTAATTTCTGCCTTAGTGATAATTTAATTATTGCCCTAGCTCTCTACTTTAATTCTTGCCTTAGATTAATCATACCATTGCCCTAGTTTAATCTAGTGTAGTCTTTCTTAAACTGCAGAAGGTAAGTGAATTTTAAAATGTTATTTTTAAAAGATCCTCTAATGAGCGAGTAATTTCCTCACTTGTTAGGGTTAGGAATAAGGGAGGGATTGAGAGATGAATATCTCTCATCTTTTTCAATGCCAATAATTTTTCATAAGTAGAACTTCATGCACGCATGCATGATCCGCTCCCTACGGCACCCTACCCACGAGATAACGGTGAAACTGTAGTATAAAGGACCAGACATGCATGACGTCCATGAAGGTTATAACAATTAGTAGGAAAGGACGGACAAGGATCTAGAGGAAGAAACTTCGTTTCTTTCCAATCATCCTAATCCCCTTTACTAATAATTGTTATGACTTCTAAAAAGTTTTAATCGAGTGCATTGAAAGAGGTGTTAATATCAATCTTATCAAACCCTACTTTAGACCTAACCTTAGCAAGTTCTTTAATATCGTACAACTTAGTTTTTAGACTCAATCAGCAAAATCAAACCACAATTGGAATCAACTCGTAAGAACACATAAGAAAATTACACATCCCTGTGGATCGACCCGTACTCACCGGCTAGCTTCATGCGACGCCGTTTCTGATTACGGTAAAATATTTTTGGTGGTCGTAAAACCAACACTTAATCAAATGGCGCCGTTGCCGGGGATGGCGTAAAATTTCTTTTGTGTAATTTCGGGTTGATATAAATTTTTAAAATCATAAAAATCTGAAAATAAAAAAAAAAACACAAAAACATTTTATCAATTTTTATCTGTTTGAAGGGTTTTGTCGTTTGAATCTTGCAGGAACTGCAGAGAATCGCGGATCTGGAAATTTACAGAGGGCAAAATAGAAAAAAATCACATCAGAACAGAAGGGAAAGTTCACAACAGAGCCATACAAATTTTTTGGAGACCCGATCCCACTACCTGACCGCGAAACCGCGGCCGAGAAGCGCCAAAAACCGCGGTTCCGTGGTTAATTAATCTCCTCTCTGTGCGAAAATTGCATGGTTCGTTTCCTCCTTCTCCCCTCTGCAACCTACAATATATCCTTTGTCAAAACTTTCTGCAGGATTTCTTTGCGCTAAAATTCTTCCTCCCCCTTCTAAATAACAGATTTTCTGCAGGTTTCTTTGCGCCGCGCTAAAAATTGATTGCAAGTGAATTTAATGTTTTGCATAATTTAATCGGACATTAAGAGGCTATTGACCAAACTCAGATTGGGTGGGGATTTCATCACCCTTCCCAGGACCCCAGAAAACACTTAAAGTATTTGCATCGACCACTTTTAATTAAAAAAATACTAGACTCAGCCCTAAGGACGTCGAGCTCAACAGGAAAAAGGACTAGTATAGGCATCGACCGTTTATCCTAACTGACTTTGCGGTGTCTAGGCAAGTGTGTCAAGGCAAGTGGTTACTTAATTAGGACCGCTACTTGTAGCGGGGAGCCTCCCACTTACCTGGCACTTACCTGGCCGCAATTGACGGTGAAGAGACGGTTTGAGGTCCTATTTCTAGCTCTAGTTAGGAGCTGTCTAGCTGACCTAGGTGACCCTAGATCTAGGCCTGATTGTGCATGTGTGGTTGATCGCGTTTGCGTCTCAAGTCTCTTTTCAAAAATCTCTTTGCAAAACTCTCACAAACATAAATAAAAAAAAAGAAAAATCTTTTCAAAACTTGCAACTTGTTGCTAAAAAAAACTTGCAGCTCACTTACACCACTTCCTTTCATTGACGTTATCTTACCTCCACATTCTGTCTTTCATTTTTTTCTGACTACACTACCCTTTAGTGTATGTCACTTTAGACTAGGGACCCTAGCGCCCGATTAGTCCGTGTTTCGTTGGTACCGACCGACGAACCTTTCGACACCGAAGTCGACATTCCGTCCACTTTCTTACCTCCACCTTCAAATTCTTCTTCCGAAGGCATGTCGGGATTCAACCCCAATAATACCTTACCGACGGGAATGATTCCACCTCCGTTAGGTGCGAATAACCCGATTCAACCGCCTGTTGAAGCGCCCGTACGAGTTGCGCTCCAGGATCTCTTCTACCCCGTCCGCACTTCTTTACCTACCTGTCTTTCACCCCCACCGGGAAATGGGAACAATTTTGAAATAAAACCACATTTCATCAATATGCTGCCAAAATTTCATGGTTTGGAATCTGAAGATGCTTATATCTTTATCAATAAATTCCAAAATGTGTGCGCTATGATGAAAACTACCCAATTAAGTGATGACGCTATAAGGCTAAGGGTCATTCCTTTTACCTTATGTGACCTAGCCGAGAAGTGGCTATACAGCACCACATCACACTCCATTAGAAATTGGGACGAGTTTGTGAAAGCTTTTCTTAAAAAGTTCTATCCTCATCACAAAACTGCTAGAATCCGTAATGAGATTATACAATTTTCACAGCTTCCTTCCGAACCATTTTGGAAGTGCTTCGAGAGATTTAAAGACCTACTCGTTCAATGCCCTCATCATGGGATCGAAAGTTGGCAATTTTGCCAAACATTATACGAGGGATTGAACTCGGCAACGAAGCAGTTGTTAGAAACCATCTGTCAAGGTCACTTTCTCTCCAAATCTAGTGACGAAGCGTGGCAGTTTCTTGAGGATCTTAGTGAGCAAACAATTCAGTGGGAGAGTACCAAGACCACATCGTCTTCTTCTAGTGGTCAATCTTAGGCAGGCATACATCAAGTAGAGATGTCGATTGCTATGAAGGCCGAGATGGCCGCTCTTACGAAAAAGCTAGAAGCGATTGAGACCAAAATCTCATCGCCTTCTCCTGCCCCTGTTCTGCCTCCACGAACTGTTTGTGCTTGTTGTGCGGATCCATCGCACCTAACCGAAGAGTGTCCTTATAATGCATCTACTCAAGGACATGATCAAGTCAATGATGCATTTCAGCAACGACAAAGAAACGATCCATACTCTTCGACATACAATCCGGGGTGGAGGAGTCACCCAAATTTCGCTTGGAACCAAAATCAACAATTCCAAGGAAATAACAATTTTCAAAGGCCTCCTCCTCCACAACAGCAAGCACCTCCACAAACTCAATTTCAATAGCAACCTTTTCAACAGCAGCCTTACCCTAATCAGGTGAACAATTTTGTGCCTAACACTGCTTACCCACCAAACAATTATGTTCAACCTAATAATGACAAGGTTAGCTCGCTTGAAAGAAGTCTAGATGCGTTCCTAAAACAATCTACACAGTCTACAGCAAGACTGGAGACTTCTATTCAATCTTAGGTGCAAAACAGTGCCTCACACGATCAAAGCATCAAATCTATTGAGGCACAAATTGCACAACTCAATGCAGTTTTGAGCGAGCGTGAAAAAGGAAAACTTCCATCTCAACCATTGCCCAACCCCGGTCACGCACATGCTGCATATCAACAGCAGAATCATAACGTAAATGCCGTGACCACGCTGAGATCGGGAAAAGTGTTGCAAAATAATGTGGGTATTAACAATGACACCCCTGCCGGTGGCCCTTCTTCATCTTCTTCACCTTCTTCTTCTCCTCCTTCTTCATTAGAGCCTATTCTCCATCCTTCACACGGCTCTACTTCTTCTAGCTCGAACGGACCCACATCTCACAACACGAACACATCTACACGGGATGCCGTTCCAACTCGACAATCTGATCCGCAAAAATTGGACTCAACAACCTTTCAAAATGTTCCTTTTCCAAATCGATTGAGATCCAATAAACCAACTCCACAGATGGAAAAGATTGTAGAGTTGTTCAAACAGGTTAGCATAAATATTCCTCTTTTGGATGCAATCCAACAAGTTCCTTCATATGCAAAAATTTTAAAGGACTTATGCACCAAAAAGAGGAAGTCACAAGTACCAAAGAAAGTTTTTGTGGCTAGTGCTATTAGTGATGCTCTTGTCAATTCTTTACCCCCAAAGCAAAAGGACCCCGGTTGTCCTACTATTTCGATAACAATTGGGGACAAGAACATCAATAGAACACTACTTGATCTTGGTGCTAGTGTCAATTTGCTACCTTATTCTGTGTACGAGCAATTAGGCATTGGAGAGCTTAAGCCCACTCACTGTACTCTCCAAATGGCTGATCGATCAATCACCCATCCAAAGGGTGAGGTAGATGATGTGTTGATCAAAGTTGGGGAGTTCATATTCCCCGTTGATTTTATTGTTATGGACACACAACCTGTTACCAACTCACGGAACCAAATTCCGGTGATCCTCGGTCGACCATTTTTGGCCACTTCCAATGCCGTAATAAACTGTTGCAATGGCTCCATGACTCTATCCTTCGGGAAGACATCTAGTGAGTTCAATATTTACAAGTTAGGAAGTCTGCCCCCCGTGCCTAATGCTAGTACACGAGAAGTTTGCTCTATTCACGAAATCACGCAGGAGGACTACGAGTTTGAAAGTTTTTTGTTTGATGAGAACAGTTTTGACGCCACTAGTGCGTCCCTCCTTGAGCCTACCACAATTGACACAACCGATATTGATTATGAATGTTTCACTTTTTCGGATGATGATGACTCACAGCCCGAATATGAGTCATTGAATTTTTGGATGAGTTAGTTGAACCATCCAAATCGGTTGTTTGCGGTGATTTCGAACCTGTGTTGGAGTCCTTTGAGTTTGAGGTAGATTCCCCAATGATTCTTTCGCCTCCGAAACTCGAACTCATGCCCTTGCCGTCTCACCTTAAATATGCTTACATAGGTGAGAATGAGACCTTTCCCATTATAATATCAGCCTCTCTAGCCTTCGAGCAAGAGAACGCTATTTTAAAGGTCTTACAAGATAGGCGGCAAGTTTTCGGTTGGACTATGGCGGACATCGAGAAGATTAGTTCTCTCATAATTGAATATCATATGCAATTGATGGATGATGCCAAGTCAATAAAGGACCCACAGAAACATTTTGGGGGTATTGTGGTGAATCAACCTCCTCCTTTAGAAGTTGAACCACCCCCATTTCTTTTAATAAGCTATGAGAATGCCAATATTCCACTGACTGCTGATCATTCTCATTCTCGTTTTGATTCATCACCACATCATATCTATTCACTTCCACACTTTCCCTACCATCACTCCTATCTTCCCCAATTCTTTCTGGATCGGTACAACATGTTCTTCCACCAACCAACACTCTTTACAGATAAATTTTTCGACTGGTTGGTGTTGATGTTTGGTCTGTGCAAAGTCTGGCAGTAATGTCTAACATTGTTTCACTGAAGTTTGGGGGGGCCTTTCTGTATATATTTTTGTTTTTCTTTTAACAATAAAAAAAAGATTTTTAAAATATAAATAAACAGGGGAGTGGCGATATTTTGACCCTCTTGGTGCAGCATGACAGTGAGGACACTGTCAAGTTTAAGTTTGGGGGTATGCTCGGTACGTTTTCTTCCTTCGTATTCATTTTTACATACTTTTGCATTGGCATATTTATTTGAAAACCCATAAAAAAATTTGAAAAATTTTAAAAAAATTATAAAAATTATTCAATTTTGGCCATATTTGACTTGAGTTTGACAAATAGGTTAACTGGCTGATTTGAGTTATTTTAGCATGCTTGCGCTTTCTAAAAGATAGATCAAAAATATTTGTAAACCGCAATCAAGAACGGCGTCGCTTTGCAGCTAGCCGGTGAGTACGGGTCGGTCCACAGGGATGTTGTGAGTTTCCGATTCGCGCTTACGAGTTAATTCCGAAGGGTGTTCGGATTAATTATTAAATCTAAAAACCTAATTAACCTAGGGCAATTATCTAGATCTACTCTTGCTAGGGCTAGGTTTAGGGATGGTTTGGAAATGTAATTAAATCTTACCGCTTTCAATACCCGAATGAAGATCTATGAGGAGTTATGGTAATTATCAATAAAGTGGATTAGATCCGTTCGGGAAGGTTTTCCTTCCTCTAAGTTCTTGTCCTTCCTTTAGAGATCCTTACTCTAACCTCCATGGAAAACATCACACCCGGGCCTTTATACTACGGTATCACCGCTACCTCGAGGGATAGAGTGCCGTAGGGAGCGGTATGTGCATGTATGCATGGAGTCCTATTGTAAATATTTGGTGGGTAAGAAAGGGATGAGAGATCTCATCTCTCAAAATCCTTCCCAAAAGCTAAACCCCAAACAAGTTCCTAGGGCATGAAATTAAATCTACCTAGGGCAAGAAATTGAAAACTACACTAGGGCAAGAAATTAAATTACTTACAGATGCATCCCTCCAATCATCCATGCAGGGTTGTCAGATCTGAATTTCAGAATGGAGAAGAAACACCGATGCTCTCCAAAAAGAATTTGTATTTTATTAAAAGGAGGCATCAGAAATTACAAGCTTTAGAGTTCTATTTATAGGAAATAGAAACCCTAGGTTACATTTTGATCTGCATGTCTATAATTACAAATATACCCCCAGAAAATCTTTCCATAGCTTTCAAAACAATTTGGTAAAAATTTCTTTCCATGAAGCCTTTAAACGGCCGCGGAACCGCGGCATTGGTGCGCTTGGGTCGCGGTTCCGCGGCCCAATAGTGAGTTCTTTTCATGGTTTTTTCTGGGCTTTTTTAGGTTACTCTGGGCTTCTTGGTTCTTTATTCCTCTTATCAATTTGGCTTTTGTATTAATTCCAGATCTTCAGTGAACACTTTGCAATGAATCTTTTAACCGTCTTTCTTTCAAATTTGGATCTTGCGTTGCCTTGTTGGTGGTGAACCGTTCTTCTGCTGGGCTTTACTAAGATCTTCCTAATTGTTTGTCAAAAGTCCTTCTTTTGTGTCGTCTTTTGTGTTTTTCACTGTTTTTGCTCCAAGAACCTGTAACCTATAACATGTAGCAGACATGGGTCAAAAGCACCTGTTTTTATTCTAAAATGCGTAAGAATGGGGAATACAAAATGCAATATTATGTTATGAACACTGGCTTCGAACAACTAGATCTTAGACTGAGTAAATTGAAAACCCTAAAAATAACCTTCTTTAAAGATTAACGGTAGAAAATATATATCTTTGTAGTTTATTTAGAACTAGGCAAATTTTGGGTTCACTTTTTGGGCTAAGTTGAAATAAAGGAAAAATATTGATATTCTTATTAGAGTATAAGTTTGAAAAATAATTCCTAGTTTAAGTCTATATTCTGAAAATGTATACCCTACAAATTGCACAATCACGCACCTTGAAACTTGGAATAGTAGAAGAGACCTTGAAATGTTCTTGTCTAAAAGTCCTTAGTACGAAGAAAATAAAAAAAAATGTGTGAATAAAGGAAAAAATGAACACTGGTCTTTGTGATTACTTAAGGCTGCAAAAATAGAAAAAATATTTAGCAAGGGTGCTTCATCACCTAGTGCCTTAGACCAACTGGTTTGGGAGTCACTGCTAAAAGCCTTGGGTGTTGCAAGACTAGGAATTACGCTTTAAAGTGCAAACATATCTTGTAATCGGTTGTTGGTACCTCAAGAAGTATTAACAGTCGCATGAAGGATGCGTAAGCAAAATTCATTAAGAATTCACCAGTTAATTAGTGCTTTGGACAACGGACAAGGGTATGATTGCTTGATTTGAATTTCCAAGTGTAGGGGTGATTTATACACACATGTGGGGATATATGATTAGAGTTGAGATAAAAGAAAGAAATGAAGAATAGAACTTGTATCTTTAGTGGAGTTGATAGAAAAATTCCTAAATGGAGATGGAACCTTAGAAGGAAAATTTAAGAAATGCCGACGGCTGAATAAGTCTATCAAACATATATAATCTTAAGTTAAATGATGTGGAAGTGTGAAGAATATGGGTGGATAGTTTATAAGTCGACGATAATAGAATTCCTTGTTAGAAAACCTAATTGGAGAATTAAAGTTAAAAAGCCAAATTGATAGGATTTTGTGGGTGTAATCCGCTAAAAACTCTCAGGAGACAACACTCCTCCTACTAGGGACACCTAGAGGTTTAACGGCTTGTTGCAAGTGCTCAGTGCAATCACGTTTCCCTGCGAAAGTGCGGCTAGGTTAGGTTTTTATCGAGAATAAAAAAAATAAGTTTGCTCGAGGACGAGCAAAAGATAAGTTTGGGGGTATTTGTTCACATCATAATATTGCATTTTATATTCCCCAATTCTTATTCGTTTTATAAATAAACAGGTGCTTTTGACGCATGTCTGCTGCATATTACAGGATACAGGTCCTTGGAGCAAATACAGTGAAAAAGACAAAAGATGATACAAAAGAGTGACTTTTGACCAACAAGTAGAAGGGTCCTACTCAAGCCTAGACGAAGAACAATTCACAAGGCAATGCATGGTCCGAAATGTCAAAAGACCACTACAAGTTTCACTGGAAAATCTGGAAGAGAATCAGAAGCCCAATTGAGAAAAGTACTGAAGAATAAAGAAGCCCAAATAACCAGTATGCAGCCCAGGAAATTTGGTGAGCTGAACTCACCAAAGGGCCGCGGAACCGCGACCCAAGGCCTACTCATGTCGCAGTTCCGCGGCCATTTAATGCCCGTGTCGGTGCAAATTTTGGGTGTCGGTGCGTCGGTGCGAAGGTTGGGATTTTTCGTGGGCATATCTGTAATCGCACATGTGCGAATCCCGTAACCCTAAATTTCCCTGTTTCCTTATAAAAGTGTAATCAAAATATTGTAACCCTATGCCTCTTTTCAATGAAATGAAATTCAGAATTAATTCAGTGGGAAGAGCATCGTTTCTGTAAGTTTTTATTTTTAATTTCTGCCTTAGTGATAATTTAATTATTGCCCTAGCTCTCTAGTTTAATTCTTGCCTTAGATTAATCATACCATTGCCCTAGTTTAATCTAGTGTA
This sequence comes from Agapanthus africanus, assembly GCA_030015575.1. Classification (NCBI taxonomy): domain Eukaryota; kingdom Viridiplantae; phylum Streptophyta; class Magnoliopsida; order Asparagales; family Amaryllidaceae; genus Agapanthus; species Agapanthus africanus. The sequence goes on along the minus strand of JASDDO010000019.1, from coordinate 249,209,397 downwards.
GTCTTTCTTAAACTGCAAAAGGTAAGTGAATTTTAAAATGTTATTTTTAAATGATCCCCTAATGAGCGAGTAATTTCCTCGCTTGTTAGGGTTAGGAATAAGAGAGGGATTGAGAGATGAATATCTCTCATCTTTTTCAATGCCAATAATTTTTCATAAGTAGAACTTCATGCACGCATGCATGATCCGCTCCCTAGGGCACCCTACCCACGAGGTAACGGTGAAACTGTAGTATAAAGGACCGGACATGCATGACGTCCATGTAGGTTATAACAATTAGTAGGAAATGACGGACAAGGATCTAGAGGAAGAAACTTCGTTTCTTCCCAATCATCCTAATCCCCTTTACTAATAATTGTTATGACTTCTAAAAAGTTTTAATCGAGTGCATTGAAAGAGGTGTTAATATCAATCTTATCAAACCCTACTTTAGACCTAACCCTAGCAAGTTCCTTAATATCGTACAACTTAGTTTTTAGACTCAATCAGCAAAATCGAACCACAATTGGAATCAACTCGTAAGAACACATAAGAAAATTACACATCCCTGTGGATCGACCCGTACTCACCGGCTAGCTTCATGCGACGCCGTTTCTGATTACGGTAAAATATTTTTGGTGGTCGTAAAACCAACACTTAATCAAGTACACTGGACAGACTCGCCGAGAACTTCTAGATGGTACTATACCTATCATCAGATAACAGTTCTCAGGTGACATGAGTACATGTTAGCCTTCAGACCTGATATTGTCATTTGTCTTGTATGAGTTCCTACTGTATTTTGATCACTACCCTACCACGGCTCTGCTGAGTCGTGCAAACAGGTTTTGGTTAGGTACAGTCCCGAGCCATATGGAGGCAGTGAGTGATTGTTGGGGATTCGTCTCTTCCGGTATAGGGAGTCGATATCGCACTGTGTTCGATTGGCCGGGACCATATGACCTTGGCTAAGGCAGTTGGGATTTACCGATATGTTGATCAGTAGTTTCCCGGATTGGTCCTGAGCCGCATCACCACGAATTATCGGGTTATTAGGGTCTGACATTTACCACTCCTAGACCCGGTATGCGATACTCTCAGACAAAGAGACCAGACTGTACGGAGATTGTCACATATAGGCTCGGTAGGGATCCAAATGAGTTTGCTCATCGGCCTTCCTTTTCGACAGGTACCCGGGTAGCCGTTACGTACAGCTAGTGCCGCCGACGTGCTTGTGCTTATGGATTTATCCAGTAACTCACTGCCGGCTTACTGTCGAGTCTTTAGAGTCCCACATAGAGGGTTTCCCTGGTTCAGGCGAAATGATATAGCAGCCGTATTGGATACGTGCAGGATTCCGATCAATTGATTGTACCAAGTATCCGGACTTTCGATCGGACAGTTGATAATACTAGCCGGCTCGGGATTGAGCCGGATTATTAAATCAAGTATTGATTTAATAATTTACATATATGTATTTCGATATGTATATTCTAGTATTATGTTCTTTGTATTATTCTATCTCTTCGGGTATTCGTATTTTTATACGAATGAAGGTATGTATATACAGTAGACTGTAATCCGTATTTTATACAGAAAATATTCTAGAAGGTGGAAACCTCATTTTGGTTATTTCCATTTATCTTTAATGGAATAATGAGGTGTAAATAAGGTGAGCGGAGTTTGGTGAGAACCATGCCTCAATAGTATTGACAAATAAATTTTTAATTCATTTGTGTCAACTATTGAAGCATGGTTGGTATATTAGATTGGTAAAAATTGTTTTACAAAACCATTGGTGAGGTTTTTCTCTCACATGCTAGCCTCATTTTCTTGAGCTCACCATTTTGCGTCACTCCTCTCCCTTGTTCTTGAGCTCCTTCACCTTCATCATCTACCTCCTCTCTACACTCTCATGTGTTGAGAATCAAGAGAGGAGGTGAGATAGAAACACACATAGAAGCTTAGACCACATCCTAAATTCTTTAGACTGGCAATCTCAGATCTTTAGTTGCTCCACTTGACACTTAGTGTGGAGCTAGAGCCATGGACCGCATCCCTCGGGTGGATCATCTTCGAAGGAGGAGGACCGACGAACAAGCTAGATCCCGGAGAACCGAAGGAGCAAGCAAAGAAGAACAAGCTCGCTCAAGGAGATCACTTGGAGCTAATGAAGAGGAAAGAAGACCGAAAGACACGAATTTTTTGGTGAGACTTTTCTATCATAGTAGATAGCTCCTCTTAGTTAGCTAGTTTAGGGTTTATGGTAGATCCGGTGAATGGGTAATTCTAGCGCCAGTTTCAAGACCTAGAAAAAAAGTTGTTCCGCAAACGGCCACGGTAGATGGTCATGGCGTTAGTGTAACCCAACAGATTCAAGTTCGCGATAAGGCATAAATTCATAAGCAATGAAACCGAGAGAAACAAAATAGTACAATGAACTTAAATCAAGAAAATGAATCGAAATAGAATTCCATCTTACCTAAATAGAGTACCGCATTATAACCATACCGCGGTACATAGTTATAATCAAATAACTCCATTCAAGTCACCCAAATCCTACTATCAGAATCGAAAGAATAAGAAGGGAGAAACGTTAAGAAATTAGGAGGATTCAAAATTGAGATGTAAAGTCATTTTCATATCGTCAAGATAAAAGAGTTACAGGAAAGATAAGGTTCTAGAATTTGAATGACAAGACAATAATGTGGCAGGACATGTTTCTAATTCTGGGTTTGCTGGTTAGTGTATTGGGTTCAATACCCACCTGCAAAAAAAACCAAACTTGACTAACCTTGAATCCTATGGCTCTGATACCAAACAAACCCTGTCATGCCCCGCTTCCTAAAATACGTAAATGCGGCACGTGACAGAGCCAACCATGCTACCTATGGTTAGCAATAATCCCTCCATAGTCACATTGGGGCTGTCAATCGGATATCAAGAACAGTAAAACAGTAAATCTATCTATCACATGTCCAATAGTCATAAGAACAATAACTGGAAAAGATAGCGTAAGAAATAAAAATCCAAGGAATAACTAACCCGCATAAGAGTTATATCAATGAGGTGGTCCTCACTGATCGACGATCCAGTCGAATGCTCACATGTTATGTCAAGTATTTGGGTCATGCAAAACCCAGACGTCAGTGCGTCATAAATATCAAAATAATAGTAATAATCAGGATATGATGCAGTGATTAAACATGAGTATAAATAATAAACACAGGTGTAAAACAGTGAGCGATATGTATGTGATGTGTATCCTAAAGTCTGTACTTCTAGGTTATCTATTCTACAAGTCTTTGAAATCAATTTAATGGAATTGTCAATGCAACTTAATAGTATCCCGTACGTGACCGGGACCACGGTCAAAACTCTCGGGTTGAATCCGAGACGTGCCGCTAAGCAGTAAACAGGTAACATGTACAGACAAATGATGTTAGCAACATCATTCCGGGGTTGGCCGAGACCGTAAAGGCTGATCAGTATAAGTATCGAACTGTTGAGTTATAAGTCAGATTTCATTATTGATTTCTTCTTACCCCCAAGGTTTTGTGTTCAAGTCAGGTATTGATGATATAAATCTAATACCAATACAGGATCAAACAGGTACATGTCTTGTCTATACAGACAACAAGTCACGTCCGTGATGACAACAACTCAGGATTGTTCTCATTAGTAATAATATTCAAGAAACAGGTCTAGTAGTAATGTGTAGTGACACTACAGGGACCATCTCTGCAGGGGCCTCATCTGCTGCAGTTGGGTCCCATGGGCTTATTTTTAGATTTTCGAGGCCTAGTGTCTTCAATGGCAAGAGGCCTGTTCAGCCTTTTTCTCCCAATATTTTCTCACGCTCATTTCTCTGGACTCCCTCAAAACCCAACACAAGGGGGAAAAAACACCCATATTCGTTCATTTTTTTGCTTACGATTTCAAATCGAACAAAAAAAAATTCAGAAATCAAACCTCGTTTAAATCGTAGGCGATTGCCGTGACGTTATCTGGTAAGCTTAGATTTAATCATTTCGTTTCTGGCTCTGTACTGTTCGTTGAAATTTATGAATGCTGATTCGTTCTTTTTATTATGAAAACACAGACTTTTCGATTATATTTGAAAATTAAATCTTGATTGTAGCATTTGTTTACTCAATTTGTGCCCCTTTTTCTCAATTTCGATAGATACTTGATGCTCCATCCCGCATATTTTTCTGCAAATGGGGCAATAGACATCCTTTTTCAGTTTTTTTTTTAGTTTCAGGCTCTTATTCTAAATTTGTGCCAATATCAATTTGGGGTTTATTTTTCTCTAAATTTCAGGCATGTGTTTTTTGATAATTTTTTTTTTCAGGTATGTGTTGATAAATACCTGTAAAGATCCATGAAACGACAGGACATGTACTAATATAGTCGTTCAGAAACCAAGGAAACAACAACACATAATATATATCATAACATATTCAAAATGCTAAAGTCACACACAGGATGCCATACGACATGGTAAATTATTTAATAGATATCACCAGCTTGACAACAAACATGTACTTGAAAGATGATGAGGCCGATGAACATTGGCTAAGTCTCATAGCCAGATCCGTTGGAATTCCCTTGCGAATTGCAAGAAGTTCATGGAGAAGCTTTTGAAGATGAGATGAAGGCAAGAAGCCTGTGACAATTCTTTGGCGAAGGAGTTTTCATGGAGATGAGATGAAGTCATGAAGCAGCAGAGAAGTGGTGACGAGATGATGCGACGAAGCAAAGAACTGTGCTGAGAAGAAGCTTGGGGAGGAGGTGGCGAGGCGGAAAAGATGCTGTTGACGTGAGAAGAAAAGTCCGTGGAGATTTATCGTGGAAGAATCAGGGCTGAAAGGATTTGAGAAAGTTTGAGCCTTTGAGGTGGTAGTTTACTAATAGACTAGTAACCCGATCCAAAAGAGAAATTTAACCGCTGCTTTTTGTATATCACCATATAATATCGCATAGATCATATCAACAAACCACTATACTGTATCATATATATCATAATAGCAATGTTTTTCAGGTTCATCATCTTCAGATACATGATTGCTTTGAGTAAATGGTTTGATGCATGGAAATCTCTGCTTGTGCTATGATAACTGATGAAAAGACCAAATTTGGTTAAGCAAGAGATAATGAGTAGAAGTTTCAATCAGTCCCACCAACCCGAGAGCTTTGGGAAAATGATCCATGTTTTTTTTTTTTGGGGTCAATTCAATTAATCATTTCATACTTACCGTCCAATCAAAAAAGTGGTTTCCATGATGTTCTAGGACTAATTTTTTGTTTTTTTTGCAAAACATTAAGATTATAAACTAATGGACTATACAAATTAATATGGTGGGCTCAAAACACATGTTTTTCTCAACTTATGTAATTCATCACAGCTTCAAACAACCCTCATAAGTATGTATAGGCAGTGAAGTATCGCTTTACAAACAAATGAATGAACACAACTCTTTCCCTCATACCAACATTTTAAGATATAGAGTCGAGGAAAATGATTGGGAGTAATCATTAAGCTGCCAGCCAATGCATGCTTGATATTAAAACATCAGTTCTACTGTATTAGTGAGCCAAGTAAAAAGTTATTGACTAAAATTAGATTTTGGCATGTAAGTTTGGGTCATATTCTTATTCCTCACTAAATTTTTTTTATACCCAGCGTTCTTTTCTAGAGTTTCTGTTGGGTCTTAACATATGGATAGAACATGTAAATTGTCAAATAGGACTGTATATTCCCTCTGTTGTTTTTTATAAATGAAGTGATTTGCTTTAGGATTTTTATAAAGATTTGAAGAAAAACAGAGATGCGGAGAGATTTGAGAAGTATAAAAAGGCTAAATAGGAAGTTAAGAAAGCTGTTCGGAAAGCTAAAACTAAAGTCTATAAGGAGGTGTACGAGAAGTTGGACACTAAGGAGGCTGAAAATGATATATATTGAATTATTCGGATGCAGGAAAAGAAGACCAGAGACTTATGTGCAGTGAAGTATGTCAAAAATGAAGATCAAAAGGTTTTAGTTCGAGATGAGGATGTTAAGGAAATGCGGAGAGATTATTTTTACAAAATTTTCAATGAGAGCTTTATTAAGTATTTGAATAGACTTGCCATTCAATCTCAACATATAAACCGTGATTTCATGCGTAAAATAAAAATACCAGAGGTTAAACGGGTTTTAAAGAGAATGTGATTAAAAAAACGGTTGGTCCAGATTCCTATCGAGATTTGAAGATACTTAGGAGAAATAGACGTCAAATGGCTGACAGATCTGTTTAGTAAGATTTGGCAAAGCAAAAAGATGCTAAATGAGTGGAGGAAAAGTATTTTTGTATCTATATATAAGAACAAGGGTGACATTCAAAACTGCTTAAACTACCGTGAAATAAAACTTATGTGTCACACCATGAAGATTTGGAAGAGAGTGAGTGAACACAGGCTAAGAGATGATATTAAAATAACAGAGAACCAGTTTAGGTTTTATGGACGATCGACGATAGAGACTATTTATCTGCTTCGTCAACTTGTCGAGCGTTTTCGAGAGAGGAGAAGAGATTTGCATATGATATTTATTGATTTAGAGAAGACATACGACAAGATACCTATAGAGATATTATGGGGGATAATGATGAAGAAGAGGGTTCCCGTCAAGTACATTGATATAATCAAGAATATGTACGATGGAGTAGTGACAAATGTCAGAACTTGTGGCGGTCTAACGGGTGATTTTCCGATTACAATTGGTTTATATCAAGGATCTGCATTAAGTCCATTTCTGTTTACCATCATAATGGATGAGCTTACTAGAACTATCCAAAATGAGCTATCTTGGTGTATGCTATTCACTGATGATATTGTTCTAGAAAATGAGACGAAAGCATGGGTTAATACCAAAATGGAGTTATAAAGGCAAACGTTGGAATCTCGGGGGTTCAGATTGAGCAGGTCCAAGACAACATATATGCATTGCAAATTTAGCAAACAGAGAAGTCGAGACCACATTGGTATAACACTGGAAGGACAAGAGATATCACCGAATAATCAATTTAGATATCTAGGTTCCATTATCCAAAAGGATGGAGAGATCGATAGCGATATTAATCAAAGGATCCAAGCTAGTTGGTTGAAATGGAGGAGTGCAACATGGATTTTATGCGATCGTAATTTTCCGTTAAGGTTGAAAGGAAAGTTTTATCGGAGCACTATTCGGCTTGCCTTATTATATGATACAGAATGCCGGGCTTCTAAGAAGTATCATACATAGAAGATACACATAGCGGAGATGTGCATGCTTGTTGGATGTGTGATAACACTAGAAAAGATAAGATGCGAAATGAGGATATTTGTGCAAAAGTTGGTGTAGCACCTGCGGAGGAAAAGATGAGGGAAAACTGGTTAAGATGGTTTGGTCATGTGCGACGCAGACCTATGGAAGCACCGGTTCCACGATCGGATACTATCGATATAGGTAATGTCAAAAGGGCAAAAAGGAGACCGAAAAAACATGGATGGTGATGATACGAAAATATATGGTAGCCAAAGGCCTCAATGAAAGTATATTGTTCGATAGGAATGAGTGGAGGCGGAGGATTCATGTGCTGGACCCGGCGTGATTCTCATGTTGGTCCATGTAGCCTAACCCATATGCTTGGGACAAAAGGCTTTGTTGTTGTTGAAGTGATTTGCTTTATTAGATATTGTTCACCCACACGGGTGATACAACACATACAAACGATGCATTACAAAACATACAATCAGAAATAAGTAATTCAAAAAGCAAAATGGAATCAATCACGAAGACGCTACGCAGCTCAATTTCATCAGGCCTTGATCTTAATATTATTATAGCGACTGCTGCAGCTGGCTGCAGCAGACCCACCACTTGCCTGGATGCTATTTCTAAACTTCTTTTTAATATATCTTATAGCTTTGTGAAGACACGTAGTGCGCGTTTCTACACTCATCGTCAAAGAAGAGAAACAAGATGCATGCCCCAAAACTTTAGGCGACTTGGTCTCAGTTTCGTGCTCAAAATTGCCATCCACCCGCGACAGCCTTCAACTCTGATAGAACGAGGTTGACGTTGTGAAAGAATAAATCAGCTCAAGGTTTGTAGAACTTGATCTTTTTGCCGCACGTAGTGAAGGAGTTAGAACCACTTGCAGTTGCCACTGCTCCAATAACCAAGAGAGTCACTAGCATCACCTTTGCCATAGAATTTTCCATCTCTTTTAATTGCTTTCTCTTGATTACTCACCCACTTAATGTTGTATATTAATTGTGTTGTATATGGTAGTGAGAACATGAAACCCAATATACTGGTTTAGCTATAGGATATGTGGTTTGATAATTTATTTATTATTAATTTTTTTACACAGAAAATCAATGTTTTACATTGGATTTAGCCTTGGTTTTGGATTTCCTTTACTATGCAATCTGGAAAGACTTATTCAAAGTCTGGTGTACGCGAACGCAGGTGTTTATTATATCTCGGGGTTTGTTGTCCGTGGTTAATAATAGAATACATACTGATCTATCTCTTTGCAAAGTGCATAAGACTCATTCAGTCTGCAAATTGATTTTCACGCATTAATCTTGTATCATCTACGCACCTTACACGCTTTCTTTTAATATATTAGTTTTTTTTATATGCCCCATACAAAACTATCATAATTTAAAAAACCCCACTCATTTATCAGTATTTTTAAATACCCCACTCAAAACTCTTAACTAAATTAAAATCCCCATTGTAGTTAACTTCCTTCCACTTAATGTTAACTTCCAAGATGGCCGTTAAATGAGATAAAAAATACCAAATTATCTCTACTCCCCTCTATATTGGCATACTCGCGTCTCCTTTGCTTGTGCTTTCTCTGGCTCCCCACTCTGCTTGCTGCTTAGAAAACTTAATAAGTTTTTTCTCTCCATCTTCAATCCATTGAACACCTTCCAAATTGTTAATAATTTAATCAATGGAGAAGATCAATGGCGACATCAGAATGCTGCTAGAGAGCTGCATCTCTCACGCGGTCTCTTTCAAGTCGCCACTCGACGCCTGCTGATCTAAAGGCTAATAGAGTGGGGTATTTAGTTAATGGTCAAGTTTTGAGTGGGGTTTTTAAAAATACCATAAAGTGAGTGGGGTTTTTAAAATTACGATAGTTTTGGGTGGGGCGTATATAAAAACCCAATATATTATAAGATCACTGACAGATTTGTGATTTGTTTTCTTGGATCTCTTGTTAATATATCTCATAAACATGGCTTGTTTTATTATGTTTTTGTAGTTACTGAATGATTACTTTTTATCTGTATCAGGTTGGTCTCTGAGATAGAAGTGTGTTTTGTGCAATGTCACTAAGATGTCCATGGAGTACCAAAAATCGTCTGTGGTATATATATTGTTCATTTGTATGGCTGCTATGTTTTCCAAAGATGACCAATCACCGCTATATATCCTAACTCGTATTTTTCTATTTTGCAACCCTTGTTAATTCATGTTCCAGTGACATATTTATTCGGTTAGGCTCTTTTGCTCTATCTAGTTTTCTCAAGAAAAAAGAAAAACCATCTGCAGTGATATTGCTGAAGAGTGAAGAATCTATCAACTGAATAAATAAACAATATATCCATTGGGGACATGTTTTGTTAGAATCCTTGGTCAAGTGGTTTCAAGTAGAAAAATCCGCTGAAGGTACCCTGGCCGAATTTCCTGATGCCTAAAAGATATAAGCTCAAAAGGTGTTCGCATGAGGGGAAAAAATCAATCAGACATATCTGAGTGATAAAATGGACCGGCTATTCTGATCCACACAGACCTCTAACTCCAAGGCGATAGGGGTGCGTAAAGGCCATTACCAAAGCCTAAAATTTGAACTCGGTATATCACACTTCTCTAAAAAATACTGTGATCAGTATATTGGTATTACTCGTACCGGTTGGGGACAAATATATTATACGGGTACATACTGTTATGTTTCTTACATTCCCAAACAATCCCAATAGCTATGTGTGAGAACAGGAGTTCCTTTTTCACACACAGGACACAGATGATCAGACATGACTCTAAGCAAGTACTATTGTTCTCTACGAATATGACTCTGCGCTGATATGAACTTTCACTAACATGACACATAATAATAAATAATTAATTAACAAGTTTATTTTTGAAAATCTCAATGTAGCTTCACTGCTTCAGACCTTGATCTTACTAGCATCGTAGCGAATGCTGCATCCACAGCTGCAGCAGACCCACCACTTGCCCGGATGCTGTTCTTACACTTCTTAATGTCTTTGATCGCTTGCTCAAGACACGAAGTGCACGTTTCTACACCGGTCGTCAAAGAAGAGAAACAAGATGCACGTCCAAAAACTTTTGGCGACTTGGTCTCAGTCTTGTGCTCGAAATTGCCATCCACTGGCGTCATGGCCTTCAACTCTGATAGAACGAGGTCAACGTGAGGGTTATAGTAATCGCTCTTTTTGCCACACTTAGTGAAGTAATTAGAGCCACTTGCAGTTGTCATTGCTCCTACAAACAAAAGGGTCACTAGCACCATCTTTGTCGAAGAATTTTCCATGTCTCTAATTGCTCTATCTTGACCTCTCACACACTTTAAGTTAATGTTTGAGCTTTGATATTGTAGATAGTTATGAGAAATGACTCCTATATACAGGTTCCAGATGCCCATCAGTGGAGTACATGCAAATTCTGCAGAAGACCCATTCAAAGTGCAAAGACTTATTGTTTGAATCATTTATTTTAGTAACATTCGTATCTGCTCCACTAATGTTAATTTTCATATATAGCGACAAAGTTGTGGGTGGCCTGCCATCAAAATTATATTTCGCATTGTACTGCTTTTTCTTGCGTGCCTCGTTTTTAATTATATACAAATCTAGTCCCTACAACCAAAAATCCTTTCCGTTTAGTCCGGAAGGGTAATTAACTACAGGAAGACTTGTGCATGTAGAAATCTAGTCCCTGCAATCAAAAAACCCTTTCCGAAGGGTGAATCTAAGAAGTCGTGCTGCATCAGTCGCATCCGTCTGGTTTCTCAATCACACACCACAAAACATCCCCGCGTTGCGGTAACGTGACGAATTTCTGAGAAGACAGACGGATCCGTATCGATCTTACCCATAAGCCTCCCCGAAAGGTCGTAAGATCCTCAGGGCCCCCTTCGGAGGCGAACAAACTGTACTTAGTTTGGTGCTTTGATGCAATTGATCTATCTATAAACATTGCTTATTCTTTTATCTGTTTTTCGTAATTCTTGTTAATTTATTTATTTTTCTGTCTCATTTGGTCTCTTAGCAACAGATTAAATATTGTAAAGTTAAATACCTTTTGAATAATGCCACAGGAATGTTTGAAGGAGAGTTTGAAGAATAAATTATCAAAAGGTGTCACGTGAAGGAACAAAAATCAAACCAACAAGAGTGACATATCCAAACGGTATAACTTATAAATAAGCCGAAAACTAGAAATACTTGCTGGGTTCTGGTATTTGAACATTCATATTCCTTTGCTTATATGCTGCTACGGTTCTTGCTTATATGCTGCTACGCTGCTACGGTTCTTGCTGGGTTTATTATTCTTCTTTATACAAATGGAACTTTAATATAAATGGATTCTAACAATAAAACTCAAGTGTTACTTAAATTTGACCCATCTTCTATCTTATACCCATGTGTTTTTTTTGTTGTTTCCAATATGAGACTATTTTTAAAGTCCCATCATTTGGTTTTTACTTTCAACAACTTCCACTCTCGTTGATTATTCAGATATTCCTTTGGTTAATCATTGGGAAGCTCAATTCTTAATTCTTGGTGAATCATAGTCTCAAGTACTTATGATCCCATTGTTGTATAAATCATAGCGCAGCGGAATGAGAAACAGGATCCGGCGTTTCGGGATCAGATGAAAAGATATAACTGACGGCTGATCAAACTACTCTAGTAACACAAGATATACCTAGGTTCGGCCCCCAACTGGGCCTAGCAACCGTGACGAGAAATTTTCACTAGAGAAAAAATTACACGAGAAGCTCTCCCATTCACACAAACCTCACTACAAAGAGGACACTCCAATGGAAAACTCTCAACACAAATATCAGCTCAAACAAAAGAGGAGGAGAGCAGAGCAACTCTCTTAAAAAACTTTTCAACCCTCACTGTATTTTCCCTCACACGTTGCCCTCTTTCTTAAATAGACAAAGTCCACGCCTCAAACTTCATTCATGCCTCCACATGCACTTGTCTCTATTAATTGCATTCTCATGCAATAATTTCAAGATCTCCTGCACGCTAGCATAGCTTTTATTAAATGCATAATATGCATTTGTCTCTTTCACATTACTTCCCCTTTAAATTTCTTTCAACAAAGAGGGCTACACGTTTTAAAGATAGAATATGTGGGCCGCCACGCTTTAAATTTTGAAAACAATTTCAGCACCCATCACCTTTCAAGTCTTCATTTTTTCATCATATAATTTTCAATCTAGGAAGGATAAGTTCAAGTTAGTTTAGGTATGTTTTCTTTTATTCTGGTAGAAGCAAGGTTAAAATCAGTAAAAATATGTCCCATAAGTTGAACCGTAAATGTACCGACCTTGTTGCTAATTAAATTCCTGTCAGCAGTTTGACACATCAGAAGTTCAATTTGTGACACCACTGTTTCCCTCATACAAAGTTATCAGGATTAGAAGGCAGGGAAATTGATTAGGAGTGCGAGCATGAGGGAAAGATTTCCGATCCTTCTCAAGGTTTAAATTCTCAAACCACATTTGCCAGTCTTTGTTCTCAATATTATGCTTGAAGGTGCATGCTTTGTTCATCTGAAGGGTGATCGTTAATTATAGGCATATCTTCATCACGTCCGTAACATCTGACACAAGAATCAGCATTGATTTATTGAAGATATGGTTGAGCCTTGTTAATTGTTATAATGCCACTGGATCCAGACCACAGAGGCATTAATTGCAATTGATGATAAGAGATTTAAAGCTTTTAAAAGAGGATTAACCATTATTTACAATGGGAGAGAGATTACAGGTAGGCCTCATTTCAGAGGAAAAAAAAATGCAAACAAACAATAAAATACATTATTTAAAAAATCTTTAAAAAAAAATTAAAGTGTACTCCCAATTAATTCGGAAGACCTTAGTTAGAAACTTGGCAAGAAAGAAATTTTCTGCCCTTTGTTTGAAACATAGTGAAATAAAGCAGAAGACTACACCAAATAGTCATAAAGGGGTTTGAATAGGACTAAGCTAAAGATATGCCCAAATTAAAAACCTACACTGCACTTGCAAGATAATACAATAGAGTAGCTTAGCGAAAAATGTAAATCAATATGATAAGTGACTAAGCAACACTACAAATGTGGAGAACTAAGCATATAGCAATCATGCAAGTATGACAATGATCAATTAAAGCATATAGAGAAACAAGTAAGCAATTTAGCAATTTCTAACTAATGAGCAAATAGAGATAAGAAATTGCAAACTCAAGACAATTGCAAACACAATCTCTTTTAGAGAAGTTCGACCACCGATAATGTTTCGGTTCATACTTCTCTTTCTTTAGGACCTCGAGCCCTTTCCCTTTAACTTTACGTCTTCTCAAAAGACTACACATCTCCACCGAGACTACAACATGTCACTCGACACACGAGTGACTCTTCTTTCCACAAGATGATCTTCTCTCTTCTTACCAAGACACTCTTGTACTCAAGAGTCCTCATACAAAGAAAAGAAAACTACAAGCCCAAATACTCTTCAGAAGAGTTTCACTCAAAACTCACAACTAATACTCAATGAGTATAGAATAATCAAATTGAGCTCTTTTATGTTTTGATTGTGTGAGAGAAATAGATAATCAAAATCAAGATTTTGCTTTCATAAGAGACGAGAAAACACTTTGGGATGTTTCAGATTATTTTTGCAAGTCTTGGTATCTTAAAAATCAAAGCAGATCTCAATAAATACCACTCAAACAAAACCAGCTGTTAAAAGTCAAAACAGTCAAAAATAGCCATTATCTGACGTCTGAACTTATATGCGACTAACGTCTGAAGAAGAAAAGTTCTTCAGATGTTTTGACCTTCAGACGTTAGTGTATATCAAGCCTTTAGACGTTTGCCGTGGTTTTGAAGAAAGAAAACTTAAGAACAACCAAGCAACAAACATCTGAATAAGTATAAGACTAACGTCTGAAAAACAGAAAAATGTGCTTCAGACATTTATCTAAGTACCCTTCAGACGTTTTCCAAAGAATAAAATGTTAAGTCAAAAGATACAACTGACGTGTTAAGTATAGACATACTAACTTCTAAAGAAAAAAATATTTTCAACCAATATGAGCTTCAGATGTCTGTCAAATAAGCTGAAGACGTCAGTCCATGAAAATCAAAGAAATCAGTTTGAAGACATTGAAGAATAGACGTTTGAAGAAGAAAAAAATTGACGTCTAAAGAAGAAAATATTTCCATCTAAAATGACCTTCAGACGTTTGTCTAAAGTACTTTCAGACATTTGCCTTAGAATTTAAAAGTTAGAAAACTTTAGTCTATGCAACTAATGTCTGAAGAAGACTAAAACAGACGTCTGAAGAAGACCAAGACAGATGTATGTTTTCAATTAGAAAATTCAGTCTAGACGCCTGTTTTTCATGGCAGACATTTGTACAAAATAACTTCAGACGTTTGTTTTGAAATATGTCAGAAAATATGCATATTTTAAAAACAAAAACTGATGTTTGAAGAACACTTAGACTGACGTCTAAAGAAGAATTTCTCAGAAAAATTTGAATTGGATTTTGAAAAACTTTTTCTTCGAAAACCAACGCAAGTTTTAACCAAGTGTACCCAAAACCATATAAAGAGTGTGTGCAAGAGCTTAAGGTGTTGTTTTCCATAACCATTGAATACTTACATTGTTGTCTATGTCGATATCGTTATTTTGCCGAATCTTGAATCTTCCGATATCTCGACATGAGCTCTTTACTTCTTCAATTTCTTAGATATCTTGAATTCTTTAAACTGGGATTTTTGGCTCCATAGCTTCTTCAAGCTTGAATATGAACTTTGAAGAGCTCTAGTTTAGCTTAATTTCCTCCATCTTCCATCATACGCTTGTGTCGTTTGATATCCTAAACTATTTCTCAAACACGACCAAACTCAGATACAGTGTTATGAAATAAGCAATAGTAAACACATGTGTATATTTTTTAATATTATATAACATCATCAAAACTAAATAATAGGATTATGGAAATCCATAAGCCATCAATCTTCCCCTTTTTGATGATGTCAAAATATTAATAGATGAAGTATATCGATATATTAAAGAAACGTTTGAAACTTCAATATATTGATATAAAGACATATTATTCTCCCCATTTTTGATCAAAAAGGATGTCATAAGGAATTAAATGTTTGAATAACTCTCTCTAAATGTATGCATAAAAGACTAAAAAGAGTTGATGAGTTAAAATTAAACGTTTGAATAACTTTCAAAGTAAGCATTTGGCTTATATCATTATGCATGTATAAAAGATAAATAAAAGCAAGTGATATATGCAACACAAACCATATGCCAGAGTTATATATATCTTTGGTCTTCTCAAGCACATTCCAAGTTGTGCAAAATACCCATTGATCTTGTATGTGGCTCCACAATATTCCTACACTCATACTCTTGAAGATATAATAAATATTTTAAGCATAATAGCATGAGATATATGATTATAATTGTTCACAAGCCAACGTTGAATACAATCTTGTGCAAAAATACCATAAATATGCATAAACTATCTAAAAGAGTACAACTTTGTGCACATATGTCAATGACAAACATTTAAGAAGAAAAATTAGAAAGTTTATTACATCAACTACAAAACCATCGGTTCGTAATCAAAATATTTTAGAACCGGCATCTCTTTTCATCAAGAGGAAACAAAAGGCTAAAAACCACAAACTAAGAGCTAGCCAAACCAATATAAAACCATGTTCACTTTCAATCCAAAACAAACCATAAACTAAGCAAAACAAAACAAAACAAAGACCTCATCTCTTCACTAAGCATCACCAGCATCACCACCTTCATTATCATCACTATCCCAACCAATATCTTCATCACCATTGCCACTTTTACTACCTTCTTTACCACCACTAGATTTTCTGAGACTCACATTGATATTACCAAATTGTACGCCCAAGTTTCTCATCATAAGCCCATGGGAATCATGGCTTCTTTCCTTATCGCATTCACATTTTCAGCTAGGTTCTCTTAATTGGCTCTCACATATCTCACTTCTTGCTCCAAATGATCGAAACGTTCAAAGATGGCGGAATAGTTAGGATCGAACTCAGGTTGTTGCTCCATAGCCTCCTCAACATGCACGGCTTCTTTTTGTTGTTCACCTTTCTCTTCTGCATCTTCTTCGTCAACACCACGTTGGAGCACGTTCGGCCGCGGATATCATCAGATTAATGGTTTTAGTATCAAGCGGTGCGTCCACGGTGCCCAATTCCTGACCCTCTAAAGGAACTTTGAAATGCTTAAAGATAAGAGTGAAGATCATACCATAGGGTAGGGTTTTTGTAGGGCTGAAGTTGACAGCTGAAGCGTTAACTTCCAAAAGGAGATTGAGAAGATTAATTTTAACCTTATGCAAGAAGAGGAATGTCAATAACTTGTGGCAACTCCTCCACGCACCCTGATCTCCCGGTTTGCAAAGTAACACTTTTCCAAGTGCATTCCCAACTACCTTAACCTCAAATTTTAAAAACGTTTTGAAGAAGTCACTGAAATGAGCCATCTTGACATGAAGAAAATTTGATGCACTCACGGCATTCCATCCACCGGTGTAGTCGGGATAAGTCTTAAAGGTGAAGGGTGGACGATTGTGCCACTAGAGGGAGTTTACTTAAAAGAGCTTCATCAATGGCAATTTTCTTTCCAAGGACAAAGGAGTGAAGCACAATACCATTAGTTCGTGAGATGGTGAGATTGGCGAAGAAGTATCTCACAAGGTTTGGGAAGAAAAGCTCATCCAATCACGCAAAATTGATCCATCCTTGAGAGCTAAAGAGACTGGGTAGTTGATATACACTATACTCAAGCAACTATATCCCAAAACCCGAAATTACCTTTTGGGGTCGAATTCTATTGAACATCTCTCCGGATGCATTAAGGAAGAGATTTTGATCAAAGGTGGCACGAGAAGACGATCCCTCTCCTCTTGTTCTCCTCTTTGAAATATCTCCGCGGGTTGAAAGCTTGGGAGCCATTGAAAAGGGGGAAAACCCTTAAGAATAGGAAATCTAGGGTTAGAGATGTGGAGAGGTTGAGTTAGGGCTTTGATTTGCAAGAGGAATCTTTGATTTTGATGGGTTTCTCCTTGAATAGCAGGTGGTATAGAGCCGGGGTTTTGGCTATAGAAGCTCGGCTGAGAGAGAAAAGAGAGAGAGAAAACCCCCATAACAATTCATATATAAATGCCAAGAAAACCCCAAGTCAGACATTTGTCTAAGTCATGCTCAGACGTTTGTCTATGACTGATGTCTGAATGAGACTTAAGCAAACGTCTGGGCAGGTTCAAACAGCCCAGAAATTTCAGTTTTCCAATAAAATTTTGATTTTCAAAATAAAACCAAATTAACTCAAATAAGAAAAAATATCATTGAATCAAAAAACAATTAAGCCAAATTAGAGAATATTCATGAACACATGTGCAAGTTGAACGAACCACAAAAAGATAGGTTGTTAAGAAAAGTGATTCCGGTTTAACCAAAAAAAAAACTAATGAAAGCATAAAACCATAAAAGGTCATAACAATCAAGAGTTGATAATAAAACGTAAATGCATGTTTGTTACTCCATATATTGATGATCTAAGAAAATTTCTCCTTTTGTTGTGCTCTTGCTCATCGTCGTCTCAAATCCTTAAGTCAAAGTTTTATCCATACCTACAAAGCAAGGCATGGAGGCGGGTTTTGGTATCCAAGTCTTATTGGATCCAGTAGGGTTAGTTTTTGGAACCCACATCATATTCGTGTTAAATAAATTTATTCCTCTTAAAGGACACGAATAAACAAAGTGATCAAAACCACCACAATAATGACATGAGTGTGTATGTGAGTGCAAGGTGCTAGATGTGTCACCATATGCAAGCAATGAAGTACGGATAGGATGTGTATGTTTTTCAAAAGTTTTTCTGGTGCTAAAACGATATAGATATGCATATGTGTGAGTACGTGATTTAACACCAAAAGTGTTCTTGGTAACACGGGTAGAAAGGGATTTTGAAAGTGTGGCATTTTGAAAACAACACCATCCCTATTCAAGCCTTTTTTCATGCTAAGTTTTAAATCAACAATATCCTTTTGTTTTGAAGTCTTATCATGAAATTCACTTGAAATCTAATTCTGTTCTTTGAGAGAACCATTTTCCAAAAGCAATTTTTCATTCTCTCGCTTGAGAGATGAAATATCAAAGGCAAGGGAATCACACAAATTAACTGATTGAAATCCAAGATCATATCATCGCTTCTTTTTCAACAACTCACGAGACAACCAAATTGTCATTCTCATTTTCAAAGCATCGATGATATCATTTTGAGAAGCAAGATTTGAAATTAATTCCTTGTTTTCCAAATCTAAATTTTCAAGAGATGCCATATGAGAATCATGAGTGCTAGATAACGCATTCTATTTAGCAATGAAATGAACATTCAAGAATTCCTAGGTTTCACAACATAAAACTAACTCGGAAACTTCATTTTCAAGTATACTGTTCTTTGATGCGAGCAAGTTATAATCTTTGAAGATTTTGAAAAGTATCAAGTAATTGATCATGAGTAAGTTTGCGGAAATTATAAGAGCGAACACTTACAATCTCATGATTAACAATCTCTATTTCCGACTCCATAGAGTTGGATTAACTCGTTTGATTCTCTTTTGATTGAGCTTCATCCAAAGTCGCAATGGATGTTGTTCTTTTGGTTTTCTCTTCGTTATCGAAAACGACTTGATCTCCATAAATATTCTCCAAGAAGCACCACAAGTCATGAGTCGTCTTGTAAGAAGAGACATTATTAAGAGTATTACTATATAAAGCACAATGCATATATTTAAGTGCTTTGATGTTTGAAACAAAGAAATCTTTTTCATGAGCAGTCCACATAGATTTACTACTAGTAGGAAGTGAATACTCACGATCAACAACTAACCGCATATTCCTACCAAGAGATTCAAGAAAACATTGCATTTTTATTTTTCAAATAACGAAATTCTTTCCATTGAAGTGAGGAGGATCAAAAATAGAATTACGTTCGACGAAAGGGCAATTTTGCGAAGAAGACGCTATTAGGATCACTCTGAGTAAAGTCTATAAAGATGAGTACCAAGATCTGATACCAATTGAAATAAAGCGGAAGACTACATCAAATAGTCCAAGAGGGGGGTGAATAAGATTGAGCTAAAGATATTCCCAAATTAAAAACCTACACTACACTTGCAAGATAACACAATAGAGTAGCTTAGCGAATAATGTAAATCAATATGATAAGTGACTAAGAAACACTACAATTGTCGGGAACTAAGAATATAGCAATCAAGCAAGTATGACAATGATCAATTAGAGCATATAGAGAAACAAGCAAGCAATTTAGCAATTTCTAATTAATGAGCAAATAGAGATAAGAAATTGCATACTCAAGACAATCGTAAACACAATCTCTTTTAGAGAGGCCCGGCCTCCGATAACGTCTCGGTCCCTGGTCCTTTTCTTTAGGCCCTCGAGCCCGTTCCTTTTAAATTCACGTCTTCTCTAAAGACTACACGTCTCCACCAAAGACTACACGTCTCCACCGTGACTACAACACGTCACTCGACACACAAACGACTCTTTTCTCTATAAGATGATCTCCTCTCTTCTTATCGAGACATCTTCGCACTAAAAAAATTCTCACATAAAGAAAAGAAAGGGAAATTACAAGCTCAAATATTTTTCAAAAGAGTTTCACTCAAAACTCACAACAAATACTCAATGAGTATAGAATAATCAAATTAAGCACTTTTATGTTTTGATTGTATGAAAGAAATAGACAATCAAAATCAAGATTTTGCTCTCACAAAAGCTGAGAAAACACTTTGGGATGTTTCAGAATATTTTTGCAAGTTTTGTTATCTCAAAGACTAAAAAGATCTCAATAAATACCACTCAATCAAAACTAGCCGTTATAAATCAAAACAGTAAAAAATAGCCGTTAGCTGACATCTGGACATATATGCGACTAACGTCTGAAGAAGAAAAGTTCTTCAGGTGTTTTGACCTTCAGACGTTAGTGTATCAAGCCTCTAGACGTTTGCCATGGTTTTGAAGAAAGAAAACTTAAAAGCAACCATGCAACAAACGTCTGAATAAGTATAAGACTAACGTTTGAATAAGGAAACTTTTTCCAGAAAAATGTGCTTCAGACGTTTGTCTAAGTACCCTTCAGAAGTTTGCCAAAACTTTTGAAAGAATAAAAAGTTAAGTCTAAAGATACAACCGACGTCTTAAGTATAGGCATAATAACGTTTGAAGAAGAAAATATTTTCAACCAATATGAGCTTCAGATGTTTATCAAGTAAGGTGAAGACGTCAGTCGATGAAAATTGAAGAAGTTAGTTTAAAGACATTGAAGAACAAAACCGATGTCTGAAGAAGAACAAAACCGACGTTGAAGAAGAAAGTATTTCAACCCAAAATGACCTTCAGACGTTTGTTTAAAATACCTTCATATGTTTTCCTTAGAATTTAGAAGTTAGAAAACTTAAGTCCAAGAAGGCAACTAACGTATGAAGAACACTAAGACAGACGTCTGAAGAAGACCAAGACAGAAGTATGTTCTCAATCAGAGAATTTATCCTAGACGTCTGTTTCTCATGACAGACGTTTGTTCTATATTTAGATGTTTGTTCTGAAGTATGTCATAATATGCACATGTTTTGAAAACAAAAACTGACGTCTGAAGAACACTAAGACTGACGTCTGAAGAAGGATTTCTCAGAAAACTTTGAACTGGATTTTGAAAAACTTTTTCATCAAAAACCAACGCAAGTTTTAACTAAGTGTTTTCAAAACCTTACAAAGAGTATGTGCAAGAGCTTAAGGTGATATTTTCTATAACCATTGAATACTTACATTGTTTCTTATGTCAATATCGTTATTTTTCCGAATCTTGAATCTTCCGATAATCTCAACACGAGCTCTTGACTTCTTCGATTTCTTTGATATCTTGAATTCTTTAAACTTGGACTTTTGGCTTCTTAGCTTCTTGAAGATTGAATATGAACTTTGAGAAGTTCTAGTCCATTATCCTCCAAGCTCTAATAGATTTGCCATTTTAGCTCAATTTTCTCCATCCTCCATCATACGCTTGTGTCGTTTGATATTTTGAAATTTTTTTCCCAAACACGACCAAGCTCATATCACTACTATAAATGTGCCCAGTAGTAATGGGCATTTGGTCACGGTTTGACCCGCGACCAAATTATGTTCACGGTTTAAATAGATGTGGTCACGGTTTAAACCGCTACCAAACAAAAAATATGGCGGGTCCTACACCCACTCGTATTTAAAACACAAATTCCCCCCGAGCCTTTCATTTCCCTCACTTCCCAAAAATTTTCCCTCCCTCTCGTCGTCTCCCCAATTTTCCCGCCTTCGCCCCGTCCCCCCCTCCGCCTTGCCTCCCTAATACTGTCGAAGCCCCGTCCCCGTAGAAGCCCTCTCCTCGTTGGTCCTCTTGAAGCCCCGGCCCGGTCGATTGAGCTTGTCATTGGAGCCCTAGGTCGTCGTCACCATAGATTGAAGCCGATCAAAGCCGTAGGTCATCGTTGAAGCTCACCGACATCTTCAAGAGGTAAGTTTAATTGGTTGAATTTAATTTTTCTCGTTTAAGTTTTGATTTTTGCTCCCCAATAATTAAAATTTTAATTTTGTTTGCCCTTGCTCATCTCGTCACCGGCCTACTTTCATTGCCGGCCTCCTGATCTCTCGTCACCGTCGCTGCTGGTTAATTTTTTGAGATTTGGTTCGGGTAAGAGTGTAGATCCGCCGGCCGGCCGGTTAGGGTAAGGGATTAGGGTTTAGGGTTAGGGTTAGGGATTGAGTTAGGGTTATGGTGGGTTTGGGTTAGGGTTAGTGTTAGGCATAGGGTTAGGGTTAGGGTTAGGGACGGGTTAGTGTTAGGTTTAGGGTTAGGGGGTTTAGGGTTAAGGATAAGGTTAGGATTAGGGATAGGTAGTTTAGTGAAATGCAACAATAATTAAGGGTATTTTACCGATAAAGCTACAAAAGTTAAGGGTATTTTAGTTACCATAGGATGAAATTGAGCAAGGGTTTTTTACTATAAAATTTAATCATAGTTTAATGAAAAACAACAGTAGTTAAGTGTATTTTAGTGAAATTTATATTAATTTAGTTAATTTAAAAAGATGAGTTATTTATTTAAATTTGTTAAGATAGTTTAGCGAAAAACCAACAATAGTTAAGGGTATTTTAGTGTATGTGTGTGTGTATGTGTATGCTTGTGTGCATACACACACACACTACACACACACGCACATACACACGCACACGTGCGCGCATGCACACACACTACACACACACGCATGCACGCGTGCGCGCACACACTAACAAGTCCAAACCTTAATATATCATCATTCCTCTACATTGAACTCATGTCAAATCCCACACCAACTTCAACCCTAAATCCAAAATTTTAAAATCGATTATGTAAACCCTCAGCTTTAAAAAACTTTATCCTAAACTAAAAACTTCAAAACCGTGAAATTGAAACGTAAACGCAAAATCAATTCAAGTTAAATGTTACAATAAGTGTATTTATGATACTCGATGAAAATATGAAATTTTTATATTCTCATTGATAATTAATCATATGTGAAAATCAAAATGTGACTTAGTTCCTGTCTATCGGTTAACATACACGCGATGTTCGTCATGACATAAAAATATACGAAGGTTGTTAAATATCGGACGGTATCGTTCGGTTTCTAACAACCGTCACGCAGTCTATATGAAGAGAATTAATATTCAATCGTATGATAACCGATAGATTTTTCCCATGTGGACAAGTTAGAAATGTATAAAGCAGTCACCTGCACTCACTTGCGTTTTCATTCGTTTCGAGATATTTCGTCGGTACCTTTCCGCTGGTTCTCAGTGTACAACGATAAATTAGATGTTCGTTTCAATACCATTTGACAGCATTGAAATGATCATATTTTCTATTACAGTGTACTCGGAGAACAGCGGACAGGTGCTGCCGAAATTTTCTTGAAATGGATGAAAAGACAAGTGAATGGGTGTATGCTTTATACATTCTTAATGGGATAGCTGCCTTACCCCCGACAACTGCTACCATCGACATTCAATATAGAACATTTAATATCATCATCATCTTTCTTGGAAGAATAATCCAAATCCTAAGCTTTGATATTAGAAGGAGAAAGTTCTCAATAAGAGTTGGAGGAGATTAGAAGGAGAAAATTCATAATAGGAGTTGGAGTAGAGCCTAATCCATTAACAACTGAAACCAAACTTATCCAAGTCGTCAATTAAACCTAACACCAACGCTTCTTATTATCGTTCTATCGTGTATTTGTCAAGAAATTTTAATTCCATGACTCTTATGTATAGAAACCTTGTTTGATCCAGATTGTTCCAATATGGCATTCCCGTACCTCCCTGATAAGAGTTGAATGTACGTTGATACTTTCTCGAGAGTCTACCGCTTTTTCGTTGACGGTGTTAGCCTTTTCATCGATTTTGTCTACGCACGTCTTGGGTTATCGAAAGAATACAAAATCTATTGTCCTTGCTCTAAATGTATGAACAAGCGATTGCTCAAGAAGTTGGAAGTTGAGTTACATATTGTGAGATACGGATTTGTTAGATATTACACTACATGGGAACTTCACGGAGAAAAATTCGTTGTAACGGGAGACGAGGCATGGGTGTAAGAGATGGAAAACGAATTCATCGAAATGGAAACTGCAAAGTGGCAAGGGATAATAGAAAAAGATGAGGAAGAGAAATGACAGTTTGAAGAAAACGAAGCCGTCGAAGAAGATGATGCTGTATTCGCGCCGATCGATGACATGGATGAGCTTATAAATGCCGATGGACTTTCTTATGATACAGAAAGCACTAGACCATTGTTATTGAAGAAGTACAAGGCCGACTCTAGGATCCCGCTATATCTAAATTGCAAAGGGTTTTCAAAACTGACCTTTTTCATACGTTTCTTCCAGATCAAGTGCAAGAATAGATGGAGTGACTATTCCTTCACCGATCTCCTAGAACTGCTGAGGGAAGCTCTTCCCGACAGAAATGAAGTGCCACCAAGCTGGTACGAGGTGCAAAAGATAATCACAAATATTGGCCTGAAGTATTATAAGATACATGCATATGAGAATGATTGTGTTTTATTCCGGAATGAACACGCCATACTCAGAAACTGTCCCATGTGCGGGACCATCCAATTCAAGCCTAAGAAAGACCTTCAATCGAGTGATGTGCCCGTGAAGATTTTTTGTCATTTTCTATTAATACCGAGGCTGCAATGGTTATTTATGTGTGAGGAGACGGCTTCCGAAATGCAGTGACACCATAAAGTGCCTCGTGAAGAAGGAAAAATGAGTTACCGTAAAGATTCGATATCGTGGAAAGTTTTAGATGAAAATATCTTTCATTCAGTGCAGACCCTCATAACGTAAGGCTGGGAATTGCGAGCGATGGTTTCAGTCCATTTGGGATGGTTCACGGCGGGCGTACTCATAGTACTTAGCCCGTTGTGGTGATTATATACAACCTGCCGCTATGGAGAGCTATGACACAGTCTAATTTTATGTTGGTGCTTTTAATCGACGGTCTCTCTTCTCTTGGGAAAAACATCGACGTGTATGAGTTAAAGTTGCTGTGGAAACCTGGCGTGAGAACTTATGACACAGATGGTAAACAATTTTTTTAGATGCGGTCTGCTTTGTTGTGGACTATTAATGATTTTCCTGCCTACGACATGCTGTCGGGATGGACAACTCAAGGTAAGCTTGCGCGCCCCGGTTGTCATATTCATACGAGCGCTGTACGCTTAAAGTTTAGCGGGAAATAGTCATTTATGGGTCACCGACGTTTCTTACCTATAACTCACAGATTCAGAAAGAATAAAGAATTGTTCAATGGCACGGAGACCGATAGGCCTCCTAAATCATTGTATGGTAATGACATATTGCAACAATGGAGAGGTTCTCAGAATTTAACATTCGGAAAGAAACAAAACAAAGATGCAATGCCATGCCTAACCGGTTGGAAGAAACTAAGTGGTTTATTTTAACTTCCATACTGGTCGGATCTACCGCTCCGCCAAAATTTAGATGCTATGCATATCGAGAAGGGTGTTTCTAAATACGTCATCAATGTTCTGCTGTATAAGGATGGAAAAACAAAGGACAATTTCAACGCACATCGTGATTTGACGTATTTGGATGTTTTGTCCATTAAAGAATAATTGCATCCTCGGCATGTGACTGGTAAACCAGATTATTACGAGATTCCACCGATAATCTACAATCTGGACAAAGAGGAGAAGAGGCGGTTCGTGCGGGTGTTGAAAGAATTGAAAGTCCCCGATAGTTTCTCATCAAAAATTTCTTCCTTTATGCAAAAATCGTAGGACTTAAGAGTCACGACTACCACAAATTGATGCAACATCTTCTTCCTTATGCCTGAGAGCATCGGTAAAATCCGAAATTGGTCTCGTTCTTAATGACTTTTGCACGTATTTTTGCTAACTGTGTTCCAAAAACGTGGTTGTCAATGAGATAGCAGAGCTCGAAAAAGATATTTATATGATCCTTTGCAAGCTCAAAATTATCTTTCCACCTTCCTTTTTCGATATTATTGTTCACCTGTCCGTCTATTTGGCAACCGAGGTCAAGATTGGCGGTTTGGTGTATTACTGTTGTATATATCCCATTGAGAGATATG
Source organism: Agapanthus africanus (assembly GCA_030015575.1). Taxonomy (NCBI): domain Eukaryota; kingdom Viridiplantae; phylum Streptophyta; class Magnoliopsida; order Asparagales; family Amaryllidaceae; genus Agapanthus; species Agapanthus africanus. The sequence goes on along the minus strand of JASDDO010000019.1, from coordinate 249,183,335 downwards.
AAAATGTTTATTATTAATCATTTAAATTGAAAAACATTATCGTGGATTATTAATATCTATTATTTTCAAAAGATATCTATTAACTTTAAAAAACTATATCCGCAACAAATATCGTCCTGAAAATTCGATTGCGGAAGGTTATTTTTGTAAGAAGTCATGTCTTTTTGTTCTCGTTTCCTGAACGTCGATAGTAGGACGAAGCTGAAAAAACCACCGCGTGTTCCTGATGGTCCAATTAGAGCAGGAAGGCTAAAAAACATGTCTTACGATCTCATTGGCAGTTTACATGCGTTCATCTTGCAAAACAGCGAATGTTTTGCTAAATATGCAAAGTAAGTTTTTCTAATTTCATCCATTTAAACCGTTTGAAATAGAGTAAAATCTAACTGATATAACTGTAAATTAACGAACAGAGCACACAAAACTATACTCAAGAGATCGAATTCTAGGACGTGGTCGGATGACAGAATCAAAGAAGAACAGAGACGCGTTTTCGTCGCTTGATGTAGAGAAGAAATCGACGAACAAATGAATCATGGTGAGTAGATTGATAGAGAAGTCCAGGACCTTTTAATCGGTCCATCGATTGCAGCTAAGTTTTACAGCGGATAGGGGCTTTCTGGCTACAAATTTGAGATCGAAAGGACGAAACGCATTAGAGCTACGCAAAATAGTGGCGTCGCAGCCTCCGACGATAGAGGAAATTCCGATTATGGTTTTATTGAGCAGATTATAGAGGTCTCATACATTCATAAGGTTGCCCTCTTTTTTATATTCAATACAGATGGTATGCTACCAAGTCTTAACGGGGTATGAAGGTCGATGAATAAAAATTCATTTTGGTAAATATCAAACGGACAGCCTACGAATACGATAATTTTATCTTTCCATCGATAGCAACACAGATATATTATTCTTGGGACCTGAAGAAGGCTGACTGTAGTATTGTTTATCGTTGAAAACTAAGAGATTATTATAATTTGCCGACGTTGAGTGACTCTGAAGAAAAGTGTCACGCCTCGCTTCCCAAAAGAAGATGAAGGGGTGATGTTGCATGGTCCGCAATCTAACTGTATTGAAGGTGATCTATTCAATACAGTTACGTTAAGCGTATGAATATCTATAACATGCAGGATATGTACCAAAACAAAATAATAAAAGCAGAAGGTATTTATTTCCATTAACCAAAATTTATTACATCCCAAAAGAATGAGTAAAATAAACTAAATAGTTTAATTTATCGAAAAAGAAGCAAAAGCCCTAAACATGTGGGCAACAAACAAAAATAAAACTAGCTAATCTTCCATCTTCAAGTCCGCATAATCTTCATTAGTAGGCTCCACACCTTGATCCTCATCATAATACTCATCATCATCTAACGGACATTCTAGAGGTAGAGAAAATAGAAAAGGAAAGTCCGTCAGTGATTTACACTCGAGTAGGATTGCCTCATAAGGAAATAAAGGTACAAAAAAGAGCAAGTGTATATAGGTATGATGTGTGTGTACAGATATGATGTATATGAGTATAAGGGTATGAGGTATATGTAAATAAGGCATGTTGAATGAGGTATATGTGAATATGGGTATGTTGTATGAGGTATCTGTTAGATAAAAGTTCGCATTAGTTTGTTAAACAAGGGTCCGGATACTCGCGATTATTCCGTTGTGGCCACGGAACAACAACTGAAGAAGTGAAATGTACAGTTTCACCTTCCGGGATTCTGATCGAGTAGTAGGGGAATCCAAGTTCCGCATCTCCTTACCTAATTGTAACGATTCTGAATTTTCTGTACAAAATTTTTCTTCTTAAAGTATAGAAAGGAGTTTGCTAGCCTGAGCACAACTTATAAATTTAATTTGTTTAAGAACAGTAAGAAACAAGCTTATAGCTTATTGGTAAAGCCTTGCACTGCTGTGATATAGCCCCTATGTTCGAATCCCATCAGCTACATATATTTTTACTGATTTTTATCTTAAACATTTTGGAAGCTGATTGATCGATTGAGTTGTGTTTTGAAAAGTAATCACAATCAAAGAATTTATAACCGCAATCAATAACGGTGTCGATGTAGTTTCGTTAATGAGAACGGATCGTCCACTGAGATGCAAGTATTTATTCGATCTTGTTTTAGATGAGCCGAAAGAAAATAGTAAAGAAAAATTCAAGAAAATGAGATTTCAAGATTTAATTGAGTAGTCATTTCAAGAAAATTAAGAAAGAGTTCAAGAATTAAGAAAAATTATGAATATATCCAAGATCAATTTCGATTATCAAGAATATGTTGAATAGCTTGTAGGATTCGATCGAATTAGTAGCAATGATGAATCTAAAAATGACTTATCTTATCTATTGATGAATTATAGCTAGAACGATGGTGATGAATGAAGATTAGGGATCTATTGAAGAAACTAGGGTTTCTCCTTCTCTATCCCATATCTTTTCATTGATCATCATTCGGATTTAGCTTTTGAGAATCATCAATCATTTACTCTATAATTTGCAACGAAATTATCAAGAATGGTGATCTCGTCCCAAATTAGGTCATTGATAATTATTTTTCCTAAAGTTTACAATTCTCATAAGATTTAAGATTAGTTTAGGATTTCATCACCATTTGATCTACCGAATTCCATCGAATCCTAAACAAGCGGAGATATCACTAACGCATCATGAAAATAGAATAATCAAGAATTAGAAATTTCATAATGTAAGAATCTAAAGAAAGTAATACTAAGATAATGATCACCTTTATTAAATTTTCTTCAAATTTACACAATTCCTCAATTCGAGATACAAGACTAAGCTCTTGATCACTTCTTTGAAGAGGTAAATTTGTCATCGATCTTTGCATGGCTCGATCGCCGTGAGACGTGGATCGGTCGCGGATCTCTTGCTCTTGATGACGATCGGCGTTGCGATAAAGGATCTTCGAATGTCGTTACTTGATGAACTCTCAATGATTCTTGATCTTGATTTGAAATTGGATTTGAATTTGGTTTTTGTGCTAGAATTTTACCACCATCAACAACCTTTTACCTTAGCCCTAGATCCCCTTTTATAGATCTCAAATCAAGCTTCTCTCATAAGCTAGGTTGTTACAAGGAGGCTTCTAGAATAAGCTAGGTAGTTATGAAGCTTGCATAAGAAGCTTGGTTGTTGTAGGGAAGCTTCTGGAGTAAGCTAGGAAGATTGAAGCGTCTTCAGGAAGCTAGGAGGTTACGAGGAAGCATCTGGAGAAGTATCGATCCCGGTGCCGCCAACTCGGCCGCGGATCCGCGGCGGATCGGGCTGAATCGGCCGCAGATCCGCGGCCTTTTGGTGCGTTCATTGCATCATTTTTCTGTGGTTGTCTGCTCTTGCCTTTTGGGTAATCTTCTGATATCTGGAATCTTATAATCTCTTCTTAATCTCTGCCAGATTCTAAGTTTTTGACTTGCTGCATTTTATCGGCAAATATGCAATTCCGGTTCTTTGACCTGAATAATTTTCTGCATAAAATCTCGATGAAAAGTGTGAGAGATACAGAATATATGCGTGAAATAATAAACACACAATTTCCTTCTAGAATGTTGATTATAATGTATAACACATGGTATTTGATATTTTCCAGACGAACCTGTAATCCGTGTTATAATTATAACAAACATCCATAGATAATTAGAAAAGTGAGGAAATTGTTATGTTAAAGATTGCAATATTTTCGACTGAACAAATTCCTCCAAGTTTGATTTTGATCGTCTCGAGCAAAGTTCTTTTATTCAGGTGAAGGAGAAAAGAAGCAGAAAAATAAAAACTAACTAGCACTTTCGTAGGCAACACGATTGCACTGAGCACATGAAACAAGCTTTTAAACCTTTAGGTGTCCCTAGTAGGAGGAGTGCTGTCTTCTGAGGGTTTTCAGCGGATTGCACCCACAAAATCCTATAATAAAAGGAATACTGTGAAAGTTACATATAAAAATAAGAATTATAAAAGAAAGAACTTGAAAATCAGAGTTTCCAACTACACTAGCTTTTCGGTTGTCATGAGCCCTATCTTAATAGTCATGAAAAGATGTCAGAAATCACATCATCTCTCAATAACACATCATCTTTATTCTTCATCCCTACCTTTCTTCAAAACACCGATCATATACCCCTACGTGTGTGTAAAATACATCCCTACACTCAGAGAATTCAATTCAAGCTATCATACTCTTGTCCATCTACCTCAATACATTTTAGTCAGTGAATATTTTAGATGGAATTGCTCACACATTTTTCATGCGACCGTTAATACTTCTTGAGGTACTAACCGACCGATTACTAAATGTGCTTACAGGTTAGGCGTATTTAGTGTTTTCCTCGTCTTGCAACACCAAAGGCTTATCAGTGACTCTCAAACCAGTTGGTCTAAGGCACTAGGTGATGAAGCGCCCTCGCTATATTTTTTTTATGCTGCCTTGGTGATTACAAAACCAATGTTCATTTTTCTTCACCATTTTATACTTTTATGCCTCATTTATTGTTTTCTTCGTACTTTGGCTTTTAGACAAGAGCATTTCAAGGTATTCTCTACTATTCCGAGTTTCAAGACGTGTGTAAGTGCATATAGTAGGGTATCAACGTTCAAATGTTTGGCTTCCAGAATAGAAACTATTTTTCAGACTTATTTTTATTCTCAGATTAGTGACTTCCTTCATCTTACTAACCCTTGGGACAACGGCTCATAACTGTTTACTACTAGTTTCGTTTAAGAAAACATCTAATTTTCTTGGTTTTCTTAAAAATTTCCAATCTTTTGGATGTAATTTTTCACTTTCTAATCTTTTATTATAAAAGATTAAATATTAAATATTTTTTTTTTATTTTATTATTTTAATTTTTTATATATGTTTTGTGCTTATGCAAAGTATGATGCAAAGTGATGCGTAAATAAGCACAAACCTCCCATAAATTTGTTTACAACAGCGTCCTTACTGTTACCCTCTGTTAAATCTCAGAAACCTGTAAGCTTGGAAGGAAAAGTTATTAATGGGGACAAGAATGAATATATGTGAAAATCTCCCCCAAACTTATTCTTTATTACTCGCCTCCATTCTATAAGTGAGACAGTATTATCAAGACATGGAGGTGAGACGGAGGAAATTTAGTCATGATAAAGTGGCTCCTGTAAAAACAGGAGTTCCTCCGTGGGGTCAGTGGAAAATACGGTTTTAATCTGTGTCCATTGACTTTGAAAATTAAACCGTTTTCAACATTTTCAATCTCAACTGCCCCGTGCGGGTATACGTACCGCACAACAAATGGTCTTTTCCAACGAGATCGTAGCTTACCAGCATAAAGATGGAGACGGGAATCGTAAAGAAAGACTTGTTGACCTGGGGTAAAAGTTTTTCTCAAAATATTTTTGTCGTGAAATATCTTAATCCAGTTCTTTACTATCACCGCATTATCGTAAGCTTTATCGCGGAGTTCGCTTAGCTCGTTTAATTGCAGCTTCCGAAAGTTATAGGCTTGATCTAAGTCAAAGTTCAGTTCTTTTATGGCCCACAATGCTTTGTGTTCAATCTCGACCGGAAGGTGACAAGCCTTACCAAACACTAGACGGTAAGGAGACATACCGAGATCAGTCTTATAAGCGGTACGAAATGCCCAAAGAGCATCTGTTAATTTGGTTGACCAATCTTTTCGGTTTTTAGAAACTGTTTTCTCCAAAATTTGTTTGATCTGTCTGTTGGAAACCTCAGCTTGCCCGCTCGTTTGGGGATGATAAGGTGTCAAAAGTTTGTGGTTGATTGCATATTTCTGCATCAAAGTTTCGAAAGACCGATTACATAAATGCGTCCCGTTATCGCTAATGATAGCGCGTGGGTGTCCAAATCGCGAAATGATATTTTCTTTCAGGAACTTAATGACAACCTTTTTGTCATTAGTGCGACATGGAATAGCTTCAACCCATTTCGAGACGTAATCAACCGCTAACAGGATGTACAAATTCCCAAAAGAGTTGGGAAAAAGACCCATAAAATCGATACCCCAAACGTCGAAAATTTCAACCACCAAGATTGGTTGAAGTGGCATCTCATTTCTTCGAGAAATCCGACCCGTGTGTTGACACCGTGGACAGGTTTTGCAATGATCAAATGCATCTTTGAATAATGTCGGCCAGTAAAAACCACATTGTAAAACCTTCTTCGCCGTCTTTCGAGGACCAAAATGACCTCCACATGCCTGATCATGACAGAAAGATAGAGCGCTCTTGAATTCATCATTAGGGACATATCTGCGAATGATTTGGTCAGGACAATATTTAAACAAATAAGGTTCATCCCAGTAAAAATGCTTTACTCGGGATAGAAATAGATGTTTGTCCTGTTTAGACCATTCGCTAGGAATAAATCCCGTTGCAAGATAATTCACAATATCCCCGAACCAAGGTTTGCTGGATACGTTCAAGAGCTGTTCGTCAGGAAAAGTGTTGTTAATTGACAGGGTCACAGTTGGTGAAGAAGAGATGCACGAGAGATGGTCGGCTACTACATTTTCACATCCTTTTTTATCTCTAACGACGAGATCAAATTCTTGCAATAGTAGGATCCAACGTATTAACCTACTCTTAGCATCCTTCTTCGATAGAAGATGTTTTAAGGCGGAGTGATCAGTGTAAACCAAAACTGGTGAGCCAATTAAGTAAGGCCTGAATTTTTCTAATGCAAATACAACTGCCAAGAGTTCTTTCTCGGTAGTTGTATAATTAATTTGGGCATCATTCAAGGTCTTACATGCGTAATAGATCGCGTGTGACATCTTATCAATGTGCCGTCCTAAGACTGCACCAACAGCAAAATCTGATGCATCACACATAAGCTCAAACGGGAGGTTCCAATCAGGAGATGATAGAACATGGGCTGTAGTGAGTGAATTCTTAAGCGAGTCAAATGCAGCATCACAGTCCGAATCAAAGTGAAAGGTTGTATCCTTGGCCAAGAGAAGAGTTAAAGGTCTAGCAATTTTGCTAAAATTCTTAATGAATCTCCTATAAAATCCTGCATGGCCAAGGAAAGATCGTATATTTTTGACGCATTTGGGATGGGGAAGGTTATGAATGACATCTATTTTAGCTCTGTCAACCTCAATACCTTTCCGTGAAATGACATGTCCAAGTACAATACCTTCTTAGACCATGAAATGGCATTTTTCCCAATTCAAGGTTAAGTTCTTCTCTTTACAACGAGTAAGAATAGCGTCAAGATGAGATAGGCAGTCATCAAAAGAATCTCCAAATATCGAGAAATCGTCCATGAAAATCTCCAAAAAATTCTTGACCATGTCCGAGAATATCCCCATCATACACCGCTGAAATGTAGCAGAGCGTTGCATAACCCAAAGGGCATGCGTCTATAAGCAAAAGTACCGAAAGGACAAGTAAATGTGGTTTTATCTTGATCCTTTTCGGCAATAGGGACCTGGTTATAGCCAGAGTATCCGTCCATGAAACAATAGTATTCATGTCCAGCTAAGCGTTCCAACATCTGGTCAATGAAAGGTAGAGAGAAGTGGTCTTTCCTCGTTGCGGCATTGAGTTTTGTATAATCTATACATACACGCCATTCAGTTTGAGCGCGTGTCTGGATCAACTCATTAGCCTCATTTGTTATGACCGTGATGCTGGACTTCTTAGGGACTACATGAATAGGACTTACTTATTGGCTATCAGAGATTGGGTAAATGATACCATTGTCAAGGCATTTGACGATTTCTTTCTTTACCGTCTCCTTCATGACGGGATTCAACCATCTTTATGGTTCTCGGGTTGGCTTTCCTTCATCCATAAAATGTATATGATGTTCAACAATTAAGGGACTAATCCCTTTGATGTCAGCTATTGTCCAACCAAAGGCCTGCCTATTAGATCTCAAGACCATCAAAAGAGTGTTCTCTTGCTCTAAGGCTGAGAAGCGGATATGATCACGGGTAAAGACTCATTCTCACCTAAATATGCATATTTAATATGAGAAGGTAATAATTTGAGATCTAATGTCGGCGGAGAAATAATAGAAGGTGGGGTAAGTGAATGACATTCGGATTCTCGAAGAAGCACGTAGCCTGTAAAGGATACATAATCGGAAAGTGATGAGTCAAAATGTTCAGACTCAGGAGTGGACTCGTTAAAAGTGTCCTCACTGAGATGTGTAAGATCAAACAGTGATGTGCTAATGTCGTCGAGATCATCAAAGCAAAGTTCATCAACCTTGCAGCTTTCAGAAGCTATCTCGTGGACAGAACAGACATCAAGAATATGAGCAGAGGGTTCAGACGGCTGACTTCCAATCTTATAAATGTTAAGCTCAATTGTCATTTTTCCAAATGATAGGTTCATGGAACCATTTCGACAATTAATAACAGCATTGGAAGTGGCCCGGAAGGGTCGACCAAGAATCACCGGAATTTGGTTCCGTGGGTTCGCTACAGGCTGTGTATCAAGAACAATAAAGTCCACATGGAATATAAATTCTCCGACTTTTATCAACACATTCTCAAGTTCACCCCTACATTTGGTGATTGATCGGTCTGCCATTTGGAGAGTACAATGAGCAGGTTTCAACTCTCCAATCTTCAACTGCTCATAGACAGAGTATGGAAGCAGGTTAACACTAGCACCAAGGTCAAGTAAAGCATGGTTAATGTTTTTACCCCCAATAAAAATCGAGATTGTAGGACAGCTAGGGTCCTTACGTTTCTTTGGTAACTGTAGCATAAAAGCTGTGCTAACATTATTCATCATGAATATCTTTTTGGGCACCTGAGTCTTCCTCTTCCTAGTGCACAAGTCCTTAAGAACTTTCGCATAAGACAGAACTTATTGTATAGCATCTAGGAGAGGGGTGTTGATGTTAACCTGTTTAAACAGTTCCATAATCTTCTCCATATGTGGACTTGTTTTGTTTCCCCTTAACCTATTCGGATAAGGAGCTTTAGTAATAAGAGCTGGGTCTGACACTGAAGAAAGTCGTGTGGGTAGAACAGATCCCAGAATTGAGGTGGGGATCGAGTGAGGTGGACTAAAAGAAGTTTCCTGAGGGTTCAAGCCTTAAGGAAAATGGAGAATAGGCACGCAAGAAGGTGGTGAGGTAGACGAACAAGGGTCAGAAGTGGAAGTGGAAGTGGAAGAGATAGCCGCAGCCGGGGTGTTATTGACAGATTCATCATTATCATCAATCTCTTCACTGACTAGGTTATTCAGCACTCTTCCAGATCTCAACGTTGTAATGGCATTCACATTGTAGTGTTGTGAATGCCTAGGATTCGGTAGGGGTTGAGATGAAAGTTTGCCTTTCTCTCTAGCACTCATTTCGGCATTCAATCATGCAAGTTGTGTTTCTATCTATTTAATACTCTCACCGTGGGAGGCGGAGTCCTTGATATTATCGACAGAAGACTTGATCTCAGCCGAAACTTGCATAAAATTTTTCATGAACAAATTCATGGTTTGTTCGAGCGAAGAGGAGTTATCAGTACCAGTCAATTGCAACGAATTATTATACGGTGCAGAAGTGTTGACCGGATTTTGAAAATTTTGTGATTGATAAGGGTGCTGAGTCAATTGTAGTGGTTGCTGTTGTTGTGGAGGTACCTTTTGAAAGTTGTTTTGGTTTGGAATCGTGTTTTGAGTTTGGTGTTGGTTCCATGCAAAGTTAGGGTGATTCCTCCAACCCTGATTATATGTGGAAGAATAAGGATCGTTTCTAGGTATTTGCTGAAAAGCAGCATTAGTGTGCTCTTGACCTTGAAACGGAGAATTCAAAGGACATTCTTCCGTCAAATGTGATGGATCAGAACAGCATCCACCTGCAGTTTTAGGGAGTGTCATCTGGTTTAGGGAGGCTAATAAAAATTTGTGTTCCATAGTATCAAGTTTCTTTTGCATTGCTGCCATTTCAGCTTTGACTGCTATGGAAACATCCAGTTGATGAATACCACCCCTAGATGACGGTTGACTTACACTCTACCATTGCAAAGTTTTTCAGCAAAATCTTCTAAAAATTTCCAAGCTTCACCATCGTCTTTAAACATGAAGTTGCCTTGACATATGTATTCAAGCATATGTTTTGTTGTAGGATTAATGCCCTCATATATGATTCTGCTCATATCCCATCGATGGATTCCGTGATGAGGACATTGAACTAACAAATCCTTGAAGCGTTCAAAACATTTCCAAAATTGTTCATTGGGAAGCTGGGTAAATTGATTTATTTCGCTACGGACTCGGACGGTCTTATGATTGGGAAAGAATTTCTTAAGGAAAGTTATGACGAATTCATCCCAGTTTGAAATAGAGTGTGTAGCTGTATTATAAAGCCACTTTTCGGCTAAATCGTATAAAGTGAACGGGAGAAGACGTAGATGCATAGCATCCACAGAAAGCTGTGAAGTACCCATCATAGCACATACGTTTTCAAATTTGGTAATAAAAACGTATGCATCTTCAGACTCGAGACCATGATATTTGGGTAGAAGATTGATGTATTGAGGTTTGATTTCAAAATTGTCCCCATTGGCTGGTGGAATGGAAAGACAAGTAGAAAGAGGACCTCGAATAGGGTAGCATCTTTCCTGGAGCAAGATGCGTGGTGGGTTCTGCGCACCTGCGGGCGGTGGCAGAGGTGTGTTGTTAAAGTTTGATGGAAAGCCGTCCATCGCGGAGGATGTGGTAGGGGATGAAAAAGAAGATGTAGAAATACCGACTTCGGAGTCGATAGGAAGAACGCGGACAAGACAGGCACTAGAATCCCGTGTCCAGCCGAGCATGCACTAAACGGTTTAGCACAAGTGGCAGCGTTTGTGATAATTAGAGAAAATGTTGGTTTGGTGCCTGTTTTGAAAAAAGAGACGGATTTTTTGAAAAATCACACAAAAATGCACAAACAAACCTAGATCTAATGGTCACCTAGATCATGTCACTAGACCGCTTCTAGACTTCCAGAAGACAAATCGCATAATAAATCCTCTACTTCCTCTTTATCCCTCCTGTGGCCTGATAAGTGCCAGGTAAGTGGCAGGTTCTCCGCTACGTAAGTAGCGGGCCTAATTAAGTAACCACTTGTCTTAGACACACTTTCCTTAGACACCACAAAAGAAACGCGGATAAGCAATAGATTACCCACGACCTTCTTCTGTCCTAATTGAGCGTGACGGTCCTTAGAGTCTTGTCTAGATATTTTTTAGTTAATGATGGGTGATGCAGATACTAGTTTTGTGATTTGCGGGGCTTAAGAAAGGTAATGAAATCCCCACCTAATCTGAATTTGGTCTGTGCCCCTTAATTTCCGTTTTAAAAATATGCAAAACAACCAATATCAAAACACACAATAGATTTTTATTTTAGCAGCGCTGTTTTTGCAAAGAATCCTGCAGAAAATGGTTATTGGACAAGAGCAGAGAGGAGATAAGAAAGTAAGAGATATACCTGAGAAAAACTGGAGCTCCAATTCAACTAAACCGCCGCGGTTCCGTGGCAAATCCTTGCTAATGGCCGCGGTTCCGCTGTCAATTGACTTGATCTTTGCACAAAAATAATATTTGGTGCTCCTGTTGCTCCATTGGCCTTCTTGAATGCTCCAGAATCTTTGTCTCACTGCTCCAGTAATTCCAGATTCCCTTGCAAAATTCACATACTAATCGTTAAGCGCTTGATGCGATTTTGATTCAAATTTTTGATGGAATAATAAAATTTTCAACTCAAATAACAAGAACGAACAAAATAGCGCGAATCCCTGGCAACGGCGCCATTTGATTGATCGATTGAGTTGTGTTTTGAAAAGTAATCACAATCAAAGAATTTTTAACCGCAATCAATAATGGTGTCGATGTAGTTTCGTTAATGAGAACAGATCGTCCACTGAGATGCAAGTATTTATTCGATCTTGTTTTAGATGAGGTGAAAGAAAATAGTAAAGAAATATTCAAGAAAATGAGATTTCAAGATTTAATTGAGTTGTCATTTCAAGAAAATCAAGAAAGAGTTCAAGAATTAAGAAAAATTAAGATTATATCCAAGATCAATTTCGATTATCAAGAATATGTTGAATAGCTTGTAGGATTCGATCGAATTAGTAGCAATGATGAATCTAAAAATGACTTATCTTATCTATTGATGAATTATAGCTAGAACAATGGTGATGAATAAAGATTAGGGATCTATTGAAGAAACTAGGGTTTCTCCTTGTCTATCCCTTACCTTTTCATTGATCATCATTCGGATTTAGTCTTTAGCAAAGAGAATCATCAATCGTTTTCTCCTTAATTTGCAACGAAATTATCAAGAATGGTGATTTCGCTCCAAATTAGGTCATTGATGATTCTTTTTCCTAAAATTCATAATTCTCATAAGACTTAAGATTAGTTTAGGATTTCATCACCATTTGATCTACCGAATTCCTTCGAATCCTAAACAAGCCGAGATATCACTCACGCATCATGAAAATAGAATCAAGAATTAGAAATTTCATAATCCAAGAATCTAAAGAAAGTAAGACAAAGAGTAATGATCACCTTTATTAAATCTTCTTCAAATTTACACAATTCCTCAATTCGAGGTACAAGACTAAGCTCTTGATCACTCCTTTGAAGAGGTGAATTTGTCGTCGATCTTTGCGTGGCTCGATCGCCATAAGACGTGGATCGGTCGCGGATCACTTTCTCTTGATGACGATCGGTATTGCGATAAAGGATCTTCGAATGTCGTTGCTTGATGAACTCTCAATGATTCTTGATCTTGATTTGAAATTGGATTTGAATTTAGTTTTTGTGCTAGAATTTTACCACCATCAACAACCTTTTACCTTAGCCATAGATCCCCCTTTACAGATCTCAAATCAAGCTTCCTTCATAAGCTAGGTTGTTACAAGGAGGCTTCTAGAATAAGAGCCCAAAAGTTTACATGTGCAATACACGTAAAAATAAAAATTTAGATAAAATAAACATGTGCAAAAGAGTATTTATACAGCCGAGGACACATGGCCAAAATCCAAGCACCTAACTCCCTATGATGGCCGGCGAGATCGGTCCAATACTTGGCGCCGATGGTCTCCCCGTAGGGAATGGCCCCATTTTCTGCACACTTGACCCTTGGCCTACCCCCACTGCTCCTAATCTATTTGATTTTCCTGCATTTATCCAAAGAGTGTTAATTCATCTTTTAATCCAAATTTTAATGCATTTAAATTCTTTCTTCTATTCTGAAAACCCTAATTCCATACTATAAATACAACCCCATACCCTAGCTCTCTTTATTCTGAAATCCCTTGTCAAAAATCCTCAAAATTTTCCACGTAAAAGAAGAGTACAAGTGGAGTTAGCCCAAGTTCCTTTTCTGGCGAGAATTCGAAGCACTTCCGGCGACCCCGCGACTCCACGAAGGCCATCATTCCTTTTCTGAACCTCTCTTCTATCTTTTTAACTTGTAAGACCCAATTATTTCCCTCTCTTCTTACCTTAAAACTATCTCTTTTCAAATCATGTCGGTAAGTGAAGTTATACCGACATTCTTTTCTAAAATCTTTAAAAACTACAATTTTCTTTTATAATCATTCGTTCAAATCACTATACTTTGTTATTCAATCATGACACAAATGTATAGAATAATTTTCACCTTGAAAAGTTCATGTTAAATAACTTTATAGTACATGTTTCGTTTAAATACGATAAACTTTACACATGCCATATTTTAATCTTTTTGCTTAGCATACCTTTAGAAAATCTCATGAGGTAATGGCCTACCTCTCACATACACATATCTTGATATTGTACGATTTCTCTTGAACAACATTTTTGTGGCCAAATACGACTTTTCAATAAAATACCCCAACCTATTAAAAACCGTTTTCTTGTAAATAGTATTTTAAATTTTTTGTGATTGTGCCTCTACAACCCACTTTTGGGGAATCCGAATCGGTTGGTGCGGGTTATCGCACATCTATCGGACTAGTAGGGCGAGATACAGAGCTCCTCACGGAGCATACGATCTCGTTGGAATTTAATACAATTTTTTAAAAAAATTGAGAATTTCTATTTAATAATAAAAAAATTAATTTTTAATAATATAAATATTATCAAACCATCTATTTTTAATATATTATTAAATTCCATGTTCTCTAGAAAATAAACGAATTACAAGTTTCGTGAAAATACCATCAAGAATCTATACAAGTCAAGTTTACACTAAAATACCTTGAACTATTCAAACTATATATATGTATTCACTAACATACCTCATCCTGTAAAATTCACATACATGAAAATCCTAAAGAATATAAATAATTACTTGAGTTTTATTTTGAAAGTATACTAAAAATATTTTTATAAAAACCCCTCAAGTTATATTAAATTTACATTAAGGACCCTAGTAAATATAGGTTTAAGCGGGACCAATTCTCTTGAGTCTCAGGGAGCCGGAAAAAGTGGGTGCTTGCCTATTTAAGGTAGAAAACTAAACCAGGGTTATCAATGGTAATTGTCTTGGAAAAAGACATAAATCTTGCCGTCTATGTGCAACAGTTACCGATAACTCCAAAACCTAATTCAGGAATTCAATTCTGTATAGAGTGTTTGACTCAATCTGAGTCTCAGTCTAATTTGAATACAACCCAAATATGAATCCAACTCCAATTCAACATGAATCCAATATACCAAACATGAACACTTGAACTTGAACATGAATACCGAACAATCAGAACAAGCAACATGACTTGACTGGACCGAACTATGGCTATATCTTGAACTTGACTACATGACTACCGTTTACATCCTGAATCAGTTCACATGAACAATTTATACCATGGTCTCGGCAAGTCTGGTATCTACAAATCAATACAATCAATACAATATACACTATTGGGTTTTTAAAGGGGTAGACTGGTACGGAATGTGTTAAAAGTGGCATGATGACGGTCACTAAAAGACACCTACATGAACATCCTGTGCTGTTGTCCCGTGGGTTTTGACGGGGTCCTGTACTACAGGCTACCATAGTCCACGGGATAAGTTGGACTCCTCTCGTATATACTGGCACATTCTGTACCAAGCTACAAATAACTACGTTAACATAACAAACACTTAATTTATCCATTCTATGCTCTTTACCTATCTATTTCTATTCTATCTCTTGGGACTTACCGAACGTTAGTTCGCTGACGACATTCTTTTTTCTTCTTTTTTTGGAATGTTGTCAGGATGACCCGACTCTCAGGAGATTGAGCCCAGCCAGGACGATTTGGAGCAGCTCACTGAGGAGCCAGAGTTCTAGTTCCTACTTGTACTTACTTTTCTTTCAGTTCATATTGCCATTGTTTAGGCATCGCTTTCCATTATTGTATTTTACTTTTCAGTTGTATGTAAAGAATGAATATCAATAAAAAGTTGTTTCATTACATCTCTTTTCATTCTTGTGTTATTTCAGCTATATTGCTTATTTATACTTATCGTGTTTCCTTCTGAGTAAATACGTCGCGGCCTCGCCACGTCTCCTTACCCGTATACTGGGAAGCAGGGCGTGATAGGTTTTGTTGGCGGCCCATGCAAGCCAGTTCTGCATGGAAACCTAAGAAATATATCACAAGGATTATAAGAATCAATAACTAAAACATTCTTTGCATTTCAATTCCTTGAATTTATCATAACCCTATTTTTTTTCTCAAGGTTATGGATTCCCCGAATAATACGAGCACGAACGTTAATGGCAACATCCCACCACCACCACCACCTCTGCCACTTACACCTACCGTAGCAGCTCCTATCAACGAGCAAACGGTATTGCTTGAGGCAATCAAGAGCCTCTTAGAGGGACAGCAGCAACAGACTGCTATTCTATTTCATCGCCCAGAAGCTGAGGCACCCGGTGTGAAACAATTCCGGGCACTGCACCCTAAGAACTTCTCTGGGAAAGAGAGCACCTGGAAGCGGAAGGATGGGCTCAGTCGATTGAGGATGATTTGGCAGTAGCACAAGTGCCAGATATAGTTTGGGTAAAAGTTGCGAAGCTGCAACTAACTGACAATGCCAGAGTATGGTGCAAGGCTGAAGAAAGCCGTCTTGCCCAGCCGATCGAATGGAAGACATTTCGTGATATGTTCGATGCGAAATATTTTCCCGAGATTGTCTGTTTTGACATGGAGTAGCAATTCATCCACCTGCAATAAGGCTCTACGTGGAGCAAATCTGTGGATGAGTATGATGTTAAGTTCACCATGTTGAGCAGGTAAGTCTCAAATATTCAATTTCATAATATCACATACTACACTGCTAACACAAGACCGTAACAGGTTTGCGTCACATCTCAAACTGACTGCTGAGATCAGAGCTTGAAGATTTCAGCAAGGGTTGGATCCGGAGATCCAAGCTGCATTAGCTAAAGGGGATTTCCCAACCCACGAGCTTGCTCTGAAGACTGCCTGAAAATATGAAGCAGTAGTGAAGAAGAAGGGCAAACCTTAGTCTGCAGGTGTGAAGTGCCCTGCCACTCAGATGGCAGAAGGAGCCTCTTCCATGCCAACTTTTGCACCCAGGAGACCAGAAGTAACATTTAACTGGCCAAGTCTAGAATTTTGCTCTACTGCAAGAGGAATGGATACCAAGAGAAGGACTACAGGCATGCAAACGGCCTGTGCTTAGTTTGTGGCGCATCCACTCACGACATTGAAACATGTCCTCATAGACGCAACCCAGTTCCAGCACACATCACCTTTTCCCAGCGGCTAGCCATTCACGCTCTTGCACCTCGTCTTGCCCTACCCGCTCCACCTTCTCATGGACCTTCTGCACAGCCTCCTTGTCAGTTCCACCAGGCAATGAGGAACATGCCTCCAAGGTAATGAGGAACATGCCTCCAAGGCAGAGAAACATACCCCGATGACAGAGGAATGTGCCTCCAGCTAGGAGGAATGTATCCCGGCGTCAGGCTTTCACTTTAGCGGCCGTAGTAGCCGAAGCTATAAGTCAGGGTAACACTGGTAATCTTTCTTCTTTCAAAACCTTTGCATCCTTTCGTTCTTTCAAACATATTTTTTATGCACTTTCAGTAGTTCTTTTCACCACCACTGTTATCAAATTTTTCTTGAATCTGTTACAACTTCTTTCTATAAATTTCGAGAACGAAATTTTTATAAGGAGGGTAGAATGTAACGATCCTGAATTTTCTGTACAAAATTTTTCTTCTTAAATTACAGAAAGAAGTTTGCTAGCCTGAGTACAAGTTATAAATTTAATTTGTTTAAGAATATCAAGAAACAAGCTTGTAGCTCATTGGTAAAGCTTTGCACTGCTGTGACATAGCCACTGTGTTCGAATCCCATCAGCCGCATATATTTTTACTGATTTTTATTTTAAAATTTTTGGAAGCCCAAAAGTTTACACGTGCAATACATGTAAAAATAAAAAGTCAGATAAAATAAATATGTGCAAAAGGGTATTTTTACAGCCGAGGACACGTGGCCAAAATCCAAGCACCCAACTCCCTATGATGGCCGGTGAGATCGGTCTAATACCCGGCGCCGACGGTCCTCTCCGTAGGGAATGGCCCTATTTTCTACCCACTTGACCCTTGACCTACCCCCACTGCTCCTATTCTATTTGATTTTCCTGCATTTATCCAAAGAGTGTTAATTCATCTTTTAATCTAAATTTTAATGCATTTAAATTCTTTCTTCAATCCCTAAAATCCTAATTCCACACTATAAATACAACCCCATACCCTAGTCTCTTCATTCGGAAATCTCTTGTCAAAAATACTCAAAATTTTCCAAGTAAAAGAAGAGTACAAGTGGAGTTAGCCCAAGTTCCTTTTCCGGCGAGGATTCAAAACACTTCCGGCGACCCCGCGACTCCACGAAGGCCATCATTCCTTTTCTCAACCTCTCTTCTATCTTTTTAACTTGTATGTCCCAAATATTTCCCTCTCTTCTTACTTTAAAACTATCTCTTTTCAAATCATGTCGGTAAGTGAAGTTATACTGACATTCTTTTCTAAAATCTTTAAAAACTACAATTTTCTTTTATAATCATTCATTCAAATCACTATACTTTGTTATTCAATCATGACACAAATGTTTAGAATAATTTTCACCTTGAAAAGTTCATGTTAAATAACTTTATAGTACATGTTTCGTTTAAATACCATAAACTTTACACATGCCATATTTTAATCTTTTTGCTTAGCATACCTTTAGAAAATCTCATGAGGTAATGGCCTACCTCTTACATAAACACATCTTGACATAGCACAATTTCTCTTGAACAACATTTTTGTGGCCAAATACGACTTTTCAATAAAATACCCTAACCTATTAAAAACCGTTTTCTTGTAAATGGTATTTTAAATTCCTTACGATTGTGCCTCTACAACCCACTTTTGGGGAATCCGAATCGGTTGGTGCGGGTTATCGCACATCCGTCGGACCAGTAGGGCGAGATGCAGACCGTCCTCACGAAGCATATGATCTCGATAGAAATTAATAAAACTTTATTAAAAAAACGAGAATTTCTATTTAATAATAAAAATATTAATTTTTAATAATATAAATATTATCAAACCATCTATTTTTAATATATTACTAAATTCCATGTTTTCTAGAAAATAAACGAATTACAAGTTTTGTGAAAATACCATAAGAATCCATACAAGTCAAGTTTACACTAAAATACCTTGAACTATTCAAACTATATATATGTATTCACTAACATACCTCATCCTGTAAAATTCATATCCATGAAAACCCTAAAGAATATAAATAAATACTTGAGGTTTATTTTGAAAGTATACTAAAAATATTTTTTATAAAACCCCTCAAGTAATATTAAATTTATATTAAGGACCCTAGTAAATATAGGTTTAAGCAGGACTAATTCTCTTGAGACTTAGGGAGCCGGAGAAAATGTGTGCTTGCCTATTTAAGGTAGAAAACTAAACCGGGGTTATCAATGGTAATTGTATTGGAAAAAAACACAAATCCTGCAGTCTATATGCAACAGTTACCGATAACTCCAAAACCTAATTCAGGAATTCAATTCTGTATAAAGTGTTTGACTCAATCTGAGTTTCAGTCTAATCTGAATACAATCCAAACATGAATCCAACTCCAATTCAACATGAATCCAATATACCAAATATGAACACTTGAACTTGAACATGAATACCGAACAATCAGAACAAGCAACACGACTTGACTGGACTGAACCATGGCTATATCTTGAACTTGACTATATGACTACCATTTATATCCTGAATCAGTTCACATGAACAACTTATACCACGGTCTCGGCAAGTCTGGTACCTACAAATTAATATAATCAATACAATATACACTACGGGGTTTTTAAAGGGGTAGACTGGTACGGAATATGTTAAAAGTGGCACGATGACGGCTACTAAAAGACACCTACATGAACATCCTATGCCGTTGTCCCGTGGGTTTTGACAGGGCCCTGTACTACGGGTTATCATAGTCCACAGGATAAATTGGACTCCTTTCGTATATACTGGCACATTCTGTATCAAGCTACAAACAACTACGTTAACATAACAAACACTTAATTTATCCATTCTATGCTCTTTACCTGTCTATTTCTATTCTATCTCTTGGGACTTACCGAGCGCTAGTTCACTGACGACATTCTTTTCTTTTCTTTCTTTGGAATGTTGTCAGGAGGACCCGACTCTCAGGAGATCGAGCCCAGCCAGGACGATTTGGAGCAGTTCACTGCGGAGCCAGAGTTCTAGTTGTTGGATATAGTTCCCTTAAAGTCAATTATTGGATCGCAAGCACGTGATCATGATGATTGAGTGATGACCTACATCCGTAGCACAGTCTTACTCGAGATGATAATATACTATCTGGTTTGTCTTTATCATCACTATTACATGTTGATAGAGCCCATTAGATTCTTGCTTGACTGCCAGTAGTATGATGGCGATCATATACGTGGGAGCTGGTGGTCTATAAGCGCATCCTTATATGTCCCTAGTCATGGGAATTTCGAGACTGGGCATCGATACTCCAGAGTAGACTAGTGTATGCTGATCGAGACCCCGACGAGGGGCGGTGGCTAGGTCTCACAAGCCATTGGTGTTAGTTTGTTCACCTAAGATAGTATACATGTGCTCATTGGGTTATGAGTACACTGGACGGACTCGCCGGGAACCTGCTAGTTGGTATTATACCTATTGTCAGATAGCAGTTTCTAGGTGACATGTGTACAGGTTAGTCTGTCGACCTGAGATCGTCATTTGTCTCGTATGAGTTCCCACCGTGCTTTGATTACTACCCTACCACGGCTCAAAGGAGTCATGACAACAGGTTTTAGTTGGGTACAGTCCCGAGCAATATGGAGGCAGTGAACGGATCGTCGGGGATTCGTCTCTCCCGGTATTGGGGGTTGATGTCGCACAGTGCACGGGTGGCCATCACCAGAAATCCTTGGCCAAGCTAATCGAGAATTACTGATTCGGATCAGTAGTTTCTCAAGTGGTGATGGGCTTTATACCGACACGAATTATCGCGTTATTAGGGGTCTGACTTTATCCACCCCCTAGACCCGATATGCGATACTCTTAGACGAACAGACCAGACTGTACGGATATTGTCACTGTTAGGCTTAGTAGGGTTCCTGGATGAGTTTGCTCATCAGCTTTCCTTTCTTTCAATACATGGGCAGCCGTTACGTACAGCTAGTGCCACTGACGTGCTTGTGGTTAAATCCACTGCCAACGTATTGATGAGTCATTAGAGTCCCCCACAGACAGTTTCCCAAGTTCGGGCGAAACGTTGTAGAGACCGTATGGATTTATGGCAGAGTTCGAACATGCACGTGCACTTGTGCATGTGTCATGGTTTAGACAGATATTACTAGTGGGCTTTGGTTTAAATCAGATCCTAGTATTATATTGTATTGGAATAATTTTGTCTTGTTGCATTCATATTCGGTCGGAATACAAATGTGGGTATGTTTATATAGTTGTGGTGTAATCCTGTAATTCGTTACGGGATTACTTTTGAAGTTGCCAGTTTTTCTTCCCCCGATTAAACATTAACTTTAATGTTTAATTAAAGGTTATTGTTGATGTATCATTTTTGACCATTTCCTTGTTCATCTAGTCATGGTCGAAATCTAGTGGGTGTGGGCTTGTTTTGTTTTGGATTTGGATAAGTCAATGTGAGGGATGGGCATGTGTATGAGGTAGCAATTTAGTGAGCATTAATATAGCATGGGCAGTGTAAATCCCCGTTCCCATCTATGAAATTTTCCCTACAGTTCCCAAGTCCCCAAACGGTATCCTATTTTTCTCGCATTATTACCTTGTGTAATGATTGGTTGCTTAAGTTTCAATGTTTAAATTTTTCCAAAACCTATAAACCAATCAAAGATCAAACCTAGATTAAAACCAAAACCAAATAAATTAAATTCCCTTTTAATTAATCCCCAGCCCAACTGAAAACTTAAGACCAAATATAGTAATTAAAACCTTAACCCAACCCCAGCCCAAAACAAATATATTTGTATGTTTTCCCTCACTGGCCCAAACTTAAAACATATAATAAAACCCCCAAAATTTCCTCCGGCCCTTCAGCCTAAGCCCAGCTCCCACACCAAACCGACCCGACCCGCTTCGTAATCCTTCTTCCCCAACGTCCAGTTTCATTTCCCGCTTGATTTTGTTTTTGCTTCTTGCCCACGTCGCCGACCCACGCACCCACGTCGCCGCGCCGTTGCCTACGCCCTCGTGACCTCGGCCACGACTCCCTCAACCTCTTCTCAAACTCTTTTCTCCCTCACCCTCTCGATCTAAAACTTCTCAAATCTCTCTCTTGTTCATCCAAAACCCAACCTCGAACCACTGCCAACTTCACCACTCACCCAGACGGCGACGACTACAACCCCTCACCCTCCTCCCTCGCTCACTCCTCTCCACCAACAGAGCCCCTGACTTACCCCCTCACTCGAGCTGGAACCTCGCTGCACACCACCACAGCCACCCTTGCACTCGACGCCGACGAGCCCCCAACCGACCAGAACCACCTCATCGACACCCCAACGTCATCAGTATCATCACCATCACTCCAAAACCTACAAACCCGAGCCCACTATCTCTCTCTCTCTCTCTTTCAAACCCTAAAACCTAAGCTCCGACCCCACTGTGTGCGTCGCCGGAGCGACACCGTCGACCATCGTCGACCCCAGCGCACTCATAGAGAACCACAGAACACCCCCTCCGCTTCCAGCGAGCACAAGCCATCTCCGGGCAACTCCGACGTCGAACCCGAATCGCGAGCCGAGGCCGTGAAACCAAACCACGCCGTTCGTCGCGCGTTCGTAACGTTGCCTCTGTCTTGCATCGCCAAAACGTTTCCAGGCAAGTACCCTACTTGCTACATGCTAATTGATTTCTGTTACAAACTAAAATCGTATAAATTCCGTGTTTACAATTCACGATAAATCATAGGACGTAACTGTTCGATGTAAGATCCCAATGAAAACCTTCATTTAATTTGACGGAACTCGATTGCATATTTTGGCCCGTCTGGCAGTGAACCTTGTGTAGAAATTTCACTGGAGAATATGACTCTTAACAACTTAAATGATCACCCCCTAATACACTCGTAAAAACTGGGAATTTCCCGCATCTGAGAATTGTTAAAATCACTATAAATTGTGTACATAATGAAATGATGCATTAGAGGGCTCAAATTTAAGATGACTCGACGATCTATAACCCTATGCAAGTTTCTAATGGTTTCTATACTGAAATTGTGACGATATTTTGTTCGGAGAGTGGCTCTGGACTGCAGTCCAGAGCGACTCTGGTTATTGTTTCCTGTTCCGTAATGGTTACTACCTTGTTTTCTGAACTTGTATGTTGCGGAACCCTGCATTTTATTGAAGATCAATCTGTTAAAAAAATAACACAAGTGGTTTCATCCCGTTTTATCGTCGTTTTCTATTTAATCTGTAATTTAAAAGAACAGGACGTATAACAGTCCAAAACAAAATCAGAATTGACATACTAGTGTTGAACAGTACATAACTTTTGATGAACAGACGCGATAGAGAATCCGTCTATTGCGTTGAAAAACCTATTGAAAACCCTAGATTTCATTCAACTGAAGTGTCACTGAATTCTGATCCCAACTAGATGAAAATCGTGTCGCGAAACGGACATTCAGTTCAGAAACTGAATTTCCTGCAGCGGGCACTTAAATGGAAATGGCTGTAACTTGAATACCAGAAACCTGATTGTACTGAAACCAATTTTGATGAACTTCTGATAGAATTTACTTGTTATCGTATTTGTATCATTTCGTTGAATTCTAAACATATGAATTACTGAAATTTTTGTAAGTTTGTGACGTGCATATTGGTTCATAATATACATGACTTGTTAACGGCATAAATACACATATCTTACCCAATTGCCATATACATAGTGTTAGTGCGTGTTAGTGTTCAGTGGACATTGCATTATCGTGTGTGAATGATAGTGGTTTAGGAGTGTCAAGTACACCAATGGAAAGTGAATGACTCGTGACAGTGATTAATACAGTGAACAGTGACAAAATCGTGCTATTGGTATACTTGTACACGACTAAACCATAATCATCAATAGTATAAACCTGGGAAAAAGGGGAAATCGAAGTGGAAAGAGTATCGTATTTAGCGGGACCGTATTTTAGAGGATGATCATTCGAGCAGTGATATATATATTAGGTAGGATCTAGCGATCCGGCTGACAGGGTTATGTCCCGGGTATGTGGGCCGTTGTCTCGGGTATGTACGAGAATCCTGTTAAACATGATCCTCCTTTCCACTATACGATTTCAAACATGACTTAGAGACTGGCAGGGACACAGATCATACTTTGCATCATTTAGTGACATAGAGATTATCAGCATTTTAGTTTCTCAGTTATTACCTTATATACCTGCTTCATGCCATTAATATAAAGATTGCCATTACGTCGCTCTGACGACCTGAGTGTGCATGCTCAGACCTCGAGGAAGGACCAGTGCGGGAGTCGGATTTACCTTTCGAGCTGACGGAGATTTAGGCTGGAGTACCTTTTCTTTCTTTTCTGCTTTCCCTAAAAGAGATCGTGTAATTAAACTTGGTTAGTAGCTCTTCTTGTTTATTTGTAATTTGTGAACGATGGAATTTGATGTAATATTTTAGTGATGTGTTTACTCTTCTTGTTTACTGCTGCGCTTTGTTTACTGATTACCATGTAATGCTAGAAGCCGAAGTGTGACTACGGCGGGATGATTTCTTGACCGTAGGAGCATGGCTGGCCTAATCATCCCTCGTTTTCCGTATTTTAGGAAGCGGGGCGTGACATGGTTTTGTTGGTATCAGAGCCAGGTTTAGTAACAAGGGATAACATTAACTATACTGTATTACATTATTTTCGCTTCACTATTCCTGATTTTCATTCTTGAATCTAATCTTATCCTTTTGAATCTTCCAGCGATATGACGTCCCCGAACGACCCCTCCTCGGACTCCAGTTCTCAGGACCGCACGGAAAGAATACTTAGTGCACTGACCTCTCTAGCAGAAGCTCAGGAGAGGAAGACAGACTTACTCGCTGAGGGACTCAGGGCTATTACCGTTGCAGGAGGACCCTCTGCACTCATTACCGCCCCCGAAGGCACTACTCCACCAGCTTATCCTGCTAGGGTGGGTACTGTATCAGACTTCCGGAGGTTGCATCCAGCTGCATTCACAGGGCTAGCTGAACCCCTCGAGGCCGAGCAATGGCTAGTGAACATGGAGAACTTACTAACGGCCGCCAGGGTACCAGATGAAGATAGGGTGAACGTGATAAAGATCCAATTGGAAGATGAAGCCCGTACATGGTGGTCAGTGGATGAAAGCAGGCTAGACAGGCCGATTGATGGGGAAAATTCAAGGAGTGCTTCCTAGACCATTATTTCCCTTCCACCGCCAAGGTAGAGATGGAGGAAAGATTCATTCTATTGAAACAGAATGGACGTCCAGTGGACGTATATGCGGCAGAGTTCAACCGTCTGAGCCGTTTTGCTCCATACATGGTCGCCTCAGAGGCCACTAGGGCCAGACGCTTCTTGCATGGACTTGATTTCAAGCTGCAGCAGTTGATCGCATCACTGGAGTTACAGACTTTTGCACAGGTACTCAACGCGGTGAGAATTCAGGAGCAATTGATCAACAAGTTCAGGAAGCCCCCAGTCATTCCAGCACGTACCTCTGCACCTTCTTGAGGAGCCATACCGGTTCACAGGCCTGGGACGACACAAATGAAGCGTCCGTTCGTGCCACAGCATCGCCCCCAGCGACGGAACATAGTTTGCGGCTACTGCAATAGAGATGGGCATACCCAGAAGGACTGTCGCCGCGCCAAGGGACAGTGCTTGATTTGCGGATCCAGTCAGCACAGGATCAGCGGTTGCCCCGAGCGGGCAGAGATACCGGGAGGTTCTGGACCGCAGCAGCAGAGGCCACAGGAGCAGAGGCAACCTTTTACAGGTCGCAGTCAGGGACGGGCTTTCACCTTGACTGCCGAGCAGGCAGAGGCTTCAGGAGAAGTTGTTACAGGTTTTTTACTCGTACATTCTTTGCCAGCTAGAGTACTATTTGATTCTGGAGCATCGCACTGCTTCATATCTGAGCATTTCATTGATACACACTCCATACCATATGAACCACTAACCAAGGGCTGGGAGATACATACGGGTAATGGCATTATAATATCTAGTCGAGAATGTAGATCATGTCCGGTTGTAGTGTGTGGCAGGGAATTCTATGCGAATTTCCTTCTGATCGGGACAGGCAGTTGCGACGCAATTCTCGGGATGGATTGGATGAGCACCTTCCATGCAGTTATTGATTGCCGTGCAAAGAATGTGATCTTCCGCATTCCCAATCACCCGGAGTTTATTTTCGAGGGCGGAAGCGAATCCTTGGAGCCAGCCAAGTATAAAGCCAAGCCAAAGGAGCTGACAGCTATGGAGATTGATGAGACCGCAGCCCCAGAGATTGTTCGGGACTTTCTGGATGTTTTTTCTGAAGACTTACCAGGTCTACCACCTCCTAGCATCTTGGAGTTCTCGATCGATTTGACTCCAGGTACGGCACCAGTATCTAAGGCCCCATACAGAATGGCACCGGTTGAGTTGGCGGAGTTGAAGAAGCAAATTGAAGAACTATTAGAGAAGGGATTTATTCGGCCGAACGCTTCACCGTGGGGTGCACCAGTTCTGTTAGTGAAGAAGAAGGATGGATCGCTGCGGATGTGTATAGATTATCGGGAGCTGAACAAATTCATAATAAAGAACAAGTATCCAATTCCGCGCATCGACGATCTATTCGATCAGCTAGGTAGGGCCAAGGTATTCTCGAAGTTGGATCTCCGTTCTGGATATCATCAAATCAGAGTAGCAGCCGAGGACGTATGCAAGACGGCTTTTAGGACCCGATACGGACACTACGAGTTCCTCGTGATGCCGTTCGGTGTTACCAATGCTCCAGCGATATTCACGGACTTGATGAACAGGGTGTTTGCAAAGTACTTGGACACGTTTGTCATTGTGTTTATCGACGACATACTTGTCTACTCGAAGACCCAGGAGGAGCATGTTGAGCATTTGCGCACGGTTCTACAAATTCTTCAGGAAGAGAAGCTGTATACGAAATTAAGCAGGTGTGAATTCTGGCTCGACAAGGTTCAGTTCTTGGGACACATCGTTTCGGGCGAAGGCATCTCAGTGGACCCGGCAAAGATAGAATCTGTCAGAGGTTGGCCAACACCGAAGTCAGTGGCCGAGATCAGAAGCTTTCTGGGATTGGCAGGATATTATCGAAGGTTTGTCCAAGACTTCTCAAGAATCACTGAACCGCTGACAAGGCTGACACGGAAGGATGTACCATTTGCATGGACGGAGGAGTGTACTCAGGCATTTGACACGCTGAAGCAGAAGTTAACCACGGTGCCCATTCTTACAGTACCAGATGATTCCGGTGGTTTGGTGATACACAGTGATGACTCGGGGAAGGGATTAGGCTGTGTTTTGATGCAGCACGGCTGAGTGGTTGCTTACGCCTCTCGATAACTGAGAAATCACGAGAAGAACTATCCTACGCATGACTTGGAGTTAGCTGCAGTAGTCTTTGCGTTGAAGATTTGGAGGCACTATCTATTGGACGAGAAAGTGGAGGTGTACACGGATCATAAAAGTCTGAAGTACGTCTTCACTCAGAAGGAACTAAACATGAGGCAGCGCCGATGGCTAGAGCTGATGGCAGATTATGACTTGGACCTTCAGTATCACCCGGGGAAGGTGAATGTTGTACCAGATGCGCTCAGTCGCAAGCCAGCGGTCATGATGTTGACCAATCAGAGGAGCATTATTGAGGACTTTCGGAGACTCGAGCTTGAAGTCATTACACCGAGTGCACTCAGTCAATTTTGGCAACTATAGGTACAGTCTTCCCTTGTGGATCGCATCAAGGCTGCACAAGCGGATGATCCCCGATTGCAAAAGTTCAGAGCGCAAGTAGAAGCTGGGCTGAGAACGGACCTAATCATACATGAAGATGACTCTTTGAGATTCGATAGCAGACTCTGCGTACCCAAGGGAGATGTTCGAGAAGAAGTACCGGCTGAGGCGCATAGTTCAGCTTATTCTGTGCATCCGGGAGGTACAAAGATGTATCAGGACCTAAAGCAACATTTTTGGTGGAACGGGATGAAGCGGGAAATTGCGAGGTTCGTATCTAGGTGCTTGGTATGCCAGCAGGTGAAGGCGGAACATCAGAGGACAGCGGGATTGCTGCAACCGCTTCCGATACCAGAATGGAAGTGGGAGCATATTACTATGGATTTCGTGACGGCCTTACTACGGAGCCCTAGGGGCAATAACGCCATTTGGGTTATCATCGACCGCCTCACGAAAGATGCACACTTCCTACCTTTCCGAGTGGGACAGTCAACAGAGTCACTGGCAGAGAGGTACATGCAGGAGATAGTGCGACTTCACGGAGTCCCGATCAGCATTGTATCAGATCGAGACACCAGATTCGTTTCGCACTTCTGGAGGAGCTTACAGAAGAGTTTGGGTACCCGCCTCAAATTTAGCACAGCTTATCACCAGCAGACGGATGGACAGTTCGAGCGTACGATTCAGACGCTCGAGGATATGTTGAGAGCCTGCTTGTTGGACTTTGAGGGTTCCTGGGAAGACCATCTGCATCTAGTCGAGTTTTCTTATAACAATAGTTATCAGGCTAGCATTCAGATGGCTCCTTTCGAAGCACTTTACGGGTGGAAGTGTCGATCCCCAGTGTGTTGGGATGATGTGGGAGAGCGAAGATTACTGGGTCCCGAGCTCATTGTTCAGACAGTCGACAAGGTCCAAATGATCAGGCAACGAATTAAGACGGCTCAGGATCGACAGAAGTGTTGGGCAGATACCAGCAGGAGAGCACTAGAGTTTGAAGTCGGAGACCACGTGTTCCTGAAGATTTCCCTTACCCATGGAGTTATCAGGTTCGGAGGTCGGGGAAAGCTCAGTCCCTGTTTCATCGGACCTTTTGAGGTGCTAGAGCGAGTAGGAGAGGTGGCCTACCGACTTGCCTTGCCTCCATCGCTAGTTGGTGTGCACAATACCTTCCACGTGTCACAGTTGCGGCGTTATGTTTGGGATGAGAGCCATGTTCTAGACTATTCGGAGATAGTTTTGGGTACTGATCTATCATACGAGGAGCAGCCCACTACCATCCTCGACCGCAGAGAGAAAGTGCTGAAGAACAAGGTCATTCTGTTAGTATGAGTATCTTGGGGCAGTCGTTCCCTAGGAGAATCTACCTGGGAGCGGGAGAAAGATATCCGTGCACGTTTTCCATACCTCTTTGTTAAGTACTTTTGTTTCTTTATATCCTTGTTAAATTTCGAGGACGAAATTTTTATAAGGGGGGTATGATGTAAATCTCCGTTCCCATCTATGAAATTTTCCCTATAGTTCCCAAGTCCACAAATGGTATCCCATTTTTCCCGCGTTATTACCTTGTGTAATGATTGGTTGCTAAAGTTTCAATGTTTAAATTTTTCCAAAACCTATAAACCAATCAAAGACCAAACCTAGATTAAAACCAAAACCAAATAAATTAAATTCCCTTTTAATTAATCCCCAGCCCAACTGAAAACTTAAGACCAAATATAGTAATTAAAACCTTAACCCAACCCCAGCCCAAAACAAATATATTTGTATGTTTTCCCTCACTGGCCCAAACTTAAAACATATAATAAAACCCCCAAAATTTCCTCCGGCCCTTCAGCCCAAGCCCAGCTCCCACACCAAACCGACCCGACCCGCTTCGTAATCCTTCTTCCCCAACGTCCACTTTCATTTCCCGCTCGATTTTGTTTTTTCTTCTTGCCCACGTCGCCGACCCACGCGCCCACGTCGCCGCGCCGTTGTCCACGCCCCCGCGACCTCGGCCACGACTCTCTCAACCTTTTCTCAAACTCCTTTCTCCCTCACCCTCTCTATCTAAAACTTCTCAAATCTCTCTCTCGTTCACCCAAAACCCAACCTCGAACCACTGCCAACTTCACCGCTCACCCCGACGGCGACGACTACAGCCCCTCACCCTCTTCCCTCGCTCACTCCTCTCCACCAACAGAGCCCCTGACTCACCTCCTCACTCGAGCTGGAACCTCACTGCACACCACCACAGCCACCCTTGCACTCGACGCCGGTGAGCCCCCAACCGACCAGAACCACCTCATCGATGCCCCAACGCCATCAGCATCATCACCATCACTCCAAAACCTACAAACCCGAGCCCACTCTTTCTCTCTCTCTCTCTCTTTCAAACCCTAAAACCAAAGCTCCGACCCCACTGTGCGCGTCGCCGGAGCGACACCGCCGACCATCGTCGACCCCAGCGTACTCACAGAGAACTACATAACACCCCCTCCGCTTCCAGCGAGCACAAGCCATCTCCGGGCAACTCCGACGTCGAACCCGAATCGCGAGCCGAGACCGTGAAACCAAACCACGCCGTTCGTCGCGCGTTCGTGACGTTGCCTCTGTCGTGCATCGCCAAAACTTTTCCAGGCAAGTACCCTACTTGCTACATGCTAATTGATTTCTGTTACAAACTAAAATCGTATAAATTCCGTGTTTACAATTCACGATAAATCATAGGACGTGACTGTTCGATGTAAGATCTCAATGAAAACCTTCATTTAATTTGACGGAGCTCAATTGCATATTTTGGCCCGTCTGGCAGTGAACCTTGTGTAGAAATTTCACTGGAGAATATGACTGTTAACAACTTAAATGATCATCCCCTAATACACTCGTAAAAACTGGGAATTTCCCTCATCTAAGAATTGTTAAAATCACCATAAATTGTGTAAATATTGAAATGATGCGTTCGAGGGCTCAAATCGAAGCCGACTTGACGACCTGTGACCCTATGCAAGTTTCTAAAGGTTTCTATACTGAAATTGTGACGATATTTGGTTCGTAGAGTGGCTCTGGACTGCAGTCCAGAGCGACTCTGGTTATTGTTTCCTGTCCCGTAATGGTTACTACGTTGTTTCCTGAACTTTTATGTTGCGGAACCCCGCATTTTATTAAAGATCAATCTGTTATCTAAATAACACAAGTGGTTTCATCCCGTTTTATCGTCTTTTGCTTTTTAATCTGTAATTTAAAAGAACAGGACGTGTAACAGTCCAAAACAGAATCAGAATTGACATACTAGTGTTGAACAGTGCATAACTTTTGACGTACAGATGTGATTGAGAATCCGTCTGTTGAGTTGAAAACCCTATTGAAAACCCTAGATTTCATTCAACTATAGTGTCACTGAATTCTGATCCCAACTAGGTGAAAATCGTGTCGCGAAACGGACGTTCAGTTCAGAAACTGAATTTCCTGCAGCGGGCACTTAAATGGAAATGGATGTAACTTGAATACCAGAAACCCGATTGTACTGAAACCAATTTTGATGAACTTCTGACAGAATGTACTTGTTATTGTATTTGTATCATTTCATTGAATTCTGAACATATGAATTACTGTAATTTTTTTAAGTTTGTGACGTGCATATTGGTTCATAATATACATGACTTGTTAACGGCATAAATACACATATCTTACCCAATTGCCATATACATAGTGTTAGTGTGTGTTAGTGTTCAGTGGACATTACATTATCGTGCGTGAATGATATTGGTTTAGAAGTGTCAAGTACACCAATGGGAAGTGAATGACTCGTGACAGTGATTAATACAGTGAACAGTGACAAAACCGTGCTATTGGTATACTTGTACCCGACTAAACCATAATCATCAATAGTGTAAACCTGGGAAAAAGGGGAAATCAAAGTGGAAAGAGTATCGTATTTAGCGGGACCGTATTTTAGAGGATGATCATTCGAGCAGTGATATATATATTAGGTAGGATCTAGCGATCCGGCTGACAGGGTTATGTCCCGGGCATGTGGGCCGTTGTCTCGGGTATGTACGAGACTCCTGTTAAACATGATCCTCATTTCCACTATACGATTTCAAACATGACTTAGAGACTGGTAGGGACATAGATCATACTTTGCATCATTTAGTGACATAGCGATTATCAGCATTTTACTTTCTCCGTTATTACCTTATATACCTGTTTCATGCCATTAATATAAAGATTGCTATTACATCGCTCTGACGACCTGAGTGTGCATGCTCAGACCTCAAGGAAGGACCAGCGTGGGAGTCGGATTTATCTTTTGAGCTGACGGAGATCTAGGCTGGAGTACCTTTTCCTTCTTTTCTGCTTTCCCTAAAAGAGATCGTGTAATTAAACTTGGTTAGCAGCTCTTGTTGTTTATTTGTAATTTGTGAACGATGGAATTTGATGTAATATTTTAGTGATGTGTTTCCTTTACTGCTGCGCTTTATTTACTGATTACCATGTAATGCTAGAAACCGAAGTGTGAATACGGCGGGATGATTCCTTGACCGTAGGAGCATGGCTGGCCTAGTCATCCCTCGTTTTCCGTATTTTGGGAAGCAGGGCGTGGCAGGCAGCATGGGTCTTGAAGTGTGCTGGCATTTTTTTAAAGGGATTTTAATTGATTATGTTGCTACCTTACACTCACCACTTGGGGATTCATTCATTCTCACCATTTTGAATGCATATACTCACCTCATCAATTGCATTCCCCAGTGAGCACTAAAAAAAAATCCACAGAGCATTATTCTTGCTTCATTTTGGCTGAGCCCAATTTCATTGGGTGAGGAATTTTTCCCCTTGCCAAAATCCATAGTTCACTTCATTACACTGCAATGGAAACTTCATTTACCTTCACCCAATTCATTGGGTGTCTTGAGACAAAGTATTCTAGACTCTCTCTACTTCAATCTTGGACATGTCGGCTAGCAAACTTCATGTCCGAGTTGCCTCGTTATAGAGGTGGGAGCCCGTATAAAGATTCGTTGACGTGGTGCCATTTCGACGAGGAGACCGGAGATCGAGCGCGATCGGAGATTCTGTGAGAAGCGTGGGATGATGGCTCAAGACCGAAGGACACGGATCGATCGGTATAGCCATTCTAACTTCTTAGTAGTTGCTAGTTAACGGTTAATGGAACGATCCGGATATTTGGTTGTGGTAGCGCTATGTTTTTATTCCGTATTTGGCCTCGGAAAGACGGCCGGGGCGCTGCCGTAACCCAACAATAGTTCCTACTTGTACTTACTTTTCTTTCAGTTCATATTGCCATTGTTTAGGTATCGCTTTCTATTATTGTACTTTACTTTTCAGTTGTAAGTAAAGAATGAATATCAATAAAAAGTTGTTGTTTCATTACATCTCTTGTCATTCTTGTGTTATTTCATCTATATTGCTTATTTACGCTTAACGTGTTTACTTCTGAGTAAATACATCGCGGCCTCGCCACGTCTCCTTACCCGTACACTAGGAAGTGGGGCGTGACACTAATCAAACTACCCATCCTCGTTATTTAGTGTATAGGTTTTGACGAATTAGAGTTAGTGCGTATATCATGTAGGCATTGAATTTCCATATTATATGTCATTCACATATTGGATTGTTCGCCCTCAAAGTAGGGTTAGTATTCGCCCGAATATCGGGTTAGTATTCGCGTGAAGATCGGGTTAGTATTCTCCCGAATATCGGGTTAGTAGTCGCCCGAAGATCGGGTTAGTATTCGTCTACATATTGGACTGTTCACCCTGCCTGCAGGGATCTTTATTTATAAAGTATTCCATACCTAGATTCGCGCATTCTAACCCTAACCGTGTTATGTGTCAGGTATATCGTAAACTTGTATTCAAATAGTTGATCTCATTTAATATGGCCTTTTACAACCACTCATTTTATCTTGTTATCTTTTAAAATATATAAAGTGTATCATAATATTTTATAGAACGCTTAGTTAATAAAGATTATGGCATTTAATGGCAGTCATTGTTTATAAGAAAACCATGATATTTTAGAGTAATTATAATTTTGGGAAACCCATGGTATTTTAATGAAAATACCTTTTAATGAAAGACTATGGTATTTATTTGAAATTATCTTTCAATAAAGATCTACGTATTTTTTTGGGAAATATCTTTTATAAATGGTTATAAGTTTTGTTGAAAAAAGAGCCTTTTAGTATAAGTGAGGTATTTAAACGAAATTATATCTTTTTAGGATGGATTAAGGTATGTTATTATAAATAATAATTTATAAAGTTATGGAGTTTATTTGGAGATAACATTTTAGAAGTACGTGCGTGTTGTCAACCGCTGCACATGGGCGGCGAGATTTGTGTTCTTTTCAGAGATGATTGCCTATCAACCATGAGATATTTACATAAAAAATTATCCTATTTAAATTAGGGTATTTTATTAAAGGTGATATTCTACAAGAACAACTCCGCGTTGACAACCGCTGCACACGGATGACAGGATTTATGTCCTTTTAAGGAACGATTGTCTAGTAGCCACGGGGTGTTTCATGTAAAATATTACCCTATTAGAATATCTTATTAAATTTTAGTGGTTATAGACTAAAGGTATTAATATAAAAAATATTCCCTTAAGTGAAAGGGTATAGATAAAAACACTATATTATAATTAACTTATGTAACATGGAAAAATGTGGTATTTATGCGATCATAGGCTGTTTTGAAATTTTATTGTATATCTAATATTACGACTTTTCAAAAATTGGGGTATTTCATCGAAACTAAGATTTATCTTATAATATCGATAAAAATATATTATATTATTTTTTTAACCCCTTTTAAAATACTTATCTAAACAGTATATGTTTTCAAACATAAATTTTTCATAATATGAGAGCATGTTGTAGAATGACCTATTTTGAGATCCTACAGTATGTGTGATATGTTATCTTAGCAAAATAATAACCAATATGATATTAGAAGGTATGAGTGATGTGCCAACTTAATTGATAAACAACATCATGAATTTTTGATTGTAGGTATGTATGTGAGCATGAGGGATATATCGTTATCTCGTGAGGTCAACATCAAGTCAAGGATTTTTCAGTAAAATAATACCGTAACATAATATGCATGAAGGTTTTAACAACGTATTAAAATGGGTTGCAAGATTATTATCATGTCTAAGAAATCCTAATTGAAGAAGGTGATGGATCAAGTGGTGAGAGGCGGATCCTACCTTTGTTTTGAGATGAAGATTCAGAAATCCGAAACATCTCGTTGTACTAAAACGCGAATATCTCCACTGTCAAGCCCCGCTTCCCAATAGACGAAAACGGTGACATGGCAAGCCCGCAACGTATTTACTATGAAACAAATACGTTAAGCGTAATTAAGCAATATAAAAATAAACAAGAATGAAAAGAGTAATAAAATGAAACAATAAATTTATTTACATTCAACTTTACATAAATTGTCTGAAAATAAAAGATACAATAATAAAAGCAAATGTTTAAACAATGGCATACTGAAAGTAAGTGCAGGAAGAACTAATAGTCAGGTTGAGCTGCAAGCTGGTCTAAGTTCTTTTGGCTCGGCTCTACGTCTTCAGAGTCCGGTCTTCCTGACGAACATTCCAAATAAAGAAAACAGAGAGGAATGTCGTCAGCGAACTAACGCTCGGTAAGTCCCAAAAGAAGTAAGAGAAGATAGTATATAATGTGAATAGAAACCAAATGAACAGAGGACATATAAAATTTTATATGATCATTCATAAGTATATGATAGTTATTCTAACGTGGTTGTTTATAGTTTGATAAAGAAGGTATTCATGTATACGAGATGAGTCCATCTTACCCTGTGAACTATGGTAACATGTAGTACAGGACCCCGTCATAACCCACGGGACAACGACACGTGAATTCATGTAGGTGTCTTTTAAAGTGACCTCTCGTGCCACGATATACGTTCTGTACCAATCTACCCCTTTATCCCCACGTATTGTATTGTATAGATTAAGATTATAGGTCTTGGCCGAATCCATGGGTATAAAATATACAGTTTCATATTCAAGATGTAAGCATTTATTCAGGTATTCATGTCAAGTTCAGGTCAACTTATAACCATGGTTGGGTCAAGTCAAGTCAAGTGTTCAAATTTGAATCTGATGTTTGAATTAGAGTATTCAGGTTTATGATCAAGTATTTATGTTCGTGTTTGATTTTTTGGATTCTGGGTCGAATGTGGATTCCTGTTGGAGTCATAAACTTATGAACAGATTTAACTATTGAATTTCTTAGCTTCGGGAGTAATCGGCAACTGCTGCACATGGATGGCAGGATTTGTGTTTTTTCCAAGACAATTGCCATTGATAACTCCGTTAAGTTGTCTAGCCTGAATATGCAAGCACTCACTTTCTCCGGCTCCTTAGGGCTCAAGAGAAATGATACCGCTTAAGCTTATGTTAATTCTATAGTCCTTAAAATATTGTTTTGCATATCTCGAGGGGGTTTTATGAAAAATATGTTAATATTGTTTTAAAAATTACCTCAAGGGTTATTTACAAGATTTAGGGTTTTCACGGGCATGTATTTTAATTATTGTGGTATTTTCATGATAAAAACTTAGCTTTTAAAAGTTTATGGTATTTTATTGAAAACTAGGTCTTTTGGAAACTTGATGGTGTTCTATTAAAAGTTTAATCTTTTACTTTAAAAATATAGTTTCATAAAATGTTTTTATTGAAAATATGGATTCATATTTTTTTTATATAATTTTTTTTCAAAAATTAGTTTTGTTTAGAAAAGTCGTATTTCTTAAAAACCGTATTTTATTTCCTTCCGAGATTGCATACTCCGTAAGGAGTTCCGCATCTCACTCTACTATCCCAAAAGTGAGTGATAATCCGTACCATCCATTAGCGGGTTCTCTAACGAGAGTTGTAGAGGCGTATTTGCCAAGTATTACAAAATAGCGATTTAAAGAAACCCGTTTTGAAAAGATATGGTATTTTAATGAAAAGTCATTCTTTACATTAGCTATATGTTTAGAGTACCGTGCTATGAAACCATAGTGTGCGTGTGGGGTTGGTCGTTACCCCATGAAGTTTTTCTAAAAGTATTTAAATTAATTATCAATAAGAGGGTGATACTAAAGTTCATGTTATTTTAATGAAATGTTCGTTTTATGATAGTTTCACATGGGAGTTTTGGTTAAACTCAAAGCTAAAAGATTGTAAGCAAGATTACAAGTAGGGTGGTAAACTTAGTTTGAACTATGTATTAAGGAAAAGGGAGTTCCAAGTTCTAAACAAAAATGTATCGGAGGTAACTCCACTTTACCGATATTTTTTTAGGAGATGATTTGAAATGAAAAGAAGAGGAGATGAGAGGGAATTATGACTTTATAATTTCGAGAAGGGAGTAAGGAAAAGGGAAGGGGATTCATGGAATCGCGGAAGCTCCGGAAACGGTTTCGATCTTCGATGGAAGGAGCTCTGTTGCTAACTTCACTTGACTCCACTTACACTTAGGAACTTTTGAGGTGATTTTGCTAGAAATTTTTAGAATAGAGGGAAGATAGGGCATGAGGTGGTATTTATAGTGAAGAATTAGGATTTGGGAATTAAAATTTTGGATTAAAATGCATTAAAAAGATGTTAAATGGTGAATTGAAGAGTTTATGTTTGATTGCAGGAAAATCAAACAGTGCAGGGAAGATAAGGGGAGCTGAAGGGACAAGTGTGCAAAGCACGGGTGGATTTGGCTTCATCATGACTGTCGGTAGCGACCATAGGGAGGAAACGGGTGGTCGGATCTTGGTGATCCGTCTCGAGATTTGTGCCACGTGTTAAGGTGAGTATGTATACCTCATTGCGCCTGTTTGATTTTTTCTGAAACTTTTCGTTTCTCCTTGTATTGCACGTGCAACTCTTAAGCTTCCGAAAAATTAAAAAGAAAAATCTGAAAAAATAATTGGGTCTGATTGGAATCGAACGTACATGCTATGTCACAGCAGTGCAGAGGCTTTACCAGTGAGCTACAAGTTGTTTCTTTCTTTTATTTAACAAAAATAACTTTTAACTCTTACACATACTGTAATACCCTTTTCTGTACAGTAACAAGAAATTTCTGTTCAGTGATTTCAGAGTCGTTACATTCTACCCTCCTTATAAAAATTTCGTCATCGAAATTTACAATTACATAGAGACTAATTTTCAAAATAGTAAGGGTATTGTGTATGCATATTTTCTTCTCTTTTTCAAGTTGATTCTCCTGGCGAATCCTTTCTCCACATCACCCGGACCATGTTTACCTCCTTATTCCGTAATGTTTTCACCTTTTAGTCCAGGATCTCAACTGGTTATTACTCGCAGGTTAGGTCGGTTTGTACTGTGAGCTTTGAGTAATCAAGTATATGGCCGGGATTGCTCACATATCGTCTTAGTTGGGATATGGGGAACACGTTGTGCACTCGTTCCAGTGAGGGTGGTAGTGATAAATGGTATGCCACTTCTCCAACTCGTTCGAGTATGTCGAACGGTCCTATGTATCTTGGACTTAGTTTACCCCTTTTGCCAAAACGTATCACTCCTCCGTTTAGAAGGATCTTTAGGAATACATGGTCTCCAGGTTGGAACTCCAGGTGTCGACGCTTTGCATCGGCCTAATGCTTCTGTTGGTCTTGGGCTATTCGCGTCCTTTCCTTGATCGTGCAAACGACATCTACAGTTGCCACGATCATCTATGGTCCAAGGAGTTCACGATCTCCAACGTCATCCCAACTCAATAGGGAACGACATTTTCGTATGTAGAGTGTTGCGAATGGTGCATCTCAATGCTTGCCTGATAGCCGGTGTTGTGTGAAAACTCCACAAAGTGTAGGTGATCTTCCCACAAACCTCCAAAGTCTAACATACAGACTCTCAGCATATGTTCCAGTATCTAAATTGTTCGCTCGGACTGTCCGTCCGTTTATAGATGATACGCCGTGCTGAAATTCAGACTCGTCCTCAGGCTAGCTTGCAGACTCTACCAAAATTATGATCGGAATCTTGTATCATGATCAGAGACGATGCAAACAGGTACTCCATGTAATCTCATGATCTCCTGCATGAGTTTATGAGTATCAAAACAAGTATGGTACATCTTGAAGGGTTAAATCTTACTTTAGATTATTTTTTACTCACCTCCATGTACTTCCTTACTAACGTCTCGGTTGACTAGCCAACTCGAAATGGAATAAAGTGAGCCGATTTGGTGAGTCGATGCATAATAACCCAAATTGCATCGTTACCCGTTGTGCTGTGTGGGAGAGCAGCCACGAAGTCCATGGTAATGTACTGCCATTTCCATTCTTGGATTGGTAACGGCTGAAGTAAACCAGCAGTTCTGTGATGTTCAGCCTTCACTTGCTGACATACTAGACACTTTGCTACGCTCCTTGCTACTTCTCGCTTCATTCCATGCCACCGGTAATACTGCTGTAGATCCTTGTATATTTTTGTACCGTCAGGGTGTACTGAATACGGAGAGATGTGAGCTTCTTTCATCAACTCTTCTCGGACATGTCTGACTGATACA
The DNA here is from genome assembly GCA_030015575.1 of Agapanthus africanus. NCBI lineage: Eukaryota > Viridiplantae > Streptophyta > Magnoliopsida > Asparagales > Amaryllidaceae > Agapanthus > Agapanthus africanus. The sequence goes on along the minus strand of JASDDO010000019.1, from coordinate 249,144,269 downwards.
TATAAACGGTTTCCATATCACAAGGATCCATCTTCGTGGATGATGAAGTCAGTTCGTAGTCCACTTTTTACTTGTTCTCGGATCCTTTGTAGCTTGGCATCATTTGCTTGAGATGTCTTGATCTGATTGATAAGAGTGGACTTGACTTATAAGTTCATCAAGGATGAAGTGTTACCTGATACAACTACTTCAATCCCCAATCCATGCAGTTCTTGCTGTAGCTTCCACTAAGCGGTGAGGTTCATTGCTAATGGCTGGCGAATAAGTGCATCAGGAACTACATGCATCTTTCCAGGATGATACTGTAGGTTGATGTCGAAGTCCGCCATGAGTTATAGCCATATTCTCTGCTACATGTTGAGTTCCTTCTGAGTAAATACATATTTAAGACTTTTGTGGTCAGTGTATATATCCACTCGTTCTCCCAAAAGATAGTGGCGCCAAGTCTTGAGTGCGAAGATGACGGCTGCTAATTCTAGAGCATGTGTTGGATAGTTGTGCTCATGGACCTTTAGCTGTCTTGATGCAAAAGCCACAAACTTTCCATGCTCGTGTAGAACACATCCTAATTCTTTACCAGACGCATCATAATGCACATCAAATCTGCCAGATTGATCCGGTATTACAAGAATAGGTGCAGAGGTTAACATTGACTTGAGTTCTACAAAAGTCTTTTCACATGCTTCTGACCACACGAATGCTTCGTCTTTACGGGTGAGCTTGGTCAGGGGTGCTGAGATCTTTGAGAACCCTTTAATGAATCGTCGGTAGTATCCTGCTAAGCCCAAGAAACTTTTTATATCTTTCACCGTTTTTGGTGTCGACCAGTCGCTGACAGCTGACAGCTTAGCTGGATCCACCGAGATTTTTTCGCCTGAAACAACATGTCCGAGAAATCCCACTTGATATAGCCAAAATTCACACTTGCTGTACTTGGCATAGAGCTGATGTTGTCGTAATGTCTCCAGGACAATCCGTAAGTGCTCGGCGTGTTCTTTCCGATTCTTTGAATACACCAGGATGTCGTCGATGATGACGACAACGAATCTGTCTAAGTACTCTCGAAAAACTTGGTTCATCAAGTTCATAAAGATGGTAGGTGCATTGGTCACTCTAAATGGCATTACGAGATATCCATAATGACCATAACGAGTCCTACGCCGCCTTCAGAATGTTGGACTCTTTGACCTTCACCTGATGATAACCGAAATGAAGATCTAGCTTTGAAAAGACACAAGACCCACTTAACTGATCGAAAAGGTCATCGATGCGCGGTAGTGTATACTTGTTCTTAATTGTTACTTCATTCAGAGCTCGATAATCCACACATATCCTGTAGGAACCTTCCTTCTTCTTCATGAGAAACAACGGAGATCCCCAACTTGAAGTACTGGGTCGAATCCAACCTTTCTTCAGTAAATCGTCCAACTGAATGTGGATCTTTTTCAATCCCTCCGGACTTAATCTGTATGGAAATTTGATTACAGGTTGTGTAGGTGGTCTACGTGGAGCTGGTGCAGGAAGGGCTAGGCGGGATGCAGGTGTCTGAATGGCTGGCCTCTGCGGGGCTGTGATTGTGGGTCTGGGTACTGGTGCTGTGTTAATACAATATGGGCATGCTCCTATAGCATGAATAGATGCGCCATAAATTAAATACAGGTCATTTGCACGCCTGCAGTCACCAAGTGTCCAATTCTCTTGCAGTAGAAACATAAATCTGGACTGGATCGGTTAAACAATTCTCCTGGCCTCTTGGGTGCAAAATTCAGCTTAAAAGAGGCTCCTCCTGTCATCTGTGTAGCAGGGCGTTTGATTCCGGCTATTTGGGGCTTACCCTTCTTCTTGACCACAGCTTCATAATGACATGCAGCCTTTACGGCGAGTTCATGAGTTGGGTAGTCGCCTATTGCTAATGCCGTCTGAATCTCCGTGTCTAAGCCCTGTTGGAATCGTCTAGCCCGAATCTCATTGGTTGGGATCAAGTATGCCGCGAACCTGATAAGATATTGATGTCAGGATAGTGATGTGTCTTATGGAACATAATTTGATACGAATTCTTTACCTGCTAAGCATGATGAATTCGACATCAGATTCATCCACCGATTTTACCCATATGGAATTTTGTTGTAGGTGGATGAACTACCGCTCCATCTCAAATCGAGCAGTCTCGGGGAAAAATTCGCATCGAACAGATCGCGAAACGTCTTCCACTCTAATGGTTGTGTGAGACGGGTTTCCTCAGCTTTCCACCAGACTCTTGCATTGTCGATGAGTTGAAGCTTGGCCACACGAACTCAAGCTATGTCTGGTACCTGTGTTGCGGCAAGCTCATCCTCTATACTCTGGGCCCATTCTTCAGCCTCAAGAGGGCTTTCTTTCCCCGAAAAGTTCCTGGTATGTAATGCACGAAATTGCTTTACTCCAGGTGCTTAGGCTTCTGAGCAGTTCATGAGAATACCAGTCTGCTGCTGCTGACCCTCCAGAAGACTTTTGATGGCTTCTAAAAGAACTGTTTGTTCATTAATCGGAGCAGCAATGGTAGGGGGAGGCGGTAAGGTAGGTGGTAGTGTGTTGCCATTAACTTTGGTACTGGTGTTGTTGGGAGAATCCATTAGCTTGATAGAAAAGGAAATGTTACGATAGATTCAAGGAATTTAAAATGTAAGAAATGTATAGTTGCTGATTCTTATAATTCTTGTGATATATTGCTTAAGATTTCATGCAGAACTGGCCTGCATGGGCCGCTAACAAAACCTATCACGTCTCGGTTCCCAATAGACGGAAATGGTGACGTGGCAAGCTCGAAACGTATTTACTATGAAACAAATACGTTAAGCGTAATTAAGCAATATAAAAATGAACAAGAATGACAAGAGTAATAAAATGAAACAACAACTTTATTTACATTCAATTTTACATAAAACTGTCTGAAAGTAAAAGATACAATAATAAAAGAAAATACCTAAACAATGGCATACTGAAAATAAGTCTAGGAAGAACTAGTAGTCAGGCTGAGCTGCAAGCTGGTCCAAGTCCTCCTGGCTCGGCTCTACATCTTCAGAATCCGGTTCTCCTGACGAACATTCCAAACAAAGAAAACAGAGAGGAATGTCTTCAGTGAACTAACGCTCGGTAAGTCCCAAAAGAAGTAAGAGAATATAGTATATAATGTGAATAGAAACCAAATGAACAGAGGACAGGTAAAATTGTATATGATCATTCACAAGTATAGGATAGTTATTCTAACGTGGTTGTTTGTAGTTTAATAAGAAATGTATTCATGTATACGAGAGGAGTCCATCTTACCCCATGGACTATGGTAATATGTAGTACAAGGCCCCATCATAACTCACGGGACAACGGCACGTGAATTCATGTAGGTGTCTTTTAAAGTGACCTCTCGTGCTACGATATACGTTCCATACCAATCTACCAATTTAACCCCACGTATTGTATTGTATAGGTTAAGATTATAGGTCTTGGCCGAATCCATGAATATAAAATGTACAGGTTTATATTCACGATGTAAGCATGTATTCAGGTATTCATGTCAAGTTCAAGTCAAGTTATAACCATGATTCGGTCAAGTCGAGTCAAGTGTTCAAGTTTGAATATGATGTTTGAACTAGAGTATTCAGGTTCATGATCAAGTATTCAAGTTCGTGTTTGATTTTTTGGATTCTGGGTCGAACGTGGATTCCTGTTGGAGTCAAAAACTTATGAACAGATTTAACTCTTGAATTTCTTAGGTTCGGAAGTAATCGGCAACTGCTGTACATGGACGACAGGATTTGTGTCTTTTTCCGAGATAATTGCCATTTATAACTCCATTAAGTTGTCTAGTCTGAATATGCAAGCACTCACTTTCTCCGGCTCTGTAGGGCTCTTGAGAAATGATACCGCTTAAGCCTATATTAATTCTATAGTCCTTAAAATATTGTTTTGCATATCACGAGAGGGTTTTATGAATAATATGTTAATATTGTTTTAAAAATTACCTCAAGGGTGATTTACAAGATTTAGGGTTTTCATGGGCATGTATTTTAATTATTGTGGCATTTTCATGATAAAAACTTAGTTTTTAAAAGTTCATAGTATTTTATTGAAAACTAGGTCATTTGGAAACTTGATTGTGTTCTATTAAAAGTTTAATCTTTCATTTTAAAAATATAGTTTCATAAAATGTTTTTATTGAAAATACGGTTTCATCTTTTTTTATATAATTTTTTTTCAAAAATTAGTTTTGTTTAGAAAAGTCACATTTTTTAAAAACCGTATTTTATTTCCTTCCGAGATCAAATACTCCGTGAGGAGTTCTGCATCTCGATACAATCCTAAGGATGTGCGATAATCTGCACCATTCATTAGCGGGTCTCCTAACAAGGGTTGTAGAGATGTATTCGCCAAGGATTACAAAATACTGATTTAAAGAAACCCGTTTTGAAAAGATATGGTATTTTAATGAAAAAGTTATTCTTTACATTAGCTATATGTTTAGAGTACCGTGCTATGTAACCATAGTGTATGTGCGGGGTATGTCGTTACCCCATGAAGTTTTTCTAAAAGTATTTAAACTAATTATCGATAAGAGGGTGATACTAAAGTTCAAAGGTATTTTAATGAAAAGTTCGTTTTATGATAGTTTCACATGGGAGTTTTGGTTAAACTCAAAACTAAAAGATTGTAAGCAAGGTTACAAGTAGGGTGGTAAAGTTAGTTTGAACTATATATTAAGGAAAAGGGAGTTCCAAGTTCTAAACAAAAATGTATCGGAGGTAACTCCACTTTACCGATATATTTTTAGGAGATGATTTGAAATGAAAAAAAGAGGAGATGAGAAGGGCTTACGGCTTTATAATTTTGAGAAGGGAGTAAGGAAAAGGGAGGGGGCTTCGTGGCGTTGCGGAAGCTTCGGAAACGGCTTCGATCTTCGATGGAAAGAGTTCGGTTGCTAACTCCACTTGACTCCACTTGCACTTAGGAACTTTTGAGGTGATTTTGCTAGAAATTTTCAGAATAGAGGGGAGTTAGAGCATGGGGTGGTATTTATAGTGAAGAATTAGGGTTTGGCAATTAAAATTTTGGATTAAAATACATTAAAAAGGTGTTAAATGGTGAATTGAAGAGTCTCTATTTGATTGCAGGAAAATCAAACAGTGCAGGGGAGTTAAGGGGAGCTGATGGGACAAGTGTGCAAAGCACGAGTGGATTTGGCTTCATCATGACCGTCAGTAGCGGCTATAGGGAGGAAACAGGCGGTCGGATCTTGGTGATCCATCTCGAGATTTGTGCCACGTGTCAAGGTGAGTGTGTACACCTCATTGCGCCAGTTTGATTTTTTTGAAACTTTTCATTTCTCCATGTATTGCAAGTGCAACTCTTGGGCTTCCGAAAAATAAAAAAGAAAAATCTGAAAAAATAATTGAGTCTGATGGGAATCGAACATACATGCTATGTCACAGCCGTGCAAAGGCTTTACTAGTGAGCTACAAGTTATTTCTTACTTTTATTTAATAAAAATAATTTTTAACTCTTACACAGGCTGTAATACCCTTTTCTGTACAATAACAAGAAATTTATGTATAGTGATTTCAGAGTCGTTACATCCATATTCTGATTTTTCCTCGACGATTGAGTGGAATCACAGCGTCGGCGTCGTCGATACGAAGGTATGGGTATTTTTTTAACAGAATTTTCGGAGTTCTGTCGTGTGAGAATATAGAGTTTGAAGGTCTCTATTTATAGGGTTTTTTCTCACAACAATAAAATCCAAAAAAATCCGGTTCAAATCTCATCAAAAAAATCCCAAAATCCGTGCCATCAATGATTGTGAATCATCACTCGATGATTAGCCGCCGCCGCCAGTGATCGAGAATTTAAATCCAACGGCTCTCGCAAGCTCCCATCTCATGGCCATGAGAATTCACGCACCTGCGATCGCAGGCGCATGAGCCCCGCGCTCGTGGCCGTCGCCAAGATTCCCTGGCCGTTGGATTTGAGATCCAACGGTCCAGGTTAACCTCCCTTTATATATAATATTTTTTCTTTTTATTTCAAAACCTAAAACTGTTTTATTAAATCGAATTTGTTTTAGAATATTGTTTAAAATATGAGAAAAATTAGAAAATATATTTTATTGTTATCTTCAGTTTAAAAATGATGTTGGGCTAAAACTATTTCTATATCTATGATATTTGTTAGTTATTATAATTATTTAAAATCTAGTTTATCCTTGAAAATATTTTAATTTCGAAATAATCATTTTAATTAACAATAAGAATATAAAAATTATTTTAAGACATTTTAAGATTCCATTAAAATATTTTAAGCCCAAAAAAATATAAATAACTTTTAGAAAATTCCTTTAATTATATTTAAATGCTTTAAAAATTACAATCATTATTTTTTAAAAATAAAATCATTAAATTAAAATATTTTCCCATCAAGTAAATACGTAAATAAATACTTGGTACCATATAAAAGACTTTTTTTTAGATATTAGAAAACACGGTCGTTACAATCTACCCTACTTAAAATAATTTCTTCAACGAAATTATGGAGGCAAACGAAGGAGAAATTTTACATAGGGGAAAATTCAAATAGGTAAGGATAACGTTCTCTTATCTTATCCACTCTTTCCCATGTGGACTCGCCCGGAGATTCCTTCCTCCATATGACCCTAACCGATTTGATCGTCTTGTCCCTCAAGATCTTCTCCTTCCGGTTTAAAATCTCGACCGGTTGTTGTTCGTTGGTTAGATCAGCCCCTACGGTGATTTCGGAATGATCTAAAATGTGACCAGGGTCGCCGACATATCTCCTCAACTGTGAGATATAGATAATGTTGTGTACGCCTTCTAGAGAAGGCGGTAGGTTAGGCGATACACAATCTCCCCAACTCGCTCAAGAATGTCGAAAGGACCTATGAACCGCGGGTTGAGTTTTCCGCGTTTCTCAAAACGTATCACTCCCCGGTTAGGAGAAATATTCAAAAACACGTGTTCTCCTGGTTGGAATTTTAGAGGCCTTCTCTTCGTATCAACCCAATGTTTCTACTGATCTTGTACTATGCATAATTGTTCCCTGATTGTTCTTATCACCTTCATTGTCTCGACAATCATCTCGGGGCCAAAAAGTTCTCGATCCTCAATATCGTCCCAACTTAATGGTGATCTACACTTCCGACCATACAAAGTGGAGAATGGCACCATGCTGATACTAGACTGGTAGCTATTGTTGTAAGCAAACTCTACAAAGTGTAGGTGATCTTCCCATGATCCTTTAAAATCCAACATACAGGTCCGGAGCATGTCTTCGAGAATCTGAATAACCCTTTCAGATTGGCCATCGGTCTGAGGGTGGTAGGCGGTACTGAAACTTAGATTCGTGCCCAGACTCTCTTGTAGACTTTGCCAAAACTGAGATCTGAAACAGTATCTCGGTCGGACACAATGCATATTGGCACTCCATGCAATCTGACAATCTCCTCCATGTAGTTCTTTGCGAGGCTTTCAGTTGATTGACCGACTCGAAAAGGAATGAAATGTGCTGAATTGGTGAGTCGATCTACTATCACCCACACTGCATCGTTTCCCTAAGAGCTGTGAGGGAGTGCAGTCACAAAATTTATTGCGATGTTCTGTGTCACGCCCCACTTCCTAAAATACGTAACTACGGCACATGATAGAGCCAACCATACTACCTGTGGCTAAGAATCATCCCTCCACAGCCACGGCTGTTTATAGGATATCCAGAACAGTAAAATATAAAATCTATCTGGTACATGTCCATTTATCATAGTAAATAGAGTCAAGAAAATGCATTAGCGGAAATGAATCAAGCTCCAATAAATAACATCTGAATCATGTCCTAATATGGGCTCACATCAAAGAAATAAAACTGCGGAAAAAACTAAACTAAACATCTCTAAACACACGTTCAACTCCTCATTGCTTCTCTTGATTGCTAAAATATTCTCGATCTGCCTGCGATAAAGGTACAGGAACTGGACCATGTAAAACCCAGACGTCAGTGCGTCATATATATCAAATAACAGCGATAATAAAGGTTATAACGATATAAGTAACCATGAATATAAATGAATAACACAGACATGAAACAGTGATGTATGTGTATGTATGTGATGTGTGATGTGTAACCTAAAACTGTGCTTCTAGGTTATATATTCTTAAAGTCTTTGAAATCAATTAATATAATTCTCATCGTAACCCAACAGTATATATCCCGTTCATTCCCCATGAGACCACGGTAACAATATTTATTCCATAACGCCCAGAAATAAGGCAAATAAGTAATTATTCCATAACGCTCGGAAAAACGGCAAACAAGTAATGATTATTCCGTAACGCCTGGAAAAACGGCAAACAAGTAATTATTCCATAACGCCCGAAAAAACGGAAAACAAGTAATTGTTCCGTAACGCCCGGAAAAATGAAAAACAAGTAATAATATCCTCTTAAGTTATGTTTCAGTTACATTCTTGATTTCCTCTTTTCTCCCAGGTTTGTGTTCAAGTCAGGTATTGTCAATATAGATCTAATGCCAATACATGATCAAGTATGTACAGTTCTTGTCTATGTAGACAACAAGTCACGTCCGTCAGGACAACACGTCAATATTATTGGCATTAGTAACATGATCCAAATAATAAGTCAAGTAGTGTGTCGTGAACATGTCATGTGATGCATATCAACCAAATAGATACCTAATGTGAAACTGTAACCAGTATCGATGCAAGAATGCATATGTATCTATCTGTAATAACCATTATATGTTCATTACCATATATGATGCAAATTAAATAACATGTTGTACTAATGTAATAGTATAATGATATTATGATGTTCCGGCATGCAACTAGATATGCTATTGTCAGTACGGATATGAACGGATATCGTAAAACTATAAATCTATAATTTTTGCTGAATAATAAAATACTGTTAGTTATATGTATGCCCTAGAGGCCATTATTGTACATATGATATATATTATAGTGTATGCTTGGACATACATAGGGATGACTTTCTTGCTCGACATGATAGTATGCTATCTGGTTACTCTTTATCTTAACATGTACACTGATTGTCTCTCTGTTACATGTTGATAAAGACCTTAGGATATTTACTTGACTACCTGGATTATGATGCGGATCATATTAGTGGGACAAAGGTAGTCCGTAAGTACATCCTTTAATGTCCCTAGTCGTGGGTGTATCGAGACGGGGCATCGGTATACCAGAGTAGACTAGCGTATACCTTCTCGACCCATGTAGATGGGCGATGGATGATCCCATATCCATTGGTGTTTGACATCAGAGATGATATACGGGTGCTCAGTGGAGACTGGGTACACTAAACGGACTCGCCGAGAACTCCTAGATGGTATTATACGTCACGTCAGATGGCAGTTCTGTGGTGACACTGGTACAAATTAGTCTGTTGACCCGAGATCATCATAGTGACTTGTGTGATTCCCACTGTGCTTTGATTTCCACCTTACCATGTTCAATAAAATGTGCAAAACGGTGGTTTTTGGGTACAGTCCCGAGTCACATAGAGGTAATGAGCGATAGGAGAGGATTTCGTCTCTTCTGGTATTGGGGGTTGATGTTGCACTGTGCTTGATTGGCCATAACAATAAGTCCCTGGCCAGGGCTATTTCTGATATTTACTGATAAGAGTTATCAGAAGTTTCTCAACCCATTTTGAGCCTCACATCGACATGACTTACGAAGCTATTGGGGTCTGACGTTTACCACCTCCAGGCGAGATATGCGACATATCAGAATGAAGAGACCGGACTGTACGGTAGTGTTACTGATTGGATTCGCAAGAGTATGAGCAGGCTTGCTTGTTGATTTTCTGATCGCTCAATACCCGGGTGGCCGTTACGTTTAGCAGATCGCTTGCGGCTTGTGGGTGTTTGATATGATCATCACCTACTGCCGGCGTATTGACGAGTCTTTAGAGTTCTACACAGAGGTTTCCTTGTTCATGCGAAATGAAGTAGGAGCACATATGTGATATGTGCGGGACCGAGATTAATGCACGTATATGATACCGCATTCTATTCTCGTGATATGTGATATCGGTCGGTTATATGTTATATAGCCGGGTTATCAGATCAAGTGTTGAATCGATAAGTTGATTCATATGATATTAGTCGGTTATATGTGATATAGCCGGATTATTAAATCAAGTGTTGATTTGATAATTTAATGTATAATTATATATTTGATATATTAACTTACATTAACTAAAATTTCCTCATTAATCATTTCTTTTTCTCACTTGTGTGCATATAGTATATATGTGATATATATTAATGTACAACTATTGTGTCATGCTTGATACCACATGTGACATGGGTGTATGAGACTCACACCAAGCTTATGATAATGTATGGTTTTATTTATTTAAAATTAATCAAAATTAGTTGGTAATTAGTCACATGGTTGAAGCTTGTAGAAGCTTGTGGAACCATCGACCAAGTCCACTAATTTTGTTTTACTTGTAGATATTTATTAACCTAACCATTATTGTTTAGCCATGGTTTATTCTCTACATGGGTTAGTGTATGACACTAACTCACCCATGGTATCTATTATCACCTCATGAGTTCATTCTCTCATCTTCATTTTTCTTCATCTTCTTCTTCATTGAGAAAGCTTGCTAGCTTTTCTCAAAGTGAGAAAATACTGTGAGAAAAACAAATCTAAAGTGAGCCCATTTCCTACTTGATCATACTCTACTATTAGCTATTTAGTTTATGGTGTTTGCTTCACTAATCTACAATTAGTGAAGAGATAGCATGAGTTTGAGTCTCCTCGACGTAGATCGTCTTCGGCCTCAAAGACTTCCCGCAAACATGATCGTTTCTTCAAGTGAACCATTACTAGTGTTCGGATGTTCACTTCTTGGAGCGAAAGGACTACTACACGGAGCTTTAGAAGTGAAGTACCGGTATACAAAGGTTGTATTCCTCATTCACTTAGTATGCAAAGTTGTTTGCATATTGTTTTGTTTAAATCTCTTGTTAAAGATTCAAGGTTAGGGTTCTTTAGAACGACAAAACTTTGAAAACGGCATGGACGATACCTCCCAAAACCCTGCTGCCGCCCTAGGGAACCCTGCAGTGGTCTCAGAGCCAAGCTAGAGATTTAAACGATATTTGTTAGATTACGAAACCGAAATTACTCCGTAACTCGAAACATTGAAATCAAGGTTCTGTCGAATTTTAAATGGCCTCTAAAAATTTGTTTAGCAACTGCAGAATATTTTATGAGATATAACATGAACACTGTGAAATTTTGAAGCAATTTGGGCATGATATGGCCGGTGTTTAGTCAAAAATATTGCGCTTTTGATATAACATTTTCCTTACTTTTCTTAAATATTTAAAGGTGTTTATTATAAATATAGAACACATTTGGATTTATCTGCAAAATACTATTTACCATATGTTTATATATTATAATTAACATTATGAAGGAAAATATAGGCATTTTATATTTATATAATATTTTGGTAATTGAAAGTATGCATATCATATCAAATATTCTAATCACAAATCTTAAAAGATATAATATCATACAAATGCTTAGAATAATATTTCAAAATATATGCATAATATTTTAGTAATTAAAAGATGTATACCATATCAAATATTCTTAATCATGTTTCTTAAAGATTTATTAGTATATAAAGTGAATATCATATTAAATATTCTTAATCAGTTTCTTAATGATTTATTACCATATAAAGTAATTAAGATACTCTTTTTTATTTAATAAATATTACTAACATTATTTATGGAGATTTTGTGCAGATTTAGCTCAGATCAAGAGATCAAGATATTCAAAATGACAGGATAAAAAATCTGCCAATAAAATCATAGGATCTGAAAACTTGGAAAGTGAATCTTTATGGAAAGTCTAAACCTCTGAGATCTAGGATTTCTAATTTGAAGGCTATATAAAGGACCGATGGCTAAAATTAAAACTCATCACCTTTACCACAAAGCAAATCACCGTCAAAGAACAAGAGATCCATAACAGGTCCACGATTCGACGTGATAGGGAGACGTGAAAATCGACGGAGCATCTACTCCCTACAGGGCAGAGATCGAGAGCAACATCTTCCTCTTGTAATCTAAATTCGCAGGATTTGTACTTGTAAAGTTGATTAATAAAGGTAGATCATTTTGTTTAATTATTTATTTTCTGTATTTTTTTTCTGTATTATGATTTCTTTAACTATTGTTTCTTCTTTTTCTTAAAATATGCGTGAGTAATTCAGCTTGCTAGGGTTCGTATGATTAGGGTAGAACAATGGATGAGAAAATATTTTAATTTCTTTTAAATCTTATGAAGTTTATAAATTTTAGCAAAAGAATCGTTAACATCCTAATCGGGCGCGCTACCAATTTATTGCTAGTCTTGACCGCGATTTGAGATCAGATTAACAATTGTTTTGTTAAGGGTTAGACATGAATAGAGATCAATGAAAGGACAAGGGTCAATAGTGAGAAAATCCTAGTTTCTTCCAAGAACCCTAATCCTCATTCATCACTATCGATATAGTTCTAAATCTATCAATAGATAAAAGGAGTAATCTTTATTAGTTATCCAGAACTACTAAATCTTAACGAACCCTACAAGCCTTTTTCTTATATAATTTACATCTGTAATTAATTTAGATATTAAATAACCTATTCTACTTTCTTCTTTTATTTTATTCAACTCGTCTAAAATAAGATTAAAAGTTCCACGCATCCCTGCGGACGACCCGTACTCATCTCGGCTAGCTACACGCGACACCATTATTGATTGCGGTTATACTACTACACTTTTTCACAATCAATCAAATGGCGCCGTTGCCGGGGATACGTGCGTAATTTTTTATTCTTACTATTCGTGTTGAATTCTTATTCGATCTATATTATAAAACAAATCAAACCGCATCTTGCATATTTAACGATCAGTGTGCGATTTTTGCGAGGGAATCTGGAGTCATTGTAGCGAGAAGATAAAGATTCAGAGACATTCATCAAGACCCAGAGAAGCAAGGGAGGCCACCGCAGCAAAAAGTTTTCAAAGAACTCTCAACTCCGCGGCGGAACCGCGGCAAGAAGTGCATTTTGGCGGCGGAACCGCGGCGGTGTTGGTGAGTTAGGGCTTCAATTTTCTATGGTATCTTTTCTATCTCTTTCTCTCTCCTTTGAAAAATCCAATAATATATTTTCTGCAGGATTCTTTGCAAAATATCGCCGCTCAAAAATTTTTTTGCGAGTTTTGTTTTGCGGTTTGTTTTTGCATATTTTAATACGGACATTAAGGGGTAAAGACTAAATTCAGATTAGGTGGGGATTTCATCACCCTTCCTATGCCCTACAAATCACAAAACGTGCATCCGCATCTCCCTATATTAATTAAAAAATATCTAGACCAAGACTTTAAGGACCGTCGTGCTCAATAAGGACAGAGGAAGGTCGTGGGTAATCTATCACTTATCCGCATTACTTTGGTGGTGTCTAGGCAAGTGTGTCTGAGGAAAGTGGTTACTTAATTAGGTCCGCTATTTTAGGTGATTCGTATAGCGGATACCTCCTACTTACCTGGCACTTACCTAGCCACAAGAGTGATAAAGAAGTGGTAGAGGATTGATCCTGCGGCTTGTCCTTTGGAAGTCTAGGAGCGGTCTAGAGTCATGACCTAGGTAACCTTAGTTCTAGGGGTGTGTATGCATTTTTTTGTGGTTTGTCTCATGTCCTACACTTTTCAAAACAATCCAATTTTTACGTTCTCACACGCTGTCACGTGCGCTAAACCCTCTTAGTGCATGCTCGGCTGGACACGGGATTCTAGTGCCCGTCTTGTCCGCGTTTCGGCTAACGAATCCAAAGTTGGTGCTTCTTCATCTTCTTTTTTCCCTCCACCCTCGACATCTTCCAAAATGGACGGATCTCCATCGGGATTCAACGATACCACTCTGCCACTACCCGCAGGTGTGTAGAACCCACCGCATATTTCTCTCCAAGAGAGATGCTATCCTATAGGTGGTCCCCTTTCTACTTGTTTATCCATTCCACCAGCCAACGTGGATAATTTTGAAATTAAACCCCACTTCATCAACCCGTTACCCAAATTTCATGGGCTCGAGTCTGAAGACACGTACGTTTTTATCACCAAATTCGAAAACGTATGCGCAATGATGGGTACATCACAACTTTCAGTGGATGCTATGCGCTTGCGTCTTCTCCCATTCACTTTGTGCGAATTGGCAGAAAAATGGTTTTATAATACTGCTGCACACTCTATTACCAATTGGGATGGATTCGTGATAGCATTCCTTAAGAAATTTTACCTAAATCATAAGACTACCCGTGTTCAGAGCGAAATCAACCAGTTTACCCAGCTCCCCAATGAACCATTTTAGAAGTGCTTTGAACGGTTCAAGGATCTGCTTGTCCAATGTCCTCATCATGGAATACATAGATGAGATTTGTGCCGAATTATATATGAGGGCATTAATCCAGCAACAAAGCAGATGCTTAAAACCATGTGTCAATGCAATTTTATGTCCAAAAACGATAGTGAAGCCTGGAAATACTTGGAAGATCTTGTTGAAAACACTTTGCAATGGGAAAGCGTTAGACCACCTTCATCTAAGGGAGGTATCCATCAGCTCGATATTTCCATCGCAGTAAAAGCCGAAATGGCAGCGATACAAAAGAAATTCGACGCTATAGAGAGCAAATTCGCATCAGTCTCCCTAAACCAGGTTATGCTTCCTAAAACCATATGTGGTTGCTGTTCCGACCCATCATATTTGACGGAAGAATATCCTATGAATGCATCGTTTCAAGGTCAAGAACACACCAATGCTACTTTTCAGCAGCGACCTAGAAACGATCCTTATTCTTCCATATACAATCAGGGGTGGAGGAATCATCCTAACTTTGTTTGGAACCAAAACCAAACTAAAAATCAAAATCAGTTCCAAAGAAATTACCAAAGACCTCCTCCACAGCAACAACAACCACCACAACAGAGTCAGCACCCCTTTCAATCACAAAATTTTCAAAATCCGGTCAACAATTCTGTACCTTCTAATAATTCTTTCCAAATGACCGGTACCGATAACTCCTCTTCACTCGCACAAACTTTGGATTTTTTTATGAAACATTCCATTCAAATGTCGGCTGATATGAGGTCTTCTATTGATACCATAAAGAAAGACCCCGCCTCCCATGACGAGAGTATTAAATCAATAGAAGCCCAAATTGCAAAGTTGAATGCCACGATGAGTGCGAGAGAAAAAAGGAAACTCCCATCTCAACCCCTACCGAATCCTGGCCACTCACAAAATCATAATGTGAGTGCCGTTACTACGTTGAGATCAGGAAGAGTGCTGGATAACCGAGTGGGTGAACAAGTTGATGACGTTAGTGATACCAATGATACCCCGGCTTCTACTTCTTCCCCTAATTCGTCTAGTCTCCCACATACTTCCGAGCCTATTCTACATTTCCCACCAGGTCGAACCCTCCGCCGAGTCTCCCTAAAACGATTTCCACTCCAATTTTGGGATCCATTCCATCCCCACAATCTTCTCCAATGTTGGACCAAACCCTTATTGATAAAGCACCTTATCCAAACATGTTAAGGGGCAACAAACCAAGTCCACAAATGGAGAAGATTGTGGAAATTTTTAAGAAAGTTAACATAAACATTCCTCTCCTATATGCTATTCAACAAGTTCCGTCTTATGCGAAAATCCTAAAGGACTTATGCACTAGGAAGAGAAAAGTTCAAGTACCTAAAAAAGTTTTCCTTCCGAGTAATGTGAGTACTGCTTTTCCACAACAACTACCCAAGAAACGAAAGGACCCTGGAAGTCCTACAATTTCTATTTCTATTGGGGATAAAAATATCAATCGTGCTCTACTCGATTTAGGTGCTAGTGTTAACTTGCTTCCGTATTCTTTTTATGAGCAATTAAGGATCGGAGAGTTAAAACCTGCGCATTGCACTCTTCAGATGGCCGATCGATCTATCACCCAACCTAGGGGTGAACTAGAGGATGTGTTAATCAAAGTCGGGGAATTTATATTTCCTGTGGACTTTATCATTATAGATACACAACCTGTAACGAACCCACGAAACCAAACTCCGATGATTTTAGGTTGACCTTTTCTTACGACTTCCAACGCAATAATCAATTGTTGAAACGGTTCTATGAACTTATCCTTCGGGAAGATGTCAATTGAGATTAACATTTACAAGTTGGGAAGTGAACCCTCCGAACCCTATGCTCATGTGTGTTCTGTCGAAACAATAGATTCCGACAGTAGCGAAATTGAAGAGCTTCACGATACTGATCTCGACTCCGCTATTACGTTGTTGTCCAGGTCAACATCTAACGCTAAATATGAACCTTTTATAGAGTACGAGTATCATCCCATTCTTTCTGATGAGATTATTATCTGGGATATCGATGAATGTTTTGAAGAAATCTTCGCCGAAGAACTCGCATTCTTAGAAGACATGGGCGTTGTGATGAATCAATCCCAACCCAAAGAAGTTGAAACGCCACATCTTCTTCTTATCAAGAATGAGAATGCGAGTAATCCATCATCATTGTTTCGTCTCTACAATAGAGACGCAAATTTTTTCCATTACACCTCTTATCTCCTCCCCACTTCTTCACGTCAATAGGTGACATGTTCTTCCACCAACCTTGGTGCTTCATCGATAAGATTTTTGAATGGTTGGTGTTGACTTTTGGTCTTTGTAAGGCTTTACTTTGACCAATAACTTTAACCCCCTCTCATAATTTTAAATGCTTAATACGATTTTACTTAAGTTTGGGGAGGAATATTTTGGCTCTTGAAAGAAAATTTTTACAAAATTATGAGCCAAAAATAAGTTTGGGGGAGAGTTTCACTTTCATTATTTCTTATCCCCTTTGATAACTTTTCCTCCTAAGTCTACAGATTTTGATATTTAAAAGATGACAACAGTGAGGACACTGCTGCAAACAGGTTTGGGGGAGGTTTGTGCTTATTTACGCATTACTTTGCATTATACCATATATAAGCACAAAATTTTTTTGATAATGAAAGTTAGAAAGTGCAAATTTACATATGAAATATAGAAATAGTTTAAGAAAAATAAGAAAGTTAGATGTTTTCTTAAACAAAACTAGTAATAAGTAGTTATGAACTGTTATCCCAAGGGTTAGTAAGATGAAGGAAGTAACTAATCTGAGGAAAAAATAAGTCTGAAAAATAGTCCCTATTTTTGAGGCCAAATATTTGAATGTTGATACCCTACTATACGCACTTACAGATATCTTGAAACTTGGGATAGTAGAGGATACCTTGAAATGCTCTTGTCTAAAAACCTTAGTATGAATAAAAAAAAGTATAAGTGGTGAATAAAGAAAAAAATGAACACTGGTTTTGTAATTGCTTTAGGCAGTATAAAAAATATAACGAGGGTGATTTATCACCTAGTGACTTAGACCAACTGGTTTGGGAGCCACTGCTAAGCCTTAAGTGTTGCGAAATAAGGAATCACGTCTAAATGCGCGAGAAAATTTTGTAATCGGTTGGTTAGTACCGCAAGAATTATTAACGGTCGTATGAAGAATGTGTGAGCAATTTTATCGAAAATATTCACCAACTATAAAGTACCGTGGAGGATGGATAAGAGTATGATAGCTTGAATTGAATTCTCTAAGTGTAGGGATGTCCTTAACACACACATAGGGGTATATGATCGATATTTGGATAAAAGATAGGGAGGAAGAATAAAGGCTATGTTTTATTGAGAGATGATATAATTTCTAACATTTTTCCCGACCATTAAGATAGGGCTCATGGCAACTGAAAATCTAGTATAGTTGGAAACTCTTATTTTCAAGTTCTTTCTTTATTAATTCATATCTTTGTATGTAATTTTCACCATCTTCCTTTTATTATGGGATTTTGTGGGTGTAATCCGCTGAAAACCCTCTGGAGACAACACTCCTCCTACTAGGGACACCTAGAGGTTTAACGGCTTGTTGCACGTGCTCAATGCAATCGTGTTTGCCTACAAAAGTGTGCTACATAGGTTTTTCTTTTTCTTTTTCTTCTTCTCTTGAATAACTAGTTTTCTCGGGACGATCAAAATTAAGTTTGGGGGTATATGTCTGGCCGAAAATATTGCACTTTTGATATAACATTTTCCTTACTTTTCTTAAATATTTAAAGGTGTTTATTATAAATATAGAACATATCTGGATTTATCTGTAAAATACTATTTACCATATGTTTATATATTATAATTAACATTATAAAGGAAAATATAGGCATTTTATATTTATATAATATTTTGGTAATTGAAAATATGCATATCATATCAAATATTCTAATCACAATTCTTAAAAGATATAATATTATACAAATGGTTAGAATAGTATTTCAAAATATATGCATAATATTTTAGTAATTAAAAGATGCATAGCATATCAAATATTCTTAATCATGTTTCTTAAAGATTTATTACTATATAAAGTGAATAGCATATTAAATATTCTTAATCGGTTTCTTAAAGATTTATTACCATATAAAATAATTAAGATACTCTCTTTTATTTAATAAATATTACTAACATTATTCATGGAGATTTTGTGCAGATTTAGCTCAGGTCAAGAGATACAAGATATTCAAAATGACAGGATCAAAAATCTGCCAATAAAATCATAGGATCTGAAAACTTGGAAAGTGGATTTTTATGGTAAGTCTAAACCTATGAGATCTAGGATTTCTAATTTGAAGGCTATATAAAAGACCGATGGCTAAAATTAAAACTCATCATCTTTACCACAAAGCAAATCACCGTCAAAGAATAAGAGATCCACGACAGGTCCACGATTCGACGTGATACGGCGACGTGAAAGTCGACGGAACATCTACTTCCTACGGGGCAGAGATCGAGAAAAACTTCTTCCTCTTGTAATCTAAATTCGTAGGATTTGTACTTGTGAAGTTGATTAATAAAGGTAGATCATTTTTTTTAATTATTTATTTTCTGTATTTTTTCTCCATTATGATTTCTTTAACCATCCTTTCCTTTTCTTCTCAAAATACGCGTGAGTAATTCGTAGCTTGCTAAGGTTCGTAGGATTAGAGTAGAACAATGGATGAGAAAATATTTTAACTTCTTTTAAATCTTATGAAGTTTATAAATTTTAGCAATAGAATCGTTAACATCCTAATCGGGCGCGCTACCAATTTATTGCTAGTCTCGACCGCGATTTGAGATCAGATTAACAATTGTTTTGTTAAGGGCTAGACATGAATAGAGATCAATGAAAGGACAAGGGTCAATAGTGAGGAAATCCTAGTTTCTTCCAAGAACCCTAATCCTCATTCATCACCATCGATCTAGTTTTAAATTTATCAATAGATAAAAGGAGTAATCTTTATTAGTCATCCTTGACTACTAAATCTTAACGAACCCTACAAGTCTTTTTCTTATATAATTTATATCCGTAATTAATTTAGATATTAAATAAACTATTCTCCTTTCTTCTTTTATTTTATTCAACTCCTCTAAAGTAAGATTAAAAGTTCCACGCATCCCTGCGGACGGCCCGTACTCATCTCGGCTAGCTACACGCGATACTGTTATTGATTGCGGTTATACTACTACACTTTTTCACGATCAATCAGCCCACCACATATACTCCAAAACTGGCCTGCTCTACTCCTTTTAAAGTTTTTGGCTTCAAATTTTTTCAGTGTTCCAGGCTCTGGGTTTTGGTGTTTCAGGTGTTGCTAGTTTTTGTTTAATTTGCATGTGATGTTAACTTTCTGCAAAGGCACTCAGAGTGTTTCGTAGTCATAATTATAACATGTATTCGGGTTATATAGACGACGTTAAAAAGTTCGAACGGTTATCAATAACCCATATTTTCCCTAGCTGGAAATTTTCCAAGAGTTGGATTTTTTTGCTAGTTTAAAATCTTCAGAAAATCATGCAAACGATTCTGTGGACTTTATAGAAGAACGATACACAAACTCGACTTTTTAGATCGCGGAACCGCAGTATTACCCTAGGGTTTGCCGCAGTTCCGTTGCGACATGAGTGAGGCATGGGTCGGCCCTTCTACGGATGGTTCATAGGAGCTGTGGCATGTTCTGGGTACTTTTTGAACTCCGCTCAAGTGTTGAGCTCTTTGGGAAATTTTGGGTATTTGTTTATTCGATCGAAAAGTTTAACACTGTCTAGCTATCTGTGATTGTGATACAATATTTGGAATCCAAATAATTAGTTATGAGATAACTAGTTTGAATTTTATAAATTTAGCAGTTTAGTCTCATTTGATCGGTTGCCACGGAATTTTGATGTGGATCAAAAGTCCGTCGCAATTACGTAGTGTACGTGGATACTCGCTGGGTTACCTTACTAGATAGCCATGCCCTATAGCCTCGACCAAGTGACTGTAGGAGAACCCCGTTGCCAAAAGCATCCGTCTGGGTGCTCGCGGCCGCGGTGTTCCGCCTAAGTGCACTTCGTCGACTGTATCGGGGGTGCGGCCGTCTACTAAAGTTTCCGATGAGCATTTGATCAGGATGTCGAGAATCTTGTTGAATTCCACGACTTGATATTGAAAAGTGTTTTCGATATCGAGACTAAAATCCGGGGTTTATAATTGTTAGGAATATGATGTCTAAGGAATTCATTTGGTTAGGCATGAAATCCAAAGTATGTGATATTTTGGGTTTATGATGTCTTAGGTGGTTGCGGATTCCAATTGTTGTAGTTTTTCACTTTCTTTTTTGCGACCGTAAGTGTAATATGTAGTGTATCGCCGGTTTCATTGCTATACATCAACGACAATTGGGATATGTATATTTACTTACGTTGATAACATGTGATGTTATGTGTTGCTGTGATATGTTATATTGGATCATCGTGTTTTGAATAGCCGGGGTTTTTATGTGAGATGAGAGTTTTTCATTTTCATTCATGTAAAAACTTGTATGTAATATTCTTTTATTAGGGCACTTCCGAGTTGAGGATGATACCATTATTGATGTATATTATTTACTTTTCCGCATTAGGATAGACCCAGGAGGAGAGCACAAGTAACCGGGTACTAGGGTCCAGTGGGAGACCATCTCGAGGAGTCGAGACCGAGTCTCCTAACTCTAGAATTGGTAGGGTTGCTTGCCGCTCTCGTAGGGGTCTAGGGATGTGGGTTTGGCTATTCATCGCTTCCGTGGAATCCGTGTTTTATACAGGCTTAATTTAAAACCCGGAAATCCTAGTATATCCAATATTTCATATATGTTCTTCTGCTGCTGATATTTTGTGATGTGATCACTTGATATGTTCTGAGATGAATGCCTATATTATATATATGATATATAATAACTATTGATGCTTTCGTTTCTTTTGTGATGCTTGGGAAGCATATTTGATGGGACTTCATTAATGAGATTAATGAAATAAAAGAAATCTAAAGATATTGTAGAAACTTGTTTTAAAAACCGGTAGCTCTAGTTCTTACTTTGCATAGCGGTATTCCTTGTAGAATTTCCAGCACCTTATTCAATAAGGAAAGAGCCAAGATCCCTTCACCGGGAGTGACCTTTTTAGCGAAACTAGCAGATACTACAACCCACTCGGTTTGTCTTTTGATTGCTTCTATAGTTTTTTGCTTTGCGTAGTGGTATTTTTGAAATATCCTACACCTCATTCGATGAGGATAGAGCCGAGATCCCTTCACCGAGAATGATCTCTTTAGCGAAACTAGTAAAAGCCTTAAAAACACTCCTTTTCAAAATCACTCGATTCTACAACGATATCAAGTTCATTACACAAAGGGTTTTCTTAAAAACCTGTCGTAGCCCTCCGTCATTTCAGATAAGTGCTACTTAGTATTCATGCTACGTTTGTTTGCCTTCGTCAAGGCGTAGTGTACGGTAGCTAACTTGCGCTTATCTGCTAAAGCATGAGATGCGATTGGATTAGGGTAGTCGTGGGACTTTGTTGGCCTTCGTCAAGAATCGTGCGAATGGGTTTAATTCAATCATGAAATGTACGGGTTGAACTTGACTAGCGGCCTATGGTTTGTTGGTCTTCGTCAAGGTCATAGGAAGCTAGGGGCAAAATATTATTGGGAATTTCAAGTTTTGAAATTTGCAATGAGATTGCATACCTTCTTTGAGATAGTTGGATCCCAATACCCACTGCGGGTAAGAGTTACTCATAGGAGAGTTTTACATATTACAATTAACTGATCAAGTAGGTGTCTAGAAAGATGTCAACGGGGTTACGCCCTTGGGAAAACGAGGTTTATTTTAATTAGGTCCATGCGAAAGCACGGGGAGCCTCCTTCAAAGTACCGGCACTGGCCTGGCTGAAAGATTGGCGAACTTGTAGGGTGTAATTAATCCCGGCTAGTCTTTTCTTTTAGGGTTTGAAGGAAGATTTGATAAAAACAGTGGGAGTCATCCTGATTACATAAATTAATAACCAACCCAATCTTGTAAGAGCGCACGCAGAGTGCTTTCTTCTCTCTCTCTCCTGGTAGAGACCATTTCACGCCTTAATCACGATAATAATATGGATGTATTGACCGGATCCGCTTGTTATACTGAGCTAGGGAACGTTGGTCCCGCTCTACTTTATAATTGTTATAAGACCGAGCAGGAGATAGGGGATTACCAGGATTTCCGTGCCGCCCAAACGAAGAATGTGCATGATAATGCATCTTTTTCAGGTGTGTTCGTTACAGAGAACTATTTCTCAGTATTCTCTACGTCCTGTGAATGAGATACCGGATCAGGATCCCACATATGTAATCTGTTATATGGGCTACAGATAGGTAGAGAGCTGGGAATGGGTGATAAGTTTCAAGAGTTGGAAACAGTGCAATTGTTGCAGCCCAAGTCGTTGGCGGTTATCATCCTGTATTACCAAATACATTGATTCTTATCGATTGTTATTAGATACCGAACCTGATATACAACATCATATCAGTCTCTTTATTTAGTAAAGAAGGATATAATTTTGTATTGATGGATAATGTTTTAAATATTTCCTATATCAAGAGTTGATCGGATCAGGCACGTTATTTAATAGCTTATATATTCTAAATCAAACTGCAGTTCTTAACGTACAAAACACACATAAGAGGAAGAGTTCAAAAATGAATGAATCCTTCTTGAGGCATTATAGACTAGGTCATATCAATGCGACCCGACTAGCTAAGTTACATAAAGATGCGTATTTAAATCAGTTTGAATTTACATCTTATGAAACTTGCCAGTCATGTCACAAAGATAAAATGACCATCGCTCCGTTTACTAGAAACAGAGAAAGAGTTAATGAACTCTTGGGATTGATACATGATGATGTATGTAGGTCCCCTGTCTACACATGCCAGGACTGGTTCTTTGTACTTCATTACATTCACTGATGATCTCTCAAGATTCGGACATATGTTCCTGTTGAAACACGAGTCTGAAGCTTTTGAGAAATTCAAAGAATATAAGTCTGAAGTAGAGAACCAAAACGGGTATAAGTATTATGTCCTTTGATATGACCAGGGAGGAGAATACTTGAGCACGGAGTTCCTGGACAAGTCAAAAGGAGAATGAGATTCTCTCTCGGCATTACTCCTCCGCATACACCACAGCACAACGGTGTATCGGGGCAGAGCAATCGCACCCTATTAGATATGGTGTGCTCTATGATAAGTACTACTGAGTTGCCTATTTCTTTTTTGGGAATTATGCACTTGAGAAGTTGCATACCTATTGAATAGGGTTCCAATCAAATCAGGTGCCTACTACTCTATATGAGATATGGTATGGGAAGAGCCCATGTCTTAAGTACGTTAAGATTTGGAGTTGTCTGGCCTATGTCTAAAAGCAAAATCCGGACAAGCTCGAGATAAGGTCAAGTCTGTGGAAGTTTGTTGGATATCCCAAGCATTCACAAGGGAATATCTTCTACCGCATCGAGGAACAAAATGTGTTTTATTTCTTGGCATGCCACCTTTATAGAAAATGAATTTTTTATGGATGAAATTAGTGGTCATGAGGTAGAACTGGAATAAGTTCCAGCTATACAAACTACAGCTGATGATTTGGTAGAACCGAAGGATTCAATAGCTCCTGACGAACCTCAGCCTCTCCGCCGATCTGGTAGGGTTCCTCATCCGCCTGAGAGATACTTCGGTTTTCTTAATGACAGTGGGAGCAAGGATTGCATTATGAGATGATGACCCAACTAAGTTTCGAGCAGGCCATCAAGAGTGGGGACTCTGTAAGAATGGCTGGATGCTAAGCGATTTGAGATGGAATCTATATACACCAACAAAGTATGGACTTTGGTTGCTATATCTGAAGGGTTAAACCCCAATCAGGAGCAAGTATATCTTGAGAAGATTACTTAGTGTAGATGGAAAAGTTGAGACTTTCAAATCTAGACTTGTTGTAAAAGGTTTTTCGTCATCGACCAGGTGTGGATTATGATGAAACCTTTTCTCCAGTGACTATACTTAAGTCCATCCGGATCCTACTTGCCATTGCTACATACCATGACTACGATATCTGGCGGTTGGGTGTCATGACGGCTTTTCTAAATAGTGATTTAGAAGAGAGCGTCTATAAGTACACAGCCAGAGGGCTTCGTAGACAGTGGGAGCAACGGAAACGTGTGCATGTTGCTTTATGGGTTAAAGCAGGCATCGCGGAGTTGGAACATCTGTTTTAATGTGGTAGTCAAAGCGTTTGACTTCATCAAAATGGTAGATGAACCTTGTATATACAAAAAGGTAGTAGAGAGTAAGGTGGTCTTTCTCGTATTGTACGTAGATGACATACTCTTGATAGGGAAGGTGTTTCCTATGCTACACTCGATCAATCTCCTCTTATCACAATGATTCTCCATAAAGGATCAAGGTGATACATCCTAAATCCTGGGTTTTAGATCTAAGCGAATGCTAGGATTCTCAGTAGGTGTAGTGAGATGGTGTCAATCGATCCTGGGGAGAATCACTGGATAGCTTCCGGGATGGTAAGGTCGACTGAATGTCAGTCACATGCATTGTCTTATCCTCAGTGGAGGGACGGTATGTTGGAAGAGTTCCAAGCTAAATACCGTGGCAAACTAGATGATAAAGGATGGATACATCGCTACCAAAGATGTTACCAAAGAGATAGTCTGGGTGTATATTAGTTCATGAGATGAACTTCGTTCCTACCATTGTGTGACAATAGAGTTATGGCTTATGCCTAGGAACCTCCGTCCCATTAGTGACCCAGACATATTCTAAGGCAGTATTACCTGATCATGGAGATGGTTGATCTCCACGGAGATCGAGATTAGGAGAGTAGACTCAGAGGACAACACGGCGGATCCACTCACAAAGGCCTTTTCCCAAGAGAGACTTTTATGGGATGGTTGAGTATGAGATACTACAACCACTGCTGATTGTTGGGTATTGGATACTACAACATATGGCCCTAGTGCAAGTGGGAGATTGTTAGTAATATGTATGCCCTAGAGGCCATTGTTGTACATATGATGTATATTATAGTGGATGCTTGGACATATATAGGGAGGACTTTCTTGCTCGACATGATAGTATGCTATCTGGTTACTCTTTATCTTAACGTATACACTGACTGTCTCTCTGTTACATGTTGATAAAGCCCTTAGGATGTTTACTTGACTATCTGGATTATGATGCGGATCATGCTAGTGGGACAAAGGTAGTCCGTGAGTACATCCTTTAATATCCCTAGTCGTGGATGTATTGAGACGGGGCATCGGTATACCAGAGTAGACTAGCGTATACCTTCTCGACCCATGTAGATGGATGATGGATGATCCTATATCCATTTGTGTTTGACATCAGAGATGATATACGGGTGCTCAGTGGAGACTGGGTACACTGGACAGACTCGCCGAGAACTCCTAGATGGTATTATATCTCACGTCAGATGGCAGTTCTGTGGTGACACTGGTACAGGTTAGTCTGTCGACCTGAGATCGTCATAGAGTCTTGTGTGATTCCCACTGTGCTTTGATTTCCACCTTACCACGTTCAAGAGAACGTGCAAAATAGTGGTTTTTGGGTACAGTCCCGAGTCACATGGAGGCAATGAGCAATAGGATGGGATTTCGTCTCTCTCGGTATTGGGGGTTAATATTGCGCTGTGCTCGATTGGCCATAACAGTAAGTCCCTGACCAGGGCCGTTTTTGAGATTTACTGGTAAGAGTTATCAGTAGTTTCTCAACCCGTTATAAGTCTCACATCGGCATGACTTATCAAGCTATTGGGGTCTGACGTTTACCACCCCCAGACGAGATATGCGACATATCAGAACGAAGAGACTGGACTGTACGGCAGTGTTACTGATTGGATTCGTAGGAGTATGAGCAGGCTTGCTTGTTGATCTTCTGATTGCTCAATACCCGGATGGCCGTTACGTTTAGCAGACCGCTTACGGCTTGTGGGTGTTTGATATGATCATCACCTACTGCCGGCGTATTGACGAGTCTTTAGAGTTCTACACAGAGGTTTCCTTGTTCATGAGAAATGAAGTAGGAGCACATATGTGATATGTGCGGGACCGAGATTAATGCACGTATGTGATACCGCATTCTATTCTCGTGATATGTGATATCGGTCGGTTATATGTTATATAGCCGGGTTATCAGATCAAGTGTTGATTCGATAAGTTGATTCATATGATATTAGTCGGTTATATGTGATATAGCCGGATTATTAAATCAAGTGTTGATTTGATAATTTAATATATAATTATATATTTGATATATTATCTTACATTAACTAATATTTTCTCACTAATCATTTATTTTTCTCACTTGTGTGCATATAATATCTATGTGATATATATTAATGTACAACTATTGTGTCATGCTTGATGCCACATGTGACATGGGTGTATGAGACTCACACCAAGCTTATGATAATGTATGGTTTTATTTATTTAAAGTTAATCAAAATTAGTTGGTAATTAGTCACATGGCTGAAGCTTGTAGAAGCTTGTGGAACCATTGACCAAGTCCACTAATATTGTTTTATTTGTAGATATTTATTAACCTAACCATTATTGTTTAGGCATGGTTTATTCTCTACATGGATTAGTGTATGACACTAACTCACCCATGGTTGCTATTCTCACCTTATGAGTTCATTCTCTCATCTTCATTTTTCTTCATCTTCTTCTTTATTGAGAAACCTTGCTAGTTTTTCTCAAGGTGAGAAAATATTGTGAGAAAAACAAATCTAAAGTGAGCCCATTTCCTACTTCATCATCCTATACTATTAGCCATTTAGTTTAGGGTGTTTGTTTCACTAATCTACAATTAGTGAAGATGTAGCATGAGCTTGAGTCTCATCGACATAGATCATCTTCGGCCTCGAAGATTTTGAGCAAGGTTGTTCATTTCTTTAAGTGAACCCTTACTAGAGTTCTGGTGTTCACTTCTTGGAGCGAAGGGACTACTACACGGAGCTTTAGAAGTGAAGGACCGGTCTACAAAGGTTGTATTCCTCATTCACTTAGTATGCTAAGTTGTTTGTATGTTGTTTTGTTTAAATCTCTAGTTAAAGATTCTAGGTTAGGGTTCTTTAGAACGGCAAAAATTTGAAAACGGCATGGACGATGCCTCCCGAAACCTTGCTGCCACCCTAGGGAACCCTGCAAATACATGCACTTTTTTTTATTCATATATATATCGATATAATAACCTATCATGTTGCAAGTTAAAACTTTCCTGATCGGATCTCACGTCGGGGTACTACGTCACGTTCAACGTCGGATAAACGTCGCGATGCAACTCACCCGCGTGCAGGACTTTGGCCGAACAATAACATGATGTGATGATTTGGCTGGATGACGACAGTGATTGGGTCGTTTGGATCATCGGCGACATGTGCGACTCCGGCAAAACGATTAAGAACCGATCAAGAAAGAGAAGAAAGAAAGAAATGAAGAAGTGGAATGAGGGTGGTTGCTTGGTTGGGTTTCTGGGGATAGAGGACAGAGGTGAAGACGAAGGCGACGATGGGCCGGTGTCGATGGCGAGGGAGCTACATCGGCCGTGGTTTCGTGGGTTGCTGTTGGAGTTAGGAAGGTGGTGAGGTCGATGGTGGTTATGGTTTGTGGTGTCGGGGAGAGGAGAGGGAAGTGAGGCGGTGAAGAGGGTGACGACGGTGAGGTCTCCGGTGAGGGGTTAGGTCGCGGGAGGTTGCTGCTGGGGGTCATGGGTTGCGGAGATAGGTGTGCAGGGTGTTCAGGGATGGAGAGAGAGAGAGAGGAAACGGGGTGAAGGGTAGGGTGAAGGTGATGGCGACGGCGAGTCACCGGCGATGAGGGTAGAGGTTCTTGGGTTGCAGGTAGTGGTTGCTAGAGGTTGTGGGTTCTCGGGGATGGAGAAGATAGGAGGCGAGGAGAGATGGCGGCGGAGGTTGTGACGAGGGCGAGGAGGTGGTGGTGACGAGGTTATGGGGAGGTCGACGGCGAGGGCGCAGGCCTGGGGCTAAGGTTCGGCTTGGGTTTCTCGTCGCGAGGAAGAAGAAAGAAAGGAGAGAGAGGTGTTTTTTTTAGGTTAATATAATTATATATATATATTTTAGAAGAGAGTGTAGAGAGACAGAGGGATAGAGAGAGAGTGTGTGTGTGTGAGAAGAGTGAGATAGGAGAGAGAGAGAGAAAGGATTTTGATAGGATAATAATTATTTATTAATATATATATATATATATATAAGTATATAAGTAACTTTTAAATTATAAAGAATATTATAATATATATTAGGTTTAAACAGCTAATAACAAAATACTCCGAAAAATACCCGGGTCTCCTAAAAATCTAGTTTTAAAATATGGAGAATATACGTACAAGCTAAAACTATAGTGTGATTTCCGGGTAAAAAATGCATACTCCCAAGTATGGATCTACGTAAATACACGTAGCGATCCAAACGAGTCTGTTTTATCAATTTGGACATGAACACGATGCATGGATGCAAACATATGATATGGGGTATGATAACATGCCATGCTAGATATCAAAATATATTATCTGGCTATTATTTATATTATTTAAAATATATGCGGATAAATATATCATATAAGTGTATATCGAATCTAGATGTGCACAGATCCTCTGTTCTAGCAAATATATAACATAATCTTGAACCATAATGGGTTTTAAGTATGCGGGTCGGGTCAGATACTAACCACAGTTACCAAATGCACTATCTGCACCCAAAAACAATAATAAACAAGAAGTTGTCGTAATTTTGGAAAAATACCCCAAATAAAATATCGTATAAATGCAATAGGGTGTTACATTATACCCAACTGCAAAAGAATTTCGTTTTCGAAATTCCCGGAACAAGAAAAGTCAAGAAAACACGAATCTAAGAAAAGTGGTGTGGAAACTTCTGTTGGATCTCGTCTTCACATTCCCAAGTCAATTCTCCGTACGAACGATTCCCCCATGAAACAAGTACTAGAGGGATAACTTTGTTCTTGAGGACCTTGTCTTGTCGATCCACAATAGCTATCAGTATTTTTTCATATGTTAAGTCCTCCCTGTCAGCTCCGAGTGATCTAGGATGTGCGTCTCATCTCGAACGTACTTGCGGAGTTGAGATATATGAAACACTTCATGAACACCCGCCAAGAATGGTGGTAAAATCAATCGATACGCTACCTCTCCAACACGCTCGATAATAACGAAAGGCCCCAAGAATCGAGGACTAAGCTTGCCTCAACTACCAAATCGAATCACTCCTCTGGTCGGTGATATCTTCAAGAATACAAGATCAACAACTGCGAACTCAAGAGGTCTTCGTCCTGGCCCAACTTTTCATTCGATCTTGTGCTGCCTTAATATGATTTCGGATCAAGTTGATTTTCTCCACTGTTTGCACAATAAGATCTGGTCCCAATAATCTTTTTTCTCCAACATCATCCCAACGGACGGGTGAGCGACAATTACGATCATATAATGCTTCGAATGGAGCCATCTGTATAGTCGCCTGAAAACTGTTATTATAAAAAAACTCCACCAAGTGCAAATGATCCTCCCATGAACCCTTGAAGTCTAACATGCACACTCTCAACATATCTTCAAGAGTTTGGATCTTTCTTTGAGACTGACCATTTGTCCGAAGATGATAGGCGGTGCTAAACTTCAACCGAATCCCCAAACTTTCCTGTAGACTCCTCCAAAAGTGCGATAAAAATCGAGTATCATGATCTGAAACGATGCTCATGGGTACTCCATGCAATCTCACAATCTCCTGTATGTACCGTTCTGCTAAAGTTTTCGTCGACTGACCAACTCGAAACGGTATGAAATGAGCTATCTTGGTCAATCGATCAACAATCACCCAAACTGCATTATTGCCCTTTGGACTCTGTGATAATACTGTCACGAAATCCATGGTCATATGTTCCCACTTCCATTGAGGAATCGGAAGTGGTTGTAATAAACCAGCTACCCTTTGATGTTCAGCCTTGACTTGCTGACATACCAATCACTTCGATACGTAGCGAGCAATCTCCCTTTTCATGCCTTCTCACCAGAAATGTTTTCATAGATCTCACTACATCTTTGTGCCTTCCGGATGTATGGAATATGCAGAACTATGAGCCTCCTTCATGAATTCTTCATGAACGTCTCCTTTAGGCACATATAAACAGCTCCCATATCGTAACGAACCATTTTCATGAATTAACAATTCCGTTCGAAGTCCTGCTTCAACTTGTTCTCGAAACTTCTACAACCTTGGATCGTGCGACTGCACTGCTTTAATACTACCGATCAAGGATGACTGTACTTACCACTGCATCAATTGTCTCGAAGAATTCGGTAGTACAATCTCCAACTCGAACCTCTGAAGATCAGCTATAATCTTCTTCTGTGCGGTCAACATCCGTATTGCTGGTAACCGACTTAGTGCATCCGACACTATATTAACTTTTCCCAGATGGTATTTGAGATCAAGATCATAGTCGGCCATCAGCTCTAACCATCTATGCTGCCTCATGTTGAGCTCTTTCTGTGTGAACACATATTTTAGGCTCTTGTGATCGGTAAATACTTCTACCCTTTCGCCCAATAAGTAGTGTCTCCAAATCTTCAAATCAAAAATCACTACTGCTAGCTCCAAATCATGAGTTGGGTAGTTCTTCTCATGAGTCTTCAACTGTCTCGATACATAGGCTATAACCTTCCCATGCTGCATTATAACACATCCCAAGTTTTTTCCAGATGCGTCACTGTGAATAACCAGCCCCCCGGAACCATCTGGCACTATCAGAATAGGAGCGGTGGTCAATTTTTGCTTCAACGCTTCAAAAGCTGATGCATGTTTACCGACGGAAACCGGGAAGACAAACATCTTGCCTGAATTGGGGGGGGGGGGCAGATGCTATTTGGATTTATCCATCCACCTCTCCGAAGATGCCAAGTTGATTTATGACACCGTATATCGGAGGTCTGGATGGATGTGGCCGTTGTAGCAGACCTCGTCAGATTCCCACTCGTTTACGAGGGGTTTTTGATTGTTGGGACGCTCTTCCCTACAGGCGCAAACCCTTGCAGTTAATTACGTTACCGCGTCGCGGGAACCACTTTCTCCTGCTCCAGAAGTTCACTTCGTGTCGTATGTGTTTGTTTTATTTTTGGTTGCCCGTGGATTGTATACGGAGACTAATTTTTGTTGTCGCCCGTAGGGCGGGGATTAGTCCAAATCCGTATTTTCTTAGATTTGGGTTTGTTTGGATTTAAGGATCGTTAACCTCTTTTGAGATCAAGATCGACTCAAATGTTTGTTAAGGATACGTTAATCCGATGTTGGACTAAGATCAACTTAACGGGGATTCATGATCATTTTTTGATCCAACAAAAGAGCATTTGGGCTCTATGGTTTTAGTTTAGGGACGTTACGGTCCATTGGGTTTAAGGACATCATAGTCCATAGAGTTTAGTTTAGGGACGTTGCGGTCCATTGGGTTTAAGGACATCATAGTCCAGAGAGTTTAGTTTAGGGACGTTGCGGTCCATTGGGTTTAAGGACATCATAGTCCATAGAGTTTTGGCTCATTGGTTTGGGGGTGTGCCAATAGTTATTGGTTATTGGGACCCTCCACCTCTCTGAAGACGTTGAAAGATTACAACGACATGTATCAGAGGTGTGGAGAGATGTACCCTTGAAACAAATCCCAAATCGAGGAGTTATCAGTTCTGAGCATAGAGGCTCGATTTGCTTGGAGATTTAATCTCAGGAGGAACTTAACCGATTTGTGATTGAAGTTGGTTCCTTATAGTGTTAAACACTAACGTATGCTTAGTGCTCACGTGCCCCCACGTGCGGCCTTAAAACAGTGTCAAACACTAAAATCTGGGGCGCTCACGTGTGGCACGTGAGGCGCTTGAAAGTTGGTGCTGCTTCTTTAGCGCTATTCCCTTATTCCTTTTATATATGCTAAGCCCTATTGGGGATCATGTGCTCTCACATGAGACGCCCCTAAAATGGGAACTATCTTGGGTTTATTCCTTTTTTCCTTTTAAAAGTGCTGAGCACTTTTAGGGGGTCACGTGGGATCACGTGAGGCGCCCCAAAAATGGTAACTGTTTTTGGGTTTATACCCTTTTCGTTTGGAAGTGCAAAGCACTTTTTTAGAGGGTCACGTGGGATCACGTGAGGCGCCCTGAAAATGGCAACTGTCTTTGGGTTTATACCTTTTTTCTTTTGGAAGTGCTAAGCACTTTTTAGGGGGTCACGTGAGGCGCCCTAAAAAAATGGTAACTGTCTTTGGGTTTCTACCTTTTTTCTTTTTTGTATAAGTGCTTTTCACGTGGAGATACGTGATTTGCTCTCAGTTGTTCTCTTTTATTCATCAAGAGTGCTCACGTGGGAGCACGTGATATGCCATTATCATGTTGGGTGCTAATCTTTCTACGTGCATGGAGATCTTGAGTTTTGAGACTTTCAAGCCCATTGTTTTATAAGAATTAAATTTTTATATAGGGTTAAACCATATTTTTACTATAGGAATTAAATTCCTATATGTTCTTGTAAGAATTAAATTCTTTGAACTTAGTTCTTTCCCCTAAGTTTGAATCTATATAACAGAATCTCCCTGATGAGAATTAAATTCTCAACTTGTGGGGAGATCTGCTTTTGCAGATCTCAACCAGAGGAAGAACTAAGTTCTTTTTTTGAAGAGTTCAACTCTTGTGGAGGTAAAGAAGAGGTAAGATGTTCTCTGTGTTTCTTTTTTTCTCTTACTGAGGGTTACTATTTCTTTTTGAGGAGATCTTCTTTTCTCTACAGAATTAAATTCTCTTTTCTTTTTACCTTACCAGGGGGTTTTCCTCTCTTTCTCTGTCTCTCCTTCTCTGTGTATCTCCCTCTGTATCTCCCCCAGACTCGAAATCTTGGGTCCTTTATATAGTGGAGGCACATTTGGTTAAGGAAATCTCTCATTTGAGAGATCTCTAATCGATTTGGGGATTTTATCCCCCGTTGGATCTTCGATCCCAGGCCTTCTATTTTACAGAAGATATTTTTCTTATTTTTAAGAAGATTGGGAAAATATTTTCCCACACAGAGCTTATTCTGTAATTTGGTGATTTTTTAATCACTATCGGATTTTTAATCCAACGGTGCTCTGTTTTACAGAACGTAATCTTTCTTATTTGGAAAGATCTAAGGGAATATTTTCCAAATAAGGCTCATGTCCCTTAATTATTTAGAATTTAATTCTATCGGCTCATAAGGCATTAGAAGCCCTCATGTGCAGCACGTGACTCTAAAAAGTCAACCCCAACAAAGAGCATCACGTGTTGACACGTGAGTTTCTTTTTACCAATTATTTTTTTTAAGAAAGCGCCTATATACCTTGTATACAGATGCTCACGTGCTTGCACGTGAGGCTTGGTTTTAGCCTTATTTGTTAAGCGCAGAGCCTGTAATCTTGGCTCCAAGGCGCATCAAGTGTGGGCACATGATGCTCCATTTGAAGAATTTTCCTATTGCTTTTATTTATTATTTATTTTTCATAAGGGAACAAATGCCCCCACAGCGTTGTTCTCACGTGGCTTGCACATGAGTGCAACGCTGTCACCTTTACAGCCGTTGGATTGTCTAGGGGAACGGGGAGGTGAACCGCCCTTGTCACGTATTATAAATGCAAGGGTTTGGTCTTTTAGGCAGCCACCGTTTCTTTCATCTTCTTCCTTCTTTGCATTCTTTGAGAATTTAATTCTCCTCTTCAGAGCTTAGCTCTCTGCCATTGCAATTCCAGAGTTAAACTCTGTTGGAAAAAGAAACCCTTCTTAGGTAAAGATCTTGAACATCAAAAAACCCTTTTAATCAAAATTTCTGGATTTTAAATACACCATAAGACGTGATCTTTGAATAGTAGACCTTAATTTCATGGGGGTTTTTGGAATTTAATTCCACTGTTCAAAAGAAATTTAATTCCTCCCCGAAGAGTTTAGCTCTAAAGATCAAGAGGACCCTCTGGGATCTTCACTCCTAGGTGTTCTTGAAAATCTTTTCCAATGGATTTTTCCTTTATTTTCACCCATTTGACAGAGTTTGTAATGGGTGTTCTTTTGTGAGGATGTCTCAAGTCGTTTAAACTCCAATGTGCATTTATTGAGAATCTTTTTTTATTCTCACAATGATTACCCTGCCTCATGATTGACGAGCCGCCATACTGATTTTGTGGGGTCCATTATTTTTGCAATCAATGGTCCCATGGAATAAACTTCTTGTCTTTTTCTTCTGCTGTTTATATATATATGTATGCACACACACACACACACATACGTATAAGTTGCATTAATAGCTTTCCTTCCCTTTATTTTACGAACAATGGCTTCTCTTCCCTACTTTCCTTTTACTCGCTTAGACGCTGCTTTTCCACAATCGCCGTCGGACGAAGAAGCAATGGCGATAATCAAAGCCCATGACAGGGACTGTTCCAGTTTTCTCTTGTGGGGAACTTGGTATGGGCATATCATTCGGGGCCGCCACAGCTTTATTTGCGAAGTGCCAACAGAGCCTCTCCGTCTAATTTCGCCGATGGAGCGTCTGCAGACCGCTTTTGTGGTGGAGGCGACTGATTGGACTCCTATAGGCCGGCTTGAGCCGTCGACAACTGGGATACCCAACTAGCCTTTGCCGGCCATAGAAATCTTGGGGCGTCGCATTTGTCAGGGTGAAGCCCAACCCTGGGGACAAATTTATAAGATAGGGCTTACCCCTCGCCACCCAACGGGCTACCTTCCCTAGGCTCGATATGTTCTGTCCGCCCATCGTGCGCGATTGTAGAAGGTCGGGCTCTATCAGGCGGTGTATGCATCCCTTTTTCATTATCTGTCCCCTCATGTCTGGTGGGTTAAGGTTTTTGTGAACCAGTGGAATCTTCCCACCAACACCTTCTTGCTAGGGGATCGCGAGGTCTCTATTTCATTAGAAGAGTTTCGCAAGCTTTCAGGACTACCAATCAGGGGTGAGCATTATGAAGAGTTGCTGCCTCCCGATGAGTATGTGTTTAATACGATGCCGGCTTCGCTTGACGGCTTGACGACTGAAAACGCCGTCCGCTATAAGTACCTTAGCTTAATCAAGGTTTTGGTTAACTTTGAGAAACTGTTCGTGGCGTCAGAAGGGCATGGCGTCACTTTTGAGAGCTTCATTGCCTGCTTTATCCGCGAAGATGCTTTGTCCAATACGGCTCCAAAGTTTGCGAACATTAACGACCCTTTTGGGTTTGGGCTAAATCAATTGCCGACCAAAGAAGAAGATTTACCGCAGTTTTATATCCCGATCTTGTCGGCCGTGTCCTTTGATTCGATTGCGGCTCCAGTCATGGACGAAGAGACCATCTTTGTCGGCTTTATCGGCCTTTGGCTCAGTTGGTTCGCCATTCCAACGCATCGTCGCTTCATGAGAGTTTCAGTCATCTATCTTGCTCATTGTGTGGCTGAAGGGACACGACTGGCCGCGGGTATCGCGGGGCTATCACACTTATACCATGGGCTAAGCGCTGCGGCCAATACTTCGACCCCGGGTGTAAATGTTGTGAGTTTCTCCCTCCACCACTTCACGTCGTGGATCGAGATACTTGTATTAGAGGCGTTCGCAGCGCATCGAAGGCCAGATTTCTATGACGCTTACACCTTCCCGCGGCTCATGAGATTGGTGGATGCTTCTGCTCCTGATCCAACTCAGCTAGGGGCCTTTCGTGTGTTGCTTAACCCGTATGCTAATGAAGGTGGGATGATATTCAACGACCGAGTCCTCTCTGCTCCTTCCGGGCCCGTCCAACAGCTATTCGATTTATCGAAAGGGGAGCACCATCCTTGAAGCCTAAGGAAATTATACACCTGTATTCGATTAGGACGGGCTATTTGGTGTTCCGTCGAAATGATACGGCTCTTTTCATGCGGTATAATTCGCATCGCTTTTCTCGGAAATTGGCCTATAACCAGGGTGTTCCCTTCGAAGCATTTTTTGGTGGAGCCCAACTCGTCTCTGGGAGTTGTTTGTGACGTCATTCATTACTTTATGCGGCTGAACACTAGCTCTCTCTTCATGATCCCAGAGCCCGATTATCTTCCAAGGTCTGTGGGGTCTTTCGTAGGTTGGTATCGCCATCGGGTCGGTCCTGTCATCGCCGAGGAAAGACGGGTACTCTTTGAGTATAGAACTTCAGTTCCAACCCAAGTTGCCAGCACTCCGCTGCGACTGCGGTCAGTCGTTCGCCCTCTTTTAAGGGACAGCGGTCCGGTACTTATCCCGAAAACTGCAGAAGCAGAATCGACTCCTCGTACTGCTGGGATGCCAATGCGCACTAGAGCTCAAGCAAAGGCCTTTGATGAAGTGCCAGTGGCAGTGCCATCAGTGGTGATTTCATCAGCGGTGTCGTCGTCAAAAGGGGATACTGGAGATGAAGTTGGTCAACGTCATGCCAAAGCGCCGAGGGGAAGGAAGCGATCTTCTTCTAGCGTTATCTCCAGCTCGAAAAGGAGGTAGAAAACGGTTGCTGGCTTTCTTAACCTTTTGCTGGAATCCAAGCATATTGTTTAAGATGAGGCAATATCGACGCAAGATCCAGATGATGGTCTCATTTACCCTGGCTCGTCTGCTGAGGAAGCCACGCAACTGGCTGAAACTTTAAGGCGTTCATAGAATGAGACTGAGAACGTGCACATCCCGAAGAGGCCTTACCCCCCGGTTATCTTCTACGAAGATCTCCCATCGCTACTGAGGGTACATATTGGTCCTTTGCGACAGGAAAACAAGATAGCCCTCAAGCAGCCTATCTCAGCCGCTTCCGAAGATGAGCTGGCACTGAAGACTAGTGGCCATGAATCTGCTTTCGAAGCTCGGCGAGCACATCTCCTTGGGAAGGAACTACGGCTTGAAAAATCTATAATAGAAGCGTCCTGGCGTATCGGTATGCACGTTTTCCTTATCTTCCTTTCGGCAAGTAGTTTGTATCGATCTCATATCTTTTTATCATTGCGAAAACTTTGTAGGGACTTCAGTAATGACAGAGTATTTGAGCCCAAGTCATGTCCTGACTGTAGATTCTATATATGTCTCCGATGAGGCACTGGTAGGTGCGGAGGAGATCATTATAGCTTATATTCCTGCTGTGCAACTTCCACTGGTAGCCTCCATTCCCTTGGGGCCTGTTCTTCCAGAAGAGGTGGCCTTATCGGCCGTAGCTCTAATGGATCTTTCTGGTGACGGCTTGGAGATTGTGGAAAGGGTAGTTGAAACCGCCGTCCCTTCATTGGAGCCTGAAGTGGCGGCCGTTGCCCCTCAATTGGAAGCTGTCACTCCAGCAAATGTCTCCGGTAATGTTCCCAAAGGCATGGAGGAGGCTGCCGAGGCTGCTATCCCTCCAGTTCAAGGCGGGAAGAGCATCGAAGGTAGTCTTCTATACTTTGTTTTAATAGTCTTTCTATTATCTGAACCTTTCCTTCCTTTCAGAACTATGGGAATTGGTGGCTTCTATTGTGGACCGATCTCCCAGGAAGTCCTTCCAGTGCTTACTTGACGTAGCTGCCCTACGGGCGATATCCCCGCAAAGCATCGTTCTTTCTTCTAGACAAGGTCTGTGTTCTTTGACACTTTTGCTTTATTATCACTTCATTTATGATGATGCTAACATGTCCTCTGCAGTTCTGGAAGCTGATGATGAAGTGGAGATCCTTGATGAGCCTGGGGATCTTTCAAACCCTCATTTCATGGCTGTGGGTAAGTAAAACTCTGTGCTTGGTATTGTTTTGTTTATTCCACGTTTGCTAGTCTCGCTGACTAGTCATAAACTTTGACAACTTTTCCAGCTCCTGCTCCGTTAGAATCCCAAATCTCTGTGCCACCGGGACCATATGCTCGACGTGCGTCTGAAAGGATGGCGAGACAAAGCATTCATTCCTTGTCGGCCCTTATTGAAGATTTTCGTGCTGGAAGTTCTGTTACGGCTGAAAAATTTGCTGCCTAAGCCAATACTTCTTTGCCCTTCTTTGCTACTTATCATGATGAGACATTGGTGCATGTTTGGGTTGAGTATTGTCGCAGAGTGGAGGCTTGCTTACATAATCTCGAGTGTATACGCCTTCCTTCAGAGCTCTTAACTGGCAAGGTGAGCCTGCGGGGGTGGATTGAGCAGTGCACCGCTAATCTTCAGTCTTGCGAAAAGAGGCTTAACCGGAAATTTTCGGAGAGGGGTCTAGCTTCAAATGCTTTGGGGAACTCCAAGCTCAGCTCACTGCTAAGACCACCCGTGCGTACGAAGTTTGGCGGATGCTTCAGGAAGCTATCACGGAGGTGGTAGCTCTTGATAAATCCGTTATCTTTACCCGTGAGATGGTTGAAGCTCATAAAGTTGCTGAAAAGGAGCTTGAGAGTCAGCTCGCCTCGTATCAGGCTCAACAGTTTCAGGCGGAAACCCATCTTGTAGCAATAAAAAAGCTTGAAGCCGAGGCCCAGCGGAAGAATGATGATTTGACGAACTTACACCGTTCGCCGGCCTAAAGATTTTTTGTATATTCTCCTTTTCTTGTATTTACTCTTAAATGAAAGAATATTTTGTATTCATTTTGATTCTTTTTATGACATGTATCTTGTATTCATTTTGAATTCATGAATAAAAAACATATTTTTTTTTATATCCCATGTTTGCATGTAACTCTGGTGAATGTGGCCCATATGTAGTTTATCTTGATCTTCTTATAGGGTAGCGATGGTTTAGGAAATAGGTTCAGATCTGCCATCTAAGACTTTTCAACTTCATGAGCCGTAAGGGTCTCATAAAGACTTTTCTCCCCATGAGTCGAGAGGATCCCGTAGATGTATTATTTTCTTAGGAATCATGAGGATTCCTAAGTGTGTATTTTCTCTTGAGAGTCGTAAGGATCTCAGAAGAGAATTTTTCCCCTTTACAAGTTGATAGGACTCGTAGGTGGTTGTTTCCTTCCTTGTCGAGATTCGACCTTGGAGAGTGTGGCCCGTGAATAGTATGCAACGACCCGTCTTGGACCGACTTGCAGGGCCCCAGTGCTCAGGAAATAGGTCCTTATCTCCATTGCCTAAGGCTTTCCCCTATGAGTCGAGATGAATCGAGGGATTATTGGTTGACTTGATTCTGAGACGGAGCATTGTTCCAGCGGGGAGGTCATTGGTTGACTTGTTTCCGAGACGGAGCGTTGTTCCGGCGGGGAGGTCATTGGTTGACTTGTTTCCGAGACGGAGCATTGTTCCGGCAGGGAGGTCATTGGTTGACTTATTCCGAGACGGAGTGTTGTTCCGGCGGGGAGGTCATTGGCTGACTTGTTTCTGAGACGGAGCATTGTTCCGGCGGGGAGGTCATTGGCTGACTTGTTTATGAGATGGAGCGTTGTTTTGTGTAAGTCGATGTACAACACCCCAGTACTTGTAGGGAGGCGGAATTTTCAAAAACGAACTTGTTTAGTGAACAAACATCGACTAACCGCTTGAATCGAAGCTAAACGATAACTAACTACAAACATAGAGTTTCTATGCTACTATGTTTAGGGATTATACCTAATGAATCGTGTCCTTCGTCTTTGCGAACTCCACCTCCTCCTCGGCCTTCTCGAAGTAGTAGACGATCCACCCAAGAGCTTTACTCCAAGCTTAGCCTCTAAACTTGAGGCAACTAACCTTCTTTAAGTGCTAATCAAAGAAGCTAGGTGATATAGAGTGAGGGTTATGGTTTAATTAGTCTAACTAATCCTTGTACTCAACACATGAGAGGGGAGGATTAGGGTTTGAAGAGGGAGAGCTTGAGGAGAGAGAAGGTGAAGATAATAATGAAGTGAGAAGAATGAGTTATGATAATATATATCAAGCATTTCTTTTATCAAGAAAAGAAAAGAAATGAATTTAACAACCATGCTTGATAATATCTAGTGATGATTCACATCCATGAGTCATTAAGCATTTATGATGCATTAATGACATGGATGAATCATCCATATAACTCACTAATCACATTCATTGTATATGCCACCTAAAGCTCCTTAGTCACCATCTTCTAGAAGCTTCTCGCGTAATTACGAGAACGCCCCTCCTTTCCGCAAAAATACGGAAAAACTTTAGACTGTATAAATCCAATACCGGATACCAGTAACTGGCTTAAACCAAAGACGACAGGTAAAAACTGTCCGAAAGTCGTACGTGCGAAAACACACGTATGCGTCCGAACCCTTGTCGTAAAACCATACGACCTCTATATCGTTTCTCCTGGAGTAGGGAAACTCTCTGTGTGGGACTCTAGAGACTCGACTACTACGCTGGCAGTGGGTTTAACCACAGACCGCAAGCGGCACTAGCTGTACGTAACGGTCCCCAGGTAGATGTCGATAAGAAGGCCGATGAGGAAACCCATCCGAACTCCTACTGAGCTTACTGTGACAATCTCCATACAGTCCGGTCCGTTCGTCCAAGACTATCGCATATCGGGCCTAGGGGGCAGCAAGCGTCAGTCCCCTAATAGCGGTATAAGTCGTGTCGGAGGGAAGCCCATTACACCCTGAGAAACTACTGGAACTTACCAGCAAATCTCGCTTGCCCTGGCCAGGGACTTTGCGTAATGGC
Source organism: Agapanthus africanus (assembly GCA_030015575.1). NCBI lineage: Eukaryota > Viridiplantae > Streptophyta > Magnoliopsida > Asparagales > Amaryllidaceae > Agapanthus > Agapanthus africanus. The sequence goes on along the minus strand of JASDDO010000019.1, from coordinate 249,103,040 downwards.
TCTCTGACACAGCGCGATATCAACCCCAATACCGGGAGAGACGAATCCTGTCTAACCGCCACTGCCTCCAAGTGCTCGGGACTGCACCCAACTGCTACCTGTTTGCACGACTCCTTTGAGCCGTGGTAGGGTAGCAATCTAAGAACAGTGGGACACACTCGAGGCGAAGTAGCAGTGTCAAGTTTGCGGACTATGCTGTACTCATGTCACCTGGGAACTGTTCACTGACGACTGGTATAAAACCAACCAACAGTTCCCTGTGAGTCCTGTCCGGTGTACCCGTAACCTAATGAGCACCTGTATACTATCTCCAGTACGACGTACTGACGGCTGTGGGACAGACCATCTCCCCAACTGGGATGAGAAGCGTACACACTAGTCTACTCCGGAGTATCGATGCTCTGTCTCGATAATCCAACGACCAGGGACCTGAATAAGAATGTGCTTGTAGACTACCCAGCCCCCACTAGTGTGACTGCCATCACAACGCTGGTAGTCAAGTAAGATCCTAAGAGCTCTATCAATACGTATACTCATATATTAAGATAGAAAAACCAAGTAGCATACTACCATGTTTAGCAAGACTGTTATATACATATGAATATCCCAAGCTTCCATTAAGTAATATACAAACTAGTATGATACAGTAATGGCCTTCTAGGGCATAAACACTAACAATCTCCCACTTGCACTAGGGCCATGTACTAGCGTATCGAAGACCGATGATCTCGAGTAGCCTCTCGAACTGAATCTGAGGTAGGGCCTTCGTGAATGGATCAGCAATGTTCTCTTCAGAAGCAACTCTCCGAACCTCGATCTCCTGACGATCAATGATCTCCCTGATCAGGTGATACCACCTCAAGATGTGTCTGGACTTCTGATGGGACCTTGGTTCCTTCGCTAAAGCTATAGCTCCGTTGTTGTCGCAATACAGAGGTATTGGATCAACTATGGTAGGAACCACTTGAAGTTCTGTTAGGAACTTCTTCATCCAGACTGCTTCTTTTGCGGCATCGCAAGCAGCTATATACTCCGCTTCCATCGTCGAGTCAGCAACGATGTCCTGCTTGGAGCTCTTCCAGCACACCGCCCCTCCATTGAGGGTAAAGACATAACCCGACATGGACTTGGAATCGTCCTTATCATTTTGGAAGCCGGAATCAGCAAAGGCCTCCAACCTGAGGTCTTTTCCGCCGTAAACCAAGAACATCTCCTTAGTCCTTCTCAGGTACTTGAGAATGTTCTTTACTGCTATCCAGTGCTTCTTCCCTGGGTCTGACTGATACCGGCTTACCACGCTCAGTACGTAAGCTACATCTGGTCTGGTGCACAACATCGCATACATTATAGAGCTTACCGCAGAAGCGTAGGGTATAATAGACATGCGTTCCCTTTCCAAATCAGTCTTGGGAGACATCTCTTTGGAGAGGGTGATTCCGTGACAAGCGGGTAGATTACCGCGCTTAGAATCTTCCATACTGAATCTTTTCAGTACAGTGTCGATATACCTGGACTGCGAAAGTTCCAACATCCTCTTGGATCTATCACGATAGATCCGGATCCCCAGAATGTAAGAGGCATCACCCAGGTCTTTCATGGAGAACCTGTGTGACAAGAATCCTTTGACAGATTGTAGCATAGGAATGTCATTTCCTATCAATAGAATGTCATCTACGTACAAGACGAGGAATACGACACTTTTGGCTACAACTTTACTATATATGCACGGTTCATCTGGATTTTTGATAAAGTCATATTCTTTGACTGTCTCATCAAAACAGATGTTCTAACTCCGCGATGCCTGCTTTAGTCCATAAATGGACTTAAGCAGCTTGCATACTTTCCCGCTGCTCCCACTCTGATTGAAACCCTCTGGCTGATCTATATAGACGCTCTCTTCTAAATTTCCATTCAGAAAAGCCGTCTTTACGTCCATCTGCCAGATTTCATAATCATGGAAGGCAGCAATAGCAAGAAGGACCCGAATGGATTTGAGCATAGCTACTGGAGAAAAAGTTTCGTCATAGTCCAAACCAGGTCTTTGACGAAAACCCTTTGCAACAAGTCTAGCCTTATAGGTTTCCACCTGTCCATCTACACCAATCTTTTTCTTGAAGATCCATTTGCATCCTATGGGTTTTACCCCATCGGGAGAAAAGTCCAAAGTCCATACTTTGTTGGTGTACATGGACTCCATTTCGGTCCGCATTGCATCTAGCCATTGTACCGAGTCGCCGCTCTGGATGGCCTGCTGGAAGTCAGTAGGTTCATCATCATCTATGATGCAATCCTCTCTATCCCCATCTATGAGAAAACCGTAGTATCTTTCAGGCGGATGAGACGGCCTACTACTCCTGCGGAGGGGTACGGGAATGTCCTGTTCTTCTTGAACTTCTGGTTCTACCAAACTTTCAGTAGCAGCTTGTGGTTCTGGAATTTCTTCCAGTTCTACTGCGCTCCCACTCTTCTGATTTTCTAAAAATTCAGTTTCTAAGAAGTGGGCATGACGAGAAACAAAAACCTTTTGTTCCTCTGCGTAATAGAAATAATATCCCTTGGAGTTCTTTGGATATCCCACAAGCTTACACTGTACTGAGCGTGCCTCGAGCTTGTCCGAATGCTGCTTTTTTACAACAGCTGGACACCCTCATGTCCTAAAATGTTTTAGACAGGGTTTCTTCCCACTCCACATCTGATATGGTGTGGTAGGCACAGTCTTGGTTGGAACCTGGTTTAAAAGATATGTCGTTGATTCTAGCGCATAACCCCAGAAAGATCGCGGTAACTCAGCATTACTCATCATGGATCGTACCATATCCAATAGGGTTCAATTCCGTCTCTTCGATACACCGTTGTGCTGTGGAGTGTATGGAGGAGTAAGCTGAGAGAGAATTCCTTTCTCCTTTAGGTAACCTAGGAACTCGGCACTTAAGTATTCTCCACCTCGATCAGATCTCAGTGTCTTAATACTTTTGCCTGTTTGGTTTTCCGCTTCACTCTTGTATTCCTGGAATTTCTCAAAGGCCTCGGATTTATGTTTCATTAAGAAAACATGTCCATACCTAGAGAAATCATCTGTAAAAGTAATGAAGTAGGAATAACCACCTCTCGCATGTGTAGACATTGGACCATATACATCGCTGTGTATGAGTCCTAAGAGCTCGCTCGCTCTTACTCCTTGTCCAGTAAATGGAGTCTTTGTCATCTTTCCTTTGAGATAAGATTGACAAGTGTCATAGGTTTGATATTCGAACGAGTCCAAATATCCTTCTCTATGCAACTTAGTCAACCTTCTCTCATTGATGTGACCCAGTCTACAATGCCATAAGAAAGCTTTATTTAAATCTGGAGACTTTCTTTTTAGTGTGTTCTGGACATTGAAAATTTGGAGTTGGTTTAAAACATATATACCGTTATTTAGTGTACCGGACCCAATCAAACCATGATTAAGGTGGATGTTGACAACATCTCTTACAAACGTGAAATCATAACCTTTATTTGATAACAAGGAAACTGATATGATATTACACGTTAAGCTTGGTACAAAATAACAGTTATATAAAACCAAAATGTGTCCACTCGTCAATCCTAGGTGATAATCCCCGATGGACGCAGCTCCCACGCTAGCTCCGTTAGCAACCTTTAGGGTCATATCACCTTCCTTCAGCACTCTACGGTTTCTCAGTGCCTGCAATGAATTGTAAATATGAGATCCTGATCCGGTATCCAATACCCAGGAAGTAGAGTTGATCGACAGACAATTCTCAATTACAAATACACCTGAAGTCGAAGCCACAGCTTGCTTCGGTTCCTGGTTCTTGGCGTTCCACGCCTTGCAATCCTTCTTCCAGTGCCCTTTCCTGTGACAATGGAAGCACTCATCCTGGCCCACTACCGGTACCGCAAACTTTTTCTTTCCCTTCCCTCCCACCTTACTAACACCTCCTCTAGGTCTGGGGACGGCCTTCTTCTTCCTTCCTTTGGCCCTAGCCTTGGACCCGGAAGAAGATGCACCGCCAACAAACATAGCGGGTGTTTCCCTTGCCTTCTGCAAGGTGCCCTCTGCACTCCTTAACATGTTCAGGAGTTCCGGAAGTTCAACTTCTTTTCTTTGAAGGTTGAAGTTCAGGATAAACTGGGCGTAGGTGGGAGGAAGGGACTGGAGAATAAGGTCTGTATAGAGCTCATTATCCAAAGTCGTCCCAAGGTCTGCGAGCTCTTCAATATAGCCGATCATCTTTAGGACATGTTCTCCTACCGATGACCCGACAGCCAACCTCGCTCGAAACAAGTTCTTAGAGGTCTCGTATCTTGCTATACGAGATTGCTCTCCATAAAGTTCCTTTGTATGGAGAAATATGCCATCTAGGTTCATATCCTCGTACCTCCTCTGATGTTCATTGTTCATTGAGGCAAGCACGATGCACTTGGCTTTCGCGCAATCTAAATCCCAGGTTTTGCGGATTTCCTTATCCGCATTGCTGGATTTGGGACTAGGGACAGCAGGTGCCGTAGCGGTGAGGACGTACCCCAATTTGTCATAGGTCAAAACCATTTTGACATTCCCCAGCCAATCTTTATAGTTTGGCCCTGCCAGTATATTTTTCTCTAAAAGTAACTTAAGTCCAGTCATTTTCAAGGTCGCTGCAATTAGGAGAGAGAGAAGAAAACTCTTTAGCATGATGCTCTTGCAAGTTTAGAGTGGTTTTTAGTTTATCTAAACTGGATGGCTCCCACTGTTTCTCGAATCCTTCCTCGAACCATAAAAGAAGAATTAGCCAGGACTATTCTCACTGTACAATACTTACTTAACCGTTCAGCCAGGCTAGTGTCGATACTTCGAGGGAGGTTTTCCAACGCTTTCTCGAAGTTCCTTAATTAAATAACCTCTTTTCTCTGGGGGCGTAACCCCGCTGACACCTTTCTTGACACCTACTTGGTTTATAGCATTGATCGTTAAGTGACGAATCTCCTGATAAGTAGCATATACTCACAGTAGGATCAGGATCCAAATATCATCGTATGATAATGTTGAAGGAATCCTACCAACATTCATCAAACTCCAAATGGTATGCATCTCTTTGCAAATTTCAGTTTCTTTAGAAATTCCCGATATTGATTTTTGCCCCATGTTCTTATGATCTTGACTAAGGGCCAACAAATCATAAGTCACATGTCAAGTTCTGCCCATCATTATCCTGTTGATTTGAACTCATCCGTATATACTCTTGACTAAGGGCTAAACAAAGTAATACGAGTGTCCCAAACCAACTCATCTATCTATGCAACAAATGAATACCCCAGCAGCTAACAATCACTATGTCTTGACTAAGGGCCAAACAAACATAGCTTGAATACTACTGACCATTCATAAGAAATGACGGAGGGCTACGACTGGTTTTGGCGAAACCGTGAACGTAGTGAATTTGATATAACCGAAGGAACCTGATAGCTTTTAAAAGGAGTGGTTAAAGCTCCGCATTTAAAAATATCTGTTTTTAAAATTAACCGAGTGGTTTCTTTTAAATTGTTCCAACGATTTAAACTTTGGTTTGTTTTTCTTTGCATTATAGATAATGCGTCCCATCATTAACCTATCATTGCAGAAAACAACGAAAATACAACGTCCTCTTATGCCATCCGCATTCGCCACGGGGTCCCGTCATCACCCGTTAGGTTACTTAACTAACGACAGAGCGGGGGCTGGGCTAGTGCGGGTGTAAAACATAAGTGACGTCTAAATAGCTATCATATATAGATATTGTACATTCGTCAGACGCAATAATAGGCATTCCAGATCACAGATGAACTTTATTGGATTTGCAAGTAATCCGTGTTTGTTTTGAGCCTGCAACAAAAGACGGATTACACAGTTGTGATGAATAGCCATTACCCCACCCAAGACCCCAACGGGTACGGCAAACTACCCGCCCGGCAGTTTGTGCACCCCACCTTGGGTCTGTCCTAGGAGCAAAAACAGTAAAATGAAATAATACAACGGTGGCTACAACCGCAACCTGGATGTGCCCCGCAAAATAATATTACAACAAATTACATTTACATCAAATGAATTAAATAATAACCCATCACATAACCCCGGCTATACATCACAACAGTCCAACACAGTTCATATCCACAAACAGTAAAAAACCATTACAGAAATGTGCAACCTCCTGCCAACCGACATACTAGCAGTTAGGGGAGGTTTACGAACACATTATACAAACACAGATATAATCCAACAAGCAAATACTGTATAATTTCGATCGATTAAACACTTTTAATTTCGCTCCAATACTTCTCTGTAAATCTGAAACCTGAGCAAAAATAAAAACTTCCAGAAAATACTAAATATCACATAGAAGCAACACAGAAAATTTGGGTTCCTGAATCGCCAACTCGGCGGCGGAAGCGCGGCGGATCGGTGCGATCCGCCGCGGTTCCGCGGCGCTTTAGACGATTCAGGGGCACAAATTTCTTGGGTGTTCTTCTACTGTATTTTTAAGCTTTCTGAACCTCCCTGAAAAATTTTTGGACTTCATTTAAAAATCGACAGAAACTTGTGATTTCGGGTTTTTCCGGTTTCGTTTTTTCCGTTCGAAATTCATACAAATTTGCAAGTAAGTTATTTATTGTTTAGCGAGGCTCTGATACCACTGTAAGTCGATGTACAACACCCCAGTACTTGTGGGGATGCGGAATTTTCAAAAACGAACTTGTTTAGTGAACAAATATCGACTAACCGCTTGAATCGAAGCTAAACGATAACTAACTACAAATATAGAGTTTCTATGCTACTATGTTTAGGGATTATACCTAATGAATCGTGTCCTTCGTCTTTGCGAACTCCACCTCCTCCCCGGCCTTCTCGAAGTAGTAGACGATCCACCCGAGAGCTTTACTCCAAGCTTAGCCTCTAAACTTGAGGCAACTAACCTTCTTTAAGTGCTAATCAAAGAAGCTAGGTGATATAGAGTGAGGGTTATGGTTTAATTAGTATAACTAATCCTTATACTCAACACATGAGAGGGGAGGATTAGGGTTTGAAGAGGGAGAGCTTGAGGAGAGAGAAGGTGAAGATAATAATTAAGTGAGAAGAATGAGTTATGATAATATATATCAAGCATTTCTTTTATCAAGAAAAGAAAAGAAATGAATTTAACAACCATGCTTGATAATATCTAGTGATGATTCACATCCATGAGTCATTAAGCATTTATGATGCATTAATGACATAGATGAATCATCCATATGACTCACTAATCACATTCATTGTATATGCCACCTAAAGCTCCTTAGTCACCATCTTCTAGAAGCTTCTCGCGCAATTACGAGAATGCCCCTCCTTTCCGCAAAAATACGGAAAAACTTTAGACTGTATAAATCCAATAACCGGATACCAGTAACTGGCTTAAACCAAAGCCGACTGGTAAAAACTGTCCGAAAGTCGTAAGTGCGAAAACACACGTATGCGTCCGAACCCTTGTCGTAAAACCATACGACCTCTATATCGTTTCGCCTGGAGTAGGGAAACTCTCTGTGTGAGACTCTAGAGACTCGACTACTACGCTGGCAGTGGGTTTAACCATAGACCGCAAGCGGCACTAGCTGTACGTAACGGTCCCCAGGTAGATGTCGATAAGAAGGCCGATGAGGAAACCCATCCGAACTCCTACTGAGCCTGCTGTGACAATCTCCATACAGTCCGGTCCGTTCGTCCAAGACTATCGCATATCGGGCCTAGGGGGCGGCAAGCGTCAGTCCCCTAATAGCGGTATAAGTCATGTCGGAGGGAAGCCCATTACACCCTGAGAAACTACTGGAACCTACCAGCAAATCTCGCTTGCCCTGGCCAGGGACTTTGCGTAATGGCTCTCTGACACAGCGCGATATCAACCCCAATACCGGGAGAGACGAATCCTGTCTAACCGCCACTGCCTCCAAGTGCTCGGGACTGCACCCAACTGCTACCTGTTTGCACGACTCCTGTCACGCCCCGCTTCCCAAAATACGGAATACGAGGGGTAGACAAGGCCAGCCATGCTCCTACGGTCAAGGAAATGTCCTGCCGTAGTCACACTTCGGCTTCTAGTTTATCATGGTAAACAGTAATGATGCACAGGTAAAGGGAAATACAGCAACTGAAAGAAACAATGTAAAGACTGACCTGAAGTGGAACAAAAGAATGTAACTCCGGGAGGCAAGTCAAGAAGTCTGTGATTCACTGGTCCAGGCTAAATCTTCACCTCACACTGAGCATGCATACTCAGGTCGTCAGAGCGACACAATAGCAATATAATGTACATAATCAAGTAACAGTTCTAACAGTGGTGAAGGATATGAATAACAGTAAATCAATAACAGCATGAATATAAATGAGCGGGGATAAATGCAGCGGAGCAGTAAAACATTATAACGATGTGTCATACATGTCAACACAGTATATAAGGAATGTAAATGACAGTAACCCTATCAGTCTCTAAGTCTCACTGCACAGGTCAATAAGCCTATCGTCAGTCCAAGTGTGAGAGTCAACCACTCGCGAGTGTCCTCCACCCAAGGGTAGAACCCAAGGGCAAGGGACCACGGGCCCAACATGTAACAAATGTATCACGGTGTATATATCACGTACCCTGTAAATCTCCATATAACTCCCTAAATATATAAGCCGGCATGGGACTCCCGAGATTCTGTTGAACTCACACTTAAACTACCCCACACCCCGTGGTCTACATCAAACGCTAACCATCACCCTAAATACTAATCGGTCCGTGTCAAGTCTGCGCGAGAACTGGAGGCAGGACCCCCATCAAGCACGTCCCGACTAATACCTAAGAAAATGGCAGTGTCGGATGCCTTATCTGTGACACCCGTGCAAACGCTTCCATAAATGTCCCATTCCACTTATTAGTCACACGTGCACGCATCCCACAGACGTCGACAATGCAATAGAATAATAGGGTCACTGATTGTGCACAAGTACGTATCACTTTCTCTTAATCACGAATACACGAACACTGACGTACTTGCCACAATCAACACTAAAATCTAACACTGGGTAAATGCACGATGGCACTAGGTTATCAGTACAATGATATGGGTATGATATGATGCATGAACAAGTATATAAACATGATGAGGATGTTATGAAACAGCATTCCTTCACTTGCACGATTTATCATGAAACATACGTATACAATTTAGCGAAACGATAAACAGGTAGTAATTAATATGTTCAGTTAGCTATCTAAAGAATTTTGTTTCAAGCCAATCGGGTTTCAGGATCATTACTTATAACTGTTTCATTTTAAGCGCTCGCGACTGGAAATCCAATTTCAGAATCAGGAGTCCGTTTCGCAACGCATTTTAACCCCAGTTGGGATCATAATTTAGCGATGCTACAGTTGGATAAATTCTATGGTTTTCAGTAAGGTTTTCTACGCAACAGACGGATCGTCGATCGCGTCTGTACGTTAGGAGTTATAATCTGTTTAACAATAATGTGCCAGTTCTGATTCTGCTGGGACTGCTATGCGTCCCAATCTTCTAAATTACAGATTAAATAGTAAATGATAACGAAACAGGATGAAACTAATTGTGTTGTCTAGCTAACAATAAGCAGCGGAGTTCCGCAATCTACGAGTTAAGTAATTCCTGTGGTACCAGTTACAGGACAGCAAGCAACACTTTGAGTCGCTCTGGACTGCAGTCCAGAGTCGCACTCCGATCCAATTATCACCACAGTTTAAGTAAAGGTATGTCTGGGAATTAGTACAGGGTTAAAGTTCGTCGAGTTGGCTTCGATTTGAGCCCTCGAACGCACCATTCTATTATGTATACGAATTATGGTGAATTTAACGGTTTTCAGGTGCAACAGAATTACAGTTTTACGGTTAAAACTTGGGGGTAGTTGTTTTAGTCGTTAACAGTCATATTATCCAACCAAAATCACACACTATGCTCACAGCCCTACAGGCCAACCTACACCATCGAGTTCCGTCAAATCTAATAATATTTTCCTAAGGGAACAAGTATCGAACAGTTACGACACATAATTTTAACTAATCTTGCAACTTTAATATTTGTGTTATTAACATTTGTATCATAAATAAATAGCATGTAAGCAAGTAAAAACTTGCCTGGAAGAAGTCTCGGGGTTGCAAGGCAGCAACGTCGTCACGAACGCGTGATATACGCCGCGGAACCGATTCGCGCGAGCTTGGATCGAGACGCGGATTTTACGTCGGAGTTGTCCGGAGTCGTTGCACGGTTGCTGGAGGTTGACGGTTGCTTGATGATCCTCGGTAAGTGTACCGTGGTTGACGACGGTCGGTGGCGTCGCTCCGGCAATGGCCGTAGTGAGGGTTTGTAAGGAAAATGTGTTTTGGATGGTTTTGAGAGAGTTAGAGTGAGAGGGTGAGCAGTTAGAGAGAGAGAGAGAGAGAAAATGTGTATGCAGTGAGAGAGACAGAGAGATAGAATGGGGGCTGAGAGAGTGAGGGACAGAGGGAGAAAGTGAGAGAGAAAGTGAGAGAGAGAGACTGTAGACAGAGGGAGAGAGAGTGCTAAGAGAGTGAGATGCAGGGTGAGTAAGGGGGCTGAGGGAGAATCAGAGAGGGATTGAGAGAGAACGAGGGAGAGAGAGAGAGGGGCAGCGAGAGAGAGAGTGATCGGGAGAGAGAGAGTTAGAGAGAGAGAGAGAATGACAGAGAGAGAGAGAGAGAGTGGTCGAGAGAGAGAGAACCAGATCAGAGAGGGGCAGAGTGAGAGAGATGATGGTGACAACGTCGACGATGATGATGAGGTCGGCAACGTGGTGCAGAGGGTGGGCTCGGTGTGGCGCTAGGAGGGAAAAGTGATGGAGGCGACCAAGGTGGTCGGAGCTGTGGGTTCGAGGGTGCAGAGAGTGGGGTGAGGGAGCGCTGGAAGTCAGGGGAATAGATGGGGAGACGAGGAGGAGGGGTCAAGGGCGTGTGTCGTGGGGTAACGGCAGCGTGAGCGAGGGGCGACGTGGGCGTAACGGGAGGAGGTCGCGCGGGAAATCAGGGAGTTACCGTTGGGGATTAATTTTGAGAAGATGAACAGTAAGGGGTTGGGGTGAGTGGGCTTGATCACGGGCCGCTGGTGTGGGCTGGAGAAGGAATGAAAGTTAAAGGGAAATATATGAAAAATAGAATGGGCCGAGTCAGGGTTTGGGCTGAGTTAATTTCAGAGGAAAAATTTAAAGAGAGAAAAAGGGAAAGAGCAACGGGCTGGGCCGAATGGAGAGTGGGCTGGGCCAAGAAAACAGATAAAGGATTTATTTGGTGAGAACATAGCAGGCCGGGCCAAAGAAATAAGAAAATGGGAGAAGGTGTAGGCCGGGCTGGGTTTTGGGTATTAAGGGAAAATGAAAAAGAATATAATTTATAAGGGAGTGGGCTGAGGCACTGGGCCGCAAGGAAAAATAAGGTTTGGGTTATGGAAAACGAAGGGAAAAATTTAGAAAACAAATTAGAAAAAGATGGGGCCGGGCTTAGGAAAAATGGTGCTGGACTAGGATTAATAGGAAATTATTTGGGACAAAGCTAATTAGAATTAGAGTTTGGGGGTTCAAATGGAATTTGAAAAAATACAATAAAATAAAATGTTAAATTTATAAATAGAATAAATATTTCATAATTAAGAATAAAGAGGATTCTAAGGTAACAGAAAACAATTTTTGGTTTAAAAAGAGCTGGGTATTACATCATACCACCCTTACAAAATTTCGTCCTCGAAATTTGAAAGAAACAACTAGCTATAAGTAATAAGCGAAGGATTATCATGCCGAAAACTAATACAAGTTGATTTACTTAAGAAACGGTAGGCAAAGTTTTGAAGGTACATACATATACATATATAAGAACCACATACAAAAATTAGACCTGAAAGCATAATACAGGAATACTATAAGGGCAACTACACATATACAAAAATGTAGGTAACAATCAACGAATAATATTAATCGAAGTGTGCTCGGTAAACGTCGAGATCAAATGTGTGCACATCTTCGTATATCAAACAGAAAAATAAGTGTAAGATTCAACTATTTATAATAGTAATCGTAGGCACAAAACTCAAAAATAAAGTAATGACGATAATGTAGTGAAAAACTAGTCAGTAGGTTAAAACATTTTAGGAAAACGTATCGGAAAAATAGGTTTTAAAAAAATGATTTAGAAAACTCGTATAGTGAATCTATGGAACAAAATTTGCGCGGTATAAGAGTGCGCTACTGAAAAAGAGAATACTAATGGTGTACTTAAAATACATAAAACAGAATAATCAATAACACACCCTCTTTGGTAAAGTTAAAATGATGAAAACTGAGTTTTGAATAATAATGTCTGTAAATATATGTGGGTAATAGAGAAATCACCAATAGTAAAAGGGCTAGCTTGGGTAGTGGTTACAAGTAGGCGTGGCTCAATCAGAAGGTCGGGAAGTGGCGGCTTTAGGCTGAGGGTCATGGAGACTGGAATCGGTTCCGCACAGAAAGTAAGGATGGCACAAAGGGATACAAAAGAAAAAGTGGAGGGGGAAAGCAACAGTCGGTACAACACATGGATCAAAATTTGGAGAGTCAGTGAATTTGGGAGTTTCACAGGAACTGTTCTCCTCCCGGGAGGATCTCAAACGGGGCACAGACGAGGGATGAATGGCGGCTCATCCCAAGGATCAGGGTGCGGTACTTTCCAATCGAAACGAGGGTGAAAACAATACAACGAGTAGGGGTGGACAGTCAGGGGTCTCAGCCGAAAAATAATTGGATGTGGGCAATAAACAAGTATCAGGCGAAGCAATAATCAAAAGGTTTACGAATTCAGAAGATGTATTTCGTTCAAGAAAAATTGAAATAAGGCATTGTCAAAGGCGAAAAGTGGCCTTAAACTATACACAGTTTATCTGGCTAGAAAGACAACATCTAAAAGAAATTCCGTCGGTCGTGGTTGTGGAGATTTAGCAGGTTGCGGTAGACTCGCGCACTCAGGTAGGGGCGTCCATTTCCATAGCGCCTCGCGGGCATCGCCATTGGAAGTTCTTCCACAGCAGGGTCTTGATCTTCTGGTCCTTCTTCCTCAGGCGGAGCTTCTTCATCGAGGTCCGATTCTATGTGATTTTCTTCTCCTTCTGGGTTCTCTTCCATGGGGTTTTCCTCCACTGGGTTTTCTTCTATCGTCTCTTTCTCGGGGTCTTCCTCTATCGGGTCTTCCTCTATAGGGTTCTCTTCAGGATATCCTTCTTCTTCGTCAGAATCAGCTATCATGTCAAACTCTGGGGCGGCTGCTCCTTCGTCCTCTGAATCATTGTTTTCGAAGTTGACCTGGGGACCATTGACCTCATCATCGGAACTCGTCAGTGTGTGATCTAAGAAGACGCATGACTGTGCATCCTCGTCTAGATGCGGCGCTGCTCCAGGGTGGGCCATGGTCTGAAAAGAAAAGTCATGATTAGATAGTGGGATACATCAAGGAAGAAGCTCAGGGTACGAAGTATAAGAAAATATGCGGTTGCAGGAACTGAAAGATCAGAATGAAAATACTGTGATAATGAATAGAATTTGACATAGAGAAAGCATGAGAATGATACATATATTATGATTCAAATTTTATTTCATTCAACTAAAAGTTCGACGGGTACAAAGGTTCAAACGAAAAGAAATGTTTATAAGAGGATGACAACATAATACTGAAATTTGGAAAAACATATAATTCTTCTTTGACTGCCAGAACGCTGCATCTTCGTTACGCGAGTTGAATCCTGCGTTAGGTTCGCCTTATGGTCGAAGTTCAAACTACGCGATGATCCTCACTTGGTAGAAGTGGGGAGTGTGGACGAATCTTCTCCTTGTAGTTCCTTCCTTTCTGGGCAACCGTTGATGAGATGTGTGTTGGACCCGCATATTAGACATTTCCCTTGGGCGCGGCGACAGTCCCTCTGAAGATGTCCTGGCCTCCTACAATACCCACAGCATGGGGTCTTCTGCTGTTTCTGTCGCGTGGAAACAGATTGACGCTTCATTGTCTTCTTCTTTTCTCGTCTAATGGAAATCCCTTTATGATTTGAGACTCCTGATGGTGCCTGATTCACCTGTCTCCTCAGTCCTTCAGCTAATAAGTCGTTTGTTCGCTCCTGGGCTTCCTTTAAACCTTGCAGTACACTCAAGATTTCAACAGTCTGATCCTGAGGAGGGGTGATAGATGAAGAGTCGTTGGAAGACATGATCCTGAAACAATGATTTTAAGGATGATATAAGTCACAAGATATACGAGTCAAAACGTAATATGGATAGGACAAAGATTCAAGAATATTAGAGGTGATGAATCTATTACAAGTGAAGAATCAATGGTATGATTTTAAGTAAACCATAGGAAATAGATAGCTGAACACACGATGTGAATATGGATCAAGAGTGACAAGTTTACAATCTAGACCGAGGGACGTCTTAGCTTGCCAAACTGTACAAGGAAAACTGCAATCCCAATCGATGCAAAACCTGGCTCTGATACCAACTAAACCATGTCACGCCCCGCTTCCCAAAATACGGAATACGAGGGGTAGACAAGGCCAGCCATGCTCTTACGGTCAAGGAAATGTCCTGCCGTAGTCACACTTCGGCTTCTAGTTTATCATGGTAAACAGTAATGATGCACAGGTAAAGGGAAATACAGCAACTGAAAGAAACAATGTAAAGACTGACCTGAAGTGGAACAAAAGAATGTAACTCCGGGAGGCAAGTCAAGAAGTCTGTGATTCACTGGTCCAGGCTAAATCTTCACCTCACACTGAGCATGCATACTCAGGTCGTCAGAACGACACAATAGCAATATAATGTACATAATCAAGTAACAGTTCTAACAGTGGTGAAGGATATGAATAACAGTAAATCAATAACAGCATGAATATAAATGAGCGGGGATAAATGCAGCGGAGCAGTAAAACATTATAACGATGTGTCATACATGTCAACACAGTATATAAGGAATGTAAATGACAGTAACCCTATCAGTCTCTAAGTCTCACTGCACAGGTCAATAAGCCTATCGTCAGTCCAAGTGTGAGAGTCAACCACTCGCGAGTGTCCTCCACCCAAGGGTAGAACCCAAGGGCAAGGGACCACGGGCCCAACATGTAACGAATGTATCACGGTGTATATATCACGTACCCTGTAAATCTCCATATAACTCCCTAAATATATAAGCCGGCATGGGACTCCCGAGATTCTGTTGAACTCACACTTAAACTACCCCACACCCCGTGGTCTACATCAAACGCTAACCATCACCCTAAATACTAATCGGTCCGTGTCAAGTCTGCGCGAGAACTGGAGGCAGGACCCCCATCAAGCACGTCCCGACTAATACCTAAGAAAATGGCAGTGTCGGATGCCTTATCTGTGACACCCGTGCAAACGCTTCCATAAATGTCCCATTCCACTTATTAGTCACACGTGCACGCATCCCACAGACGTCGACAATGCAATAGAATAATAGGGTCACTGATTGTGCACAAGTACGTATCACTTTCTCTTAATCACGAATACACGAACACTGACGTACTTGCCACAATCAACACTAAAATCTAACACTGGGTAAATGCACGATGGCACTAGGTTATCAGTACAATGATATGGGTATGATATGATGCATGAACAAGTATATAAACATGATGAGGATGTTATGAAACAGCATTCCTTCACTTGCACGATTTATCATGAAACATACGTATACAATTTAGCGAAACGATAAACAGGTAGTAATTAATATGTTCAGTTAGCTATCTAAAGAATTTTGTTTCAAGCCAATCGGGTTTCAGGATCATTACTTATAACTGTTTCATTTTAAGCGCTCGCGACTGGAAATCCAATTTCAGAATCAGGAGTCCGTTTCGCAACGCATTTTAACCCCAGTTGGGATCATAATTTAGCGATGCTACAGTTGGATAAATTCTATGGTTTTCAGTAAGGTTTTCTACGCAACAGACGGATCGTCGATCGCGTCTGTACGTTAGGAGTTATAATCTGTTTAACAATAATGTGCCAGTTCTGATTCTGCTGGGACTGCTATGCGTCCCAATCTTCTAAATTACAGATTAAATAGTAAATGATAACGAAACAGGATGAAACTAATTGTGTTGTCTAGCTAACAATAAGCAGCGGAGTTCCGCAATCTACGAGTTAAGTAATTCCTGTGGTACCAGTTACAGGACAGCAAGCAACACTTTGAGTCGCTCTGGACTGCAGTCCAGAGTCGCACTCCGATCCAATTATCACCACAGTTTAAGTAAAGGTATGTCTGGGAATTAGTACAGGGTTAAAGTTCGTCGAGTTGTCTTCGATTTTAGCCCTCGAACGCACCATTCTATTATGTATACGAATTATGGTGAATTTAACGGTTTTCAGGTGCAACAGAATTACAGTTTTACGGTTAAAACTTGGGGGTAGTTGTTTTAGTCGTTAACAGTCATATTATCCAACCAAAATCACACACTATGCTCACAGCCCTACAGGCCAACCTACACCATCGAGTTCCGTCAAATCTAATAATATTTTCCTAAGGGAACAAGTATCGAACAGTTACGACACATAATTTTAACTAATCTTGCAACTTTAATATTTGTGTTATTAACATTTGTATCATAAATAAATAGCATGTAAGCAAGTAAAAACTTGCCTGGAAGAAGTCTCGGGGTTGCAAGGCAGCAACGTCGTCACGAACGCGTGATATACGCCGCGGAACCGATTCGCGCGAGCTTGGATCGAGACGCGGATTTTACGTCGGAGTTGTCCGGAGTCGTTGCACGGTTGCTGGAGGTTGACGGTTGCTTGATGATCCTCGGTAAGTGTACCGTGGTTGACGACGGTCGGTGGCGTCGCTCCGGCAATGGCCGTAGTGAGGGTTTGTAAGGAAAATGTGTTTTGGATGGTTTTGAGAGAGTTAGAGTGAGAGGGTGAGCAGTTAGAGAGAGAGAGAGAGAGAAAATGTGTATGCAGTGAGAGAGACAGAGAGATAGAATGGGGGCTGAGAGAGTGAGGGACAGAGGGAGAAAGTGAGAGAGAAAGTGAGAGAGAGAGAGACTGTAGACAGAGGGAGAGAGAGTGCTAAGAGAGTGAGATGCAGGGTGAGTAAGGGGGCTGAGGGAGAATCAGAGAGGGATTGAGAGAGAACGAGGGAGAGAGAGAGAGGGGCAGCGAGAGAGAGAGAGTGATCGGGAGAGAGAGAGTTAGAGAGAGAGAGAGAATGACAGAGAGAGAGAGAGAGTGGTCGAGAGAGAGAGAACCAGATCAGAGAGGGGCAGAGTGAGAGAGATGATGGCGACGACGTCGACGATGATGATGAGGTCGGCAACGTGGTGCAGAGGGTGGGCTCGGTGTGGCGCTAGGAGGGAAAAGTGATGGAGGCGACCAAGGTGGTCGGAGCTGTGGGTTCGAGGGTGCAGAGAGTGGGGTGAGGGAGCGCTGGAAGTCAGGGGAATAGATGGGGAGACGAGGAGGAGGGGTCAAGGGCGTGTGTCGTGGGGTAACGGCAGCGTGAGCGAGGGGCGACGTGGGCGTAACGGGGGGAGGTCGTGCGGGAAATCAGGGAGTTACCGTTTGGGATTAATTTTGAGAAGATGAACAGTAAGGGGTAGGGGTGAGTGGGCTTGATCACGGGCCGCTGGTGTGGGCTGGAGAAGGAATGAAAGTTAAAGGGAAATATATGAAAAATAGAATGGGCCGAGTCAGGGTTTGGGCTGAGTTAATTTCAGAGGAAAAATTTAAAGAGAGAAAAAGGGAAAGAGCAACGGGCTGGGCCGAATGGAGAGTGGGCTGGGCCAAGAAAACAGATAAAGGATTTATTTGGTGAGAACATAGCAGGCCGGGCCAAAGAAATAAGAAAATGGGAGAAGGTGTAGGCCGGGCTGGGTTTTGGGTATTAAGGGAAAATGAAAAAGAATATAATTTATAAGGGAGTGGGCTGAGGCACTGGGCCGCAAGGAAAAATAAGGTTTGGGTTATGGAAAACGAAGGGAAAAATTTAGAAAACAAATTAGAAAAAGATGGGGCCGGGCTTAGGAAAAATGGTGCTGGACTAGGATTAATAGGAAATTATTTGGGACAAAGCTAATTAGAATTAGAGTTTGGGGGTTCAAATGGAATTTGAAAAAATACAATAAAATAAAATGTTAAATTTATAAATAGAATAAATATTTCATAATTAAGAATAAAGAGGATTCTAAGGTAACAGAAAACAATTTTTGGTTTAAAAAGAGCTGGGTATTACAACTCCTTTGAGCCGTGGTAGGGTAGCAATCTAAGAACAGTGGGACACACTCGAGGCGAAGTAGCAGTGTCAAGTCTGCGGACTATGCTGTACTCATGTCACCTGGGAACTGTTCACTGACGACTGGTATAAAACCAACCAACAGTTCCCTGTGAGTCCTGTCCGGTGTACCCGTAACCTAATGAGCACCTATATACTATCTCGAGTACGACGTACTGACGGCTGTGGGACAGACCATCTCCCCAACTGGGATGAGAAGCGTACACACTAGTCTACTCCGGAGTATCGATGCTCTGTCTCGATAATCCAACGACCAGGGACCTGAATAAGGATGTGCTTGTAGACTACCCAGCCCCCACTTGTGTGACTGCCATCACAACGCTGGTAGTCAAGCAAGATCCTAAGAGCTCTATCAATACGTATACTCACATATTAAGATAGAAAAACCAAGTAGCATACTACCATGTTTAGCAAGACTGTTATATACATGTGAATATCCCAAGCTTCCATTAAGTAATATACAAACTAGTATGATACAGTAATGGCCTTCTAGGGCATAAACACTAATATTTTGGTGGGGAGGTCATTGGATAACTTGTTTCCGAGACGAAGCGTTGTTCCGGCGGGGAGGTCATTGGCTGACTTGTTTCCGAGATGGAGAGTTGTTCCGGTGGGGAGGTCATTGGCTGACTTGTTTCCGAGATGGAGCGTTGTTCCGGCGGGGAGGTCATTGGCTGACTTGTTTCGGAGACGGAGCGTTGTTCTGGCGGGGAGGTCATTGGCTGACTTGTTTCCTCTTTATGCCGTGTCGGGAGGGTGTAAGTCTATGTTACCCACCCCGGTGCTTAACGGGGAGGCAGAATAGGTAAAAATCGAATATTTTTCTCAAAGGAAACATAGACAAACCATGAAGGATCTTTGCTAAACGAAGCTAACAAACTAATATGGAGTTTTAACTACTAGGTTAGATGGTTATACCTAGTTCTTGAACTCCTTCTCTTCTTGTTGTGGTCCTCCTTGTTGCGAGCTCCTTGGAGTGGTGTAGATGGCTCCTCCTCGTTGTCTTCTCTAGGTCAAAGAACGATCCACCCGAAGGCCTCTACCTTGAGCTCCTACCTCAAAAATGAAGTAACTAGAGTGCTTGGCATGCTACACTAAGAACCCTAGAGTGAGTAGAGAAGTATTTTGGTGGTTTAGTCTCAAAACTTTGATTTTCAACACATGAAACACTTAAGCCTTTTGAGAGAGGAAGAGGGAGAGCAAACCATGAGAGAGAAAGGTAATGAGAGAATGAAAGAACAAATCTCTCATATGAGAATTATATGATAATAATAATAATAATTAAGAAAATTATGATGGTGAATTGATTTGACCATTGTCATTTCATAATTAATGCTATGCATGCTTCAAAAAAATATCTCATGCTTAACAAAACAACAAAACAAAAGAAAATATCTAAGTCAATATGAGTCAACAAGTCAAATGGTCAAACCAACTCTAGCTATGATACAATTATTCTTAATTAAAACTATTAATCATTTTCCTCTTTCTCAGTATGGGTTTGATCAAGTTAATGGTCAAAACCCTAATGAGGTGTCTCCCTATCCGCCTCTGTCAACTGTAGATAAATACCCGCATCCATGTTCCATAGAAACACGAATACAATGAGACTAGACCAATCCCAAAACAAATACTAGGATCTGGCTTAAACCAAACCCCACTAGTATCAACTGCCCGAACACGAAACGTGCACAAGTGCACGTATGTGAACGAACCCTGTCGTAAAACCATACGACCTCTACTTCGTTTCGCCCAAAGGTGAACAACCCTTTGTGTAGGATTCTAAAGACTCGACACTACGCTGGCAGTAGGTTTACACTACTACAATATGGGGTTGCCCCTACGGACTCAGAAATCCGTAGGAGCAAATATTTCTTGTCCCTACGGATTTATCTGTAGGGCCAAATCGTTGTCCCTACGGTGCCTTACGCTCTAATTTTTTCTTTGGCCTTACGGAGCCGCAAGCCGGGGACCTACGGTTATGTCCGTAGGGGCATCTACATAGGTTATTAATAAAAAAAAAGCACAGAAAAATTATATTCATCGTTCCCAAATTTCTCTCTCTCACTCTCGCGCCTCTCGTCGCATGTTCCCGCGCTTCGTTGCCACCGCGCTCGCGAGCCTGCGCCAGCTTCGTCGGTCTTCCCCACGCCTTCGTCGACTTCCCGCGCCTCGTCGCCACCTTCGCCGATCGTCGGCGACCACCAATTTCTACCGTCTCCTCCTCCGCGTGCACGGTTTGTAAGTAAATCTCAAATAATTTTTAATTTTGACGTTGTAATCTAGGGTTCAGGCCAGGTTCGGGTAGGGGTGAGGGCATCGGCGTCGACGTCGGCATCGGCATCGATCGGGTTCGGTTAGGGTTAGGGTTAGGGTTAGGGTTAGGGTTAGGTTGTGGGGTTCGGTTGGGGTTGGGGTTGGGGCTAGGGCTGGGACTGGGGCTAGGCTGGGGTTTGGTTGGGGTTGGGGTTGGGGCTGGGTAGGGGCTGGGGCTGGGGCTAGGGCTCGGTTGGGCTGGGGCTGAGGCTGGGGCTAGGGTTCGGTTGGGCTGTGAGATGTGAACTGTAGAGTGCCCTATTTATCCCTTGCAGTAGGTGTAAGCTTGTAGTGTAAATATGCTTTGCTTGTTGATTTAGTTCCATCCCGGCAAAGCTTTAGGCTAATTCGAGGTCGAGTTTGTACTGGTGCATTTATTCTGTTACCTTCACTTTTGTGGACGTAACATTCGATGATAAGGTGATAGTTGTTCCAGATTTGGCGTCTGCAGGGACTTTATGTTTAATAATGTATCAGTAGAACTTTAAGCAAGCTGTTTGGCATATTTAAAGGTTATTTAAGCTTAAGAAATTGTTTTTCTGTCATTTTTCTTGTGACATGTATGCTATCGAATGTCTGGGCGAGCAACCCATGTGGGACAATATAATTTGATCGGATTTTGCTTCAAGCTCTTCTTTCTCCTTTAAATTATAATCCATTTTGTTTTGTACTTAGTAATGGCAGAATCTGCTTGTAGTTTATGAAAAACTATGAATCTTTTCGCCCGTTTCTTTCAGTCAGCATATGAAATAGTTGGTGGTTTGTGTTCATGGCCTGAATTCCTCTACATATATTATCATGTATATAATCTTATTGGTGGATTCATTTATATTCAATCAGCAAATATAGCATCTTTCAAGCATATTATCTTGTTCACCATTCTAATCTTATATTTTATCTGTCTCTGTCCTGTTGATCTTATTGACGGGAAACTGTATGTTCATCTCCACTCCCAGATCCTTGATAATTGATTCTTTTGAAGCATCATAACTATGTTTTGCGTTAATGTATTTGCAATGTTGTAAATATGTGATTAGCTTTATGGCTTGACTTTAATAGATCTATATTCCTCTGTTTTTCCCTTGCTTTAGAGTTGAACATGATCTTTTAATAGCAAATATACTGCCCTTTAGAATTCAGATATGGACTGATAAGAAGAGATGATTGTTATCATGTTAACGGCCACTTATAAAATTTCTAAAATCTTGATCTTAATGGTTTAAAATCATGTTACACATACAACACGAATGCACAACAAACGCATAATTAGAGAGTGATTCGAGATGTTCAGGTTAAAACCAATATATGATACTCGATGATAATATGAAACCTTCATATTCCCATCGATACTCATTTATGAAACTAAAAGCGCCACTTAGTCCCCGTCTATCGGTTAACATACGTGCGATGTTCGTCGTGACATAGAACTATACGAAGGTTGTTAAATATCGGACGGTATAGCTCGATACTAACAACCATTGTATAGTCTACGCGACGAGAAAATTCAATCGTATGGTAACCCATAGATTTGTCCCGTGTGGACAAGTTAAGAATGTATAAAGCAAACGCCTTCATTCACTTGTGTTTTCATCCGTTTCCAGATATTTCGTTGGTACCTTTCCGCTGGTTCTCCGTGTACAAAGATAGATTAGATGTTCATTTCAACGTTGTTTCATAGCTTTGAAATGATTATCTATTCTATTACAGTGTACTCGGAGAACAGCGGGGAGGTGCTGCCGAAATTTACTCAAAACGGTTGAAAGCACAAGTGTTGGGTGCTCGCTCTATACATTCTTAATGGGATAGAAGTCTACCCCCGACAGCCGGAACACACACATATAACAAGAATACACAACAAATGCATAATTAGAGAGTGATTCGAGATGTTCATGTTAAAACCAATATATGATACTCGATGATAATATGAAACCTTCATATTCGCATCGATACTTATATATGAAACTAAAAGCGCCACTTAGTCCCCGTCTATCGGTTAACATACGTGCGATGTTCGTCGTGACATAGAACTATACGAAGGTTGTTAAATATCGGACGCTATAGCTCGATACTAACAACCGTCGTATAGTCTACGCGACGAGAAAATTCAATCGTATGGTAACCCATAGATTTGTCCCGTGTGGACAAGTTAAGAATGTATAAAGCAAACGCCTTCATTCACTTGTGTTTTCATCCGTTTCGAGATATTTCGTCGGTACCTTTCCGCTGGTTCTCCGTGTACAAAGATAGATTAGATGTTCATTTCAATGTTGTTTCACAGCTTTGAAATGATTATCTATTCTATTACAGTATACTCGGAGAACAGCGGGGAGGTGCTGGTTGAAAGCACAAGTGATGGGTGTTCGCTCTATAAATTCTTAATGGGATAGAAGCCTACCCCCGACAGCCGGAACACACACATACAACAAGAATACACAACAAACGTATAATTAGAGAGTGATTTGAGATGTTCAGGTTAAAACCAATATATGATACTCGATGATAATATGAAACCTTCATATTCTCATCGATACTCATATATGAAACTAAAAGCGCCACTTAGTCCCCGTCTATCGGTTAACATACGTGCGATGTTCTTCGTGACATAGAACTATACGAAGGTTGTTAAATATCGGACGGTATAGCTCGATACTAACAACCGTCGTATAGTCTACGCGACGAGAAAATTCAATCGTATGGTAACCCATAGATTTGTCCCGTGTGGACAAGTTAAGAATGTATAAAGCAAACGCCTTCATTCACTTGTGTTTTCATCCGTTTCGAGATATTTCGTCGGTACCTTTCCGCTGGTTCTTCGTGTACAAAGATAGATTAGATGTTCATTTCAACGTTGTTTCACAGCTTTGAAATGATTATCTATTCTATTACAGTGTACTCGGAGAACAGTGGGGAGGTACTGCCGAAATTTACTCGAAACTGTTGAAAGCACAAGTGATGGGTGTTCGCTCTATACATTCTTAATGGGATAGAACCCTACCCCCGACAGTCGGAACACACACATACAACAAGAATACACAACAAAAATACACAACAAACGCATAATTAGAGAGTGATTCGAGATGTTCAGGTTAAAACCAATATATGATATTCGATGATAATATGAAACCTTCATATTCCCATCGATACTCATATATGAAACTAAAAGCGCCACTTAGTCCCCGTCTATCGGTTAACATACGTGCGATAATTTATTCTTTTCAACGACAAACGCACACAAAAAGCATATACACGGATTTTCTCCTTTGTCAGTAACTATCCCGTTCTTATATTTCTCAATATAGTCACCATAACCTACAATTTATATGTTATACAGTTTAACATGGCCCATGAGTACGTCAGAGTTAAGGACTGGATGTATGTGGATTGGCAACAACGTATGCAACCTAAGTTTGTCGCAGGAGTTGCTGCTTTTATTGAATTTGCACGCGTACATAATAAGATCATAATAGAGAAGATTCTCTGTCTGTACGACAGATGTGGCAATAAGTACTGGCAGAAGGTAGAATTGGCAGAGCTTCATATTGTAAAATATGGGTTTACTAGACTTTATACAACTTGGAAATATCACAGGGAAGGAGAAGAATGCAGTACTGCGGCAGAAGAAGAAGGAGAACACGATAATGCGGCAGGAGAAGAAGAAGAATTCGGTAATGCGGCAGAAGGAGAAGACGGTAATTTATTTCCATCAGAAGAAATAGAGGATATGGTAGAGGCTGCCCTAGGTGAATCTATTCGTACCGAATATGACATTCCTTCCAGTCAAGGACCGCGTGCGGATAAATATGAAAATTTCATGAATGATACTAGGAAACCAATTTATGAGAATGCGAAGTATTCCACCCTCTCATGGTTCGTCCAACTTTTCCAGATTAAGTGCCTAAATGGATGGAGCAACAAGTCATTCACAATGCTTCTTTCGTTCTTGAAAGTTTCTATGCCTCCGGGAAATAACGTGCCCGACAGCTGGTACGGAACCCAGAAGATGATGTCTGATTTGGGTCTAAAGTGCGAGACGATTCAAGCATGTCCTAAAAATTGCGTGTTGTACCGGAAAGAGAATTCAGATTTAAAAGAGTGTCCAACATGCGGAGAGGCCAGGTATAGCCGAAAGATTCTGATAAGAAGCCCGATATGCCTGTCAAGATAGCACGATACTTTCCCATAACACAGAGGCTACAGAGGCTATTCAGGTGCAAGAAAACAGCTGAAGCAATGATTTGGCATCACCATGCTCCTCCAAGTGAAGATGGAAAAATGAGCCATCTAAGAAATTCACCGGCATGGAAGGATTTCGATAGGAGGCACGCAATATTCAGTAGCGATCCTCGCAATGTCCGGCTCGGACTGGCTATTGATGGCTTCTGCCCATTCAACTATATGGCTGGAAGTCATAGCACATGGCCCATTGTAACGATAATTTATAATCTGTCGCCTTGGTTGGCTATGGACCAATCATACATTATGATGCCTCTTCTTATCGACGGACCAAACTCACTGGGGAACAATATTGACGTCTATCTCCGACCTCTGATCGAGGAGTTGAAATCTTTGTTCATTGATGGTGTAGAGACATATGATGCAAACACAAATACAACCTTCATACTGTGTGCGGCTCTAATGTGGACAATTAATGATTTTCCTGCGTATGGAATGCTATCAGGTTGGTCCGTACATGGTCACAAAGCATGTCCTCATTGCCATGAACACACAACATCGAAATTCTTGAATTTTAGCAGGAAGGTTTGTTATTGCGGCCATCGATGTTTCCTGCCTCCAGATCACCCCTATAGGTTAGACACGGTTCACTTTGATGGTCATCAAGAGCTTCTTGGACCTCCATCCCCATTGTCCGGAGAGGACGTGACTGCTAAATAGGATGGTTACAATAATGTGATCTTCGGGATGGATCCGACGAAACAGGTCAAACCACCATTTTAGAACAAGTTAAGCATTTTCTTCGAGCTTCCGTACTGGTCTACAAATTCAGTGCGTCATTGTCTGGACGTCATGCATATAGAGAAGGGAGTATCAGAGCACATACTTAACTTGCTTCTTTGTAAAGACGGGAAATCGAAAGACAACCTGAATGCTCGGATGGATCTACAAGAGTGGGGAATAGGAAGTGAATTGCACCCTAGACCGGTAGCGGGTAAACCGGGAAAGTTTGTACTTCCCAATACCGCTTATCATATGTCACAACCGGAGAAGAAAAGATTTCTGCAGGTGTTGCATGATTTGAAAGTTCCCACAGGTTTCTCAGGATCATTCAACAAGAAAATAAAAATTGTGAAGGGCAAGATCGATGGGCTGAAAAGTCATGATCACCATGTTATCGTGGAGCACCTTCTTCCATTAGCCCTCAGGACTTCTCTCCCCGAATCGGTTGGTCTAGTAATCAACGACCTATGTTGTTTTTTCAGAGAGTTGTGTGCTAAAACACTGGAGGCTGTGACGCTGGATAAACTAGAAAATTCTATTGCGTTGATACTTTGCAAGTTTGAGCGTATTTTCCTACCGTCATTCTTCGATATCATAATACACTTGACGGTTCATCTTGCAACTGAGACGAAGTTAGCCGGACCGGTACAATATCGATGGATGTATCCCGTCGAGAGGTACGTGTAATTTTTCGTTTCGCGCAATTTATAAATTTATTGTTGTCCTGTATGCCCGTATTTATTTATTCAACATATTTTCATTAGGTACATCTACACTCTTAAGCCCGCTATCTGGACGAGAACATTGAGACAAGGCTTAACCGGCCACGAAGAATTCAAGACGGGCCATATGGTAAAGCCGAGTATAAGAGGGTAGACACTATGTTTATCAACAATATATACCGGTTTATCTTGCTTAATTGCGCATGTCTTGAACAAATTAGAGAATAAGTTTTTTTGGATTAATTGTTATATTTGTGTTTGTGTGTGTATGAAATGATATAATATTAATGTCACCATTATTTGTTGAAAACAGAATTCATTTTAATGAGGTACGTGAGGGGCATCCTGATTGGAACGAAGAACGATTGGAAAAATATCATCAGGATAATTTTTGTGATTGGGTCACAGATCATGTAAGTTATTCGAATAACATTTTATTGCTAGCAGTTTTAATCTAAACTTGTATCGTTATGTATTTGTCGTAAAATTTGTTTTGTTAGATCCACGATCCGAACTTGTCTGCATCATTTGAGAGTGATTCAAGATATTTAGCTCAATTTTCTAGTACGGAGGTTGCATATTACAAAGGATTTGGTGTCCTTGGATACAAATTCGAAGTTAAGGACATAGAAACATTTAGAACCACTCAGAATAGTGGGATTGCGACGGTAGGATCGGACGGTGTGATTTATTATGGGTACTTAAATTGTATACTCGACATCCACTATTCCGGATGATTAGAACCCTTTTATATATTCCAGTGTACTTGGTACGATACGCGAACCGATATGGACAATTGGAGAAGCAATCTTGGGACTTAGAAAGATGAATATGGATTGACCAGTGTGAACACACTTCGATTTTACGGTCAGGAAGATGCGTTTATCTTTCCGAACCAAGCGTTCCAAGTATACTACTCACAGTGTTTGAAGTGATGGAGTGTTGTATGCCGATGGAAACCCAGAGATGTCTACGATGTCCCAGAATTTGAGGACAGCGATGAGGACGAAGAAGAGAGAAGGCTTAAAGTGCTCCGACCTTCTGTTTCGAAGAACGGGTTGTCTTCGACCGATCATGAAGTTACGTGTGTTAGAAATGACATTGACGATGAAATACAAGTAGATATGTATAATGCGCCCACGAAACGAAAAAGGTTATCAGTAATGTTATATTATTACTTTACATTTTATGCTCTATACATATATAGTCAATACTTTTAATGATTGTCTAATGCGTCCACGAACCGTTTATTTAGATTTGATGACGATGTCGGGAGCAGCGAGGGGCAGCAGGAGCTCCAGCTGCGGCAGAGGCAGAGGCAGAGCGGTTTTGTCGCCCGGAGAGCTTCGTAGGGAGCTTCAGAGGGCCGGTCTTGCACCCAGATCAGAGACCCTTTCGGATGCCTCCTTCCGTGTGGATTTTGCCACACCTCCAGGAATACTGCACGCATATCCATTTTGAATGTAATATTACAGATATTCATGCCTGTTTATGTCAAAATTACTTATATTGTCAATATTTGATTGTCTAGTTATTGGTGATGCGCCCACATCTGGGACAGAGGCCACTCCCGCTCCTCCAGGTATGTTTATATATCATATAGTGCATGTATATTGATTTAGAATGCTATATCATAAATATATACACATTCCTTTTGCTCTTACTTAGCAATTTTTATTATTGTCTAGCTGTAGGTGGTGACACCACCGCACCTGCGGGTATGTTTATATATCCTATAGTGCATGCCTATTGATTTAGAACGTTATATTATTGATCTACACATTCTTTTTGCAATTACTCATATAATCTATTTTTAATTGTCTAATTATAGGTGGTGCGTCCACATCTTCCACAGGGGCCACTCCTGCCGCTTCCATACCATCCGCATCGTCTGCAGGTTAGTATGAATAAATATAAAATATTTATTCATTTTACATATGCTCTATAGAATAAATATGAACTTCATAGAAATTTAGCGTCAATGTTTATTTTCTAGTTGGAGGGGATGCGTCCGCATCCGGGACCTCGGTTGTTCCTCACCGGAGGAACTATCGTCCCGCTCGTGCTGCTGCCCGGGCCAGGCTCGTGCGATAGTCACCGGAGGTATATATCACACTTCAATTTTCGTTTAAGCTTAATTTCTTAATACAACTTTGTCTTAATATTGATTTTCTTGATATTTCGTGCAGACGCAGGGCCTCCCCATCCCCAGAGGGAGACTCGAGGCCCGAATCAGTCCATTAGGCTGAGGCCTGAAAGAGCTAAGGGAGGCAGCATTCCCCCTCTTTTTTACCCATGACTATCGCTATACCGGTCCTCATGCCGAGAGGTTCGGCCGGTATATGGAGGACGAGAGCCAGCTCGTGAAGAATTATCCACTTCACGTTGAGTGGGGCGAGCAGCACCGGCGCTCATTCGCCCTCTTCTTTGATCAGGCTCGGGTACGTATTAATATATATTTTCATTTGATTTATCCAATATATTTATTATTAACACTTTCAATCTAATAACAATGTTTTTTTTGTATTTTCAGTCGGATTACAATTTTCAGCCTGTACCCGACCCTGATCATCCTGGGAGGGTGCTCGACCTTCATGCTCTGTACAATGGCCTGATGAAGAACATGCAGACCAAGGTCCGATACAACAGGAGTGAGCTGAAGGCCGACTGCTACTCCCTGTGGATGGCGACCCCCGAGGCAGAGAGAGCGACCCTCCTATCTACTCCGGCGTTTACGAGAGTCGACGTAGAGACATGGCCTCTATTGTGCGAATATTTCGACTCCCAACACAAACAGGTATGTATTTTAAATGTAATTCATTATTTAGGATATAATTTATTTTTTTGTGTTCCTTAATTAGAAAACTAAATGTTAATGTGTTGTGCAGAAACAGGCCGCTCAGAATACAGAGAACAGGAAGTCGACGAAGAGGGGTCGCCCCACTTACACAGGTGGCTCGAGGAATATTACTCGAGCCATGGAGTTATCGTAAATTACAATAGACCGACCTTTGTGATATTCTGCAATATTAAGAGTTATTTTCTAATATTTCTAATATTAAGAGTTATTTTCTAATATTGCAGACAGCTCAGACTGTGGCGCAAGGTGGTACACCGAGCGTGCTGTCCGCATATCTTGTCGTCCACGGTACCTCGACAGATCCCGCCACGGGCGAGCTTCGATATCCCGACGTCGCTACCCAGGAGTATTACGTAAGTGTTAATATTTATTCTACCCATATTTGAAATTTTAATTTTGGAAGGTTCAAGTTTAAATTTTATACTTATACTTTACTGCTTAATGTGGGTGTAGGAGCGGGTGGTTGAGCAGGCCGAGGCCTCGGGGATTGATTTTACCGGACAGAGCGATCCGAGGCTGCTGACCCCAGTTCTGGACGCCGCATACGGAGGGCACTATGGAGGTTGGGAGAGAGGCCGGGGACTGGGCCCTAGCAGGGCCCATATGAGGTTGGACTCCACTCCGGCGGTTACTTCCTCCGTCTCCAGTGAGCGACGTGTCCAGCAGGAACTGGAGAGCTTGAGGGCCACCGTTCAGGAGTTGAAGGAAATGCTGGTATGTATACTACTTTATAGTAAAATATCATGTCATATTATAGATATCAACATATCCATAATTAGTACGTAGCTTGAGCTTATTTGGTTTTAGACTTAGGTTTGATTAATCATACATACATATGTAATTAAAATAAACAACGGTTTTCTAAAGTAGATATCCAAATGGGATTTCGAAATAACTTGATAATGATACGAATTGGAATAATACACAGTTCTTACACGCTTCTTACATACGTTAGGTCCAGACGCGACAGGGTACATGGGTCGAGCCTCCACATGCATCTCCTTCGGCTGTGGCTCCGCAAGCCAGTACATCGGCTGCGGTTCCGCAGACAGCTCCTATAGCTCCACCGCCCGCTCAGACTCCCGCAGCCGCGGCTCCGCAAGCGACTACTCGACGGCGGCTGCGCAGACTACATCGCCAGCTCCACAGGACGCTCAGACTCCCGCTCGCGCCGAATTGCATGGTTTATTGACCGAGGAGCAGGCGCGCTTGATTCTATCGTTTATCAGAGGTGGAGCTGGACCGAGCTAGGGTAGCTTTTTGATTCTTATTTTTTGAAACATGTATTTATTTATATCATACATATTTTACTACATTTTGAAATGATATTGATATTGACATTGGTTTATATTTATATCATATTCAGTATTTGGGTTTCTTTTGTATATTATATGCGTGAGATATGATTATGAATACTGCGATATATGTTGTGTGATGATTAATTTTATATTTTATTGATATATATATTATTGTGCACAGGGCGAGAAAAAATCAGGCAGCCCATTTTAAAAAAAAGAAGACAATGTGTACCTACGGATTAATCCGTAGGTACACATGCTGCCTCTACGGTTTAAACCGTAGGGGCAAAATATCAGCATTAACTGATATTTCCCCTCTGATCTCAGTATCAGGGGGTTGGGCTTTCCCCTACGGATATATCCGTAGGGGCAAACAAAGACCCCTACGGCGTTATCCGTAGGGGCAAAATATCAAGATTTCTGATATTTTGCCCCTACGGATATGCACCTACGCATGTATCCGTAGGGGATAGTACTTGGCCCTACGGATACCTCCGTAGGTACAGTTAATATATTTAAAAAAACCGTAAATAAAATAACTTTTTTTCCCCTACGGCCTACTCCGTAGGTGAAAATAGACCTACACAGAACTCCGTAGGGGCAAGTTCAGGGCTTCAACTTGCACCTACGGCGTTTGCACCTACAGATTATTTTTTTGCCCCTACGGATATATCCATAGGGGAAGTGGTTTGCCCCTACGGGTAAATCCGTTGGGGCAACCCTTATTTGTAGTAGTGTTAACCACAGGTCATAAGCGGTACTAACTGTACGTAACGGTCTCTAGGTAGATGTCGATAAGAAGACCTATGAGGTGAACCCATCCGAACTCCTACTGAGCCTGAATGTGACAATCTCCGTACAGTCCGGTCTGTTCGTCTAAGAGTATTGCATGTCGGGTCTAGGGGGTGGTAAATGTCAGACCCCTAATAGCGGTAAAAGTTGTGTCGGAGTGTATCCCAGAACACCCTGAGATACTACTGGAAACACTATCAGTAAATCTCGCTTGCCCTTGTCAGGGACTTTGTGTAATGGCTCTCCTAGACACAGCACGATATCAACCCCCAATACCGGGAGAGACGAATCCTGTCTAACCATCACTGCCTCCAAGTGCTTCGGGACTGCACCCAACTACTACCTGTTTGCACTACTCAATAGAGCCGTGGTGTGGTAGTAATCTAAGAACTGTGGGAACACACTCAAGGCGAAGTGACAGTGTCAAGTCAACGGACTAAGCTGTACTCATGTCACCTGGGAACTGCTAACTGACGATAGGTATAGTACCAACCAACAGTTCCCGACGAGTCCTGTCCAGTGTACTCATAACCTAATGAGCACCTGCATACTATCTCCAGTACGAAGTACTGATGGCTGTGGGAAAGACCATCTCCCCAGCTGGGATGAGAAGCGTACACACTAGTCTACTCTGGAGTATCGATGCCCTGTCTCGATAATCCTACGACTAGGGACCTGTATAAGGATGTGCTTGTAGACTACCCAACCCCCACAAGTTAGATTGCCATCACAACGCTGGTAGTCAAGCAAAGATCCTAAGGGCTCTATCAATATGTATTAGCGATATGTCAAAAAAAACATATACACATATTAAGATAGATACAAACCAAGTAGCATACTACCATGTCGAGCAAGACTGTTATAAATCTGTGTATATATATATCCCAAGCTTCCAAAATGTAATATACAAACTAGTACTATACAATAATGGCCTCTAGGGCATATCCCACTAACAATCTCCCACTTGCACTAAGGCCATGTGCTAGTATATCGCAGACCTATCATCTCGAATAGCCTCTCGAATTGCATCTGAGGAATGGCCTTTGTGAATGGATCTGCAGTGTTATCCTTTATAGCAACCCTCCGAACCTCAATCTCCCTGATCAGGTGATACCGCCTCAAGATGTGTCTGGACTTCTGATGGGACCTGGGTTCCTTTGCTAGAGCTATAGCCCCGTTATTGTTATAATACATAGGTATTGGAGCAACAATGGACGGAACCATCTGAAGTTCTGTTAAGAACTTCCTCATCCATACTGCTTCTTTTGCGGCATCAGAAGCTGCAATATACTCCGCCTCCATCGTCGAGTCAACAACGGTTTCCTACTTAGATCTCTTCCAACAGATCGCCCCTCCATTGAGTGTAAAGACATAACCCGACATGGATTTGGAGTCATCCTTGTTATTCTAGAAGCTGGAGTCAGCAAAGGCCTCGATCTGGAGGTCTTTTCCGCCGTAAACCAAGAACATATCCTGTCACGACCCGCAGGGTACGGAACGTGACTGGAACATAAGTTACAAAACGTCTCAAGGCGTCCGTACAATATGTAAGCCAAAGCCCAGAAATCAAAACCCGATTAAGAAAATAGAGTGAAGGTAAAACCAATTCATTGAAAGCGATTTAATCCATTAAGTCACATCAAGCTTTTTAAAGCAACATTCCTTTTTCCAAAAATTCCGGCAGAGTCTCCTTTGTAAAAACAGGCCCCCAAATGGGTACAAAACTGGAGTATAAATGAATAACATGAAATATGGCATCCCCAAGCGGGAGCTAGCTCTTCGCCCCAAGGCGGTCACAAATCCCACGCAATATAAATCAGCAATGTGCAAAAATAAGCATGAGAAGAACAAGTAAAATAACATGTCGACTCAAGTGAGCTCGACCCCAAATACAGCATAAAAGTCCCCAAATCTCACAGCCTCGTCTCTAGGTCAATATACAACAATATAAATAACAGGTACAGTAGATACAGTTGATGGAGTATTCTAGATACAATGAATATACAAGGTGGTACAAAAATAACATCGCAACCCACCTATGAGCAAAAGCCTCGAGTCCAGGCAAAAGAAGCAAATGGAGCAAAAGGAGCAAGTGCGTCCGCTGCTACTGTGCTGACGGAGCGGACCTGCAAAAAGGCTATGGCACAACGGGGGTGAGTTGCCAACTCGTGAGTAATAAATAATATCTATAGAGGCTATCGCAAGCATGCACGCAAGTATCATAACATCTACAATACTGATGTGGCAGGATCTACTAGCAGATATGTATGCAACAGGAATCATTATACAATACTAAACTGGCATGATGTGCTAGCAGGTATGTATGCAACATGAATAAATTCGTGATCTGAATATGGAGGTATAAGAAATCATTGTTTTCTTATTAGAAATATCTTTTGAAATATCAGCATAATATCATTAGAATCAATTAAAATCCGTGTCCAGTTTCGACACCTCAAACCACTATCTCAAATCTCATGTATCAATATCACAGTATCTTTGGCCTCAGCCGTGCGGCTGACCCATCTTGAAGTATAAATATCTCAACATCTCACGACCACGGTCGATACCCTCTGGGTATCCGCCGTGCCAAAAAGTCACCGGTAGGTAGTCCATCCCCTGCCAAGCTCATCGTCTACTACTCGATCTTCTTGCCCCGGGGTATCTTACCGGGCCCACCATGTACCCAAGACGGTTCATCCAACTCCTCGAAACGGGTCTCGAAAACCACTGCAAACTCATGGTGGATGACACTTACATCACTAGAAAACCGCAACTTTGCATAATTTTTTTAAAAAGGTAATAAGTTTATAAATTCTTGCGGCTTTCCCCCAAAATCCAGGAATCTCATAAATCTCAAGAAAATCATCATAAATGCACATGTCAATAATAATGAATGCCTATGGTATCAACAATCAAGCTGCAATGTATGATTAATAGACCAGGCATGAACGAATAATGCAATGAGGTACATGCACATGAATAGCAATCCTACAGGTTCACCTTAAGGATTTAAATGAATTAGCGCAGGTTTAGGTATCAATAGGATGAAAATATTCTAGATTATAAGTTATCTAGTGTTATGGCATAGCAATTACCAAGGCGTGTGCGTACGCATGAATAGTGCTCGTGCTGCATATAAAAACCCTGGCAATGGTGCAGGTGTCCTATGAAATGAGTTCGCATATGTATGTCAATATATAGATCATGAATGTAGCAAGATGTTCAGGCAAGTATTATACTTATAATTACTAATACCACCAGGAATCTTTTAAATTACTCAGACTATCGGGCGACTTGCGCCATCCAAACGATTGTCCCCCGTAGATGTTACATCTACTCCCCTGTGATCTCGCGCTAGGTGTGCCCAACCACCTGCTTTCCTTTCTCCGCGGCGCTCGAAGTTCCCACCTGCGAACCTAGAATTTACATAAAGTAACACTCTTAAGGCAAATCCTGCAAAAACGTGATATATCGATCAAAGGAATAACTCGCGTGTGAAACTAAACGCGCGCGTATACGTATCAATTCGGCAATCATCTCCGCTGGATTTTTAGGTATTCACACTGTCACCCCCAGCTACGTGTGTGCATACGCCAAAAGCAACGCGACACGCCGTGGTACACAGCGCACCAACTCGATTCGTATCGTATGTGTCGCGCAAGTCCCGCTTAACAGGTCCCAGATTTTATCTGGAGCAAAAACAAGAAAAATAAGCAAGACCAAACCCCTCACCATACCTACAGACAACTACCTGCAAAAATCCAACAAATTCCCACACATATGGGCCGGCCACCATAGGGTCGATATCGGCCAAAATCAGGTGAAAGGGGTCCAGATTTGTACACTAAATTCCTAACACAAAGTATAGCCTAATGTATATGTTTGCTTACTAAAATTACTACCCTAGATACAGCAGATTCTACGTATCATAGAGTTTTTTTTAAAAACGTTTTAAAGCACTAAGTTTGCAACAATAGGGTGTTTTGTGACATTAGGAGAATTTACAAGAATTTAGTGATACTAACAGCAAATATTAGAGCTAATCTAACATTAAAAACCCTGATTTTCCCCATTCTCCAACTAAACCATCAAATCTCGCCAAAAGTCTACAAAAACACTACAACTATCCAAACTCTCCCAGATTTCCCCAACAGCAAAAAACCAAAACTCAAACAATACCAAACACTGGAAAACACTCATAGACACCACTACCTAAAGCACAACCACCTATCTTTTCATGGGGGCCGGCGACGCCGGAATAACAAGGAATGTCGCCGGATTTTCAAGAGGAAAACCGGCACGAAACCCTACACACTACTCTAAAAAGCCTGCACACTATTCTGTAGGTGTTTGCTAAACTATAAAATGATCAAAGTGGTAGCAGATCTCGGATATCCTACAGTTTGCTTCTAAACCGTATTTAAAATTTTCAAGTTTTAGACTTTAAGGCGATTAGATAAATCTAGTGTTACAACTAGGTTAACATAGCACTAACAACACCTACCTAAGTCAATTAAGCCATAAAAACTCTAACTTGGCCAAAAACCCACTTAAACTACAAACTAGCACTAACAACTCATATTAAACACTAAACTTAAGCTTAAATAACCATATCCTAGCAAAGAAAGAAGTTAAGTTAAGAGATTATACCTCTAGGGATCCTAGGATGCAGGAGAAAGAGAAGAAGAAGGGAAGAAGAAGAGGGTGTTGCTGCTGCTGGAGTGCTGCTGCTGCCTGCTACAGCTGCTGCTGTTGGTGTTGCTGTTGCTGAAGCTGCTACTGCTGATGTTGAAGCTGTTGCTGAGGCTGCTGCTGCTGTGTTGCTGCTACTTTTGTGTTGCTGTTGGTGTTGCTGTGCTGCTGTTGTTATGGTGTTGTTGCTGCTGCTGCTGCTTCTTCTGCTGCTGCTGTTGCCTCTGTTGCAGCTGCTGCTGCTGCTGTTGTGTTATGTGTGTGTGAGAGTGAGAGGGAGAGAGATATGTGAGAATAAGTGTGAGGGAAAAATATAATGGTTTGAAAACAAAAGATGAGAGTCAACCCCTCACCCTCTCTCCTCATTAATGCCAAGCATGGCACCATCCATCATGCCCTCTCTCACACCTATACTAGTCAACCCCTAGCACTAATTCATTCTAAAAACTAATACCCTTAATTAAAAACAAATTAATTTAACAAATGGGTTAGTCCACCATGGTTATCTAAACATGGTTTAACCTAAGACTTAACCCTATTTAACATGCACAAGTGTGTGCAGTCCAGATAAAATTCTAATAAAATATTCATAAAAGCAGATAAATTATTTGAAAACCGTTTTGGTAAAGTTTTACCAAAAAAAACCCACAATAAAACACAATTAACACTAATCACATTCTAAGGTGTTACAATCTTCCCCCTTAAGAAAACTCGTCCCCGAATTTAAAATATATAGCTACGCGTACCTTCAAAGAGTTGAGCGAATTTCTTCCGCATCTCTTCCTCGGCCTCCCAAGTGATCTCTTCACCTTTCAGGCCGCGCCAAAGAACCTTCATAGATGGCAGGACCTTTGATCGATGTTTCCTCACCTGCCGATCTAATATCACTACTGGCTGCTCGGTGAACGAAAGATCGCGCTCAAACTGAACGGTCTGATGCTGAATCGTGTGAGAAGGGTCATGAAGATATCTGCGTAGTATCGACACGTGGAAGACGGGGTGAACATCTGGAAAGCTGGGAGGAAGAGCCAAATGATATGCAACTGCGCCGACACGCTCGAGAATCTCGAAGGGACCCACAAATCTGGGACTAAGCTTTCCTTTTCGCCCAAATCTCATCACGCCCTTCATCGGAGAGACCCTCAGGAAAACATGATCGCCAACTGCGAACTCTAGTCTGCGATGGCATCTGTCTGCATACGATTTCTGCCTGCTCTGAGCCGCTCTCATCCAATCTCGAATCAACTGTACTTTCTCGGTCGTCTCCTGCACGATCTGCGGCCCCAAAATACTGCTCTCGCTAAGCTCAGTCCAACAGACGAGCGATCTACATCTCCTCCCATACAAGGCCTCGAAATGTGCCATCTGGATAGTATCCTGGAAGCTGTTGTTGTAGGAGAACTCCACTAAAGGTAAATGATGATCCCAGCTACCTCCGAAGTCTAAACACACGCTCGGAGCATGTCCTCGAGAGTCTGAATAGTCCGCTCTGACTGGCCGTCGGTCTGCGGATAAACTGCTGTGCTAAAACTCAAACGGGTGCCCAATGCTTCCTGATGTCTCTGCCATAGTCGGCTGGTAAACTGGGTGCCTCGGTCTGACACGATACAAGTCGGTACGCCATGCAACCGTACGATCTCTTCGATGTAAATCTGGGCATACTGAGAAAAATTGAAAGTGGTCTTCACTGGCAGGAAGTGAGCCGCTTTCGTTAATCGATCCACGATCACCCAAACCCTCGATTGGTCCTGGGTAGACCCACAACGAAGTCCATAGAAATCTTCTTCCATTTCCACTCCGGAATGGGTAAAGGCTGCAACTCTCCTGCTGGCCTCTGGTGCTCAGTCTTGACTTGCTGACAAGTTAGGCATCTTGACACGAAGTCTGTGACGTCCCTCTTCATCCCGTCCCACCAATAAACATCTCTCAAATCGCGGTACATCTTGGTGGAACCCGGATGAATGCTGTATATCGATCTATGCGCCTCCTCAAGAATCTCACTCCGCAGTCCCTCAGAATCTGGTACGCACAATCGAGTCCCAAATCGCAGTACTCCCTGATCATCGATCATGAACTTGGAAACTCTGCCCTACCTAATCTTCTCCATGATCTCTGAAAGACGGTCATCACTGGGCTGTGCCTCTCGATTGCGGTTAAGTAACTGCGGACGTGCACGAACATGCGCAAGCTGTCCCCCTGTCGGAGTGAACTCGAACTAAACTCGGCTGTCGCATAAAATCTGCCAATCTGCTGACAACTGCCTCTGTACTGCACTCAAACAAGATAGACTACCCCCGGGCCTTCTGCTCAAAGCATCCGCCACTACATTAGCCTTGCCCGGGTGATTCAAAATCTCGCAATCGTAGTCCTTTACTAGTTCCATCCAACGGCGCTGTCTGAGATTCAGGTCTCGCTGCTGAAATATATACTTTAAGCTCTTGTGATCAGTGAATATCTGGCACGACTCGCCGTATAGGTAATGTTGCCAGATCTTAAGTGCAAAGACCACTGCAGCCATCTCCAAATCATGAGTAGGGTAGTTCTGTTCATGTTTCTTCAACTGCCATGAAGCATACACGATCACCCTGTCATGCTGCATCAATACGCACCCTAGCCCCACTCGTGAAGCGTCATAATAGACCACAAATCTGCCTGATCCTGAAGGCAATGATAACACCGGCGCCGTAGTCAAACAAGTCCGTAGCTGCTGAAAACTGTGCTTGCACTCCTCCGTCCAATCGAAAGGAACTCCCTTCCGGGTCAATCTGGTCAAAGGTGCAGCAATGCGGGAGAAATCCTGTGCAAATCGCGTGTAGTAGCCAGCCAGGCCTAGGAAACTGCGGATCTCTGAAACTGATGTCGGTTTGGGCCACTGCTGAACGGCCTCGATCTTCTTCGGGTCCACACATATGCCATCTCTCGTAATCACGTGGCCCAAGAAAGCAACGCTGTCCAGCCAGAATGCACACTTGGAGAATTTTGCGAAAAGCTGGTGCTCCCTCAAAGTCTGCAACGTGATCCGCAAGTGCTGTTCGTGCTCCTCTCGGCTCCGGGAATACACCAAAATATCATCAATAAACACGATGATGAACAAGTCAAGATACAGACTGAATATACGGTTCATCAAATCCATGAATGCTGTGGGGGCGTTGGTGAGTCCGAACAACATCACCAAAAATTCATAGTGGCCGTAGCGCGTGCGAAAAGCTGTCCTCAGTATATCCTCCTGTCGAACTCGCAGCTGATGGTATCCTGATCGCAAGTCGATCCTCGAAAAATATCCTGCCCCCTGAAGCTGGTCGAACAAATCGTCGATACGTGGTAAGAGATACCTGTTTCGTACGGTAGTTTTGTTCAGCTGGCGGTAATCAATGCACAAGCGTAAACTGCCGTTTTTCTTCTTGACGAACAGGACAGGAGCACCCCACGGAGAAACGCTAGGTCGAATAAGCCCTTTATCCAACAAATCCTGCAACTGATCCTTCAGCTCTCTAAGCTCCACCGGGGCCATTCGATAAGGAGGTATAAAAATAGGCCCCGAGCCGGGAATCAAGTCAATGCAGAACTCAAAATCGCGCTCAGACGGTAACCCAGGCAGCTCGTCAGGGAAAACATCAGGGAACTCACAAACAATCGGGACCCGTTCCCACGGAACCTCTGCAACTCGAGTATCATAAAACATGTGCTAAGAATCCCTGACATCCCTTCCGCAGGAGCTGACCAGCGCGAAGAGACGAAATAAAACTGGGAAGTGTGACGCTGCGGTCTTTCTGAATAACAAGGACTGGCTCTCCCGGAAAGCTAAATTTGACTGCCTTCTCACGGCAGTCCACAGAAGCATAACAAGTGGCTAGCCTATCCATGCCCAGAAGCACATCAAAGTCCAACATATCGAGGAGAATCAAATCAACCGATGAATCCCTCTCCCCGATACGAACGGAACACAAACAAAACACAAAACAAGTGACAAACGACTCTCCTATCGGAGTAATAACAATAAGCGGCTGATCTAATAACGATGACTCACGGTCCAACACCGTCGCAAAGTGCGTAGAGACATACGAATGTGTGGAACCTGGGTCGAATAATACTCATGCGTCGAAGGAACATACTGGCAAGGTACCTGTCACAACGGCATTGGATGCCTATGCATCCTGTGGTGTCAAGGCGAAAACTCGGGCCTGTCTCCCACCAATAGCTGACTGACCCTGCCTCAGCCTCTACCTCCTCGTCCTCTCTGAATAGGACTGCCGCGTCCACGGCCTCTGGGTGCACCTAACTGACGTGGAGCATCGCCGGGGGTAGGAAGTAGAGCTCTCTGAGGAGGTGGTGATGGTGGTAAAGTCACGTCCGGAACTGTCGCCGCTCCCTATCGTCTCATCGGACAGTCTCTGATACGATTGTGCGGACTCCCGCACCTATAACATCCTGGCGACCCCTACTGTCCCTACGGATATGAACCATATAACTGACCCCGTCCAACTCTTCTGTCGGCACCATCTCCCGGAAAGAATCTGGCACGACGCCTCTGAGCTGGCATATCGGTACGAATCCTCTTCGGCCCAGAAACGGCCGAAGTCGCTGAAATGCGTGCTTCCATCCGTAATGCCGTGTCCATAACAGCTGCATAAGTGTCGAAGTGCTGGGCGCTGATGGCAAGAAATAGCTGGGTATCAAGTCCCTGCATGAACCTCTTCACTCTCTTTTCTTCAGTATCAACCAAATACAGAGCATATCTGGACAACTGCGTGAACTGGACATCATACTCAGACACTGTCATCCCTGGGGTCTTGATCAAAGCCTCAAAACTACGAGCCCTAGCGTCACGAACGTTCTCTGGAAGGAAACGAGCTAGAAATACCGCTGTGAACTCGGCCCAAGTCATAGGAGGTAGACCTGCAGCTCGACCTCTCTCGACGGACTCACACCACCTCTGCGCAAGGCCCTCTAGACGGAAACTCGCAAGCTCCACCCATCGATCGTCAGAACATCTGAGCGAACGACAAATCCTGGCTAATCTGTCAAGGAATGTCTGTGGATCCTCCGCCGCATCTGTGCCGGTGAAGACTGGAGGTCTCAGCCTCTTAAAATCCTGTAGCGATACTGGAATAGCCACGGTAGTAGTAGTAGTAGGAGCAACTGTCTGGGCAGTAGGTACTATGGTAGTCTGTGATGTGGTAGGTACGTCCTCTGATCTCGGTGCACGACTAACTTCTACTAAGGATCCCACCATCTGTCGTAGCTCCTGCATACCTCCCATCATCTGTCGTAGCTCCTCCATACCAGACTCTAGCATATCCATGCGACCTGGAGAAGGCGGATCAGTCTGTCCCTAGGGAGTAGGTATGTCACCCTGCTCGGTCCTCGTCTCGGTTGAGCCTGCTCGGATCTCATCTCGGGCGGCAGCCCTCTGCGCTCTCGTAGCCTTCGGCGGCATAGTGGCTGGTACAGGAAACAGGATAGTAAGAACAGTGCAATAGAATCATAGGATACGGGGAATTGAAGAAGGAATTCCAAGCAAGTATATCCTAAAGTCACCAAGGCGGAGTACCGTATCGTAAGTATGCCGCGGACATACGCATGCTACGTTATCCTGCTTAAGTCACTTACTCCATCTACCAAGGGTCATCCTACACTCGGAAAGGTAAAACCTATCGCTCTGATACCAACTTTGTCACGACCCGTAGGGTACGGAACGTGACTGGCACTTAAGTTACGAAACGTCTCAAGGCGTCCCTAAAAAAAGTAAGCCAAAGCCCAGAAATCAAAACCCGATTAAGAAAATAGAGTGAAGGAAAAACCAATTCATTGAAAGCAATTTAATCCATTAAGTCACATCAAGCTTTTTAAAGCAACATCCCTTTTTCCAAAAATTCTGGCGGAGTCTCCTTTGTAAAAACAGGCCCCCAAACGGGTACAAAACTGGAGTATAAATGAATAACATGAAATATGGCATCCCCAAGCGGGAGCTAGCTCTTCGCCCCAAGGCGGTCACAAATCCCACGCAATATAAATCAGCAATGTGCAAAAATAAGCATGAGAAGCACAAGTAAAATAACATGTCGACTCAAGTGAGCTCGACCCCAAATACA
This sequence comes from Agapanthus africanus, assembly GCA_030015575.1. Taxonomy (NCBI): domain Eukaryota; kingdom Viridiplantae; phylum Streptophyta; class Magnoliopsida; order Asparagales; family Amaryllidaceae; genus Agapanthus; species Agapanthus africanus. The sequence continues at coordinate 249,060,965 of JASDDO010000019.1, read as the reverse complement.
GCATAAAAGTCCGTAAATCTCACAGCCTCGTCTCTAGGTCAATATACAACAATATAAATAACAGGTACAGTAGATACAGTAGATGGAGTACTATAGATACAATGAATATACAAGGTGGTACAAAAATAACATCACAACCCAACTATGAGCAAAAGCCTCGAGTTCAGGCAAAAGAAGCAAATGGAGCAAAAGGAGCAAGTGCGTCCGCCGCTACTATGCTGACGGAGCGGACCTGCAAAAAGGCTATGGCACAACGGGGGTGAGTTGCCAACTCGTGAGTAATAAATAACATCTATAGAGGCTATCGCAAGCATGCACGCAAGCATCATAACATCTACAATACTGATGTGGCAAGATCTACTAGCAGATATGTATGCAACAGGAATCATTATACAATACTAAACTGGCATGATGTGCTAGCAGGTATGTATGCAACATGAATAAATTCGTGATCTGAATATGGAGGTGTAAGAAATCATTGTTTTCTTCTTAGAAATATCTGTTGAAATATCAGCATAATATCAATAGAATCAATTGAAATCCGTGTCCAGCATCGACACCTCAAACCACTACCTCAAATCTCATGTATCCATATCACAGTATCTCTGGCCTCAGCCGTCCGGTTGACCCATCTCGAAGTATCAATATCTCAATATCTCACGGCCACGGTCGGTACCCTCTGGGTATCCGCCATGCCAAAAAGTCACCGGTAGGTAGTCCATCCCCTACCAGGCTCATCATCTACTACTCGATCTTCTTACCCCGGGGTACCTTACCGGGCCCACCATGTACCCGAGACGGTTCATCCAACTTCTCGAAACGGGTCTCGAAAACCACAGCAAACTTATGGTGGACGACACTTACATCACTAGAAAACCGCAACTTTGCATAATTTTTTTTAAAAGGTAATAAGTTTATAAATTCTTACGGCTTTCCCCCGAAATCCAGGAATCTCATAAATCTCAAGAAAATCATCATAAATGCACATGTCAATAATAATGAATGCCTATGGTATCAACAATCAAGCTGCAATGTATGATTAATAGACTGGGCATGAACGAATAATGCAATGAGGTACATGCACATGAATAGCAATCCTACAGGTTCACCTTAAGGATTTAAATGCATTAGCGCAGGTCTAGGCATCAATAGGATGAAAATATTCTAGATTATAAGTTATCTAGTGTTGTGGCATAGCAATTACCAAGGCGTGTGTGTATGCATGAATAGTGCTCGTGCTGCATATAAAAACCCTGGCAATGGTGCAGGTGTCCTATGAAATGAGTTCGCATATGTATGTCAATATATAGATCATGAATGTAGCAAGATGTTCAGGCAAGCATTAGACTCATAATTACTAATACCACTAGGAATCTTTTAAATTACTCAGACTATCGGGCGACTTGCGCCATCCAAACGATTGTCCCCCGTAAATGTTACATCTACTCACCTGTGATCTTGCGCTAGGTGTGCCCGACCACCTGCTTTCCTTTCTCTACGGAGCTCGAAGTTCCCGCCTGCGAACCTAGAATTTACATAAAGTAACACTCATAAGGCAAATCCTGCAAAACCGTGATATATCGATCAAAGGAATAACTCGCGTGTGAAACTAAACGTGCGCGTATACGTAACGTGCGTGCATACGCCAAAACCAACGCGACACGCCGTGACACACAGCGCACCAAATCGACTCGTATCGTACGTGTCGCGCAAGTCCCGCTACGCTAAATATAGGTAACAGGTCCCAGATTTTATCTGGAGCAAAAACAAGAAAAATAAACAAGACCAAACCCCTCACCATACCTACAGACAACTACTTGCAAAAATCCAACAAATTCCCACACATATGGGCCGACCACCATAAGGTCGATATTAGACAAAATCAGGTGAAAGGGGTCCAGATTTCTACACTAAATTCCTAACACAAAGTATAGCCTAATGTATATGTTTGCTTACTAAAATTACTACCATAGATACAGCAGATTCTACGTATCATAGAGTTTTGTTTTAAAAACATTTTAAAGCACTAAGTTTGCAACAATAGGGTGTTTTGTGACATTAGGAGAATTTACAAGAATTTAGTGATACCAACAGCAAATATTAGAGCTAATCTAATATTAAAAATCCTGATTTTCCCCATTCTCCAACTAAACCATCAAATCTCGCCAAAAGTCCACAAAAACACTACAACTATCCAAACTCTCCCAGATTTCCCCAACAGCAAAAACCCAAAACTCAAACAATACCAAACACTGGAAAACACTCACAGACACCACTACCCAAAGCACAACCCCCCATCTCTTCATGGGGGCCGACGACGCCGGAATAACAAGGAATGTCGCCGGATTTTCAAGGGGAAAACCGGCACGAAACCCTACACACTACTCTAAAAAGCCTGCACACTATTCTGTAGGTGTTTGCTAAACTATAAAATGATCAAAGTTGTAGCAGATCTCGGATATCCTACAGTTTGCTTCTAAACCGTATTTTAAATTTTTAAGTTTTAGACTTTAAGGCGATTAGATAAATCTAGTGTTACAATTAGGTTAACATAGCACTAACAACACCTACCTAAGTCAATTAAGCCATAAAAACTCTAACTTGGCCAAAAACCCACTTAAACTACAAACTAGCACTAACAACTCATATTAAACACTAAACTTAAGCTTAAATAACCATATCCTAGCAAAGAAAGAAGTTAAGTTAAGAGATTAAACCTCTAGGGATCCTAGGATGTAGGAGAAAGAGAAGAAGAAGGGAAGAAGAAGAGGGTGTTGCTGCTGCTGGAGTGCTGCTGCTGCCTACTACAGCTGCTACTGTTGGTGTTGTTGTTTCTTTGCTGTTGCTGAAGCTGCTACTGCTGATGTTGAAGCTGTTGCTGAGGCTGCTGCTGCTGCTGTGTTGTTGTTGGTGTTGCTGTGCTGCTGTTGTTATGGTGTTGTTGCTGCTGCTGCTGCTACTTCTGCTGCCTCTGTTGCAGCTGCTATTGTTGTGTTATGTGTGTATGAGAGTGAGAGGGAGAGAGATATGTGAGAATAAGTGTGAGGGAAAAATATAATGGTTTGAAAACAAAAGATGAGAGTCAACCCCTCACCCTCTCTCCTCATTAAATGCCAAGCATGGCACAATCCATCATGCCCTCTCTCTCACCTATACTAGTCAACCCCTAGCACTAATTCATTTTAAAAACTAATACCCTTAATTAAAAAAAATTAACTTAATAAATGGGTTAGTCCACCATGGTTATCTAAACATGGTTTAACCCAAGACTTAACCCTAATTAACATGCACAAGTGTGTGTAGTCCAGATAAAATTCTAATAAAATATTCATAAAACCAGATAAATTATTTGAAACCCATTTTGGTAAACTTTTACCAAAAAACCCCCACAATAAAACACAATTAACACTAATCACATTCTAAGGTGTTACATATCCCTAGTCCTTCTCAGGTACTTTAGAATGTTCTTTACCGCAATCCAATGCTTCTCCCCAGGGTTTGACTGATACCGGCTTACTATACTCAGTGCATAAGCTACATCTGGTCTGATACACAACATCGCATACATTATAGAGCCTACCGCAGAAGCGTAGGGTATAATAGACATCCGATCCCTTTCCAAATCAGTCTTGGGAGACATCTCTTTGGAGAGGGTGATTCCGTGACAAGCCGGTAAATTACCGCGCTTTGAATCTTCCATACTGAATCTTTTCAGTATGGTGTCGATGTACCTGGACTGCGAAAGTCCCATTATCCTCTTAGATCTATCACGATAGATCTGGATCCCCAAAATGTAAGAGGCATCATCCAGGTCTTTCATGGAGAACTTGTGTGACAAGAACCCTTTGACAGATTGTAGCATAGGAATGTTATTTCCTATCAAGAGAATGTCATCCACGTACAAGATGGGGAATACAACAGTTCATGCTACAATCTTACTATAAATGCATAGCTCATCTGGATTTTTGATAAAGTCAAATTCTTTGACTGTCTCATCGAAACAGATGTTCCAACTCCGCGATGCCTGCTTCAGTCCATAAATGGACTTAAGCAACTTGCACACTTTCCCGCTGCTCCCACTCTGAATGAAACCTTCTGGCTGGTCCATATAGACACACTCCTCTAAATTTCCATTTAGAAAAGCGGTTTTTACGTCCATCTGCCAAATCTCATAATCGTGGAAGGCAGCAATGGCAAGAAGGATCCGAATGGATTTGAGCATAGCTACTGGAGAAAAGGTTTCGTCATAGTCCAAACCAGGGCCTTGACGAAAACCCTTTGCAACAAGTCTAGCCTTATAAGTCTCAACCTGTCCATCTACACCAATCTTCTTTCTGAAGATCCATTTGCAGCCTACGGGTTTTACCCCTTCTGGAGCAATGTCCAAAGTCCATACTTTGTTGGTGTACATGGACTCCATCTCGGTCCGCATTACATCCAGCCATTTTACCGAGTCGGTGCTCTGAATGGCCTGCTGGAAGTTAGTCGGCTCATCATTGTCAATGATGCAATCCTCTCTATCCCTGTCTATGAGAAAACCATAGTAACTCTCAGGTGGATGAGAAAACCTACTACTCCTGTGGAGCGGTGCAGGAATGTCCTGTTCTTTTGAAACTTCTTGTTCCACCAAGCTTTCAGTAATAGCTTGTGGTTCTGGAATTTCTTCCAGTTCTATTGCGCTCCCACTTGTTTCTTTTTCTAAGAACTGATGTTCCAGAAAGTGGGCATGACGAGAAACAAAAACCTTTTGTTCTTCTGCATAATAGAAAAGATACCCCTTGGAGTTCTTTGGATATCCCACAAACTTACAAAGTACTGAGCATGCCTCGAGTTTGTCCGCATGCTGCTTTTTGACAAAAGCTGGATATTCCCATATCTTAAGATATTGAAGGTAGGGTTTCTTTCCACTCCACATCTGATATGGTGTGGTAGGCACAGTCTTGGTAGGAACCTTGTTCAAAAGATATGTAGCTGATTCTAGTGCATAACCCCAGAATGATCGGGGTAACTTAGCGTTACTCATCATGGAACGTACCATATCCAATAGGGTTCGGTTCCATCTTTCCGATACACCGTTATGTTGTGGAGTGTATGGAGGAGTAAGCTGAGAGAGGATTCCATTCTATTTTAGATAATCCAGGGACTCGGCGCTTAGGTATTCACCACCTCGATCAGATCTTAGTGTCTTGATACTTTTGCCGGTTTGTTTTTCTACTTCATTTTTATATTCCCGGAATTTCTCAAAGGCTTCAGATTTATGCTTCATTAAGAAGACATGTCCATACCTGGAGAAATCGTCCGTAAAAGTAATGAAATATGAAAAACCACTTCTTGCATGTGTAGACATTGGACCACATACATCGCTGTGTATGAATCCCAAGAGCTCACTCGCTCTTACTCCGTGTCCAGTGAACAGAGTCTTTGTCATCTTTCCTTTGAGACATAATTGACAAGTTTCATAAGAATGATATTCGAACGGATCCAAATATCCTTCTTTATGTAACTTAGTTAACCTTGTCTCATTGATATGACCCAGTCTACAATACCATAAGAAAGCATGATTTAATTCTGGAGACTTTCTTTTGTGTGTATTCTGGATATTGAAGATCTACGGTTTGTTTAATACGTATATACCGTTGCTTAATGTACCCGACCCAATCAAAACATGATTAAGGTGAATGTTTACAACATTGCTTACAAATGCAAAATCATAACCTTCTTTAGACATTAAAGATACAGATATGATATTACAAGTCGAACTGGGTACAAAATAACAGTTGCGCAAAACCAAAACATGCCCATCTGTCAATCCTAAGTGATAGTCCCCCATGGACTCAGCATTCATGCTTGCTCCATTTGCAACTCTGAGGGTCATATCACCCTCCTTCAAAACCCTATGGCTTCTCAGTGCCTGCAAAGAATTACAGATATGAGATCCTGATCCGGTATCCAATACCCAAGAAGTAGAGTTGATTGACAATCAGTTTTCAATTATATACACACCTGAAGCCGAAGCCACAACTTGCTTCGGGTCCTGGTTCTTGGCCCTCCAAGCCCTGCAATCTTTCTTCCAGTGTTCTTTCTTGTGACAATAAAAGTATTCTTCCTTCCCCACAATCTGTCCCGCTACCTTTTCTTTTCCCTTGGCTTCCACCTTACTAATACCACCCCTTGGTTTGGTGGGGGCCTTCTTCTTCTTTCCTTTGGCTTTCGCCTTAGACCTAAAAGAGGAAGCTCCTCCAACAAACAAAGCGGGTGTTTCTCTGACTTTCTGCAGGGTGCCCTCTGCACTCCTCAACATGTTGAGGAGTTCCGGAAGTTCAACTTCTTTTCTTTGCATATTGAAATTCAGGATAAACTGGGCGTAGGTGGAAGGAAGGGACTGGAGAATCAAGTCAGTGTACAGCTCATTCTCTAACGTGGTCCTGAGGTCCGCGAGCTCCTCAATGTAGCCAATCATCTTAAGGATGTGTTCCCCTACAAATGATTTGACGACCAACCTCGTTGAAAATAGCTTCTTCTAGGTTTCGTATCTTGCGATACGGGATTGCTCTCCATATAGTTCCTTAGTATGGAGAAATATGGATTCAAGATCCATATTCTCGTGCCTCCTCTGATTTTCATTGTCCATAGAGGCAAGCACGAGGCACTTGCCCTTCACGTTGTCAATCTCGCAGGTCTTACAGATTTCCCTATCCGCGACACTGGATTCTGGACCTGGGACGGCGGGGGCCTTAGTGGTAAGGAGATACCCCAACTTGTCATAAGTGATTGCCATTTTGACATTCCTGAACCAATCTTTGTAGTTTGGCCCTGTCAGTATATTTTTATCTAATAGTAACTTAAGGCCCGTCATGATATTTAGTTGCTGCAATTAGGAGAGAGAGAAGAAACACTTTAGCATGATGCTCTTACAAGTTTAGAGTGGTTTTTAGTTTGTCTAAACAGGATGGCTCCTACTGTTTCTCGAATCCTTCCTTAAACCATAAAAGAAGAACTAGTCGGGATTGATCTCACCGTACAATACTTGCTTAACCGTTCAGCCAGGACGGTGTCGGTACTTTGAGGAAGGTTTTACGATGCTTTCGCAAAGTTCCTTAATTAAATAACCTCTTTTCCCTGTGGGCGTAGCCCCGCTAACACCTTTCTAGACACCTACTTAGTTTATAGCATTGATCGTTAAGTGAGAAAAATTTCCCGAGAAGTAGCATATACTCACAGTAGGATCGGGATCCAATTATCATTGTATGATAAAGTTGAAGGAATCCTACCAAAATTATCACACTCCAAATGGTATGCAACACTAGAAAGTTTCAGTTTCTTTAGAAACTCCCAATATGGATTTTTGCCCCATGCTCTTATGACCTTGACGAAGGCCAACATATCATAAGTCACATGTCAAGTTCTACCCGTCATTATCCAGGTTAATTTGAACCCACCTGTACATACCCTTGACGAAGGCCAAAATAGCAGTACGACTGTCCCAAACCAACGCATCTATCTATGCAACAGATTAATATTCGGCAGCTACCAATCACTATGCCTTGGCGAAGGTCAAAATGCATAGCTTGAATACTACTGAATATTTAACTGAAATGACAGAGGGCTACGAATAGTTTTGGCGAAACCGTGAACGTAGTGAGCTTGATATAATCGAAGGAACCTGATAGCTTTTAAAAAGAGTGGTTTAAGCTCCGCATTTCAAAAGTTTTGCTGTTTTGAAAAAACCCGAGTGGTTTTGAAATTGTTCCAACGATTCAACTTTGGTTTGTTTTTTTTGCATTAATATAATGCGTCCTATCAATTAATCCTACCATTGCAGAAAACAATGAAAATATGGCGTACGCCTATGCCATCTGCATTCGCCATTGGGCTCCGTCATCACCCGTTAGGTTACTTAACTAATGACAGAGCGGGGGATGGACAGCGCGGATGCAAAACATAAGCAACGCCTACTAGATATCATATATAGATATATATACATTCGTCAGACGCAATGATAGTCATTCTAGATCACAGATGAACACATTGGATATGCTAGGAATCCGCATTTCGTTCGAGCCTGCAACGAAAGACGGATTACACGGTCGCAATGAATAGCCAAACCCCACCCTAGACCCCTACGGGTGCGGCAAACTACCCGCCAAATACCCGAAGTGAAGCAGCCTCCCTCAACAACGTGAGTAGGCCACTCAACACTTCAAAGTAACCGGTAGTTTGTGCACCCCACCTGGGGTCTATCCTAGGAGCAAAAACAGTAAAAGAAATAATATACAATGGTGGCTACAACCTCAACCCGGATGTGCGACCATGAAATAATATTACATCAAATTGCAATTTATATCGAATGAAAAATGAAAAACACTCATCTTACATCCCCGGCTATTCATCCATGACAATCCAACAAGTTCATATACACAAACCAATATCACATATCACAGATATGTACAACCCCCACTAATCGACGTATAGCGATTAGTAGACGTTCAACACATATAATACATAATAGATATAATCCGATTAGCTAAAGTTTATAGAATTTCGATCGATATTTCAAATTTGAAACTACCCCAAATACAACACTGTACTTAAAGGAATCTGGGCAGAAACAAAGTATCTGAAAAATCACAAAACATCAAGCTGGACGATCTGCAAGAAAAACGAGTTGACTCTGAGTCGATTCGGCCGCGGATCCGCGGTGAAACGCATTGTTTCGCCGTGCTTCCGTGGCAGTCTGACCGAGTCACGAGCTCGTTTTTCTTGGGTGTCCCTAAAAAAGCCTGCACGTATTTTTCAGGTCTCTAAAAATATTTTTAGACCTGTTTTGAAAATCGGCAGAAAACATGAATTTTTGATGTATTTTGCGATTTGTCCGGGATCGAAGTTCTAAAGACTTTGCTAACATGTTAGTTGTTATTTAGCTAGGCTCTGATACCACTGTAAGTCTATGTTACCCACCCCGGTGCTTAACGGGGAGGTGGAATAGGTAAAAATCGAATTTTTTCTCAGAGGAAACATAGACAAACCATGAAGGATCTTTGCTAAACGAAAACTAACAAACTAATACGGAGTTTTAACTACTAGGTTAGATGGTTATACCTAGTTCTTGAACTCTTTCTCTTCTTGTTGTGGTCCTCCTTGTTGCGAGCTCCTTTGAGTGGTGTAGATGGCTCCTCCTTGTTGTCTTCTCTAGGTCAAAGAACAATCCACCCGAAGGCCTCTATCTTGAGCTCCTACCTCAAAAATGAAGTAACTAGAGTGCTTGGCTTGCTACACTAAGAACTCTAGAGTGAGCAGAGAAGTATTTTGGTGGTTTAGTCTCAAAGCTTTGATTTTCAACACTTGAAACACTTAAGCCTTTTGAGAGAGGAAGAGGGAAAGAAAACCATGAGAGAGAAAGGTAATTGAGAATGAGAGAACAAAGCTCTCATATGAGAATTATATGATAATAATAATAATAATTAAGAAAATTATGATGGTGAATTGATTTGACCATTGTCATTTCATAATTAATGCTAACCATGCTTCAAAAAAATATCTCATGCTTAACAAAACACAAAAGAAAATATCTAAGTCAATATGAGTCAACATGTCAAATGGTCAAACCAACTCTAACCATGATACAATTATCCTTAATTAAAACTATTAATCATTTTCCTCCTTCTCATTATGGTTTTGATCAAGTCAATGGTCAAAACCCTAATGAGGTGTCTCCCTATCCGCCTCTGTCAACTGTAGATACATACCCGCATTCGTGTTCCATAAAAACACGAATACAATAAGACTAGACCAATCCCAAAACAAATACTAGGATTTGGCTTAAACCAAAGCCCACCAGTATCAAATGCCCAAACACAAAACGTGCACAAGTGCGCGTATGTGAACGAACCCTGTCGTAAAACCATACGACCTCTACTTCGTTTCGCCCAAAGGTGAACAACCCTCTATGTGGGACTCTAAAGACTCGACACTACGCTGGAAGTGGGTTTAACCACAGGCCGCAAGCTGTACTAGCTGTACATAATGGTCCCCAGGTAGATGTCGATAAGAAGACCGATGAGGTGAACCCATCCGAACTCCTACTGAGCCTGAATGTGACAATCTCCATATAGTCTGGTCTGTTCGTCTAAGAGTATCGCATGTCGGGTCTAAGGGGAGATAAATGTCAGGCCCCTAATAGCGGTACAAGTCATGTCGGAGTGTAGCCCAGAACACCATGAAAAACTACTAGAAACACTATCAGTAAATCTCGCTTGCCCTGGTCAGGGACTTTGTGTAATGGCTCTCCTAGACACAGCGCGATATCAACCCCCAATACCGGGAGAGATGAATCCTATCTAACCGTCACTGCCTCCAAGTGCTTCGGGACTGCACCCAACTACTACCTGTTTGCACGACTAAATAGATCCGTGGTAGGGTAGTAATCTAAGAACAGTGGGAACACACTCGAGGCAAAGTGACAGTGTCAAGTCAACGGACTAAACTGTACTCATGTCACCTGGGAACTGCTAACTGACGATAGGTATAGTACCAACCAACAGTTCCCGACGAGTCCTGTCCAGTGCGCTCATAACCTAATGAGCACCTGCATACTATCTCCAGTACGAAGTACTGATGGCTGTAGGACAGACCATCTCCCCAGCTGGGATGAGAAGCGTACACACTAGTCTACTCTGGAGTATCGATGCCCTATCTCGATAATCCTACGGCTAGGGATCTGTATAAGGATATGCTTGTAGACTACCCAACCCCAACAAGTGTGATTGCTATCACAACGCTGGTAGTCAAGCAAAGATCCTAAGGGCTCTATCAATATGTATTAGCGATAAGTCAAAAGAAACATATACACATATTAAGATAGATACAAACCAAGTAGCATACTACCATGTCGAGCAAGACTGTTATAAATCTGTATATATATATATCCCTATCTTCCAAAATGTAATATACAAATTAGTACTATACAATATTGGCCTCTAGGGCATGTCACACTAACAGAGGGAACATCGTGTTGATCTTCTGGGTTGAAGATGTTGCCGTCAAGATCTGACTCTCCCTTTGACAGAGTTTGTTGGGAAATGTAGTTCCCATTTCGTTTATTCCCTTGGATTGTATACAAGGGTCAGTATGGACTCGCCTGTAGGGCAAAAGTTTCATTCTTTCATCATTTTTTATTTCCTTCCGCGATGCTCTATCATTTCAGCTTTTATATCGCGAAAGTTATGATTGCCCAATCATTTCGGCTATTTTTCGCGGTGCCCAATCATTTCAGCTATTTTTCTTTTTACTCGCTGTTTTTATTGCGAGTTGCCCAATCATTTTGGCTATATATTCTTTGTATTTTTGGCTCGCTGATTTTGTTGCGAGTATGGACCTGAGATCTGATACCAATCTTGGCATCAGCATCGCTGCGACTGGGATATTGCCAGGAGTGAATCATCACTTGCCGTGAAAGGACTTGGAATTTGTTACCGATTTAGGCATCAGCATCGCTACTACTGGAACATTGCCAGGAGAGAATCATCATTTGCCTTCGCCGCTATTGAAGAAAGGTGGCTTAGTAGACAGGATTAGGGACCTGACGATTAAGGCTTTTGACTTCGTGAGCCGTAAGGGTCTCATAAAGGTATTTCTCCCTACGAGTCGTGAGGATCTCGTAGGTGTAATTTCTCCTTAGGGGTCGTGGGGACTCCTAAGTGCGTTTTCTCTTGAGAGTCGTAAGGATCTCACAAGAGCATTTTCTCCTTGAAAGTTGAGAGGACCTACAAGTGTTGTTCACCAAATAGGGGAATTTCACACCATTGGTGGAATTGGGCGAGGGAACGCTTATTTATGCCCGTGGATTGTATACAAGGGTCAATATTGATCGCCTGTAGGGTAGTTTGGGGGATATGATTGTAAGTGCACGGCGGCGCCCCGGCCGTCAATCCGACGGCCAAATGCGGAAGCGGTGAATAACTTAAATTTTCTTGAACTGGCAAACCGCCGCGCACTAAACACCCGGATCGTAACCATTAACAAGTCTAAGCTAACTAGAAGAAGGGTTAGAGATATACCGACGATCCAAGTCCTCCGGTCATCATGGTCCCGATCTCCTGCGGAAAAGCCCCGTCTCCTCCTCGTCGCCGGAAGTGCACCACATCGCCTACTTTGTTTACGGGCTCCCACCTCAATGCCGAGGCAACTCGGGCACGAAGCCGGCTACTCGACGTGCCCAAGATTCGCTGTAGAATGTGTAGTAGAACTTGTGTCTCTTTTTGGGGTAGTGGAGGTTGCCATTGGTGGAGGTATTGAACAAGAAGTGTATGGAGGAGCTTGGAGAACTTTGGTGCAAGAAATGAACAACATTTTCCCACCTCAATATTTTGGACAGCCCATCACCAATTTTGGCCGGCCACTTTCTTGTGTGGGAGGGAGTGAATGAATGAGCAACACAAAGAGGGAGTGAGTGGATCAATCATGCAAGAGGGCATCATGAAAGAATATGATTACAAGCAAAAACCACACACAACCACAACCATCAAGTCCACAAAGTCAAGCCATCATGAAGTATGAAGTCAAGCAAGTCAATGGATGGTGCACCATCATGAAGACTATCATGATGCTACAAAAAGCAAAGACCCCCTCCACAAATACTAATTTGCAACAATGCAAATAAACCCTCCTCCACCAATCTTCGGCCAATGAACGGAATAATGGAAATCGGCCGAAACGGAAAGCAAACTGGCAACTCCAGAAAACTGGTCCCGTAATAAATTACAGGAAAACCCCGATACTGTGCATACACACCCGCATTTGTATTTCGACCGAAATACAAATGCAATGAGACAAAGTCTACACTGTACTATACTAAGATCCGGCTTAAACCAAAGCCGGCTAGTAATATCTGTTCGATCCTGATCCGTGCAATACCGCACGTATCTGATCGAACCCTGCCATATACCAATACGGCCTATAGTACAAACTGTCCGATCCTGATCCGTGCAATACCGCACGTATCTGATCGGACCTTGCCATATCTCCATACGGCCTCTACAACCTTTCGCCCGAAAGCTGAGTAACTGAATGTGGGGGACTCTAAAGACTCGTCAACACCTTGGTTGTGGATTTAACCACTAGCACGTCAGAGGTATAAGCCAATACGTAACGGGCTACCAGGTACTGACTAAAAGGGATGTCTGTGAGTGAACTCAGCCTGACAACCCTACTGAGCCTGTCAGTGACAATATCCGTGCAGTCCGGTCCGTTCGTCTATGAGTATCGCATGGTGGGCCTAGGGGGTTGGTAAAAGTCAGACCCCCAAAAGCGGTACAAGTCGTGTCGGAGTGTAGCCCAGAACACCCTGAGATACTACTGGAATACCTACCAGTAAATCTCCTTGCCTTGGCCAAGGACTTTGTGTAATGGCTCTCCTAGACACAGCACGACCTCACCCCCAATACCGGGAGAGACAAACCCCTGAAGATACGCTCACTGCCTCCATGTGGCTCAGGACTGTACCCAACTAAAACCTGTTTGCACGACTCCTTTGAGCCGTGGTAGGGTAGTAATCAAAGTACAGTGGGAACTCACACGAGACAAATGACGATCCCCAGGTCGATGAACTAACCTGCACACATGTCACCAGGGAACTGCCATCTGACGTCTGGTATATGACCAACTAGTATGTTCCCGGCGAGTCCTGTCCGGTGTACTCATAACCCAATGAGCACCTGTATACATCTTAGGTGATCCAACTGACACCAGTGGCTTGTGAGACCGGCCACCGCCCCTCGTCGGGGTCTCGACTGTATACACTAGTCTACTATGGAGAATCGATGCCCTGTCTCGAAACTCTCACGACTAGGGACCTTTTAAGGATAAGCTTATAGACCCCAGCTCCCACTTATATGATCGCCCTCATACTGCTGGTGGTCAAGCAAGAATCCTAGGGGCTCTATCAACGTGTAATAGCGACGTGTCAGGTCACCTAAAGCAGTACACGATGATAAAGGTAAACCAGATAGCATACTATCATCTCGAGTAAGACTGTCCTACCGGGATAGGTCCTCCCTCAATCATTACAATCACGTACCTGTGACCTAATAATTGACTCTGAGGGCACTACCTCCAACAATCTCCCACTTGCACTCAAGGCTAATTATTGCGATGTCGCATACTCACAGCCCGTGTGATACCGAAATCCAACTCCTCTACTAGTCAGTCTCACAAAGCTCGTTTGCGGAACTATTGCGTTCGAGGAATAGCCTCAGTGAGTGGATCCGCTTAGTTGTTTCTTCCTATGTCTCTCTATATCTCAAGTTCGCAGAGAAACCCATCTCCCGAAATGAGCAATACCTGTCTTAGAATGTGTCTGGATGTCTGATGGGACATAGCTCATAAATGAACTCCAAATCCAAACTTCTTAGACTGTATCGTTAACTGAACTTAATCAGTATCCTGCGCCATGCCACCCTCAGTATTGCCTTGGACCACCTGTCCAAAATACTGCCCCTCATCAGAAGGAAAAACTATAACTCTGACAACCTCCTTGTCGTCCATGTCACCTTGGAAGCCTGGAATGATAACTGTCTCTCGAATAAGGCTGTCGTTATCATATCCCTAGAACATCCATTTATGTTCTAAAACTGCTTCCTACGGTTTCTCCAGGATTTGATTAATGTCAACTTATTGCATCTAGTGCAAGAACAACATCTGGTGTGGTACTTGACATCTCATGATTGACTCAATTGCCTGAGCAAGTGATCTGCCAATCATGCACATCCCTCTCCCCTTTAGTCTGTAAGACAGCTTCAGAGAGGGTGACTCCATCACCTGCAGGTACACTACCGTGCCAGGAGTCGTCCATCCTAAATACTCTTAGAATGCTGTCAAGTATCCTGATTGGGAAACCACCCAAATCTAGATCTAATACCATAGATCCAGTAACCAGTATGTCTGATATAATGTCCAAGTCCTGTGTGGAGAAACCACTGTGTGACGACCAAAGTATAACCGGTTGTAGTATAGGAGTTTCCTTTCCTACTCTGTGTATGTCATCCAAACACCATGACATCACACCCTACTACCTTCTCAACAGATCCATCCCCTATTCTGATGAAGTCAAACCTATGACTGTCACGTCAGAAATAGATGATCTATCTCCGCTACATCTGCTTTAGTCTATAAATAGACATAAGCTACCTGTCCACCAATGCTTCCGCTGCTCCCACTGACTACGACAACCCTCTGGCAGATTCATATACACGTACACTTCTAAAACTAGTTTAGAACGACGCTATACTCATCCTCCCGCCGGGTCTCGCACCCTGGAACAACAGCAATGGTAATTGTGGGTAAACAAGAACTTCCTTGTCACCGTCCTTGAGGCTACCGTAGTACCTCTCGGGTGCCTGAAGTTACCCACCTTATCTGCGGAGTGGCCAATGGAATGTCAATCCAGATTGAATCTTTAGGTTCCTGTCAAATCTTCAGTAATCGTTTGTGGTTCTGGAATCACTTCCAGTTCTACCATACTCCCACTACTGTTTTCTGAAAAAATCCATTTTTATTAAAACTGTGGCGAGTCTAGAACGATATTGCTATTGTCCATCCAGATGGTAGAAAGTCAACCCGCGTCATAGCCTGGGTCAACCCACAAACAGTCATTACTGAAACGTGCCTTGAGTTGTCCAGTGTCTGGTTTTAAGCATAAGCCGGACAACTCCCCGTACCTTAACATCGTTAAGATATGAACTGTTCTATATCCAATATAGAACCAGAGGCACTGATTTAATTGAACCAGATTCAAATCATGCAACTGTCTCCAGTGCATGTCAACTAAAAGGAAGGAAGCCGATCAGCGTTACTCAACTTAGGAATGCTTCCAATTATGAGTAACCTGAAAAAGAAGCAAGTTCTCTTAGTCATTACTAGCAACTGAATATCATTGACAAGTATCTACATCTTCGATCTTTTTGAAGAATCCCGATACTTGCTATACCTGGTTCTCTACTCTATTCAAATACCTATAACTTCTCAAAATTCGGACCCTGTGTTTCCTACGAAACACCTGTCTAAAAACTAGAGAAGTCATAAGTAAACCGAATATAGTACGAGGACCAACCCCTCTGTCCTGATGGACCCTGGACAACATACAATACTCTGCATAAGTCCCTTGAGTCTGATAACTCATTCACTGTGTGTTGTAGGTTGAAATCTGTACTTATGGTTAAGAAGAATTACACCGCTGTTTAATGCTCCTTACCTAACCATCCACTGATATAGGTAAATGTCGTAGACATAATTTCAAAAAGGTATATCTCACTCTATGAAAATAGACGTACAGATATATCAATTTGAAATTGGTGCATAACATCGGATATTCAAAACCAAATATTTGCCGACCGGCAAACAGCCCAGGTGATTTCCTCAAATATCACCGATTACAACGAATCCTGATATAATGAGGATGATCACCCAATTCCCAATAACCTACTCCCACTCATCATCTGTAAAACCATACAGATGTGAGAATCATACCTGGTAAATACATACCCTGGAGCAAGTGTCTAATCGGGAAATCAGTTTTCTTTTAACATTACACAGTGAAACTGATACATTGAAATGTTCCGATGGGGTATTCTGGTATCCCTAGTAATGCCTCTTCCAGATTCACGACTGTAACCGTATAATTCTTTGCCACCTCTCCAAATCCCTTCATATGTCTTTAGTCTTTACCTTCTGCACACCCCTTTAGGCCAAATGGTTTTCTTCCTTCCCTACCGTTCGGCACCAGCCTATGGTTTGGAAGAAGACTATCCAATAAGCATAATGGGTGTAATGTTCCAATCCTAGGAACACTCGCAATGCGAGAGAAGGTGAAGATAAAAGATACCTGAATAAATCTTATTCCTATTTCTCCTGAACCAGAATCCATCCCTGAACTGGAATAAATTCCTTTCGAGTTCGTATATAACCATACGATGGAGTATCCAATAAACTGTGGATCTTCGTAGTGATACGGAGTGTTCTGGAGAAATACAAAGGTGATTTGGGAGTGGTAATGAAATACCTGGTTTGGTCGTGAATATCTGTTGCAATTTACTTTGCCCTCTTACTAATCCCTTGCTTTGTCTGAACTTAATACCTTCTGCACACCATCGTTATGCTAATTGGTTTTCTTCATTCCCTACCGGTCGGCACCAGCCTAAGGTTTGGAAGAAGACAATCCAATTTGCGTAATAGGTGTACTACCCCTAAACCAAGGAGTACTCGTAACCTGAGAGAGGGTAAAAGGAAAAGACAACTGAATAATCCTATCCGTTTTCTCCAGAACCTGAAACCATCCTCGAATAAATTCCTTCGAGTTCGTATCTAACCATACGATGGTTTTGTCCAATGGAAGTGGACGTTCGTAGTAATACGGGGTGTCCTGGAGAAAAGGGTAAAAGTAGGAGTGGCAATGAGGTCTGCAACTCTGACAATCCAAAAACCGGTGTTTAAGAAGGTTCGGTCAACTTGGTCACTGAGTCAAAGTCTTAGGGTCGGGTCAATGGTCGCTGCCAAAGAGAGAGAGAAAAGAAACACTCAGCGTGCACTCTAACCTAGATCAGAATGGTTACCAATTTATCTAATCTGGAATCCTCCCACAGTACCTCAAATTCTCCTCCAAACCTGAAAGAAGAATTAGTCGGGGTTACCCGAGGAGTAAACTAACTCATCAGTGGGAATCGGGATCCAACTCTCATCGCATGACAACGTGACGGAATCCGCTCACGGTATCACACTCCAGAAGGTATGCGCATATCTGGCAAGTTTCAGTTCTTTTGAAACTCCCGATGTGATTTCTGCCCCATGCTCTTATGACCTTGACTAAGGCCAACAAATCATAAGTCACATGTCAAGTTCTACCCGTCATTATCCAGGTTGATTTGAACCCATCCGTACAAGCCCTTGACTAGGGCCAACAAGGCTATACGACTGTCCCAAACCAACGCATCTATCTATGCAGCATATGAACACCCAACAGCTACCAAACACTGTGCCTTGACTATGGCCAACAAACACAGCTTGAATACTATTGACTACCCATATAAAACGACGGAGGGCTACGAATGGTTTCTGGCGAAAACCTTTAACGTAATGAACTTGATATCGTTGAAGGAACGGATAGCTTTTAAAAAATATAGTGACGAAAACCTTCGCTAAAGAGGTCACTCCCGGTGAAGGGATCTCGGCTCTTTCCCCGTAGAATGGGGTGCAGGATATTCCAACTGAATACCACGATGCAAAGCAAAAGTAATCGGCTATAGTGAAGTTAATGCCTTGACGCAAACTTTTTGTCCAAGGGGTCACTCCCGGTGAAGGGATCTCGGCCCTTGCCTCGTCGACTGAGGAGCAGGATATTCCAAATGAATACCGCGATGCAAAACAAAAGTGAACGTCCTTGCAATAACAGCTTTTTGAAAAGTGTTCCAACAACATCAGATTAGGTTTGTTTTTAACTTGCATTGATCCGAATCAACGCAGTCCCATCAATTGATCACACCAAAAAGAACGAAAATATACTGATGTACGTATATGCCATCCGCATTCGCCACTGGGTCCCGTCATTACCCGTTAGGTTAGCTTACTAACGACAGAGCGGGGACTGGACTAGCGCGGATGTAAAACATATACAACATCTACTAATATATATACCAATATATTATATTCACTCAAGGCGTGAATAAAATGCAACATCACAGAAATGTACAGCATCACAGAAACAATACAGATATCTGGGATCCCCGGGTTTCACAGAGCCGCTGAAACCCGACGTTCCCCTGGTCGTGTGGATAGCCTGTGCAATGAAAACCTAGACCCCTACGGGCGCGGCAAGTTACCCGCCAAAACCTGAAGCGAGGCAGCCCCTTTCAGCAACGTGAATGGACCATCCAGCACTTCACGGAATCCGGTAACTTGGGCACCCCTCCTGGGTCAACCTGTACCCCCTACGAGTGCGGGGAATACCCCGCCAATCCTAGAGTGAAGCCCCCTCCGTCTCAATGCCATGAGATGCGGGCTTGTTGCCCTCCAGAACCCGGCTATCCGTGCACCCCTCCGCGGGGCAATCCTAGTACAGAAAGTAAAATATACATACAACGGGTACATCGACCGCAACCAGGTCGTGCCCCAAAATAATAATACAAACAGGCAGTGATGGCAGTCCACATGTCGGACGCTCGTCCCGCAATATCAAATGTACATAATACAACCACAACTGTACTAGCATTGCATCCAGGCTATCCCCCACGACCGATCCGCAACATCACAGCAAAAACAAAACATCAACGTGAAAGTCACGTTCGCAAATCCGTCTAACCGGGCTATAGCAGTTAGACCGGATTTACCGATCAAGTGACATTCACGATCGCAGATATAATGTAAATACTGTGAAAAATGTGTTTAAAATATCCGATCAATCAAAATTTAACAAGTGGGCCCCAAAATAATACTGTAGCAGTTAAAGAAATTCTGGGCCCAATGTTATTATTCCAAAACCCTACTTTTCACCCCAGAAAGCCTCTGTAAAAAATTGGTGCAGTGATGTCTACAGTGCGCGGCGGAAGGGCGGCGGAATGGGGGTTTGTGCGGCGCTTCCGCGCTCTGACTGTGGAATCACTTCATCGAAATTTTACAGAGTTCTTAGATTTTCTAGTACATCAATATTTTACAACCTGAAAAATTTTTAGAGACCAAAAATTTTCAACAGAAACTGATGCGAAGGTAAAATGCAGTTTTGGAACTTTTTGATCGATCGGAAATACAAACACATTAAACCAAGCTAGACTAAGTTAATGGCGAGGCTCTGATACCACTGTAAGTGCACGGCGGCGCCCCGGCCGTCAATCCGACGGCCAAATGCGGAAGCGGTGAATAACTTAAATTTTCTTGAACTGGCAAACCGCCGCGCACTAAACACCCGGATCGTAACCATTAACAAGTCTAAGCTAACTAGAAGAAGGGTTAGAGATATACCGACGATCCAAGTCCTCCGGTCGTCATGGTCCCGATCTCCTGCGGAAAAGCCCCGTCTCCTCCTCGTCGCCGGAAGTGCACCACATCGCCTACTTTGTTTACGGGCTCCCACCTCAATGCCGAGGCAACTCGGGCACGAAGCCGGCTACTCGACGTGCCCAAGATTCGCTGTAGAATGTGTAGTAGAACTTGTGTCTCTTTTTGGGGTAGTGGAGGTTGCCATTGGTGGAGGGATTGAACAAGAAGTGTATGGAGGAGCTTGGAGAACTTTGGTGCAAGAAATGAACAACATTTTCCCACCTCAATATTTTGGACAGCCCATCACCAATTTTGGCCGGCCACTTTCTTGTGTGGGAGGGAGTGAATGAATGAGCAACACAAAGAGGGAGTGAGTGGATCAATCATGCAAGAGGACATCATGAAAGAATATGATTACAAGCAAAAACCACACACAACCACAACCATCAAGTCCACAAAGTCAAGCCATCATGAAGTATGAAGTCAAGTAAGTCAATGGATGGTGCACCATCATGAAGACTATCATGATGCTACAAAAAGCAAAGACCCCCTCCACAAATACTAATTTGCAACAATGCAAATAAACCCTCCTCCACCAATCTTCGGCCAATGAACGGAATAATGGAAATCGGCCGAAACGGAAAGCAAACTGGCAACTCCAGAAAACTGGTCCCGTAATAAATTACAGGAAAACCCCGATACTGTGCATACACACCCGCATTTGTATTTCGACCGAAATACAAATGCAATGAGACAAAGTCTACACTGTACTATACTAAGATCCGGCTTAAACCAAAGCCGGCTAGTAATATCTGTTCGATCCTGATCCGTGCAATACCGCACGTATCTGATCGAACCCTGCCATATACCAATACGGCCTATAGTACAAACTGTCCGATCCTGATCCGTGCAATACCGTACGTATCTGATCGGACCTTGCCATATCTCCATACGGCCTCTACAACCTTTCGCCCGAAAGCTGAGTAACTGAATGTGGGGGACTCTAAAGACTCGTCAACACCTTGGTTGTGGATTTAACCACTAGCACGTCAGAGGTATAAGCCAATACGTAACGGGCTACCAGGTACTGACTAAAAGGGATGTCTGTGAGTGAACTCAGCCTGACAACCCTACTGAGCCTGTCAGTGACAATATCCGTGCAGTCCGGTCCGTTCGTCTATGAGTATCGCATGGCGGGCCTAGGGGGTTGGTAAAAGTCAGACCCCCAAAAGCGGTACAAGTCGTGTCGGAGTGTAGCCCAGAACACCCTGAGATACTACTGGAATACCTACCAGTAAATCTCCTTGCCTTGGCCAAGGACTTTGTGTAATGGCTCTTCTAGACACAGCACGACCTCACCCCCAATACCGGGAGAGACGAACCCCTGAAGATACGCTCACTGCCTCCATGTGGCTCGGGACTGTACCCAACTAAAACCTGTTTGCACGACTCCTTTGAGCCGTGGTAGGGTAGTAATCAAAGTACAGTGGGAACTCACACGAGACAAATGACGATCCCCAGGTCGATGAACTAACCTGCACACATGTCACCAGGGAACTGCCATCTGACGTCTGGTATATGACCAACTAGCATGTTCCCGGCGAGTCCTGTCCGGTGTACTCATAACCCAATGAGCACCTGTATACATCTTAGGTGATCCAACTGACACCAGTGGCTTGTGAGACCGGCCACCGCCCCTCGTCGGGGTCTCGACTGTATACACTAGTCTACTATGGAGAATCGGTGCCCTGTCTCGAAACTCTCACGACTAGGGACCTTTTAAGGATAAGCTTATAGACCCCAGCTCCCACTTATATGATCGCCCTCATACTGCTGGTGGTCAAGCAAGAATCCTAGGGGCTCTATCAACGTGTAATAGCGACGTGTCAGGTCACCTACGCAGTACACGATGATAAAGGTAAACCAGATAGCATACTATCATCTCGAGTAAGACTGTCCTACCGGGATAGGTCCTCCCTCAATCATTACAATCACGTACCTGTGACCTAATAATTGACTCTGAGGGCACTACCTCCAACAATGATGGCTTAAAAACAGGTTCAGATCCCTGAATCTTAAGACTTTTGAATCCTGTGAGCCGTGAGGGTCTTATAGGGGGACATTCTCCTTACAAGTCGTGAGGACCTTGTAAGTGTAATTTCTCCTTAGGGATCGTGAGGATTCCTAAGTGTTTTGCTCCCTTGTGAGTTGTAAGGATCTCACGCGGGTATTTTCTCCTTACAAGGTCGAGAGGGCCCTGCAAGTGCACAGGATTTTTTTTTACGAGTCTGCGCCCTTTCAGGTTTTCATAAACTCGTCGGTAGCCCTGCTGTTTTTACTCACGGAGCCCTTTTGGGTTTTCATCCATGCCCATTTCGCTTATGAACGTACCATTTTTTTTTGCCGCGTTAGCCTAAGGATGCTGTGGTTCATAGTAGTTTAAGAACGTTACGGTATGTAGCTAGTTTCAGGACGTTTCGGTCCGTTGTTAGTTTAGGGACGTTTCGGTCCGTTAGTTTTTGTGGCGAAGTTTTGCCGGGTAGCACTTATAGAGTTTGGTACACAGGAAGACAGCGAGAGGACACAAGTGTCGTCATCTATCATTAACCTGGGCTGTAACTCGTCAGGCGTAGTATTTCTTAAGGAATCGGCCATTTATTGGCCGGAAGGGTCTTTCGCCATGCATATCCATGAGCAAGTAAGCCCCACCTTGGTAGAATTTGTCTATGATGTACGGGCCCTCACAGTTTGGCTCGAATTTCCCCCATTTAGCACGATTAGGGATCATAGCTCTTTTGACAACTAGCACGAGTTCGCCTTGGCGGAATGTTCTCGGTCTAGTCAATCTTTCGTATGAGCTCGTCATCCTTGCGTTGTAAGCTTTTAGGTTTTGTTGCGCCATGAGACGAATTTCATCAAGGGCGTCGAGCTCCTCAAACCGAAGATGAGCATTCACTCTATCTGTTAGTTCGTAATGAACAGCCACTCGTAGAGAGGGTAGCTTTATCTCCAAGAGGAGTACTGCTTCCGTGCCGAATACCAACGCGAATGGCGTTGTATTTGTGGCCATTTTGAACGTGATCCGATAAGCCCAGAGAGCTTCATGCAGTCTTTCGTGCCGGTCCTTTTTGTTTCCGGACACCGTCTTCTTTATGATTTTCGTTAAGGTCTTGTTGAAAGCCTCAGCTAGACCGTTAGCTTGGGGATTATAGACCGAAGAGTATCTCCAGTCTATGTTATGCAGCTGTGCGGAGCGGCTGATTTTATGACTTCTGTAGGCCGGCCCGTTATCGGAGATAATCTGTCGCGGAACGCTGAACCGATAGATGAAGGGTTACCCTAGCGCCCCGGCCAACTTCCGTGGCCAAATGCGGAACAAAAATTTCAAAATGAACGAAAACTTGGCGCTAGACTAAACCCTAACCGGATCTTTAACCATAAACCTAGTTTAGCTAAATGAGTTCTATCTACTGTGAAAGATAGTATACCAAAAGAATCGAGTCCTTCGGTCTTCGTTCTTCATCCTTAGCTCCTTGCATCCACCTTGAACATGCTTGAACTCCAACTCCGGCTCCATCGGTCCTCCGGGATCGAGCTTGTTCTTCGGCCTCCGTTTGTCGTAGATGATCCACATAGGGAGTATGATCCATGGCTCTAGCTCCTAACTATGTAACTAAAGGAGCAACTAGAGAACTTGGTTTGCTAAACCAAGTAGTCTAGGATGTAGTGAAGGGTGTCTTAGTGTTTAACTATCTCTTTCTAGCCTCTTCACTTGATTCTCAACACATGAGAAGGTAGTGAAGAGGAAGAAGATGAAGGTGGAGGAAGCTAGAGAGGAAAGAGGAGAGCAAGTGCAAAAAGAGCTCAAGAAAAATAATGAAGCATATGATGAAAGAGAAAATACACACATAGGTTTTGTGTATGATTTCTTTTATTAAACAATTAGCAACCATGCTTCAATAGTAACTCCAAAATAAATTATAAATTCATTTGACTACAATTAAAGCATGGTCACTACCTGGTGTCACTAACTGTAATAAATACGGATTTCCGTCTATTGTACATACATACCGGCAATCAGATAAAAATCCGAACGCCCAAGAAGATAGAATAACACGAAGAACGTAATACTAGAATATATATACCGAGATACATATATGTGAATTATTAAATCGATACCTGATTTAATAATCCGGCTCAAACCCGAGCCGGCTAGTATTACAAACCGTCCGATCGAAAATCCGAGTACAAAGTACATCAATCGATCGAACCCTGCACGTATCCAATACGGCTACTACATCCTTTCGCCTGAATCAGAGAAACCCTCTATGTGGGACTCTAAAGACTCGACAGTACTCTGGCAGTGGGTTTAACCACAAGCACGTCAGCGGCACTAGCTGTACGTAATGGCTACCCAGGTACCTGTCGAAAAGAAGGCCGATGAGCAAACTTATCCGGATCTCCTACTGAGCCTATCCGTGATAATATCCGTACAGTCCGGTCTCTTCGTCAAAGAGTATCACATACCGGGTCTACGGGATGGTGAACGTCAGACCCTAATAACCTGATAAGTCATGCCGATGTGGCTCAGGACCAATCCGGGAAACTACTGATCAAATTACCAGTAAATCCCAAGTGCCTTGGCCAAGGTCTTATGGTCCTGACCAATCGAATCACAGTGCGATATCGACTCCCTATACCGGGAGAGACGAATCCCCGACAATCGCTCACTGCCTCTATGTGGCTCGGGACTGAACCCAACCAAAACCTGTTTGCACGACTCAGTAGAGCCGTGGTAAGGTAGTGATCAAAGTTCAGTGGGAACTCACACGAGACAAATGCCGATCTCGGGTCCAAAGACTAACCTGTACATATGTCACCTGAGAACCTCCATCTGACGATAGGTATAGTACCATATGGAAGTCCTCGGCGAGTCCGTCTAGTGTACTCACACCAAGTGAGCACATGTATACGATCTTATGTGCATCAGACCAATGGCTGCAGGACCAACCATCCCCCGACAGGGCTAGAAACGTACACACCAGTCTACTCTGGAGTATCAGTGCCCAGTCTCGATACTCACGCGACTAGGGACCATTTAAGGATGTGCTTATGGACTACCCTGCTCCCACAAGTATGATCGCCATCACAACGCAGGTAGTCAAGCAAGATCTTAGGGGCTTTATCAACATGTAACCGCAATATGTAATAACGAGTATGACATATGCCATGTTAAGATAAAGACCAACCACAATATTATACTACCGTATCGAGTCTTTATCAATATGTGCAAACCAGATATAACAACAATACAAATAAATACACATATCCCGATAAAGACAAGTCAAATAATATACTATAAAACTGAGCAAGATTGTTCTGTACATATATATCCCTAGTATCCTATATGTATACATATATAATACTGGCTTCTAGGGCATATACATCCAACAATCTCCCACTTGCACTAAAGGCCAGTGATTGACATACCGAATACCCAACGTCTGCTCTAAGGCCAGCTGCTGGCGTACCGCATACCCAACATCCCAAAAATTCGCTCGAACTGCGCTTGAGGAAGGGCCTTTGTGAATGGATTCGCCGTGTTGTCTTTCGTATCCACTCTCCAGACCTCGATCTCCTGGCGATCTACGAACTCCCTGATCAGGTGATACCGCCTTAAGATGTGCCTGGATTTCTGATGGGACCGTAGTTCTTTCGCTAAAGCTATAGCCCCATTGTTATCGCAATACACAGGTATTGGGTCAACAATGGACGGAACTACCTGAAGTTCAGCTATGAACTTCTTCATCCAGACCACCTCTTTTGCGGCATTGCTTGTAGCAATGTATTCAGCCTCCATCGTCGAGTCTGCAACGGTATCCTGTTTGGAGCTCTTCCAACACACCGCCCTTCCGTTGAGGGTAAATACAAAACCCGAGACAGACTTGCTGTCATCCTTGTCACTCTGGAAGCTTGAGTCGGTGAAGGACTCGACCTTTAGGTCTCTATTACCGTAAACCACGAACATCTCCTTAGTCCTTTTCAGGTACTTGAGAATGTTCTTTATTGCTGTCCAGTGGTTCTCACCTGGGTCTGACTGATACCGGCTTACCACGCTCAGCGCGTAAGCTACATCTGGTCTTGTACATAGCATCGCATATATTATAGATCCTACCGCCGAAGCGTAGCGTATAGTGCCCATGCGAAACCTCTTCTTGTCAGTCTTGGGCGACATCTCCTTGGAGAGGGTGATTCCGTGCAATGCGGGTATATTACCGCGCTTGGAATATTCCATACTAAATCTCTTTAGTACGGTCTCTATGTACCTGGACTGCGAAAGTCCCAGTAATCTCTTGGATCTATCTCTGTAGATCTTGATCCCCAGAATGTACGAGGTATCACCCAGGTCCTTCATAGAAAACCTTTGTGATAAGAATAGCTTAACCAATTGTAGCATAGGAATGTCATTTCCTATCAAAAGAATGTCGTCCACGTACAAGACTAGGAACACGACAGTTCGTCCTACAATCTTCTTATAAATACAAGGCTCATCCTCGTTTTTGATGAAGTCAAAGTCCTTGACTGTCTCATCAAAACAGATGTTCCAGCTCCGCGATGCTTACTTTAATCCATAAATGGATTTAAGCAGCTTGCACACCTTTCCGTTGCTCCCACTGTCTACAAAACCTTCCGGCTGATCCATATAAACGCACTCTTCTAAACTTCCATTTAGAAAAGCCGTTTTCACGTCCATCTACCAGATCTCATAGTCATGGAAGGCAGCAATGGAAAGCAGGATCCTAATGGATTTGAGCATAGCCGCTGGAGAAAAGGTTTCGTCATAGTCCAATCCTGGTCTTTGACGAAAACCTTTTGCAACGAGTCTAGCCTTATAGGTTTCCACCTGCCCATCTACACCAAGTTTCTTCTTGTAGATCCATTTGCATCCAACGGGTTTTACCCCAGGTGGAGCAACTTCCAGGGTCCACAGTTTATTGGTGTACATGGACTCCATTTCTGATTGCATAGCATCCAGCCTCTTATCAGAGTCCCTACTGATAATGGCCTGCCTGAAACTAGTAGGATCATCTTCTTCCAAGATGCAATCCTCTCGATCCCCATCTATGAGAAAACCGTAGTATCTCTCGGGCGGATAAGAAATCTTACTAGATCTGCGGAGTGGCTGAGGTTCATCCGGGGTTATTGAATCCTGAGGTTCCATCAAGTCTTTAGCCACAGTTTGTCCCTCTGGAATTTCTTCCAGTTCTACCGTGCTCCCACTAATTTCTCTTGCAAGAAACTCTGTTTCCAAGAAAACAACACGTTGAGCAACAAACACTTTCTGTTCCTCGGTATGGTAGAACAGATATCCATAACTGTTCTTTGGATATCCGACAAACTTACATAAAACTGACCGTGCCTCTAGTTTATCTAGTTTATGCTTTTTAACATAAGCCGGACAACCCCATATCTTAAATTTTTTATGATATGGCTTCTTACCATTCCACATCTCAAATGGTGTTTTAGGCACGGACATGGATGGAACGTGATTCAACAGATGTGCCGCCGTTTGAAGCGCATATCCCCAGAATGAAAGAGGCAACTCAGCATTACTCATCATGGAGCGAACCATGTCCAATAGGGTACGATTCCTCCTCTCTGACACACCGTTGTGCTGTGGTGTATACGAAGGAGTAAGCTGAGAGAGAATTCCATTCTCTTTTAGGTATTCTAGGAATGCCGTGCTTAAGTATTCCCCTCCTCTATCAGATCTGAGGATCTTAATACTTTTGCCAGTCTGGTTCTCTACTTCGCTTCTTAATTCATTGAATTTCTCAAAAGCTTCAGATTTGTGTTTCATAAGATACACATATCCGAATCTAGAGAGATTGTCAGTGAATGTGATGAAGTATGAGAACCCACCCCTTACATGTATAGACATTGGACCACATACATCCTTGTATATGAGTCCCAAGAGCTCTGCTGCTCTTTCTCTATACCCGGTGAACGGAGATTTGGTCATCCTTCCTTTGAGACAAGACTGACAAGTTTCATAAGATGAAAATTCGAATGTATTCAAGAGTCCATCTTTATGCAACTTACTTAGTATTTTCTCTCCGATATGACCAAGTCTACAATGCCACAAGTAGGATTCGTTCGTATCTGAACTCTTCCTCTTGCGTGTGTTTTGTACATTGAGAACTGTATTTTGATTTAGAACATAGATACCATTACACAGTGTACATTCTGCAACCAGTACCTTATCAAGGTAAATGTTCGTGATATTTCTATCAAAAACAAATTTATATCCGTCTTTATCAAGTAAAGAAACTGATATAATGTTGCAAAGCATGGAAGGTATATAGTAGCAATTGTTCAAAATCATAGCATTGCCATTTGGCAGTATTAGGTGATATTCACCGACGGCTGCAGCATTAACTTGTGCTCCGTTCCCTACTCTG
Source organism: Agapanthus africanus (assembly GCA_030015575.1). Taxonomy (NCBI): domain Eukaryota; kingdom Viridiplantae; phylum Streptophyta; class Magnoliopsida; order Asparagales; family Amaryllidaceae; genus Agapanthus; species Agapanthus africanus. Next base: position 249,032,484 of record JASDDO010000019.1, on the reverse strand, counting down.
AGGGACATATCACCAGGTCCTACTATCCTACTTTTTCTCAGTCCCTGCAATAAATTACAGATATGAGATCCTGATCCGGTATTGAGTACCCAGGAGGTAGGACTGACCGAAAAACAGTTCTCAATAACAAGAACACCTGAAGAAGACGCAACAGTATGTTTCTTCTTCGATGGGTTTATCAAAGAATTCAAACTTTCATCTTTCCCTTGCTCATACTCACGACAGTTGTCGTAAGTTAGAGTCGAACCGACGTTCCCCAGCCCCGAATAAGAATTCGGATCGGTCAAACGATACATTTTATTATCTTGATTAGGGTGTGAAATGGTTGCTACCTGGAGAGAGAGAGGGAAAACACTCAGCGTGCGCTCTTGCAAGATTAGATTGGTTTATTAATTTATCTAATAAGGATGGCTCCCACTGTTTCCTCAAATTCTTCTTCAAACCCTAAAAGAAGAACTAGTCAGGATTAATCGCACGTCATAATACTTGCTTAACCTTTCAGCCAGGCTGGTGTTGGTACTTCGAGGGAGATTTTCCAACGCTTTCGCGAAATTCCTTAATTACATAACCTCTTTTCCCTGGAGGCGTAGCCCCGCTAACACCGTTCTAGACACCTACTTGGTTTATAGCATTGATTGTTAAGTGAAAAAATCTCCCAAGAGTAATCCAACTCATCAGTGGGATCGGGATCTAACTATCATTATGTGATGCACTAGATGGAATCCACTCTAGTCACCACACTCCAGAAGGTATGTTAAATCTGTAAGTTTCCTGTATGTTTGAAACTCCCGATGTGGTTTTCACCCCTAACAATGATCTTGACAAGGTCAACAAATCATAAATTGCTAGTCAAGTTCAACCTGTCATTATCTTGATTATCCTAGACCCACCCGCATAAGCTCTTTACAAGGTCAACAAGGCTATGTGACTGTCCTAGTTAATCGCATCATATGCTACAAACAAACACCACCCAGCTACCGTTCACTACGCCTTGACACGGTCAACAAACGCAGCACGAATACTGAGTAATGTCTATAGAAAATGACAGAGGGCTACGGCTGGGTTTTTGGCGAAAAACCCGTTAACGTAATGAACTTGATATCGTTGAAAGAACCTGAGTAGTTTTGTAAATATATAGTGGCGAAAACTTTTGCTAAGGAGGTCACTCCCTGTGAAGGGATCTCGGCTCTTTCCTCGTCGAATGAGGTGCAGGATATTCCAAACTGAATATCATGATGCAAAGCAAAAATAGTCGACTATATTTAAAGTTATTACCCTGACGGAAACTTTTACTCAAGGGGTCACTCCCTGTGAAGGGATCTCGGCCCTTGCCTCGTCGAATGAGGTGTTAGATATTCTAAACTGAATACCACTGTGCAAAGCAAAAGAGAACGTCTGTAGTGTCAGTTTTTAAAATCTGGTTCCAACAACATCTTTTTTTTAGGTTTTTTTTATCTTGCTTTAATTAAAATTAATGCGTCCCCATCAAATTTGTAACCTATCACAGCAGAAAAGAACGAAAATACGATGTACGTATATGCCATCCGCATTCACCACTGGGCCCCGTCATCACCCGTTAGGTTACTTAATTAACGACAAAGCGGGGGCTGGACCAGCGCGGGTGTAAAATATATACAACATCTACTAGTATATATATAAGTATATATAACATTCGTCCCAGGCATGATAATAAACAACATCACAGATAACAATACAAAATGGTGGATAATCTTGGAGCCCCGGGTTTCATTTGAGCCACAAATAAAACCTGACGTTCCCGGTCGTGTGGATAGCCTGTGCAATGAAAACCTGTACCCCCTACGAGTGCGGCGAATAGCCCTCCAGTTCTAAAATGAAGCCCCCTCCGTCTTAGCGCCTTGAGATACGGGCTTGTTTCCTTCTAGAACCCGGCTATTCGTGCATCCCACCGCGGGGTAATCCTAATACAGAAAATGAAAATAATATATACAAGCGGTGACATCGACCTCAACCCGGTCGTGCCCCAAAATAATATACAACCCGGCAAAGACGGCAGTCCACATATCGGACGCTCGCCCCGCAATAACAAATGTACAAATGAATTATAAACTATATTTCTAACATTGCACCACATGCTATCCACCACGACTATCCAACCACAATCACAGCACAACCACAAAACATCAACGTGAATGTCACGTTTGCAAAACCCGTCTAAAAGAACATATAGCAATTAGATGAGTTTTATTGATCGAGTGACGTTCCCGATCGCAGATAAAAGTGAATGTACTGAAAATAAAATACGTATTTTAAAATTACGATCGACTAAACTTTCCAAGTGGGCCCCAAGTATTAAACCAACATTGTAACAAAACTGGGCCCAAAAAAGAATTTTCCCAGAAACCACAATTCCAAAAATAAGAGGCCCATAAGAAATTTTGTTCACGTGGGCCCCAAAACGGCCGCGGAACAGCCGCCAATAGGGGGTTTTCGCGGCGGTTCCGCGGTGGTTTAGAGGGATCACGTGCCCAAATTTCTTTTGTCCTCTTAAAAAAGCCTGCATGATTTTCTGAGACCATAAAATTGATTTTTCGAGCACGTTTAAAAATCGACAGAAACTACATGAATTGAAATGCGGTTTTTGAAATTTTCAGTCGATCGTTATTCTAAACACGTTTAAATAAGCTAGTATAGGTTTTATGGGATAACTCTGATACCATGAAGGGTTACCCTAGCGTCCCGGCCAACTTCTGTGGCCAAATACGGAACAAAAATTTCAAAATGAACGAAAACTTGGTGCTAGACTAAACCCTAACCAGATCTTTAACCATAAACCTAGTTTAGCTAAATGGGTTCTATCTACTGTGAAAGATGGTATACCAAAAGAATCGAGTCCTTCGGTCTTCGTTCTTCATCCATAGCTCCTTGCATCCACCTTGAACATGCTTGAACTCCAACTCCGGCTCCATCGGTCCTCAGGGATCGAGCTTGTTCTTTGGCCTCCGTTTGTCGTAGATGATCCATCCGGGGAGTATGATCTATGGCTCTAGCTCCTAACTATGTAACTAAAGGAGCAACTAGAGAACTTGGTTTGCTAAACCAAGTAGTCTAGGATGTAGTGAAGGGTGTCTTAGTGTTTAGCTATCTCTTTCTAGCCTCTTCACTTAATTCTCAACACATGAGAAGGTAGTGAAGAGGAAGAAGATGAAGGTGGAGAAAGCTAGAGAGGAAAAAGGAGAGCAAGAGCAAAAAGAGCTCAAGAAAAATAATGAAGCATATGATGAAAGAGAAAATACACATATAGGTTTTGTGTATGATTTCTTTCATTAAGAAATTAGCAACCATGCTTCAATAGTAACTCTAAAATGAATTATAAATTCATTTGACTACTATTGAATCATGGTCACTACCTTTCCTCCCTTACCTCTCACTTTACACCTCATTTCCATTTATGAAATAAATGGAAAATCCAAAATGAGGTGGCCACCTTCTAGAAGGAAAACTGTAATAAATACGGATTTCCGTCTACTGTACATACATACCGGCAATCAGATAAAAATCTGAACGCCCAAGGAGATAGAATAACACGAAGAACGTAATACCGAGATACATATATGTGAATTATTAAATCAATACCTGATTTAATAATCCGGCTCAATCCCGAGCCGGCTAGTATTACAAACTGTCCGATCGAAAATCTGAGTACAAAGTACATCAATCGATCGAACCATACACGTATCCAATACGGCTACTACATCCTTTCGCTTGAATCAGGGAAACCCTCTGTGTGGGACTCTAAAGACTCAACAATATTCTGGCAGTGGGTTTAACCATAAGCATGTCAGCGGCACTAGCTGTGCGCAATGGCTACCCAGGTACCTGTCGAAAAGAAAGCCGATGAGCAAACTCATCCGGATCTCCTATTGAGCCTATCCGTGACAATATCCGTATAGTCCGTTCTCTTCGTCAAATAGTATCGCATACCGGGTCTAGGGGATGGTGAACATCAGACCCTAATAACCTGATAAGTCGTGCCGATGTGGCTCAGGACCAATCCGGGAAACTACTGATCAGCCTACTAGTAAATCCCAAGTGCTTTGGCCAAGGTCTTATGGTTCTGACCAATCGAATCACAGTGCGATATCGACTTCCTATACCGGGAGAGACGAATCCCCGACAATCGTTCACTGCCTCCATGTGGCTCGGGACTGAACCCAACCAAAACCTGTTTTCACGACTCAGTAGAGCCGTGGTAGGGTAGTGATCAAAGTTCAGTGGGAACTCGCACGAGACAAATGCCGATCTCGGGTCCAAAGACTAACCTGTATACATGTCACCTGAGAACCTCCATCTGACGATAGGTATAGTACCACATGGAAGTCCTCGGCGAGTCCGTCCAGTGTACTCACACTAAGTGAGCACCTGTATAGATCTTATGTGCATCAAACCAATGGCTGCGGGACCAACCATCCCCCGATGGGGCTAGAAACGTACACACCAGTCTACTCTGGAGTATCAGTGCCCAGTCTCGATACTCACGCGACTAGGGACTATTTAAGGATGTGCTTATGGACTACCCTGCTCCCACAAGTATGATCGCCATCACAACGCAGGCAGTCAAGCAAGATCCTAGGGGTTTATCAACATGTAACCACAATATGTAATAACAAGTATGACATATGCCATGTTAAGATAAAGACAAAACACAATAGTATACTACCGTATCGAGTCTTTATCAATATGTGCAAACTAGATATAACAACAATACAAATAAATACACATATCCCGATAAAGACAAGTCAAATAATATACTATAAAACTGAGCAAGATTGTTCTGTACATACATATCCTTAGTATCCTATATGTATACTTATACAATACTGGCCTCTAGGGCATATACATCCAACAATAGATGATGTGCATCTTGAAGAAATAGAGGATGTTTTCTGTCTTCACTTCTTTTAGCGGTATGGCTTCTGCCCACTTAGAGAAGTAATCAGTTATTGCCAATATAAACCGATGACTTTTGGACAATGTTGGTTCGATGGGCCCAATTATATCGGTTCCCCACATTTCAAACGGCTAGCTAGCCACTGTTGGGTGTAGTGGGTTTGGATGCTGGTGGATGAAGTCTCCATGAATTTGGCACGAGTGGCACTGCTTCGCGTATTCGAGGAAGTCTTGAATCATCATGGGCCAATTGTAGCCCATTCTTCTGATCTTCAGCTTTATCTTTGGCCCGGCTTGATGAGAACCGCAAAGTACGACGTGAGTTTCTTGGACGACTCTCCTTACTTCTTCCGATCCCAGGCATCTCAGCCACAGAGAGTCGAACGATCTCTTATATAGAGTATCATTGACAAAGGCGAAAGACGGAGCTCGTTTCATGAGCTGATGTCTTGAGGATGCATCTTCCGGTGTTTGACGGGATTTGAAGTAGTCTATAAAGACTTCTATCAAATTCTTAGCCTTTTCTTTGTCCTCTATTTGTAGGGCTGTTTTCTTGGTCGCTTCCTTTTCTTCAGACGACTCCGGAGATATTTCTGCTGGTACAAGAACCCGACGGCTTTGTACAATGATTCTTACGTCATCGAGATTTTCGTCAGCCAGTTCATTAGCGAGTTTGTCTAATACGTCCGCTTTGCTATTTTCTGTACGAGGTATGCTTTCTAGGGTGTAGGAGGGAATTTGAGTTAGTAACTGTTGCACTCTTTTGCCATATTTTACCAACTCTGGCTTGCACGTCTGATAGTCACCGTTTACTTGGCTAACGACCAGCTGGGAGTCTCCGTATATGAGGAGGTTTTCGATTCCTATGTCGACAGCGATCTCAAGACCCGCTATCAAAGCCTCATACTCTGCTTCATTGTTTGTCCTTGGCTCTGTTAAGGAAAAGGCAAAGCGCATTATCCCACTTTGTGGAGTCACGAAAATGAGGCCTACCCCAGATTTGATTATGAGAGAGCTGTGCTTTTGCTTCTTCATGGAAGATGCCCCATCAAAGTAGAGTTCCCATCGGGTATCACTCTCTCTTTTCTCCCCGTCGATCGTGTCAAACGTGTGCTCGTCTGGCGATTCGTAATTTAGGGGTGAATCGGTAGGTATCGAATGCTCAGCGAGATAGTCGGCGATGTCCTGGCCTTTCACTGCCTTGAGAGGTCGGTATGTTATCGAGAATTCCATTAAGAGTAAAGCCCATTTAGTGAGCGTTTCTTTGTTTTAAGCCTGTCTTTGTCTGCCGCAGGCGTGCTTCGATCTGGTTGGAGTGCTTTGTGGCTTATCCCTACCATGACTTCTTTAACTTGATGCCGATGCCTGGCCCTTTCGAATATGGCCATTTCACGCTCTTGATCAGCTTTGCTCTTCTGACGGGCTTCGTTCAGCAGCATATCAATCATTTCGTCTGATGGCTCCAGGGATTTTGGTACCGATCCTGCCCGCAGCTCCTCTATGTTATCTTCTGACGCTAAGTGAGCTTCTTCGTCATTTATTGGCGAATGAGAGATCTTGTGACAACTTGCCACATAATCCTCTGGTTCTTCTAACGAGTCTTCTCCCTCATCATTGTTATTATCTCCGCCCTCAAGGATTTGGTTGAGAAACTTTTGGAGTGTGACCGGGGTTCGCACCTTCTGGTTATATTCTTCCAGCGCGTCAATATGCTTTTGTAGGTCTGTGCATTTGTCGTCAGACTGCGCGGGCTTTTTGGTCTTCTTCTTCTTCTTCTTCGAAGACTTCAACGGCTGGGCCTAGGTGTTTTGCCCATCACTACCAACTCCCGATGTTGGGCGCGGTTTCAGCATCCCCTCAATGATCTCGGGCTCTAGCGGGCTTTTCCACCTGATCGCTGGGTATGCTTGAAGATCCTTCAGCATTTTCTTAGTCTTGGCTGAAAGAACAACTTCCCATGGGGCTTCCTCTACAAATGAGCATGATGCCGCCGGCATGTCCACCTTTTTAGGAGCGTGCTGTTGTGGCGGTTTACCCTCCAGTTTTCGGACAACGCGAAATTGCCCTGTTGGTACTGGTCTTCAACCCAGTTTTTGAAGATGTAGCAATCTTCAATTAGGTGACCCATCATTCTGTGGTGGGGATAGTAGTTAGGATAGTTGACATCGCCAGGTTGCGATGGGTGTTTCAGATCTGGCAGAGTGACGAGCCTGTTGCGCACTGCCAGTTCGAACAGTCTTCTCGTTTTATCCCGAGAGAATGAGTAAAGACGTCTCAACTTTTCTCCAAGTGATCACAGTCTATCGTTTTGGTGAGCAACTGGTTTCGAATCACTCGGCTGTTGCTGAGCGTTGGCGACGAAGGTCGCTTTCCCTTTGCCCTTTTCGCTTTGAAGCTCCGTTTTTGAGGAGGACGGTCAATGGCCCATCTGGTCCATTTGGGCCAGCTTGTCGATCAAGGCCTGAAAGGTAGTCAGCTTGAAAAACATCATAAACTGTGATATAGTCGCTTGTGGATCAAGGGTCCCTACGAACATGCCCACGGTAAGAGCTTCTTCTATGCGTTGTTCGTATTTTGACCATAGGTTCCGCCATCGAATTGCGTACTGAACCCAGGTCTCTCCTGGTTTCACCCTGGCATTGATCAATGCCGTGATCGGGGTGTGCTCGCTAGCGCTTGCAAAACGCTGGATGAAAAGAAGTTCCTTTTCTGTAAATATTTTGATGGAGTCATTCGGAAACTCTGAGTACCATTCAAACGCTGTCTCTGCTAAGCTATCGACGAACCGTCGAAGTAACAATTTGTCGTCACCTCTTGTATTGCCGCATAAAGTCCTGAACTGAGCGACGTGCTGATGGGAATTGCCTGTTCCCTTATACATATGGAATTTAGGGATCGTATATCCCGGCGGTACTTAATTTGATCGTACTAGCCTGGATATGGTCGCCCAGTTCTGACGACTTGGCCAGTAGTTTCGTTTGCCTGATGAGCTCGTATTTGTTGAGCTATGTAGTCATCAAGGGCAGCTTTTGAGATCGTCTCCTCTCTGGCTGCTGATAAAGCCGGAAGAGGGTTTTATGTCTCTCCTATGTCGTCTTCAATGATTATTGGGGGATCTTATGCTGGAGGGTCCGGCTAGATCATCATCCCCACCATATCTTGGAACAGGAATGCCATTTATTTTATATTAGCTGCTTGTTCCGCGGCTTCTTTATCTTTCTTTTCGAGCATTCTTCGGAGGAACTCGGCGTCGGTTTCCTGCTCCTGGAGTTGATCCGATGATACTTCCGGACTTTCTTTCTACTCAGTGAGTGCGGCAATCTTTGTCAGCATCTCTTGGAGTTTCTGTTTTGCTCCTGAGCCTTTGTTACGGACTACGTAAGCGATCGATGACCCCTAGAAGCATGGCTTTCCTCTTTTCTAGAAGCCATGTAGACGGTGTGCACTACCATGTCCGCAGACTTGGGGCGTTTAAATTCAGTGCCCTTGAGATTTCTCATAGACATGGGGACCTTCTCCGGCCTTCTCCTTTTATGGGTGGTCGAAGTTGAGGGGGTTATTGCAGACGATACTTTCCGTGGTACGATGGCGGGATGACCCTCCTCTTGCCGGGCCTTCATTTTTTCTATCTGCGGGAGTAGTCTTTATCGATTATAGAGTCTTGGACTCTTCGCCAGACCCTGCGGATTTTGGGGGACAGCCGTTGAGAGGGCTGTTCCGGGTTTGCCTTTGTAATGTTCTCTACAGGCGGAGGAGAACTTTTCAATACATCAGTTGGAGAGTTATTGCGCACCCTCCCGAGTAGCTCAAAACTGTTCCCAGTTGGAACAGCAGCATCAACTTCCACTATTGGTGCTGGTGGGGTAAGTCTAGAAGGGGAACTGCCCCCAGCTTTCCTCACTCGGCGCCAGTGACGATGTCGAGCATGTCGTGTAGCCGGGATCACCTCTATCGTCAGAGTAGCTTCGTCATGCCCCTGCTTTAAGGAGAGGCTGTTATTGGCGCCAGCCTGTTAAAGACTGATATCCGCTTGGAAGGAATGGTCAATCTGTCGAAGGCCGACTTTCGAGTAGGGGAAGTAGTTTGGACGACTTCACCTGCGGCAGAAGTTGGGATAGCCTTCTCCGGTATTGCGAGCCTCTTCGAAGGCCTATTTGAGCTTATGCTCAGCCTGTCGAAGACTGAGGTAGTAGACTTGGACGACCCGTTGAGAGGGGCCGAGATAATTGCAAGCCGATCGAAGACCGATTTCTTTGGAGCTTCCTATGACGGCATCGGGACGCTGAAGCTTGTTAATTGGATCATGGTCCCGAAGAATAACCCAGTGGTGGCCTGTGTCACCTGTTCCACTGGCGTTGTGAAGATAGAGGACGCTTGGGGCCCGTAAGTTACTCCTCCAGACGGGACAGAGTGGGAGTTGTTGCAGTTGGTGCAACTGGAAGCCATTGATCTTCTTTGCTCTGCTCGGGAGAAAAACACCAAATCTTAGTACCTCGAATCCACAGGCAACCATAGCAGACCGCGATTTTTTGCGAAACACGATACACGAAGTGTGGAGTGGAAAAAGGAAAAGGTCCTACCGGGCGTGCCAGAATCTGTTTACCGCCGGAAACCGGGAAGACAAACGTCTTGCCTGAATTTGGGGGGGGGGGCAGATGCTATTTGGATTTATCCGACCACCTCTCCGAAGATGCCAAGTTGATTTATGACACCGTGTATCGGAGGTCTGGACGGATGCGGCCATTGTAGCAGACTTCGTCAGATTCCTTCTCGTTTGCTAGGGGTTTTTGATTGTGGGGATGCCCTTCCCTGTAGGCGCAAGTCTCTGTAGTTAATTACGTTACCGCGTCGCGGTAACCACTTTCTTCTGCTCCAGAAGTTCACTTCATGTCGTATGTGTTTGTTTTATTTTTGGTTGCCAGTGGATTGTATACAGAGACTAATTTATGTTATCGCCCGTAGGGCGGGGATTAGTCCAAATTCGTATTTTCTTAGATTTGGGTTTGTTTGGATTTAAGGATCGTTAACCTCATTTGAGATCAAGATCGACTCAAATATTTGTTAAGGATACGTTAATCCAATGTTGGAGTAAGATCTACTTAACGGGGGTTCAGGATCATTTTTTGATCCAACAAAAGAGCATTTAGGCTCTATGGTTTTAGTTTAGGGATGTTACAGTCCATTGGGTTTAAGGACATCATAGTCCATAGAGTTTAGTTTAGGGACGTTGCGGTCCATTGGGTTTAAGGACATCATAGTCCATAGAGTTTAGTTTAGGGACGTTGCGGTCCATTGGGTTTAAGGACATCATAGTCCATAGAGTTTTGGCTCATTGGTTTAGGGGTGTGCCAAGAGTTATTGGTTATTGAGACCCTCCACCTCTTTGAATACGTTGAAAGATTACGAAGACGTTGAAAGATTACAACGACATGTATCAGAGGTGTGGAGAGATGTACCCTTGAACCAAATCCCAAATCGAGGAGTTATCAGTTCTGAGTATAGAGGCTCGATTTGCTTGGAGATTTAATCTCAGGAGGAACTTAACCGATTTGTGGTTGAAGTTGGTTCCTTATAGTGTTAAACACTAACATATGCTCAGGGCTTACGTGCCCCCACATGCGACCTTAAAACAGTGTCAAACACTGAAATCTGGGGCGCTCACGTGTGGCACGTGAAGCACTTGAAAGTTGGCGCTGCTTCTTTGGCGCTATTCCCTTGTTCCTTTTATGGATGGTAAGCCCTATTGGGGATCACGTGCTCTCATATGAGGCGCCCTCAAAATGGGAACTATATTGGGTTTATTCCCCTTTTCCTTTTGAAAGTGCTGAGCACTTTTAGGGGGTCACGTGGGATCACGTGAGGCGCCCCAAAAATGGTAACTGTCTTTAGGTTTATACCCTTTTCTTTTGGAATTTCTAAGCACCTTTTTAGAGGGTCATGTGGGATCACGTGAGGTGCCCTAATAATTGCAACTATCTTTGGGTTTATACCTTTTTTCTTTTGGAAGCACTTTTTAGGGGGTCATATGAGGCGCCTTAAAAAAATGGTAACCGTCTTTGGGTTTCTACCCTTTTTCTTTTTTGTATAAGTGCTTGTCACATGGAGACACGTGATCTGCTCTCAGTTGTTCTCTTTTATTCATCAAGGGTGCTCTCGTGGGAGCACGTGATATGCCATTATTATGTTGGGTGCTAATCTTTCTACGTGCATGGAGATCTTGAGTTTTGAGACTTTCAAGCCCATTGTTTTATAAGAATTAAATTCTTATATAGGGCTAAACCCTATTTTTACCAGGGGAATTAAATTCCTATATGTTCTTATAAAAATTAAATTCTTTGAACTTAGTTCTTTCCCCTAGGTTTGAATCTACATAACAGAATCTCCTCGATGAGAATTAAATTCTTAACTTGTTGGAAGATCTGCTTCTGCAGATTTCAACCAGAGGAAGAACTAAGTTCTTTTTTAGAAGAGTTCAACTCTTGTGAAGGTGAAGAAGAGGTAAGATGTTCTCTGTGTTTCTTTTTTTCTCTTACCTAGGGTTTCTCTTTCTTTTGAGGAGATCTTCTTTTCTCTAGAGAATTAAATTCTTTTTTCTTTTAAGCTTACCAGGGGTTTTTCCTCTCTTTCTCTGTCTCTCCTTCTCTGTGTATCTCCCTCTGTATCTCCCCCAGACTCGAAGTCTTGGGTCCTTTATATAGTGGAGGCACATTTGTTGATTTGGTTAAAGACATCTCTCATTTGAGAGATCTCTAATTGATTTGGGGATTTTATCCCCCGTTGGATCTTCGATCCCTGGCCTTCTGTTTTACAGAAGATATTTTTCTTGTTTTTAACAAGATTGGAAAATATTTTTCAACACAGAGCTTATTCTGTAATTTGGTGATTTTTTATTCACCATCGGATTTTTAATCCAACGGTGCTCTGTTTTACAGAACGTAATCTTTCTTATTTGGAAAGATCTAAGGGAATATTTTCTAAATAGGGCTTTGATCCCTTTATTATTTAGAATTTAATTCTATCGACTCAGAAGGCATTAGAAGCCCTCACGTGCAGCACGTGACTCCACAAAGTCAAGCCCAACAAAGAGCATCACGTGCTGACACGTGAGTTTCTTTTTACCAATTATTTGTTTTGTAAGTAAGCACCTATATGCCTTGTATACAGGTGCTCACGTGCTTGTACGTGATGCTCGGTTTCAGCCTTATTTGTTAAGCGCAGTGCCTGTAATCTTGGCTTCAAGGCGTATCATGTGTCGGCACGTGATACTCTATTTGGGGAATTTTCTATTGGGATACCTACAACGGCAGCAAGGTTTCGGGTGGCCTTTCACATGCCAATTTCAAAAATTTGCCACTATAGATAACCCTAAACCTAGATCATTAACTAGAGAATCAAACAAAACTAGCATGTTAACACTTTAACATCTAACAGTTTGGGATTATAACCTTTGTAGTCCGTTCCTTCACTTCATAAGCTCCGTGTTGAGATCCCTTCGCTGCGATCATCAAGTATCCGGACTCTAGAGAGGCTCCATGAAGAGAATGATGCACTCTTGCTTGAAGACTTCACTAATCCAAGATGATCTACCTTAAAGAATCTCAAACCCAAGCTCTTGCTTCACTAATCAAGTATTAGTAAAGCAAATACCCCAATCTAAGTGGCTAGAATAGATGAGGATGATGAAATAGGAATTTTGCTCTCTTTTGTTTTCAATTTCTCACATTAAATCATCACAAACCCAAAAGCTAGTGAAGTTTTTTCAAGAGAGGAAGAAAAAGAAGAATTTCTTTTGTGATGAGTAATGAATAATTGTTGTGGTTACAATTGCAACCCAAGATTAAGCATGACATGCTTAACCCTTGTAGAGACTTTACCATGGGTTAAGGTTTGGGTTGAGTTAACAAATATCTCTCCAAAATATCAAAGAAAATGGACAAAGTCAAACCTTCATGAAGCTTTCTCAAAGCTCATCCAAAACCCTAATCCAAAAGCTTAACCCTAATCTAAACCCTAACATGGTTAAATCGCAAAACCTTTGTTGCATTTGTAACCCCAACATGTTACAATATTATATATCACATATATAATATTTAATTTAACAAAAGAAATAATACAATTAATATATATCGCATATACATCAATATATTACCATATGAGAAAAAGAATCTTTAAGTGAGCTTATATTAGTTAATATAATGTAATATATCAAATATATAATTATACATTAAATTATCGAATCAACACTTGATCCGATAATCCGGCTATTTCACAAATACCCGACTAATATAACAAGTATCAGTTCATCGAATCAACACTTGATCCGATGACCCAGCTATATCACATATACCCGGTCGATATCACATATCGCGAGAATCGAATACGGTATCACATACACGTATTATTCTCGGTCCCGTACATATCACATATGTACTCCTACTCCGTTTTGCCTGTGCCAGGAAACCTTTGTATAGGACTCTAAATAATCGTCAATACGCCGGTAATAGGTGATGATCATATAAAACACCCACAAGCAATCAGCTAAATGTAACAGCCACCTAGGTATTGAGCGATCAGAAGATCAACAAGCAAGCCTGTACATTCTTCTATGAATCCAATCAATAACACTTCCGTACAGTCCGGTCTCTTCGTCTGATATGTCGCATATCTAGTCTAGTGGTGGTAAATGTCAGACCCCAGTAACCGATAAATCGTGTCGATATGAGGTCTATAAAAGTTCGAGAAACTACTTATAACACTTATCAGTAAATCTCAGCAACCCTGACCAAGGATTTCCAGTTATAGCCAATCGAACACAGAGCAACATCAACTCCCAATACCGGAAGAGACGAAACCCCTCCTATCGCTCATTGCCTCCATGTGATTCGGGACTGTACCCAAAAGCCACTGTTTTGCACTTTCTCTTGAACGTGGTAAGGTGGAAATCAAAGCACAGTGGAAATCACACAAGACTCTATGACGATCTCGGGTCTACAGACTAACCTGTACCAGTATCACCAGAGAACTGCCATCTGACGTGAGGTATAATACTATCTGGGAGTTCTCGGCGAGTCGGTAACGACCATGTTTTCTAATACCTAATAAAATATATTTTATTTAAATTTCTACTATCAAATAATTATTTATGTATTTCGTTAATAGAAGAATAATTTTTAAAGTAATGTTAATAATTTTCAAAGCGTCGAAATATGATTAAAGGGATTTATTAAAATCTGTTTATTGTTTTTATAGGCTTAAAATATTTTAGTAAGATTTTATAACGCCTTAAAATAATCTGCATATTTTTATTATCAATTAAAGTAATTAATTCGTAATTAAAAATATTTTAAAGGATAAACTAGATATTATATAATTTTAATAACTAATTAAAACCATAGGAATGGTTATATTACTTAGTTTTAGCCCAAAATTATTTTTATACTAAAGATAATAATAAAATATTTTTTCTGAAATTTTTCCATAATTTTCCCGTATTTTTAACTATTTTAAACAATTTTCTTAAAAGCAAATTCAATTTTTAAATAATAAACAGTATGTTATTTTTATTTTAAATAAATAATAAAAAAATTAAAATTCCCCTTGATCCTGGACCGTTGGATCATAAGATCCAACGGCCCAGAACCCACCGACGCGCCCACGTGGTGGAGACCACGCGAAACCGCGTGATCTCCCCACGCGTGACACGTGGCGGCGGCGGGGCTCTTGGCGGCGCGATCTCGCCCGTTGGATCATGATCCAATGGGTGAGATGAGAGGCGGCGGGCGCAATCACGAGCTGATGATTCTGCAATCATTGGTAGCGCGGATTTTGATGGGGTTTTAACTGAATTCTTGGATTTTATGGTTGGTGAAAAAACGCTATAAATAGGCAATTCAAACACTGATTTCTCACTCCTCAGAACTCCAAAAAGTCTGAAAAAAGTACCAATGCCTTCGTATCGACGACGCCGACGCTACGGCTCCACCCAATCACCGAGAAAAAATCTGAGCACGGAGCTATTGAGGATTTTGTACACGCCTACGTTTTCAACCCTTCGGCATCCGAATCAAACAAAAGGTAGGATTCGCCTCTCTCCCCTCTTTCTGTCGCCTTCTTCTTTTCTCAATAACCTATTTCCAACTTCTAATCATCAACTCCCTATTTAAAATGATGTTATATTGCATGCCTAATCCTTGTATCCGTAATGATGATAATGTTAACCCATGTTTTAAAACGGTGTTTAATTTCCTCTGTACAAAAAAATATATTGCACTCTCATACTGCATGGAATCTGATATGCTTAATGTCATAACCAATGAATTGTCATTTCACCACTGATATACCCACACTTATCCATACTATCAAAATAATCTCGAAATAGGTTACTTCCATAAAATACTCTCGTTTAATTAAAATGTTATATTTGTCTAAAATATCCATAAGAGATAAAATATGTGAAATAAATATTTTAGATACGACATACATATATTTTACTTACACTTTTTCATCAACTACTATAATATTGTTAAACCCCCTTCAACCTTTTTAAAGAAGAAAATACTAAATAACTGCTTATGCTTTTTCCAAAACGAACGTATTTTCTAAAACGTTACCCCGAACCTAAAACACTATAATTTAATAAAATTATTAATTTCATTTAAATACCTCGACCTTTATTGAAGGGCCATTTTCCACAAGGATCATAATCCGTATAACGATATCTTTTCAAAAGGAATATCTAGTACCTTATTAAAAAGGAAATTTTCAAATAACACCAATTTAGGACAAAGGAAAGGTTGTAAGCATCGGTCGTTTATCTAAACCAGACTTTGTGGTGCTTAGGCTAGACAAGTGGGAAAGGTAATTTTAAAAGTCCCGTCTCACTGTGATTCGTGAGTGGATCCCTCCTTTCCTTACTTGTGCTTATCTGGCCACAATTGGCGGTGAAGAGGCGATTTGAGGATCTCACAACTTGCCCTTTTGAAACAGTTAGGAGCAGTCTAGTTTTTCAAATAAAAACCTCTTGCAATTTGTCCTTATAAAAATCTCTTGCAAAAGATTTTCAAATAAACACCACAATCTTTTATCGAAAGGATATTTTTCCGTAAAAATTATGTTTTTTCCCAAAATGATAAATATCCCAAATCTCATGGTTTTTCTTAGAAGTGATAAAAGATAATTAAAGACTATTATTCTTTTTACTAAGCATTCCCTAAGATGACACGAAGTACTTTACGAACTTTAGAAAATAAAACGAGTGGTTGTGGAAGGCCATATTAAACAAGATCAATACTTTTTAAATTTCCAGTTTATGACAACATGACATATACAAAACATGATACGGTTAGGGTTAGAATGTGCAGACCTAGGTATGGAATACTTAATATGAAGATCCCGATATTCCGGATGAACAGTCCAAAGTGTGGACGACTATACAAATATGAAAATCCCGATATTCCGGGTGAACAGTCCAAAGTGTGGACGACTATACAAATATGAAGATCCCAATATTCCGGGTGAACAATCCAAAATGTGGATGACTATACAATGTGGAAATTCCATGGTTAGAGGTATACGCACTAATTCTAATTCGTCAAAACCTTTATACTAAACCACGGGGATGGGTAGTTTGATTAGGCAAGGAGATTCGGAACTCGGATTCCCCTACTACTCGATCATGATCCCGGGAAGTGAAACAGTACATTTTACTTCCCCAGTTGTTGTTCCGTGGCCACAACGGAATAATCGCGAGTATCCCTTGTTTAACAAACTAAAACGTTTACAATATCTATTGATACTCAACACCAAACTCACATCATATGCTATACCTACCTGTTATCTTATCTACCTTTCTTTCTGAGACACGAGTTATTCAGTATCTTGGATGTGGATATTTTACCAGTTTAGACTTGTTGTTTATTATGGAACTGAAGGGTGGTAATGCCTGTGCACTTGAGTGATATTCATGCTAGATAAAGCTCCATCGTAGTCATGGGACACCTTTCGAGGATGTTCACGCTACCACATTAATTGCCATCCTAGGCACGAGCACCAGCTCATACTGCTTCCAGCTGGTCATGGGATACCTCAAGGATACGAGTATGTTCACCAGTCAGTTGCATCCATACACAGCTTGTTTAACCTGATCTAACTCTTAGACTGAATATCCGTTTGACTTGACTTGAACCTTTACCAAACATATACCTCACACAACCTACTCATATTCACATATCTAATTTGTATATAACCTCATACCTTTATACACATGTACATCATATTAATTATATACACCTGTTCGTTTCTATACCTTTACTTTCTTATGAGGCAATCCTACCCGAGTATAACTCGCTGACGGACCTTCCTTTTCTTCCTCTATCTTTGGAATGTCCGTCAGATAAGAATGAGTATTATAGAGAAGATCAAGATGTGAAGCCAACTTATGAAGATTATGCAGACTGGACGATGGAAGATTAGTCAGATTTAATTTTTGTTGTTGCCCATATGTTTAGGGCTTTTGTTTCTCCTCGATGTAATTAAACTACTTAGTTTATTTTACTCTTTCTTTTGGGATGTAATAAAGTTTTGTTAATGGAAATAAATGCCCTTCGCTTTTATTATTTTTGTTTTGGTACACATCCTGCATGTTAAATATTCATACGCTTAACGTAACTGTATTGAATAGACCACCTTCAATACAGTTAGGTTGCAGACCATGCCACGTCATCTTTCTCCTTCTTTTGGGAAGCGGGACGTGACAGGTTTTTATGGTGGCCCATGCAGGTCATCTTGTGTACTAAAATGAAACCGTTAACTGACTTATTATATTTGTGAATCTCATCCATTCATACCGATTTCATAATTTTCCTATGTCCCTTGTCTCTTCCTTGACATTCTGTACCCTGATCATGAACTTTCCTTCTGGTCATGGAAAATCTTTTCAACGAGGATGGCATGTCCGATATTACTTTTGAAGTTACATATGGAGATTCAGACGACGAAGTCGTAGACCCTTAGACGGTTATTTCCGACAGAGACTCGGAAGACGAAGAAGTCGATACTGCAACTCCGGAGCCTGTGATGGCAAATAGCTCCGAAGACGAAGAAGAAGATCCCGTGGAAGAGGAGCATATAAAGGATGGGCCAGAAAAAGAGCCTCCTACGGCGGAAGAGAATCCTATGGAATATGATCCGGATGAGGAGACTCCTGCAGAAGAAGACAACCCTATAGAGGTGGAATTAGAGAATGAGGCTCCTATCGAGGATGAGTCGAAGGACGAAGCTTCGAGTGAGGAGGAACTCGAGGCCGAACAAACTCAGGCAGTTGTCCCCACAAGGCATCGTGGGAATGGTCGTACCTTTCTTAGTATGAGGACCTATCACCACTTGTTGAACTCCCATAATCGAGATTAATATGAACTCCCATAATCGAGATTAATAAGTCTTTTTCCTTTTCTTTGGCCGAATAAAACGATGTAAGAACATTAAGAGCATGTCCTTACTTTTCGGTTGTACTCTCCATATTGAAGTCGAATAATAAAATCTTAGTTTCGAGCAAAAATCTCTCTTGTGTCTCTTGCTCTTCTTATTAGTCTCTCTCTTGCATTGATTGTTGTTCTTCTATGCAAGCTATTATCCTGTCTCATCCCTCAGCCTGTTTGTAACCTAACCTATTCTGATCATCAATGTATGGACGACACCATCACCGCAACCGAAGGGGAAACGGAGACAATGAAGCCACTGCTCAACACGCAACAATGCTACAAATGATGCAAAGACTACTAAAGCAATAGCAACAGCAGACAGCTGCCTTTCATCAGGAGCTATGAGAAAGTAGGAAGCAACAAGCAGAGATATTAAGTAAGGCACTAATCCCAGATTCTTAAGGTTCGGTGGGAGTGAAGCAGTTCAGATCACTCCACCCTAAGACTTTTTCGGGGAAGGAAACTCCTTTAAAAGCTGAGGAATGGCTCAAGGAACAATCAACGACCTCGGTGCAGCCCAAATTCCGAAGGACGCTTGGGTGAACATTGCCAAACTACAACTCATTGATAATGCCCGGAATGCTTACATCCTTCATGAATTTGAAAATTCACTCAACCTTAGTCGAATGGATCAAGACAGCTCAAATGGAGAACCCGAGGTTGCGAAGGATCAGAGAACAAGTGGACGCAAATCTGTGGATGGACTTCATCATCCACGAAGATGGTTCTTTGAGATATGGAGGCAGAGTCTGTGTACCTAAGGTGGAGATGAGAGAGGAATTATTAAAAGAGGCACATAGTTCTCCATACTCTGTTCATCCGGGAGGAACAAAGGTGTACAAGGACCTCAGGTAAAACTATTGGTGGCATAGGATGAAGCGGGAAATAGCCAAGAGTGCATCCAAATGTCTTGTTTTCCAACAAGTAAAAGCTAAACACCACAGGACAGCAGGTCTATTACAGCCGATACCAATACCCGAATGGAAATGGCAAAACATTACTATGGATTTTGTGACCGCACTCCCTCGCAGCTCTAAGGGAAACGATGCTATAGGGGTGATTATGGACCGACTCACCAAGTCGGCTCATTTCTTTTCGAGTGGGTCAATCAACCGAAAGCCTTGCAAAAAGGTATATGGAGGAGATTGTCAGCTTGCGCGGCGTACCGATTTGCATCGTGTCCGACCGAGATACACGTTTCAGATCTCAGTTTTGGCAAAGCCTACAAGAGAGTCTGGGCACGAATTTGAGTTTCAGTACCGTCTACCATCCTCAGACCGATGGCCAATCAGAAAGGGTTATTCAAATTCTTGAAGACATGCTCCGGGCCTGTATGTTGGATTTTAAAGGATCTTGGGAAGATCACCCGCACTTGGTTGAGTTTGCTTACAACAATAGCTACCAATCTAATATCAGCATGGCGCCTTTCGCTGCTTTGTATGGACGAAAGTGTAGGTCACCGTTAAGTTGGGACGATGTTGGGGATCGAGAACTTCTAGGCCCCGAGATGATTGTCAAGACAGTGGAGGTGATAAGAACCATCAGAGAACAATTACGCATAGCACAAGATCGGCAGAAGCATTGGGCAGATACGAAGAGAAGGCCATTAGAGTTCCAACCAGGAGAACACGTGTTTCTGAAGATTTCTCCTAACCGGGAGTGATACGTTTTAGGAAACGTAGGAAACTCAGCCCTCGGTTCATAGGTCCCTTCGATATTCTCGAATGAGTTGGAGAGGTTGCGTATCGTCTAGCCTTGCTCCCTTCTCTGGAAGGCGTACACAACGTTTTTCATATCTCTCAATTGAGGAAATATGTCAGCAACCCCAGTCATATTTTGGATCATTCTGAAATCACCGTGGGGACTGACCTAACCTATGAACAGCAACCGGTGGAGATACTAGATCGGAAGGAAAAGATTTTGAGAGACGCATGAGGAAGGATGACCATTTGTCTGGCATTAAGCAACCAGCCAATCAAATTCTTGGAGGATCATCTTTCAGATCCAATGGGAAATAACAAGCTAAGAGGCCAGCAGGACCAATTACCTTTGGAAAACCAGCCGTTATATGCAACCATTGCGGTAGAGACGGACACTTCATGAGAGGCTGTTGCATTATGAATAAACTTTGCATAGTCTGTGGGTCTCCCGATCATGCCATTGGGGACTGTCCTCGGAGAGGGAGACAATCAGGCATCGTCAACAAACCGGCTAACTATGTGGCACCAACACATAGAAACCGGCCACTTTCCACCACTAAAACAACCGGTCAAGGGGCATCACCAAAGGGACCACTCTTGTCATCACAGGAGCGTGTTTTTCAACAAGCGCAGAGGAATGGACCCAAACGCCGGACTTTCACCATGATAGCCGAAAAGGCTGATACCACGTGGCAAGACAGCAGAGATACTCTTTTCTTTTTTCAACCTTTCTTTCGATACCATTCTTATTTATCTTTCGATGCAAATCTTAGTTGGACTCACCATAATTTCTCTAGTTTTTGTAATTTCGACTAGTTGCCTTTATGTTATATCTCGCAAGTTTTCCATCAATTCACAACCTCCCTTCAACTTCCAAACTTTTCTATCTGGAAACAACTACTGATTTTACATTTCCAATTCCTTATTCCTAAACACTTCAGAGACTTTACATGC
This sequence comes from Agapanthus africanus, assembly GCA_030015575.1. Classification (NCBI taxonomy): domain Eukaryota; kingdom Viridiplantae; phylum Streptophyta; class Magnoliopsida; order Asparagales; family Amaryllidaceae; genus Agapanthus; species Agapanthus africanus. The sequence goes on along the minus strand of JASDDO010000019.1, from coordinate 249,011,423 downwards.
ATCAGTGATATACCAATTCGCGGGAGTGACACATGCAGCGAGCGAGGAAAGCTCGGCCCACGACTCATCAGCCGTTTAACATCTTGGAAGGAGACGATGGGTTTGTATATAGACTAGCTTTGCTATTTTCTATGGAGGGCATGCATAATACTTTTATATCTCACAGCTAAGAGGGTATGTTGGCAATTCTAGTCATACTTTTGATCATTCCGAGATTATGGAAAGGTTGGCGTAATCTACAAGCAACAACCGGTCGGGATACCAGAAGGATGAAACCTTGAGCGACAAGACAATCCAGCTGGCTAGAGCTGTATGAAGAAAGAACTATTAGGCAGATATACACGGAAGCGAGGAAACGGGACGAGAGAGCGAGACCCAAAGATATTTAACCGCGATAAACCCTTCTTGGTGATCTTTTTTTCTTTTCTTGACCTATCTTCTGAAATTTCGAGGACGAAATTATTTTAAGGAGGGTAGATTGTAACGACCGTGTTTTCTAATACCTAATAAAATATATTTTATTTAAATTTCTACTATCAAATAATTATTTATGTGTTTCGTTAATAGAAGAATAATTTTTAAAGTAATGTTAATAATTTTCAAAGCGTCGAAATATGATTAAAGGGATTTATTAAAATCCGTTTATTGTTTTTATAGGATTAAAATGTTTTAGTAAGATTTTATAACACCTTAAAATAATCTACATATTTTTATTATCAATTAAAGTAATTAATTCATAATTAAAAATAATTTAAAGGATAAACTAGATATTATATAATTTTAATAACTAACTAAAACCATAGAAATAGTTATATTACTTAGTTTTAGCCCAAAATTATTTTTATACTAAAGATAACAATAAAATATATTTTCTGAAATTTTTCCATAATTTTCCCATATTATAAACTATTTTAAACAATTTTCTTAAAAGCAAATTCAATTTTTAAATAATAAACAGTATATTATTTTTATTTTAAAAAATAAAATTAAAAATAAAATTCCCCTTGATCCTGGACTGTTGGATCATAAGATCCAACGGCCCAGAACCCACCGACGCGCCCACGTGGTGGAGACCACGCGAAACCGCGTGATCCCCCCACGCGTGACACGTGGCGGCGGCGGGGCTCTTTGCGGCGCGGTCTCGCCCGTTGGATCATGATCCAACGGGTGAGATGAGAGGAGGCGGGCGGAATCACGAGCTGATGATTCTGCAATCATTGGCAACGTGGATTTTGATGGGGTTTTAACTGAATTCTTGGATTTTATGGTTGGTGAAAAAACGCTATAAATAGGCATTTCAAACACTGATTTCTCACACCTCAGAACTCCAAAAATTCTGAAAAAAATACTAGTGCCTTCGTATCGACGACGCCGACTCTACGGATCCACCCAATCGCCAAGAAAAAAATCTGAGCGCGGAGCTATTGAGGATTTTGTACACGCCTACGTTTTCAACCCTTCGGCATCCGACTCAAACAAAAGGTAGGATCCGCCTCTCTCCCCTCTTTCTGTCGCCTTCTTCTTTTCTCAATAACCTAGTTCCAACTTCTAATCATCAACTCCCTATTTAAAAATATGTTATAATATCCGTGCATGCCTAATCCTTGTACCCTTAATGATGATAAAGTTAACCCATGTTTTAAAACGGTATTTAATTTCCTTTGTACACAAAAATATATTGCACTCTCATACTACCTGGAATCTGATATGCTTAATGTCATAACCCATGAATTGTAATTTCACCTCTTATATACCCACACTTACCCATACTATCAAAATGATCTCGAAATAGGTTACTTCCACAAAATACCCTCGTTTAATTAAAATGTTATATTTGTCTAAAATATCCATAAGAGATAAGATATGTGAAATAAATATTTTAGATACGACATACATATATTTTACTTACACTTTTCATCAACTACTATAATGTTCATCTTCAACCTTTTTAAAGAAGAAAATACTAAATAACAGCTTATGGTTTTTCCAAAACGAACGTATTTTCTAAAACGTTACCCCGAACCTAAAACACTATAATTTAATAAAATTATTAATTTCATTTAAATACCTCGACCTTTATTGAAGGGCTATTTTCCACAAGGATCATAATCCGTATAACGATATCTTTTCAAAAGGAATATCTAGTACCTTATTAAAAGGAAATTTTCAAATAACACCAATCTAGGACAAAAGAAAGGTTGTAGGCATCGGTCGTTTATCTAAACCAGACTTTGTGGTGCCTAGGCTAGACAAGTAGGAAAGGTAATTTTAAAAGGCCCATCTAACGGTGATTCGTGAGCGGATCCCTCCTTTCCTTACTTGTGCTTACCTGGCCATAATTGGCAGTGAAGAGACGATTTGAGGATATCACAACTTGCCCTTTTGAAACAGTTAGGAGGAGTCTAGTTTTTCAAATAAAAATCTCTTGCAATTTGTCCTTATAAAAATCTCTTGCAAAAGATTTTCAAATAAACACCACAACTTTTTGTCGAAAAGATATTTTTCCGTAAAACATTATGTTTTTTCCCAAAATGATAAATATCCCAAATCTCATGGTTTTTCTTAGAAGTGATAAAAAATAATTAAACACTATTATTCTTTTTACTAAGCATTCGCTAAGATGACACGAAGTACTTTAAGAACTTTAGAAAATAAAACGAGTGGTTGTGGAAGGCCATATTAAACGAGATCAATACTTTTTAAATTTCCAGTTTATGACAACATGACATATACAAAACATGATACGGCTAGGGTTAGAATGCGCAGACCTAGGTATGGAATACTTAATATGAAGATCCCGATATTCGGGGTGAACGGTCCAAAATGTGGACGACTATACAAATATGAAGATTCCGATATTCCGAGTGAACAGTCCAAAGTGTGGACGACTATACAAATATGAAGATCCCGATATTCCGGGTGAACAGTCCAAAATGTGGACGACTATACAATGTGGAAATTCCATACCTAGAGGTATACGCACTAATTCTAATTCGTCAAAACCTTTATACTAAACCACGGGGATGGATAGTTTGATTAGGCAAGGAGTTTCGGAACTCGGATTTCCCTACTACTTGATCATGATCATGATCCCAGGAAGTGAAACGGTACATTTCACTTCCCCAGTTGTTCTGTGGCCACAATGGAATAATCGCGAGTATCCGGACCCTTGTTTAACAAACTAAAACGTTTACAATACCTATTGATACTCAACACCAAACTCACATCATATGCTATACCTACCTGTTATCTTATCTACTTTCTTTCTGAGACACGAGTTATTCAGTATCTTGGATGTGAATATTTTACCAGTTTAGACTTGTTGTTTATTATGGAACTGAAGGATGGTAATGCCTGTGCACTTGAGTGATATTCACGCTAGACAAAGCCCCATCGTAGTCATGGGACACCTTTCGGGGATGTTCACGCTACCACATTGATTGCCATCCCAGGCACGAGCACCAGCTCATACTGCTTCCAGCTAGTCATGGGATACCTCAAGAATACGAGTATGTTCACCAGTCAGTTTCATCCATACACACCTTGTTTAACCTGATCTAACTCTTAGAATGAATATCCGTTTGACTTGACTTGAACCTTTACCAAACATATACCTCACACAACCTACTTATATTCACATATCTAATTTGTATATAACCTCATACCTTTATACACATGTACATCATATTCATTATATACACTTGTTCGTTTCTATACCTTTACTTTCTTATGAGGCAATCCTACCCGAGTATAATTTGCTGACAGACCTTCCTTTTCTTCCTCTATCTTTAGAATGTCCGTTAGATAAGAATGAGTATTATAGCGAAGATCAAGATGTGAATCCAACTTATGAAGATTATGCAAACTGGACGATGGAATATTAGTCGGATTTAATTTTTGTTGTTGCCCACATGTTTAGGGCTTTTGTTTCTTCTCGATGTAATTAAACTAAGTTTATTTTACTCTTTCTTTTGGGATGTAATAAAGTTTTGTTAATGGAAATAAACGCCTTTCGCTTTTATTATTTTTGTTTTGGTAAACATCCTGCATGTTAAATATTCATACACTTAACGTAACTGTATTGAATAGACCACCTTCAATGCAGTTAGGTTGCGGACCATGCTACGTCATCCTTCTCCTTCGTTTGAGAAGCGTGGCGTGACAGAGTCCGTCCAGTGTACCCAGTCTCCACTGAGCACCAGTATACTGTCTCTGATGTCAAACTCCAATGGATATGAGATCATCCATCGCCCATCTACATGGGTCGAGAAGCTATACGCTAGTCTACTCTGGTATATCGATACCCTGTCTCGATATACCTACGAATAGGAACGTTTGAAGGATGTACTTAGCGACTATACTGTCCCCACTAGTATGATCTGCATCATAGTCCTGGTAGTCAAGTACTCATCCTAAGGACTTTATCAACATGTAACATAGAGACAATCAGAGTACACGTTAAGATAAAGACCAACCAGATAGCATACTATCATGTCGAGCAAGAAAGTCCTCCATATATATGTCCAAGCATCCACTACAATATACATCGTATGTACAGTAATGGCCTCTAGGGCATACATATCACTAACATTTTCCTATTGCTTTTTATTTATTATTTATTTTTCATAAGGGAACAACACACATTTCTTCGTCCATACGATCAGTACCTCCTTACTTGTTAGCTTGGTCAATGGTTCAGCTATTAGAGCGAAGTTCTCCACAAACCTTCTATATCCGGCAAGCCCTAGGAAACTTCTAATCTCCTCTATGTTCTTTGGAATTGGTTAATCATGAACAGCTGCAATCTTTTCAGGGTCAACGGCAATTCCATCTCCGGATATGACATGACCCAAAAACTTCACTTCTTCGAGCCAAATTCGCACTTGCTCATCTAAGCATATAACATTTCTTGCCTCAACATTTACAGTGCGATCCTCAAGTGTTATGCATGCCCATATTTGCTCCTCGAATAGACCAGAATATCATCAATAAACACTACTACGAACTTGTCTAGGTACGGTGAAAAGATTCGGTTCATTAAGCCCATAAATATTGCCGGTGCGTTCGTAACTCCAAACGGCATCACTAAATACTCGTAATGCCCATATCGAGTTCGGAACGCCGTCTTGCAAATATCTTCTGATTTCACCTGAACTTGATAATATCCGGATCTCAAATCCAACTTCGAGAATACCCTTGTGCCACTAAGTTGATCGAATAATTCGCTGATGCGATGGATTGGGTACTTGTTTTTAATAGTCACCCGGTTTAATTCTCGATAATCGATGCACATCTTCCGCGTGCCATCTTTCTTCTTGACTAGAAGAATTGGAGCTCCCCAGGGTGAATTGCTGCTGTGAATCCAACCCCTATCTAGCAATTCGGTAACTTATTTCTTTACCTCTTCTAGCTCCACCGGTGCCATCGGATAATAAGCCTTTAAAATTGGCGCTGCTCCAGAAATAAGGTCAATCACGAACTCCACATCTCGTTTTGGAGGTAAACCCAAGATGTCCTTGAACACATCCATAAACTCCTGAACTATTGTTGGCGCTTCCTCCTTATATACTTCAATCGACAAACGAACGACACTTGTCGGCCTAGCCCTAAATTCGAATGGCCCGACAGATCTGCTACCTCCTGAAAATATAAACTCCGGATGTCCGGGAATCTGGAAAATCACTTTCTTTGCCCTACAATCGATGTGAGCGTGGAAAGTGCCAAGAAAGTCCATTCCCAAGACAACATCGTAGCTTCCAGTATCGATCACTAAGAAATTCGCTAATAATTCTTGTCCGCAAATAACAATCGAACAATCCTTGCACTTGCTACTAGATATAATTTTCCCATTCCCAGTATGTATGTCCCAGCAACTAGATAGGGCCGCGTATGGAATCGAGTGTGCACTAATAAACTTGGACAACATAAAACAATGGGATATACCTGAATCAAATAATGCCAATACGGGAAAATTATAAACGAGTAGGATACCTGAAACAATTTCGTCTGAAGCTTTGGCCTCTTCGGCCGTCAAAGTGAAGGCCTGTGCTTGATTAGGCCCTTGAGTAATCTGCTTCTGCTGTGCTCTCGGAGCATCACCCTTCAACTGAACTCTCGATGGACAAGCATGCATTCGATGATTAGTAGCTCCGTAAATCAGACACCGTCCAAAACTCATCTGGCACTCCCTCCGGAAATGATCCGGTCATTGGCAGTAGTCACAAAACACACTCCTTTTCTAATCGGATACAACGGGCTTCTTCATGGGTACACTGCCTCGCTTGTTCACCAGGATGTCTCTATGTACAGGAGCTCGGTTTGGTGTAAACGCCGGCTTCCACACTACGATGGCTTGCTGTTGCGTACTCCTCGCTTTCACCGATAAACTCTGCTGTTTCCTGGCTGCCTTGAGAACTTGGGAGAAGGTGGTCAATACCAGAGATATAATATGTCTCTGAATCTCCACACCCAAGCTACACATAAACCTCCGTGCCCTATCTGCATCGTTGGCAACCAAAGGCTCTGCAAATCGACTGAGCCGAGTCCACTCAGCCGCATATGCATCAACGGATCCGCCATTCTGCTTCAAGCTAATAAACTTCTCTTCCATCTCTTCTCAAGCAGATTGCAGAAAGAACTTCTCAAATAAACTCCATGAAAACGTTGCCCAATTGATCGGTTTAGGCAGATGGGTCTCCTCTACGAGGCACCACTCGCAAGCGTAATCTACCGGTTGGATGCGTACTATATCCACCCTTTTCTCATCTGGAATCTGCATGGCGACGAGCAGATTCTCCGTATCAACTAGCCACTGCTCCGCTGGCAATGGCTCATCCAATCCTATAAACATGGATGGACCGATCCTTCTGAAGTCTGCCATGGTGCCTTCACTTTGTGCTGGCCCGAGTGCTACTGCAACTATGGACTGTTGGACTATCCGCAGACCCTCCTGAAAAGCCTCGGCCTGCCGCTGATTAAGCTCAGTTTACCGCTTTTGGTTTTCCAGCATACCACGTATAACTCCAAGCAGTGCGGTGTCATCAACATGCTTTTGGTAGGATCGCAAATCTCTATCCGCCATGATTCTGAAGCCAAGACACTGAAGAGGATTAGAAACGGTAAACATGATTCAATAAACAAGATAGCTATAGATTCAAGACTGGAAAGATAGTAATATGGCAGGACATGTTCCTAATTATGGGTTTTCTGGTTAGTGTATTGGGTTCAATACCCAACTACAAAAGAACCAAACCCGATTAACCCTAAATCCCAGGGCTCTGATACCAAACAAACCCTGTCACACCCCGCTTCCCAAAATACGTAACCACGACACTTGACATAGCCAACCATGCTACCTGTGGCTAGAAATCATCCCTCCACAGTCGCATTATGGCTGTCTATAGGATATCAAAAACAGTAAAATATAAAATCTATCTAGTACATGTCCATTTGCCATAGTAAATAGGGTCAAGAAAATGCATAAGTGGAAACGAATCAAGCTCTAATAAATAACATCTGAAACATGTCTCAATATGGGCTCACATCAAAAAAAATAAAATTGCAGAAATAAACTAAACTAAACATCTCTAAACACACGTTCAACTCCTCATTACCCGGCTTGATTGCTAAAATATTCTCGATCTACCTGCGATAAAGATAGAGGAACTGGGCCATGCAAAACCCAGACATCAGTGCGTCATAGATATCAAATAACAGTGATAATCCAGGTTATAACGATATAAGTAACCATGGATATAAATGAATAACACAAACATGAAACAGTGAGGTATGTGTATGTATGTGATGTGTAATTTGTAACTTAAAACTGTGCTTCTAGGTTATCTATTCTAAAAGTCTTTGAAATCAATTAATGTAATTCTCATTTTAACCCAACAGTATATATCCCGTTCATTCCCCACGGGACCACGGTAATAGTATTTATTCCGTAACGTCCGGAAATAGGGTAAACAAGTAATTATTCCATAACTCCCAGAAAAACGGCAAACAAGTAATGATTATTCCGTAACGCCCGGAAAAACGACATACAAGTAATTATTCCGTAACGCCCGAAAAAACGGCAAATAAGTAATTATTCCGTAACGCCCAGAAAAATGACAAACAATTAATAATATCCTCTTGAGTTACGTTTCGGTTACATTCTTGATTTCCCCTTTTTCCCCAGGTTTGTGTCAGGTTTACCAATATAGATCTAATGCCAACGCAGGATTAAGTATGTACAGTTCTTGTCTATGCAGATAACAAGTCACGTATGTTAGGACAACACGTCAATATTGTTGGCATTAGTAACAAAATCTAAGTAACAAGTCAAGTAGTGTGTCGTGAACATGTCATGTGATGCATATCAACCAAATAGATACCCAATGTGAAACAGTAACTAGTATCGAAGCACGGCTAATGCAAGGATGCATATGTATCTATCTGTAATAACCATTATACGTTTATTAGCATATATGATGCAAACTAAATAACATGTTGTACTAATGTAATAGTATATGTAAGTCAATGTCGTGCACCATGCAAGTTCGCTGGGAAGCAGAATTTACAAAAAAAAAAAAATATTTTTCAAAGCTTCTCAACACCGAATAAACTCCAGGATCTTAACAGAAAGCTTAACTAGCTAAATCTACTTGGAGGTTTAACTACTCGGTAAGAGTTTTATACCTCCTAAACCTTGTCCTTTGGGTCTTCTTCTGCTCCTCTCCTAGAGCTCCTCGAAGATCCGGATCGCGCTTGATCGTCGGCCTCCTCATGTCGAAGATGATCCACCGAGAGTCTATACTTCAAGCTCCAACCTCTAAACCGAGGTAACTAAGGTACCTAGTTTGCTAAGCCAGGTAGCCTAGAAAATGTAGAGTATCTAATGGAGTATTTTATCTCACGAGACTCTAAGGTTCACAACTCATGTGAGGGTTAAGGTCTTTGAGGAAGAAGAAAGAGAAAATAGAGAGAAAAAGCAAAGTTGCAAATGACTAGGGTTGTGCAAGTGTGGAGTATGGCTCATACTCATCAATCATGAAGTATGGATTATTTTCACATAGAAAATAGCAACCATGCTTCAATAGTGTAGCTAAACTAATAAACAAATATATAAGCCATGCTTTACACCCATACCACAAATATCTCCAAAATCCACCTCACTAATCTATTTCTCAAAAATAGATAAATCAAATAATGAGGTGTCCCCTTCTAGAAGCATCTCTTGTGAAATTATAAAAATGCCCTCACTGTATATACATACCCGTATTCGTATTCTGAAAAATACGAATACAATGAGATAACAATAATCCAATAATATAATACTAGAATCCGTCTTAAACTAAAGCCCACTAGTATTATCCGTCCGAACAATATCCGTGCAGCCAGTGCACGCATATGATCGAAACCCTGCCGTAAAACCATACGGCCTCTATATCGTTTTTCCCGAAGCAGGGAAATCCTCTGTGTGGGACACTAAAGACTCGACAATACGCTGGCGGATTTAACCATAGGTCCGTCAGCGGTACTAGCTGCACGTAACGGCTACCTAGATATCTATCGATAAGAAGGCCGATGAGCAAACTCATCCGAACTCCTATTGAGCCTATCTGTGACAATCTCTGTACAGTCCGGTCTGTTCGTTTAAGATACTCGCATATCAAGCCTAGGGGGATGGTAAATGTCAGACCCCTAATAGCGCAATAAGCATGCCGGGGTAGAGCCTAATACACCATGAGAAACTACTGGAGTACCTACCAGTAAACCTCGCTTGCCCTGGCAAGAGATTTTGTGTAATGGCTTTCCGAACACAGCGCGATATCAACCCCCAATACTGGGAGAGACGAATCCTATCTAACCGCTATTGCCTCTAAGTGCTTCGGGACTACACCCAACTACTACATTTTTGCACGACTCCTTTGAGCCGTGGTAGGGCAGTAATCTACGTGCAGTGGGAACACACTTGAGAAGAATAGTGATATCAAATCAACGGACTAACCTATACTCATGCCATCCGAGAACTGCTACCTGACGATAGGTATAATACCAACCAGCAGTTTCCAACGAGTCCGTCCAGTGTAACTCATAACCCAATGAGCACCTGTATACTATCTTCAGTACGACGTACTGATGGCTATGGGACAGACCATCTCCCTTGCTGGGATGAGAAGTGTATACACTAGTCTACTCTGGAGTCTCGATACCCCGTCTCGATAATCCTATGACTAGGGACCTGTATAAGGATGTGCTTGTAGACTCTCCAGCCCCCACTAGTGTGACTGCCATCACAACGCTGGTAGTCAAGCAAAAATCCTAAGGGCTCTACCAATATGTATAAGCGATATGCTAAAAGAAACATATGCACATATTGAGGTAGAATCAAACCAAGTAGCATACTACCATTTTGAGCAAGACTGTTATTATAACTATGAATATCCCAAGCTTCCAAAATGTAATAAACAATCCAGTATGATACAATAATGGCCTTTAGGGTATATATCACTAACAGTATAATGATATCATGATATTCTGGCATGTAACTAGATATGCTATTTTCAGTACGGATACGAATGGATATCGTAAAACTGTAAATCTATAATATTTTCTGAATAATAAAATACATGCACTATTTTTATTCATATAGATATCGATATAATAACTTAGCATGTTGCAAGTTAAAACTTGCCTGATCGGATCTCACGTCAGGGCACTCACATTACGTTCGACGTCAGATAAACGTTGCGATGCAACTCACGCGCTTGCAGGTTTGGACCTGGCTGAACAATGACGTAACATGATGAATAGGCTGGACGACAATGGTGATTGGGTCGTCTGGATCATCGGTGACACGTGCGACTCCGGCAAGACGATCAAGAACTGATCAAGAAAGATAAGAAAGAAAGAAAGGAAGAAGAGGAATAGGGGAGGCTGCTTGGTTAGGTTTTTGGGGATAGAGGATAGAGGAGAAGACGACGGTGATGGTGGGCTGGCATCAACGGTGAGGGAGCTACGTCGACCATGGTTTCTTTGGTTGCTGTTGGGGTCGGGAAGGTGGTGAGGTCGATGGTGGTGGTGATTTGTAGTGTCGGAGAAAAGAGAGGGAGGTGAGGCAGTGAAGAGGGTGATGACGGCGAGGTCTCCGGTGAGGGGTTGGGTCGCGGGAGGTTGCTGCAGAGGGTTGTGGGTCGAGGAGATAGGTGTGCAGGGTGCTCGGGGATGGAGAGAGAAAGGAAACGAGGTGAAGGGTAGGGTGAAGGTGATGGCGACGGCGATTCACCGGCGATGAGGGTGGAGGTTCTTAGGTTGCAGGTGGCATTGCTAGAGGTTGTGGGTTCTCGGGGATAGAGAAGAGAGGAGGCGAGGAGAGGAGAGGAGGTGGTGGAGGTTGTGACGAGGGCGAGGAGGTGGTGGTGATAAGGTTATGGGGAGGTCGGCGGTGAGGGCGCAGGCGTGGGGTTAGGGTTCGGCTTGGGTTTCTCATCACGAAGAAGAAGAAAGAGAGAAGAGAGAGGTGTGTGTGTTTAATTAGGTTAATATAATTATATATATTATAGAAGAGAGAGAGAGAGAGAATCCGAGGGATAGAGAGAGAGAGAAAGGATTTTGATAGGATAATAATTTAGTTATTATAATATTATATATATATATATATAAGTAACTCTTAAATTATAAAGAATATTATAATATATATAATAGGTTTAAACAGCTAATAACAAAATACTCCGAAAAATACCCGGGTCTCTTCTAAAAATCTAGTTTTAAAATATAGAGAATATACGTATAAGCTAAAACCATAATACGATGTCCGGGTAATAAAATGCATACCCCTAAGAACGGATCTACGTAAATACATATAGCGATCCAAACGAGTCTGTTTTATTAATCTGGACATGAACACGATGTATGGATGTAAACATATGATATGGGGTATGATAACATGCCATGCTAGATATCAAAATATATTATCTAGCTATTATTTGTATTATTTAAAAGATATGCGGATAAATATATCATATAAGTGTGTATCGAATCTGGATGTGCGCAGATCCTCTGTACTAGCAAATATATGACGTAATCTTAAACCATAATGGGTTTCAAGTATGCGGATCGGGTCGGATACTAACCACAGTTACCAAATGCACTATCCACGCCCAAAAACAATAATAAACAAGAAGTTGTCGCAAGATTGGAAAAATACCCCGAATAAAATATCGTATAAATGCATTAGGGTGTTACATTCTTCCATTTCCATTCGGGTATTGGTAAGGGTTGTAGTAGACTTACCGTCCTGTGGTGTTCAGTCTTTACTTGTTGGCAAACTAAGAATTTGGACACACTCTTGGCTATCTCTCGCTTCATCCCATGTGACCAATAGTTTTTTCTGAGGTCCTTATACATCTTTGTTCCTCCGGGATGAACAGAGTATGGAGAACTATGTGCTTCTCTCAATAATTCTTCTCTTATCTCACCCTTAGGCACACAGATTCTACTTCCATACCTTAGCGAACCATCTTTGTGGATGATGAAGTCCGCCCGCAAAATCATTTCCACATGTTCTCTGATCCTTTGTAATCTAGTGTCCCCAATTTGAGCTGTCTTGATTCATTTGACTAACGTGGACTGAATTGAAGATTCATGAAGGATGCGAGCATTCCTAGCATAATCATCCCAGTATCTAGTTCATTGAGGTCTTGACGATTCCTCCAATGAGCAATCAGACTCGAAGCCATTGGTTGGTGACTCAAAACGTCCGGGACTACATTCACCTTCCCCGGATGATATTGTAAATTTACATCGAAATCCGTCATTAATTCTAGCCATCTTTTTTGACTCATGTTAAGTTCTTTTTGGGTGAAGATTTATTTCAAACTCTTATGATCGGTATAAATTTCTACCCTATCTCCCAATAAGTAGTGCCTCCAACTTTTGAGTGCGAAGACAACTGCGACAAGCTCTAAATCCTGCGTTGGGTAATTTCGTTCATGATCATTCAATTGTCTTGATGCATAAGCCACTACTCTACTATGTTGGCGTAGTAAACATCCCAAACCTTTTCCCGAGGCATCGCAATGTATGTCGAAACCTCCAGTTCTGTTGGGAATTGTAAGAATGGGTGCTGAGGTCAAACAAGTCTTCAACTCTGAGAACGCTTCCTCGCAAACCCCGGACCATATATATGGCATATCCTTCCGAGTCAAGGTAGTCAGTGGTTCTGCAATCTTGGAAAAGTTCTTAATAAAACGGCGGTAATATCCATCAAGTCCTAAGAAGTTCCTGATCTCCGTAATTGTTCTTGGTGTCGGCCATTTCTGAACAGCGATAATCTTGGCCGGATCTTCTGAAATTCCTTCACCTGACACAACATGTCCCAAGAAAGCTACCCGCTTCAACCAAAACTCGTATTTGCTGAGCTTTGCATATAGTTGGTGTTGACGCAAGGTTTCGAGCACCACGCGCAAGTACTCCGCGTGTTCCTCCTGATTCTTCGAATACATAAGAATATCGTCGATGAAGATAACGACAAACTTGTCTAAGCATTCATAAAACACTTGGTTCATCAAGTTCATAAATACTGCTGGGGTATTGGTTACTCTACAAGGCATCACTAGGAACTCATAGTGTCTATACTTAGTCCTGAAAGCCGTCTTAGGTATATCAGACGTTTTTACTTTGAGTTGATGATAACCTGTCAGCAGATCTAACTTTGAGAAAACTCGAGATCCCTCCAATTGATCGAACAGGTCGTCTATCCTCGGTAAGGGATACTTATTCTTGATCGTTACCTTATTAACTCCCGATAGTCGATACACATCCGCTAAGTTCCATCCTTCTTCAGTACCAAAAGGACCGGGGCACCCCCAGGTGACGAGTTCGGTCTAATAAATCTCTTATTAAGGTGGTTCTTAATTTGTGTCCGAAGCTCCTTCAATTCCGCTGGTCCCATCCAGTACGATATTCTCAAGATAGGTTGAGTCCTCGGCATTAAGTCTATAGTGAACTCGATTGCCCGATCTGGTGGTAAACCCGACACATCTGTAAATACGTCTTCAAATTCTCGTACAACCATCGTTATACCCTCCTCTTCCTGTATAACATCTCCTCCTTTCTCGGTATAGCTCTGTAAGTTGCTGGATTTAAGGACTTACTTCCACTTTCAAATATGAACATTGGGTGGTCAGGGATTTCGAACACTACCCTCCTTTGACGACAATCGATAGTAGCGTAAAAAGTACTCAACCAGTCTATACCCAAGACCACGTCGAAATTCGGCATATCTATCACTATAAAGTTGGCGTAGAAACCTCAACCGCAGATCATTACGGGACACAGGTCGTATCCCATAGTGGACTTGATCACACCGTTTCCTGTGTTGACATTCCATTCAGTGATGAGAGGTGCTACAGGAATGGAACTTCCGGTCGCAAACTTTTATGCCTGAAGCAGTGCGACGCACCAGAGTTGAAAAGTGTGAGTGCAGGTGTAGAGGCTACTAGTAGGGTACCTACGGTTTATAAGGGAAAATAATGATGACCCTAACAAGATATGCATGCATGAAAGAAGGGTAATGTTGGAAGTATGACAGCTATAAAAGTAGCGGTACCTGTAATAACTTCCCCCATTGCCTCAGCCTCTTCCGCGGTCATAGTAAAGGCCTAATGCTTTGGACCGTTGCGCTGAGCTTGCTGGAAGACTTGTTTCTGAGAGGGCAGGGGTGGTCCTTAGTTGGCGGACCTTGCCCAATTGTCTTAGTGGTGGGAGGTAGCCAGGTTCACTATTGATGCGCTCCATGATTGGCTAGTTTGTTGTCGGGGTCTAGTTGTTATTTTCTCTGTGGAAAATCCCCTATAGCATGATCTGGTGATCCACAAATTATGCAAAGTTTGTTTAAAATGCGACAGTCTCTCATGTAATGTCCGGCTCTACCGCAATGGTTACATATAACAGCTGGTTTTCTAGAGATAGTTGGCCTTGCTGGTCTCTTGAGTTGCTGTCTTCCGTTGAATTCGGAAGACGATCCCCCAGAAAGTTGATTGGCCGTTCGATTAACACCTGGAAAACGGTCATTCTTCCTTATGCGTTTCTGTAGATCTTCAATGTTTCACGCCGCTTCTAAGATTTTATCATAAGTTGAAAGGGTAGTAGAAGATATGAAGGACTGCATCTTCAGGTCCAATTCTTGTCTGAACCTCTTAGCATATAGTTATGGGGTTGCCACCAGATGATGTGCGAACCGACTTAACCTTGCGAACTCTGAAACGTACTCATCCACAGGCCTATCCCACATGCTCCCTTATTAGAATTGTACAAATTCTTTTTCCATCTTTAGGTATGCCATGACTGGAAAGTACTGAGTATCAAAACACTGCTTGAACGTTTCCCAATCGATGGGCTCTTTCAGTCTACTTTCCTATGCCTCCCACCATATTCTGGTATTATCCATGGGTTATAGTTTAACAATATTTAACCACGCATCCTTAGGAATTTGAGCGGCACCGAGATCATTGACTATTCCTTTGAGCCATTACTCAGCTTCTAAGGGAGTTTCCTTCCCTGAAAAGATCTTAGGGTGAAGTGATCTGAATTGTTTTACTCCCGCTGAACCTTGAGGAACTGGGGCTAGTGCCATCCTTAAAATCTCCATCTGTTGCTGCCTACTTTCTCGTAGGTCCTGATGCTGTTGTTCTAGTAGTCCTTGCATCATTTGTATCATAGCTGCTTTTGAGCAGCGGCTTCATTGATCCTATTTCCCCTTCTGTTGCGGTTATGGTGCCGTCCGGCCATTATGATATGAATTAGAAGGGGTTAAGTTACAAACAGGCCGGGGATGACATAAGATAGTAACTTGCATGAAAAGCAATAATTAATGCAAGAGGAAAACTGATAAGGAAAAAGCAAAAGGTACAAGGGTGAATTTTTTTGAAGCTAAGATTTTATTAATAAATTCCAAAGGAGATATAATTAAGATTAAATATGGCCCTACTGCTATACATAGCTTCTTTGGCCCACTAAGGAACTAAGAAACTAAACATAACAAGAACTAATCATAAGCATTTCGGTCATCGTCCATCAATCATATGGTGGAAACTGCGCATCGCTGGCTTGGCTTTTTTTGACCTTCCTTGCAAAACTATAAAAGAAGAGCGAGCCTGGTACATTTCGGTGATAGAGCTATGGAGGGGTACGACGAACACATCGATAAGCATGTCTCCGAACATAGAGCGTTTCCCCAATAAACCACATGTACGGACCATATTCTTGTAGTTCCTCCTCCTCAACGGGAGCCTCTTCTTCAGCATGGGCCTCCTCCTTGGGCTCTTCTTCCTCGTATGAGCCTCCTCTTCCTCTAGTTCTTCCTCCACAGAATCTCCTTTAATAAGCTCCTCCTCAACGGGAGCCTCCTCTTCAGCAGAGGCCTCCTCTTCAGGCTCTTCTTCCTCTGCATGAGCCTCCTCTTCCTCTGGTTTTTCTTCCATCGGGGTATATTTTTCTTCATCTTCCAAGTCGCCATCGGAGATATTTTTATGGGGACCTAATACTTCCTCGTCCGAATATCCAAGTGTAGCCTCAAAAGTGATGTCTGACATGTTTTCCTTGTCCGAAATATTGGCCATGACCTGAAAAAGAAGGCCATGGTCAGGATACAGAATGTCAAGGAAGGGACAACGAACATCGGGAAATTATGAAATCGATATAAGTGGATAAGATTCAAAAATATAATAAGTCAGTTAACGGTTTCATTTTAGTATATTGAGAACCTGCATGGGCCACCACTAAAACCTGTCACGCCCCGTTTCCCAAAAGAAGGTGAATGGGTGACGTGGCATGGTCCGCAACCTAACTGTATTGAAGGTGGTCTATTCAATACAGTTACGTTAAGCGTATGAATATTTATAACATGCAGGATATGTACCAAAACAAAATAATAAAAGTAGAAGGCATTTATTTCCATTAACCAAAATTTATTACATCCCAAAAGAATGAGTAAAATAGTCTAAATAGTTTAATTATATCGAAGAAGAGGCAAAAGCCCTCAACATGTGGGCAACAAACAAAAATAAAACTAGCTAATCTTCCGTCGTCAAGTCCACATAATCTTCATTAGTTAGCACCACACCTTGATCCTCATTATAATACTCATTTTCATCTAACGGACATTCCAGAGGTAGTGAAAAGAGAAAAGGAAAGTCTGTCAGCGAGTTACACTCGAGTAGGATTGCCTCATAAGAAAGTAAAGGTACAAAAATGAGCAAGTGTATATAGGTATAATGTATGTGTACATATATGATGTATATGAGTATAAGGGTATGAGGTGTATGTAAATAAGACATGTTGAATGAGGTATATGTGAATGTAGGTATGTTGTATGAGGTATCTGTTAGGTAAAAGTTTTCATTAGTTTGTTAAATAAGGGTCCAAATACTCGTGATTATTCCGTTGTGGTCACGGAACAACAACTGGGGAAGTGAAATGTACAGTTTCACCTCCCGGGATCATGATTAAGTAGTAGGGGAATCCGACTTCTGCATCTCCTTACCTAATCAAACTACCCATCCCCGTTATTCAGTGTATAGGTTTTGACGAATTAGAGTTACTGCGTATATCATCTAGGCATGGAATTTCCACATTGTATGTCATCCACATATTGGATTATTCGCCCTTAAAGTAGGGTTAGTATTCGCCCGAAGACCGGGTTAGTATTCGCCCAAAATCGGGTTAGTATTCGCCCGAAGACTAGGTTAGTTTTCGTCCACATGTTGGACCGTTCACCCTGCATGCAGGGATCTTCATTTATAAAGTATTTCATACCTAGATTCGCGCATTCTAACCCTAACCGTGTCATGTGTCAGGTATATCGTAAACTTGTATTCAAATAGTTGATCTCATTTAATATGGCATTCCATAATCACTCATTTTATCTTGTTATCTTTTAAAGTCTGTAAGGTGTATCATAATATTTTATAGAATGCTTAGTTAATAAAGATTATGGCATTTAATGGTAGTAATTGTTTATAAGAAAACCATGATATTTTAGAGTAATTATAATTTTGGGAAACCCATGGTATTTTAATGAAAATACATTTTAAAGAAAGACTATGGTATTTATTTGAAATTATCTTTCAATAAAGATCTATATATTCTTTTAGGAAATATCTTTTATAAAAAGTTATGTTTTGTTGAAAAAAATAGCCATTTAGTATAGGTTAAGATATTTAAATGAAATTATATCCTTTTAGGATGGATTAAGGTATGTTATTGTAAATAATAATCTATAAAGTTATGGAGTTTATTTGGAGATAACATTTTAGAAATACATTCGGGTTGGCAACCGCTGCACATGGACGGTAGGATTTATGTTCTTTTCAAGGAAGATTGCCTATCAACCACGAGATATTTACGTAAAAGATAATCCTATTTAAATTAGGGTATTTTATTAAAGGTGATATTCTACAAGAACAATTCTGCGTTGACAACCACTGCACATGGACGACAGGATTTGTGTCCTTTTCAGGGACGATTGTCTAGTAGCCACGGGTGCTTCAAGTAAAATATTACCCTATTAGAATATCTTATTAAACCTTAGTGGTTATAGACTAAATGTATTAATATAAAAAATATTCCCTTAAGTGAAAGGGTAGAGATAAAAACACTATATTATAATTAACTTATGTAACATGGAAAAATATGGTATTTATGCGATCATAGGCTGTTTTGAAATTTTAGGGTATATCTAATATTATGACTTTTCAAAGATTGGGGTATTTTATCGAAACTATGATTTATCTTATAATATCAATAAAAATATATTATATTATTTTTTAAACCCCTTTTAAAATACCTACCTAAACAGTATATGTTTTCTAACATAAACTTTTCATAATATGAGGGCATGTTGTGAAATGACCTATTTTGAGATCGTACAGTATGTGTGATATGTTATTTTAGAAAAATAATAACCAATATGATATTAGAAAGTATGTGTGATGTGCCAACTTAACCGATAAACAACATCATGAATTTTTTATTGTAGGTATGTGTGTGAGCATGAGGGATATGTCGTTATCCCGTGAGGTCAACATCAAGTCAAGGATTTTTCAGTAAAATAAAACCGTAACATAATATGCATGAAGGGTTTAACAACGTATTAAAATGGGTTGCAAGATTATTATCATATCTAAGAAATCCTAATTGAAGAAGATGATAGATTAAGTGGTGAGAGGCGGATCCTACCTTTATTTCGAGATGAAGATTCAGAAAGCCGAAACATATTGTTGCACTAAAACGCGAATATCTCCATGTTTTGATTTTTCCTTGACGATTGGGTAGAACCACAGCGTCGGCGTTGTCGATACGAGATTTGGGTATTTTTTTCAGAATTTTCAGAGTTCTGTGGTGTGAGAAAATAGAGTTTGAAGGTCTCTATTTATAGGGGTTTTCTCCCAACAATAAAATCCAAAAAAATCCGGTTCATATCTCATCAAATGTCCCAGAATGTGTGCCCTCAATGATTGCAAATCATCACTCGATGATTAGCCGCCGCCGCTAGTGATCGAGAGCCGTTGGATTTAAATCCAACAGCTCTCACGGGCCCCCATCTTGTGGCCATGAGAATTTATGCGCCTGCGATCGCAGGAGCGTGGGCCTCGCGCTTGTGGCCGTCGCAATGATTCTCTGGCTGTTGGATTTGAGATCCAACGGTCCATGTTAACCACCTTTTATATATAATATTTTTTTCTTTTTATTTTAAAATCTAAAACTGTTTTATTAAATCGAATTTGTTTTAGAATATTGTTTAAAATATTTTTAAAAGTACGGAAAAATATATTTTGTTGTTATCTTCAGTTTAAAAATGATTTCGGGCTAAAACTAAATAATATTCCCATATCTATGATATTTTTTAGTTATTATAATTATTTAAAATCTAGTTTACCCTTGAAAATATTTTAATTACGAAATAATCATTTTAATTAACAATAAGAATATATAAATTGTTTTAAGACATTATAAAATTCCATTAAAACATTTTAAGCCCAGAAAAATATAAATAGATTTTAGAAAATTCCTTTAATTATATTTAAATGCTTTAAAAATTACTAACATTACTTTTTAAAAATAAAATCATTAAAATAAATATTTTTCCATCAAGTAAATACGCAAATAAATACTTGGTACCATATAAAAGACTTTTTATTAGATATTAGAAAACACGGTCGTTACAATGAGAGTGACGAGTGTTAGTTATATGTATACCCTAGAGGCCATTACTATACATAGGATGTATATTGTAGTGGATGCTTGGACATATATAGGGAGGACTTTCTTACTCGACATGATAGTATGCTATCTGGTTACTCTTTATCTTAACGTGTATACTGATTGTCTCTCTGTTACATGTTGGTAAAGCCCTTAGGATGTGTACTTGACTACCTGGACTATGATGCAGATCATACTAGTGGGGACATGGTAGTCCATAAGTACATCCTTCAAGGTCCCTAGTCGTGGGTGTATCGAGATGGGGCATCGATATACCAGAGTAGACTAGCGTATACCTTCTCGACCCATACAAGATGGGCGATGGATGATCCCATATCCATTGGTGTTTGACATCAGATATGATATACGGGTGCTCAGTGGAGACTGGGTACACTGGACGGACTCGCCGAGAACTCCCAGATGGTATTATACCTTACGTCAGATGGCAGTTTTCTGGTGACACTGGTACAGAGTAGTCTGTTGACCCGAGATCGTCATAGAGTCTTGTGTGATTCCCACTGTGCTTTGAATTCCACCTTACCACGTCCAAGAGGGCATGCAAAACGGTGGTTTTTGGGTACAGTCCCGAATCACATGGAGGCAATGAGCGATAGGAGGGGATTCGTCTCTCCCAGTATAGGGAGTTGATGTTGCGCTGTGTTCGATTGGCTATAACCGGAAATCCCTGGCCAGGGTTGCTGAGATTTATTGGTAAGTGTTACCTGTAGTTTCTCGAACTGTTATAGACCTTATATCGACACGACTTATCGAGCTATTGGGGTCTGACGTTTACCACCCCTAGACGAGATATGCGACATATCAGACGACGAGACCGAACTGTACGGTAAGTGTTACTGGTTGGATTCACAGGAGTATGAGAGGGCTTGCTCGTCGATCTTCTGATCGCTCAATACCCGGGTGGCCGTTACGTTTAGCAGACCGCTTGCGGCTTGTGGGTATTTGATATGATCATCACCTGCTGCCGGCATATTAACGAGTCTTTAGAGTCCTACACAGAGGTTTCCTGGCTCAAGCGAAACGAAATAGGAGCGCATATGAGATATGTGCGGGACCGAGAATAATGCATGTATGTGATACCGTATTCTATTCTCGCGATGAATGTATCGATTGGTTGTATGCGATATAACCTAGTTATCGAATCAAGGATTGATTTGATAAGCCGATACATTGAATATTAGTCGGTCATATGCGATATGACCGGATCGTTAAATCAAGTGTTGATTTAATGATTTAATGCATAATTATATATTTGATATATTACTTTGCATTAACTAGTATTGGTTCACTTTAAATGGATTTTCTCACTTGAAGTTCACAAGTTGTATATGTGATATACTTTTGTGCACTCTTTTGTATCATGTTTGATGATACATGCTAACTTGGGTTTGTGTAAAGGATTAAACCATGGTTATATAATGGTTAGGGTTTTCATTTTCTTATCTATTTATTTATTTATTTATTTTGGCAAAAGGTAAAGAGAAAATGATGGCTTTCTTTGTTTGTTGTTGAAGCTTCATGAAGTTTTGACTAAGTGACCATTTTGTCTTCATGCTTAACCCTAACCTTTCTAATTAACCATAGTCTATTCTCTACACCTAACCATGGTTAGTATATGATAAGTATTCATATTATTTTCCTTTTGAAAAAGAACTTATCATATTATCTTCTTCTTCTTCTCCTTCTTCAACATGAAGAAAACCTTGCCTCCATTAATGGCAACTTGAGAAAAAGAGTGAGAAATCCAATTCTAAAGTGAATCCACTTCCTATTTCTTCATCCTCTACCTCTTGCCAAGTAGTATAGGGTGTTTTCTTCACAAGTTTCATGACTTGGTGAAGTGGGAGCTTGATCTTGTGATGCCTCGACGTAGATCATCTTCGGCATCGAAGTCGATGACCTAGCCCGCTCATTTCTCCGATGAAGCCGACGCTAGAGCCCGGGATCTGATGATGGCAGCGAGGAGACATCATCACGGAGCTATGTAGGTGGAGGACCGGATCTACAAAGGTTGTATTTCCGTTTGCCCTTTAGTTAAGTTGTTAACTAGCTTCTTGTTTCGCTTAAACTCTAGTTAACGATCCGTATTAGAGTTCCTCGGCACTTGTAAAATTTGAAATTGGCATGGTTGATGCCTTGTGAGAGCTCCGTAGAGTGCCTAGGAACCCTACAGTGGTATCAGAGCCTAGCTAGAGCCTTAGGCGATGCGTAGACAGAGTTAGAAGTCCGATCGAACCGAAACCCTAACACAAATTTGCTCTCTGGACTTTTTTCAAAAACTGTGTTTTTTCCAGATTAAAAATTCTTAAAAAATTCAGCAGGAAGATCTAAGAATTATGGTGCAAAATGAGATCCTAATTCATCTAAACTGCCGCGGAACAGCGGCAGAAGCATGCCTTCTGCGGCGGTTCCGCGGCAGTATTGTCACATTGCCCAATAAAGTTTGCACAGTAATTCCTATAATTTGGTGCTGGATTTTATGGGATTTTTTAAATATCACTCAAGAGTTGAGTTTTCTGGGTTGTATTGGGGACTCGGTGTTTCGATCGGATTGTCTAATTTTGTCTCTGTGTTTTCCGGATATTTTAGAATATGTTAAAAAGTTCGACCGGATATAAATACCCACTTTTTCCCCTGACGGGAAATTTCCAATTGTTGGATTTTTCCGTAGTTTAACGACGTTCTAAGTAGTGCAAGTAACGCGATGGTCCCTCTAGAAGACAACAAGCCTTAACTCGATTATCTGACCGTCTTGAACTGCCCTTTGAACCTTCGGGTTTGGGGCAGTACGGCGTGCCACATGTGAGGCGTTGGCTTGACCCTTCTACGGCTGGACCGTTGGTACTGAGGCACGAAGTAAATGTTTTTAAACTTATTTCATGTGTAGAGCTGTTTCGGGAAAACTTGGGTGTTCGATTGTTCGATCGGAAAGTTTAACATTTTCTATTTATCCGGAATGTGATACAATACTTGGAATCCATAAGCAGTTATGAGATAACTGATTTGAATGTTATAAACATAGCACTTTAGTCTCACTTGATCGGTTGCCACAGAATTTTGATGCAATCAAAAGTCCGTCGCATTCACGTAGCGTACGCGGATACTCGCCGGGTAACTTAATAGACAGCCACGCCCCATAGCCCCGACCAAGTGACTGTAGGAGAACCCCGTCACCGTAAGCATCCGTTCGGGTGCTCGCGGCAGCGGTGTTCCGCCTTGGTACACTTCGTCGACGGCGTTGGGGGTGCGGCCGCCTACTAAAGTTTGCGATGAGCATTCGATCAGAATGTCGGGAATCTTGTTGAATTGCCCGACTTGATATTGAAAAGAGTTTTCGATAATGAGACTAAAATGCGGGGTTTATAATTGTTAGGCATGCAATGTCTAAGGAGTTCATTTGATTAGGCATGCGATGTCTATGCAGGTTGCGGATTCCAACTGTTGTAGTTTTACACTTTTTTTCTGTGACCGTAAGTGTAATATGTGATATCGCCGGTTTCGTTGCTATATGTCAACGACAATTGGGATACGCATGTTTACTTACGTTGATGACATGTGATGTTATGTGTTGCTGGATATGTTATATTGGATCGTCGTGTTTGAATAGCCGGGGGTTTTATGTGAGATGAGTGTTTTTCATTTTCATTCATGTAAAAACTTGTATGTAATATTCTTTTATTGGGGCACTTCCAGGTTGCGGAAGATGTCACCCTTTGTATATTATTTACTTTTCCGCACTAGGATAGACCCAAGGAGGAGGGCACAAGTAACCGGGTTCTGGAGTCCAGTGGGAGACCAACTCGAGGAGTCGAGTCCGGGTCTCCTAACTCTAGAATTGGTAGGGTTACTTGCCGCTCTCGTAGGGGTCTAGGGGTGTGGGTTTGGCTATTCATCGCGACCGTGGAATCTGTGTTTTATACTGGCTCGTATTGAAAACACGGACGTCCTAGTACATCCAATATTTCATATGTTTCTTCTGCTGCGATATCTGTGATGTGATCATGTGATGTTCTGTGATAGATACAGTATATAGTATATATGATATATTATATAGGCGTTACTTATGTTTTACACCCGCGCTAGCCCTGTCCCGCTCTGTCGTTAGTTACCTAACCTAACCGTGCACGAGGGGACATCGAGACGAATGCGGATGGCATAAGTGTACGTCGTATTTATCTGTGATGTTTAGGTACTTAAATGATGGGACTTCATTAATATGATTAATGAAAGAAAAAGAAACCTAAAGATGTTGTGGAATCGAATTTCAAAAATAAAATAGGTAGCTACAGTTCTTGCTTTGCACAGCGGTATATATGATATATCATGCACCTTATTCGATAAGGAAAGGACCGAGATCTCTTCACCGGGAGTGACTCCTTTAGCAATAACTGGCAGATGCTACACACTCGGTTTGTCTTTTGATTGCTTTTAAGTGTTTTTGCTTTGCACAATGATATATATGATATATCCCGCACCTTATTCGATGAGGAAAGGGCCGACGATCCCTTCACCGGGAGTGACCCCTTTAGCAAAACTAGAAAAGCCTCAAAAACACTCCATTTTAAAATCATTTGATTCTACAACGATATCAAGTTCATTACGCAATAGGTTTTCAGAAAAATCTGTCGTAGCCCTCCGTCATTTCAGATAAGTCCTACTTAGTATTCGTGCTACGTTTGTTGACCTCCGTCAAGGCGTAGTGTGAGGTAGCTAACTAGTATTTATCTGCTAATGCATATGATGCAGATTGGATTAGGGTAGTCGTGCGGCCTTGTTGACCTCCGTCAAGGGTCGTGCGGGTGGGTTTAATTCGATCAAGAAATGACGGGTTGAACTTGACTAGTAGCCTATGGTTTGTTGACCTCCGTCAAGGTCATAGGACGCTAGGGGCAAAATATTATCGGGAATTTCAAGTGTTGAAATTTGCAATGAGATTGCATACCTTCTATGAGATAGTTGGATCCCGATACCCACTGCGAGTAATTGTTACTCCTGGGAGAGTTTTACACATTACAATTAGCCGATTAAGTAGGTGTCTAGAAAAGTGTCAACGGGGTTATGCCTCTGGGAAAACGAGGTTTACATTAATTAGGTTCGTGCGAAAGCACGGGGGACCTCCCTCAAAGTACCGACATTGGCCTGGCTGAAAGATTGGCGAACCTGTAGCGTGTAATTAATCCCGGCTAGTCTTTCCTTTTAGGGTTTGAAGGAAGATTTGATAAAAACAGTGGGAGCCATCCTGATTAGATAAAATAATAACCAATCTGATCTTGCAAGAGCATACGCTGAGTGTTTTCTTCTCTCTCTCTCCAGGTAGCGACCATATCACGCCTTAATCAAGATAATAATACGGATTATTGACCGAACCCTCTTGTTATACTGAGCTGGGGAACGTTGGTCCCGCTCCAACTTATAATTGTTATAAGACAGAGCAGGAAATTGGGGATTACCAGAATTCCCGTGCCGTCCAAACGAAGAAAGTGCATATGATGCATCTCCTTCGGGTGTGTTCATTACAAAGAACTGTTTCTCTGTATCCTCTACGTCCTGGGTATTAGATACCGGATCAGGATCCCGCAAATGTAATCCGTTACATGGGCTACAGAAAGGTAGAGAACTGAGAACGGGTGATAAGTTTCATGAGGCAGAAAACAGGGCAAGTGTTGCAGCCAAGTCTGTTGGTCACTGTCACCCTGTATTACCAATACATTGATTCTGAACGGATGTTATTAGATATCAAACCTGATATACAAAATCATATCAGTCTCTTTATAAGTAAAGAAATGATAAAATTTTGTATTGTTGGATAATGTTTTGAACATTTCCTATATCAAAAGTTGATCGGTTCAGGCACGTTATCTAAAAGCATTAATGTTCTAAATCAAACTACAGTTCTTAGTATACGAAACACTCACAAGAGGAAGAGTTCAGAAATGAACGAATCCTTCTTGAGGCATTGTAGACTAGGTCATATCAATGCGACCCGACTAGCTGAAGTTACTTGTAGATGCATATTTAAATCAGTTTGAATTTACATCTTGTGAAACTTGCCAGTCATGTCACAAAGATATAATGGCACCAGCTCTGTTTATTGGAAACAGAGAAAGAGTTAGTGAACTCTTAGGATGATACATGTTGATGTATAAAGATCCCCTGTCTACACATGCCAAGACCGGTTCTTTGTACTTCATTACATTCTTTGATGATCTCTTTAGATTCAGATATATGTTCCTGTTGAAACACAAGTCCGAACCTTTTGAGATATTCACAGAATATAAGTTAGAAGTAGGGAACCAATAAGGGTATAAGTATTATGTCCTTTGATGTGATCAGGGAGGAGAATACTTGAGCACGGAATTCCTGGACTATTCTAAAGGAGAATGAGATTCTCTCTCAGGATTACTCCTCCGTATACACCATAGCACGATGGTATATCGGGGCGGAGCAATCACACCCTATATGATAAGGTGTGCTCTATGATGAGTACTACCGAGTTACCTATTTCCTTTTTGGGAGTTATGCACTTGAGAAGCTGCATACCTATTGAATAGGGTTCAAATCAAATCAGTTGACTACCACTTCATATGTGATATGGAAAGGGAAGAGCCCATATCTTAAGATGGTTAAGATTTGGGGTTGTCCAGCCTATGTCTAAAAGCAAAATCCGGACAAGCTCAAGGCCAGGTCTGTTATATAGAACTGGAAAGGTTCCAGCTATACAAACTACAGCAGATGATTTGGTAGAACCAAAGAATTCAGTAGATTACCAACGAACCTCAGCCTCTCCGCCGATCTAGTAAGGTTCCTCACCCGCCTGAGAGATACTTCGGTTACTCTATGACAGTGGGAGCGAGGATTGCATCATGAGATGATGACCCAACTAGTTTCGAGCAGGCCATCGAGAGTAGTGACTCTGTAAGAATGGCTGGATGCTTTGCGATCTGAGATGGAATCCATGTACACCAACAAAGTATGGACTTTGGTTGCTATATCTGGAGGGTTAAATCCCCATCAGGAGCAAGTATATCTTGAGAAGATTACTTGGTGTAGATGGAAAAGTTGAGACTGTCAAAACTAGACTTGTTAAAAGGTTTGCATCATTGACCAGGTATGGATAATGATGAAACATTTTCCAGTGGCTATGCTTAAGTCCATCCGGATCTTACTTGCCATGGCTACATACTATAACTACGATATCTGGCGGTTGGGTGTCATGACAGCTTTTATAAATGATGTTTTAGAAGAGAGAGTCTATAAGTATACAGTCAGAGGGCTTCGTAAACAGTGGGAGCAGCGGAAACGTGTACAAGATGCTTTATAGGATAAAGCAGGCATCGCGGAGTTGGAACATCTGTTTTGATGTAGTAGTCAAACAGTTTGACATCATCAAAATGGTAGATGAACCTTGTATATACAAAAAGGTAGTAAGGAGTATGGTGATGATCCTCGTAGAGTACGTGGATGACATACTCTTGATAGGGAAGGAGTTTCCTATGCTACGCTCGGTCAATCTCCGCTTATCACAATGATTCTCCATAAAGGATCAAAGTGATACTTCCTAAATCCTGGGTTTTGGATCTATGAGATAGATCTAATTGGATGTTAGGATTCTCACTAGTTGTAGTGAGATGGTATCAATTGATCCTGGGGAGAATCACTGGAAGGGTTCCAGAGTGATAAGGACGACTGAAAGTCAGTCACAGGCATTGTCTTTACCCTCAGTAAAGGGACGGTATGTTGGAAGAGTTCCAAGCTAGATACCGCGGCTAACTAGACGATAAAGGCAGGATACATCACTACTTAAGATGCTACCAAAGAGGATGTTTGGGTGTATATTGGTTCATGAGATGAACTACGTTCCAACCATTGTGAGACAATGGAGTTGTGGCTTATGCCAAGGAACGCCGGTCCCATCAGTGATCCAGACATATTCTAAGGCAGTGTCACCTGATCATGGAGATGGTTGATCTCCAAGAGATCAAGGTTAGGAGAGTAGACTCAGAGGACAACACGGCGGATCCACTCACAAAGGCCTTTTCCCAGAGAGAGACTATTATGGGATGGTTGAGTATGAGATACTTCAACCACTGCTATCAGATGGCCCTAGTGCAAGTGGGAGATTGTTAGTTATATGTATGCCCTAGAGGCCATTACTATACATAGGATGTATATTGTAGTGGATGCTTGGACATATATAGGGAAGACTTTCTTGCTCGACATGATAGTATGCTATCTGGTTACTCTTTACCTTAACGTGTATACCGATTGTCTCTCTGTTACATGTTGGTAAAGCCCTTAGGATGTGTACTTGACTACCTGGACTATGATGCAGATCATACTAGTGGGGACATGGTAGTCCATAAGTACATCCTTCAAGGTCCCTAGTCATGGGTGTATCGAGATGGGGCATCGATATACCAGAGTAGACTAGCGTATACCTTCTCGACCCATACAAGATGGGCGATGGATGATCCCATATCCATTGGTGTTTGACATCAGAGATGATATACGGGTGCTCAGTAGAGACTGGGTACACTGGACGGACTCGCCGAGAACTCCCAGATGGTATTATACCTTACGTCAGATGGCAGTTTTCTAGTGACA
Source organism: Agapanthus africanus (assembly GCA_030015575.1). Taxonomy (NCBI): domain Eukaryota; kingdom Viridiplantae; phylum Streptophyta; class Magnoliopsida; order Asparagales; family Amaryllidaceae; genus Agapanthus; species Agapanthus africanus. The sequence goes on along the minus strand of JASDDO010000019.1, from coordinate 248,982,554 downwards.
CTGGTACAGAGTAGTCTGTTGACCCGAGATCGTCATAGAGTCTTGTGTGATTCCCACTGTGCTTTGAATTCCACCTTACCACGTCCAAGAGGGCATGCAAAACGGTGGTTTTTGGGTACAGTCCCGAATCACATGGAGGCAATGAGCGATAGGAGGGGATTCGTCTCTCCCGGTATAGGGAGTTGATGTTGCGCTGTGTTCGATTGGCTATAACCGGAAATCCCTGGCCAGGGTTGCTGAGATTTACTGGTAAGTGTTACCTATAGTTTCTCGAACTGTTATAGACCTCATATCGACACGACTTATCGAGCTATTGGGGTCTGACGTTTACCACCCCTAGGCGAGATATGCGACATATCAGACGACGAGACCGGACTGTACGGTAAGTGTTACTGGTTGGATTCACAGGAGTATGAGCGGGCTTGCTCGTCGATCTTCTGATCGCTCAATACCCGGGTGGCCGTTACGTTTAGCAGACTGCTTGTGGCTTGTGGGTGTTTGATATGATCATCACCTGCTGCCGGCGTATTGACGAGTCTTTAGAGTCCTACACAGAGGTTTCCTGGCTCAAGCGAAACGAAATAGGAGCGCATATGAGATATGTGCGGGACCAAGAATAATGCGTGTATGTGATACCGTATTCTATTCTCGCGATGAATGTATCGATTGGTTGTATGCGATATAACCTAGTTATCGAATCAAGGATTGATTTGATAAGCCGATACATTGAATATTAGTCGGTCATATGCGATATGACCGGATCGTTAAATCAAGTGTTGATTTAATGATTTAATGCATAATTATATATTTGATATATTACTTTGCATTAACTAGTATTGGTTCATTTTAAATGGATTTTCTCACTTGAAGTTCACAAGTTGTATATGTGATATACTTTTGTGCACTCTTTTGTATCATGTTTGATGATACATGCTAACTTGGGTTTGTGTAAAGGATTAAACCATGGTTATATAATGGTTAGGGTTTTCATTTTCTTATCTATTTATTTATTTATTTATTTTGGAAAAAGGTAAAGAGAAAATGGTGGCTTTCTTTGTTTGTTGTTGAAGCTTCATGAAGTTTTGACTAAATGACCATTTTGTCTTCATGCTTAACCCTAACCATTCTAATTAACCATAGTCTATTCTCTACACCTAACCATGGTTAGTATATGATAAGTATTCATATTATTTTCCTTTTGAAAAAGAACTTATCATATTATCTTCTTCTTCTTCTCCTTCTTCAACATGAAGAAAACCTTGCCTCCATTAATGGCAACTTGAGAAAAAGAGTGAGAAATACAATTCTAAAGTGAACCCACTTCCTATTTCTTCATCCTCTACCTCTTGCCAAGTAGTATAGGGTGTTTTCTTCACAAGTTTCATGACTTGGTGAAGTGGGAGCTTGATCTTGTGATGCCTCGACGTAGATCATCTTCGGCATCGAAGTCGATGACCTAGCCCGCCCATTTCTCCGATGAAGCCGACGCTAGAGCCCGGGATCCGATGATCGCAGCGAGGAGACATCATCACGGAGCTATGGAGGTGGAGGACCGGATCTACAAAGGTTGTATTTCCGTTTACCCTTTAGTTAAGTTGTTAACTAGCTTCTTGTTTCGCTTAAACTCTAGTTAACGATCTGTATTAGAGTTTCTCGGCACTTGTAAAATTTGAAATTGGCATGGTTGATGCCTTGTGAGACCTCCTTAGAGTGCCTAGGAACCCTACAACGAGGATGGGATGATAACAAGTCTCAGTCCTTCTATTGATCGTGCCAACGATCCAAACTATTCCGCGCCGTCTATCAATACGTTAGTAAGACGTGACATCGGCCAAGTGATTGTCATGAATCAAGATTTCGATAATTTACCCAACAAATCTTGAGCTAATGCATAGAACAAACGTGCTAGGTACTGAAATTGAACTGAATGTTTTAAATTGTCTACTAATTATAAGTAAAATTTTAATATTTAAAAAAATATATAGGGTCTGATGGGAGGCTGTAGATCCGGCTCTAGACGTCATAAGAAACGACGTCTAGACGAGATTGGCGAGATGTCAGTGTTAGTTATATGTATGCCTTAGAGGCCATTATTATACTTGAGATGCATATTATAATGGATGCTTGGACATATATAGGGAGGAATTTCTTGCTCGACATGATAGTATGCTATCTGGTTGCTCTTTATCTTAATATGTTGACTTGTATAAGTGATACTGTCTTGCTCTCACATGTTGATAAAGCCCTTAGGATGTGTACTTGACTACCCGGACTATGATGTAGATCATACTAATGGGGCCAAGGCTAGTCTATAAGTACACCCTATAATTGTTCCTAGTTGTGGGAGTATCGAGACAGGGCATCGATACTCCAGAGTAGACTAGCATATGCGCTTCTTGACCCATATGATGGGCAATGAATGATCCCATATCCATTGGTGTTTGACATCAGAGAAGGTATACGGGTGCTCAGTGGAGACTGGGTATACTGGACGGACTCGCCGAGAACTCCTATATGGTATTATACCTATCATCAGATAGCAGTTCTCTGGTGACACTGGTATAGGTTAGTCTGTCGACCCGAGATCGTCATAGAGTCTTGTGTGATTTCTACAGTGCTTTGATTTCCACCATACCACGGTCTAGAGATCGTGTAAAAAGGTGGTTTTTGGGTACAGTCCCGAGTCACATGGAGGCAATGAGCGATGGGAGGGGATTCGTCTCTCCCGGTATTGGGAGTTGATGTTGCGCTATGCTTGATTGGCCATAACAGGAAATCCCTGGCAGGGTTGCTGAGATCTACTGGTAAGTGTTATCAGTAGTTTCTCAAACCGTTATGGACCTTGCATCGACATGATTTATCAGGGCTATTGGGGTCTGATGTTTACCACCCCAGGCTGCGATATGCGACATATCTGACGAAGAGACCGGACTGTACGGTAGTATTACTGATTTGATTCGCAGGAGTATGAGAAGGCTTACTTGTTGATTTTCTGATCGGTCAATACCCGGATGGCCATTACGTTTAGCAGACCGCTTGCGGCTTGTGGGTGTTTGATATGATCATCACCTACTGCCGGCGTATTGACGAGTCTTTAGAGTCCTACACAGAGGTTTCTTGGTTCATTCGAAACGAAATAGGAGCACATATGTGATATGTGCGGGACCGAGATTAATGCGCGTATGTGATACCGCATTCTATTCTCACAATATGCGATATCGGTCGGTTATATGTGATATAACCGGGTTATCGGATCAAGTGTTGATTCGATATATTGTTACATTTAATATTAGTCGGTTGTATGTGATATAGCCGGATTATTAAATCAAGTGTTTATTTAATAATTTAATTTATAATTATATATTTGATATATTAACTTACATTAACTAATATTAGCTCACTTAAGATTTCTTTTTCTCACTAGTGTACACTTGGTATATATGTGATATATATTAATGTACATTATTTATGTGTTATGTTTGATACCACATGCTACATGGGTGTATGAGACTCACACCATGCAAATAATAATGAAGGGTTTCTATTTATTTAAAGAAAATCAAAATTGGTTGGAAATTGTCACATGGTTGAAGCTTGTAGAAGCTTGTGGAACCATTGACCAAGTCCACTCCTTTTTTTTTACTTGATGATATTTATTAAGCCAACCATTATTGTTTACCCATGGTTTATTCTCTACATGAGTTAGTGTATGACATTAACTCACCCATGGTTGCTATTCTCACCTCATGAGCTTCATTTTCTCTTCATTCTTCATCTTCTTCTTCATGAGAAAAAGCTTGCTAGCATTTTCTAAATGAGAAAATATTGTGAGAAAATTAAATCTAAAGTGAGCTCATTTCCTACTTCATCATCCTCTACCATTAGCCATTTAGTTTAGGGTGTTTGCTTCACTGATCTACCATTAGTGAAGAGATAGCATGAGCTTGAGTCTCCTCGACGTAGATCAACTTCGGCCTCGAAAACTTCGAGCAAGCTTGTTCATTTTTTCATGTAAACCCTTACTAGAGTTCGGGAGTTCACTACTTGGAGCGAAGGGACTGCTACACGGAGCTTTAGAAGTGAAGGACCGGTCTACAATGATTGTATTCCTCATTCACTTGGATTTTAAGATGTTAATATTGCTTGTTTGTTTAAATCTCTAGTTAAGATTCTAGGTTAGGGTTCTTTAGAATGGCAAAAAATTTGAAAACGGTATGGACGATGCCTCCCGAAACCTTACTGCCACCCTAGGGAACCCTGCAGTGGTATCAGAGTCAGGTTAGAGAATTAGACGATATTTGTTAGATTACGAAACCGAAACTGCTCCGAAACTTGAACACTAAATCTGGTTTTTGTCGATTTTTTAAAGGTGTCAAATTTTTTTTAAACAACTGCAGAATGTTGTATGAGATGCAATATGAACACAGTAGAAAATTGAACCCTATTCCTCAGATTTTAGCCGGCCAGAGTGCATGAAAAACCGGTGAGCTCAGCCTATTTTTGGGGTTCAGGGTTCAATTTTGTAGTGTGTTCCAGTCTCTGGGTTTTGGTGTTTCAGGTGATGTTTGTTTTTGCTAAATTTGCATGTGATGTTAACTTTCTGTAAAAAAACTCGGAGTGTTTCGTAGTTGTAATTCTAACATGTATTCGGATTATTTAGAAGACGTTAAAAAGTTCGAACGGATATCAATAACTTATAATTTCCCTCGCTAGAAATTTTCCCAGAGTTGAATTTTTTCCGAGTTTAAAATCTTCAGAAAATCATGCAAGCGATTATGTTGACCCTCTAGAAGAACGATACCCAAACTCGAGTTTTTGGATCGCGGAACTATGGTCATACCCTAGGGTTTGCCGCGGTTCCGTGGCGACATGAGTGAGGCATGGGTCGGCCCTTCTGCGGATGGTTCATAGGAGCTATGGTAGTTTCTGGGTACTTTTTGAACTCCGCTCAAGTGTTGAGCTTTTAGGGGAATTTTGAATGTTTGTTATTCGATCGAAAAGTTTAACTTCTTCTTGCTATTCGTAATTATGATATAATATTTGGAATCCACATAATTAGTTATGTGATAACTAGTTTGAATTTTATGAATCAAGCAAGTTAGTCTCATTTGATCGGTTGCCACGGAATTTTGATGTGGATCAAAAGTCCGTCACAATTACGTAGTGTACGCAGATACTGGCCGGGTAACCTTACTAGATAACCATGCCCCATAGCCCTGACCAAGTGACTGTAGGAGAACCCCGCCAAATGCATCTGCTCGGGTGCTCGCGGCCGCGGTGTTCTGCCTTAGTGCACTTCGTCGACGGTATCGGGGGTGCGGTCGTCTACTAAAGTTTCCGACGAGTATTCGATCAGGTTATCGAGAATCTTGTTGAATTACCCGACTGGTTATTGAAAAGTGTTTTCAATATCGAGACTAAAATGCAGGGTTTATAATTGTTAGGCATAAGATGTCTAAGGAATTCATTTTGTTGGGCATGAAATCTAAAATATATGATACATTGGGTTTATGATGTCTAAGGTGGTTGCGGATTCCAATTGTTGTAGTTTTTCACTTTCTTTTCTGCGACCGTAAATGTAATATGTGGTGTATCGCCGGTTTCGGTGCTATATGTTAATGAAAATTGGGATACGCATATTTACTTACGTTGATGACATGTGATGTTATGTATTGCTGTGATATGTTATATCGGATCGTCGTGTTTTGAATAGCTAGGGTTTTTATGTGAGATGAGAATTTTTCATTTTCATTCATGTAAAAGTTTGTATGTAATATTTTTTTATTGGGGCACTTCCGGGTTGAGGATTATGTCACCATTGATATATATTATTTACTTTTCCGCATTAGGATAGACCCAAGGAGGAGAGCATAAGTAACCGGGTTCTAGGGGTCCAGTGGGAGACCATCTCGAGGAGTCGAGACCGGGTCTCCTAACTCTAGAATTGGTAGAGTTGCTTGCCTCTCTCGTAGGCGTTTAGGGATGCGGGGTTGGCTATTCATCACGACCGTGAAATCCGTGTTTTATATTGGCTTAATTTAAAACACAGAATTCCTAGTATATCCAATATTTCATATATGTTCTTCTGCTGCTGATATTCTGTGATGTGATCACTTGATATATTCTGAGACGAATGCTTATATTATATATATATATATATATATATGATATATAATAAATATTGATGCTTTCGTTTCTTCTGTGATGCTTAGGAAGTATAAATTGATAGGACTTCATTAATGAGATTAATGAAATAAAAGAAACCTAAAGATGTTGTTGAAATTTGTTTTAAAAACTGGTAGCTCTAGTTCTTGCTTTGCATAGCTGTATTCCTTGTAGAATATCCAGCACCTTTCGATAAGGAAAGAGCCGAGATCCCTTCACCGGGAGTGACCTCTTTAGCGAAACTAGCAGATGCTACAACCCACTCGGTTTGTCTTTTGATTGCTTCTATAGTTTTTGCTTTGCATAGTGGTATTTTTAAAATATCCTGCACCTTATTCGATAAGGAAAGAGCCGAGATCCCTTCACCGGGAGTGACCTCTTTAGCAAAACTAGTAAAAGCCTAAAAAAACACTCATTTTCCAAAATCACTCGATTCTACAACGATATCAGGTTCATTACGCAAAGGGTTTTCTTAAAAACCTGTTGTAGCCCTCCGTCATTTAAGATAAGTACTACTTAGTATTCATGCTACGTTTGTTGACCTTGTCAAGGCGTAGTGTGCGGTATCTGATTAGTACTTATCTGCTAGCATATAATGCGATTGGATTACGGTGGTCGTGCGGCCTTGTTGACCATGTCAAGGGTCGTGCGGGTGAGTTTAATTCAATCAGGAAATGACGGGTTGAACTTGACTTGCGGTTTATGGTTTGTTGATCTTGTCAAGGTCATAGATCGCTAGGGGCAAAATATTATCGGGAATTTCAAATGTTGAAATTGCAATGAGATTGCATACCTTCTATAAGATAGTTGGATCCCGATACCCCCTGCAAGTAAGAGTTACTCCTGGGAGAGTTTTACACATTACAATTAGCCGATCAAGTAGGTGTCTAGAAAGGTGTTAACGGGGTTACGCCCCTGGGAAAACGAGGTTTATTTTAATTAGGTCCGTACAAAAGCACGGGGAACCTCCCTCAAAGTACCGACACTGTCATGGCCGAAAGATTTGAGAACTTGTAGGGTGTAATTAATCCCGGCTAGTCTTACCTTTTAGGGTTTGAAGGAAGATTTGATAAAAATGGTGGGAGCCATCCTGATTAAATAAAATAATAACCAATCTAATCTTGCAAGAGCGCACACAGAGTGTTTTCTTCTTTCTCTCCTGGTAGCGACCATGTCACGCCTTAATCAAGATAATAAAATGGATGCATTGACTGAACCTGCTTATTATACTGAGCTGGGCAACGTTGGTTCTGCTCTATTTTATAATTGTAATAAGTTCGAGCAGGAAATAGGGGAATATCCGGATTCCTATGCCACCCAATCGAAGAAAGTGCATGTTGATGCATTTTCTTGGGTTGTGTTCATTACCGACAACTGTTTTTCAGTATTCTCTACGTCCTGGGTATGTGATACCGGATCAGGATACCGCATATGTAAGATGTTACATGGGCTACAGAAAGGTAGAGAACTGAGATTGGATGATATGTCTCTAAGTGTAGAGAAGGATGCAATTGTTGCAGCCAAGTCAGTTGGCAGATATCACCTTGTATTACCAAATGGTAATTACATTGATTCTGAACGAATGTTATTAGATACCGAACCTGATATACAACATTACATCAGATTCTTTATTAAGTTAAAGAAGGATATAATTTTGTATTGGAGGATAATGTTGTGAACATTTTCCTGAATCAAGAGTTGATTGGATCAGACACGTTATATAATAGTATATACGTTCTAAATCAAACCACAGTTCAAAGTATTTAGAGCGCACAAAAGAGGAGTAGTTCAAAAATGAACGAATCCTTCTTGTGGTATTGTAGACTAGGTCATACCAATGCGACATGACCAGCTAAGTTACATAAGGATGAATATAAGAATCTGTTCGAATTTTCATCTCATGATACTTTCCTGTCTTGTCTCAAAAGTAAAATGACCAATACTCCGTTTATTGGAAACAGAGAAAGAGTTACTGAACTCTTAGGACAGATACATGATGATGTATACGATCCTATTTCTACAAATGCCAGGCTTGGTTCTTCGTACTTCATTATATTCACTGATCTTCTCTCAGAATTCGGACAGATGTTCCTGCTGAAACATAAGTCTGAAACTTTTGAGAAATTCAAGGAATATAAGCTTGAAGTTAAGAACCAGACGGGTTGAAGTATTAAAGTCCTTCGATGTGATCGAGGAGGAGAATACTTGGGCATGGAGTTCCTGGATTATTTAAAGGAGAATGTGATTCTTTCTCAGCTTACACTTTCGTATACACCATAACACAATGGTGTATTGGGGCGGAGGTATCGCGCCCGATGAGATATGGTGAACTCTATGACGTGTGCTGCCGAGTTGCCTGTTTCATTTTGGAGTTATGCACTTGAGAAGCTGCATACCTATTGAATGGGGTTCCATCCAAATCAGTGCCTACCACTCCATATGAGATATGGTATGGGAAGAGACCATATCTTAAACGAGTTAAGATATGGGGTTGTCCGTGCTATGTTGAAAAGCAAAATCTGGACAAACTTGAGGCAAGGTCAGTTATGTATAAGTTTGTTAGGATGTCCCAAACATTTGCGAGAGCATATCTTCTACTTAACTGAGGAGCAAAAGGTGTTTTGTTTCTCAGCATACCACCTTTTTAGAAAAGGAATTTCTTGTGAAGAAATTTGTGGTCATGAGGTAGTATTGGAAGGAGTTCCAGCTAGACAAACTAACAGCTGATGATTTGGTGAAACCAAAGGATTCAATAGTCTCCAACGAATCTCAGTTTCTTCGCGAATCTGGTAAGGTTCCTCATCCACTTGAGAGATACTACGGTTTCCTCGGCGACAGTGGGAGCGAGGATTGCATCATGGTAGATGATGGCCCAACTAGATTCAGGCAAGCCATCACAAGTGGAGACTTTATGAAATGGCTGGATGCTATGCAATCAAAGATTGAATCCATATATACCAACAAAGTATGACTTTGATTGTTGCACCTAAAGGGGTAAAACCCATCAGGAGCAAATGGATCTTGAGAAGATCATTGGTGTAGATGGAAAAGTTGAGACTTTCAAAGCTATGCTTAAGTCCATCAGAATTAAAGCAGGCATCGCGGAGTTGGAACATCTGTTTTGATGTGGCAGTCAAAGAGTTTGATTTCATCAAAATGGTAGATGAACCATGTATATACAAGAAGGTTGTAGAGAGTAAGGATGTCCTCCACGTATTGTACGCAGATGACATACTCTTGATGGGAAATGGTTTCCTATGCTACACTCGGTCAAGCTCCTCTTATCACAAGGATTCTCCATTGAAGATTTGGATGATACCTACTACATCTAGTGTATCATGATCTATGGTGATAGATCTAAGTGGATGTTAGGAGTGTCCCAAGGTACATTAACACCATACTAAAGGGGTTTAGTATAGAGGATTCTAAGCGTGGTGGTTCGTCCACTTACTCAGGAATCACTCTCTCCAAAAAGATGTCTTTCAAGACTGATTTGGAAAGAGCTCGCGTACAAGGGATACCTTATACTTCGGCAGTAGGCTCTATCATGTATATGATGTTATGTACCATACGAGATGTAGATGACTCACTAGACGTAGTGATCAGGAATCAATCGGATCTTTGGAGAATCACTGGACAGCTGTGGAGAACATTCTTAAGTACTTGAGAAGCACTAAAAGAATGTTCTTGGTTTGAGCTTCCAGAGTGATAAGGTCGACTGAAAGTCAGTCACAGGCATTGTCTTTACCCTCAGTAGAGGGATGGTATGTTGGAAGAGTTCCAAGCTAGATACCGTGGCATACTAGACGATAAAGGCTGAATACATCGCTACCAACGATGCTGCCAAAGTGGTTGTCTGGGCATTACTTGTTCATGGGATGAACATAGTTCCTACCATTGAGCGTCCAATAACTGTTATTGTGACAACAATGGAGTTATGGCTTTTTCCTAGGAACATCGGTCCCATCAGCGATCCAGACATATTCTGAGGCAAGTATCACCTAATCAGGGAGATGGTTGATCTCTAACGGATTGAGGTCAGGAGAGTTGACACGAAGGATAACACGGCGGATCCACTCACTAAGGCCTGCTTTCCTAAATACTATTTGAGATATTTTGGGATGGTTGAGTACGGGATATTACAACCACTGCTATATTGTTGGGTATTGGATACTACAACAGATGGCCTTAGTGCAAGCGGGAGATTGTTAATTATATGTATGCCCTAGAGGCCATTATTGTACATGAGATGTATATTATAATGGATGATTGGATATATATAGGGATGACTTTCTTGCTCGACATGATAGTATGCTATCTGGTTGCTCTTTATCTTAACATGTTGACCTGTATAAGTGATGCTGTCTTGCTCTCACATGTTGATAAAGCCCTCAGGATGTGTACCTGACTACCAGGACTATGATGTAGATCATACTAGTGGGGCCAAGGGCAGTCCACAAGTACACCATATAATTGTTCCTAATCGTGGAAGTATCGAGACAGGGCATCAATACTCCAGAGTAGACTAGCGTATGCGCTTCTCGACCCATATGATGGGCGATAGATGATCCCATATCCATTGGTGTTTGACATCAGAGAAGGTATACGGGTGCTCAGTGGAGACTGGGTACACTGGACGAACTCACAGAGAACTCCTAGATAGTATTATATCTATCGTCAGATAGCAGTTCTCTGGTGACACTGGTACAGGTTAATCTGTCGACCCGAGATCGTCATAGAGTCTTGTGTGATTTCCATTGTGCTTTGATTTCCACCATACCACGGTCAAGAGATCGTGCAAAAAGGTGGTTTTTGGGTATTTTCCCGAGTCATATGGAGGCGATGAGCGATATGAGGGGATTCGTCTCTCCCGGTATTGGGAGTTGATGTTGCGCTATACTTGATTGGCCATAACAGGAAATCCCTGACCAGGGTTACTGAGATCTACTGGTAAGTGGTATCAGTAGTTTCTCAAACCGTTATGTACCTTGCATCGGCATGATTTATCAGGGCTATTGGGGTCTGACGTTTACCACCCCCAGGCTGCGATATGCGACATATCTGACGAAGAGACCGGACTGTACGGTAGTGTTACTGATTGGATTCACAAGAGTATGAGCAGGCTTGCTTTTTATCTTCTGATCGCTCAATATCCGGGTGGCCGTTACGTTTAGCAGACCGCTTGCGGCTTATGGGTGTTTGATATGATCATCACCTACTGTCGGCGTATTGATGAGTCTTTAGAGTCCTACACAGAGCTTTCCTGGTTCATGTGAAACGAAGTAGGAGCACATATGTGATATGTTCGGGACCGAGATTAATGCACGTATGTGATACAACATTCTATTCTCGCGATATGTGATATCAGTCGGTTATATATGATATGGCCGGGTTATCGGATCAAGTGTTGATTCGATAGATTGTTACATTTAATATTATTCGGTTGTATGTGATATAGCCGGATTATTAAATCAAGTGTTGATTTAATAATTTAATGTATAATTATATATTTGATATATTAACTTATATTAACTAATATTAGCTCACTTAAGATTTCTTTTTCTCACTAGTGTACACTTAGTATATATGTGATATATATTAATGTATATTATTTATGTGTCATGCTTGATGCCACATGCTACATGGGTGTATGGGACTCACACCATGCCAATAATAATGAAGGGTTTTTTATTTATTTAAAGTAAATCAAAATTGATTGGAAATTGTCACGTGGTTGAAGCTTGTAGAAGCTTGTGGAACTATTGACCAAGTCCACTCCTTTTGTTTTACTTGAAGATATTTATTAAGCCAACCATTATTGTTTACCCATGGTTTATTCTCTACATGAGTTAGTGTATGACACTAACTCACCCATGGTTGCTATTCTCACCTCATGAGCTTCATTTTCTCTTCATTCTTCATCTTCTTCTTCATGAGAAAAAGCTTGCTAGCTTTTTCTAAGTGAGAAAATATTGTGAGAAAATTAAATCTAAAGTGAGCTCATTTCCTATTTCATCATCCTCTACCATTAGCCATTTAGTTTAGGGTGTTTGCTTCACTAATCTACCATTAGTGAAGAGGTAGCAAGAGCTTGAGTCTCCTCGATGTAGATCATCTTCGGCCTCGATGACTTGGAGTAAGCTTGTTCATTTCTTCATGTGAACCCTTACTAGAGTTCGGGAGTCCACTACTTGGAGCGAAGGGACTACTACACGGAGCTTTAGAAGTGAAGGATCGATCTACAAAGGTTTTATTCCTCATTCTCGTAGATGTTAACATTGCTTGTTTGTTTAAATCTCTAGTTAAGATTCTAGGTTAAGATTCTTTAGAACGAAAAAAATTTTGAAAACGGCATGGACGATGCCTTCCGAAACCTTGCTGCCGCCCTAAGGAACCCTGCAGTTAGTAGTTGCAGTGGCGGCAGCAGCAACGCCTACCCCTACCCATGCCTTCCGTACTAACGCCCCTCTTAGCGGCGACCCTCCTACCACCCCTTCTACTATGGCCCTTCCTACCAGCGCCCCTCTTACAGGACCTCCACCATCCCCACCAACCGCAACGCTACAAGATCCGCTGCCTACCCCTATTAGCGGGGATAGCAGATCCTCCTATCCCAGTCACTCCACCTGCACATGTTATATAGTTATCTATTCATTTTTAGTTTTCTATTAAAATAATTCTATCAAATCATCTAACAGCTTACTGTTTGCAGTCATTCATGGTACTGACGGGATGGGGTCTGGCATCGGTTCTAGCGTCATGCCGGGAACATCAGGTATAATCATTATTGCTTAAAGGTTTTAAATAACGATTGTAATTTAAAATTTTCAAATGCTATATACATACTCTGAATATTATAATATTGTGTCCGTATATCAATCTTTTTGCAGGCTCCACCAGTGTTAAGACGAGGGGTCCTACTAGGCCCTCCTCCTCCAGGCCAGCCCAAGGCACTACTCTATGGACGCTGGAATGGACCACGTCAGATGTATCCATTGGTGATTACTTGACCAAGTGGAGGGGATTACATAGGAGCGGAGATCCGTATCTACTATAGATACCCACTCCATATTAGGTGGAGCCCACGCCAGACCGACTATGTTCGGCGGTTTTTTGCAGCGGCCACGGTATCACATACTCTTTTATACATTTAAATTTAATCGTCGTTATATAAATTTATTTATTTAAATTTTTGTAATTTCAGACCCATAGATATTACAGATTTATCGACGTCATCGACGAGAACGACGTTCCTACGTCGTTCGATGCACATCGGGTCATAGACTGGGTCATATCCGAGTGCCAGACTATCAAAAGGAGACGTCGATATGAAATAAGGAAGCATCATTACATTCCCTGGGGTGCGGCGACTGAGGAGGTGTGGGAGGCGATGATGGAGGTCATTTTTCGGGATGCCTCGAGAAAGGATTGGTTGCTGCTGGCCGCGTATTACTAGTGCGGTGATGTTCAGGTATAAATTTAATTTTTAAGATTATAATAATATAACATGAAATCATATTTTATGATATATAATATTATCTTATTTATATTTACAAGGCGACGTCGGTTCGCAACAGGGAGAACTGGAACAACGGTGTCAGAGAACGAGCTATCCCGATCAAAGGGAAGCGGTCGCAGGCTAGCACTCAGCACCAGCTCGTAAGTATTTCGACGTTTAAGAATATATGTTTTTTTTCTCAAATTACTTATTGAAATAAATCCTAATTTTATCGCAGAAAAAGAATGACGCCGCCAACTACACTACTTCTAGGGGATGGTCTGCGTTACATAGGGGTACGAGGGAGTACATGGTAAGTTTCATATAATCAAGTCGATACTGTATTTAAGTTAATATATATATATATATATATATATATATATATATATATATATATATATATATATATATCTTCTTCACAGACCCAATTCCAGGAGAGGACGGGCACCTTAGGAGTTAGCCCCGACGACTCGATTGCTGCCATTATCCCTGTTGTATATTCGATATCCGACGAACATCACGGTGGCTATGAGCGTGGGGTTGGTCCTGGGGCCTACCGACACTGTAACGACTCTGAGATCTCTGTACAGAAATTTCTTGTTATTGTACAGAAAAGGATATTACAGCATGTGTAAGAGTTATAAGTTAAATTTGTTTAATAAAAGCAAGAAGCAACTTGTAGCTCGCTGGTAAAGGCTCTACACTGCTGCGACATAGCTTGTGTGTTCAAATCCCATAAGACCTAATTATTTTTTTAGATTTATCTCTTTAATTTTTCGGAAGCCCAAGAGTTGCACGTGCAATACACGTAGAAACAAAAAGTTTCAGAAAAATCAAACAGGCGCAATGAGGTATACACACCCAACTTAACACGTGGCACAAATCTCAAGATGGATCATCAAGATACGATCGCCTATTCTTGCCAAAGGGCCGGCGCCAACGGTTGGGATAGCCGCAAATCCCCTATGCTTTGCACACTCGTCTCCTCGACTCCCTTTAACTCGCTTGCACTATTTGATTTTCTTGCAATCAAACAGAGACTCTTCAATTCACCATTTAATACCTTTTTAATGCATTTTAATCCAAAATTTTAATTCCCAAACCCTAATTCTTCACTATAAATACCATCTCATACCCTATCTTCCCTCTATTCTGAAATTTCTAGCAAAATCACCTCAAAAGTTCCTAAGTGCAAGTAGAGTCAAGTGGATTTAGCAACCAAGCTCCTTCCATCGAAAATCGAAGCCGTTTCCGGAGCTTCCGCGACGCTACGAAGCCCCTTCCCTTTTTCCCTACTCCCTTCTCGATATTATAAAGCTGTGATTCCCTCTCATCTCTTCTTCTTCTCATTTCAAATCATCTCCTAAAATTATATCGGTAAAGTGGTGTTATTTCCGAAACATTTCGTTTTAAACTTGGAACTCCCTTTTCCTTAATACATAATTCAAACTAACTTTACCACTCTACTTTTAACTTCGAATTCAATCTTTTAGCTTTGAGTTTAACCAAAACTCTTATGTGAAACTATCATAAAACGAATCTTTTCATTAAAATACAATGAACTTTAGTATCACCCTCTTATCGATAATTAGTTTAATTACCTTTAGAAATACTTCACGGGGTAACGACCTACCCCACATGCACACTATGGTTTCATAGCACGGTACTCTAAACATATAGCTATTTTAAAGAATAAACTTTTCATTAAAATACTACATCATTTTAAAACGGGTTTTTTAAATCGATATTTTGTAATTCTAGGCGAATACGCCTTTACAAACCTTGACAGGGGACCCGCTAATGGATGGTGTGGATTATCGCACTTCCTTGGGATAGTAGAGCGAGATGCAGAACTCCTCACAAAGTATTCGATCTCGAAAGGAAATAAAATACGGTTTTTAAGAAATGCGACTTTTCTAAACAAAACTAATTTTTGAAAAATTATAAAAAAAAATATGAAGCCATATTTTCAATAAAAACATAATATGAAACAATATTTTTAAAATGAAAGATTAAAATTTTAATAAAATACCATCAAATTACCAAAAATGGCTAGTTTTCAATAAAATACCATAAACTTTTAAAAGCTATGATTTTATCATGAAAATACCACAATAATTAAAATACATGCCCACGAAAACCCTAAATCTTGTAAAATCACCCTCGAGGTTATTTTTAAAACAATATTAACATATTTTTCATAAAACCCCATCGAGATATGCAAACAATATTTTAAGGACTATAGAATTAATATAGGCTTAAGCGATTTCATTTCTTTTGAGCCCCAGGGAGCCGGAGAAAGTGAGTGCTTGCCTATTAAGCTTAGACAACTTAATATAGTTATCAATAGCAATTGTCTTGGAAAAAGACACAAATCCTGTCGTCCATGTGCATCAGTTGCCGATTACTCCCGAACATAAGATTTTCAAGAGTTAAATCCGTTCACAAGTTTCTGACTCAATCTGAATCCAAACTCAAACCAGAATCCAAAAATCAAATATGAACTTATATACTTGATTATGAACTTGAATACTCTAATTCAAATATCAAACTCAAACTTGCATACTTGACTGGACTTGACCGAACCATGGTTATAACTTGATATAAACTTAACATGAATACCTGAACACATGCTTACATCATGAACATGAACCTGTATATTTATATTCATGGATTCAGTCAAGACCTGGAATCTTAATCTGTACGATACAATATGCGTGGATAAAAGGGTAGATTGGTACATAACGTATATCGTGGCACGATAGGTCGCTTTAAAAGACACCTACATGAATTCATGTGCCGTTGTCTCGTGGGTTATGACGGGGCCTTGTACTACATGTTACTATAGTCCACGGGGTAAGATGGACCCCTCTCGTATACATGAATCCCTTTCTTATCAAATTACAAACAACCACATTAGAATAACTATCCTATACTGGTGAATGATTATATACAATTTTATCTGTCCTCTATTCATTTGGTTTCTATTCACATTATATACTATCTTCTCTTACTTCTTTTAAGACTTACCGAGCGCTAGTTCGCTGACGACATTCCTTTCTATTTCTTTCTTTGGAATGTTCGTTAGGAGGACCGGACTCTGAAGACGTAGAGTCGAGCCAGGAGGACTTAGACCAGTTTGTAGCTCAGCCTGACTACTAGTTCTTCCTGCACTTACTTTCAGTATGCCATTATTTAGGCATTTGCTTTTATTATTGTATCTTTTACTATCACACAGTTGTATGTAAAGTTGAATGTAAATAATGTTGTTGTTTCATTTTATTACTCTCGTCATTCTTGTTGATTGTTATATTGCTTAATTACGCTTAATGTATTTGTTTCATTGCAAATACGTTGCGGGCTTGCCACGTCACCGTTTCCGTCTATTGGGAAGCGGGGCGGACAGGTTTTTGTTGGTGGACCATGCAGGTCAGTTCTGCATGAAGTCTTAAGCAATATATCACAAGAATTATAAGAATCAGCAACTATACATTTCTTGCATTTTAAATTTCTTGAATATATCATATCCTTTCCTTTTCTATCAAGGTGATGTATTCTCCCAACAACACCAGTACTAATGTCAATGGCAATGCACTACTACCTACTTTACCATCTCCCCCTACCGTTGCTGCTCCAATTAATGAATAGACGGTGCTTTTAAAAACCATCAAAAGTCTTCTGGAGGGCCAGCAGCAGCAAATTGCTATTCTTATGAACCGCCCGGAAGACGAAGCACCTGGAGTAAAGGAATTTTATGCATTGCATCCCAGGACCTTTTCAAGGAAAGAAAGTCCTCTTGAAGCTGAAGAATGGACCAAGAGTATAGAGGACGACCTTACCGCAACACAGGTACCAGACATAGCTTGAGTTCGTATGGCCAAGCTCCAGCTCACCGGCAATGCAAGAGACTGGTGGAAAGTTGCAAAAAGCCATCTGACACAACCCATAGAGTGGAAGACGTTCCGCGAACAGTTCGATGCGCGGTTCTTCCTCGAGACTGCCCGTTTTGAGATGGAACAATAGTTCATCTTCCTACACCAAGGCTCTATGTGGGGTAAAATCAGTGGATGAATATGATACCGAATTCATCATGCTTAGTTGGATAGCTGTCATGCCCCACTTCCCGGTGTACGGGCGAGGGGGCGCAACTGGACCGCTATGTATTTACTCAGAAGTAAACACGCTAAGCGTATCTAAGTAATATAAAGTAAAATATACACAAGAAACATGAATATACATGAACATCAACTTTTATTTATTCAACATTTCTTTATAATACAACTGGAAATATAAATACAAGTCTGGAATGCACTGCCTAAACAATGGCATGAAATAAAAATAAAATGAGTACAAGTAAAGTCAATGCTCAGGGTCTTCTGTGAACTGCTCTAAGTGCTCCTCGCTGGTCTCGAACTTCTCAGAGTCGGATCACAACATTCCAAAGAAGAAGAGAAATAGGAATGTCGTCAGCGAACAATCGCTCGGTAAGTCCCAAAGAAAGAAGGAGAAGAATAGACAGAGAATAGAATTGTGAAGTAGATAATGTTATATTGTTATACTAACGTAATTGTTATAGCTTGGTATAGAATATGCCAGTGTATGAGAGAAGAGTCCAACTTACACCGTGGACTTTGGTAACCCGTAGTACAAGGCTCCGTCGATAATACCACGGAATAACAGCATGGATGTAATTAAGTCTTTTAGTGACCACCTCGTGCCACCTTTAACATGTTCCGTACCAGTCTAACCCTTTATAAACCTCATAATGTTTATTGTATTGATTATAATAATTGTATTGTATTGTCTTGTAGTAAATGAAAGACTTACCGAAACCATGATATCAGTAAACGCAATGGATATAAATGGATAGTCATGTAATCAGAGTATATCCATGGTTCGGTTCAGTCATGTTCATATTGATATAAATTGTATCATGGTATTCGTGGATTCATGTTATATTACGGTTATACTTGAAATGAATTCAAGCCAGATTGATTGCATATTTGACCGTGACTCAAACTGAGTCAGACTTTTTAAAAAGAAATTGAAGTCCTGATTTAAGTTTTGATGTTATCGATAACTGCTACACATGGACGGCAGGATTTATTTATTTTTCTAAGAAAATTACTGTGTTGATATCACCATTGTTAAGTTGTCTACCTTAGATAGGCAAGCACCCATATTCTCTGGCTCTCTGAGGCTCAAGAGAACTGGTCCCGCTTAAACCTATATTTACTAAGGTCCTTATTGTAAATTAATATAACTTGAGGGGGTTTTATATAAAAATAGTTTGATATATTTTCAAAATACATCTCAAGTATTTAATTATCGTCTTTAGGGTTTTCATAGATGTATATTTTTTAAAAGTGAAACTTTCAAATGAGTAGAACCTAGTTTTCATTGTATATGGTACTTTAATGAAATATTGGAATTTGCATTGAGTTGATATGGTAGTTTCCTGTAATTGTGATTCCTTTGCCTTAGAAAACATGGAATATTTATATAATATATTTAAAATAGATCTTTTTATAATATTCATATATATATATATATATATTTAATTAAAATAAATTTTATTTATTTTGAATAAATCTCATTTTCTTAAACAATTGCATTAGAAATTCCATCGAGATCGAATGCTCCTTTCGGAGGTCTGTATCTTACTCTACTAGGCCTGAGGATGTGCGATAACCCACACCATCCCGATTGGGGTTCCCTAAATTGGATTGTAGAGCAGTATTTGCAAGGAATTAATTAACACTCTTTTTAAAGAAAACGGTTTTTAATTGTTTAAGGTATTTGTTCGTAAAAGTGTATTTTCCCATAATCTAGAATCCAAAAATTCATTGTGCTTTGTCAAAAATGTGTGTTGTGATAAGGTAGGTCATTACCTCGTGAGTTTTATAAAGGTAATACAGTTAAAGTGGATAACAATATCGTTTGTAAACATGATGGTATTTTACTGTAAATGTGAAATAGAAATTGCAACATGAATTATTTTGAGATGAAACTTGTTCTGATGTGTTTATTTATATTTGTTAAACATTATGAGAGAATATGGTATTTTATTGTTTAAGAAAAATTGTGTTTTGAAAGAAAAGAGAGTCGGAAGTCGGAATAACTCCACTTCCGACGAGTTTTGAAAAGAAGGAGTTTTAGAATAACAAAAGAGAAGGGGAGAGGGGAATTACAGTATACAAAGAAAGAGGGGAGGTAGGAAAAGATTTTGGAACCGTCGGGACGTCGTTTCGTCGTCGGAATCTTCTCGAAACGTCGTCGGAATTTCGTCCTTTCCTAACTCCACTTGCACAACTTAGGACTTGGAAATTTTATAGAGTTTTTGTAATGAAATTCTGAGTGAGGAGGGGTGAAATATGTTGTGGTATTTATAGGGAAAACTAGGTTTTTAGGGTTAAAGAATGCATTAAAATTAGAGTTAAAGAGTGAAATTACACTCTCAGGATAATTGCAGAGTAAACAAACAATATGGGGTTAGTGGGGTAGGCGAAAGGGTGTAGAGGTAAAAAATTAGGAAACATCCTCTACGGGGGGCCCGGCGGTGCCGGCTCAAAGTTGAATCTCGCCGGTCGAGATGGGTTGGTTTGGGGTTAGATTCATGCCATGTGTCCTAGTCGTTTGGTATAACCCAGTGCACGTGTTTGTTTTCTGTATGACTCTTCATTTTACGTGTAGTGCACGTGTAAATTGTTGGATTTCAAAAAATTTAAAAGAAAAATACAATTAAAAATATATGTGGCTGGAGGGATTCAATTATAGGGGCTATGTCACAGCAGTGTAAGGCTTTACCAGTGAGCTACAAGTTATTTCTTGATGTTCTAAAGCAAATTAAATTTATAACTTATACTCAGGCTTAGGTACTTCTTTCTGTATTTTGGAAAATTTTGTACAGAAAGTTTAGAGTTGTTATATTCTACTCTCCTTATAAAAATTTCTTTCTCGAAATTTGTAGAAGGAAAGTGTAACAGATTCAAGACATGTTTGGTGATAGAACTATTGTAGTGTATGAAAAATATGTGGAAGAATGAAAGAATGCAAAAGTTTTGAACAGATGTAAGGGAATTACCAAGGTTACCTTGGTCTACGTTCTCGGTTTCTACAGCCTCTAAAGTGTAAACCTGATGCCGGGGTACATTCCTCCTAGCTGGAGGCACATTCCTCTTTCCTTGGGGCATGTTTCTCTGCCCTCAAGGCATGTTCCTCAGCGCTTGATGGAATTGGCGATTAGGCTATGCAGGAGGTCCACGTGGAGGTGGAGCTGGAAGAGCAAGACGAGGTGCAGGAGCCTGAATAGCTGGCCGCTGCGGATAAGTGTTTTGAGTTGGAAATGTGTTGCGTCTATAAGGATATGTTCCAATTCCATGATTGGATACGCCAAAAAATAAGCACAAGCCTTTTGCGCACCTACAGTCCTTCCACAGGTGTCCATCTCTCTTGTAGTAGAAGCAAAAATCTGGACTTTTCCGGTTATTTGTTTCTTCCGGTCTCCTGGGTTCAAAAGTTGGCCTTGAAGAGGCTTCTCCTGCTATCTGAGTGGCAGGGCGTTTCAGTCTGGAAGATTAAGGTCTGCCCTTCTTCTTCACCACTGCCTCATATTGACGGGCAGCTTTCAAAGCCAGGTCATGAGTTGGGAAATCCCCTATAGCTAAGGTAGCTTGGATCTCCGGATCTAACCCTTGCTGAAATCGTCTGGACCTGAACTCAGCAGTCGGTACCAAGTGTGTCGTGAACCTGTTGCGGTATTGTGTTAGCTGTGTAGTATATGTATTTAGAATAGAATATTGAGACATATCTTACCTACTGAGAATGGTAAACTCATCATCATATTCATCCACAGATTTGGTCCACATGTTAGTTATATGTATGCCCTAGAGGCCATTACTGTACATACGATGTATATTGTAATGGATGCTTGGACATATATAAGGAGGACTTTCTTGCTCGACATGATAGTATGCTATCTGGTTGTACTTTATCTTAACATGTACTCTGATTGTCTCTATGTTACATATTGATAAAGCCCTTAGGATATGTACTCGACTACTGGGACTATGATGAGATCATACTAGTGGGGCCACAGTAGTCGACGAGTACATCCTATAACTGTTCCTAGTCGAGAGTGTATCGAGACAGGGTATCGATGCACCAGAGTAGACTAGCGTATACGCATCTTGACCCATATGATGGGCGATGGATGATCCCATATCCATCGGTGTTTGACATCAAGGATGGTGTACGGGTGCTCAGTGGAGACTGGGTACACTGGACGGACTCACCGAGAACTCCCAGATGGTATTATACCTCACGTCAGTTGGCAGTTCTCCGGTGACACTGGTGCAGAGTAGTCTGTTGACCCGAGATCATCATAGAGTCTTGTGTGATTCCCACCGTGCTTTGATTTCCATCATACCACGTCCAAGAGGGCGTGCAAAAAGGTAGCTTTTGGGTACAGTCCCGAATCACATGGAGGCAATGAGCGATAGGAGGGGATTCGTCTCTCCCGGTATAAGGAGTTGATGTTGTGCTGTGTTCGATTGGTTATAACTGGAAATCCCTGGCCAGGGTTGCTGAGATTTACTGGTAAGTGTTATCAGTAGTTTCTCGAACCGTTATAGACCTCAAATCGACACGACTTATCGAGCTACTGGGGTCTGACGTTTACCACCCCTAGGCGAGATATGCGACATATCAGACGACGAGACCGGACTGTACAGGAGTGTTACTGATTGGATTCACAGGAGAATGTACAGGCTTGCTTGTTGATCTTCTGAGCGCTCAATACCTGGGTGGCTGTTACGTTTAGCTGACCGCTTGCAGCTTGTGGGTGTTTGATATGATCATCACCTACTGCCGGCGTATTGACGATTCTTTAGAGTCCTACACAGAGGTTTCTTGGCTCAGGCAAAACGGAGTAGGGGCACATATGAGATATGTGCAGGACCGAGGATAATGCGATATGAGATACCGTATTCTATTCTCGCGATATTTGATATCAGCCGGGTTATCGGATCAAGTGTTGATTCGATGAATCGGTACGGATAAATATTAGTCGGTTATATGCGATATAGCCGGATTGTCGGATCAAGTGTTGATTCGATAATTTAATGTATAATAATATATATGATATATTAAATTACATTAACTAATATTAGCTTACTAAAAGATTCTTTTTCTCACTCGGGTAATACATTGATATATATGCGATATATGTTAATTGTATTATTTTATTTTGTTACAATAAATATTATATATGTGATATATAATATTGTAACATGATATGATAACTAATGCAACATGATTAGTGGAGATTAAACAAGATTAGGGTTTGATTTGGATTAATGCTTTCTAGAAGTTTCTAGAAGGTTTTTATTTTGTCATGAAAAAGATATTTACAAATGACTCATCTTTAACCTAACCCAAACCCTACACCCTTGGTTAATTCTCTATAAAGGTTTAGCAACCATGGTTGCATTATTGATCATTATCTTCTTTCATTATTCATCACAAAAGAATTCTAATGATTATTCATCTTCTTCTTCCTTCTTCTTTCTTTCATGGAAAAAGTTTTCTAGCTTTTTTCCAAGTGATGAAAATGAGTGAGAATAAGAAAATAAAAGAGAGCAAAAATCCTACTTCATCATCCTCATCTATCCTTGCCCTTTAGATGAGAGTGTTCACTTCATTTAGTGAGTGTTAGCTTGTGTTAATGAAACTTCAAGGTAGATCATCTTTGTTATCGAAGATCGGAAGCAAGACTGCATCTTTCTCTTCGTGGAGCCTCTCGAGAGTCCGGAACACGATGATCGCAGCGAAGGGACCTCAACACGGAGCTTAAGATGTGAAGGACCGGATCTACAAAGGTTGTAATCCCTCTCACTTAGTGCTAAAGTGTTTAACATGCTTGTTTTCACACAAACTCTAGTTTAAAAATCCGGCTTTGGGTTGTTCGGCACGGCTAAAATTTTAATCGAGCATGGTTGATGCCTCGTAGACCCATGTGCGTGTGCCTAGCGACCCTGCACCACATCGAACTCTGTTGTAGATGGATAAATTGCTGCTCCATGACAAATCGGGAAGTCTCTGGGAAGTATTTCGTGTTGAACATCTCACGAAAAGTCCTTCATTCGATTGGTTAGGCAAGATGGCTTTCATCCGCCTTCCATAAAACTCGGGCGTTGTCAGTGAGTTGCAGCTTCGCAACTCGTACCCAATCGATCGCTGGCACTTGTGCTACCACTAGATCATCCTCAATACTTTGAGCCCATTCTTCATCTTCTAGGGGGCTCTCTTTTCCCGAAAGTTGTTTTGGATGCAATGCCCAGAATTGCTTCACTCCTGGCGCTTCCGCTTCTGGACGGTTCATTAATATAGCAGTCTGCTGCTGCTGTCCTTCGAGGAGGCTTCGGATTGCCTCAAGCAGTACCGTCTGCTCATTGATCGTAGTAGCGACGATAGGCATAAGCGGTAGAGGTGGTGGTGTGTTGTTGAAGTTGGTGCTGATGTTGTTTGGAGAATCCATAATCTTGAAAGAAAAATAAAGTTAGGATAGATTCAAAGTATATGAAATTGTAAGATTCAAGGAATATGAAATGTAAAGGATGTTTTTAGTTGCCAATTCTTGTGTTATATTGCTTAGGACTTCATGTAGAATTGACCCGCATGTCCATGCAAAACTTGTAAGTCGATGTCGCTGATTGATGTGAAAAAGTGTTTGTAGAATAACCGCAATCAATAACGGTGTCGCATGTAGCTAGCCGAGATGAGTACGGGTCGTCCGCAGGGAAACATGGAATATTTTATACTTACTTTAGGCGTGTTGAGAAAGCAAGGAGGAAGAAATAAGAATGGTTGTGGGTTCTAGATCTAGGTTAAATACGGATGCAAAATATAGATCTAGATTAATTATGGATGTAAGTTCAATATTAAAAGGGGGCTTGTAGGGTTCATTAGGATTTAGTAGTTATGGATGGTTAATTAAAGATTACTCTTTTTATCTTTTAATAGATTTAAAACTAGAACGACAAAGATGCATGTAGATTAGGGTTTCTGGAGGGAAAAAGGTTCCCACTCTTAACCCCTATCTCGACATGGAACTCCGTTCATATCCAGCCTTTACCAAAACAATCATTAATCTAATCTCTAATCGCGGTCGAGGCTAACAATAAATTGGTAGCGCGCCCGATTAGGATGTTAATGATTCTTTTAGTAAAGTTTATAAACTTTATAAGACGTAAAAAGAGTTTAAAGATCTTCATCAGCCATTAATCTGCCCTAATCCTATGAACCCTAACAAGCGGAGAATTACTCGCGCATGTTGGGAAAAGAAGATGAAAAGACAGAGAGGGAAAACATAATATAAAATGCAAAAGAATTAAATAAAACAACTACCTTTATTAATCAACTTGAACAATCTACACTTTATTCCTTAGAAAATGATTACAAAAACTTGGTTTGCTTCTCGAACTCTTCCGAAGGAGGTAGATGAACAGTTGATGATCAGCCTGGATGCGTGAGCCGTCTTGGACTTCGTGATCTCTTCGGCTTGATGCCTTCTAACTTTAGCACTTGGTCCTTTATATAGCCCTCAAAGAAAAAAAACTAGTTACCATATATGGTGACTTCCTAATATGGTGACTTTCCATGCCTGGATTCTGAGTCCCTGTCAGTATGGATTTTATAATTTTGGCAGATTTTTGATCCTGACATCTGGAACACCTTGATCTCTTGACCTGAGCTAAATCTTGCATAATATCTCTATGAATAATGTTAGTTTATTTATTAAATTACAGAGAGTATCTTAATCACTATATATGGTAATAAATCTTTAAGAAACTTGATTAAGAATATTTAATATGCTATGCACTTTATATGGTAATAAATCATTAGGAAACATGATTAAGAATATTTGATATGCTATGCATCTTTTAATTACTAAAATATTATGCATATATTTTGAAATATTATTCTAACCATTTGTATGATATTATATCTTTTAAGAATTGTGATTAGAATATTTGATATGATATACTTATTTTCAATTACCAAAATATTATATAAATATAAAATGCCTATATTTTCCTTCATAATATTAATTATAATATATAAACATATGGCAAATAGTATTTTGCAGATAAATCCAAATATGTTTAATATTTATAATAAACACCTTTTATTATTTAAGGAATGTAAGGAAAATACTTATACCAAAGTGCAATATTTTCAACTGAACAAATACCCCCAAACTTAATTTTGATCGTCTCGAGCAAACTAGTTATTTAAGAGAAAGAGAAAAAGAAAAAGAAAAACCTAAATAGCACACTTTCGGAGGCAAACACGATTGCACTGAGCACGTGCAACAAGCCGTTAAACCTCTAGATGTCCCTAGTAGGAGGAGTGTTGTCTCCTGAGGGTTTTCAGCGGATTACACCCACAAAATCCTATAATAAAAGAGAGATGGTGAAAGTTACATATAAAGATAAGAACTATAACAGAAAGAACTTGAAAATAAGAGTTTTCAACTACACCGGTTTTTTGGTTGTCATGAGCCCTATCTTAATAGTCATGAAAAGATGTTAGAAATCACATCATCTCTCAATAAAACATCGTCTTTATTCTTCATTCCTATCTTTCTTCCAAATATCGATCATATAACCCTACGTGTGTGTAATAGACATCCCTACACTCGAAGAATTCAATTCAAGCTATCAAACTGTTGTCCATCTGCCTCAGTACTTTTTAATTTGATGAATATTTAGATGGATTTGCTCACACACTTTCATGCGACCGTTAATACTTCTTGAGGTACTGACCGACCGATTACTCATGTGCTTGCTTATTAGGTGTATTCCTCGTCTTGCACCACCTAAGGCTTAGTAGTGACTCCCAAACCAGTTGGTCTAAGGCATTAGGTGATGAAGCACCTCGCTATATTTTTTTATTGCCGCCTTGGCGATTAACAAAGCCAGTGTTCATTTTTCTCACCATTTTATATTTTATTCAATTTTTTATTTTCTTCATACTTTGGCTTTTAGACAAGAGCATTTCAAGGTATCCTCTACTATCTCGAGTTTCAAGACGTGTGTAAGTGCGTATAGTAGGGTATCAACGTTCAAATGTTTGGCTTCCAGAATAGGAACTATTTTTCAAACTTATTTTTATCCTCAGATTGGTGACTTCTTTCATCTTACTAACCTTTGGGACAACGGCTCATAACTACTTATTACTAGTTCATTTAAGAAAACTTCTAATTTTCTTGGTTTTCGTAAATTTTTCCTATCTTTTAGATGTAATTTTTCACTATCTAATCTTTTATTATCTTATTTACGTACAAAATTTTTTTTTATCTTTTGAAATTTTTTAAAAAATTTTTATATGTTTTTTTAAATGTTTTGTGCTTATGCAAAGTATAATGCAAATGATGCGTAAATAAGCACAAACCTCCCCCAAACTTGTTTTCAACAGTGTCCTCACTGTTGTCAACCGCTAAATCACAAAAACTTGTAAGCCTGGGAGGAAATTCATTAACGGGGGCAAAATATATTAAAGTGAAAATCCTCCCCCAAACTTATTCTTTGGCTCACCATTTTGAGTAAAAATTTTTTCTTTCAAGAGACAGATTATACTTCCCCCCAAACTTGAGTTAAACAATATTAATCTTTGAAAATCACAAGAGGGGGTCAAGATTAGTGGTCGATACCAAGCTTTGCAAAGACCGAAAGTCAACACCAACCATTCGAAAATTTATCAATGTAATGCTCCAGTTGGTGAAAGAACAAGTTGAAAAGAGCCAAGAAGAAGTAGGGAAAAGGTAAGTGGTGGGATAGAATGTGTTTACGTCTCGTTTTGGAGAGACGACACAGTGATTGTGATGGATTACTCGCATTTTCTTTATAGTCCAGAAGAAAGGGTGGAGGTTCAATTTTGTTGTATTGAGATGGATTCATCTCAACACCCGTGTCTTTCAAAAATGCGAGTTCTTCAGCGAAAATTTCCTCAAAACTCTCATCTATACCCCGGAGAATAATCTCATCAGAAAGAACGGGATGATACTCTGACTCCATGAAATGTTCACATTTAGCGTTAGATGCTGACCCGGACAACTCGAAAGAAGGGTCAGTATGTGTATAATACATATCTGGGTCAAACAACAACGTATGAAAAGAGTCTAGATCAGTATCGTGAAGCTGTTCAAATTCGCTGCCGTCGACATCCATTAATTCGATAGAACATACTCGAGCATGAGGTTCGGAGGCTTCACTTCCCAACTTGTAAATGTTAAGTTCAATTGACCTATTTCCGAAGGATAGGGTCATAGAACCGTTTCGACAATTGATTACAGCGTTGGAAGTCAGAAGAAAAGGTCGACCCAGAATCACCGGAATTTGGTTCCGTGGGTTTGCTACAGGTTGTGTATTTAGAACAATAAAGTCCATAGGGAAGATAAATTCCCCGACTTTTATTAACACATCCTCTAACATACCCCTTGGTTTGGTGATAGATCGATCAGCCATCTGTAAAGTGCATTGCGATGGTTTTAATTCTTCGATACCCAATTGCTCATACACAGAATAAGGAAGCAAGTTAACACTAGCGCCTAAATCGAGTAAAGCACGATTGATATTTTTACCCCCAATAGAAATAAAGATTGTAGGATAGCCAGGGTCCTTACGTTTCTTTGGTAATTGCTGTGTAAAAGCTGTGCTTACATTACTCGACATGAAAACTTTTTTCAGCACTTGAGTTTTTCTCTTCCTAGTGCACAAGTTCTTAAGTATTTTCGCATAAGCTGGAACTTGTTGTATAGCATATAGGAGAGGAATATTTACGTTAACTTGCTTAAACATTTCCACAACCTTCTCTATTTGTGCATTCGGTTTGTTGGACCTCAATCTATCTGGAAATGGAGCTTTATCAATAAGTGTTGGGTCCAACGTATGAGGAGAAGTTTGTGGGGGTGGAAAGGATGAAGTGGGTGGAGGGTTCGAGCCTTGGGAAAAATGGAGAATAGGCTCGGAAGAAGATGGTAAACTAGACGAAATAGGGTAAGAAGTAGAACTGGAAGTGGAAGTGGAAGCCGGGGGTTCAATTTGTTCCTCAATATTCGTTTCAATCTGTTCACCCACATGGTTATCCAGCACTCTTTCAGATCTCAACGTGGTAAGTGCATTCACATTATACCGTGAGCACCCAGGACCAGGTAGGGGTTGAGCTGGATGATTCCCTTTCTCTCTAGCACTCATTGCTGCAGTCAGTTGTGCAATTTATGCTTTTATCAATTTGATACTCTCACCGTGGGAAACAGTGTTTTGCACTAACGTATGGATAGAAGACGTTAAAATTTCATTCGTTCGCATGGACTGTGCAATGAACATATCGAGTGCAGAGGGTTTATCGGTACCGGCAGAAGAAGGATCAAAGTTGTTGGCCGGGTTTTGTAAAGGTTGTGCTTGAAAGGGGTGCTGACTCAGTTGTGGTGGTTGCTGTTGCTGTGGAGGGACCCTTTGGAAGTTATTTAGGTTTGGAACCGTATTTTGTGTTTGGTGTTGGTTCCAAGAAACATTAGGGTGATTCCTCCAACCTTGATTATAAGTGGAAGAAGAAGGATCGTTTCCAGGTCTTTGCTGCTGAAAAGCAGCATTAGTGTGCTCTTGACCGTGAAACGGTACATTCAAAGGACATTCTTCAGTCAAATGTGATGGGTTGGAACAGCAACCACACACGGATTTGGGAAGTGTGTATTGGGTTAAGGAGGCTGAAGAAATTCTGTTTTCTATAGCGTCAAGTTTCCTTTGTATTGCGGCCATTTCGGCTTTCATTGTGACGGAAACATCGAGCTGATTGATACCTTCCCTAGACAATGGTTGACTAACACTTTCCCAATGTAAAGTGTTTTGAGCAAGATCTTCTAGGTATTTCCAAGCTTCACCATCATCTTTAGACAGGAATTGACATTGACACATGGTTTCAAGCATCTGTTTTGTCGTGAGATCAATACCCTCATAAATAATTCGGCACAGATCCCATCTAGGGATTCCATGATGAGGACATTGTAAAAGAAGATTCTTGAACCGTTCAAAGCATTTCCAAAATAGTTCATTGGGAAGTTGGGTAAATTGGAAGATTTCGCTCCGAACACGGGCGGTCTTATGATTGGGATAAAATTTCTTCAGGAATACTATAACGAATTCGTCCCATGTTGAAATAGAATGTGCGGGTATGTTATAAAGCCACTTCTCGGCTAAATCGCACAAAGTGAACGGGAGAATACGTAAACGCATAGCATCCATAGAAAGTTGTGAAGTACTCATCAAAGCACATACATTTTCGAATTTGGTGATAAAAACGTATGCGTCTTCAGACTCGAGCCCGTGAAATTTAGGTAAAAGTTTGAAGAAATGAGGTTTAATTTCGAAATTATCCCCATTAGCTGGTGGAATGGAAAGACAAGTGTGAAGGGGACTACGTGTATATTATCCCCGGCAACGGCGCCATTTGATTGATGTGAAAAAGTGTTTGTAGAATAACCGCAATCAATAACGGTGTCGCTTGTAGCTAGCCGAGATGAGTACGGGTCGTCGGCTGGGAAACATGGAATATTTTATTCTTATTTTAGGCGTGTTGAGAAAGAAAGGAGAAAGAAATAAGAATGGTTGTAGGTTCTAGATCTACGTTAAATACAGATGCAAAATATAGACCTAGATTAATTATGGATGTAAGTTCATTATTAAAAGGGGGCTTGTAGGGTTCATTAGGATTTAGTAGTTATGGATGGTTAATTAAAAATTACTCATTTTATCCTTTAATAGATTTAAAATTAGAACGACAGAGATGCATGTAGATTAGGGTTTCTGGAGGGAAAAGGGTTCCCACTCTTAACCCCTATCTCGACATAGAACTCCGTTCATATCTAGCCTTTACCAAAACAATCATTAATTTAATCTCTAATCGTGGTCGAGACTAACAATAAATTGGTAGCGCGCCCGATTAGGATGTTAATGATTCTTTTAGTAAAGTTTATAAACTTTATAGGACGTAAAAAGAGTTTAAGGATCTTCATCATCCATTAATCTACCCTAATCTTATGAACCCTAACAAGCGGAGAATTACTCGCGCATGTTGGGAAAAGAAGATGAAAAGACAGAGAGGGAAAACATAATGTAAAATGCAAAAGAATTAAATAAAACAACTACCTTTATTAATCAACTTGAACAATCTACACTTTATTCCTTAGAAAATGATTACAAAATCTTGGTTTGCTTCTCGAACTCTTCCGAAGGAGGTAGACGAATAGTTGATGATCAGCCTGGATGCGTGAACCGTCTTGGACTTCGTGATCTCTTTGGCTTGATGCTTTCTAACTTTAGCCCTTTGTCCTTTATATAGCCCTCAAAGAAGAAAAACTAGTTACCATATATGGTGACTTCCTAATATGGTGACTTTCCATGCCTGGATTCTGAGTCCATGTCAGTATTGATTTTATAATTTTGGCAGATTTTTGATCCTGACATCTTGAACACCTTGATCTCTTGACCTGAGCTAAATCTTGCATAATATCTCTATGAATAATGTTAGTTTATTTATTAAATTAGAGAGAGTATCTTAATCACTATATATGGTAATGAATCTTTAAGAAACTTGATTAAGAATATTTAATATGCTATGCACTTTATATGGTAATAAATCTTTAAGAAACATGATTAAGAATATTTGATATGCTATGCATCTTTTAATTACTAAAATATTATGCATATATTTTGAAATATTATTCTAACCATTTGTATGATATTATATCTTTTAAGAATTGTGATTAGAATATTTGATATGATATGCATATTTTCAATTACCAAAATATTATATAAATATAAAATGCCTATATTTTCCTTCATAATATTAATTATAATATATAAACATATGGCAAATAGTATTTTGCAGATAAATCCAAATATTTTTAATATTTATAATAAACACCATTTATTATTTAAGAAATGTAAGGAAAATACTTATACAAAAGTGCAATATTTTCAACTAAATAGTTGCGCACCCCAGGTGTTCATGGGGAGGCAGAAGTTGAAAAAAATGATTTTAACGAGCTTCGCAACACCGACTAGAACCAAGGATCGTCTATAAACCATAGCTAGCAAACTACTTGAGATTTTAACTACTCGAATACGAAGTTATACCTCGTGATACATGTCCTTCGGGTCTTCATTGCTGTCCTCCTCATCGTAGTAGGCTCCAAGGATCGATCCGGATCGTAGCAACCTCCACGGCCTCCTCAAGTCAAAGACGATCCACTCGAGAGTCTATAGTCCGAGCTCCACCTCAAAACCGAGGTAACTAGGGCAACAAGCTTGCTAAACTTGATGGCCTAGGTGATGTAGAGTATGAAGATGGATTTATTTGTATCTTGAAACCCTAGGATTCTCAACACATGAGAGCTTTTAGGGTTTTGATGTGAGGAAGAAGAAGAGAGCTAACATGAGAACTCACTTGAGAAAAGAGAAATGATTTTGATAAATGATAACGATAAATGAAAAATGAGATGGCTAACTTGACATGACCACAAGCATGGCATGAAAAATATCTCATCAAAATATCTAGATCACAAAATATCTCACAAAAATATGTAAGTCAAATAGTTAAACCTAGTCAAGTGGTCAAGTTAAGTCAAAAGGTCAAACAAAGTCAAGTAGTCAAAACTAGTAGCCATGTCTCAATTATCATTTACAAAAATAACAAATACTTTCCTCCACCTCATATTTGTTTTAATCAAGTAAATGGTCAAAACCCTAATGAGGTATCTCCTTCTGTGCTCCTCTTATCTGTATATTCATACCCGCACTCTTATTCCGAGAAACACGAATACAAAGAGACGAAACTGATCCATCAATATAATACTAGGATCTGGATTAAACTAAAGCCCACTAGTATTATCCGCCCGAACATCATACGCGCACAGGTGTACGTAAGTGATCGAAGCCCTGCCGTAAAACCATACAGCCTCTACACCTTTTGCCCAGTGCAGGGAAACTCTCTGTGTGGGATTCTAAAGACTCGACACTACGCTGGCAGTGGGTTTAACCACAGGCCGCAAGCGGTACTAGCTGCACGTAACGGTCCCCAAGTAGACGTCGATAAGAAGGCCGATGAGGAAAACCCATCCGAACTCCTACTGAGCCTGAATGTGACAATCTCTGTACAGTCCGGTCTGTTCGTATAAGAGTATCGTATATCAGGCCTAAGGGCGGTAATCGTCAGACCCCTAATAGCGCAATAAGTCGTGTTGGAGAGTAGCCCAATATACCCTGAGAAACTACTGAAATACCTACCAGTAAATCTTGCTTGCCTTGGCTAAGGACTTTGTGTAATGGCCTTCCGAACACAGTGCGATATCAGCCCCCAATACCGGGCGAGACGAATCCTATCTAACCGCCGCTGCCTCTAAGTGCTTCGGGACTGCACCCAACTACTACCTGTTTGCATGACTCCTTTGAGCCGTGGTAGGGTAGTAATCAAAGTACAGTGGGAACATACTTGAGGCGAAGCAGCAGTGTCAAGTCGACGGACTAAGCTGTACTCATGTCACCCGGGAACTGCTACCCGACGACAGGTATAATACCCACTAACAGTTCCCGACGAGTCCTATCCAGTGTACCCATAACCTAATGAGCACCTGCATACTATCTCCAGTATGACGTACTAATGGCTGTGGGACAGACCATCTCCCCTGCTGGGATGAGAAGCGTATATACTAGTCTACTACGGAGTATCGATGACTCGTCTCGATAATCCTACGACTAGGGACCTGTATAGGATGTTCTTATAGATTACCCAGCCCCCACTAGTGTGACTGCCATCACAAAGCTGGTAATCAAGCAAAGATTCTAAGGGCTCTACCAATACGTATAAGCGATATGCTAAAAGAAACACATGCACATATTGAGGTAGAAACAAACCAGGTAGCATACTACCATTTTGAGCAAGACTGTTACTATATCCGTGTATATCCCAAGCTCCCATTAAGTAATATACAATCTAGTATGATACAATAATGGCCTCTAAGGCATATATCAATAACAATCTCCCACTTGAACTAAGGCCATATACTGGCATATCGCAGACCGAAGATATCGAATAGCCTCTCGAACACTGTCTGGGGAATGGCCTCTGTGAGTGGATCTGCAGTGTTGTTCTCCATATCTACTCTCCTCACCTCGATCTCCTGGGGTTCCACGATCTTGCTGATCAGGTGGTACCGCCTCAAGGTATGTCTGGATCTCTGATGGGACCTGGGTTCCTTCCCTAAAGCTATAGCACCGTATGTTGTCACAATATTAAAGTATTGGACCAACAAATAGAAGGAACCGCCTGAAGTTCAGTTAAGAACTTCCATATCCAGACTGCCTCTTTTGCGGCGTCTCATGCAGCGAACTACTCTGTTTCCATCGTCGAGTTTGCAACGGTGTCCTGCTTAGAGCTCTTCCAACAGATCGCCCCTCCACTGAGGGTAAAGCCATAACCTGACATAGACTTGGAGTCATTCTTATCACTCTGGAAGATGGAGTTAGCAAAAGCCTCGATTTGGAGGTCCTTTTCCGCCATACACTAAAAACATCTCCTTATTCCTTCTTAGGTACTTGAGAATGTTCTTTACTGCTTCCCAGTGATTCTCTCCTGGGTTTGACTGATACCGGCTTACCATGCTAAGTGCATAAGCAACATCTAGTCTGGTACACAACATCGCATACATTACAGAGCCTACTGCAGAAGCGTAGGGTATAATTGACATGCGAGCCCTTTCTAAATCAGTTTTGAAAGACATCTCTTTGGAGAGGGTGATTCCATGACAAGCCGGTAGACTACCACGCTTAGAATCGTCCATACTAAATATTTTCAGTATGGTGTTGTTGTACCTTGACTGTAAAAGTCCTACCATCCTCTTTGATCTATCATGATAGATTTGGATCCCCAGAATATAGTTGATATCACCCAAGTCAATCATGGAGAACCTCTGCGACAAGAATCCTTTGACTGATTGTACCATAAGAATGTCATTTCTTATCAAGAGAATGTCATCCACGTACTCAACGAGGAATTCCACAGTTCTTGCTACAATCTTACTATAAATGCATGGTTCATTTGGATTTTTGATAAAGTCGAATTCTCTGACTGTCTCAATAAAAACTGATGTTCCAACTTCGCGATGCCTGCTTTAGTTAATAAATGGACTTAAGCAACTTGCACATTGTCCCGCTGCTCCCACTCTGATTGAAACCCTATGGTTGATCCATATAGAGGCACTCTTCCCAATTACCATTTAGAAAAGCCGTCTCTACGTCCATCTGCCAGATCTCAAAATCTTGGAAGGAGGCAATGGTAAGAAGGATCCGAATGGATTTGAGCATAGACACTAGAGAAAAGGTTTCATCATGGTCCAAACCAGATCTTTGACGAAAAACATTTGCATCAAGTCTAGCCTTATAGGTTTCAACCTATCCATCTACACCAATCTTCTTTCTGAAGATCCATTTGCAGCCTTTGGGTTTTACCCCTTCTGGAGCAATGTTCAAAGTTCATACTTTGTTGGTGTACATGGACTCCATTTCGATCTGTATTACATCGAGCCATTTTACCGAGTCGCCACTCTGAATGGATTACTGGAAGCTAGTTGGCTCATCATTGTCAATGATGTAATCCTCTCGATCCCCGTCTATGAGAAAACCATAGTATCTCTGGGCGGATGAGACTGCCTACTAGTCTTGAGGATTGGCGTAGGGATGTCCGGTTCTTTTGAAACCTCTGGTTTTACCATAATTTCAGTAATAGTTTGTGGTTCTAGAATTTCTTCCAGTTCTATTGCGCTCCTATTATTTTCTTTTACAAAAAATTGATTTTCTAAAAATTAGGCATGACGAGGAACAAAAAAAACCTTTTGTTCCTCTGCGTAATAGGAAAGATACCCCTTGGAGTTCTTTGGATATCCCACAAACTTACACAGTACTGAGCGTGCCTCGAGCTTGTCCGCATACTGCTTTTCAACAAAAGCTGGACATCCCTATATCTTCAGATACTGAAGATAGGGTTTCTTCCCACTCTACATCTGATATGGTGTGGTAGGCACAGTCTTGGTATGAACCTTATTCAAAAGATATTCAGCTGATTCTAGTGCATAACCTCAGAGAGATCGCGGTAACTCAGTATTACTCATCATGGAACATACCATATCCAATAGGGTTCTGTTCCGCTTTTCCTATACACCGTTTTGTTGTGGTGTGTATGGAGGAGTAAGCTGAGAGAGAATTCTATTCTCTTTTAGGTAATCCAGGAACTTGACAATTAAGTATTTACCACAACGATCAGATCTCAGTGTATTGATACTTTTGCCTGTTTATTTTTCCACTTCATTCTTTTATTCCCGGAATATCTCAAAAGCTTCAGATTTTTGCTTCAACAAGAAGATATATCCATACCTAGAGAAATTATCCGTAAAAGTAATGAAATAAGAATAACCACTTCGTGCATCTGTAGATATAGGACTACACACGTCGGTATGTATGAGTCCTAAGAGCTTGCTTGCTCTTACTCCGTGTCCAGTGAATGGAGTCTTTATCATTTTTCCTATGAGACAAGATTGACAAGTTGCATAAGACTGATATTCTAACAGATCCAAAATATCCCTCTCTATGTAACTTCAACAACCGTATTTAATTGATGTGACCCTATCTACAATGCTATATGAAAGTTTTATTTAATTCTGGAGACTTTCTTTTAAGTGTGTTCTGGACGTTTGAAAACCTGAGCTTGATTCAATATACTGTCCTCTAGTGTACCTGACCTAATCAAACTTTGATTTAGGTGGATGTGAACCACATCGCTTACAAACTAGACTCGGTACACACAAACAAATACGTTGAATCAATATCTACCCACTTGTCAATTCTAGGTGATATACCCTATAGATACAGCGTCTACGCTCATTCCGTTAGTAACCCTAAGAGTCATATCACCTGTCTTGATAACTTTACAGTTTCTCAAAGCCTGTAATGAATTACAGATATGAGATCCTGATCCGGTATCTTGTACCCAGGAAGTAGAGTTAATTGACAAACTGTTTTCAATCACTAACACACCCGAAGTCAAAGCCGCAACCTGCTTTGGATCCTGGATTCTGGCATTCCAAGCCCTGCATCCCTTCTTCCAATGCCCTTTCCCGTAACAATAGGAACATCTCTCCTTCCCTACAGTTAACCTCGAAACTTTTGCCCTTCCCTTTTCTTCTACCTTATTGACATTGCATATCGGCTTTGTGGAGGTCTTCTACTTCTCACCCTTTGCTTTCTTCTTGGATGCAGAAGAGGAAGATTCCCCAATAAGCTGAGTGGGTGTCACCCTGGTTTCCTTCAGGATGCCCTCAACTGGAAGTATAACTTTCTTCCGCTGGGCAAAAAGTAGTTGGTAGGGACTGTAGAAACAAGTCAGCATATGACCCGTTTTCCAACATGGTCTCCAGGTCCGTGAGCTCATTAATATAGCTAGTCATCGTAAGGACGTTGTCCCCTAAAATGACCCGATAGCCAATCTCGCTTGAAGCAATTCTTTTAAGGTCTCCTATCTTGCAATACGAGATTGCTCTCCATATAAAACATTGTTATAGAGGAAGATAGAAACTAAGTCCATCTTCTCGTGCTGCCTCTGGTATACACCATTAACTGAGGCTAACATGAGGCACTTGGCATTCGCACAGTCTTTTTTCCTTGTCTTACGGATGTCAACTTTCGCAACGGTAGAAACTGGATCTGGGACGGCGGGGGCTATAAGTAGTAAGGAGGTGGTCCAGCTTATCCTAGGCAATGGACATCTGGACAAACCTTTGCCAGTCATTATAGTATAACTTAGTCATTTTATTATCTATCTGTAACCTAGTCTGGTCACCTGGTCGCTGCAATAAGGAGAGAGAGAAAAAAACACTCAGCATGATGCTCTTGCAAATTTAGATTGGTTTTTAATTTATCTAAACAGGATGGCTTCCACTGTTTCTCGAATCCTTCCTCAAACCATAAAAGAAGAATTATTCAGGATTAATCTCACCATACAATACTTGCTTAAGCGTTCGGTACTTCGAGGGAGGTTTTACAACATTTTCGCGAAATTAATTAATTAAATAACCTCTTTCCCTGGAGACGTAGCCCCATTAACACTGTTCTAGACACCTACTTGGTTTATAGCATTGATCGTTAAGTGAAGAATCTTCCGAGGAGTAGCGGATACTCACAGTAAGATCGGGATGCAAATATCATTGTGTGATAATGCTGAAGGAATCCTACCAATATTATCAAACTCCAAATGGTATGCAGCAATAGCAAATTTCAGTTTCTTTAGAAACTCTCGATGTGGATTTTTGCCCCATACTCTTATGACCTTGACGAAGGCCAACATATTATAAGTCACATGTCAAGTTCTACCCGTCATTGTCCAGGTTAATTTGAACCCACCTGTACATACTCTTGACGAAGGCCAAAATAGTAGTACTACTGTCCCAAACCAATGCATCTATCTATGTTACATATGAATACCCAGCAGCTACCAATCACTATGCCTTGACAAAGGCTAACAAACATAGCTTGAATACTACTGAACATTCATTTGAAATGACAGAGGGCAACGAATGGTTTTGGAGAAACTGTGAACGTAGTGAACTTGATATAATCGAAGGAATCTGATAGCTTTTAAAAGGAGTGATTTAAGATCCGCATTTAAAAGTCTGCCGTTTTAAAATAACCGAGTGGTTTTAAAATTTGTTCCAACGATTCTGCTTTGGTTTGTTTGCTTTGCATTAATGTAATGCAGTCCCATCAATTAACCTACCATTGTAGAAAACAACGAAAATACAACGTACGCTTATGCCATCCGCATTCGCCACGAGACCCCGTCATCACTCGTTAGGTTACTTAACTAACAACAGAGCGGGGGCTGAACTAGCGCAGATGCAAAACATAGGTAACGTCTATTATATAATACATATATAATAATATCCATTCGTCAGACGCAATGATAGGCATTCCAGATCACAGATGAACATATTGGATATACTAGGAATTCCGTGTTTCGTTTGAGCCTGTAACGGAAGACAGATTCCACGGTCGTGATGAATAGCCAAACCCCACTCTAGACCCCTACGGGTGCGGCAAACTACCCGCCAAATATTCGAAGTGAAGTAACCTCTCTCAACAAAGTGAATGGGCCACTCGGCACTTCAAAATACCTGGTAGTTTGTGCACCCCACCTTGGGTCTATCCTAAGAGCAAAAACAGTAAAAAAAATAATACAACGTTGGCTACAACCTCAACCCGGTTATGCCCCGCAAAAATAATATTACATCACATTACAAATTTTAGATCGAATGAAAGAATGAAAACCCTCATCTCACATCCCCGACTATTCATCCATGACGATCTAACAAGTTCATATACACAAACCATTACAACAGTATCATAGATATGTGCAACCCCGACTAATCGACGTATAGCAATTAGTCGACGTTACCAAAAACATATATACATCACAGAGCTTGTAAATTAACTAAGACATTAGAATTCAACACGCAATTAGCAAACTTAACCAATTTTCCAAAACCTGAAATCCAGTGAGCTAAAGTTCCAAAACTGATAGTTTTGAGCTAATTCAGGAGTCGAAACAAACTCGAAACCCACCCGAATCTTCACGGAGGTGAAGACACATGAAATAATGTCGAATGGAGGGCCTCAGGAGGGGGGTACCTATTCCTGTGGG
Organism: Agapanthus africanus; assembly: GCA_030015575.1. Taxonomy (NCBI): domain Eukaryota; kingdom Viridiplantae; phylum Streptophyta; class Magnoliopsida; order Asparagales; family Amaryllidaceae; genus Agapanthus; species Agapanthus africanus. The sequence goes on along the minus strand of JASDDO010000019.1, from coordinate 248,943,085 downwards.
CCACCATGAGGGGGCCCCCAGAAGGAGGTAGACCCGAGAGCACCAATTCCTGGTGCTCTCGGGTCACCAGCCCCCAAGGACACCAAGTGGTGGCCTTGGAAGGTGGTCCCGGCCGTTGGTCACCCTCGGGGTATCCCCGGGGTGCGCATGCTTTACCCTGCGGCTTCTCGGTTTAAACCGTGATCCCGCGGGGTGTGCAAACAACTCAAAATCTCACTTTTGAAAACTGTTTTTGTCGACAGTTTTTCCGGGACAAAAACGGCGGAATTCTAATATCGTTACAAGCTATCTAAGGTTTATGAAAGGCTCTGATACCACTGTAAGTCGATGTCGTGCACTCCACGTGTTAGTGGGGAGGCGTAATTTGCAAAAAATGATTTTAACGAGCTTCGCAATACCGACTAGAATCAAGGATCGTCCATAAACCCTAGCTAACAAACTACTTGAGATTTTAACTACTCGGATACGAAGTTATTCCTCACGATATATGTCCTTCGGGTCTTCATCCCTGTCCACCTCGTCATCGTAGGCTCCAAGGATCGATCCGGATCGTAGCAACCTCCACGTCCTCTTCGAGTCAAAGACGATCCACTCGAGAGTCTATAGTCCGAGCTCCACCTCAAAACCGAGGTAACTGGGGTAACAAGCTTGCTAAACTTGATGGCCTAGGTGATGTAGAGTATGAAGATGGATTTATTTATCTCTTGATACCCTAGGATTCTCAACACATGAGAGATTTTAGGGTTTTGATGTGAGGAAGAAGAAGAGAGCTAACATGAGAGCTCACTTGAGGAAAGAGAAATGATTTTGATAAATGATAATGATAAATGAAAAATGAGATGGCTAACTTGACATGACCATAAGCATGGCATGAAAAATATCTCATCAAAATATCTAGGTCACTAAATATCTTACAAAAATATGTAAGTCAAATAGTCAAACCAAGTCAAGTGGTCAAGCCAAGTCAAAAGGTCAAAAAAAGTCAAGTAGTCAAAACTAGTAGCCATACCTCAATTATCATTTACAAAAATAACAAATACTTTCCTCCACCTCATAATTGTTTTAATCAAGTAAATGGTCAAAACCCTAATGAAGTGTCTCCTTTTGTGCTCCTCTCATCCGTATATACATACCCGCATTCGTGTTCCGAGAAACACGAATATAAAGAGACGAAATTGATCCATCAATATAATACTAGGATCTGACTTAAACCAAAACCCACTAGTATTATCCGCCGGAACATCATACGTGCACAAGTGTATGTATGTGATCGAAACTCTGCCGTAAAACCATACGGCCTCTACACCTTTTGCCCAGTGCAGGGAAACTCTCTGTGTGGGACTCTAAAGACTCAACACTACGCTGGCAGTGAGTTTAACCACAGGCCGCAAGCGGTACTAGCTGCACATAACGGTCCCCAGGTAGATGTCGATAAGAAGGCCGATGAGGAAAACCCATCTGAATTATTACTAAGCCTGAATGTGACAATCTCTGTATAGTCCAGTCTGTTCTTCTAAGAGTATCGCATATCGGGCCTAAGGGGCGGTAATCGTCAGACCCATAATAACGCAATAAGTCGTGTCAGAGAGTAGCCCAATAAACCTTAAGAAACTATTAGAATACCACTAGTAAATCTCGCTTGCCTTGGCCAAGGACTTTGTGTAATGGCCTTCCGAACACAGCGCGATATCAACTCCCAATATCGGGAGAGACGAATCTTATCTAACCGCCACTGCCTCTGTTGGATATATAAGCCCTAGAGGCCAGTATTGTATATGTATACATATGGATGGTAGAGATATGTATGTACAGGACAATCATGCTCAGTTTTATAGTATATTATTTGACTTGTCTTTGTCAGGATATGTGTATTTATTTCTATTGTTGTTATATCCAGTTTGCACATATTGATAAAGACTCGATACGGTAGTATACTATTATGGTTTATCTTTATCTTAACATGGTATATGTCATACTAGTTATTACATATTGCGGTTACATGTTGATAAAGCCCGTAGTATCTTTCTTGACTACCTGTGTTGTGATGGCGATCATACTTATAGGAGCAGGGTAGTCCATAAGCACATCCTTAGATGGTCCCTAGTCGCGTGAGTATCGTGACTGAGCATTGATACTCCAGAGTAGACTAGTGTATACGTTTCTAGCCCCGTCGGGGATGGTTGGTCCCGCAGCCATTGGTCTGATGCACCTAAGATAGTATACAGGTGCTTACTGGGTGTGAGTACACTGGACGGACTCGCCGAGAACTTCCAGATGGTACTATACCTATCGTCAAATGGAAGTTCTCAGGTGACATGTGTACAGATTAGTCTTCGGACCTAAGATCAGAATTTGTCTTGTGTGAGTTCCCACTGAGCTTTGATCATTACCCTACCATGGATCTACCAAGTCATGCAAACAGGTTTTGGTTGGGTACAGTCTCGAGCCATATGGAGGCAGTGAACGATTGTTAGGGATTCGTCTCTTCCGGTATTGGGAGTTGATATCGCAGAGTGGTCGATTGATCAGGAACATAAGACCTTGGCCAAGGCAGTTGGGATTTACTGATAGGTTGATCAGTAGGTTCCCAGATTGGTCCTGAGCTATATCAGCATGACTTATCAGGTTATTAGGGTCTGACGTTCACCACCCCCTAGATCCGGTATGCGATACTCTTTGACGAAGTGACCGGACTGTACGGATATTGTCACGGATAGGCTCAGTAGGAGTTCAGACGAGTTTTCTCATCGGCCTTCCTTTTCGACAGATACCTGGGTAGCCGTTACGTACAGCTAGTGCCGCTGACGTGCTTATGGTTAAACCCACTGCCAGCGTAGTGTCGAGTCTTTAGAGTCCCACACAGAGAGTTTTCCTGCACTGTGCAAAAGGTGAAGATGCCGTATGGTTTTACGGCAGGGCTTCGATCACTTACGTATACTTGAACGCGCATGATGTTCGGACGGGAAATACTAGTGGGCTTTGGTTTAAGCCAGATCCTAGTATTATATTGTTGGATCGGTTTTGTCTCTTTGTATTCGTGTTTCTCGGAACACGATTGCGGGTATGTATATACGGTTGAGAGGAGCAAAGAAGGAGACACCTCATTAGGGTTTTGACCATTTACTTGATTAAAACAATTATGAGGTGGAGGAAAGTATTTGTTATTTTGATAAATGATAAGTGAGGCATGGCTACTAGTTTTGACTAGACTTTGTTTGACATTATGACTTGGGTTGACCACTTGACTTGGTTTGACTATTTGACCTAGATATTTTGGTGAGATATTTTAACCTAGATATTTTGGTGAGATATTTTGTGCCCTAGATATTTTTGGTGCCATGCTTCTGGTCATGTCAAGGGTGCCATATCATTTATCATTGATCTTTATCATTTGTGAAAATAATTTCTCTCTCTTCAAGTGAACTCTTATGCTAGGTCTCTTCTTCTTCCTCACTACAAAGCCTAAAGGCTCTCATGTGTTGAGAATTCTAGGGTTTCAAGAGACAAACAAATCCATCTTCATACTCTACACACTCTATTCTACTTAGATTAGCAAGCTAAGTATTCTAGTTACCTCGATTAGGAGGTAAGAACTCTTGGTAGGCACTCTCGGGTGGATCGTCATTGACGCGAGGAGGCCGAAGCTCAAGCACGATCCATACTTCCATCGAGGAGCTTAATGAGAGGATCAAAGACCCGAAAGACTTGCTTTCTTTAGGTATACTTTCTATCATAGTATATAGAACCCTTACATGCTAGTTAGGTTTATGGTTAAGATCCGATTTAGGTTTATTCTAGCGCCAAGTTTCGTATCGTTATAAAATTTTTGTTCCGCATTTGGCCACGGAAGTTGGCCGGACCCCTAGTGTAACCCTTCATGGTATCAGAGCCAGCCTATAAACCCTACACTAGCAAGTCTGAACAATATTAAAATAACGAAACTGAAACAAGTCCGTAACATTGAAACCAAACTGCAGTTTCTGTCGATTTTTTAAAGACTTAATTTTTTTTGAACAAGTGCAGAGTGATCCTTAGACTGTGAGATGCACCCAAAACAAAAATGATGCAATTTCACCAAGTTTTGGCCGGCTAAACCCTTCAAAAAACCGGCCTCCTCGGTTTTGTCATAGTGGATTGCGTCGTGTTTTGGTCTGCGTTCTTGTCTCTTGAAGTTTGGGTTTCAGGTGTTGCTAGTTTTTGCCCAAGTTTGATTTTCTGTTGTTTTTCTGTTCGGGTCAATTTGGAGTGTTTCGAAGTCATTATATTTGACACTGTTTAATAGTTTACAGTATATTCAATTTTATCTACGACCATGAATGTCATTCGATCGGTACAACTCGTCTGATTGCTATATGTTCTTTTAGACGAGTTTGCAAATGCGACATTCACGTTGATGTTTTGCGCTTGTGCTGTGATTGTGGTTGGATGGTCGTGGTGGATAGCATGTGGTGTAATGTTAGCGGTACAGTTTAAGATTCATTTGTATATTCATATTGCGGGGCGAGCATCCGACATTTGGACTGTCGTCTTTGCCGGGTTGTATATTATTTTGGGGCACGACCGGGTTGAGGTCGATGTCACCATTCGTACATATTATTTTCATTTTCTGTACTAAGATTACCCCATGGTGGAGTGCACGAATAGCCGGGTTCTAGAAGGCCTATTGAATGATGTTCCGTCCAAATCAGTGCCTAAGACACCATTCGAGATATGGAATGGAAAATAGCCATATCTTAAAAGATTTAAGATATGGGGTTTTCCGGCTTATGTTAAAAAGCATAAACCAGATAAACTAGAGGCACGGTCAGTTTTATGTAAGTTTGTGGGATATTCAAAGAATGGTTATGAATATATGTTCTACCACACCGAGGAACAGAAGGTGTTTGTTACTCAACATGCCGTTTTCTTGGAAACAGAGTTTCTTGCAAAAGAAATTAGTGGTAGCATGGTTGAACTGGAAGAAATTCAGCGACCACAAATTGAAACTGAAGATTTGACAGAACCTCAAGATTCAATAATCTCAGAAGAACCTCTGCTACTCCACAGATCTAGTAGGATTTTTCATCCACCTGAGAGATACTATGGTTCTCTCATAGACGGGGATCGAGAGGATTGCATCTTGGAAGAAGATGATCCTACTAGTTTCAGGCAGGCCATTATCAGTAGGGACTCTGATAAGTAGCTGGATGCTATGCGATCCGAAATGGAGTCCATGTACACCAATAAAGTGTAGACCTTGGATATTGCTCCACCTTGGGTAAAACCCGTTGGATGCAAATGGATCTACAAAAGGAAACTTGATGTAGATGGGCAGGTGGAAACCTATAAGGCTAGACTCGTTGCAAAAGGATTTCGTCAAAGACCAGGTGTGGACTATAATGAAACCTTTTCTCCAGTGGCTATGCTCAAATCCATTCGGATCCTACTTGCTATTGCTGCCTTCCATGACTATGAGATCTGGCAGATGGACGTAAAAACGGCTTTTCTAAACGGAAGTTTGGAAGAGTGTGTTTATATGGATCATCCGGAAGGTTTCGTAGACAGTGGGAGCAACGGGAAGGTGTGCAAGTTGCTTAAATCCATTTATGGATTAAAGCAGGCATCGCGGAGCTGGAACATTTTTTTTGATGAAACAATCAAAGATTTTGACTTCATTAAGAACGAGGATGAGCCTTTTATTTATAAGAAGATTGTATGATGAACTGTCGTGTTTCTAGTCTTGTACGTGGACGGCATTCTTTTGATAGGAAATGACATTCCTATACTACAATCGGTCAAGCTATTCTTATCACAAAGGTTCTCCATAAAGGACCTGGGTGATGCCTCGTACATTTTAGGGATCAAGATCTACAGAGATAGATCTAAGAGATTATTGGGACTGTCGCAGTCCAGGTACATAGAGACCGTACTGAAGAGATTTAGTATGGAAGATTCCAAGCGCGGTAACATACCCGTATTGCATGGAATCACCTTCTCCAAGGAGATGTCTCCCAAGACTGACGAGAAGAGGGTTCGCATGTGCACTATACCCTACGCTTCGGCGGTAGAATCTATAATATATGCGATGCTATGTACAAGGCTAGATATAGCTTATGCGCTAAGCGTGGTGAGCCGGTATCAGTCGAACCCAGGTGAGGACCACTGGACAGCAATAAAGAACATTCTCAAGTATCTGAGAAGGACTAAGGAGATGTTCCTGGTTTACGGTAATGGAGACCTCAGAATTGATTCCTTTACCGACTCAAGCTTCCAGAGTGACAAGGATGACAGCAAGTCTGTCTCGGATTTTGTATTTACCCTCAATGGAGGGGTGGTGTGTTGGAGGAGTTCCAAATAGGACACCGTCACAGACTTGACGATGGAGGCTGAATACATTGCTGCAAGCGATGCCACAAAAGAAGCAGTCTAGATGAAGAAGTTCATAGCTGAACTTCAGGTAGTTCCGTCCATTGTTGATTCGATACCTGTGTATTGTGATAACAATGGGGCTATACCTTTAGAGAAGGAATCACGTTACCATTAGAAATCCAGGCACATCTTAAGGCGGTATCACCTGATCAGGGAGATCATAGATCGCCAAGAGATCGAGCTCCGGAGAGTGGATACAAAAGAGAACACGGCGGATCCATTTACAAAGGCCCTCCCTCAAGCACAGTTCAAGCGACTTTTTGAGATGTTGTACGGTACGCCAGCAGCTGGCCTTAGTGCAGACGTTGGGTATTCGGTACGCCAATTACTAGCCTTTAGTGCAAGTGGGAGAATGTTGGATATATATGCCCTAGAGGCCAGTACTGTATATGTATACATATGGATGCTAGTGATATGTATGTACATGACAATCTTGCTCAGTTTTATAGTATATTATTTGACTTGTCTTTGTCAGGATATGTGTATTTATTTCTATTATTGTTATATCTAGTTTGCACATATTGATAAAGACTCGATACTGTAGTATACTATTATGATTTTTCTTTATCTTAACATGGCATATGTCATACTAGTTATTACATATTGCGGTTACATGTTGATAAACCCCGTAGGATCTTGCTTGACTACCTGCGTTATGATGGCGATCATATTTGTGGGAGCAGGGTTGTCTATAAGCACATCTTTAAATGGTCCCTAATCGCGTGAGTATCGAGACTGGGCATTGATACTCCAGAGTAGACTAGTGTATACGTTTCTAGCCCCGTCGGAGATGGTTGGTCCCGCAGCCATTGGTCTGATACACCTAAGATCATATACAGGTGCTCACTGGGTGTGAGTATACTGGACGGACTCGCCGAGAACTTCCAAATGGTACTATACCTATCGTCAGATGGAAGTTCTCAGGTGATATGTGTACAGGTTAGTCTTTGGACCTGAGATCGGCATTTGCCTCGTTTGTGTTCCCACTGATCTTTGATCACTACCCTACCACGGCTCTACTGAGTCGTGCAAACAGGTTTTGGTTGGGTATAGTCCCGAGCCATATAGAGACAGTGAGCGATTGTTGGGGATTTGTCTCTCCCGGTATTGGGAGTTGATATCTTACAATGATCGATTGGTCAGGACCATAAGACCTTGGCCAAAGCAGTTGGGAATTACTGATAGGTTGATCAGTAGTTTCCCAGATTGCGCCTAAGCCACATCAATATGACTTATCAGGTTGTTAGGGTCTGACGTTCACCACCCCCTAGACCCGGTATGCGATACTCTTTGACGAAGAGACCGGACTGTACGGATATTGTCACGGATAGGCTCAGTAGGAGTTCGGATGAGTTTGCTCATCGGCCTTCCTTTTCGACAGGTACCTGGGTAGCCGTTACGTACAGCTAGTGCCACTGACGTGCTTGTGGTTAAACCCACTGCCAGCATAATGTCGAGTGTTTAGAGTCCCACACAGAGAGTTTCCCTGCACTGGGCAAAAGGTGTAGAGGCCGTATGGTTTTACGGCATGGTTTCGATCACTTACGTACACTTGTGCGCGTATGATGTTCGGGCGGGTAATACTAGTGGGCTTTGGTTTAAGCCGGATCTTAGTATTATATTGATGGATTGGTTTCATCTCTTTGTATTCGTGTTTCTCGGAACACGAATGCGGGTATGTATATACAGATGAGAGGAGCAAAGAAAGAGACACCTTATTAGGGTTTTGACCATTTACTTGATTAAAATAATTATGAGGTGGAGGAAAGTATTTGTTATTTTGATAAATGATAATTGAGGCATGGCTACTAGTTTTGACTACTTGACTTTGTTTGACATTTTGACTTGGCTTAACCACTTGACTTGGTTTGACTATTTGACCTAGATATTTTGGTGAGATATTTTAACCTAGATATTTTGGTGAGATATTTTGTGACCTAGATATTTTTGGTGCCATGCTTGTGGTCATGTCAAGGGTGCCATCTTATTTATCATTGATCTTTATCATTTGTGAAAATAATTTCTCTCTCCTCAAGTGAGCTCTCATGTTAGCTCTCTTCTTCTTCCTTACTACAAACCCTAAAAGCTCTCATATGTTGAGAATCCTTGGGTTTCAAGAGACAAACAAATCCATCTTCATACTCTACACACTCTAGTCTACTTAGATTAGCAAGCTAAGTATTCTAGTTACCTCAATTAGGAGGTAGGAGATCTTGGTAGGCACTCTCGAGTAGATCGTCATTGACGCGAGGAGGCCGAAGCTCAAGCACGATCCATACTTCCGTTGAGTAGCTTAAGGAGAGGATCAAAGACCCGAAGGACTTGGTTTCTTTAGGTTTAATTTCTATCATAGTAGATAGAACCTTTACATGCTAGTTAGGTTTATGGTTAAGATCCGGTTTAGGTTTATTCTAGCGCCAAGTTTTGTATCGTTAAAAAAATTTTGTTCTGCATTTGGCCACGGAAGTTGGCCGGGACGCTAGCGTAACTGTTCAGCCTCCAAGTGCTTCAGGACCGCACCCAACTACCACCTGCTTGCACGACTCCTTTGAGCCGCGGTAGGGTAGTAATCAAAGCACAGTGGGAACACACTTAAAGCGAAGCAGCAGTGTCAAATCGAAGGAATAAGCTGTACTCATGTCACCTAGGAACTGCTACCCGACGACAGGTATAATACCCACTAACAATTCCCGACGAGTCCTGTCCAGTGTACTCATAATCTAATGAGTACCTGCATATTATCTCCAGTACGACGTACTAATGGCTGTGGGACAGACCATCTCCCCTGCTGGGATGAGAAGCGTATACACTAGTCTACTGTAGAGTATCGATGCTCCGTCTAGATAATCCTACGACTAGAGACCTGTATAGGATGTGCTTATAGATTACCCAGCCCCCACTAGTGTGACTGCCATCACAACGCTGGTAATCAAGAAAAGATCCTAAGGGCTCTACCAATATGTATAAGCGATATGCTAAAAGAAACACATGCACATATTGAGGCAGAAACAAACCAGATAACATACTACCATTTTGATCAAGACTGTTACTATATCTGTGTATATCCTAAGCTCCCATTAAATAATATACAATCCAGTATGATACAATAATGGCCTCTAGGGTATATATCACTAACAAAATTGACCTGCATGGTAGGGTTCCATGCAGCACTGACCTGCATAGGCCGCCAACAAAACCTGTCACATCCCACTTCCTGGTGTACGGGCGAGGGGGCGCGACTGGCCCGCTACGTATTTACTCAGAAGTAAACACGCTAAGCGTATCTAAGCAATATAAAGTAAAATTTACAAAAGAGACATGAATATACATGAACATCAACTTTTATTTATTCAACATTTCTTTACAATACAACTGGAAATATAAATACGAGTCTGGAATGCAATGCCTAAACAATGGCATGAACTAAAATAAAATGAGTACAAGTAAAGTCAATGCTCAGAGTCTTCTGTGAACTACTCCAAGTGCTCCTGGCTGGTCTCGAATTCCTCAGAGTCGGGTCCTCCTGACAACATTCCAAAGAGAAAGAGAAATAGGAATGTCGTCAGCGAACAATCGCACGGTAAGTCCCAAAGAAAGAAGGAGAAGAATAGACAGAGAATAGAACATGTGAAGTAGATAATGTTATATTTGTTATATTAACGTAGTTGTTGTAGCTTGGTACAGAATATGCCAGTGTATACGAGAGGAGTCCAACTTACACCATGGACTTTGGTAACCCGTAGTACAAGGCTCCATCGATAATACCACGGAATAACGACATGTATGAAATTACGTCTTTTAGTGACCACCTCGTGCCACCTTTAACGTGTTTCGTACCAGTCTACCCCTTTATAAACCCTATAATGTTTATTGAATTGATTGTATTGATTGTACTGATTGTATTGTCTTGTAGTAAATGGAAGACTTGCCGAAACCATGATATCAGTAAACGGAATGGATATAAATGGATAGTCATGTAATCAGAGTATATCCATGGTTCGGTTCAGTCATGTTCATGTTGATATGGATTGTATTATGGTATTCATGGATTTATGTTGTATTGCAGTTATATTTGAATTGAATTCAAGCCAGATTGATTGCATATTTGAACATGACTCGAACTGAGTCAGACTTTTTAAAAAGAAATTGAAGTCCTGATTTATGTTTTGATGTTATCGGTAACTGCTGCACATGGACGGCAGGATTTGTGTATTTTTCCAAAACAATTACCGTGTTGATAACACCGTTGTAAGGTTGTCTATCTTAGATAGACAAGCACCCATATTCTCCGGCTCTCTGAGGCTCAAGAGAACTAGTCCCGCTTAAACCTATGTTTACTAGGGTCCTTATTGTAAATTAATATAAGTTGAGGGGGTTTATGTAAAAATAGTTTGATATATTTTCAAAATACACCTCACGTATTTAATTATCATCTTTAGGGTTTTCATAGATATATATTTTATAAAAGTGAAACTTTCTAGTGAGTAGAACCTAGTTTTCATTGTATATGGTACTTTAATGAAATATTGGAATTTGCATTGAATTGATATGGTAGTTTCATGTAATTGTGATTCCTTTGCCTTAGAAAACATAGAATATTTATATAATATATTTAAAATAGATCTTTTGATAATATCCATATATATATATTTAATAAAAATAAATTTTATTTATTTTGTATAAATCTCATTTTCTTAAAAAAAATGCATTAGAAATTCCATCGAGATCGAATGCTCTTTGCGGAGGCCTGCATCTCACTCTACTAGGCCCAAGGATATGCGATAACCCGCACCATCCCGATCGGGGTTCTCTAAAATAGGTTGTAAAGGTGTATTTGCAATGAATTAATTAACACTCTTTTTAAAGAAAACGGTTTTTAATCGTTTAAGGTATTTGTTCGTAATAGCGTATTTTACCATAATCTAGAATCCTAAAATTCATCGTGCTATGTCAAAAATGTGTGTTGTGATGAGGTAGGTCATTACCTCGTGAGTTTTCTAATGGTAATACGGTTAAAAGTGGATTACCATATCTATTGTAAACATGATGGTATTTTACTGTAAAAGTAAAATAGAAATTGCAAAATGAATTATTTTGAGATGAAACTTGTTCTAATGTGTTTATTTATGTTTGTTAAACACTAAAAATAGCTATAAAAAAGAATTGAACATGCAAAGAAGGAAGGAGATATACCTATAGAATGGTAGTACAAGAAAATTCTGCTCAAGAAGTGTGTGTGGAAGCATCAAGGTTTTGTAGAGGCTCTAGCTTGATGATGTGCACAACTTTGAGGAGAAGGTCAAGCTTTTATTCTTTGGATGTGATGAACACTTAGAATTAATTTTGTTTGGAGGTTGAATAAACATATGGTTCAGTTTGAGGAAGGCTTAAGAATTTCTAAGTGTTGTGTTGTGTAGAGAGAGTATGAGCTGGAGGGTTATGAGATGGAGGTGGCATAGTGGAAGGAGGAGGTGGAGGATTTATGAAGTGGTTGTGTGAGTGTTTAAACATGAGGTGGAGAGATGCGAGCATGGTGAGGGTGTGTTGAGGGTGAGGGTCTAGCCTAGGTTAAGATATATCAATCATTAAAAGAATTATCAAAATATCAAAACCCTTCATGTTACAAATTAAATCCATTTTACAATTTAAATCCATGTAAAATAAAAGAAACACAATACTTTTTATAACACTTAAATACCATTATCTTATAATAAAATCTCATGTCATGTTTAGAACAATCAAAATATCATTTTTATGATATCACACATTTTCTTTATATTTATCAAAATAATTACATTTTTTCGGATATAATTCCGATATCCAATTTCATAAGCGATATCATTTTAGTAAACTTATTAAATTCATATTAAAAATTACAAATTAATATTTACAATTTTTCCAAAATGTTACAATCTCTCATCCTTAAAGAAATTCGGTCCTCGAAGTTAAATTAAACCCCCTTCTTAAAACATTTTTCTTAATCCAATAAACTCATTTCAAAACAATTTTCCGAGTTCCAAAATTTTAAAACATATAGTCTGCTCAATATAAGGGAACTCCAATGTCCCACATGAACTAAAACGTATCATAATGAAACAGTGTGCATGAAAACTCAAAGGATATAAATTCACATAACTGTAACTCTAGCGGTTGTTATGAGAATTGCATCAGTTATGATACAGAATACCAAATACGAAAATCGTTGTATATACCAAGTACAAAATCAATGCCATAGTCGTAGTGAAATATCGGTGCACACGACCAAGCGAAATATAGAAATCAAATCTATAACATATCCTATCAAGTGCAAAGCACGAAAACGAAATCAACCCTAACGGTTTTCATGCAAATCTCAAACCACATGTCATAGTGTGCATGATAACAATATAGCGCTAAGTGCAACAGGCGTGCATGAAACGATATCCACTGCATCATCTGTGCATGGAACAAAAGTGTACAAAATAGTATCAAGTGCATCGGGATGCACAAAATCAAATTCAAGTGCATCAGGGTGCACAAAATAAATCTCAAGTGCATCGGGGTGCACAAAATCAAAATCAAGTGCATTTGGGTGCACAAAGAAAACATCAAGTGCATCAGGATGCACAAAATCAAAATCAAGCGCATCAGGGTGCACAAAATATCAAAACGTGCAACTGGTGTGCACGAAACCTTACTGAATATACCTAGAGTGTATATATATATATATATATATATATATATATATATATATATATACAATCTCTTTGTCCTGTGTAACTGATACGCACAAAATATCATTCTAGGGAACCTGGTGCGCACAAAACACAATCAAAGTGCAATTATTATGGACGAAAATCTCAACAAGTGCACCTGGTGTGCACAAAACGTTTATGTGACCCTCAAATCCTCAAAATACATAAATCAAAATAGCAGACGTTCAATTGTCCCCTTTTTAACTTTAAAAAAAATTATATCTTCATATCATACAAACGTAAATTGAAAACAATGACATCGAAGTGTATTTTCCTAAATGTCAAAAGGTGCTTATACACCCGAAACTGGCATAGCAAGGATTTTTACTTGCCGTCTGCCACGGTCTAACGTTCTCTGTCTCTAAATTCAGGTTCTTCTTATGATTCTCTAATGCAATGGCCTCTTTATACAATCGTCCGGTGAGAAGTAATGACACCACCAGTCCTACTGCTGATACCTCTTACCACATCTCCTTGGCCAATAGTCCAGTCTCTCGCAACTCAACATGTTGATGACAGAAATCTCTAACCTCTGTGTGTGCGCCAACAACTGATCCTCGGTCAAATCTTACTTATCATCAATTTCTGGAACGAACCCATCAAGTTTCCTGCTGATCTCAGCTATCCTGCCTGCCCGGAACTAGCACTCATTTCTGAATCCACCTTCTTTTTCATATCAACTGCCATTTCCTTAAAATTTTCCTTTGAAAGTTTGGTCGTACGCGACTTTGCATCTGCGTCAAATCTTCAATATCGGCGGTGAAGAACAACTGTCCACTGAAACTTTGCACCAATCTCCTGTTCCATTACTCTCCAATTATCAATCAATTAAGGAGAATATCGCGCTAGTTACGCGAACTACAAGTCATACTTGGTTATGGCCAAGCCCGAAGCCTTACAAAACTTCCAAAAACACGAATTCAGCACCTCGGATACTCTATAAGAGAATCTGGCTAAGCTCACCTTCAAAAACTCGTCCCAATTTGACAGAGGAAAACTTACTACTCGATCTCTTTCTCGAGCGACTTGCACCAGATCTGAGCAAGACCCATCGGAAGAAGCTAATCAATTTCACCGATCTCGTATTGGAGCACCACAATGGATTGAATATCCTAGTCATCCCACGTCTGAATGACTATGTATCCTCTGTTTCATCTATACTTGTAACCATTGACAACTTTTAACTTCAAGAATTCTGGAAGCAACACCTCGATAACCTCAGCTATGATTGGTACCGCTGTCTGAACAGCACCCAACACCACGATCTTCGGAGAAGGAAAAGCATCACGTCTCAAGTCCGGCTGATCTCCAGCAATGACTAGACCATCTAGTGCGGATCCTAAAGAAACTTGCCTCAACGTTAGAACTCGATCGAATATGAACGAACAACATGTTTCTATATCACCGGAACATCACCCTTGTCAGTCCTTGTCCCAGACAAGCCTGTCCTGACCGTCTCTCTAACCACAGCCCTTTTGGCTCATGTAAACATGGTGACCTAAACAATCAACATGCATTGACGAGAATAGATCAACGGAACGAATAGAAGAAAGGTCTCAAGATATAAATCCTAAGGTAACTTAGGCGGAGTATCATATCGTAAATATGCCGCGAAACATATGTACGGTACGTCACTCTACTTAGTACCTACTCCATCAACTAAGGTCATCCTATATAACGAAAGTTCGGGTATAAGACCCCCAAAGTCAAGTCTAAGTCCTATAAGGTAAAGCCTAGGTAACAAAAGTGTATGCCTAGACCTCATATGGTCAAACCTATATTCGAACAAAGGTTAAACCAAACGCTCTGATACCAACTTTGTCACGAACCGAATGTGGCACGTGACCGGCACTTAAATCACGTAACATCTAAAAACATCGACGTGGTTCAAGTAAGCCGAAACCCGGAATCTAAACCCTTTTCGAAAATATTGGAGGAGAAGATTAAAATAGTCATCAGATGGAATTAATTTAAAATAAACATTTAAGTTTAACTAAGTATGTTTGAAAAGCATCTATGATGTTTTGAAATTCGACAGCACCTCCTTTGTAATTTGAATAAAACCCGATACAACATAACAATAAAATATCATCCCAACGGGAACTAGCTTCCATGCACAAACGGCGGAGCAACCAAGCAAACACTATACGACCCACAAAGGCGAAGAAAAGAAAAGTGAAACAAAATCAACTTTAAAAAAAGGTCGACTCCAATGAGTACGACGCCCACAACACACAATTCTAAGTATCACTTCTAAGTCCACAATATACCACTTCTAAATTGATGGAGTTTTACTAGATACAAGAATATATGAATAAACAAATGTGAGTACGATACAACAGTAACCCACTTACCCAAAGCAATCATCGAAAGGAATGTGTGCCCAAACCGCTGATAATCCAAGCGGTAAAACCTGCAAGAAACTGTGGCACAACGGGGTGAGTTGCCAACTCAGTGAATAAAAGTAGTGGAAATCGAAATGCACAACGATACCTAGGTCATAAATATAATACTATCATATTCTGTACTAATATAATATATGATATGCATATGTATCGTAAATGCAACACTATCTATCATGCGATCTCAAAGTAGAACATATCAAATGCAAATGACATGTATCTAGGTTTAAGCCCAAAGGTAGCCGAAATATATATATATATATATATATATATATATATATATATATATATATATATATATATATATATATATATATAACTCTTCTTTAAAATAGCCGCGGAATAGATATGTTACGGCATAAAAGCAGACGTGATAGTATGAAATATAATAGGTATCTTATTTAAGATATATGTCCTGCTGTTTTGGTAAAGAATGTTAAGAGGTTTACAATTTCAAGATCCCAGTGTCAAATCAGACATGTCAAAATTATGAGACTATAGCTCGTTTTTTAATTCCTTTTTATGTACAATAACCCGTAAAGAGATATACCGATACTTTCCCCCGGATCAGTCCTGGTCGGCTACAAAACTATATATAACTGTGTACCTCATGATAGCAACATATCGATATATATATGTATGTCCAGTATCGACACCCAAAATCAGAAATCCCTCATGTCCATCACCGACACGCAAATCCCCATATCTCTCGTGTCCATCACCAACACGCAAATGCAGATACCGTTGACACCATCACAACAGATGATCGCCACCCGATATCCCTGGTCCCAGTCGGTATCCCCTGGATATCCGTCGTGCCCAAATCGAACCCCGATCAGTATCCCCTGGATATCTGCCGTGCTTATCTCTATCTCCGGTATCGAGTATCCTCGCTAGGCTCCCCGCCTCACATGCGGCTATCCTTCCCCTCGGTCTCGACCGGGTCCACCATGTATCCGACTGTATACTCCTCCACTCAGTCCGGATAAGTAATAAGTCCGTAACCGTATATCTCTCCCACTCGGTCCGGAATAAAGACAATAAAAAAACATCAAGCTCATGGTGGACGTCAACTCATCATATCCAGAAATATCAAGTAAAGAATGAGAATACTTGCATAGATCATTCTGATGATATATTATATATATACATATATAAAAGTGTCCCATACCACTGATATATATCATCAAGAGTAAAACATCCAGAAAACCCATAAGAATTAAATACGAACATCCATAGTACTGGTATTCGCAATACGCAACAGGTAATAAAGGAAGACAACGTAAATAAATTATACAGGCACAAAGATATCAATTCTACTGTGTCATGGCACTACTAATGATATGTAGTGTAACATACGCGTCTGTACTCGTGCAGCATGGCAATCATTAGTATTTGTGCAAGTGTTCTAAAAGTGTAATGGCCTACTTATATCAATATCTATATACGCATTACATAACATAACGGTCCTACAGTTACATGGCCGTACCATTGAGGTGTAGTGTAACATATGTGTACGTGCTTGTGTAGTATGGTACTCATTGGTAGTTTTGCAGTGTTCTATCAGAGTGTTCGTATTACGGAAACGTATAATATCGATAATTATAACGCGAACATGTAAAGTAAATCTAAGCGTAACTAATAAATGTAACTACTTTCTATGAGCTATACCATTATCTTTGAACATGAAACGAAACGTTGGTTTTTAAATTAGGAAGCTGCCTTGGGTTGAAAATGGATATTTGTTTTGGAAATTGGTATCGTATTCTTGTCTTTTATTATCAAAAAGGGAAACGAATCATTAGTTTTTAAAAGAGTATAGCTCACTCAAGTATTACGTTCTAAAATGAAATAACACATTATTTTACAAGTCTAAAGGAAACTTGGCCGTTATTCGGCATATGAATCTCATCATCACTAATACGGTATAATTTCTCGTACAATACCTCACATTATCACTATATCTAAATCATCTCTAGTACGAAATTATCCTTCGTACCAATTTACCAAACCATAAATAGACTACATGCAAAAGAATATAATGCTCGATGCAAATTAACTCCAACATCAATATCTTAAATAAATACTAAAACTAACTATATATCATACTACTATTTATAAGGTTGCGGGGGTGTTATACGCCATCCACTCGACTCCCCCGTAAATGTAAATCTACTCACTAACTTGTCGAGCTCGTCGAATCCACGATTGCTATATCCGTCAACTCGATCTCGAAATCCTTCGCGATCGTACCTATAATCGTAGTTATGAAATATCGGCGTAAATATCATATCGAAATCAAAATAATGAGTTAAGCATCTTTAGGTTAGAACCTACAGCTCACTTACCCCAAAAACAAACAAACGCCCATGAAATTAACCTATGAACGTCAATGTTTCAGTCGCAGTACAAAAATATGAAAAACCCGTATCGGAATATCGGAAACTTGATAAAACCCTTACTAAAACATTCCCAGATTTCATTATATGAATACTGGGACAAATCAAACAATACAGTAACTCATAAAATACCAAACTAAAGCTACAGAAGAAAAACCAACACCAAATACCCCCAATGACCTGGCGACATAGGACAATTTGGGGTTCTCGCCGGTCCAAAATTGGAGATGGGGTCTCGGGCTTTTGGTGAAGTCTCCTAATGATCTCATTATACTTATGGTATTGTTAGTTTTCCGAGTGATTACACCTAGTGGTTCCAAATTCAAATTCAGTAGGCTAAATATCACAAAACAAACTGTTTTTCTATACTACACACTAAAAATAGCTATCAAACAGAATTGAACATGCAAAGAAAGAAGGAGATATACCTATAAAGTGGTAGTACAAGAAAATCCTGCTCAAGAAGTGTGTGTGGAAGCATCAAGGTTTTGTAGAGGCTCTAGCTTGATGATGTGCACAACTTTGAGGAGAAGGTCAAGGTTTTACTCTTTGGATGTGATGAACACTTAGAATGATTTTTGTTTGGAGCTTGAATAAACATATAGTTCAGGGAGGCTTATGAATTTCTAAGTATTGTGTCGTGTTGAGAGAGCATGAGGTGGAAGGTTATGAGGTGGAGGGGGCATGGTGGAAGGAGGAGGTGGAGGATTTGTGAAGTGGTTGTGTGAGTGTTTAAACATGAGGTGGAGAGATGTGAGCATGGTGAGGGTGTGTTGAGGGTGAGGGTCTAACCTAGGTTAAGATATATCAATCATTAAAAGAATTATCAAAATATCAAAACCCTTCATGTTACAAATTAAATCCATTTTACAATTTAAATACATGTAAAATAAAAGAAACACAATACTTTTTATAACACTTAAATACCATTATCTTATAATAACATCTCATGTCATATTTAGAACAATCAAAATACCATTTTTACGATATCACACACTTTCTTCATATTTATCAAAATAATTAAATTTTTTCGGATATAATTCCGATATCCAATTTCATAAGCGATATCATTTTAGTAAACTTATTAAATTCATATTAAAATTATAATTTAATATTTACAATTTTTCCAAAATGTTACAGATTCAGGCTAGACGATTCCAACATGGCTTAGACCTGGAGATTCAGACGGCATTAGCCACAGGCGAACTCATGAACTCGCCCTGAAGGAAGCACGTCGTTACGAAGCTATGGTCAAGAAGAAGGGTAAACCCCAAACATCCGGAATCAAACGCCCTGCTACGAAAATGACAGGAGGAGCCTCTTCTAGGCCTACTTTTGCATCTAAGAGGCCAGGAGGATTATTTAACCGGTCTAGTCTAGATTTCTGTTTCTACTGCAAGAGAACTGGACACTTGGCGAAAAATTGCAGGCATGAAAATGGCCTGTGTTTGATTTGTGGCGCATCTACTCACGCGATAGGAGCATGCCCATATCGTATTAATATAGCACCAGCACCCAGACCGGTAATTACAGCTCCGCAGAGGCCAGCCATTCAGGCTTTTGCACCTCACCTAGCTCTTCCTGCACCAGCTCCACTTGGACCACCTACACAGCCTCATCATCAATTCTACCAGACACAGAGAAACGTGCCCTAAGGACAGGGGAATTTGCCTCCGGCAAGGAGGAATGTACCGAGACAATAGGCTTTTACAATGATGGTCAAGGAGGCCGAAGCCACAGGACATGTGATCACCGATAAATTCCCCCAACCTTTCAATTCTTGTGCATCGTTATACTTTTCATATATCTAAACACGATGTCACACAACTTAGGTACTATACTGGTAGCCACCTTTCCTGCACTCGCACTTTTTAACACTGGAGCTTCACTCTGCTTCATGTCCCAATGATTCGTGAGAATGTACGCGATTCCCGTGAAGCCACTCATTTCAAACTGGAATGTCAGTTCCGGAAATGGAGTCTTGAAGGCAACTTTGGGGTATGATCAGTGCCCAGTTGCTGTTTGCGATCGAGAATTCTACGCAAATTTCAAAGTACTGGACATACCAAATGTTGTGTTGGCTGGAAGTATTCTATGCTACTATTGCCATCAAAAGAGGGTAGTATTTGAGATACTAGATCACCCAGTCTTCTTTTTCAAAAGTGGAGATAAAACCTTGGAGCCAGAAAGATACCGTGCTAAACTGAAGAAGAAAAGCCTGAAATAGTTCGAGAGTTTGAGGATGTGTTCCCTGAAGACATATCAGGTTTGCGTCCCGATCGAGCTCTTGAATTTAGTATTTATTTACAACCTGGTGCACAACATGTAATCAAAGCTCCATACCGATTAAGTCTGGAGGGATTAAAGGAGATCCGCATTCTGTTAGAAGAACTACTGAAGAAAGGTTGGATTCGACCCAGTACTTCAAGTTGCAGATCTTCGGTATTACTCGGGAAGAAGAAGGAAGGTTCCTACAGGATGTGTATGGATTATCAAGCTCTGAACGAAGTGACGATTAAGAACAAGAATCCACAACCACGCATCGATGACCTTTTCGATTAGTTAAGTGGGTCTTGTGTCTTTTCAAAACTAGATCTTCGTTCAGATTACCATCAGGTGAAGGTCAAAAAGTCCGACATTCCGAAGACGGCGTTTAGGACTCGTTATGGTCATTATGAATATCTCGTAATGCCATTTGGAGTGACCAATACACCTGCCATCTTTATGAACTTGATGAACCAAGTTTTCAAAGAGTACTTAGACATGTTTGTTGTTATATTCATCGACGACATCCTGATATATTAAAAAAATCGGAAAGAGCACGCTGATCACTTACGGATTTTCCTAGAGACATTAAGACAATATCAGCTCTACGCCAAGTCAGCTCTACGCCAAGTACAGCAAGTGTGATTTTTAGTTAGATCAAGTCGTATTTCTCGGACAAATCGTTTCAGACGAAGGAATCTCTGTAGATCTAGCTAAGGTGTCAACTATCTGTGAGTGGCCGATATCAAAGATGATGAAAGATATATGAAGTTTCTTAGGATTAGCAGGATACTACCGACGATTCATAGAATGATTCTCAAAGATCGCAGCACCCTGACCAAGCTCACACGTAAAGACGAAGCATTCGTATGGTCAGAAGCATATGAAAAGGCTTTTGTAGAACTCAGGTCGAGGTTAACCTCTGTACCTATTCTTGTAATAACGGATCAATCTGGCGGATTCTTTGTACATTGTGATGCGTCTGGTAAAAGATGAGGATGTGTTCTACACCAGCATGGAAAAGTTATGGCTTTTGCATCAAGACAGTTAAACGTCCATGAACACAACTATCCAATACATGATCGAGAATTGGCAGCCGTCATCTTTACACTCAAGATTTGGCACCACTATATTTTGGGAGAACGAGTGGATATATACACTGACCATAAAAATCTTAAGTATGTATTTATTCAAAAGGAACTCAACATGCGGTAGAGAAGATGGCTAGAACTCATAGCGGACTTCAACATCAACCTACAGTATCATCCTGGAAAGGTGAACATAGTTTCCGATGCACTTAGTCGCCAGCCATTAGCAATGAACCTCACCGCTCAGTGGAGACTATAACAAGAACTGCATGGATTGGAGATTGAAGTAGTTGTGCCAGGTAACGCTTCATCTTTAATGAACTTACCACTCTTGTAAATCAGATCAAGGAAACTCAAGCAAATAATACCAAGCTACAAATGATCCAAGAACAAGTAGAAAGTAGACTTCGAACTGACTTCATCATCCACGAAGATGGATCCTTGCGATATGGAAACCGTTTATGTGTACTAGTCGGCCCTATTCGAGAAAAGTTGATGAAAGAAGCTCACAGCTCTCCGTATTCGGTACACCCAGGTGGTATGAAGATGTACAAGGATCTACGGCAACACTACAGGTGGCATAGAATGAAGAGCGAAGTAGCAAGGAGCGTAGCCGAGTGTTTGGTATGTCAACAAGTGAAGGCTGGACATCATAAAACTGCTGGTCTACTTCAGCCATTACCAATTCCAGAATGGAAATGGCAGTACATTACCATGGACTTCGTGACTGATCTCCCTGCAGCACGAACGATAACGATGCAATTTGGGTTATTGTGGATCGACTCACCAAGACGGCTCACTTTATTTCATTTCGAGTTGGCCAGTCAACCGAGATGTTAGCAAAGAAGTACATGGAGGTTAGCATAAATCTAAAGTAAGATTTAAACCTTAAAGATATACCATACTTGATACTGATAAACTTATGCAAGAGATCTTAAGATTACATGGAATACCTGTTTGCATCGTCTCCGATCGTGATACAAGATTTCGATCACAGTTTTGGTAGAGTCTACAAGCTAGCTGGGAACGAGTTTGAATTTCAGCACAGCATATCATTCACAAACAGACGGATAGTCCAAGCGAACAATTCCAATTCTGGAAGACATGCTAAGAGCCTGTATGCTAGACTTTGGAAGTTCGTGGGTTGATCACCTTCACCTTATGGAGTTTTCATACTACAACTGCTATCAGGCAAGCATTGGTATGTCACCATTCGTAGCACTCTACGGACGGAAGTGTCGTTCCCCACTGAGTTGGGACGACATTAGAGATTGTGAACTCCTTGGAGCAGAGATGATCGTGGCAACTGTAGATGTGGTTCACACGATTAGGGAAAGGATGCACATAGCCCAAGATCAACAGAAGCATTAGGCAGATGCTAAGCATCGACATCTGGAGTTCCAACTTGGAGACCACGTATTCCTGAAGATCTCTCCAAACAGAGGAGTGATACGTTTTGGCAAAAGGGGTAAGTTAAGTCCAAGATATATAGGACCGTTCGACATACTCGAACGAGTTGGAGAAATAGCATATCGTTTAGCACTACCATCCTCATTAGAAGGAGTGCACAACTGTTCCACATATCCCAGCTACGACGATATGTGAGAGACCCTAGCCACATACTTGATCACTCAGAGTTTATAGTATAAACCGACCTAACCTGCGGGCAACAACCAGTTGAGATCCTGGACCGAAAGGTGAAAACATTATGAAATAAGGAGGTAAACTTGGTCCGAGTGATGTGACAAAAGATTTGCCAGGAGAATCAACTTGGGAAAGAGAAGAAGATATGCGTACACGATACCCTCAGCTATTCGAAGATTAGTCCCTATGTAATTGTAAATTTCGAGGACGAAATTTTTGTAAGGAGGGTAGAATGTAACGACTCTAAGATTAGTGTACAAAAATTTCTTGTTATTATACAGAAAAGGGTATTACAGCCTGTGTAAGAGTTATAACTTAAATTTGTTTAATAAAATCAAGAAGCAACTTGTAGCTCATTGGTAAAGCCTCTATATTGTTGCGACATAGCATGTGTGTTCGAATCCCATTAGACCCAATTATTTTTTAGATTTTTCTTTTTAATTTTTCGGAAACCCAAGAGTTGCACATGCAATACACGGAGAAATAAAAAGTTTCAGAAAAATCAAACAGGCGTAATGAGGTTTACACACCCAACTTGACATGTGGCACAAATCTCGAGACGGATCAACAAGATCCGATCGCCCATTCTTTCTAAAGGGCCAGCGCCGACGGTTAGGATAGCCCAAAATCCCCCGCCCCCCTGCTTTGCACACTCGTCTCTTCGACTCCTCTTAACTCCCCTGCACTGTTTGATTTTCCTGCAATCAAACAGAGACTCTTCAATTCACCATTCAACACCTTTTTCATGCATTTTAATCCAAAATTTTAATTCCTAAACCTTAATTCTTGACTATAAATACCACCCCATACCGTAACACCCCTCTATTCTGAAAATTTCTAGCAAAATCAAATCAAAAGTTCCTAAGTGCAAGTGGAGTCAAGTGGAGTTAGTAACCAAGCTCCTGCCATCAAAGACCGAAGCTGTTTTTGGAGCTTCTGCGACGCCATGAAGCCACCTCCCTTCTCGATATTATAAAGCTGTAAGTCACTCCCATCTCTTCTTCATTTCATTTCAAATCATCTCCTAAAAATATATTGGTAAAATGGAGTTACCTCTGATACATTTCTTTTTAAACTTGGAACTCCATTTTCCTTAATACATAGTTCAAACTAACTTTACCACCCTACTTGTAACTTCGAATTCAATCGTTTAGCTTTGAGTTTAACCAAAATTATCATGTGAAACTATCATAAAATGAATCTTTTCATTAAAATACCAAGAACTTTAGTATCACTCTCTTATCGATAATTAGTTTAAATACCTTTAGAAATACTTTATGGGGTAACGACCTATCCCACACGCACAGTATGGTTTCATAGCATGGTACTCTAAACATATAACTATTTTAAAGAATAAGCTTTTCATTAAAATACTACATCTTTTCAAAACGAGTTTCTTTAAATCAGTATTTTGTAATCCTTGGAAAATACCCCTCTACAACCTTCGTCATGGGACTCCCTAATGGATGGTGCAGATTATCATACATTCTTGGGATAGTAGAGCGAGATGCAGAACTCCTCACAGAGTATTTGATCTCGAAATAAAATAAAATATGGTTTTTAAGAAATGCGACTTTTCTAAACAAAACTAATTTTTGAAAAATTATATAAAAAAAATATGAATCCGTATTTTCAATAACAATATGTTATGAAACTATATTTTTAAAATGAAAGATTAAAATTTTAATAAAATACCATCAAGTTACCAAAAGGGCTAGTTTTCAATAAAATACCATAAACTTTTAAAAACTAAGTTTTTATCATGAAAATACCACAATAATTAAAATACATGCCCATACAAACCCTAAATCTTGTAAATCACCCTGGAGATTATTTTTAAAACAATATTAACATATTTTTCATAAACCCCCTCTAGATATGCAAACAATACTTTAAGAACTATAGAATTAACATAGGCTTAAGCGGTATCATTTCTCTTAAGCCCCAGGGAGCCGGAGAAAGTGAGTGCTTGCTTATTCAGGTTAGATAAGTTAACGGAGTTATCAATGGCAATTGTCTTGGAAAAAGACACAAATACTGCCGTCCATGTGCAGTAGTTGCCGATTACTCCCGAATCTAAGATTTTCAAGAGTTAAATCCGTTCACAAGTTTCTGACTCAATCTGAGTCCAAACTCAAACCAGAATCCAAAAATAAAACACGAACTTATATACTTGATCATGAACTTGAATACTCTAATTCAAATATCAAACTCAAACTTGCATACTTGACTTGACTTGACCGAACCATGGTTATAACTTGACATGAGTATCTGAACACATGCTTACATCTTGAACATGAACCTGTACATTTTATATCCATGGATTCAGCCAAAACCAATAATATTAATCTGTACAATACAATACACAGGGATAAAGGGGTGGATTGGTACGGAACGTATATCGTGGCATGAGAGGTCACTTTAAAAGACACCTACATGAATTTACATGCCGTTGTCCCGTGGGTTATGACAGGGCTTTGTACTACATGTTACCATAGTCCACGGGATAAGATGGACTCCTCTCGTATACGTGAAAACCTTCTTTATTAAACTACAAATAACCAGGTTAGAATAACTATCCTATACTAGTGAATGATCATATACAATTTTACCTGTCCTTTATTCATTTGGTTTCTATTCACATTATATACTATCTTCTCTTACTTCTTTTGGGACTTACCGAACGCTAGTTCACTGACGGCATTACTTTCTGTTTCTTTCTTTGGAATGTTCATCAGGAGGACCGGACTCTGAAGACATAGAGCTGAGCCAGGAGGACTTGGACCAATTTGCAGCTCAGCCTGACTACTAGTTCTTCCTGCACTTACGTTCAGTATGCCATTGTTTAGGCATTTGCTTTTATTACTGTATATTTTATTATCATATAGTTATATGTAAAGTTGAATGTAAATAAAGTTGTTGTTTCATTTTATTACTCTTGTCATTCTTGTTCATTGTTATATTGCTTAATTACGCTTAATGTATTTGTTTCATAGTAAATACATTGCGAGTTTTCCACGTCACTGTTTCCATCTATTGGGAAGCGGGGTATGACAGACACTTTGCTAGGCGTCCGTCCGTCCACGAGTTCGCTGTGGCCCAGACGTGAACAGATGCGGCCGTTGCGTCGCAGGAGGATATTCGTCGGCTCCAAGATCGGGTGGAGTAGCAGAATGTGCGGGTGGATATGCTTGAGGCGCTGATTAAGGAGCTGAGGCGGTCAAACATGGAGGCCATCAGGCAGGCCATACGAGATAAGTTTGGGAGTATGTTTAGATCACGAGACGATAGAGCTGGATCGTCCCAACGACCATCGATTACTGATTTTTTGATACACACATTTGATCTGATTCTAATTATATTATTTCTTGATTGTTATAATTGCGTAAGATTTGACCATATTATTATTATCTATTGTTGGTTGTAATTGAAAGTAGCGAGCGTAGGGCACGTAGATTTTTGTTTAAAAAAATTGATAATATATTTGGTCACGGTTTTAACTATAGCTATAGGATATAGTCACGGTTACCTTCTAGTAGCAAGTAAGCTTCACTTTGATTTTCCCTTATAATCACGGTTTAAATCGTGACTATAGGGTCTATATAGTCATGGTTACCTGCTATAGCATGTATCTTACATTATGGTTTAACCTTTTGGTCACGGTTTAAACCGTGACCATAAAGTAGTCATGGTTATAACCGTGACCATATATATGGACCCCACAAAGATTTCATTTAGTTGCTTAAACTGTTTTTGGTAATGCCACGTATAAGGTCACGGTCTTAACCGTGACGAAAAAGAGATATAGTCACGGTTAAAGGAGTGACTAGGTTTCTCATAATGGAGTTTTAGGCGACGGGTGTGTCAAGGTTTTAGCCATGACCAAAAGTGTTTTTGGTCAAGGTTAAAACCGTGACCAAAACCATACTCTGTAGTAGTGTATACAATGTTATGAAATAAACAATAGTAAACACATGTATGTATGTATATATATATATATATATATATATATATATATATATATATATATATATATATATATATATATATTGTATAATATCATTAAAACTAAATAATAGAATTATGGAAATCCATAAGTCATCGCATATCACAAAAATATTAGTCTCAACAGAACAGGAAGGGCCTTGTCCGAGCTAATAGTTGTTTTCATCATGCTGTGAAAAGACTAAATTTTCATGCACATAATTAAGATTTATTTATTTATTTTTGAGTTGCAGTTCATAACCTAATGCAAGCAGGGTTTAATAGGGCAGACCCCTTGCGGATGGTGAATGGCTTTACTGCTATACTGTTGTGGTACTCACTGTACAAGATTAAGATGAATAAATTAAAGGACAATTCGGGTTAAACAATATACTTCGGCGCTAACACACATTTTTCTCAATTTATGCTTCTAAAAATCTTAAACAATCCCAACAAGTATATGGCCACCGATGTATACAAAATTACAGATTAGTACACCTCTTCGCAATAAACACCCACTATTTCAATATCCACTTGCCCCTGCAGATTTAGCCGTAGAGGAAAACCGTAGCCCCTACGGATTAATCCGTGGGGACATAAAATAGCTCCGTATGAAGGCTTCAGGTGACTGATCTTGTCATAATGTACTCCAAAGACCGCAGGTGCAAGTATTTGTCCTGAACATGTCCTTACAGAGTAAATATTGCCCTTACGACGTAATCCGTAGGGGCAATTCGCCCTACGGATTTATTCCATATGGACATAATCTCTTATAATTTATCTGTTTATAAAATAAAATAATTACTCTACGGAGTTATCCGTAGGGCCTTCTAAATATCCATACGGATTATACCATAGGGGCATGTTTTGCCCATATTACTGAGTCTGTAGGGACAAAATATCAGATATTCTGATATTTTGTCCCTACGGATAAATGTGTAGGGGTAAAACGTGCCCCTATGGATTAATCCGTAGGAGCAACTGTTTCCCTTACGGATTAATCCGTAGGGACATTATATCAGGGGTTTTTAAAAAAAAAGGGCTTCCCGTTATTTCCCCGCTCTGTGAACAATAATATATATATATCATATAGCTAAATAATGAAATATCTATAAACAACATCTCGCGCATAATATATAAAAGAAATAAATTAAACAAAATACGAAATCACTAAAATCATCGTAAACATCCAAACAACCACCGATATCGCCCAAAACATAAAATATGTACCAAATAAGTACATCCATCCTAAAAAATATAAATAAACCTATTCTAGCTTGGTCCAGCTCCTCCACCTCTAATAATCGCCGTAATCTTGCACATCTGCTTCTCGGTGCAGCCCTGGATCGTCAAAAACTAAACTAATGAAGGAGCGGTCTGTGCAGGAGTCTGAGTGATCTGTGCAGGAGTCTAAATGGGCTGTGGAGCTATAGGAGTGGCCTGCGCAACTGCATCCGAGGTAGTGCCTTGTGGAGCCGCAACTGAAGGAGAGGCATGTAGAGCGGCAGCCAAAGTAGCTTGCCGAATCTGTAAAATTTTGTGTTTGTGTAATAAAAGAGTAAGAACGGTGTATTAAATTTTAGTCGAATTCGTATCATTATCGGATTATTACGGAACCATGAATTTATATATGCTGAGATTCCACACGTTCTGTTGAAATTCATATGTTATATATGAGAATTTATACATGTTGAAATTCTACACATTCAGGGCTATACTTTTTCCCCTAATTTAAGAATACTTAGGGACTTAGGCCTAGTTTGGGTATCTAGTTTGGAAAACCGTATTTTGTTTTAAATGGAGATAGAAATAATACTTACTCTAACTTGTAGGCCCGTATCTCTCCTTAATTATTTAGCTTTGATTGGATGCTTGGTTTTGGAGTTGTCTAATTTACAAAACAATGTTTTCTTCTCAAGTTTTGAGTTTGGATAATCAAAACTTTTTAAACTCCAAAATGAAGAGATGTAGTATGGTTATGATTATAGAGTTCGGTTTAATTAGATAGTTTTATATAAGTCTGATTAATCAAATTTAAGTCTAAAACCAAATAGGCTCAGGCTACTAATATTGCATATGCTACCATCTATAAAGTGATATAATATTTTACTGATGAGTAATATATGTACCAACATTTCCTTCAACTTCTCGACGGTGGTCTTCAATACGGCAACATCATGCTCCAGACGTCGCTCACGGGGGTAGGGGAAATAACCGCCGGAGTGGAGACCAACTTCATATAGGCCCTACTACGGCTAAGTCCCCGGCCTCTCTCCCAACCTCCGTGGTGCCCTCGGTGTGCGGCGTCTAGCACTGGGGTCAGTATGATCAGATCGGTCTATCCATGGAAATCGATCTCCAATACATCTGCCTGCTCCACCACCCACTACCCATGTTAAGTATTAAAATATAAGCATATCATTTAAATTTGAACTTATCAAAACAAAAATTTCATTCGAATTAGAATAAATATTAACACTTACGCAATACTCCTGGGTAGCAGTGTCGAGGAATTGAAGCTCGCCTGTGGCAGGATCTGTTGAGGTGCCGTGGACGGTAACATACATGGTCAACACGCTCGGTGTACCACCCTGTGTCAGGGTCTGAGCTCTTTGCAATTTGCTAGAAATTTACCTATATTATAAAATAACTCTTAATGCTGCATTATATCAAAATAGATCTATTGTAATTTACAGATACCTCCATAGCACGGGTAATGTTCCTCGAGCCACCTATGTAACTGGGGCGACCCCTCTTCGCCGACTTCCTACGGTCGCAATCCAACTATTTTGAGTGTTTCAAGATATTTCTATGTCCTTAATTTCAAATTTTTATTTAAGGACACCGAATCCTTTATAATATGCAACATCCATGCTAGGAAATTGAGCTAAACATCTTAAATCTCTCTCTAATGATATAAACAATTTCGGATCGTGGATCTGACAAAACAAATTTTATGACAAATACATAACGATATAAGTTTAGATTAAGACTGGTCATAATAACATGTTATTCGAACAACTCACATGATCTGTAACCCAATCACAAAAATTATCCTGATAATATTTTTCTAATCGTTCATCATTCCAATCAGGATGCCCCTCACATACCTCATCAATATGAATTCTGTTCTCAACAATAAATTATGACATCAATATTATATCATTTCATACACGCATACACACACACAAATATAATAATTAATCCAAAAAAATTTACTGTCTAATTTCTTCAAGACATATGCTGCTGAGGAGGATAAACCGATATATTTTGTTGATAAATATGGGGTCTACTCTCTTGTAATCATCTTTATCATATGGCCCGTCCCGAATTCTCCGAAACCGGTTAAGTTTTGTCTCAATGTTCTCATCTAGATAACGGAAACAAAATATGGTTATTTCATCTAGAAGATAACCTTACATGATAAAACTCTCTGGTCGATTTCTATTGCGTATATACTTTTTTAGAGTGTAGAGGTACCTAAAGAAAAATATATTAAATAAATAAATATAGGCATATAAGACAACAATAATTTTATAAAATGCGTGAAACAAAAAATTCAACGTACTTTTCGACAGGATATATCCATCAATATTGTATCGATCCGGTAAACTTAACCTCGGTTGCTCGATGAACCATCAGGTGTATTATGTTATCGAAGAATGACGACGGGATAATACGCTCAAGCTTGCAAAGTTTTAAGGAAATAGAGTTTTCTAGATTCTCCAGCGTTACAACATCCAAAATTTTAGCGCACAATTCCCTAAAAAAGCAACAAAGCTCATTGATTGCTAGACCAACCAATTTGGGAAGGGAAGTCCTGATGGCTAATGGGAGAAGGTGCTCCATAATAATATGGTGATCATGACTTTTCAGCCTATCGATCTTGCCTTTCACAATCTTTATTTTCTTGATAAATGATCTTGAGAAACCTGTAGGAACTTTCAAATCATAAAACACATGCAGGAACCTTTACTTCTCCGGTTGTGACATGATACGCAGTATTAGGAAGTACAAACTTGTCTGATTTACCCTCTATCGGTCTAGGATGCAATTCACTTCTAATTTCCCGGTCCTGAAGATCCATCTGAGCACGGAGGTTGTCTTTCGATGTTCCGTCTTTATAAAGAAACAAGTTAAGTATGTGGTCGGCTACTTTCTTCTCTATGTGCATGGCGTCCAGACAATGACGTACTAAATTTGATGACTAGTACGGAAACTCGTAGAAAATGCTTAACTTGTTCCAGTAGGGTGGTTTGTCCTGTTTTGCCAGATCTATCACGAAGGTCACGTTATTGTAACCATCCCACTGAGCAATCACGTCCTCTCCGTACAATGAGGCTGGAGGCCCAAGGACCTCCTGATGACCATTAAAGTGAGTATTGTCTAATCTGTAGGGAAGGTCTAGTGGCAGGAAAAGCCGATGACCGCAATAACAAACCTTCCTTCTAAAATTCAACCATTTCAATGTTGTTTCTTGATGGCAGTAAGGGCATGCTTTGTGATCTGTATGGATCAACTCGATAGCATTCTATACGCAGGAAAGTCATTAATTGTCCACATTAAAGCAGCACGCATCGTGAAGGTTGTATCTGTGCTTGCTTCGTAAGTCTCTACACCATCAATGAATAAAGATTTTAATTCATCGTTCAGAGATCGGAGATAAATGTTGATATTGTTTCCCGGTGAGTTTGGTCCGTCAATAAGAATAGATATCATAAAGTAGGATTGATCCATAACCAACCAAGATGACAGATTATAAATTATTATTACAACGGGCCATGTGCTGTTGTTTTCAGCCATATAGTTGAATGGGCAGAAACCATCACTAGCTAGTACGAACCTGACATTGCAAGAATCACTACTGAATGTTTGGTGCCTCCTATCGAAATCCTTCCATTCCGGGGAATCTCTTAGATGAATCATTTTTCCTTCTTCGCTTGGAGCAGCACGGTGATACCAAATCATTGCCTCGGCTGTTTTCTTGCACCTGAATAGCCTCTGCAGCCTCTGTGTTATGGGAAAATATCGTACTATCTTGACAGGTATATTGGGTTTCTTATTAGATTCTTTCGGGTTATACCTGGTCTCTCCGCATGTTAGATACTCTTTCAAATCTGAATTCTCTTTCCAGTACAACACGCAATCTTTAGGACATATATGAATCTTCTCACAGTTTAGACCCAAATCAGACATCATCTTCTGGGATTCGTACCAGCACTCGGGCACGTTATTTTCCGGGGGTATAGAATCTTTCGGAAACTTCAGAAATATCGTGAATGACTTGTTACTCCATCTATTTAGACACTTAGTCTAGAAAAAATTGGATGAACATGATAGGGTAGAATACTTTGCATTCTCATAAATTGTTCTTCTAGTATAATTCATGAACTTTTCATATTTATCCATACGCGGTCCTTGACCGGAAGGAATGTCTTCTTTGGTAGAATTACTATCACCGAGGACAGGCTCTACCATATCCTCCATTTCTTCTCCTTAAAAGAAGTTATTGTTTTCTTCTTCTGCTGCTTCATTTCCGTTTTCTCCTTCTTCTTCCCCCGCATTACTGTCTTCTTCTTATCCTTTCCCGTGATATAGCCAAGTTGCATAAAGTCTAGTAAAACTATGTTTAACGATATGAAGCTTTACGATTTCTACCTTCTGCCCGAACTTATTCCCACATCTATCACACGAACAGAGAATCTTCTCTAACAAAATCTTATTATGTGCGCGTGCAAATTCAATGAAAGAAGCAACTCCTGTAATAAACTTAGATTGCATGCGTTGTTGCCAATCTATGTATATCCAGTTCTTAACTCCGATATACTTATGGGCCATGTTAGACTGTATAATATATAAATTGTAAGTTATGGATTTTGGTTGTTTATGGTGACTATATTGAGAAATCTAAGAACGAGGTGATTATTGACAAAGAAGAAAATCCGTAGGGGCAAGTTTGTCGTTGAAAAGGATAAATTATCAATTAACAAAGTTAGGTTTGAAGATACCCAAGTATGAGTTATATTCTGTGTATGTGCGTTTCAATTTATGATTTCGCTTAGGTGTAGAGTTGTTAGTGTGTATGTGCTTTATGTGTGTGCGCGTTGTGTATTTGTGTTTTATGTGTGTGTTTCGGCTGTCGGGGGTAAGGCTTCTATCCTATTAAGAATGTATAGAGCAGTCACCCATTCGTTTGTGTTTTCATCCGGTTCGAGTAAATTTCGGCAACACCTCACCGCTGTTCTCCGAGTACACTATAATAGAATAGATAATCATTTCAATACTATGAAATAATATTGAAATGAACATCTAATCTATCTTTGTACATGGAGAACTAATGGAAAAGTACCGACGAAATAACTCAAAATGAATGAAAACACAAGTGAATTAAGGTGTTTGCTTTATACATTCCTAACTTGTCCAGACTAGACAAATCTATCGGTTATTATACGATTGAATCTTCTCGTCATATAGACTACACAACGGTTGTTATCACCGAACGACACCGTCCGATATTTAACAACTTTCATATAGTTTTATGTCATGACGAACATCGAACGTATGCTAACTGATAAACGGGGACTAAGGCGCGCTTTGATTTTCACATATGACTATGGATGAGCATATGAAAATTTCATATTATCATCGATTATCATATACACACTTATTATAAGATTTAACTTGAATTGGTTTTACGTTTACGTTTCAATTTCAAGAGTTTTATGTTTTTGGTTTAGGGTAAAGTTTTTTGAAGTTAAGGGTTTTCTTAATTAAGTTTAAAATTTTGGATTTGGTTCTGGTGTTAAGTTTAAGATTTTGGATTTAGTTCTAGTGTTAAGTTTAAAATTAGGGTTTGGCCTTGTTTAATATGAGAGATCAATATCATCATTATCACAAACAGACACATATCATCATTAACATTATCTCTCTCTCTCTCTCTCTCTCTCACACACACACACACATCATAAACATTATCACACACACACACACACACACATCATCATCATCATCATCATATCACACACACACACACACACACACACACACACACACACTAAAATAGCCTAACTATAACCCTCACCCGTAACCCTAATCCTAAGCCTAACTATAACCCTCACCCGTAACCCTAATCCTAATTATCTTAACCCTAACCCTAGACCTAATTAACTATAATTATCTTAACCCTAACCTTAGACATAATTAACCTTAACCCTAAACCTAATTACAGCGCATCCACCACATCCGCAACCACCCACAGCCGCCGCCGCTGCCAACATCACCAAACCACAGCCGCCGCCGCCCACAGCCGCCGCCAGCCGCCACCACAGCCATTACCACAATTCAAAATTTTCAAATTAAAGCCTTACCCACAAAATTCAATTTACGAAAATAAAAATTCAAATTGATCAATAAATTAACCAACTGGTTACAATTTCGATGGAGACGAGGAAGCCAAGTAGGAGCTTAAAGTTGATGAAGAGGGCGGCGGTGGATATGATGGTGGTGGCGCTAGAAGGCGTAAGAGGTCGAAGAAGAAGAAAAGAAACACTACTCCAATAATGGGTTGCCCTTACGGATTTATCCGTAGGGGAAAACCACTGCTCTTACGGCTAAGTCCGTAGGGCTATAAAAATCCCCCGTAGGGGCAAAGGCCACAGGTGCAAGTCTTCGCCCTGAACATGCCTCTACGGAGTAATAGTTGCCCCTACGCCTTACTTCGTAGGTATACATTTCCTTATGGATTACTCTGTAGGGAAAAAATATTTATTTAATTTATTGGTTTATAAAATAAAATACTTGCCCCTACGGATTACTTCATAGGGCCTGAACATGCCCCTATGGAGTTCTCCATAGGTTTAGATAAAAGCCCCTACGAAGTGCTCCGTAGGTCCAGGTAAAAGCCCCTATGGGGTTATCCGTAGGTCCAGAGAAATTCCCCTACGGATTTAGTCGTAGGGGCAAGTTTAATGCCAGTTACTGAGTCCATAGGGACAAAATATCAGGTATCCTAATATTTTGTCCCTACGGCTAACTGTGTAGGGGCAAACTTTGCACCTACGGATTAATCCATAGGAGCAGCAGATGGCCCTACGGATTAATCCGTAGGGACAAAATATCATGTTTTTTAAAAAGAAGGGGGGGTTAATGTTTTTTCCCCGCCCTGTGCACAATAATATATACATTATATAACCAAATATAGAAATATTCATAATCAACATCTCATGCATAATATATAAAAGAAATAAACAAACAGAATACCATATCAATCTAAATCATCATGAACAATCAAACAACACCAATATCGTCCAAAATATATACAATATGTATCATATAAGTATATACATCCTCAAAATATAAAAAAAAAGCTACCCTAGCTTGGTCCAGCTCCTCCACCTCTGATAAACGCCGTAATCTGGCGCATCTGCTCCTAGGTATAGCTCTGAGTTGTCAAAAACTCGACCAATGAAGGAGCAGACTGTGCGGGAGTCTGAGCGGCTGTGGAGCTGCAGGAGTGGTCTGCGCAACCGCCGCCGAGCTAGTGGCTTGCGGAGTCACAGCTGAAGGAGATGCATGTAGAGCCGCAGCCGAAGGAGCCTGTCGCATCTGTTAAATTTTGTGTATAATAAACGAGTAAGAACGATGTATTATATTTTAGTCGAATTCGTATCATTATTAGGTTATTGCGAAACCCCAATCTAAGAATACTTAGGGAGTTATGCCTCATTTGGGTATCTAGTTCGGAAAACAGTAGTTTATTTTAATTAGACAGTTTTATGTAAGTATGATTAATCAAAGCTAAGTCTACAACCAAATAAGCTCAGGCTATTAATATTGCATATGTTACTATCTATAATGTGATATAATATTTTACTATTAAGCAGTATACGTACCAACATCTCCTTAAACTCCTCGACGGTGGTCTTCAAGGTGACAACATCATGCTCTAGACATCGTTCACGGGGTGTAGGGGAAGTAACAGCTGGAGTGGAGTCCAACCTTATATGGGCCCTGCTAGGACCCAGTCCCCGGCCTCTCTCCCAACCTCCGTGGTGCCCTCCATGTGCAGCGTCTAAGACTGGGGTCAGTAGCATCGGATCGGTCTATCCAGTAAAATCGATCCCCGATGTCTCCGCCTGCTCCACCACTCGCTCCTCGATGTCTCCGCCTGCTCCACCACTCGCTCCTATACCCACATTAACCATTAAAATATAAGTATATCATTTAAATCTGAACTTTTCAAAACAAAATTTCAAACCTGTTAGAATAAATATTAACACTTTCGCAATACTCCTGGGTAGTGGGGTCGGGGAATCGAAGCTCATCCATGGCGGGTGATTGATCGATGCTTTTTTTTGCGTATGCGTTTTGAAATCAAAGAATAGAGTATACCGCAATCAATAACGGTGTCGCTTGGTAGCTAGCCGATTGAGTACGGGTCGGTCCACAGGGAAAACGTGTTCTTTTCTTATTGTTCTAACGAGTCAATTCCTATTTGTGGTAGGTTTTGATTTTCTATAAAAACTGAGATTGAATTTGATTTGGATTAAAACCTTGCTAGGATTAGGATTAGGTTAGTTTGGAAAGTTAATTGTACCCGCCGCTTTCTTTTCCCTAATTAAGAACTTAGGTGTTAAGGTAATAGTTAACAAAGGGGATTAGCACGATTAGGAAGAAACCAAGTTTTTTCCCTTTGGTCCTTATCCGTCCATTCTTAACTCTTAGCCCTAATCTTTATGGAAATCAACCACAACCGGTCTAACTAGGGAATCACCGCTATCTCGTGGGATAGGGTGCCGTAGTGAGCGGTGTGTGTTTGATTTATATAGAGTCCTAATTTAAAATATTGAACGGGTAAGAAAGAAGTGAGAGATTTCCATCTCTCAAACCTACCCAATCCTAACCCTAACAAGTGAGGGATTACTCACTCATTAGGGTATTAACAATGAAGTTCATTTTTTTATTTTCTTTTTAATTACCTAATTAACGTGCAGATAATAAAAGACAGATACGAAAATTGTAGAAAGTAAATTGCAAATACGAAAAAATCAAAATAAAAAACTTACTTTTATTAATGCACTCTTCACGATTACAAGGGAATTAAAAATTTAATCTAGAATTAAAAAGAGGCATGCCCCAAAAGAGCTGTAGGCTTTCCTATTTATAGATAGAAGAAACCCTAGGGTTTACATCCGATCCACATCTGAAATTACAAGACTACCCTAAGAAAACAGGGTCAATGCACCGACTCCCACCGACACGCACCGACACGTGCTCTGCGCGGCCGTGGATCCGCGGCGGAATGCCTTGTTGGGCCACGGATCCACAGCCATCTTGAGGGTTCTCTTTCTTAAATCTTTAGGGCTGCTTCATGTTGCATTTTACTTCTGGTTTTTTCACTTGGTTTCTCAGAATATCTTCTATTTTCTTCCAGATTTCCACAGTGCAGAATGTTGTGAACTTTTACCGTTGGCTTCGTGTTGAAGTCTTGAATCTTATGCTGTCCTCATACATTGTGCAATCGATCTGTTCATTGATCTTCATTTGTTCCTTAAACTATAGGCGGCATCTTGCAGATTCATCTATTTATTGGTCGTAGTCTCACATTTGTAGCGTCCTTTCACCATTTCACTGTATTGTTCTGAGAACCTGTAACCTGCAATTATTTAGCAGACATGGATCAAAAGCATCTATTTATTTGCAATATGATTAAGAATGGAGAATATAATAATGCAAAATTCTGATATCAACAAATACCCCTAAACTTATCTTTTGCTCGTCCCGAGCAAAATCAATTTTATTCTAAAAAAAAACTAACCTCACTTTCGCATGGAATCGTGATTGCACTGAGCTCATGCAACAAACCGTTAAACCTCTAGGTGTCCCTAGTAGGAGGAGTGTTGTCTCCTGAGGGTTTTCAGCGGATACTACCCACAAAATCCGATCAATTTGGACTGTTGACTTTCATTCTTCAATTCGGTGTTCTAGCAAGATGTTCTATTGTCATCAACTTAGAAATTATCAGCCCGTATTTTTCACACTCACTTATCATTTAACTTAAGATTGTATATATTCTGTAAATTTATTTAGCTTTAAGCATATTTTGAATTTTCCTTCTAAGGTTCCATCTCAACTTAGGAATTTTTATCATCTCTACTGAAAATATAAGCCCTATCTTTCATTCCTATCTCTCATCCAAACCCCAATCATATACCCCTACGTGTGTGTATGTATCACCCCTACATTTGGAAATTCAATTCAATCTATCATACTCTTGTCCATCGTCCAAAGTACTTTTAGTTGGTGAATTTTAGATGGAATTGCTCACACATCCTTCATACGACCGTTAATACTTCTTAAGGTACTAACGACCGATTACAAAATGTGTTTGCGCTTTAAGGTGTAATTCCTCGTCTTGTAATACCTAATGGTTTAGCAGTGACTCCCAAACCAGTTGGTCTAAGGCACTAGGTGATAAAGCACCATCGCTATATATTTTTTATTTTACGCACCCTTAAGTAATTACAAAACCAATGTTCATTCTTTTTTATTTCACTCTTTTTTTTCATATACTAAAGATTTTAGATAAGAGCATTTCAAGGTATCCTCTACTATCCTATGATCTAAGGTGCGTGTATGTGCGAATTATAGGGTATATGTTTTCAAAATTTAGACTAAAGGTTCGGAATTATTTTTCAGATTTTATACTTCAATAAAAATTTTAATACTCTTCCCTTATCTTGACTTAGCCCAAGAACTGAACTCAAAATTTATCTATTTCTAAGTAAACTATAAGAACATATATTTTCTACCATTAAATTTTTAAGAAAGGTTATTTTTTGTTTTTAATTTACTAAGTTTTGAGATCTAGTTTTTCCTTGCTAGTTAACAGTCTTGTCAAACTTAAGTCAATTATGGCCAAAATTGAATTTTTCAATTTTTTTAACTTTTTAAAATTTTTTAATTTTTTATTTGATTTTTTTTCTTTTATATATATATTTTTTTATTTTCAATTTTTTTAATTTTTTTTTAATAAAGATGCAATGCAGAATTAAACATGCAAAGAAAGAAAAAAATATGTACAAAATTTAAAATATGCAATGCAATGATAACTATCTACAGACCACCTCCTCCCCCAAACTTACCAAAAGCAGTGCCCTCACTGCTCAGGCCCTCGCCGTCCCCTTGAACGTGAACGGGAACGCTCCTCTCGCGCCAGCAGCGTAGATACGCCATGTTCAATATCAGTCACCCGGTGATCCAAGTTGGTCACCAACCCCACCAAATTATCAATCCCCTTAATGGCTCTTCTCATTAAACGTGCATGTTCTATGGGGGTAAGCTCTTCCTCACTCGCGGTCGAGCTGGAGTTGGGTGTTCTGGCGGGTACATGTTCGGTCGGTTCTCTTCGCAACCAAACATCAGTCAAGCGGGTATAGGACGTGGATATGCCCTCAATGAGAGGCCTAATGGGTATACCTCCATGCATGTAAAATTCAAATTCCTCCACAGGGAGGAAATAGCGACACAGTTGTGTCACTAACATAGGGCATGCGTAATTTGCGGCCCTTTTGCCAGCACCAATTGAATTAAGTAAAACCGTGCACATGTCAAATCTAGGGTTCCTAATCATGAAGGTGTGCATGATATGAAGGGACGGGATGAAAAATGTGGTATTATGTGAACTGCCAAAAATGTTGTTTTGTGCCCACCGGCATACGGTTAAAACATTGGCGAAGAGGGTCCTAGCCTGTATTCCCTTCCTAGCTTCCCTCGAACAGTCGTTACCCATTAATGTTAAGTAATCTTCAAATTGAAGGGGTTCGTCGTGAACAGGTAATTTAGGGATTAAAGTAATTTCATGGATGAAGTCCATGTCAATGATTATCTCCCTATCGCCCCAAAGTAGTTTATAAAACCGTATTGCGTAAGGCAGCCTTCCTCCATGCAGTCGTAAAAATGAGTGATTAGATCTGGAAGAGCGTAAGCATTAGGATGATTATAGATTAAAAAATTCCACCCCCTTCGTGTGATTTCATCAGCAAAATAGCTCCCGTAAATTGTGTGTGAAAACATTTGTGAAAAATCACGTTCTAATTGCATGTTCGGTGCCATTACAGAGAGTTCACAGATCTAAAAAAAATTTAACAGAGAGGATCTAAGAAAGCAAACCTCCTCTGAAAAAATCAGAGGGTGACGACTCCAACACGTGGCGGATGAGCGGCGGGAACCTGCTTCTTGCGGCGGAAGGGCGGCGGCAGAAGGAGATCTCGTTGCAAAAACTTGAGCGGCGGCTAGGGTTTTCAGAGAGATGAAATTAGGGTTTGGTAAAAGAAAATAGAGGGGTCGGGTGTTATTTATAAGGGAAGTGTGTTGGTTATTTGCAAAAAGCCCCTCTTAAAAAGAGGAAATTATTTGTAAATAAAAATTTTATTTTTATTTTATTAAAACTGGAAATTTACAAAAATACCCAAAAAATTTATTTTCAAATTTTGTTTTTTTTTATTTTGTTTTTATATAATTATGATACATACCCCCAAACTTATTTGAAACAGTGTTTTGGTTAGATAATCGAAATTTTTTAGGGGTAGATGGAGGAAATCAGTCAATATAAATCGGCTCCTGCAAAAACAAGAGCTCCTCCGAAGGGTCTGCAGTGAGGAACGGTTTAAGTCGATATCCATTCACTTTAAATAGTGAACCGTCCTCCGGGTTTTCTAGATCGACCGCACCGTGCGGATATACGGTGCGTATAAAAAATGGCCCTTTCCATCGAGATTTGAGCTTGCCGGGATGGAAATGTAACTGAGTGTCGTAAAGTAAAACCTGTTGACCAGGTTTGAAAGTCTTGCGCATAAGGTGTTTATCGTGGAACACCTTCGTTCGGTTTTTAACAACTACTGCGTTCTCATAGGCTTCATCCCGCAGCTCGTTTAATTCGTTCAACTGCAGCTTTCTATTGCTGCCCGCATCTCCCAAAGATAGATTCAACTCTTTTATTGCCCAAAATGCCTTATGCTCTATTTCAACTGGAAGGTGGCAAGCCTTTCCATAAATAAGCCTGTATGGAGACATGCCAAGATCGGTCTTATAGGCAGTACGGAATGCCCAAAGGGCATCAATCAGTTTTGATGACCAATCTTTATGGTTTTGGGAAACCGTTTTCTCTAATATCTGTTTAATCTGCTGATTCGAAATCTCAGCTTGCCCACAATTTTGGAGATGATAGGGCATTGACAGCTTGTGAGTAATGGAGTATTTTCGCATTAAGAACTCGAAAGTCCTATTGCAAAAGTGAGTTCCATTATCACTGATAATCACGTGAGGATGCCCAAACCGAGAAAAAATATTTTCTTTAAGAAATCTAACGACAACCTTGTTGTCATTAGTTCGGCTGGGTACAGTCTCGACCCATTTTGAAACATAGTCAACAGCAAATAGAATATACATGTTCCCAAAAGAGTTGGGAAATGGTCTCATAAAGTCTATTCTCCAAACATCAAAAATTTCAACAACCAAAATTGGTTGGAGCGCCATTTCATTTCTCCGAGATATCCGGCCCAAGTGTTGGCACCGGGAGCACGTCTTGCAGTACTCATATGCGTCTTTAAAAATTTGTGGGCAGTAGAAACCACACTGTAAGATTTTTTCTGCTGTCTTTTTGGGGACAAAATTCCCGCCACACGCTTGATCGTGGCAGAATGACAGCGCGCTCTTAAACTCGTTGTCGAGGACACACCGATGATTGATTTGGTCGAAACAGTATTTGAAGAGATACGGTTCATCCCAGTAAAAATGTTTTACTTGGGACAGGAATCGGAGTCTGTCCTGATTCGACCAATCGTTTGGTATCAGTCCGGTGGCCAAATAATTTACGATATCAGCGAACCAAGGTTCGCATGACACAGTTAAGAGCTGCTCATCTAGAAAAACATCTTTAATACGAATTTGATGTGTAGGAGAAGAAGGGAGTCATGAAAGGTGGTCGGCGACTACGTTTTCGTATCCTCTCTTGTCTCTTATGAGAAGGTCAAACTCTTGTAGCAAGAGGATCCAACGTATAAGCCGAGATTTAGCATCCTTCTTCGCAAAAAGATGGCGAAGAGCTGAATGGTATGTGTAAACGATGACTGGAGAGTCGATTAAATAGGGCCTGAACTTTTCTAGTGCAAACACAACAGCTAAGAATTCTTTTTCAGTTGTTGTGTAATTTAATTGGGCCTCGTTTAATGTTCGGCTAGCGTAATAAATTACATGCGGTATCTTATTTATGTGCTGTCCAAGGACAACACCAATGGAGAAATCAGATGCATCGCACATAATATCAAATGGATGCGTCCAGTCGAGAGATGAAAGAATGGGAGCGGAAATAAGTGAGTTTTTCAATGACTCGAACGCCTTCATACAGCTTGAGTCAAAATGAAAAGTGGTGTCGTTGGCCAACAAAAGAGTCAAGGGTCTAGCTATCTTGCTAAAATCCTTGATGAACCATCTATAGAAACCGGCATGGCCAAGGAAGGCTCAGATGTCTTTGACGCACTTGGGAGGAGGAAGATTACTTCAATCTTAGCTTTATCAACCTCAATACCATTTTGCGAGATGATATGTCCTAAGACAATACCTTCTCGTACCATAAACTAGCATTTCTCCCAATTTAAAGTGAGGTTCTTATCCCTACAACGGGTAAGAACTGCGTCTAAATATAGCAAACACTCATCAAAGAAGTCGCCGAAAATGGAGAAATCTTCCATAAAAATCTCCAAGAATTTTTCCATCATGTCTGAAAAAATGCCCATCATACACCGCTGGAAAATAGCGGGTGCATTGCATAACCCAAAGGGCATGCGACGGTAAGCGAATGTACCGAAAGGACAAGTAAATGTGGTTTTGTTTTGGTCCTTTTCGGCGATGGGAACTTGATCATAGCTGGAGTAGCCATCCAAAAAACAGTAAAATTCATGCCCAGCCAATCGTTCTAGCATTTGGTCAATAAAAGGTAATTGAAAGTGGTCTTTTCGTGTCGCGGCATTGAGTTTTCTGTAATCAATGCAAACTCACCACCCAGTTTGGGTGTGAGTAGATATTAACTCATTCGCCTCATCAGTTATGACCGTTATGCCTGATTTCTTTGGGACAACGTGAATGGGGCTAACCCATTGGCTATCAGAGATAGGGTAAATGATACCACTATCAAGATATTTTACAAATTCTTTTTAACAGCCTCCTTCATTACAGGGTTGAGGCGTCTCTGTGGATCCCTTACTGGCTTAGCATCATCCATCATATGTATATGAAGTTCAACTATTAAGGGACTAATCCCCTTGATGTCCGCCATAGTCCAGCCAAAAGCTTGCCGATTATTTTGTAAGACCATTAAAAAGGCTTTCTCTTGCTCGAGGGCTAGAGAGGTCAAGATGATAACAGGAAGGGTCTCATTCTCACCTAAGTAAGCGTATTTAAGGTGAGACGGTAATAGCTTGAGTTCGAGTTTTGGAGGCGAAACAATTGAAGGTAAAATTGGTGAAGCTGTTTCGAACTCGAAGGATTCCAACAATGGTTTGAAGCGAGTGTAAGCAACCGAGTCGGATGGTTCAGGTAACTCATCCGAAAATTCAAAGGACTCAAACTTGGGTGGTGATTCTTCAAAATCGTTCGAAAAAGTGAAACACTCGTAATCGTTATCGGGTGTGTAAACTATGTCAGATCCAAAAAGGAACGCACTAGTGGCATCAAAACTGTTGTGATCGAAGAGAAATTTTTCGAGCTCACAGTCCTCCTGAGTGATCTTTTGGATCGAGCAAACATCAAGTATATTAGCATTAGGCTCGGAGGGCTGATTCCCTGACTTAAAAATATTGAGTTCAATTGTCATGTTTCCAAAAGATAGGTTCATCGAACCATTTCGACAATTGATCACCGCATTAGAAGTTGCAAGGAATGGTCGACCGAGGATCACCGGAATTTGACTCCGGGGGTTAGCTACAGACTGTGTGTCCATAACAATGAAATCTATGGGGAAAATGAAGTCCCCTACTTTAATCAACACATCCTCTAACTCACCCCTAGGATGAGTGATGGATCGGTCGGCCATTTGGAGAGTACAATGTGTGGGTTTCAGCTCTCCAACGCTTAATTGTTCATATACTGAATAGAAAAGCAAATTAACACTAGCACCAAGATCTAAAAGTGCGCGATTGATGTTCTTATCCCCAATTGTTATTGAAATTGTAGGACAGCCAGGGTCCTTATGTTTTTGGGGTAAAGGTTGGGTAAGAGCATCACTTACTGCACTAGCCAAGAAAACTTTCTTAGGTACCTGCGATTTCCTCTTCTTGGTGCATAAGTCCTTTAAGATTTTAGCGTAAGAAGGAACTTGTTGGATTGCATCCAAGAGAGGTATGTTAATGCAAACCTGTTTGAATAACTCTACAATCTTCTCCATTTGGGGAGTTTGTTTATTGGATCTCAACCTGTTTAGAAATGGAATATTTTGAAAATTTGTTGAGTCTATTATTTGTGGAGTAGATTGCGGAGTTGGAACGGATCCCAGTGTTGGTGTTTTCGTGGAGTCAGATGTGGGTCTGTTCGAATTAGAAAAAGTAGAGCCTTG
Organism: Agapanthus africanus; assembly: GCA_030015575.1. Taxonomy (NCBI): domain Eukaryota; kingdom Viridiplantae; phylum Streptophyta; class Magnoliopsida; order Asparagales; family Amaryllidaceae; genus Agapanthus; species Agapanthus africanus. The sequence continues at coordinate 248,898,553 of JASDDO010000019.1, read as the reverse complement.
TGAAGAATGAAGAACAGGCTCTGAAGAAGACGAAGAAGATGAAGAAGAAACGGCGGCCGGGGTGTCATCATTATTGCCAACGTTGTTGTGCAATACCTTTCCAGATCTTAATGTGGTCATGGCACTCACATTATGATTTTGTTGTTCATGAGCAACATATGTATTTTGTGTGTGACCGGGATTTGGAAGTGGTTGAGATGGAAATTTTCTCTTTTCTCGCTCGTTTAACGCAGCATTCAGTTGTGCAATTTGGGCTTCAATTGCTTTGATGCTCTAATCATGTGAAGCAGTGTGTTGCACCAAAGACTGAATAGAAGATTGGATGCTGACTAAGAATTGCGTAGATTGTTTTAAAAACGCATCCAGATTTCGTTCTAGCGAGGAAACCTTATCGTTATTTGGCTGAACAAAATTGTTTTGAGGATAAGAGTTGTTTGGTACAAAATTGTTCATTTGGTTTTGGTAAGGTTAGGGTTGGAAAGATTGCTGATATTGAGTTTGTTGAGGGGCTTGTTGTTGTAGAGGAGGCCTCTGAAAATTGTTGTTGCCTTGGAATTGTTGATTTTGATTCCAAGAAAAATTTGGGTGGCTCCTCCAACCAGGATTATAAGTTGAAGAGTATGGATCATTTCTTTATCTTTACTGAAAGGTAGTATTGACTTGATCTTGTCCTTGAACAGGCGGGTTGTAAGGACACTCTTCGGTTAGATGGGACGGATCCGAGCAACAAGCGCAAATAGTGCGTGGGGGTAAAGCTGGGGCAGGAGGAGAAGGCGATGAGAATTTGCTCTCAATTGCTTCTAGTTTTTTCGTGAGTGCAGCCATTTCGGTCTTCATTACAATGGACATATCAAGTTGATGTATGCCTGCCCTAAACTGACCTGATGAAGTAGATGAAGTGGTCTTAGTGCTTTCCCACTGAAGTGTTTGTTCAGCAAGATCGTCGAGAAATTGCCAAGCTTCCTCGCTTGATTTTGTAAGAAAGTGACCTTGACAAATGGTTTCCAACAACTGCTTAGTTGCTGGGTTCAGTCCTTCGTATAAAGTTTGGCAAAGTTGCCATTTCTCGATACCGTGGTGAGGACACTGAACAAGAAGGTCCTTAAATCTTTTGAAACGCTTCCAAAAAGTTCGGAAGGAAGCTGGGAAAATTGATTAATTTCGTTGCGAATTCTCGCAGTCTTGTGGTGTGGGTAAAAATTTTTTAGAAAAGCCTTAACAAACTCTTCCTAATTTTTTATTGAGTGCGATGCTGTGCTATATAACCATTTTTCAGCTAAGTCACATAAAGTGAACGGAATGACACGCAGCCTTATAGCATCATCAGAAAGTTGGGTGGTCTTCATCATTGCGCAAACATTCTGGAATTTGTTAATGAAGATATAGGCATCTTCGGATTCCAGCCCGTGAAATTTGGGCAACATATTGATGAAGTGGGGTTTAATTTCGAAGTTTTCCCCATTCGCCGGTAGAAGTGAAAGACAAGTAGGAAGTGCTGTGCGGGTGGGATAGAAAAGATCCTGGAGCGCGATTCGTTGGGGCGCTTCGACAGGAGGGTGTGGTGGGTTATTCGCACCCAGTTGAGGTGGAATTAGTCCCGTAGTAGATAAGGGGTTGTTAGGATTGAATCCCGACATCTCTTTAGAAGATGATGAATTGAAGATGAAGGTAAAGAAGTGGAGGGAATTTCGACTTCGGAGTCGAAAGCGTCGTCAATAGGCACTAACGAGACATGGACTAAACGAGCGCTAGTGTCCCTAGTCCAACTGGACATGCACTAACGAGGTGTAGTGTAGTCAAAAAGTAAGAATAGAAGGTGGGGGTAAGAAAACGTCAATGAGAGAAAGTGGGTGCAAGTTGGGTGCAATGGATTTCTAGCGACAAAAATGGTAATTTTTTTTTTAAATTTTGTTTTGTGGTTACTTCTTCTTCTTTTTTTAGAGTCTTTGCAAAAGATTTTTATAAGGAGCTAGACACACTTTCAAGCAATCACAATATGCACAATCAAGCCTAGAGCTAGGGTCTCCTAAGTCAACTAGACTGCTCCTAACTGTTCTAAAAGGCAAGTTGTGAGATATGCTCGAATCGCCTCTTCACCGCCAATTGTGGCCAGGTAAGCACAAGTAAAGAAAGGAGGGATCCGCTCACGAATCACTGTGAGATGGGCCTTTTAAAATTACCTTTCCCACTTGTCTAGTCTAGACACCACAAAGTCAGGTTTAGATAAACGACCGATACCCACAACCTTCCTTTGTCCTAATAAGCACGGCAGTCCTTATTGGCTGAGTCTAAATATTTTTTAATTAACTCGAGGGTTGATGCAAATGCTTTTTGTGATTTTTGGGGTCCTAGGAAGGGTAATGAAATCCCTACCCAATCTGGATTGGTGTTATAGCCCTTTAAAAACTCCTTTTTTAAAAAAATGCAAAGCAGTAAACACACAAAAATCCAAAACACTTGCCAAAAAAAATATTTTTTTTCCTTTTATTTGCGGCGTAAAGAATCTTGCACAAGATTGATTTATTGGAAATGGGGAAGAAGTTTTGCACAAAGAACCCTGCAGGAAAATTTTTCAGAGGAGATCAGATGGCAGGAGAGAGGAAATGAATGCTTACAGAGAAGTTTCCAGTTGCTGACGTCAGCAAAAGGCCGCGGAACCGCGGCCAATTGCTTGCTTCTACCGCGTTTGCGCGGCTCTTTAGTTGGTTTTGATCTCCAAACTTTTTTTGTGTGTTGTTGTGGTTCTCCTCTGTATGTTCAGATCTGCTGTTTGCTTTTTTGTTCACTGGATTTTTCCAGACCTGAATCTGTTCGTCTTTTCGATCCTGCACAATTCGCACAAAAACCCTTCAAAAAATAACAAGATGATAATTTTTTTTGTTTTTATATTTTTCAGTTTTTATGATTTTTTAATTTTTAATTAACCCGAAATTACAAAAAGAAAATAACTACCGTTATCCCCGGCAACGGCGCCATTTGATTGATCGATGCTTTTTTTTTGCGTATACGTTTTGAAATCAAAGAATAGAATATACCGCAATCAATAACGGTGTCGCTTGGTAGCTAGCCGATTGAGTACGGGTCGGTCCACAGAGAAAACGTGTTCTTTTCTTATTGTTCTAACGAGTCAATTCCTATTTGTGGTAGGTTTTGATTTTCTATAAAAACTGAGATTGAATTTGATTTTTTAGGTTAGTTTGGAAAGTTAATTCTACTCACCACTTCCTTTGCCCTAATTAAGAATTTAGGTGTTAAGGTAATAGTTAACAAAGGGGATTAGCACGACTAGGAAGAAACTAAGTTTCTTCCCTTTGGTCCTTGTCTGTCCTTTCTTAACTCTTAGCCCTAACCTCTATGGAAATCAACCACAACCGGTCTAACTAGAGAATCACCGCTATCTCGTGGGATAGCGGGACGTAGTGAGCGGTATGTGTTTGATTTATATAGAGTCCTAATTTAAAATATTGAACGGGTAAGAAAGGAGTGAGAGATTTCCATCTCTCAAACCTACCCAATCCTAACCCTAACAAGTGAGGGATTACTCACTCATTAGGGTATTAACAATGAAGTTCATTTTTTATTTTCTTTTTAATTACCTAATTAACATGCAGATAATAAAAGACATATACAAAAATTGCAGAAAGTAAATTGCAAATACGAAAAATTCAAAATAAAAAACTTACTTTTATTGATGCACTCTTGACGATTACAAGGGAATTAAAAATTTAATCTAGAATTAAAAAGAGGCATGCCCCAAAAGAGTTGTAGGCTTTCCTATTTATAGATAGGAGAAACCCTAGGGTTTACATCTGATCCACATCTAAAATTACAAGACTACCTTAAGAAAATCGGGTCAATGCACCGAATCCTACTGACACGCACCGACACGTGCTCTGCACGGCCGCGGATCCGCGGCGCAATGCCTTGTTTAGCCCCGGATCCGCGTCCATCTTGAGGGTTCTCTGTCTCAAATCTTTAGGGCTACTTCATGTTGCATTTTACTTCTGCTTTCTTCATTTGGTTTCTCAGAATATCTTCTATTTTCTTCCAGATTTCCACAGTGCAGAATGTTGTGGACTTTATCGTTGATTTCGTGTTGAAGTCTTGAATCTTGTGCTGCCCTCATACGTTGTGCAATCGATCTGTTCATTGATCTTCATTTGTTCCTTAAACTGTAGGCGGTATCTTGCAGATTTATCTATTTGTTGGTCGTAGTCTCACATTTGTGGCGTCTTTTCACCATTTTTACTGTATTGTTCTGAGAACCTGTAATCTGCAACTATTTAGCAGACATGGATCAAAAGCACCTATTTATTTGCAATATGATTAAGAATGGGGAATATAATAATGCAAAATCCTGATATGAACAGCGGGATCTGTCGAGGTGCCGTGGACGGCAAGATACACGGTCAGTACGCTCGGTGTACCACCCTGCGCCAGGGTCTGAGCTCTCTGCAATTCGCCAAAATTTTACATATATTATAAAATAACTCTTAATTTTACATATATCAAAATAGATCTATTGTAATTTACCGATGCCTCTATGGCACGAGTAATGTTCCTCGAGTCTCATGTAAAAGTGAGGCGACCCTTCTTCACCGACTTCCTATTCTCTTTATTTTGATCGGCTTGTTTCTGCACAACACATTCAGATTTAGTTTTCTAATTAAGCAACACAAAAAAATAAATTATATACTAAATAATGAATTAATTTTAAATTACATACCTGTTTGCACTGTGAGTCGAAATATTAGCACAAGAGAGGCCATGTATTTACGTCGACTCGCGTAAAGGCCGGAGTAGATAGGAGAGCCGCTATATCTGCCTCGAGGGTCGCCATCCATAGGGAATAGCAGTCAATCTTCAGCTCGTTCCTATTGTATCGGACCTTTGATTGCATGTTCTTCATCAGGCCATAGTACAGAGCGTGATGATCGAGTACTCTCTCAGGGTGATCAGGGTCGGGTATAGGCTGAAAGTCATAATCCAACTGCAAATACAAGAAAATAATGTATTTAAATTGAAAGTGTTAAATAATAATAAATTTATCGGATAATTCAAATGAAAATATATATCAATACCCGAGCTTGATCTCAAAAGAGGGCAAATGAGCGCCGGTGCTGATCGCCCCAATCAACGTGAAGTGGATACTTTTTTAGGATGCGGCTCTCATCCCCTATATACCGGGCGAACCACTCGGCATAATCGCTGGTATAGCGATAATCGAAGGTAAAGAAGAGGGGGAATGGTGCCTCCCCTTGCTCTGTCGGGCCTCATCCTACGGGACTGATTCGGCTCTCGAGTCCCCCTCTCGGGATGGGGCTGCTCTGCATCTACAAAAAATATCAAGATAAGTAATATTAAGACAAAGTGGTATTAAGAAATCAATAATTAACGAAAATTGAAGTGCGATATATACCTCTAGGGACAGCAGCACGAGCCTGGGCCCGGGCAGCAGCACGAGTAGGACGATAGTTCCTCCGGTGATGAACATCCGGTGATTCGGACGTGGACGCGTCCCCTCCAACTAGAAAATAAAACTGACGATAAAATTATATAGAGTTCATATTTATTCTTAGAGAATATGTAAAATGAATAAATATTTTTTTATTTATTCAAACTAACCTGCAGACTGAGCGGAGAGTACAGAAGTGATGAGGGTGGCCTCTGCGCCAGATGTGGACGCACCACCAATAATTAGACAATTAAAAATAGATTATATAGGTAATTGCAAAAAGAATGTGTATATCAATAATATAACATTCGAAATCAATATGCATGCAATATAGAATATATAAACATACCCGCAGGTGCGGTGGTGACCTCTGCCCGAGATATGGAGGCACCACCTACAGGTAGACAATCGAAAAATGATTATCTAAGTAAGAGCAAAAAGAATGTGTGTATATTTATGATATAACATTCTAAATCAATATGCATGTATTATAGGGTATATAAACATACCTGCAGGTGCGGTGGTGGCTTCTGCCTCTGATGTGGACGCATCACCAACAGCTAGACAATTAAATATTGACTATATAATTAATTTTTAAATAAATATGCGTGTATATCTATAATATTACATTCAAAATGAATATGAGTGTAATATATCTGGAGGTGTGGCAAAGTCCATATGGAAGGAGTCATCCGAAGGGGATACTGATCGAGGTGCAAGACCGGTCCTATGAAGCTCCCTACGCAGCTCTCCGGGCGGCAGAACCATTCTGCCTCTGCCGCGGTTAGTGCTCCTTCCACCCCTCGCTGCTCCGGTCGACGTCATCGCTCCTCGATAAGAGTACAATCATTACATATGCATGCAATATATGTATAGATCGTAGAAATGTGAATTAATAATATAACATTACTGATAACCTTTTTCGCCTCCTAGCCATTATCCTACTGCAATAATTCTTGCTAAGAAGAATGCCCATGTTGTGGAAATTCCACCAGAAGGTAATGCATTTCGTGGACGTATTAGACATATCTACTTGGATTTCATCATTGATATCATTTCTAACCCACGTAACATCACGATCAGCCGAAGACAGCCCGTCTTTTAAAACAAACGGTCAGAGCACTCTAAGTCTTCTCTCCTCTTCATCCTCATCGTTGTCCTCCATACGATCCTCGAATTCTGGGATATCGTAAACATTCCTGTGTTTCCAACGGCATACGACACTCCATCCCGGATGCTTCAAGCATTGTGAGTAGTATACTTGAAACGTTTGGTTCGGACAGATAAATGGATCGTCCTGACCGTAAAATCGAAGTGTGTTCACACTAGTCAATCCATATTCATCTTTCTATTTCCCGAGATTATTTCTCCACTTATCCGTATCGGTTTGTGTATCGTACTAAGTATACTGAAATATATAGAACGGTTCTGATCGTCCGGAATATTGGATGCTAAGTATGCAATTTAAGTATCCATAATAAATCACACCATTTGATCCTACCGTCGCAATCCCACTATTCTGAGTGGTTTGAGATGTTTCTATGTCCTTAACTTCAAATTTGTATCCAAGGATACCGAATCCTTTATAATATGCAACCTCCATACTAAGAAACTGAGCTAAACATCTTGAATCTTTCTCTAATGATGCAAACAAGTTCGGATCGTGGATCTGACAAAACAAATTTTACGACAAATACATAATGATATAAGCTTAGATTAAGACTGGTAGCAATAACATGTTATTCGAACAACTTACATGATCTGCAACCTAATCGCAAAATTTATCCTGATGATAGTTTTCTAATCGTTCATCATTCCAATCAGGATGCCCCTTACGTACCACATTAATATGAATTCTATTTTCAACAATAAATTATGACATTAATATTATATCATTTCATACACACACAAGCACAAATATAACAATTAATCCAAAAATACTTACTCTCTAATTTCTTCAAGACATACGTTATTGAGAAAGATAAACTGATATATTCTGTTGATAAACATAGTGTCTACTCTCTTATAAGACGCTTTACCATATAGCCCGTTCTGAATTCTCCGAGGTCGGTTAAATTCCGTCCTGATGTTCTCGTCCAGATAGCGGGAACAAAATGTGGTTATTTCATCTAGAAGGTAACCTTGCATGATAGAATCTTATGGTCGATTTCTATTGCGTATATACTTTTTTAGAGTGTATAGCTACCTAAAGAAAAATATGTTAAATAAATAAATACGGGCATATAGGACAATAATAATTTTACAAATTCTGTGAAACGAAAAATTCCACGTACCTTTCGACGGAATATATCCATTGATATTGTACCGGTCCGGCTAACTTAGCCTCAGTAGCAAGATGAACCGTCAGGTGTATTATGATATCGAAGAATTACGGTGGGAAAATACGCTAAACTTGCAAAGTATCAATGAAATAGAATTTTCTAGATTCTTCAGCGTCATAACATCCAGGGTTTTAGCGCATAATTTTCTAAAAAAGCAACAAAGATCATTGATTACTAGACCAACCGATTCGGGACGGAAAGTCATGAGGGCTAATGTGAGAAGGTGCTCCATAATAACATGGTGATCATGACTTTTCAGTCTATCGATCTTACCTTTCACAATTTTTATCTTCTTACTAAATGATCCTGAGAAACCTGTGGGAACTTTCAAATCATGCAACACCTACAGGAACTTTTTATTCTCCGGTTGTAACATATGATACGCGGCATTGAGAAGTATAAACTTTCTTAGTTTACCCGCTATCGGTTTAAGATGCAATTCACTTCTAATTTCCCAGTCCTGAAGATCCATCCGAGCACGGAGGCCGTCTTTCGATTTTCCGTCTTTACAAAGAAGCAAGTTGAGTACGTGTTCGGATACTCTCTTCTCTATATGCATGACGTCTAGAAAACGACGCACTAAATTTGTTGATGAGTACGGAAGCTCGTAGAAAATTCTTAACTTGTTCCAGTAGGATGGTTTGACCCATTTTGCCATATCTATCCCAACGGTCACATTATTATAACCATCCCACTGAGCAGTCACGTCCTCTCCGGACAATGAAGGTGGAGGCCTAAGAAGCTCCTGATGACTATTAAAGTGAGCAGCGTCTAACCGGTAAGGATGGTCTAGCGGCAGGAAACGCCGATGAACTTAATAACAAACATTCCTGCTAAAATTCAACCATTTCGATGTTGTATATTGATGGCAATAAAGCCATGCTTTGTGACCATTTACGGACCAGTCTGATAGCATTCCATACGAAGAAAAGTCATTAATTATCCACATTAAAGCCGCACGCAGTGTGAAGGTTGTATCTGTGTTTGCATCGTAAGTCTTTACATCATCAACGAATAAAGATTTTAACTCATCGATCAGAGGTCGGAGATAGACGTCGATATTATTTTCCGGTGAGTTTAGTCCGTCAATAAGAAGAGCCATCATAAATTAGGATTGATCCATAGCCAATCATGACGACATATTATAAACTATCATTACAACGGGCCATATGCTGTGGCTTCCAGCCATATAGTTGAATGGGCAGAAGTCATCACTAGCGAGTCCGAGCCTGACATTGCGAGGATCACTACTGAATATTTCGTGCCTCCTATCGAAATCCTTCCATGCCGGTGAATCTCTTGGATGACTCATTTTTCCATCTTCACTTGGAGCAACACGGTGATGCCAAATTATTGCATCAGCTGTTTTCTTGCACCTGAATAGCCTTTGCAGCCTCTGTGTTATGGGAAAATATCGTGCTATCCTGACAGGTATATCGAACTTCTTATCAGATTCTTTCGGCTTATACCTAGGCTCTCCGCATGTTGGACACTGTTTCAAATCTGAATTCTCTTTCTGGTACAAAACGCAATCTTTAGGATAAGCATGAATCTTCTCATATTTCAGACCCAAATCAGACATCATCTTCTGGGTTTCGTATCAGCTATCGGGCATATTATTTCCCGGGAGCATGGAATCTTTCAGGAACTTCAGAAGTATCATGAATGACTTGTTGCTCCATCCATTTAGGCACTTAATCAGGAAAAGTTGGACGAACCATGATAGGGTTTAATACTTTGCATTCTCATAAATTGGTCTTCTAGCATCATTCATGAACTTTTCATATTTATCCGCATGCGGTCCTTAACCGGAAGGAATGTCATCATCGGTAGGAATACTATCACCTAGGGCAGCCTCTATCATATTCTCCATTTCTTCTCCTAGAAAGAAGTTATTGTGTTCTTCTTCTTCTGCCACATTATCTTCTTCTCTTTCTTCTTCTGCTGCATTACCGTCTTCTTCTTGTCCTTCCCAGTGATATAGCCAAGTTGTATAAAGTCTAGTAAAATCATGTTTAACGATGTGAGGCTCTACGATTTTTACCTTCTGCCAGAACTTATTCCCACATCTATCGCACGGGCAGAGAATTTTCTCTAACACGATCTTATTATGTGCGTGTGCAAATTCAATGAAAGCAGGTACTCCTGCGATAAAATTAAATTGCAGGCGTTGTTGTCAATCCATATACATCCAATTCTTAACTCTGATATACTCATGGGCCATGTTAGACTGTATAACATATAAATTGTAGATTATGGTGACTATATTGAGAAATCTAAGAACGAGATGGTTACTGACAAAGAAGAAAATCCGTAGCGGCAAGTTTGTCGTTGAAAATGATAAATTATCGATAAACAAAATTAGATTTGAATATACCCAAGTATGAGTTGTATTTTGTGTATGTGTGTTTCAATTTATGATTTCGCTTAAGTGTAGAGTTGTTAGTGTTTCTGTGCTTTGTGTGTGCGTTTGTTGTGTATTCGTGTTGTATGTGTTTGTTTCGGCTGTCGGGGGTAAGGCTTCTATCCCCTTAAGAATGTATAGAGTAAACACCCATTCGCTTGTGGTTTCATCCGTTTCGAGTAAATTTCGGCAGCACCTTCCCGCTGTTCTCCGAGTACACTGTTATAGAATACATAATCATTTCAATGCTATGAAACAACGTTGAAATGAACATCTAATCTATCTTTGTACACGGAGAACCAGCGGAAAAGTACCGACGAAATAATTCGAAACGAATGAAAACATAAGTGAATGCAGGTGTTTGCTTTATACATTCCTAACTTGACCACACTGGACAAATCTATCGGTTATCATACGATTGAATCTTCTCGTCACATAGACTACACGACGGTTGTTAGTACCGAACTATACCGTCCGATATTTAACAACCTCCGTATAGTTCTATATCACGACGAACATCAAACGCATGTTAACCAATAGACGGAGACTAAGTCGCTCTTTAATTTTCATATATGAGTATCGATGAGAATATGAAAATTTCATATTATTATCTAGTATCATATATTGGTTTTAACTTGAACATTTAACTTGAATAGGTTTTACGTTTACGTTTCGTTTTTAAGAGTTCTAAGTTTTAAGTTTAGTGTAAATTTTGCTTGCGTTTACGGTAAAATTGTGCGTTTACGTTATTATCGAGTATCCTGCTAAAAGAACTAGTGCATCATAAATCCTAACTCTAATTAACCCCAATTAACCCAAAGTAACCTAATTAACCCAAATTAATCCTAATCATCATCCTAACTCAAATAATTCCTAATTAACCTAAAATTAACTAAAATAAACCCTAATCAACACCCTAACACAAATACACTCTATTTTACCTAATTAACCCAAATTAAGCTTAATCCAAACCCTAACCCAAATTAACCTAGCCCTAATCATCATCCAAACCCCAACCCAAATTAACTCTAGCCCAAACCAAAATTAACCCTAATTAATCTAATTAACCCTAACCCTATCCTAATCATCACCAACCCAATTTTACCTAATTAACCCTAACTCTAACCCTAACCAAACCCGAACTCTAATCTTAAGCCGAACCCTAACCCTATCTAATTAACCCCAACCTTAACCTTTACCCTAACCCCTAACCCTAACCCCAATTAACCCAGAACTAACCCTGACTCTAACACAAAAATCAACAATAACACAAAAAATAAGAATAATTAATAGTTCAAAATGGAATTAACTCACCTCACTTGTAGTTTTGCCGGCGGTTGGAGCCCGACGAGGTAGAAGAGACCGGTCCAGGAACTAGACGAGATCCTCTGATCGGGAAATTTAGCGACGAGCAATTTTGGCAACGAGAAAGAGGTCGAGGCGGCGGCTGATGGGAAATTTTGGTGACGAGAGGCTCTGGAGGCGGTTGACGAGAGGTGGAGGAGGCGCGGATGAGGGTGATCGATTGCGTGCGCGGGAAGTTGGTGAGAGGAAATATTTTAGGACGGTGGGGAAATTACTGAGCTTTATTTTTTTTTATAAATAACCCTTTTATGCCCCTATGGATTAATCCGTAAGGTTTTTTTTTTGGCGGTTCCGTAGGGCCAACTAAAAGATTACATTTTAATATTTTTTGATTAATCCGTAAGGCACCGTAGGGACAAATCGATGGCCCTACGGATTAATCCGTAGGGACAATATAAAGTTGCCCCTATAGATTCCTATTTCCGCAGGGGCAACCCCTTATTGCAGTTGTGGGAGGAGGCGACGAGGTCGGAAGAGACGATGAGAGGTCGGAGGATGCGAAGAGGTCGGAAGAGGCGCTGAGAGGTCGGAGGAGATGACGAGCGCGCGCTGGGAAATTTTAGGAGGAATTGAGGAATTAGGGTATAATGTGGTGACGGAGAGGATAACCTTTGGTTTTTATTTTTTTTTTAATCTTGAAATTTGCCCTTACGGATATATCCGTAAGGTCTTATCTTGCGGTATCGTAGGAATAACTATATATGTTAAATTTTAATAAATTTTTATTTATATATGTCATTTCGGTCTTATCCGTAAGGGCATTAGTTGTCCCTACGGATTAATCCGTAGAAACATTCGTTAATTGTCCATACGGATTTTGTTACCTGCAGAGACAAGCCATCTCTATACTGGTGTCCAACTCTTCAACAATTTAGACCTTTCACTTACATGTATGACTCTTAATAAATATTGATTAAACAAATAATAATTTTATTTTTAATCCCTAATACATGCTTTAAGCCTTGTTATCATAAAATATGCTGCATCGAGTCGCAGCAGGCCCACCACTTGCCAGGATGATATTCTTACACTTCTTAATGTCTTTTATAGCTTTCTCAAGACAGGCAGTGCATGTTTCTACACTCGTTGTCAAAGAAGAGAAACAAGATGCACCCCCAAACACTTTAGGTCACTTGGTCTTCGGTTTCGTGCCCGAACTTAATTACCATCCACCGGCTTCTTAGCGTTCAACTAGGATAGAACGAGGTCCACTTTGCTAAAGAATAAATCAGCCCGAGGTTTGTAGAACTTGATTTTTTTTGCCGCGCTTAGTTTGTGAAGGAGTTAGAAGCACATGCAGTTGCCATTGCTCCTATAAGCAAGAGAATCACTATCATCATCTTTGCCATATAATTTTCCATCTCTCTTAATTACTTTCTCTTTATCCCACACTCTCTTTTAAATGTTATATATGAAGTTATAAACTTAGTGTCGTAGATAATTGTGAGTACATGGCCCCTATATATAGGTTTAGTTATAGGATATGTTGTTGGTTAATTAAGCTGCTTCTTCTTTTATTAAATTGTTGGTGCACATTAGTTTTCTCTTCCATTTTGGATCCCCTTTCTCTACCATGCAAACTGGAAGACTCGTTCAAGGTTCGGTCTACATTGTCACGGGTGTTTTTTATAAGCTCGTTTTGTTATCGTCTATGCACTGTACACGCTTTCTTTTAATATATCATATAGATTACTGACAGATTTGTGGTTCATTTTCTTGGATCTCTTAATCAAGCAAACATATATAAGTGATAAAATGTACATGCTATTCTGATTAGTGCATTGGTTTTACTCATACCAGATTAGGGACCAATGTATTATAATGTTTGTCAAAGGAAAATAATCAGTTTATGTCACCAAAGCCATCCGATGAGGAACTCGCCGACGAGCTTGATCGGCGACGAGGATGTCGACGATGAGGGGCGAGGTGTCGACGACGAGATCGAAGAGGCACGGGATAGATTAAGATAGGTGGGAAATTTTGGAGGATGGTGGAAAATTTCTTAGCTTTATATTTTTTTTTAAATAACTCTTTATTGTCCCTACGAATTAATCCGTAGAGCTTTCTTTTGCGGCATCTTAGGGCCAAATAAAAGGATTACATTTTAATATTTTTTAATTTATTTATGTTTCTAAGGTGGACACCGTAGAGACAAACAATCCCTCTACGGATTAAACCTTAGGGGCAGTAAAAAGTTATCCCTACGAATTCCTCTGTCGGGGCAACCCCTCGTTGTAGTAGTATTTAGGAATGTAAGAAACATATATAAGCTGAGGAAATGTATGTATTTGAGCCTGATACAAATTATTTAATCTGAATTGTTTACTAATTTAAGTACTGATCTTCATCTCTTCTGTAAGCATGTGTAATATCACTAGCTGCATGGAAGCCACTATTTTCTCAGATCGAGAGGCCACTATTTTATTGAACTTCATCTCTTCAGTAAATACGTATCTCTAACCCAGCATAGAAGCAGCTTTTCAATTTCCAAAAAAGATATTGATGGAGGCCTGGATCTACTTCAGTTGGCGCCGTCCGTGGGAACTTCCAATTTCTCCACTCATCGAAAGTTGATCTTCCGCTCTCGAATTCATGGTGAGCAAAGACCGTGACGATCTCAGCACAAGCCACTGTCTTCCCCACAACGGAGGCGCGGACGGATCCACTCCCTTTCCGAACGCCATCCACGCCCTCTCGGCAAGGATCGACAGGCTCGCGTCCATAGTCGACGTCCTTGTCCGTGTCCAAACGATGGGGCCAGCCCCTAGGTCGCTGTCCCCCCTTCCAGAGATCACGACCTCCGCAGAGAGGCAGATGACACCGTCCACGTTGGCACCACCGAACAACGCCGTACTCACTCCGGTGACCGCGGCTCCCCCGCGGCAACCGATTCTATGGCCCGCTGGGCGCCACACGGCCCCACGTCGCGGTCTCGCGAAAGAGCCCATCATTCCGATGCCCGTCGCATTCCCGTCCCTCCCGAGGAGGTATCAGTTAGCTCGCCTGCTCCCAGGCATGACCGACACCCTCTCTCTCGATGGGATCGCACGAAAAACACTCGCCGCGAAGACTCAAGAAGGACCTCGCTAGGGGACCTAAAGAATTTGTTAGAACGGAATCGGAGAAGCAGCCTGGCGCAGACCACAAGCGGGAAGGGCCGCCGCTCTGACTGTGCCGAATCCTCAAGATATCATGATCGTCTCGACGTCCTCGAAAAGAAAATCGAGGGTATACAACGGGAGGGTCATACATCCGGTGAAGGAGCCAGGTACACCGCCGATTCACTTACGAAGCCCTTCACTGGGGAGTTGCTCGCCGTACACGCCTCGTCCAGGAACAAGCTTCCTAAGGTGGCCCTCTTCGATGGGAAATTTGACCCAAAGGACTATCTGGATGCATTTACGGCGAGCATGAGCTTCCAGGATAACTCTGACACTGCCCAACGGGCTGGACAGGACTGGTTCCGAGAACTCACGCCACGCTCCATCTCTATCTTTGATGAGCTGGCCGCCCAGTTCTTCGGTCATCTCGTCGGAAATAGGCGACAAAAGAGGACTGTCGATTACCTCTTCACCATAAAGAGCAGGGACAAGGTATCCTTCAAGGGACACGTCATTCACTTTTACAACGCTCTTCTTGATGTTCTTGAGCACCGGGACGAAACTGTCATCACTGTCCTAAGATCGAGTCCTAGGCACAAAGAGTGGCTCCGCTCTTTTGCATTAGCGCAACCTAAGACCATGGCCGAGGTAAAAGCTTGGACCGAGCGAGAGATCCAACTCGAGTCTGAAGTGAACGCCAACATGCTTCAGGGCGACCAAGCTGACCTAAAGAAGAGGGGCGGAGAAGAGAAGAAGAATGTCGACCGGCCAAAACCATACTCCCTAAAGTTTTAGGAGTATACTCCTCTCAACATCTCCCAGACCGAGCTTTTACAGGAGGCGAAGGGCGAGCGATTCTTCATACTCCCGCCGGTCACCCATAGAGCGGCTAAACGTATCCGGGGCCCGTACTTCACCTTCCATAAGTCTTAGGACCACCCGACCGAGAACAGTAAAAAACTCCGTGATTACATCGAGGAGTTGATTCCCTCTGGCCACCTGGCGAAGTACCTGCGGGACAAGCGACAGGCAGATAGGGAGCACGAGAACCAGACTCCTCCCGGCAAATTAACGATCGGCCAAATCATGGTCGTTTCCTTGGGGTCTGCCCGTGGAGCCAGCGAGACTCACCGCCTCATACCCGTCGAGGGAACAAGCGACCCGCCCCAGAAGAAGTGCAGGATCGCCGAGCCCATCATCTTCACTGATGAAGACCTCCACGGTATATCCGTGCCTCATAACGACCCTCTCGTGATTATGGCACAGGTCCACCGTTACGAGGTCCAGAGAATACTAGTCGATTCCGGATGCTCGGCAGACATCTCTTCTATGACTGCTTCCAGCATATGGGGCTAGGTCCGTCTGACCTACTGCCAACCTCCCATGTCCTATCAGGGTTTACCAACCACTCCATCCCGGCCGAGGGAGTCGCCATCCTCCTCCTTAACATTAGGGAAGCGGTCCATACGAGGACCGTACTGGTGGAATTCATCGTCGCTAGGATCCTCTCGTCCTACAACATCCTCCTGGGACACTCGACATTAAACGCCCTCCGGGCTCAGATCTTGACCTATCACTTTGCGATCAAATTTCCATTAGATCATAGGGGGATAGGCCGGGCTTACGGGAACCAGCGAAACGCCAAGATTTGCTTCACCGTGACATCCACCGAAGGAGAACATAGCGACGACCTTGAAGACGCAAATGATTTCCAGGAGTCCTTGGACACCCGCGACGAATAGAAAGAAATCCGAGGAGCTCCGGTGGAGGCGCTAACAGAAATCCCCCTCGTCGAGAGGAATGAGGGACGAACCGTCCAGATCGGATCCTTTTTTATAGAAACCCGACATGAAGACTTGATCCGCTTTCTCCGAGGGAACTCGGACGTGTTCACCTGGGCGCCTGCTGACATGCCTACGATCGACCCCAAAGTAATCTCGCACAAGCTCGGGGTCGACCCTAAGGCCCAACCCGTCAGACAAAAGAAGCGTAGTTTCGCGCCGATCAAGCAAAAGGCGATCGAGGACGAGGTCAATAAATTGCTCGCAGCAAACTTCATTCGGAACGTTGACTACTCGGATTGGCTGGCAAATGTAGTCATGGTTAAAAAGGCGAGCGGGAAATGGCGCATGTGCGTCGACTTCACAGACCTAAACAAGGCCTGCCCAAAAGATAACTATCCCCTCCCTCGGATAGACCAGCTGGTAGACAGCTCGGCAGGCCACTGTTCCCTTATAAAAAAAAGAAAAAGAAGAAAGAAAAAAAAAGCAATAGGAAAAATTCCCCTGATAGAGTATCACGTGCCCACACACGATGCGCTTATAAACAAAATTCATAGGCATTGCACTTAACAGTTAAGGCTGAAATTGAGCCGCACGTGCAAGCACACGAGCATCTATATACAAAATATATAGGCGTCTTTTAAAAAAAGAAATAACAGGCAAGAGAAGCTCACGTGTCAGCACGTGATGTCTTTTTTGGGTTGTTACACATAAGCAAATGTGTTTAACTCTATAGGGTCACGTGCTACACGTGAGTGGTCTCAAATGCCTTCTGAGCCGATAGAATTAAAATTCTAAGTAAAGAGATCAAAACCCTATATGGAAAATATTTCCTTGAATTTTTCTAAACAAGAAAGATTACTCTCTATAAAACAGAGTACCGTTGGATTAAAAAATCCAATGGTGATTAAAAATCACCTATCTACAGAAAAATTCTGTCTCGAGAAATATTTCCCTAATCTTGTTAAAAACAAAAAAAATATCTTCTGTAAAACAGAAATCTTTGGATCAAAGATCCAACGGTGGATAAGATCCCCGAATCAATCAAGGATCTCTCAATGAGAGATTTTTTCAACTAAATCTACAGACTTGCCTTTACTATATAAAGGACCCAAGACTTCAAGTCTTGTGGACACACAGAGAAGAGACCCCTCATAATATTTGAGAAACAAAAAAAGAAGAGGAGCTCTCTTTTAGAAAAAGAAACCCTATGTAAGAAGAAAGACTGAGAGATCATTTTATCTCTTCTTCACCACTCCAAGAGTTTAACTCTTCTAAAAAAGAACTTAGTTCTTCCTCTGGTTGAGGTCTGCAGAAGCAGATCTCCCCACAAGTTGAGAATTTAATTCTCATCGGGGAGATTCTGTTTTGCAGACCCAAAATTTAGAGAAAAGAACTAAGTTTGAAGAATTTAATTCTTCCAAAAAATATAGGAATTTAATTCCTCTGATAAAACTAGGGTTTAACCATGCATAATAATTTAATTCTTATAAAACAAGGGACCTGAAATTCTCAAAACTCAGATCAAGATCTTCATGCACATAGAGGAAAAAACTGATGATTCACACGCAAGAAGAACAAGAGGTTCCTCCTAGGACAATCACGTGTTCCTACGTGACCCCCAAGCATTTATATAGGAAAGGGAATAAACCCAAAGGCAGCGCTCACGTTTTAATAGTACCACACGTGTTTACACGTGAGCATCAAAGAATTAAGTGCTTAGCAGTTATGAAAGAAAAGAGAAAAACCTAAGGACAGTTCCCATTTTGGGGCGCCTCACGTGATCCCTCGTGACCCCCAACAATGCTTAAAACTTATAAAAGAAAAAGGAAATAAATCAAAGACAGTTCCCATTTTTGGGACGCCTCACGTGATCCCACGTGACCCTCTAATAGTGCTTAGCACTTATAAAAGAAAAAGGGAATAAATCAAAGACAGTTCCCATTTTGGGGCGCCTCAGGTGACCCCTAATAGTGCTTAGCTCTTATAAAAGAAAAAGTGAATAAACCCAAGGAAGCAGTGCCCAATTCTCAGGCGCTTCACGTGCCACATGTGAGTGCTCAAAATTTCAGTGTTTAACACTGCTTTAGAGCCTCACGTGGGAGCACGTGAGCGCCGAGCAGATATTAGTGTTTAACACTATGAGAGGCCAACTTTAGTCCAAATTAGCCAAGTATCCCGAGGCCAAAACCCTTTTGACCACCAATCAGCCGAGCCCTCTTATGCTCAAGACTTCCTAAATCGATCTTAGTTCCAAAGATGGCTAATGATCTCTTAACAGATGGTATCTAAAATAATGTTCATTCCACCATGATCTCTCCTTTCAATCTGGAATTCAGTTCAAGGGTACATCACTCTATATCTCTGATACATGTCGTTGTAATTCTTCAACGTCTTTAGAGAGGTGGAGGGTCCTGACAACCAACAGCTCTTTGGTGTAACCCAAAACCCATGAGCACATCCTTGTGGACCGCAATGTTCTTAAACTATCTATAGACTGTGACGTCCTTAAACTAAACCCTCACCCCAAAAATGGTGATCTATGGACCGTAACGTCCCTAAACTAAAATGATAGAGCCCAAATGCTCTTTTGTTGAATCAAAATGATCATAAACCCCCGTTAAGTAGATCTTAGTCCAAGATCGGACTAACGTATCCTTAATAAATATTTAAGTTGATCTTAATCTCAAACGAGATTAACGATCCTTAAATCAACCCAAACCCAAATCTAAGAATATACAGATTTGAACTAATCCACGCCCTACGGGTGACAACATAAATTAGTCTCTGTATACAATCCACGGGCAACCAAAAATAAAACAAACACACATGACACGGTGAACATCTAGAGCAGGAGAAAGTGGTTATCGTGATGCGATAACGTAATTAACTGCAGGGGTTTGTGCCTGCAGGGAAGATCGTCCCCACAATCAAAAACCCCTCACAACGAGGGCGAATCTGACAAAGTCTGCTATAACGGCTGCATTCATCCAAACCCCCGATGCACGGTTCTATAAATCAACTTGGCATCTTCGGAGAGCTGGACGGATAAACCCAAATAGCATCTGCCCCTAAATTCAGGCAAGATGTTTGTCTTCTAGGCTTTCGGCGGTAAATAGATTCTGGCACGCCCGATGAAACCTTTTCCTCTTTCCACTTCACACTTTGTGTATCATGTTCATGAACAAATCGCGGTTTTCTATGGTTGCCTATGGATTCGAGGTACTAAGATTTGGTGTCTTGCTCCTATGCAGAAAAGGAGATATCGATGGCCTCCAGCTGCACTAACTACAACAGCAACTCTCGCTCCACCCCGACTGGAGGAGTGACTTACGGGCCTAATGCGGTTTCCATATTTTCAATGCCGGTAGGGAAGGTGACTTAGGACACCACTGGATTATTTTTCGGGACCATGCTCCCGCCAACGAATTTCAGTACTCCAGTGCCATCACTGGAGGCTCCAAAGAAGTCGGTCTTCGATCGGCTTGCAACCACCGTGGCCCCTCTCAACGGGTCGTCCAATTCCAACGCCTTAGTCTTTAACAGGATGAGCTATAGCTCCAGTGGGCCCGCAAAGAGGCTCGCAATACCTGAAGGGGTTATCCCGAAACGGATAGCCATTCCGGCTCCGACAGGTGAAGTCGTCAAAGGAGCTTCTCCTGCTAGAGGATCGGTTTTCGCAAGACTGGCCGTTCTAACTCCTGCTGCAGGCGAGGTCGTTAAAAATGTTTCCCATGCCAGAAAGTCTGCCTTTGACAGATTGACCGTTCCCTCTCAGCGGATGTCAGTTTTCGACAGGCTGACACCAACAACAGCCTCTCATCAAAGCAGGGGGCACAACGAAGTCGCTTCCACAACAGAGGTGGTCCCATCTGCACGACATGCTCGACGTCGCCACTAGCGTCGAGTAAGGAAGGATGGGGACAATACCCCTCTGGCCTTACCCCACCAGCTCCAACGGTGGAAATTGACGCTGTCATTCCAACTGAGAACAACTTCGATCTGCTCAGGAGGGTGCGCATGAATTCTCCAAGCGCTGTACTGAAGAAGTCTCCTCCGCCTGCTGAAAACATGACACGGGTGAAGTCAGAGCAGCCCCCTCAGCGACTATCCTCCAAAATCCACAGGGTCTGGCGGAAAGTCCAAGACTCTGTAATTGATAAAAATTACTCTCGCAGAATAGAGAAAAAGAAGACTCGACAGGAGGAGGACCATCCTTCTATCATACAACGGAAGGTATCGTCTGCATGGGTGCCTGCTGCAACGGCCCCCTTAATTTTGACCTCCCATAAGAGGAGAAGGCCGGAGAAGATCCCCATACCTGCGGTAAATTTCAAAGATAGTGGACCCAAACGCCCCAAGTCTTGGGGTATGGTAGTACACACGGTGTACATGGCTTCTGGGAAAGAGGAAAGCCGTACTTCCACGGGTCATTGACCACTCACACGATCGGTGACAAAAGCTCAGGAGCAACAACAAAAGCTCCAAGAGATGTTGACGAGGATTGCCGCACTCACTGGGCAGAAAGAAAGCCCGGAAGTATCATCGGAATAACGCCAGGAGCAGGAGACCGACACCGAATTCCTATGAAGGGTGCTTGAAAAGAAAGATAAAGAGGTCGCGGAACAAGCAGCTAATATAAAACAAATGGCGCTTTTGTTCCAAGACATGGTGGGGATGGTGATCCAACCGGATCCTCCAGCCGAAGACCCTCCGATAATTATCGAAGACGACAGAGGGGAAACATAAAATCCTCCACCAGCTTTATCAGCAGCCAGGGAGGAGTCGATCTCCAAAGCTGCCCTTGACGACTACATAGCTCAACAAATACGAGCTCATCAGGAAAGAGAAGCGGCTGGCCAAGTCGTTAGGACTGGGCGACCTTATCCAGGCTGGTACGATCAAATCAAGTACCCGCCGGGATATATGATCCCTAAATTCCACGTGTATAAGGAGACAGGCAATCCCTATCAGCATGTCGCTCAGTTCGGAGCTCTATGCGGAAATATTAGAGGCTACGACAAACTGCTGCTTCGCCAATTCGTCGGCAGCTTAGCAGAGACAACATTTGAATGGTATTCGGAGCTTCCAAATGACTCCATTAAAACATTTACATAAATGGAGCTACTGTTCACGCAGCATTTCACAAGCGCAAGCGAACGCACCCCGATTATGGCACTAATCAATGCCAGGGTGAAGCCGGGAGAAACCTGGGTTCAATACGCAATTCGGTGGTGGAACCTATGGTCAAAATGCGAACAACGCATAGAAAAAGCTCCTGCTGTGGGTATGTTCGTAGAGACCCTTGATCCTCAGGCAACTATATCCCAATTTATGATGTTCTTCAAACCGACCACCTTCCAGAACTTGATTGACAAGCTGGCCCAAATGGACCAGATGGGCCATAGGCCGTCCTCTTCAAAAACGAATCTTCGGAATGAAAAGGGCAAAGGGAAAGCAATCTTCGTTGCCAACGCTCAACAACAACCAAGTGACCCGAAACCAGTTGCTCACCAAAACAATATAAGCCGATCTCTCGAAGAGAAGTTGAGACGTCCTTACTTATTTTCCTGGGATAAAACGAGGAAATTATTCGAACCAGCGATGCGCAATGGGCTCATCACTCTGCCGGATCCGAGACGCCCACTGCAGCCTGGTGACGTCAACGCTCCCAACTACTACCCCTACCACCGAGTAATAGGCCACCTAATCAAAAATTGCTACATCTTCAAAAACTGGGTTAAGGACCAGTACCAACAAAACAAATTCACGCTGACTGAAAACTGGAAGGTAAACCCGCCACAGCAGCACACTCTTAAAATGGTGGGCACACCGGGGGCATCGTGCTCATTCGTAGAAAAAGCTCCGTGGGAAAATTTTCTTTCGGATAAAACTAAAAGAATGCTGAAAGTTCTTCAAGCATGTCCGACAATCAGGTGGAAAATCCCGTTGGAGTCCGAGATCATTGAAGGGATGCTGAAACCGCGCTCGGCACCGAACGCTGGTATCAATGGACAAAAAAACCAGTTCAGTCCTACAAAGTCTTCGAAGAAAAAGAAGAAGACCAAGAAGCCCGCGCAGCTCGACGACACACGTATGGGTTTGCAAAAATACATCAACGAGCTGGAGGAGTACAACCAGAAGGCGTGGACCCCAGTCACACTTGAAGAGTTCCTCAAGCATATTCTTGGGAATGGAGACAATGGCAATGATGAGGGTAACGACTCATCAGTAGAACCTGAGGAGTACATAGCGAGTTGCCACATGGTCTCCCACTTGTCGTTAAGAGATGAAGAAACTCCTTCGGCGTCGGAAAGCAGCGCAGAGGAACTAGGGGCAGGGTCGGCGTCAAAATCCCTGGAACCATCAGATAACCTGATCGATAAAGTGCTGAACGAATCCCTCCAAGAGAGAAAAGTAGATCGGGAGCATGAAACGGCCATATACGAAAATGCCAAGCGTCGGCGTCAGGATGAAGAAGTTGAGGCGTGGAAGAGTTATAAAGTACTCAAACCAGATCGAAGTACACTCGCGGCAGACAAAAGCAAATTTAAGACGGGGAAACGGTTCGCCAAACCCCTGTCAATAGGAATGAAGCTGCCACCTTTCGAAGGAAATACTCACCGGAGTACGTGTCTTGAAGAAGCAGATGTACATCCAAAATACTGCTTATACCATCAGAGGGTCATACTCCCTACCGAAGAGTGTAATGCCTTTAAGAAGTGGTGGTAGGGATACGTGGCCCACCGACAACACTACAAGCGAATGAAGCAAAGCCGTCGGGAGCAGAGAAGCATGACAGATGAGCATAAGGGAAAAGCCGATAACTGTCATATAGTCGATGCCATCCCAACAAAAGGAAAATCTCCAGTTCTTACCTTCGGGAGCGATTCGGACGAAGAAATGGCCCTCGGCCCTCTCTTCAAGGAATCCACCTTTGGAAAAGAAGAAGAGGTGAAGAAACGCGAGAACATTCAGCTGCGTAATCGTACGTTGCCTGAAAAGAATCTTGAACCCTCAAATAAAGGGTCAAGTAAGAGAGACAAGGGGAAGGAAAAAGTCCCTGAGAAAATTGCCCTCGATGACGAAGTCGTCAATGAGCTTGCAGCCAAATACCCGTCTAAGAAAAACAAAGTGGATTATAATGTCTTGGCGCACCTGAGGAAGATACCCTCATAACTGATCATATTGGATGCTCTCCTCCTGTCCAAAGAGGCATGAGAGTCTCTGATCAAGGCATTACAAGAGTCCGATCAGTTTCAAGCCTTCCTTGCAGAAGAAAACATGAAGGACGAGCTGGAAGAAGTTCACACAGCTGACATCACATTCGGCGATGAAGATCTCGTCCTCAGAACGTGCGAGCACAACCGTCTTTTGTATGTCACTGGGTACTGCCATGACATCAAGATAGGGAAGATCATGGTTGACAACGGATCCTCTGTCAACCTTCTCAATGTGAGAGTGTTGAAAGAGATTTGCATGAACATTCAACACCTGGCTCGGGACAAAATTACTATCTCTGGGTTCGACTCATGGATGCTTGGATCCTTAATATTGACATTACGCTTCGGGATGCTCGTCACTGACATCAATTTTCACGTCATCGACGCTAAGACTTGCTACAATGCTTTGCTCAGAAGGCCTTGGTTATATGAATACAACATCATCCCTTCTACACAACATCAGTGTATGAAGTACTTTAAAGATGGCATCGAGTACACAGTTACAGGGGAGCTAAACCCATTCTCCGTAAATGAAGTCCACAAGTATGAAGACGCTAAGTACTTCCTACCAAACTTCGAAGACACGGAAAGATGTCATAAACCGGAGAATAAACAAAAAGCCGTCGCCACCATCCCGGTCTTTGGGAGCGATACCAAAGATGATGAAGAGATGGTCTTCTCGGGGCAACCTCAAGGCAGCGGGCCAGGACCATCTACGTCTATTTTGGTATTTGGCAGCGACTCTGAAGATGAAGTACATACAGTATTCTCTGTTCGACCCTCAATACAAACCTTCACCGGAGCTGATCAGAGCTTGCAAATCACCATGGTTCCGCAGTACCATTACAGAGAACTTGACCCACTCGACACATACGGTGTGAAAGAACTGCAAACCTTCTACGATCCTCCTAGGCGAAAAGGTGAAAAGGCGATCCTCTTCCACCAATCCATGGAGACTAAAGTGGAGAAAGAAGTCTGGGATGGAGCCGATTTTGCACTCGATAGGCTCCAACCAATCCGTCTGCCCAGATATTACGCAGAGGGATTGAAAAGGCTGCTAAGATGCCAAGGCGCACCCTTCAAATAAATCACTCGACAAGCCCAGTTCTACAACAAGATTTGGGACATTTCCGAGACCCAGCGAAAGATACCCAACGGGAGGATAGAGACGACGGGACTTGGATATGTTCGGTTCATGAAATGGGAGCGATCCCATAGCTGCTATGCTATAAATGATTCCAGTGGAGAAGGGAATCCCCCTCCAGATAGCACTGATGTTGAAACAGGGTAAAATCCCGCCGTACGAATACCAAGTCCATCATTTGAAGAACAGATTGACTGTTGGATATAGTACCCTCAAAGTCAATTATTGGATCGCAGGCACGTGATTGCAATGATTGCGGAGGACCTATACCGGTAGGACAGTCTTACTCAAGATGATAGTATGCTATCTGGTTTACCTTTATAAGTCATGTACAGGTTCAGGTGACTGATCACTGTTACACTTTGATAGAGCCCTTAGGATCTTGCTTTACTACCAACAGTATGATGGCGATCATATACATGAGAGTTTGGTGGTTTATAAGCATATCCTTAATTGTGGTCCCTAGTCGTGGGAGTTTCGAGACAGGGCATCGATACTCCGGAGTAGACTAGTGTATACAGTCGAGACCCCGACGAGGGACGGTAGCCGGTCTCACAAGCCACTGGTGTCAGTTGGATCACCTAAGATGTATACAGGTGCTCATTGGGTTATGAGTACACCGGACAGGACTCGCCGGGAATCTGCTAGTTGGTATTATACCTATCGTCGATAGCAATTTCCTGGTGACATGTGTACAGGTTAGTTCATCGACCTGAGGTCGTCATTTATCTCGTGTGAGTTCCCACTGTGCTTTGATTTCTACCCTACCACGGCTCAAAGGAGTCATGTAAACAGGTATTTTTTGGGTATAGTCCCGAGCCACATGGAGGCAAGTGAGCGGATCGACAGGGGATTCGTCTCTCCCGGTATTGGGGGTGAGATCGTACTGTGCCTAGGAGAGCCATTACATAAAGCCCACGGCCGTGGCAGGAGATTTACTGGTAGGTACTCCAGTAGTATCTCAGGGTGTTTTTGGGCTGCATTCCGACACGACTTATACTGCTATTGGGGGTCTGACGTTACCAGCCCCCTAGGTCGATATGCGATACTCATAGACGAACATACCGGACTGTATATATATTATCACTGTTAGGCTCAGTAGGGTTTCCGGATGAGTTCGCTCATCGGCATCCCTTGAGGTCAGTCCATGGGCAGCCGTTATGCACAGCTAGTGCCGCTGACAGCTTGTGGTTAAACCCACTGCCAGGGTACTGACGAGTCATTAGAGTCCCCTACAGATAGTTTCCCAAGTTCGGGCAAAACGTTGTAGATGCCGTATGGTTTTATGGCAGGGTTCGGAAAATGCACGTGCGTTTACGCACGTGTCATATTTCGGGCAGATAATACTGGTGGGCTTTGGTTTAAGCCGGATTCGAGTATTATACTGTGTAGATATAATATCTTTGTCTCAGTTGCATTTGTATTCGGTCGTAATACAAATGCGGGTATGTTTATACTGTTATGGGGTTATCCTGAAATTCGTTTCGGGATCGCTTTTGGAAGTTGCCAGTTTCCAGTTTCCAGTTTTCTATCACCCGTATTTAACATTCGGTTAAATACGGATTTATCTTTTCTTGAGATGAGTGTGAAATTTTCTAGAGGCTTCTAGAAGGTGGTGACTAGGTTCATGCATCTTTGTGACTCATTAGTACATTTAATGATGTTTGATGACTAGGGTTAATGATTCATCACTTGCATTATATGTGTTCATACTAGGTGTCATGGTGATTCATCATCTCATTTAATCTTGTGGTCACCTCCTAGCTCCTACACTCACCTCCCTTGCTCCATATATTGGTCGGCCACCTCTTGGTGGAGATGCATGGTTGTTGTTTTGAAAAGATTAAAGTTTTGGATGTATGGAAATTTCATAGTTCATTTCTCATTCCATTTCATTTCAAGTGGAAACTTCATTAACCGTTCGTCCACGGCTTTGGACGAAGTGAGACAAAATATTCTACTCATTCTCTACATCAATCTTGGTCATCTCTTTTAGCAAACTTGATGACCGAGTTGCCTCGAGTCAGAGGCGGGAGCCCGTTTAAAAATCCGTTGACGTGGTGCCACCTGGACGAGCAGATCGGAGATCGACGAGATCGGAGCAGCCGCAACCAAGCGTGGAATGATGGTTAAAGAACGAAGGACTCGGATCGTTCGGTATAACCTTTCTACCCTCTTTGTAGTTTGTTAGTTTAGCAATAACGGCAGATCCGGATTATAGTATACGATAGCGCCAGTTAAAAAGTTTTTGTTCCGCATTTGGCGTCTGTTAGACGGCCGGGGCGCTACCGTAGACTTACAGTGGTATCAGAGCCTCACCATTATGCTTTACTAATTTGTGCTAACGCGTTTAAAATATCGATCGGACCGAATATCAAAAACTATAATTTTTCTGTTCAATGTTTCTGTCGATTTTAAATCTGGTTTAAAAATTATTTTGATGATCCCAGAAAATTGAGCAGGGTCTTTTAAGAGCACTCTAAAAATCCGGTCACGTGATCTTACTGTACCGCCGTGGATCCACGGTCAAACCTAGGGTTTGACCGCGCATCCGTGGCCAGTACATAGGAACAGTGGTGCAAATTTCTTCAGTGTGCTTGACTTGGTAAATTGTGGTTTTTGGTATATATCTTTTGGGCCCAGATTTTGTTACTGTACAGCAGATGTACGTGGGGCCCACTTCGTGAAATTTAGTCGATCGAAATTTAAACGCGTTAGTATACAGTACTTACATTATATCTCCGACTGTGAATGTCATTCGAGCGGTAAATTACGTCTAATTGCTATAGTTCTTTTAGACGGATTTGCGAACGTGATATTCGCGTTGATGTTCTGTGTTGTGCTGTGATGTTACGGATTTGTCGTGGTGGATAGCAGTGTGCAATGATAGTGCAGTTTGAATTTATTTGTACATTTGATATTGCGGGGCGAGTGTCCAACATGTGGACTGCCGTCACTGCCTGTTTGTATAATATTCTTTTGGGGCACGACCGGGTTGAGGTCGGTGTACCCGTTGTACATATTTTTCATTTCTGTACTAGGGTTTACCCCGCGACGGAGTGCATGGATAGCCGGGTTATGGAGGGCAACGGGTCCGCATTTCATGGCTTTGAGAGGCAGAGGGGCCTCACTCTAGTATTGGCAGACTATTCGCCGCACTCGTAGGGGGTACAGGTTGACCCAAGGAGGGGTGCCCAAGTTACCGGATTCCGTGAAGTGCAGGATGGTCCATTCACTATGCTGTAGGGGGCTGCCTCGCTTCAGGTTTTGGCGGGTAACTTGCCGCACCCATAGGGGTCTAGGTTTCATTGCACAGGCTATCCATACGACCATGGGAACGTCGGGTTTCAGCAGCGGCTCTGTAAAACTCGGGGATCCCAGATTATCTGTATTGTTCTGTGATGCTTATTACTTTTCTGTAATGTTGCATATTATCATGCCTGGAGCGATTATTGTATATTGGTATATATACTATTAGATGTTGTATATGTTTTGCACCCGCGCTAGTTCAGTCCCCGCTCTGTCGTTGGTTAAGTAACCTAACGGGTGATGACGGGACCCAGTGACGAATGCGGATGACATATACGTACATTTTATTTTCGTTCTTTTCTGGTGTGATTAATTGATGGGACTGCGTTGATTCTGATCAATGCAAAGGAAAACAAACCTTTTTGGCAGTTGTTGGAACAATTTTAAAAAGTGTTATTACAAAGACGTTTCCTTTTGTTTTGCATAGCGGTATTCGGTTGGAATATCCTGCACCTCATTCGACGAGGCAAGGGCCGATATCCCTTCACCGGGAATGACCCCTTGGGCAGAAGTTTGCGTCAGGGTAATAACTTCACTATAGTCGATTACATGTTGCTTTGCATCGCGGTATTCAGTTGGAATATTCTGCAGCTCATTCCACGAGGAAAGAGCCGAGATCCCTTCACCGGGAGTGACCTCTTTAGCAAAGGTTTTCGCCACTATATTTTTATAAAAAGGTATCAGGTTCCTTCAGCGATATCAAGTTCGTTACGTTAAAGGTTTTTCGCCAAAAACCAGCTGTAGCCCTCCGTCATTTCTTTTGGGTATTCAGTAGTATTCAAGCTATGCATTTTAGCCAAAATTAAGGCATAGTGTTTGGTAGCTGCTGGGTATTCATTTGTTGCATAGATAGATGAGTTGGTTTGGGACAGTCGTCCTGCCGATTGGCCAAAGTCAGGGGCATGTGCGGGTGGGTTCAAATTGACAAGATAGTGACGGGTAGAATTTGGCATGTGACTTATGACATTTTGACCAAAGCTAAGGTCATAAGAGCATGGGGCAAAAATCATATCGGGAGTTTCTAAAGAAACTGAAGCTTTCCAAGTATGCGCATACCTTCTGAAGTGTGATAACGTGAGTGGATTCCGTCACGTTATCATGCGATGAGAGTTGGATCCCGATTTCCACTAATGAGTTGGTTTACTCTTCGGGTGATCCCGATTGATTTTTCTTTCAGGTTTGGAGGAGAATTTGACAGTACAGTGGGAGGTTTCCTGATTAGATAAAGTGATAACCATTCTGATCTAGGTTAGAGTGCACGCAGGTTGCGAGGGCTCCTTGGTTTAGGAGAGTACACCTATTACGCTTATTGGATAGTCTTCTTCCAAACCATAGGCAGGTGCCAAAAGTTAGGGAATGAAGAAAACCAATTAGCCTAAGTAGGGTGTATAGAAGGTAATATGTAAAGACAAAATAAAGGGATTAGAAAGAGGGCAAAGTAAATTGCGACTGCTATCATTCACGACCAAACCGCGTACTTCGTCGCCACTCCTATTTCACCTTTTGCATTTTTCCCCAGTTCGGGAGAAATAGAATAAGGTATTATTCAGTGGTCTTTTATCATCACCTTCTCTCAAGTTGCGAGTACTCCTTGGTTTAGGAGGGTACACCTATTATGCTTACTGGATAGTCTTCTTCCAAACCATAGGCTGGTGCCGAACGGTAGGGAAGGAAGAAAACCAATTAGCCTAAGTAGGGTGTGCAGAAGGTAATAACTAAAGACAAAATAAAGGGATTAGAAAGAGGGCAAATTAAATTGCGACTGTTATCATTCACGACTAAACGGCGTACTTCATCGCCACTCCTATTTCACCTTTGCTTTTTTCCCCAGTTCGGGAGAAATAGAATAAGGTATTATTCAGTTGTCTTTTATCATCACCTGCTCTCAAGTTGCGAGTACTCTTTGGTTTAGGAGGGTACACCTATTATGCTTACTGGATAGTCTTCTTCCAAACCATAGGCTGGTGCCGAATGGTAGGGAAGGAAGAAAACCATTTAGCCTAACGATGGTGTACAGAAGGTAATGACTAAAGACAAATAAAGGGATTTGGAGAGATGGCAATAAAATATACGGTTGAAGTCATGAATTGGATTATGGAAGAGGCATTACTAGGAATACCAGGATACCCCTACGAAACATTTTCATATTTCAGTGCATTGTTTAAAGAAAACTGTTTTCCCGATTAGATACTTACTCCAGGGTATGTATTTACCAGGTTTCATTCTCATATCTGTATGGTTTTACAGATGATGAATGGGAGTAAGTTATTGGGAATTAGGTGATCATCCTCATTATATCGGAATTCGTTGTAATTGGTGATATTTGAGGAAATCGCCTGGGTACAGTTTTCAACCTACGACGCACAGGTTTTGAGTTATTCAACTCAGTGGACTTATACAGAGTATTGTATGCTGTCCAGTGTCCATCAGGACAAAAGGGTAGTTCCTCGTACTATGTTCTGTTTACTTATGACTTCTCTAGTTTTTTAGACAAGTGTTTCGTAGAAATACAAAGTCTAAGTTTTGAGAAGTTGTGGGTATAAGAATAAAGTAGAGAACTAGGTGTCACAAATATCGGGATTCTTCAAAAAGATCGAAGATGTAGATTCTTGTGATTGGTATTCAGATGATATTAATGGTTTTGAGAAACTTGTTTCTCTTTCAGGTTGCTCATAATTGGATAGATTCCTAAGTTGAGTAATGTTGATTAGCCTCTCTTCATTAAGTTGATATGCACTGGAGACAGTTGCATGATTTGAATCTGGTTCCAATTAAATAAGTGCCAAAGTTTCTGTATTGGATATAGAATGGTTCATATCTTAACGATGTTAAGGTACGGGGAGTTGTCCGGCTTATGCTTAAAACCAAACTCTGGATAACTCAGAGCACGTTTCTGTAATGGCTGTTTGTGGGTTGACCCTGGCTATGACGAGGGTTGATTTTCTACCATTTGGAAGATCAATAGTGATATTGTTCTTGACTCGCCACAGTTTTAGTAAAATGGATTTTTTCAGAAAACAGTAGTGGGAGTATGGTAGAACTGGAAGTGATTCCAGAACCGCAAACGATTACAGAAAATTTAATAGGACCTAAAAGATTCAATCAGGTTTGACATTCCATTAGCCACTCCGCAGACATGGTGGGTAACCTCAGACACCCGAGAGGTACTCCGGTAGCCTCAAGGACGGTGACAAGGAGGTTCTTGATTACCCAGACTTGACACTACTGTTGTTCCAGGCTATGAGACCCGGCAGGAGATTAAGTATAGCGTCGTTCTAAACTCGCTTTAGAAGTGCACATATATATTATTCTGCCAGAGGGTTGTCGTAGTCAGTGGGAGCAGCGGAAGCATAGTGGGCAAGTAGCTTATGTCTATTTATAGACTTGAGCAGAGATAGCGGAGATAGATCATCTTATTTTGATGTGACAGTCATAGATTTGACTTCATCAGAATAGGGGATGGATCTGTTAAGAAGGTAGTAGGGTGTGATGTCATGGTATTTGGATGATATACACAAAGTAGGAAGTAAAATTCCTATACTACGATCGGTTGTACTGTGGTCGTCACACAGTTGTTTCTCCAGACAGGATATGGATATAATATATGACATTGTGGTTACTGGATCTATAGTTTTAGATCTATATTTGGGTAGTTTCCCAATGTAGGTACTTTGATAGTGTTCTAATAGTTTTTAGAATAGATGACTCCTGGAAAAGTAATGCACCTGCAGGTGATGGAGTCACCCTCTCTAAAGGTGTCTTACAGACTATAGGGGAGAGGGATGTGCATGATTGGCAGATCACTTGCTTAGGCAATTGAGTCAATCGTGAGATGTCAAGTACCACACCAGATGTTGTTTTTGCACTAGATACGATAAGCTTGTATTAATCCAATCCTGGAGAAACATAAGGAAGCAGTTTTAGAACATAAGTGCATGTTCTACGGATTTGATGACGGCGGCTTCCTTCGGGAGACGGTTATCATTTCAGGCTTCAAAGGTGACATGGATGACAGAGTGATTGTCAGAGTTATAGTTTTCCCTCTGTCGAGTGACAGTATTATGGACAGTTGGTCCAAGAGGATACTGTGGGAGGCATGGTGCAGGATACTGATTAGGTTCAGTAATCGATGGAGTCTAAGAAGTTTGGATTTGGAGTTCATTTATGAACTAGGTCCCATCAGATATCCAGACATATTCTAAGACAGGTATTACTCAATTCGGGAGAAGGTTTTCTCCGCGAACTTGAGATTAAGAGAGATATAGAAAGAAACATCAGGGCAGATCCACTCACTGAGGCTATTTCTCAAACACAATAGTTTTACAAACGGGCTTTGTGAAACTGATTAGTAGAGGAGTTGGATGTTCGGTTTCACACGAGCTGTGAGTAGTCGACATCGCAATAATTAGCCTTAAGTGCAGGTGGGAGATTGTTGGATATAGTGCCCTCAAAGTCAATTATTGGATCGCAGGCACGTGATTGCAATGATTGCGGAGGACCTATACCGGTAGGACAGTCTTACTCGAGATGATAGTATGCTATCTGGTTTACCTTTATCAGTCGTGTACAGGTTCAGGTGACTGATCACTGTTACACTTTGATAGAGCCCTTAAGATCTTGCTTTACTACCAACAGTATGATGGCGATCATATACGTGAGAGTTGGGTGGTTTATAAGCATATCCTTAATTGTGGTCCCTAGTCGTGGGAGTTTGGAGACAGGGCATCGATACTCCGGAGTAGACTAGTGTATACAGTCGAGACCCCGACGAGGGGCGGTGGCCGGTCTCACAAGACACTGGTGTCAGTTGGATCACCTAAGATGTATACAGGTGCTCATTGGGTTATGAGTACACCGGACAGGACTCGACGGGAATCTGCTAGTTGGTATCATACCTATCGTCAGATAGCAGTTCCCTGGTAACATGTGTATAGGTTAGTTCATCGACCTGAGGTCGTTATTTGTCTCGTATGAGTTCCTACTGTGCTTTGATTTCTACCCTACCACGGCTCAAAGGAGTCGTGCAAACAAGTATTTTTTGGGTACAGTCCCGAGCCACATGGAGGAAAGTGAGTGGATCGGCAGGGGATTCGTCTCTCCCGGTATTGGGGGTGAGATCGTGCTGTGTCTAGGAGAGCCATTACAAAAAGCCCACGGCCGTGGCAGGAGATTTACTGGTAGGTACTCCAGTAGTATCTCAGGGTGTTTTTGGGCTACACTCCGGCACGACTCATACTGCTATTGGGGTTTGACGTTACCAGCCCCCTAGGCCGATATGCGATACTCATAGAAGAACGGACCGGACTGTATATACATTATCACTGTTAGGCTCAGTAGGGTTTCCGGATGAGTTCGCTCATCGGCATCGCTTGAAGTCAGTCCATAGGCAGCCGTTACGCACAGCTAGTGCCGCTGACGGCTTGTGGTTAAACCCACTGCCAGGGTACTGAAGAGTCATTAGAGTCCCCCATAGATAGTTTCCCAAGTTCGGGCGAAACGTTGTAGAGGCCGTATGGTTTTATGGCAGGGCTCGGAAAATGCACGAGCGTTTATGCACGTGTCATATTTCGGGCAGATAATACTGGTGGGCTTTGGTTTAAGCCGGATCCGAGTATTATACTGTGTAGATATAATATCTTTGTCTCAGTTGCATTTGTATTCGGTCGTAATACAAATCCGGGTATGTTTATACTGTTACGGGGTTATCCTGAAATTCGTTTCGGGATCGCTTTTTGAAGTTTCCAGTTTCCAGTTTCCAATTTTCTATCATCCGTATTTAACATTCGGTTAAATACGGATTTATCTTTTCTTGAGATGAGTGTGAAAGTTTCTAGAGGCTTCTAGAAGGTGGTGACTAGGTTCATGCATCTTTGTGACTCATTAGTGCATTTAATGATGTTTGATGACGAGGGTTAATGATTCCTCACTTGCATTATATGTGTTCATACTAGGTGTCATGGTGATTCATCATCTCATTTAATCTTGTGGTCACCTCCTAGCTCCTACACTCACCTCCCTTGCTCCATATATTGGCCGGCCACCTCTTGGTGGAGATGCATGGTTGTTGTTTTGAAAAGATTAAAGTTTTGGATGTATGGAAATTTTATAGTTCATTTCTCATTCCATTTCATTTCAAGTGGCAACTTCATTAACCGTTCGTCCACGGCTTTGGACGAAGTGAGATAAAGTATTCTACTCATTCTCTACATCAATCTTGGTCATCTCTTTTAGCAAACTTGATGACCGAGTTGCCTCGAGTCAGAGGCGGGAGCCCGTTTAAAGATCTGTTGACGTGGTGCCACCAGGACGAGCAGA
This sequence comes from Agapanthus africanus, assembly GCA_030015575.1. NCBI lineage: Eukaryota > Viridiplantae > Streptophyta > Magnoliopsida > Asparagales > Amaryllidaceae > Agapanthus > Agapanthus africanus. The sequence continues at coordinate 248,864,114 of JASDDO010000019.1, read as the reverse complement.
TCGGAGATCGACGAGATCGGAGCTGCCACAACCAAGCATGGGATGATGGTTAAAGAACGAAGGACTCGGATCGTTCGGTATAACCTTTCTACCCTCTTTGTAGTTTGTTAGTTTAGCAATAATGGCAGATCTGGGTTATAGTATACGATAGCGCCAGTTAAAAAGTTTTTGTTCCGCATTTGGCGTCTGTTAGACGGCCGGAGCGCTACTGTAGACTTACATTGACAAGCTAATAAGGGAAGCGGGTCAAAAGGTTCGGGATGACCATAACCGCGAAATGGCCATTTTCGAGAAAACCAGGACGCAACGTATCATTCAGCAGGCTACAGAAAGAGAAGACAACGATGCTCTTCACCCTCATCTTGCTATGCACTCTCGTGGCAAGGAAAAAGTCCGACGCAGAAGCAATAACAAGATCAGGAACGGGAATGGCGTTCAAAGACAGCGAAGTGAATCCAAGAAGCCATGCGTTCGAGAAAAAGTCAGCTGGAACCCATCTTTTATGAAGAAAATGGGTCGGGAGTACTCTTTCTCTCAAGATAAGACAAGGAAAATATTCAACCTTGTCATGAAGTATCAAATGATGACACTCCCGGAGTCTCGGCACCCTGAGCAAATAAACAAGGTCCATCACCCGGCTTATTGCTCCTACCATCGAGCAATAGGACATCCTCTAGAATATTGCTTCACCTTCAAAGACTGGGTCGAAGACCAATATTGGCAAGGCAAGTTTGCTCTGTCCGACAATTGGAGGGTAGCCCCGCCACGAAAGCATGAGCCAAGAGCAACCTACACTGCGAGGGAAAGCCCAGATCAACATCGAGCTTGGAAGCGATCTCGTACATGTCATGTGATAACACTCTCAAAGGAGGGAGAGCATGAGAATGTGGATGACCTCTCCCAGTGCTTCACAAATGAAGAAGAGGACGGGAAGATGGGATATACACCACGGCAGATAATCTGAAAAAAATCGACTTGGGGACGGCAAATGATCCGAAGCCAACGTTCGTCAGTGAGCTGCTGTCTGAAAAGAAGGTGGCTACACTAAAAGACGTGCTTATGCAGTATAAAGAATGCTTCGTATGGAACTATTCCGAGATGCTGGGACTAGATCCAAAAATAGCGGTGCATAAACTGGCGATATCGCCGGACGTTAAACCAGTCAAACAGGTGCCAAGAAAAATGCGGCTCAAACTCAAGATGAGCATCAATGCCGAAGTCAAGAAGCTAATCGACTCCGGCTTCATCCAAGAAGTTCAATATCTCGACTGGATCGCCAACATTGTCCCAGTGATGAAGAAAAATGGGACAGTACACATCTGCGTGGACTTCCGGGAGCTCAATAAAGCTTGCCCGAAGGATGACTTCCCAGTACTGGTTACCGAACTGATGGTCGATAACACGTCCACCTACAAGGTCTTCTCCTTCATGGATGGATCTTTAGGCTACAATCAAATAAAAATGCATCCTGAAGACCGAAACACACCGCCTTCCGGACCCCGCTAGGCATATTCTACTATAAGGTGATGCCTTTCGGCTTGAAGAACGCAGGCGCTACCTACCAGAGGGCCATGACAAAGATCTTCGATGACCTCATACACGAGATTGTTGAATGTTATATCGACGATCTCGTGGTGAAAAGTAAATCGTACGAGAAGCACTGGGAGCATTTGAAAATAACGTTCCAAAGTCTTCAGAAATATAATCTGAAGATGAACCCTTTGAAATGCGCATTTGGAGTCTCCTCAGGAAAATTCCTAGGATACATCGTACGACATCGAGGTATCGAAATAGACCCATCAATGATCAAGACGATTATGGAATGCCTTCGCCAAGAACTCTTAAGCAACTGCGCTCTCTCCAAGGAAAGCTCGCGTATGTCCGACGGTTCATAGCTAACCTCTCCGGCAAATGCCGCCTATACAGCCATTTAATGAAGAAGGGGACTCCGTTTGTGTGGGATCGTAAATGCCAAAGTGCACTGGAAGAAATCAAGAAATATCTGTAGAATCCACCAGTACTGACCCCTCCGGTCAAGAGAAAACCCATCATCCTGTACAGCCCAGCCCTTGAAGGTTTTTTAGGCGCACTATGGGCACAGGAAAACGATCGGGGAAAGGAGAGAGCTCTCTACTATTTGAGTCGAGTCCTCCTGGGGACAGGAAACAATTACTCCCCTATCGAAAAGCATTGCTTGGCATTAATCTTCGCGTTCACAAAGCTTCGGCATTATGCATTGGCATATGAGGTCCATCTCATATCAAAGGTGGATCCTCTTAAGTATTTGATATCAAGAGCCATACAAACAGGAAGGCTTACTAAGTGGGCCCTCCTCTTGATGGAGTTCTCAATAATATATCGACCCCTCAAGGCAATAAAAGGCCAGGCCATCGCCGATTTTCTTGCTGAGCATTCCATACTATCCGACTCTCCCTTAAATTAAGAATTGCCAGACGAACACGCGTTCGACGAAATCGAAAGAGAGGAGGGAGGAAATAATGCCCGATGGAAACTCTACTTCGACGGAGCATCTTCCATGAAGAAACGAAAGCACAATACCCCCATAATTAAAGCTGGGGTAGGACTTATCTTCGTAACTCCACAAGGAGGGATAATGTGTTTTTCCATGTCCTTAACGAAGTAAAGAACAAACAACGAAGCGGAATATGAAGTTTTGATAGCAGGTCTTAAGATTGCTGTCGACATGGGCATCGAAAACCTCCTCATATATGGAGACTCCCAGCTAATCGTTAGCCAAGTGAACGGTGACTATCAGACATGCAAACTGGAGTTGGTAAAATATGGTGAAAGAGTGCAGTAATTGCTGACACAAATTCCTTCCTATATCCTGGAAAGCATACCGCGTGCGGAAAATAGAAAGGCGGATGCGCTAGCCAAGCTTGCTAAGGAGCTGGCTGACGAAAACCTCAATGACGTGAGGATCATTGTGCAAAGCCACCGGATTCTCGCGCCAGCAGAAATATCTCCAGAGTCATCTAAAGAAGAGGAAGCGACCGAACAAGCGGCTTTCCAAGTAAAGGACGAAGAAAAGGCTAAGGATTGGAGAGAAGTCTTCATAGACTACTTCAAATCCTATCAAACACCCGAAGACGCGTCGTCAAGACATCAGCTCATGAAGCGAGCCCTGTCTTTCACCTTTGTCAATGATACTCTTTATAAGAGATCATTCGACTGTCTGTAGCTAAGGTGCCTGGGAACGAAAGAAGCAAGGAGAGTCGTCCAAGAAACTCATGACGGACTTTGCGGTTCTCATCAAGCTGGGCCCAAGATGAAGCTGAAGATCAAGAGAATGGGCTACTATTGGCCCACAATGATTCAGGACTATCTCGAATATGCGAAGCAGTGTCACCCGTGCCAAATTCATGGGACTTCATCCACCAGTATCCAAATCCGCTACATCCAACATTGGCTAGTTGGCCGTTCGAGATGTGCGGAACCGGTATAATCGGACCCATCGAGCCAGCATCATCCAGAGGACATCGATTCATATTAGCAACAACCGATTACTTCTCTAAGTGCGCAGAGGCAGCACCCTTAAGAGAGGTGAAGACGGAGAACATCCTCCATTTCTTCAGGACACACGTCATCTACTGGTTCGGCACGCCGTGATGGATTATCCTAGATAATGGGCCAGCCTATAGGAGACATAAGATCATTCGCTTCGCACAGCAGCATAAAATAGATTGGAGATACTCTTCGGTCTATAATCCCCGAGCTAACAGTCTACCTGAGGCTTTCAACAAGACCTTAACTAAGATCATAAAGAAAACAGTGACCAGAAACAAAAAGGACTGGCACGAGAGACTGCATGAAGCTTTCTGGGCTTATCGAACCATGTTCAAAACGGCCACGAATACAACGCCATTCGCACTGGTATTCGACACGGAAGCAGTACTTCCCTTGGAGATAGAGCCACCCTCTCTACGAGTAGCAGTTCGATACGAGCTGACGGATGAAGAAAATGCCCATCTTCGGCTTGAGGAACTCGATACCCTCGATGAAACTCATCTCATGGCACAGCAAAACCTGGAAGCTTACAAAGCAAGGATGATGCGCTCATACGAAAGACTGACTAGGCAGAGAACATTGCGCCAAGGCGAACTCATGCTAGTCGTAAAAAGACCTATGATCCCTAACCATGCAAAGCGGGGGAAATTCGAGCCGAACTATCAGGGTCCGTACATCATAGAAAAAGTCTACCAAGGTGGGGCCTACTTGCTCATGGATATGCACGGCGAAAGACCCTTCTGGCCAATAAACGACCGGTACCTTAAGAAATACTACGCTTGACAAGTCACGACTCAGGTTAATGATAGATGACGACGCTCGTATTTGCTCGCTGTCTTACTGAGTCCAAACTCTGTAAGCAGTATCCGGCAAAACTTTGCATCGAAACTAACAATAGACCGAGATGTACTAAAACTAACAATGGACCGAGATGTCCTAAAACTAACATTGGACCAAGATGTCCTAAAATTAACATCGGACCGCAATGTCCTAAAACTAGCTGTGGACCGAGATGTCCTTAAACTAACATTGGGCCGAAATGTCCCTAAATTAGAACTCTTTGCCCCAAACATGGCGATATTCTTTTTTGGGATCGTGTTGCAATCAAAGCTCCCACGGCAAAAAAAACGGTATGTCCATAAGCGAAACGGGCACGGATGAAAACCCTAAAGGGCTCCGTGAGTAAAAACAGCAGGACTACCGGCAAGCTTGTGAAAACCTGAAAGGACGCAATCCCATTGTTAATAAAAAAATGTACGTCCATAAGCGAAATGGGCACGGATGAAAACCCGAAAAAGCGCCGTGAATAAAAACAGAAGGACTACTGGCAAATTTGTGAAAACCCGAAAGGGCGCAATCTCGTTAAAATAAAAACACCTGCAAGATCCTCTCGACCTTGTAAGGAGAAAAAACCTGCGTGAGATCCTTATGACTCACAAGGGAGCAAAACACTTAGGGATCCCTATGATTTCTAAGGAGAAATTACACTTACGATATCCTCACGACTCGTAAGGAGAATCCTCCCCTACGAGACCCTCGTGGCTTATAGGATTCAAAAGCCTTAGGATACAGGGACCTGAACCTGTCCTTAAGCTATCACACTCTCCAAGTTGCCCTATAAGCGGTTCAATATTGACACTTGTATACAATCTACGGGCGCAAACAAACGTTCCCTCACCAAGCCCCACCAGTCACGAAGAATGTCCTCATGTGGTGAACGACACTTATAAGTCCTTTCGATTTGTAAGGAGAAAACACTCTTGTAAGATCCTTACGACTCACAAGGGAGTAATAAACTTAGGGATCCCCACGATTCCTAAGGAGAAAATACACCTACGAGATCCTCACAACTCGTAGAGAGAAATACCTTTATGAGACCCTTACGGCTCATAAAGTCAAAAAGCCTTAGTCCACGGGATCCTAACTCTGTTTGCTAATCCACCTTTGTTCAAATCAACAAAGGCAAATGATGCTTCCCTCCAGGCCATATTCCAGTCGCAGCGATGCTGATGCTAAGATTGGTACCAGATCTCAAGTTCCAAACTCGCAATAAAAAGCAGCGAGCAAAATATATGCTTACAAAAATAGCCGAAATGTTTGAGCAACTCGCAATAAAAAGCAGTGAGTAAAAAGAAAAAAATAGCTGAAATGATTGGGCACCGCGAGAAATAGCCGAAATGATTGGGCAATCGCGACTTTCGCGATATGAAAAGCTGAAATGATAGAGCATCGCGGAAATAAAAAAAATGAAACTGCTGCCCTGCTGGTGAGTCTGTATCGACCCCTGTATACAATCCATGGTCACAAACGAAGAAGGGAACCGCATTTTCCTACCAGGCTCCATAAAAAAGAGAGTCAAATCTCGACGGCAACATCTACAGCCTAAAAATCAACAACAGCGTTCCTTCTCACTCCAACAGAATGCAGACGCAACGTCAACAACCGACCCCAGGGTCCAAACAATGGAGCCATGGCAGAGTCCTTAGTTCCCAGTCTTGATGGCATCATCTACAGCCAAGAGATCAACAACGGCATTTATTCTCCACTTCAACAGGATGCAGACGCAACGTCAACAACCGACCTCAGGGTCAAAAAAACGGAGCCATGGCAAAGTCCTTAGTTCCAAGCCTCGACGGTTCACTAACAACCTAGAGACAATCTCGACATTCATCGCAATATTACAGACACAATGTCAACAAACAAAGCAAAGGAAGATCCCTAGCTTCAGAGTTTCGATGGTAACATCTACAGCTTAGAGATCACCACGGCGTTCCTTCTCACTCTAGCAGGATGCAGACGCAACTTCAACAACCGACCCCAGGGTCAAAACAACGGAGCCATGAAAAAATCCCTAGTTCCAAGACTCAACGGTTCACAGACAATCTAGAGACAATCTCAACATTCATCGCAATATTGCAGACACAATGTCAACAAATGAAGCAAATAAAGATCCCTAGCTTTAGGGTTTTGACGGCAACTCAAATGAGACCTGAAAGACTATCGGAGATCATCCCACACCAGCGTGGAGTGGTCATGACTCATCGGGGCTCCCAAACTGAGCCTAACCTTAAGTAAAAAGTGGCATGGAATATCCCTACGCTTGCTCTTTCAACGGCAATATCAGCTGGAAGATTACTTGAAGACGTCTTGTCCAGCCCTCGAAGGGATTAGAGGCACGACAGTCGTGAGGCTACCCAATAGTAAGATTGCATATTGGGGAATACATCGGCCAACATGATGGTATGACGGACAAAAACCTTAGTACCACAGACCCTAACGGACTTCTATCAACAGAGGTTAACTGTGACGTTAAGACATTCTTGTGAGAACTTCTCGATTCGTCTCGACTCGTAAGGAAAATAACGTTCCTGCGAGAACTTCTCGACTCGTAGGAAAAAAATCCTTAGGCAACGGGGATAAGGACCTGTTTCTTAAGCACTAGGGCCCTGCAATTAAGTCCAAGATGGACTATTGTATACTATTCATGAGCCATACTCTCCAAAGTCGAATATCGACAAGGAGGGAAAAAACCACTTACGAGTCCTCTCGACTTGTAAAGGGGGAAAATTCTCTTGTGAGATACTTACGACTCTCAAGAGAAAACGCACTTAGGACTCCTCACGACTCCTAAGGAGAAAATACACCTACGGATCCTCCTGACTCGTAGGGAGAAAGTCTTTATGAGACCCTCACGGCTCATAAACTTGAAAAGTCTTAGGCGGAAGATCTGAACCTATTTCCTAAGCCTTCGCTGCCCTGCAAGGAGGTCAAGATGGATTATCTACGGACCACATTAGCCAGAGTTACATGACAATATGAAATAAAATATGTCTTTTATTCATGAATTCGGGTGAATACAAGGTACATTTCATAAAAGAATCAAAATGAATACAAGACACTCTCATTCAGGAGTGAATACAAAAAAAGGAAAATGAGTATACAAAGACAAAAAATGCTTAAGCCCGTGGACGTTGCAGTAGGCTGGTGAGTTTGTCAGTCTTCCGTTGAACCTCGACTTCGAGCTCCATTATTGCTGCAAGACGGGCCTCTGCCTGAGTCTGCTGAGTATGATATGAAGCAAACCGACTATCAAGAACCTTTTTGGCGACTTTATAGGCTTCAACTATCTCGCGAGTAAAGATAACGGCTTTGTCAAGAGCCACCACCTCTGTAATAGCTTCTTGAAGCACCTACCAAATTTCATACGCGTGAGTAGTCTTGGTGGTGAGCTGAGCCTGAAGTTCCCCCAAAGCGTTCGAAGCTAACTCCCTCTCCGAGAACTTCCGGTTGAGCCTCTTCTCGCAAGACTATAGATTAGCGGCACACCGCTCGATCCATCCCCGCGGGCTCGCTTTCACGGTCAAAATGTCAGAGGGAAGGCGTGTGCACTCAAGCCCATGTAGACAAACCTCCACTCGACGACAATACTCAACCCAAATATGCACCAACGTTTCGTCATGATAAGTGGCAAGAAAAAGCAAGGAAGTGTTGGCTTCGGCAGCAAATTCTTCAGCCGTCATGGAACTACCAGCTCGAAGATCTTCAATGAGAGCCGAAAAGGAGTGAATGCTTTGTTTCGCCATCCGCTCAAACGCACGTCGGGCATATAGGCCTGGTGGCATAGTGATTCGAGTCTCTAACGGGGTCGGGGTTGGCAAAGCTGTCAAGATTTATGAACAGTCAACGAGACTGGCAAACATGGAATAAACAAAACAATGCCAAGAGTAAAGCTTTACTTACCCACAGTCATGCAAAGGGGGTTTGAAAGATCCCCGGGCCCATCAAGGATCTCTACTCTGTTATCATCTTCCAGAACTGCAGAGGGCATATTAGCATCGTTATAAAAATAATAATAATAAAACAAAGGGGTCAAATAATACTGACCTTGCCCAGAAGAAAGGACTATGCTTTGCGGGGATATCGCCTGTAGGGCAGCCATATCAAGTAGACGCTGGAAAGACTTCCTGGGAGATACATCCACGATGGAAGCCACCAATTCCCGCAATTCTGAAAGAAAGAAGAGTTCAGATAATGGAGAGATCATTAAAATGAAATGTAGAAGATTACCTTCGATGCTCCGCCCTCCTTGAATTGGAGGGATAGTAGCTTCAGCAGCCTCCTCCACACCCTTAGGTACATCACCGGGGATATTTGCTGGCATAGCAGCTTCCAGTTCAGAAAAAACAACCGCCACTTTAGACTCCAAGGAGAGAACAGCAGTCTCGGCAATCCTTTCTACGATTTCCAGGATGCCACCAGAGAGACCCACTGGATCTACGGCTGGTAAGCTTGTAGGATGTTTTTCGTCACCCCATTGAGATGGGAATGTGTGCGCTTGTCAGGCGTACTACAGATTCGCCCTGCCTAGGGTAGGCCGGGGTTTATTGATTGTGGGATCCGAATCTCCGGCAGCCGCGGACTAAGCTGCCGTTAATTAACCCTCGCCATTGGAGCGAGGGAACCTCCGATTGACGGGTTAAACTGGCATGCGAACTCAATGTGCAGTATACGTGTGTTGTGTTTTGAAAGGGGGTATGGATATATCGGGAGCCACGCAGAGTTTTTATGGGGGTCCCGTTACCCGGATAGCGGGCTGGAGGTCAAGGGGGCTAGCAGCCCCCTTGCGGGGTGCGGGGCAGCACCCCGGCCCAAAAATTTTTGGGAGGGATAGTGTTGAAGAGTATGTGTGTGTGTGTGTGTATAACTATATATATATATATGTATATATATACATAAAAGGGAAAGGGCATCCAAAGGATGCGTGGGGGCCAGTGCCTTGCGTGCATGGCATGCAGGCGCTAGACGCTGGGCGCGAGCACTCTAGGCGCTGGGCGCACCACGTGTCGGCACGTGGACGCAAGCGCCCTGGGCGCTGGGCGCACCACGTGCTCGGCATGTGGATGCAAGCGCACTGGGCGCTGGGCGCACCACGTGTCGGCACGTGGGTGCAAGCACACTGGGCGCTGGGCGCACCACGTGCTCGGCACGTGGGCGCAAGCGCACTGGGTGCTGGGCGCACCACGTGTCGGCACATGGGTGTATGCGCCCTTGCGCCCTGGGCGCTAGCGCACCATGTGCTCGGCACGTAGGCGCAAGCACACTGGGCGCTGGGCGCATCACGTGTCGGCACGTGGGCGCAAGCGCCCTGGGCGCTGGGCGCACTAAGTGTCAACACGTGGGCGCAAGCGCCCTGGGCGCTGGGCGCTAGGCGCCAAACAGAAAAGGGACTTCGGTCCTTTCACTGGGAGCTGTGCTCCCGATCTGTGGAGTTAAACTCATAAAAGGTTTTTTAGAAGTGATCAAAAGGGGGCTGCTTTGTTTCTCCTTTTGGCTTTGGATCTCCCCTAGATGAGAATTTTTTGGAGATGGCTCTCCTCCTTCCTCCTCTGTTGTTAGGATCTTGAAGATCAAAAGATGTGAGATTTAAAAATCTCTCCTTTCTGAGATCTGATGGCAGGTCTGAGTTCCCCTTTGTGGGTTTTGTGGTGGGAAACTACTTAGTTTTTGAAAAGAAAGAGTAAAACTCTTGATTTAATTCAAAAGAAATGAGAAGGTTTAGAACCTTGAAGAAGAAGCAGGAGGCACAAAAGAACCCTAGTTTTTGGGGGAATGAAAAGTATTACTTTATTCATCATCATGTTGCTGTATATAGGTTTACATATTTACATATAGTCCATTGGGCTTTGCAAAATGCCATTTTGCCCATCCCATGGCTTATGTGCCATTTTTTTTTGCACATAAGCCATGGGCTTACAAAATATTGGCTTTATGCCCATTTTGCATACATTCATGCATAAAAAATTACATAAAAATTATTTATTACATGATTTTGTTATTGGCATGGGGAGGCTGGCCGCGGGCTCGACTTGGGCATGGGCCCGCTTGACCTGGGCTTGGGCCCACCTGGCTTGGGGTTCACCTTGACTTTGACTCGGTCAACCGGTGTGCAAATTTTTGCCCCAACAAATTGCCCCCCATCAATAAATGCACACAGCATATATGGGTCGTGTGCATGAAATTGATGGATCTTCTTTTGCGTGGAAGCGACTTGCTTTGGTTCCCACTTTTTGGGATGTACTGCCCTTTTTACGACATAGACGGTCAATTCTGTCCTTTTTACGACTTGGACGGTCGGCGCTTGACGCGTCTCTGAGACGGAGTGTCCATGGTAGACGTTTCCCTGACCCGGAGTGATCTGGTTCCTGCTTTGTAGGAAGCCTGCACTGCCCTTTTTACGACATGGACGGTCGATGCTTGACGCGTCTCCGAGACGGAGTGTCCGTGGTAGACGTTTCCCTGGCCCGGAGTGATCTGGTTCTCGATTTGTGGGAAGCCTGCACTGCCCTTTTTGTGACATGGATGGTCGACGCTCTGATCCGGAGCGATTTGGTTCCCGATTTGTGGGAAGCCTGCACTGCCCTTTTTGCGACATGGACGGTCGACGTTCTGATCCGGAGCGATTTGGTTCCCGATTTGTGGGAAGCCTGCACTACCCGTTTTGCAACTTGGAGGGTCGACGCTCTGATCCGGAGTGATTTGGTTGCCGATTTGTGGGAAGCCTGCACTGCCCGTTTTGTGACATGGACGGTCGACGCTCTGATCCGGAGCGATTTGGTTCCCGATTTGTGGGAAGCCTTTGTTCATATCATAATATTGCATTATTATATTCCCCATTCTTATGCATTTTTACAATAAAACAGGTGCTTTTGACCCATGTCTGCTACATAGTATAGGTTACAGGTTCATGGAGCGAAAACAGTGAAAAAGACAAAAGACGATACAAAAGAGTGACTTTTGACCAACAAATAAAAGGATCTTAGTCAAGCATAGACGAAGAACAGTTCACAATGTACAAGGCAACGCAAGGTCCAAGATGTCAAAGCGAACGGTTAAAAGACCACTACAAGTTTTCACTGGAGATCTGGAGAAGACCGAGAAGCCCAATTGAAAAAGGACATATAGAAACAGGAATCACAAGTCAAGAGAAGCCAGGCCCAGAAGTTGCAGAGACCAACTCCTTCTTTGGGCAGCGGAACCGCGGCCAACCAGGCCTCGGGCCGCGGTTCCGCGGCCGTCTGGAGCCCAGGGTGCGTGAATTTTTTACCAATTCGTGAGTCTACTCTGACTAGGTCTTCCTATGGGTATTTTGGTAAATGCAGACGTGCGACAATTATAAACCTAGGGTTTTCTATATCCTATAAATAGAGACCCAATTCATTGTATTTTCTCATGTCTCTTTTCATCAATAAAATTTCGGTTTTCTTTGAAATTGGAGAGCATCAATCGTAAGTAGGTTTATTTTTCTGCCCTAGTTTTAGTTTTAATTTCTGCCTTAGGTAATTTCTTTTCTTGTTCTAGTTTAATATAGTTTAGAAATTTTATTAACTTGTAGTAGATGTTTCCTCTCTTAAATCAAAACAAAATAAAAATTATGTCTTTCGTAGATCCCTCAATGAGCGAGTAGTTTTCTCTCTTGTTAGGTTTAGGAATAGGGAAGGGTTTGAGAGATAAAGATCTCTCATCTTTTCTTTGCCAATCTCTTATGAACAATTAGGACTCCATGCATACTTTCATCTTCCGCTCCCTACGGCACTCTACCCACGAGGTAGCGGTGATACCGTAGTATAAAAGACCGGATCTGTAAGTTTTCCATGAAGGTTAGGGTAAAGATTAAGAAAGGAAGGACAAGGATCTAGAGAAAGAAACATCTTCCCAATCATCCTAATCCCCTTTATTAATATTTACCATAACCCCTAATATGATATCTAATTTAAGGCATTGGAAAGTGGTATAGATCTTTATTTACCAAACTTTACCTAAACCTAATCCTAGCAAGTTTCCTAATCCTAGTATAACTCAACTTAGTTTTTAGATTTAATTAAAAGATCCAACACCCTTTGGAATTAGCTTGTAAAAACATTTAGGAAAATTACAACATCCCTGTAGACCGACCCGTATTCACCGGCTAGCTACCAAGAGACGCCGTTCTTGATTGCGGTAATATTATTTTTGATCGATAAAATTTCTCTCTAAATCAAATGGCGCCGTTGCCGGGGATGACGTAAAATTTCCTTTTTGTAATTTCGGGTTAATATAAAATATAAAAAAATCATAAAAATTGAAAAAATCAAAAATATAAAAGTTTTATCATTTTTTATTGTTTGAAGGGTTTCTTGTGTAAATCTTTGCAGGATCGACGGATCTGGAAAATTCTAGAGTGCTACAAAGAAAAAGGTATATCAAAATAGGAGGATATTGGAACAACAGAACAGCAGACAAAATCTGGAGCCCTGAACCCTCACCTGAACCATGAAATCGCGGCCTTACCCCAGTCAAAACCGCGGTTCCGCGGCTGCCGGTGCGCGAAAAAAATCTCTGTTTGTTTCTCTTTCCCTCCTCTGCCAACCTCTATATATCTTTTTGCCAAATCTTCTGCAGGATTCTTTGCGCTAAAAAAATCTTCCCCCTTCCAATAATTGTTTTTCTGCAGGATTCTTTGCGCCGTGCTAAAAAACAAATTGATTGCAAGTGATTTACTGCTTTGCATATTTTAATCTGACTTTAAGGGGCTTTTGACCAATTCAGATTGGGTGGGGATTTCGTCACCATTCGCAGGACCCCAGAAATCACTTTAAGCATTTGCATTGACCATTCTTAATTAAAAATTACTAGTCTCAGACCTAAGGTCGTCGCGCTCAATAGGACAGAGAACTAGTTATAGGCATCGACTGTTTATCCTAACCTGATTTTGCGGTGTCTAGGCAAGTGTGTCATAGGCTAGTGGTTATTAATTAGGCCCACTACTGTGGTTCCTTCCCACTTACCTGGCACTTACCTAGCCGCAATTGGCGGTGAAGAGGCAGTTTGAGGTCTTATCTCTAGCCCTTTGGAACAGTTAGGAGCTGTCTAGCTGACCTAGGTGACCCTAGATCTAGGCCTGATTGTGCATTTGTGGTTAATTGCATTTGTATCAAAAGTCTCTTTTCAAAAATCTTTTTGCAAAAATGTAACATAAAAAAAGGGAAAAATCTTTTCAAAACTTGCAACTTGTCGCTAAAGAAATCTTTGCACTCACTTACACCACTTCTTCTCATTGACGTTCTCTTACCTCTACTTTCTGTCTTTCACCTTTTTGACTACACTACCCTTTTAGTGTATGTCCGGTTAGACTAGGGACACTAGCGCCCGATTAGTCCGTGTTTCGTTGGTACCGACCGACGAACCTTTCGACTCCGAAGTCGAAATCCTTTCCACTTCTTCACTTCCACCTTCAAATTCTTCTTCCGAAGGTATGTCAGGATACAATCCTAACAATACCTTACCGACGGGAATGATTCCACCTCCGTTAGGTGCGAATAACCCGAATCACCCGCCTGTTGAAGCGCCCACACGAGTCGCGCTCCAGGATCTTTTCTACCCCATCCGCACCGCCCTACCTACTTGTCTTTCCCTCCCATCGGCTAATGGGGACAATTTTGAGATCAAACCCCACTTCATCAATATGTTGCCTAAGTTTCATGGTTTTGAATCCGAAGATGCATATATCTTTATCAACAAATTCCAAAACGTTTGCGCTATGATGAAAACTACCCAATTATCCGACGATGCTATAAGGCTAAGGATCATTCCTTTCACCTTATGTGACTTAGCCGAGAAGTGGCTATACAGCACCGCGTCGCATTCAATTAAGAATTGGGAAGAGTTTGTGAAAGCCTTTCTTAAAAAGTTCTATCCTTATCACAAAACTGCTAGAATCCGTAATGAGATTATACAATTTTCCCAGCTTCCTTCCGAACCATTTTGGAAGTGTTTTGAAAGATTCAAAGACCTACTCGTTCAATGCCCTCACCATGGGATCGAAAATTGGCAACTTTGCCAAAAATTATACGAGGGATTGAACCCGGCAACGAAGCAGTTGCTAGAAACAATTTGTCAATGTCACTTTCTATCCAAATCTAGTGAGGAAGCATGGCAGTTTCTTGAGGACCTTAGTGAACAAACAATTCAGTGGGAGAGCACCAAGACCACGTCATCATCTTCTTCTATTGGTCAATCTATGGCAGGCATACATCACTTAGATATGTCGATTGCTATGAAGGCCGAGATGGCCGCTCTTACGAAAAAGCTAGAAGCGATTGAGACCAAAATCTCATCGCCTTCTCCTGCCCCTGTTGTGCCTCCACGAACTGTTTGTGCTTGTTGTTCGGATCCATCACATCACACCGAAGAGTGTCCTTACAATGCATCTACTCAAGGACATGATCAAGTCAATACTGCCTTTCAGTAACAACAAAGAAATGATCCATACTCTTCGACATACAATCCGGGTTGGAAGAGTCACCCAAATTTCGCTTGGAACCAAAATCAACAATTCCAAGGAAACAACAATTTTCAAAGGCCTCTTCCTCCACAACAACAAGCACCTCCACAAACTCAATTTCAACAACCTTTCCAACAGCAACCTTACCCTAATCAAGTGAACAATTTTGTGCCTAACACTTCTTACCCGCCAAACAATTTTGTTCCACCTCAAAATGATAAGGTTAGCTCGCTCGAAAGAAGTCTAGATGCATTCCTAAAGCAATCTACACAATCCGCAGCAAGGTTAGAAACTTCTATTCAATCTTTGGTGCAAAACAGTGTCTCACACGATCAAAATATCAAATCTATTGAGGCACAAATTGCACAACTCAATGCTGCGTTGAAAAAGCGAGAAAAAGGAAAGCTTCCGTCTCAACCACTGCCAAATCCCGGTCACGCACATGTTGCATATGAACAGCAGAATCATAACGTAAATGCTGTGACCACGTTGAGATCCGGAAAAGTGTTGCAAAATAATGTGGGTATTAACCAAGACACCCCTGCCGGTAGTCCTTCTTCATCTTCTTCACCTTCTTCTTCCTCTTCGTTAGAGCCTATTCTTCATCCTTCACACGGCTCTACTTCTTCTAGCTCGAACGGACCCACTTCTCACAACACGAACACATCTACACGGGGATCCGTTCCAACTCCACAATCTGATCCGCAAAAATTGGACTCAACAACTTTTCAAAATGTTCCTTTTCCAAACCGATTGAGATCCAATAAGCCAACTCCACAAATGGAGAAGATTGTAGAGTTTTTCAAACAGGTTAGCATAAATATCTCTCTTTTGGATGCAATCCAACAAGTTCCTTCATATGCAAAATTCTTAAAGGACTTATGCACTAAAAAGAGGAAGTCACAAGTACCAAAGAAAGTTTTTGTGGCTAATGCTGTTAGCGATGCTCTTGTCCAATCTTTACCCCAAAAGCACAAGGACCCCGGTTGTCCTACTGTTTCGATAACAATTGGGGACAAGAACATCAATAGAGCACTATTAGATCCTGGTGCTAGTGTCAATTTGCTACCTTATTCTGTGTACGAGCAATTAGGCGTTGGAGAGCTTAAGCCCACTCATTGTACTCTCCAAATGGCCGACCGATCAATCACCCATCCTAGGGGAGAGTTAGAGGATGTGTTAATTAGAGTAGGGGATTTCATTTTCCTCGTGGACTTTATTGTTATGGATACACAATCCGTCGCTAACCTCCGAAGTCAAATTCCGGTGATACTTGGTCGACCATTCCTTGCGACTTCTAACGCGGTGATCAATTGTCGTAACGGTTCAATGGATCTATCTTTTGGCAATATGACAATTGAACTCAATATTTTCAAGTTGGGAAATCAGCCTTGCGAGCCTAATTCTAGCATACTTGATGTTTGCTCGATCAATGAGATCGCGGAGGAGGACTGTGAGTTCGAAAATTTTATGTTTGATCACAGTAATGTTGACGCCACTAGTGCGTTCCTCCTAGAATCTGACACAGCTTTCACGATAGACAACGATTATGAGTGTTTCACCTTTGTAGACGATTTTGAAGACTCACCACCCTAGTTTGAGTCTTTTGCTTTTTCGGATGAGTTAGTTGAACCATCCGACTCGGTTGCGTACACTCGATTTGAACCTTTGATGGAATCCTTCGAGTTTGAAACAGTTACACCATTGTTACCATCAATTGTTTCACCTCTTAAACTCGAACTAAACCTTTTGCCATCGCACCTAAAATATGCTTATCTAGGTGATAATGAGACCTTACCCATCATCATATCGGCTTCTCTAGCTCTCGAGCAAGAGAAGGCCCTTTTAATGGTCTTACAAAATAATCGGTAAGCTTTTGGCTGGTCTATGGCGGACATCAAGGGGATTAGTCCCCTCATAGTTGAACATCATATACACTTGATGGATGATACCAAGCTGGTAAGGGATCCACAAAGATGGCTCAACCCCATAATGAAAGAGGCCGTCAAGAAGGAGATTGTTAAATGTCTTGATAGTGGTATCATTTACTCTATCTCGGATAGCCAATGGGTTAGCCCCATTCATGTTGTGCCAAAGAAATGGGGCATCACGGTCATTACCAATGAGGCAAATGAGTTAATTCCCACTCGCACCCAAACTGGGTAGCGAGTTTGCATCGATTATAGAAAACTCAATGCCGCGACAAGGAAAGACCACTTTCCTTTATCTTTTATTGACCAAATGCTAGAACGATTGGCTGGGCACGAGTTCTACTGCTTTTTAGATGGCTATTCCGGCTATAACCAAGTCCCCATAGCCAAAGAGGATCAAGACAAGACCACATTTACTTGTCCTTTTGGCACTTTTGCTTATCGTCGCATGCCTTTTGGATTATGCAATGCACCCGCTACATTTCAGCGTTGTATGATGGGGATCTTTTCAGACATGGTTGAAAAGTTTTTGGAGATCTTTATGGATAATTTCTCCATTTTTGGTGACTCCTTCGATGAGTGTTTACTACATCTTGACGCAGTTCTTACCCGTTGTAGGGATAAGAACCTAACTTTAAATTGGGAGAAGTGCCACTTTATGGTACGAGAAGGTATTGTCTTAGAACATGTCATCTCGCAAAATGGCATAGAGGTTGATAAAGCCAAAATCGAAGTCATTTCTAATCTTCCTCCTCCTAAATGCGTCAAAGACATCCGAGCTTTCCATGGCCATGCCGGTTTTTATAGACGGTTCATCAAGGATTTTAGCAAGATTGCTAGACCTTTGACTCTCTTATTGGCCAAGGACACAACATTTGATTTTGACTCAACTTGCATGGAAGCGTTCGAGTCATTGAAACACTCTCTCATTTCTGCGCCCATTCTTTCATCTCCAGACTGAACGCATCCCTTCGAAATTATGCATGACGCATCAGATTTTGCCATTGGTGCCGTTCTTGGACAACACATTAATAAGATGCCACACATGATTTATTACGCTAGCCGTACATTAAATGAGGCCCAACTAAACTACACAACAACAGAAAAAGAGTTTTTAGAAGTTGTGTTTGCACTTAAAAAATTTCGGCCTTATTTAATCGGCTCTCCAGTTATTGTCTATACGGACCATTCAGCTCTTCGCCACCTTTTTGCGAAGAAGGATGCTAAATCGATGCCAATACGTTGGATCCTCTTGCTACAAGAGTTTGACCTTGTTATAAGGGACAAAAGAGGATGTGAAAACGTAGTGGCCGATCACCTTTCACGACTTCCTTCTTCGCCTACACTTGAACTTCCAATAAAAGATGTTTTTCCCGATGTGCAACTCTTAACCGTTTCTTGTGAACCATGGTTCGCTGATATCGTAAACTACTTAGCCACCGGCTTGATACCTAAAGATTGGTCGAAACAAGATAAACTTCGATTCTTGTCCCAAGCAAAGCATTTTTACTGGTTCGCTGATATCGTAAACTACTTAGCCACCGGCTTGATACCTAAAGATTGGTCGAAACAAGATAAACTTCGATTCTTGTCCCAAGCAAAGCATTTTTACTGGGATGAACCTTATCTTTTTAAATACTGTTCCGACCAAATCATTCGTCGGTGTGTACCGGAAAACGAGTTTAAGAGTGTGCTGTCTTTTTGCCACGATCAAGCATGTGGCGGGCACTTTGGCCCAAAGAAGACGGCCGAGAAAATCTTGCAGTGTGGTTTCTATTGGCCACGACTCTTCAAGGATGCATATGAATACTGCAAGACTTGCCCCCGGTGCCAACACTTGGGCCGGATATCGCGGAGAAACGAAATGCCACTCCAACCAATTTTGGTTGTGGATATTTTTGATGTCTGGGGAATAGACTTCATGGGATCATTTCCTAATTCTTTTGGGAATGTTTATATTCTTTTGGCTGTTGACTATGTGTCAAAGTGGGTCGAGACTGTGCCTAGCCGATCGAATGATAACAAGGTTGTCGTTCGATTTCTTAAAGAACACATCTTTTCTCGATTTGGGCACCCTCGAGCGATAATAAGTGATAATGGTTCTCACTTTTGCAATAGGACTTTTGAGTACTTAATGCGCAAATATTCTATTACCCATAAGCTGTCAACGTCATATCATCCCCAAACATGTGGGCAAGCCGAGGTTTCGAATCGGCAAATCAAGCAAATCTTGGAGAAAACGGTTTCTAAAAACCATAAAGATTGGTCACTCAAACTGATCGATGCACTATGGGCTTTTCGTACTGCAAACAAGACCGATCTTGGCATGTCTCCATACCGGCTTGTTTACGGGAAGGCTTGCCACCTCCCAGTAGAGATTGAGCATAAGGCATTTTGGGCTATCAAAGAGTTGAATTTATCATTAGGAGATGCGGGCAGCAATCGAAAGCTGCAATTAAATGAACTAGAAGAGCTGCGGGATGAGGCTTATGATAATGCCTTAATTGCTAAAAACCGAACCAAGGTGTTCCACGATAAACACCTTCTGCGAAAAAAATTTAAACCTGGTCAACAGGTTTTACTCTATGACACTCGGTTACATTATCACCCCGGCAAGCTCCGTTCTAGATGGAAAGGACCTTATGTAGTTCGCACCGTTTATCCGCACGGTGCGGTCGATCTTGAAAATTCGGAGGACGGTACTTTATTCAAAATAAATGGACATCGATTAAAACTGTTCCTCACTGCGGACCATTCGGAGGAGCTCCTGTTTTTACAGGAGTCGATTTACACCGATTGATTTTCCTCCACTTTTACCCCCGAATTTCCAATCAATTTTTTCAAAAAAAATTTCAAATAAGTTTGGGGGTGTGTACCATTTGTAAACATGTTAATAAACAAGAAATTGCCGACATTATCGACCCACTTGGTGCGGCATGACAGTGAGGACACTGTCCAGTTTAAGTTTGGGGGTATGCTCGGTAAGTCTTCTTCCTTCGCATTCATATGTATATTTCTGCATTGCATCCTTATATAAAAATCATAAAAATTTAAAAAATTTGAAGAAAAAAAAAATAGAAAAAGAAAAAACCCATAAAAAATTAAAAATTTTAAAAAAAAAATATAAAAATTAATGTATTCAATTTTGGCTAATTGACTTGAGTTTGACAAATAGGTCAACTGGTTAGGAATAACTAGATCTTAGACTTAGTAAATTAAAAACCCTAAAAATAACCTTTCTTAAAGTTTAATGGTAGAAAGTATATGTTTTTGTAGTTTATTTAGAAATAGGCAAATTTTAAGTTCACTTCTTGGGCTAAGTCGAAACAAAGGAAAAGTATTGATATTTTTATTAGAGTATAAGTTTGAAAAATAATTCCTAGCATAAGTCTAGATTCTGAAAATGTATACCCTACAAATTGCACAATCACGCACCTTGAAACTTGGAATGGTAGAGGAGACCTTGAAATGCTCTTGTCTAAAGTCCTTAGTACGAAGGAAATGAAAGGGAAAAAAAATACAAGTGTGAATAAAGAAAAAAAAATGAACACCGGTTTTTGTGATTACTTAAGGCTAAAAAAATAGAAAAATATTTAGCGAGGGTGCTTCATCACCAAGTGCCTTAGACCAACTGGTTTGGGAATCACTGCTAAAGCCTTGGGTGTTGTAAGGCTAGGAAGTACGCTTTTAAGTGCTAACGCATCTTGTAATCGTTTGTTGGTATCTCAAGAAGTATTAACGGTCGCATGAAGGATGTGTAAGCAAAAATTCATTTAAAAATTCACTAAGTAATAAGTATTTTGGACAACGGACAAGAGTATGATTGCTTGATTTGAATTTCCAAGTGTAGGGGTGATATTTACACACACGTAGGGGTATGTGATTGGAGTTTAGATGAGAGAAAGGAGTGAAGAATAGAACTTGTATCTTTAGTAAAGTTGATAAAAATTCCTAAGTGGAGATGGAACCCTAGAAGGAAAACTTAAGAAATGCCGAAAGCTAAGTAAGTCTATAGAACGTATATAATCTTAAGTTAAATGATGAGGAAGTGCGAAGAATATGGAGGGATAATTTACGGGTCGACGATAATAGAATTCCTTGTTAGAAAACCTAATTGTAGAATTAAAGTCAAAAAGCCGAATTGATAGGATTTTGTGGGTAGTATCCGCTGAAAACCCTCAGGAGATAACACTCCTCCTACTAGGGACACCTAGAGGTTTAACGGCTTGTTGCACGAGCTCAGTGCAATCGCGTTTCCCTGCGAAAGTGAGATCAGGTTTTTGTCGTGAATAAAATTAGGTTTGCTCGAGGACGAGCAAAATATAAGTTTGGGGGTATTTGTTCATATCATAATATTGCATTATTATATTCCCCATAAGTTTGGGGGTATTTGTTCATATCATAATATTGCATTATTATATTCCACATTCTTATGCATTTTTACAATAAAACAGGTGCTTTTGACCCATATCTGCTGCATAGTACAGGTTACAGGTTCTTGGAGCGAAAACAGTGAAAAAGACAAAAGACGATACAAAAGAGTGACTTTTGACCAACAAATAAAAGGATCTTAGTCAAGCCTAGACGAAGAACAGTTCACAATGTACAAGGCAACGCAAGGTCCAAGATGTCAAAGCGAACGGTTAAAA
The DNA here is from genome assembly GCA_030015575.1 of Agapanthus africanus. Lineage (NCBI taxonomy): Eukaryota > Viridiplantae > Streptophyta > Magnoliopsida > Asparagales > Amaryllidaceae > Agapanthus > Agapanthus africanus. The sequence goes on along the minus strand of JASDDO010000019.1, from coordinate 248,842,686 downwards.
GACCACTACAAGTTTTCACTGGAGATCTGGAGAAGACCGAGAAGCCCAATTGAAAAAGGACATATAGAAACAGGAATCACAAGTCAAGAGAAGCCAGGCCCAGAAGTTGCAGAGACCAACTCCTTCTTTTGGCCGCGGAACCGCGGCCAAACCAGGCCTCGGGCAACGGTTCCACGGCCGTCTGGAGCCTGGGGTGCGTGAATTTTTTACCAATTCGTGAGTCTACTCTGACTAGGTCTTCCTATGGGTATTTTAGTAAATGCAGACGTGCGGCAATTGTAAACCTAGGGTTTTCTATATCCTATAAATAGAGACCCAATTCATTGTATTTTCTCATGCATCTTTTCATCAATAAAATTTCAATTTTCTTTGAAGTTGGAGAGCATCAATCGTAAGTAGGTTTATTTTTCTGCCCTAGTTTTAGTTTTAATATCTGTCCTAGGTAATTTCTTTTCTTGCTCTAGTTTAATATAGTTTAGAAATTTTATTTACTTGTAGTAGATGTTTCATCTCTTAAATCAAAACAAAATAAAAATTATGTCTTTCGTAGATCCCTCAATGAGCGAGTAGTTTTCTCGCTTGTTAGGGTTAGGAATAGGGAAGGGTTTGAGAGATGAAGATCTCTCATCTTTTCTTTGCCAATCTCTTATGAACAATTAGTACTCCATGCATACTTTCATCTTCCGCTCCCTACGGCACTCTACCCACGAGGTAGCGGTGATACCGTAGTATAAAAGACCGGATCTGTAAGTTTTCCATGGAAGTTAGGGTAAAGATTAAGAAAGGAGGGACAAGGATCTAGAGGAAGAAATATCTTCCCAATCATCCTAATCCCATTTATTAATATTTACCATAACCCCTAATATGATATCTAATTTAAGGCATTGGAAAGAGGTGTAGATCTTTATTTACCAAACTTTACCTAAACATAATCCTAGCAAGTTTCCTAATCCTAGTATAACTTAACTTAGTTTTTAGATTTAATTAAAAGATCCAACACTCTTTGAAATTAGCTCGTAAAAACATTTAGGAAAATTACAACATCCCTGTGGACCGACCCGTATTCACCGGCTAGCTACCAAGCGACGCCGTTCTTAATTGCGGTAATATTATTTTTGATTGAAAAAATCTCTCTCTAAATCAGCCTGCACTGCCCATTTTGCGACATGGACGGTCGACGCTTTGATCCGGAACAATTTGGTTCTCGATTTGTGGGAAGCCTGCACTGCCCATTTTGCGATATGGACGATCGACGCTCTGATCAGGAGCGATTTGGTTCCTGCTTTATAAGAAGCCTGCACTGCCCGTTTTGCGACATGGACGGTCGACGCTCTGATCCGGAGTGATTTGGTTCCCGATTTGTGGGAAGCCTGCACTGCCCGTTTTGCGACATGGACGGTCGACGCTCTGATCCAGAGCGATTTAGTTCCCGATTTGTGGGAAGCCTGCATTGCCCGTTTCGCGACATGGACGGTCGACACTTGATGCGTCTCCGAGACGGAGTGTCCGTGGTAGACGTTTCCCTGGCCCGGAGTGATCTGGTTTCTGCTTTGTAGGAAGCCTGCACTGCCCTTTTTGCGACATGGACGGTCGACGCTCTGGCCCGGAGCGATTTGGTTCCTGCTTTGTAGGAAGCCTGCACTGCCCTTTTTACGACATGGACGGTCGATGCTCTGATCCGGAGCGATTTGGTTCCCGATTTGTGGGAAGCCTACACTACCCTTTTTGCGACATGGACGGTCGACGCTCTGATCCGGAGCGATTTGGTTCCCGATTTGTGGGAAGCCTGCACTGCCTGTTTTGCGACATGGACGGTCGACGCTATGATCCAGAGCGATTTGGTTCCTGCTTTGTAGGAAGCCTGCACTTCCCTTTTTGCGACATGGACGATCGACGCTCTGATCCGGAGCGATTTGGTTCCCAATTTGTGGGAAGCCTGCACTGCCCGTTTTGCGACATAGACGGTCGACGCTCTGATCCGGAGCGATTTGGTTCCCGATTTGTGGGAAGCCTGCGCTGCCCGTTTTGCGACATGGACGGTCGATGCTCTATTTGACTTGCTCTGCTTCTTGCAGTGTCAGGGGTGAACTTGACTTGCTCCGCTTCTTGCGGTGTCGAGATTGGATTCTGACTTGCTCCGCTTTCTGCGGTGTCGGAGTTGAAGTTGACTTGTTGATTATGATTTGGGTTGACATCAGTATCGCTATACTGGAATATGGTACCAGGAGAGAATCATCATTTGTCTTTAAAAGGATTTGGAGATTGTTTTTTTTTGTCGGCATCTGCATTGCTGCACTGGAATAATGCCAGGAGCAACTCATCATTTTCCCCGGGAGGATTTGGGAATTTTGGTCTTGTTTTGGCATCTGCATTGCTGCACTGGAATAATGCCAGGAGCAACTCATCATTTTCCCCAGGAGGATTTGGGAATTGGTTTTGTTTTGGCATCTGCATTGCTGCACTGGAATAATGCCAGGAGCAACTCATCATTTGCCCTAGTAGGATTTGGGAATTGGCTTTTTTTTCGGCATCTGCATTGCTGCACTGGAATAATGCCAGGAGCAACTTATCATTTGCCCCGGGAAGATCTGGGAATTGGTGGTTTAGGAGACAGGTTTAGATCCCTATCACTTAAGGCTTTTCAATTTTATGGACCGTAAGGGTCCCACAAAAGCATTTTCTCCCTACGAGTCGAAAGGATCTCGTAGGTGTTTTTTTTATCATTAGGAGTCGTGGGGACTCCTAAGTGTGTTGCTCCTTTATGAGTCGCTGGCAATCCTGCTGTTTTTACTCACGGAGCCCTTTCAGGTTTTCATCCGTGCCCCTTTTGCTTGTGGACATAGCTATTTATTTTATGATTATTTATTTTATTTTATTTTTTTATATTTGGTGGGACTTTGAATGTTGTCTCACCGATAGGACTTGGGAGAGATTGGGATTGTTTTACGCCCGTGGATTGTATACGGTTTTGCAGGATGTATGATCCAGACCGTAGGACCGGAAAAATTTCGGGACTTTGCCGGCGTCTGCATCGCTGCACTGGAATATGGTACCAGGAGAAACTCATCATTCGCCGTTGGGGTATGCAATTTGGAATTTGGTTGGCGTCTGCATCGCTGCACTGGAATATGGTACCAGGAGCGACTCATCATTCTCCATTGGGATTTGCGTTTGGAATTTGGTTGGCGTCTGTATCGCTACACTGGAATATGGTACCAGGAGCGACTCATCATTCGCCATTGGGAATTTGAGTTTGGAATTTGGTTGGCGTCTGCTTCGCTACACTGGAATATGGTACCAGGAGCGATTCATCATTCGCCATTTGAGAGTTTGGGGAGTGATGGTTTAGGAGACAGGTTTAGGTCCCTATCACTTAAGGCTTTTCAATTTTATAGGCCGTAAGGGTCCCATAAAAGCATTTTCTCCCTATGAGTCGTAAGGATCCCGCAGGTGTATTTTCTCCTTAGGAGTCATGGGGACTCCTAAGTGTGTTTTTCCTTTGTGAGTCATAAGGATCCCACAAAGGTTTGTTCTCCTCATGTATCATGAGGACACATGAGTGGGTCCTCTCAATGGAGCATAATTCCAAAGGCGGAGACCAGCCGCGTAACTGGTGATTGTGGTGGGGCATGGGTATGACGAGAATTATTTGAGCCCGTGGATTGTATACGGCAGTCAATTTGGGGACTCGCCGTAGGGCTGGGAGAATTTTGGAAATTTGAATTTTTATTGGCGTTTGCATCGCTGCACTGGAATATGGTACCAGGAGCGACTCATCATTCGCCTTTGTTTTGTTTGTTTGTTTGTTTGTTTTTGTTTTCTATTTTGTTTTACCGCGGTTGCTCTATCATTTCAGCTTTTCTTATCGCGAAGATCGCGATTGCCCCATCATTTCGGCTTTTATTCGCGGTTGCCCCATCATTTCGGATTTATTTTCATCTTTATTATACTCGCTGATTTTTATTGCGAGTTGCTCCATCATTTCGGCTTTTCTTTATTTTTCTTTTATTTACACAATTTTTTGTTTATTTACACATATCTTTTTTTACATTCCCAATTTAACGACTTAGAGGTTGACTGTTCCCAGTTTAACGACGTGGTGGTCGATTGTTCCCAGTTTAACGACGTGGTGGTCGATTGTTCCCAGTTTAACGACATGGTGGTCAGTTGTTCCCAGTTTAACGACGTGGTGGTCAGTCATTCCCAGTTTAACGACGTAGAGGTCATCTGTTTCCAGTTTAACGACTTAGAGGTCATCTGTTTCCAGTTTAACGACTTAGTGGTCATCTGTTTCCAGTTTAACGACGTAGAGGTCATCTGTTTCCATTTTAAGGACTTAGAGGTCATCTGTTTCCAGTTTAACGACGTGGAGGTCATCTGTTTCCAGTTTAACGACGTGGTGGTCATCTATTTCCTGTTTAACGACGTAGAGGTCAGTTTAACGACGTAGAGGTCATCTGTTTCCCGTTTAACGACGTGGTGGTCATCTGTTTCCAGTTTAACGACATGGTGGTCATCTGTTTCCAGTTTAACGACATGGTGGTCATCTGTTTCCAGTTTAACGACGTAGAGGTCATCTGTTTCCAGTTTAACGACGTAGAGGTCATCTGTTTCCAGTTTAACGACTTGGTGGTCATCTGTTTCCAGTTTAAAGACGTGGTGGTCATCTGGGGCGGAGTTTAGAAAAGATACCCGATTGAGCAGTTGTCAGGGGCACCGCTGGAGCTTGACCGAGATGCCTTATTACTTTGTCGGTGTTGATGGCCTTGCCTCCAGCTGGGGCCAAGGAGAGTCGTTCAAACACCGACTTGCGTTTGAGTTGGGGCACCTTCGAGACCACCACATTTGGCCTCTTGCCTTTCGAGACCGGTTTGTCCGTCACCGGGGCTTGAGGAGCTGGGATAGCGTTAGCTGACACGAACAGGATAGAGCCGAATGGTAGTGGCGGCTCTTCCCATTGTCGCCCGAGACTGGCCGGAAGGACCGTCCTGGAGTCTATCTTCATCGTGTAGGAGACGAGAGCTGTGCTAAGAGCTGAGTTCATCTTTGGAGACATTGTTGAAACGCGATTGCTTGAAAACCTGCATGAAAGAGCAATATTTTAGTATAAATATAGATATGTACATTGACCGAGTTCGCATGAACGTTTAACCCAAAATATAGGAGGAGAGATAGGTCCCACCGAGCGTGCCAGAATCTGTAGAGTGTTTTTCGTCACCCCATTGAGATGGGAATACGCGCGCGTTTGTCAGGCGCATTACAGATTCCCCCTGCCTAGGGTAGGCCGGGGTTTAATGATTGTGGGGATCCGAATCTCCGGCAGCCGCGGACTAAGCTGCCGTTAATTACCCCTCGCCTTTGGAGTGAGGGAACCTCCGATTGATGGGTTAAACTGGTCATACGAACTCAATATGCAGTGTTGTGTTTTGAAGGGGTTTTGATATATCGGGGGCCCCGCAGAGTTTTTACGGGGGTCCCGCTGCCCGGATAGCGGGCTGGGGGTCAAGGGGGCTAACAGCCCCTTGCGGGGTGCGGGGCAGCGCCCCGTTAGAAATTTTTTTCTAACAGGGATAGTGTCGTGGAGTATGTGTGTGAGTACATATGTATAAATATGTATGTATATGTATGTATATATACAAAAAAAGGGGGAAAAGGCATCCAAAGGATGCGTGGGGCCAGCGCCAGCGCTTTGAGCGCTCGCGCACCATGTGTCAGCACGTGGGTGCTCGGGCGCTAGCGCACCATGTGTCAGCACGTGGATGCTAGGGCGCTAGCGTTTTGGGTGTTAGCACTTTGGGCGCTAGCGCTCTGAGCGCAAGAGCGCTAGCGCACTGAGCGCTAGCGCGCCACGTGTCAGCACGTGGGCACTCAGGCGCTAGCGCTTTGGGCGCTAGCGCTCTGAGTGCAAGAGCGCTAGCGCGCCACGTGTCAACACGTGGGCGCTCGGGCGCAAGTGTTCTGAGCGCAAGAGCGCTAGCGGTAGCGCTTTGAGCGCTAGCGTGCCACGTGTCAACACGTGGGTGCTCGAGCACTAACGCTTTGGGCGCTAGCGCTCTGAATGCAAGCGCGCTCGCGCTATGAGCGCCAGCGCGCCATGTGTCAGCACGTAGGCGCTCGAGCAGCAAAAGGGACTTGGTCCCTGTAATGGGAGTTGTACTCCTAGAAAGAGAACTTATTATTCTGTATATATATATATGAGGAGTTAAAATCCTAAGATGTTTCGAAGCTGATGAAGGGCTTCTCCCTTTGAGCCCTGGTTCTTCCCCAAAGTGGGGTTTCTGGAGATGGGTCTCCTCCTTCTTCCTTTGTTAGCCGAATCTTAAAGATCAAGAAATATAAGATTCTAAAAATCTCTCCTTTCTGAGATCTGATGGCAGATCTGAGTTCCTCTTTGCGGGTTTTGTGGTGAAAAACTATTTAGTTTTGGAAAAGAAAGAGTAAAACTCTTGATTTAATTAAAAAAAGAGAGGAAGGTTTAGAACCTTGAGGAAGGAGAAGATCGCAGATCTAGATTTTTCTTTGGAGAGAGAAAAAGTTGTTCTTGGGATATTTTCATTATCCTTGCCTTTATAGGCTATACACTTTACATATAGCCTCTTGGGCTTTACAAAAATGGCATTTTAGCCATCTCATAGCTCATGTGCCATTTCTTTTTGCACATAAGCCATGGGCTTAGAAAAATTTGGATTTATGCCCATTTCGCATACATTCATGCATAAAAAATTACATAAATTTTTGTATTACATGATCTATATTTTGGCATGGAGGAGGCTGGCCGCGGGTTCGACTTGGGCATGGGCCCGCTTGACCTGGGGTTGGGCCCACCTGGCTTGGGGTTGACTTTGATTTTGACTTGGTCAACCGGGGTGTAAATTTTTACCCCAACAAATTGCCCCCCATCAATAAATGCACACAGCATATGTGGGTCGTGTGCATGAAATTGATGGATCTTCTTTCACATGGAGGCGACTTTCTTTGGTCCCCACTTTTTGGGATGCACTGCCCTTTTTACGACATGGACAGTTGACGCTTGACGCGTCTCCGAGACGGAGTGTCCGTGGTAGACGTTTCCCTGGCTCGGAGTGATTTGGTAGACGTGCCCCCGGCACGGAGTGTCTTTGGTCGACGTTTCCCCGAGGCGGAGTGCCTATTGGTTGACGTATCCCCGGCACGGAGTGTCTGCTTGACGTTTCCCCGAGGCGGAGTGTCGGCTGGTTGACGTGTCCCCGAGACGTAGTGTCTGCTGGCTGACGTGTCCTCGAGAGGGAGCGTCTGTTGTCGATGTGCCACCGGCACGGAGTGTCTTCTTGACGTTTCCCCGAGGCGGAGTATCGGCTGGTTGACGTGTCCCCGAGACGGAGTGTCTGCTGGCTGACGTGTCCCGGAGACGGAATGTCTGTTGTCGATGTGCCCCCGGCATGGAGTGTCTGTTAGACATTTCCCCGAGGCGGAGTATCGGCTGGTTGACATGTCCCCGAGATGGAGTGTCTGCTGGATGACGTGTCCCCGGCACGGAGTGTCTGCATTGGACGTTTCACCGAGATGGAGTGTCGGCTGGTTGACGTGTCCCCGAGACGGAGTGTCTGTTGTCGATGTGCCCCCGGCACGGAGTGTCTGCTTGAAGTTTCCCCGAGGCGGAGTATCGGCTGGTTGACGTATCCCCGAGACGGAGTGTCTGTTTATGACGTTTCCCCGGTATGGAGTGTTGGTGTTGGATGTTTTCCCGGTACGGAGTGTCGCTGGTCGACATGTCCTCGAGGCGGAGTGTCTACTTGACGTTTCCCCATTACAGAGTGTCTGTTGTTGGACGTTTCCCCGGTACTGAGTGTCGTTGGTCGACGTGTCCCCGAGGCGGAGTGTCTACTTGACGTTTCCCCGTTACGGAGTGTCTGTTTTTAGACGTTTCCCCAGTATGGAGTGTAGCTGGTCGACGTGTCCCCGAGGCGGAGTGTCTACTTGATGTTTCCCCGTTACGGAGTGTCTGTGTTAGAACTGGTTGGTTTGATTTGTTTGATTTGAGTTGACATCAGCATCGCTATACTGGAATATGGTACCAGGAGCGAATCATCATCTGTCATGAGAGGATTTGGGGATTGGTTTTTTTTTGTTTGGCATCTGCATTGTTGCACTGGAATAATGCCAGGAGAAACTCATCATTTGCCCCGAGAGGATTTGGGAATTGGTTTTTGCTTGGCATCAGTATCTTTACACTGGAATATGGTACCAGAAGAGAATCATCATTTGCGCTTGTTTGTCAGGAAGAGATGGCTTATGAGACAGGTTTTAGGTCCCTATCACCTAAGACTTTTCAATTTGGTGAGCCGTAAGGGTCTCACAAAGCATTTTCTCTCTACGGGTCGTAAGGATCCCGTAGGTGTATTTTCTCCTTAGGAGTCGTGGGGACTCCTAAGTGTGTTGCTCCTTTGTGAGTCGTAAGGATCGGCACGTGGGCGCAAGAGCCCTGGGCGCTGGGCGCTAGGCGCCAAACAGAAAGGGGACTTCGGTCCTTGCACTGGGAGCTGTGCTCCCGATCTGTGGAGTTAAACTCCTAAAAGGTTTTTTAGAAGTGATCAAAAGGGGGCTGCTTTGTTTCTCCCTTTGGCTCTGGATCTCCTCCAGATGAGATTTTTTTGGATATGGGTCTCCTCTTTCCTCCTATGTTGTTAGGATCTTGAAGATCAAGAGATGTGAAATTTAAAAATCTCTCCTTTCTGAGATCTGATGGCAGGTCTGAGTTCCCCTTTGTGGGTTTTGTGGTGGGAAACTACTTAGTTTTTGAAAAGAAAGAGTAAAACTCTTGATTTAATTCAAAAGAAATGAGAAGGTTTAGAACCTTGGAGAAGAAGCAGGAGGCACAAAAGAACCCTAGTTTTTAGGGGAACGAAAGGTATTACTTTATTCATCATCATGTTGCCTTATATAGGCTTACATATTTACATATAGCCCCTTGGGCTTTGCAAAATGGCATTTTGCCCATCCCATGGCTCATATAGCATTTCTTTTTTGCACATAAGCCATGGGCTTACAAAATATTGGCTTTATGCCCATTTTGCATAAATTCATGCATAAAAAATTACATAAAAATTATTTATTACATGATTTTGTTGTTGGCATGGGGAGGCTGGCCGCGGGCTCGACTTGGGCATGGGCCCGCTTGACCTGGGCTTGGGCCCACCTGACTTGGGGTTGACCTTGACTTTGACTCGGTCAACCGGTCTGCAAATTTTTGCCCCAACAAATTGCCCTCAATCAATAAATGCACACAGCATATGTGGGTCGTATGCTTGAAATTGATGGATCTTCATTTGCGTGGAGGCGACTTGCTTTGGTTCCCACTTTTTGGAATGTACTGCCCTTTTTACGACATGGACGGTCGATTCTGCCCTTTTTGCGACTTGGACGGTCGGCGCTTGACGCGTCTCCGAGACGGAGTGTCCATGGTAGACGTTTCCCTGACCCGGAGTGATCTGGTTCCTGTTTTGTAGGAAGCCTGCACTGCCCTTTTTACAACAAGGACAGTCGACGCTTGACACGTCTCTGAGACGGAGTATCCGTGGTAGACGTTTCCCTGGTCCGGAGTGATCTGGTTCCCAATTTGTGGGAAGCCTGCACTGCCCATTTTGCGACATGGACGGTCGACGCTCTGATCCGGAGCGATTTGGTTCCCGATTTGTGGGAAGCCTGCACTGCCCTTTTTGCGACATGGACGGTCGACGCTCTGATCCGGAGCGATTTGGTTCCCGATTTGTGGGAAGCCTGCACTGCCCGTTTTGCGACATGGACGGTCGACGCTTTGATCCGGAGCGATTTGGTTCCCGATTTGTGGGAAGCCTGCACTGCCCGTTTTGCGACATGGACGGTCGACGCTCTGATCCGGAGCGATTTGGTTCCCGATTTATGGGAAGCCTGCACTGCCCTTTTTGCGACATGGACGGTCGACGCTCTGATCCAGAGCGATTTGGTTCCCGATTTGTGGGAAGCCTGCACTGCCCGTTTTGCGACATGGACAGTCGACGCTCTGATCCGGAACGATTTGGTTCCCGATTTGTGGGAAGCCTGCACTGCCCGTTTTGCGACATGGACGGTCGACGCTCTGATTCGGAGCGATTTGGTTCCTGCTTTGTAGGAAGCCTGCACTGCCCGTTTTGCGACATGGACGGTCGACGCTCTGATCTGGAGCGAGTTGGTTCCCGATTTGTGGGAAGCTTGCACTGCCCGTTTTGCGACATGGACGGTCGACGCTCTGATCCGGAGCGATTTGGTTCCCGATTTGTGGGAAGCCTGCACTGCCCGTTTTGCGACATGGACGGTCGACGCTCTGATCCGGTGCGATTTGGTTCCCGATTTGTGGGAAGCCTGCACTGCCCGTTTTGCGACATGGACGGTCGACGCTTGATGCGTCTCCGAGACGGAGTGTCCGTGGTAGATGTTTCCCTAGCCCGGAGTGATCTGGTTCCTGCTTTGTAGGATGCCTGCACTGCCCTTTTTGCGATATGGACGGTCGACGCTCTGGTCCGAAGCGATTTGGTTCCTGCTTTTGCAGGAAGCCTGCACTGCCTATTTTGCGACATGGACGGTCGACGCTCTGATCCGGAGCGATTTGGTTCCCGAATTGTGGGAAGCCTGCACTGCCCTTTTTGCGACATGGACGTTCAACGCTCTGATCTGGAGCAATTTGGTTCCCGATTTGTAGGAAGCCTGCACTTCCTGTTTTGCGACATGGACGGTCGATGCTCTGATCTGGAGCGATTTGGTTCCTGCTTTGTAGGAAGCCTGCACTACCCTTTTTGCGACATGGACGATCGACGCTCTGATCCGGAACGATTTGGTTCCCAATTTGTGGGAAGCCTGCACTGCCCGTTGCGACATAGACGGTCGGCGCTCTAATCCGGAGCGATTTGGTTCCCGATTTGTGGGAAGCCTGCGCTGCCCGTTTTCCGACATGGACGGTCAACGCTCTATTTGACTTTCTCTGCTTCCTGCAGTGTCAGGGGTGAACTTGACTTGCTCCGCTTCTTACGGTGTCGAGATTGGATTCTGACTTGCTCAGCTTTCTGCGGTGTCGGAGTTGAAGTTGACTTGTTGATTGTGATTTTGGTTGGCATCAGTATCGCTATACTGGAATATGGTACCAGGAGCGAATCATCATTTGTCTTTGAGAGGATTTGGAGATTGTTTTTTTTTTTGTCGGCATCTGCATTGCTGCACTGGAATAATGCCAGGAGCAACTCATCATTTGCCCCGGGAGGATTTGGGAATTTTTGTCTTGTTTTGGCATATGCTTTGCTGCACTGGAATAATGTCAGGAGTAACTCATCATTTGCCCCGGGAGGATTTGGGAATTGGTTTTGTTTTGGAATCTGCATTGCTGCACTGGAATAATGCAAGGAGCAACTCATCATTTTCCCTGGTAGGATTTGGGAATTGGCTTTTTTTTCGGCATCTGCATTGCTGCACTGGAATAATGCTAGGAGCAACTCATCATTTGCCCCGGGAAGATCTAGGATTTAGTGGTTTAGGAGACAGGTTTATATCCCTATCACCTAAGGCTTTTCAATTTATGGGCTGTAAGGGTCCCACAAAAGCATTTTCTCCCTACGAGTCGAAAGGATCTCGTTGGTATTTTTTTAATCCTTAGGAGTCGTGGGAACTCCTAAGTGTGTTTCTCCTTTGTGAGTCGTAAGGATCTCACGCGGGAATTTTCCCCTCAGAAAGTCGAGAGGACTCTGCGAGTGCATTTCATTTCTTTTTTACGAGTTTGCGCCCTTTCGAGTTTTCACAAACTCGCCGGCAGTCCTGCTGTTTTTACTCACGGAGCCCTTTCAGGTTTTCATCTGTGCCCCTTTTGCTTGTGGACATACCTATTTATTTTATTATTATTATTTTTTATTTTATTTTTTTATATTTGGTGGGACTTTGAATGTGGTCTCACCGATAGGACTTGGGAGAGATTGGGATTGTTTTACGCCCGTGGATTGTATACGGTTTTGCAGGATGTATGATCCAGACCGTAGGGCCGGAAAAATTTCGGGACTTTTTCGGCGTCTGCATCGCTGCACTGGAATATGGTACCAGGAGCGAATCATCATTCGCCGTTGGGGTATGCGATTTGGAATTTGGTTGGCATCTGTATCGCTGCACTGGAATATGGTACCTGGAGCGACTCATCATTCGCCATTGGGATTTGCGTTTAGAATTTGGTTGGCGTCTGCATCGCTACACTGGAATATGGTACCAGGAGCGACTCATCATTCGCCATAAGGAATTTGAATTTGGAATTTGGTTGGCGTCTGCTTCGCTACACTAGAATATGGTACCAGGAGCGACTCATCATTCGCCATTTGATAGTTTGGGGAGTGATGGCTTAGGAGACAGGTTTAGGTCCCTATCACCTAAGGCTTTTCAATTTTATGGGCCGTAAGGGTCCCATAAAAGCATTTTCTCCCTACGAGTCGTAAGGATCCTGCAGGTGTATTTTCTCTTTAGGAGTCGTGGGGACTCCTAAGTGTGTTTTTCCTTTGTGAGTCATAAGGATCCCACAAAGGTTTGTTCTCCTCATGTATCGTGAGGACACATGAGTGGGTCCTCTCAATGGAGCATAATTCCAAAGGCGGAGACCATCTGCGTAACTGGTGATTGTAATAGGGCATGGGTATGACGAGAATTATTTCAGCCTGTGGATTGTATACGGCATTCAATTTGGGGACTTTCCGTAGGGCTTGGAGAATTTTGGAAATTTGAATTTTTGTTGGCGTCTGCATCGCTGCACTAGAATATGGTACCAGGAGCGACTCATCATTCGCCTTTGTTTTGTTTGTTTGTTTGTTTGTTTGTTTTTGTTTTCGTTTTCGTTTTACCGCGGTTGCTCTATCATTTCAGCTTTTCTTATCGCGAAGATCGCGATTGCCCCATCATTTCGGCTTTTATTCGCGGTTGCCCCATCATTTCGGTTTTATTTTCATCTTTATTTTACTCGCTGATTTTTATTGCGAGTTGCCCCATCATTTCGGCTTTTCTTTATTTTTCTTTTATTTACACATTTTTTTGTTTATTTACACATATATTTTTTTTTACATTCCCAGTTTAACGACGTGGTGGTCAGTCGTTCCCAGTTTAACGACGTGGTGGTCAGTCATTCCCAGTTTAACGACGTAGAGGTCATATGTTTCCAGTTTAACGACGTAGAGGTCATCTGTTTCCAGTTTAACGAATTAGAGGTCATCTGTTTCCAGTTTTACGACGTAGAGGTCATCTGTTTCCAGTTTAACGACTTAGAGGTCATCAGTTTCCAGTTTAACGACGTAGAGGTCATCTGTTTCCAGTTTAACGACGTGGTGGTCATCTGTTTCCAGTTTAACGACATAGTGGTCATCTGTTTCCAGTTTAACGACATAGTGGTCATCTGTTTCCAGTTTAACGACGTGGTGGTCATCTGTTTCCAGTTTAACGACGTGGTGGTCATCTGTTTCCAGTTTAACGACATAGAGGTCATCTGTTTCCAGTTTAATGACGTAGAGGTCATCTGTTTCCAGTTTAACGACGTGGTGGTCATCTGGGGCGGAGCTTAGAAAAGATACACGATTGAGCAGTTGTCAGGGGCACCGCTGGAGCTTGACCGAGATGCCTTATTACTTTGTCGGTATTGATGGCCTTGCCCCCAGCTGGGGCCAAGGAGAGTCGTTCAAACACCGACTTGCGTTTGAGTTGGGGCACCTTCGAGACCACCACATTTGGCCTCTTGCCTTTCGTGACCGGTTTGTCCGTCACCGGGGCTTGAGGAGCTGGGATAGCGTTAGCTGACACGAACAGGATAGAGCCGAATGTGAGCGGCGGCTCTTCCCATTGTCGCCCGAGACTGGCCGGAAGGACCGTCCTGGAGTCTATCTTCATCGTGTAGGAGACTGGAGCCGTGCTGAGAGCTGAGTTCATCTTTGGAGACATTGTAGAAACGCGATTGCTTGAAAACCTGCATGAAAACGCATTATTTTAGTATAAATATAGATATGTACATTGACCGAGTTCGCATGAACGTTTAACCCGAAATATGGGAGGAGAGATAGGTCCCACTGGGCATGCCAGAATCTGTAGGGTGTTTTTTGTCACCCCATTGAGATGGGAATGCGCGCGCTTGTCAGGCGTACTACAGATTCCCCCTGCCTAGGATAGGCCGGGGTTTATTGATTGTGGGGATCCGAATCTCCGGCAGCCGTGGACTAAGCTGCCGTTAATTACCCCTCGTCTTTGGAGCGAGGGAACCTCCGATTGACGGGTTAAACTGGTCATGCGAACTCAATGTGCAGTATACGTGTGTTGTGTTGTGTTGTGTGTGTGTGTGTGTATATAACTATATATATATATATGTGTATATATATATACATAAAAGGGAAAGGGCATCCAAAGGATGCGTAGGGGCCAGTGCCTCGCGTGCATGGCACGCAGGCGCTGGGCGCTAGCGCACTAGGCGCTGGGCGCGAGCGCTCTAGGCGCTGGGTATGAGCGCTCTAGGTGCTGGGCGCACTACATATCGGCACGTGGGCACAAGCGCACCACGTGCTCGGCACGTGGACGCAAGCACACTGGGCGCTGGGCGCACCACATGCTCGGCACGTGGGCGCAAGCGCACTGGGCGCTGGGCGCAAGTGCACTGGGCGATGGGCGCACCACGTGTCGGCATGCGGGCGCAAGCGCACTGGGCGCTGGGCGCACCACGTGCTCGACATGCGGGCGCAAGCGCAGTGGGCGCTGGGCGCACCACGTGTCGGCACGTAGGCGCTGGGCGCACCACGTGTCGGCACGTGGGCGCAAGCGTCCTGGGCGCTGGGCACTAGGCGCCAAACAGAAAAGGGACTTCGGTCCTTGCATTGGGAGCTGTGCTCCCGATCTGTGAAGTTAAACTCCTAAAAGGTTTTTCAGAAGTGATCAAAAGGGGGCTGCTTTGTTTCTCCCTTTGGCTCTGGATCTCCCCCAGGTGAGATTTTTTTGGAGATGGGTCTCCTCCTTCCTCCTCTGTTGTTAGGATCTTGAAGATCAAGAGATGTGAGATTTAAAAATCTCTCCTTTCTGAGATCTGATGGCAGGTCTGAGTTCCCCTTTGTGAGTTTTGTGGTGGGAAACTACTTAGTTTTTGAAAAGAAAGAGTAAAACTCTTGATTTAATTCAAAAGAAATGAAAAGGTTTAGAACGTTAGAGAAGAAGCAGGAGGCACAAAAGAACCCTAGTTTTTGGGGGAATGAAAAGTATTAATTTATTCATCATCATGTTTCCTTATATAGGCTTACATATTTATATATAGCCCCTTGGGCTTTGCAAAATGGAATTTTGCCCATCCCATGGCTCATGTGCCATTTCATTTTTGCACATAAGGCATGGGCTTACAAAATATTGGTTTTATGCCCATTTTGCATACATCCACGCATAAAAAATTGCATAAAAATTATTTATTACATGATTTTATTGTTGGCATGGGGAGGCTGGCCGCGGGCTTGACTTGGGCATGGGCCCGCTTGACCAGGGCTTGGGCCCACCTGGCTTGGGGTTGACCTTGACTTTGACTCGGTCAACCGGTGTGCAAATTTTTGCCCCAACAAAGCTCACCTCCGCGGAATGTACAAATGCTAAAGAGACGGAAGTCACCACCAGGAGATCCAAGATAGGACCAACGGCCTCGACGATCTCTTATACACCCTTTGGTGCTTCACCAGAAATGTCCATGGGGTCCGTTACTGGTGGGGTCGCCTCTGCTGGAGGAATAGATATCGAAGGAACATAAGCTACCACCGGAAGCTCCACAGCAGGAATAGCGGCTGTAATGATCTCCTCTACACCTGCCGGTGCATCATGAGAGACATTTGTAGAGTCCACAGTCATGACCCGATCTGAAATCAAATCTCTTTTGCCGCCGAAGTCCCTGCAAAGTTTTCACAAAAAGGAGAAAACATGAAAAATAATATAGACTATTAGCTAAAAGAAGGACATGAGAGAGACGCATACCAATGCGCCAAGGGGCTTGAAGTATGGCTTTCTCAAGACGTTTTCCTTCCTTGCTAAATGCACCCGTCGGGGTTCAAGTGCAGATGAATGACTGCCTTGTTGGGGTAAAAATTTACACCCCGGTTGACCGAGTCAAAGTCAAGGTCAACCCCCAAGCTAGGTGGTCCCAAACCCAGGACAAGCGGGCCCATGCCCAAGTAGAGCCCGCGGTCGCCTCCCCATGCCAACAACAAAATCATGTAATAAACAATTTTTATGTAATTTTTTATATACATGAATGTATGCAAAATGGGCATAAATCCAATATTTTGTAATCCCATGGCTTATGTGCAAAAATGAAATGGCACATGAGCCATGAGAAAGGCAAAATGCTATTTTGTGAAGCCCAAGTGGTTATATGTAAATAAGTAATCCTATAAAAGGCAACATGATGATGAATAAAAGAACACTTTTCATTCTATCAAAAACCTAGGGTTTGTACCTCTTTCCTCTTTCTGAAGGTTTCAAGCCTTCTTCTTTCTTTTTGAATCAAATCAAGGGTTTTACTCTTCTTTTTTCAAAACTAAATAGTTGTTAACCACAAAACCCATAAAGAGAGACTTGGATCTACCATCAGCTCCCAAAAAGAAGAGATTTTTAAAATCTCACATCTCTTGATCTTCAAGATCCAGCCAACAGAGGAGGAGGAAGAAGAACCCCTTCATCAGCTTCAAAACATCCTAGGAGTTTAACTCCATATATATATATATATATATATATATATATATATATATAATAGACATTTCCTTTCTGAAGCATAGCTTCTGGTTCTGGGACTAAAAGCCCCTTTTTTTCTCGCCGGCGCCAAAGCGCTCGAGCGCTAAGCGCCCACGTGCCGACACGTGGCGCGCTTGCGCCCCAGCGCCCTGCGCTCGAGCGCAAGGTGCCCACGTGCCGACACATGGCACGCTTGCGCCCCAGCGCCCTGCGCTCGAGCGCAAGGCGCCCACGTGCCGACACGTGGCGCGCTTGCGCCCCAGCGCCCTGCGCTCGAGCGCAAGGCGCCCACGTGCCCACGTGCCTATACGTGGCGCACTTGCGCTCCAGCGGACTGCGCCCGAGCGTAAGGCGCCCACGTGCCGACACGTGGCGCGCTTGCGCTCCAGCGCTCTGCGCCCGAGCGCAAGGCGCCCACGTGGCGCGCTTGCGTTCCAGCGCGCTTGCGCTCCAGCGCCCAGCGCTCGAGCGCAAAGCGCCCACGTGCCGACACGTGGCGCGCTTGCGCTCGAGCGTCCAGCGCTCATGCGCAAAGCGCCCACGTGTCGATACGTGGCGCACTTGCGCCTGAGCGTACATCACCTAAGCGCACAGCGCTCAAGGCGCTGGCCCCACGCATCCCTTGGATGCCTTTTCCTCCTCTTTTTATGTACATACATATACATATACATATGTATACATATTTGCACACTCACGTGCTCCACGACACTGTCCCTGTTAGAAAAAAATTTCTAACGGGGCGCTGCCCCGCACCCCGCAAGGGGGCTGCTAGCCCTCTTGACCCCCAGCCCGCTATCCGGGTAGCGGGACCCCCGTAAAAACTCTGCGTGGCTCCCGATATATCCAAAACCCCCTTTTAAAACACAACACATGCACACCGCACATTGAGTTCGCATGACCAGTTTAACCCGTTAATCGAAGGTTCCCTCGCCCCAAAAGCGAGGGGTAATTAACGGCAGCTTAGTCCGCTGCTGCCGGAGATTCGGATCCCCACAATCAATAAACCCGGCCTACCCTAGGCAGGGGGAAACTTGTAGTATACGCCTGACAAGCGCGAGCGTATTCCCGTCTCAATGGGGTGACGAAAAACACCCTACAGATTCTGGCACGTCCGGCGGGACCAATCTCTCCTCTCATATTTTGGGTTAAACGTTCATGCGAACTCAATCAATATACATATCTATATTTATACTGAAATAATGCTCTTTCATACAGGTTTTCCAAGCAATCACTTTTCAACAATGTCTCCAAGGATAATCTCAGCTCTCAGCACGGCTCCCGTCTCCTACACGATGAAGAAAGACTCCAGGACAGTCCTCCTGGCCAGTCTCGGGCGACAGTGGGAGGAGCCACCGCTACAGTTCGGCTCTATTCTGTTCGTGTCAGCTAATACCATCCCATCTCCTCGAGCCCCGGAAGCAGACAAACCGGTCTCGAAAGGCAAGAGGCCAAATGTGGTGGTCTCGAAGGCGCCCCAACTGAAACACAAATCCGTTTCCAAATGACCCTCCATCGCTCCAGCTGGGGACAAGGCCATCAACATCAACGAAGCAACGGGGCATCTCGGGCAAGCTCCAGCGGTACCCCCGACAACGGCTCGATCGGGTGTCTTCTCTAAGCTCCCCGCTAATCAACTCACAATGGCTTCCCGGATAACGGATGCCCGCCAAGCCTTCAAAATCGAGAAGTTGAGGCAGAAGCGGCTCAGATATAGAGCCAACAAAAAGGCTAGGGCTCTGGCCATGTTAAAATTTATGAATTCCCAAAGCCCGGACCACTCTACGAAACCAGCTGCCAGCGATGAAAGAATGGCTGAATGTGTTATCCACACTATCTACATGGCCGGGCATGAAGAAACGAACCCTCCTCTTCTTCACAGCCATGGTGATGATATGGTTGACGCTACCCAGCATCGGCTCGATCTAAATGATGAAGAGGCTGCTCAGGCCGATAAGCTAGAGGAGCCCGTGGTTCCTGCAGAATTGAGCTCAGGCAATAAAGATGACCCGGTTGTCATAGCCGGAACTATAGAACAAGCATTATTCCAATGGCTTCAAATGCAATTTCAGGACAGGGATGAGAAGAAGGCCGAGGTCTATTCCAAAGTCGACGAGCTGGCAAACGTCGTGGCAGATCTCGCGACCCAAGTCGCCCGATTGCAATTACAGCAGAATCAAATTTTGGTTCATGAGTCAGGGATTGATACCCGGAGGCAGCCAACTGATACCCCCTTCAACCTAAGGGCGGAGCGCCTTCACGGAAAACGGCCGCAATCAGCCTCCAGTCCCTCCGACACATACGCCGGGGGGGGAATCGCCTCTGAAAGAGAAACTGGAGAAAGTCTATTCCTTCAAAAGGGTAAAAGTCCACAAGATATTCAGGAACGCCCTAAGAAACGGTCTACAACTGCCGGAATCAAAGAGACCGCAAGAAGCGAATATGACCGACGACCCAGAATATTGCCCCTATCACAGGGTGATAGGTCATGCCATTGAGGACTGCTTCGTCTTCAAAGATTGGGTCGAAAGGCAATACAAGACGGGAGAGATAGAACTGTCTAAAGGCGCGTTAGCAAACAGTCAAGCTACGACCGCCGATTTCATGCAAATGGAGACCGAAGCCTTTCGGGAACCTAATCCTCCCAGACATGTGCCATTATCTGAAAAGGGCGAACCAAAGACCGATCGGCCTCGAGGACCAGCATCAGTAAAGGCACCTACTCCAATGGAGAGAAAGAAGAAGGTATACTCCTTCAAGAGGGATGAAGTCCACAAAATATTCATGGACGCCTTGAACAACGGTCTGCAACTGCCTGTTCCAAAGAGGCCACAGGAAATGAACATGACCGGAAATCCCGTATACTGCCCATATCATAGAGTGGTGGGTCATACCATCGAAAACTTCTATATTTTCAAAGATTGGGCAGAGGACCAATATAAGCTTGGAAAAACCTCACAATCCTCGGATGTATCGGCAAGCCACAGAGCTAGGTCATCAACACAGCTCCGCCAAGATCGAAGTTCAAGGAGCTGGGATAAGCAAAAAGGACCACCACGTCGTTAAACTGGGAACACCCGCTGACCTCCACGTCGTTAAACTGGGAATGACAGACCACCAAGTCTTTAAACTGGGAATAATTGACCACCACGTCATTAAACTGGGAACAATCGACCTCTAAGTCATTAAACTGGGAATGTAAATATATATATATATATATATATATATATGTAAATAGACAAAAAATGTGTAAATAAAAGAAAAATAAAGAAAAGCCGAAATGATGGGGCAACTCGCAATAAAAATCAGCGAGTAAAATAAAGATGAAAATAAAGCCGAAATGATGGGGCAACCGCGAATAAAAGCCGAAATGATAGGGCAATCGTGATCTTCACGATAAGAAAAGCTGAAATAATAGAGCAATCGTGGTAAAAAAACGGCGAATGATGAGTCGCTCCTGGTACCATATTCCAGTGCAGCGATGCAGAGGCCGACCAAAATCCAGTTTCCCAAAATTCTTCCAGCCCTACGGTTAGTCCCCAAATTGACTACCGTATACAATCCACGGGCTCAAATAATTCTCTTCATACCCATGCCCCACCACAATTACCAGTTACGCGGCTAGTCTCCGCCTTTGGAATTATGCTCTATTGAGAAGGCCCACTCATGTGTCCTCACGATACATGAGGAGAACAAACTTTTGTGGGATCCTTACGACTCATAAAGGAAAAACACACTTAGGAGTCCTCATGACTCCTAAGAAGAAAATACACCTGCGGGATCCATACGACTCGCAGGGAGAAAATGCTTTTATGGGACCCTCACGGCCCATAAAATTGAAAAGCCTTAGGCGATAGGGACCTAAACCTGTCTCCTAAGCCACCGCTCCCCCAACAGGAATAGGCAAATGATGAATTGCTCCTGGCACCTCTGCTTCAGTGTTAGCAACGCTGATGCCGGCCCCTACCCTAAAATTCCAAGCTCGCCATCCGTAGACCTCTAAGTCTTTAAACTAGAAACAGATGACCTCTAAGTCGTTAAACTAGAAACAGTAGACCTCTAAGTCTTTAAACTGGAAACAGATGACCTCTAAGTCCTTAAACTAGAAACAGATGACCACCACGTCGTTAAACTGGAAACAGATGACCGCCAAGTCTTAAACTGGGCACAATAGACCTCTAAGTCGTTAAACTGGAAACAATAGACCTCTAAGTCTTTAAACTGGAAACAGATGACCTCTAAGTCGTTAAACTGGAAACAGTAGACCTCTAAGTCTTTAAACTGGAAATAGATGACCACTAAGTCGTTAAACTGGAAAAAGATGACCTCTAAGTCGTTAAACTGGAGACAGTAGACCTCTAAATCGTTAAACTAGAAACAGATGACCACCACGTCGTTAAACTGGAAACAGATGACCGCTAAGTCGTTAAACTGGGCATAATAGACCCCTAAGTTTTTAAACTGGAAACAGATGACCTCTAAGTCATTAAACTGGAAACAACAGACCTCTAAGTATTTAAACTGTAAATAGATGACCTCTAAGTCGTTAAACTGGAAACAGTCGACCTCTAAGTCATTAAACTGGGAACGAGGGAAATCCATTCATGTGTCCTCACGATACATGAGGACAACAAACCTTTGTGGGATCCTTACGACTCACAAAGGAAAAACACACTTAGGAGTCCTCACGACTCCTAAGGAGAAAATACACCTGCGGGATCCTTACGACTCGCAACGAGAAAATGCTTTTATGGGACCCTCACGGCCTATAAAATTGAAAAGCCTTAGGCGATAGGGATCTGAACTTGTCTCCTAAGTCATCGCTCCCCAATTCCCAAGTAGCGAATGATGAGTCGCTCCTGGTACCATATCCCAGTGCAGCGATGCAGACGCCAGCCAAATTCCAAATCCCAACGGCGAATGATGAGTCGCTCCTGGTACCATATTCCAGTGCAGCGATGCAGACGCCAACAAAGACCCAAAATGTTTTTTGCCCTATGGTTTGGATCATACATCCTGCAAAACCGTATACAATCCACGGGCGTAAAACAATCCCAGTCTCTCCCAAGTCCTACCGGTGAGACCACATTCAAAGTCCCACTAAAAATATATAAAAAAATGGTATGTCCACAAGCAAAATGAGCACGGATGAAAACTCGAAAGGGCGCCATGAGTAAAAATAGCAGGACTGCCGGCGAGTTTGTGATAACCCGAAAGGGCACAGACTCGTAAAAAAAAAGAGAGATGAAATGCACTCGCAAAGTCCTCTCGACTTTGTGAGGAGAAAATTCCCGCGTGGGATCCTTACGACTCACAAAAGAGCAACACACTTAGGATTCCCCACGACTCCTAAGAAGAAAATACACCTATGAGATCCTTTCGACTCGTAGGGAGAAAATGCTTTTATGGGACCCTTACGGCCCATAAAATTGAAAAGCCTTAGGTGACAGGGATCTAAACCTGTCTCCTAAACCACCAATTCCCAAATCCTCTCGGGGCAAATGATGAGTTGCTCCTGGCATTATTCCAGTGCAGCAATGCAGATGCCAAACAAAAACCCCAATTCCTAAATCCTCTCAAAGACGGATGATGATTCGCTCCTGGTACCATATTCCAGTATAGCGATGCTGATGTCAACTCAAATCAAACAAATCAAACCAACAGTCCCTGCGGTAGAATCAAGCTTCGTACCAGAATATACCCCGTGTCGAAATCATGCTTCGCCTCAGGCGTATCTGCCTTCCATCTCGGAATTATGCTTCGACTCGGAATCAAACAGCGACACTCCGCGTCGGGGAAAAGTCGATCAGCGACACTCCGCGCCGGGAAAAGTCAACCCGACACTCCGCGCCGGGGAAGATTCGATCAGCGACACTCCGTGCCAGGGAAAAGTCAACCCGACACTCCGCGCTGGGGAAAATTCGATTAGCGACACTCCGTGCCGGGGAAAAATCCACCAGCGACACTCCGCGCCGGGGAAAAGTCAACCCGACACTCCACGCCGGGGAAAAGTCAATCAGCGACACTCCGTGCCGGGGAAAAGTCAACCTGACACTCCGCGCCGAGGAAAATTCGATCAGCGACACTCCGTACCGGGGAAAAGTCGATCAGCAACACTCCGCGCCGGGGAAAAGTCAACCCAACACTCCGCGCCGAGGAAAAGTCGATCAGCGACCCTCCGCGCCGGGGAAAAGTTAACCAGCGACACTCTGCGCCAGGGAAAAGTCGATCAACGACACTCCGTGCCGGGGAAAGTCAACCAGCGACACTCCGCGCCGGGGAAAAATCGACCAGTGACACTCCGTGCCGGGGAAAAGTCAACCAGCAACACTCCGCGCCGAGGAAAAGTCGATCAGCGACACTCCGTGCTGGGGATACGTCAACCAGCGACACTCTGCATCGGGGAAACGTCCAACACAGACACTCCGCATCAGGGAAACGTCTAACAGCGACACTCCGTCTCAGGGATACGTCAACCAGCAGACACTCTGCGCCGGGGACACGTCGACCAGCGACACTCTGCATCGGGGAAACGTCCAACACAGACACTCCGCATCATGGAAACGTCCGACAACGACACTCCATGCTGGGGAAATGTCTAGCAGACACTCCGTGCCGGGGACACGTCAACCAGCGACACTCTGCATCGGGGAAACGTCCAACACAGACACTCCGCATCAGGGAAACGTCCGACAACGACACTCCATGCCGGGGAAACGTCAAGCAGACACTCTGTGCCGGGGACACGTCAACCAGCGACACTCTGCATCGGGGAAACGTCCAACACAGACACTCCGCATCAGGGAAACGTCCGACAACGACACTCCGTGCCGGGGAAACGTCAAGCAGACACTCCGTGCCGGGGACACGTCAACCAGCCGACACTCCATACCGGGGGCACGTCTACCGAATTACTCTAGGCCAGAGAAATGTCTATCATAGACACTCCATCTCGGAGACGCATCAAGCGTCGACCGTCTATGTCGTAAAAAGGGCAGAACATCCCAAAAAGTGGGGACCAAAGAAAGTCGCCTCCACGTGAAAGAAGATCCATCAATTTCATGCACACGACCCACATATGTGGTGTGCATTTATTGATAGGGGGCAATTTGTTGGGGTAAAAATTTACACCCCGGTTGACCGAGTCAAAGTCAAGGTCAACCCCCAAGCTAGGTGGGCCCAAATCCAGGACAAGCGGGCCCATGCCCAAGTCGAGCCCGCGGCCAGCCTCCCCATGCCAACAACAAAATCATGTAATAAATAATTTTTATGTAATTTTTTATATACATGAATGTATGCAAAATGGGCATAAAGCCAATATTTTGTAAGCCCGTGGCTTATGTGCAAAAATGAAATGGCACACGAGCCATGAAATAGGCAAAATGCCATTTTGTGAAGCCCAAGTGGTTATATGTAAATATGTAAGCCTATAAAAGGCAACATCATGATGAATAAAAGAACACTTTTCATTCTCTCAAAAACCTAGGGTTCTTTCCTCTTTCCTCTTTCTGAATGTTTCAAGCCTTCTTCTTTCTCTTTGAATCAAATCAAGGGTTTTACTCTTCCTTTTTCAAAACTAAATAGTTTTTAACCACAAAACCCATAAAGGGGAACTTGGATCTACCATCAGCTCTCAAAAAGAAGAGATTTTTAAAATCTCACATCTCTTGATCTTCAAGATCCAGCCAACAGAGGAGAAGGAAGAAGAACCCCTTCATCAGCTTCAAAACATCCTAGGAGTTTAACTCCACACACACACACACACACACACACACACACATATATATATATAATAGACATTTCCTTTCTGAAGCATAGCTTCTGGTTCTGGGACTAAAAGCCCCCCTTTTTCTCGCCGGCGCCAAAGCGCTCGAGCGTTAAGCGCCCACGTGCCGACACGTGGCGCGTTTGCGCCCCAGCGTCCTGTGCTCGAGCGCAAAGCGCCTACGTACCGACACGTGGCGCGCTTGCGCCCCAGTGCACTGCGCTCGAGCGCAAAGCGCCCACGTGCCGACACGTGGCGCGCTTGCGCTCAAGAGCACTACGCTCGAGCGCAAAGGCCCACGTGCCAACACGTGGCGCGCTTACGCTCCAGCGGATTGCGCCCAAGCGCAAGGCGCCCACGTGCCGACACGTGGCGCTCTTGCGCTCCAGCGCTCTGCTCCCGAGCGCAAGGCGCCCACGTGCCGACACATGGCGTGCTTGCGCTCCGGCGCCCTGCTCCCGAGCGCAAGACGCCCACGTGGCATGCTTGCGCTCGAGTGCCCAGCGCTCATGTGCAAAGCGCCCACGTGTCGACACATGGCGCGCTTGCGCCTGAGTGTACAGCACCTAAGCGCACAGCGCTCAAGGCGCTGGCCCCACGCATCCCTTGGATGTCTTTTCCCCTCTTTTTATATACATACATATACATATACATATGTATACATATTTGCACACACACGTGCTCCACGACACTGTCCCTGTTAGAAAAAAATTTCTAAAGGGGCGCTGCCCCGCACCCCGCAAAGGGGCTGCTAGCCCCCTTGACCCCCAGCCCGCTATCCGGGTAGCGGGACCCCCGTAAAAACTCTGCATGGCTCCCGATATATCAAAACCCCCTTTTAAAACACAACACACGCACACCGCACATTGAGTTCGCATGACCAGCTTAACCCGTTAATCGGAGGTTCCCTCGCCCCAAAGGCGAGGGGTAATTAACGGCAGCTTAGTCTGCTGCTGCCGGAGATTCGGATCCCCACAATCAATAAACCCCGGCCTACCCTAAGCAGGGAGAATCTGTAGTATACACCTGACAAGCGCGCGCGTATTCCCGTCTCAATGGGGTGACAAAAAACACCCTACATGCCTGTCTTCAATGCAAGCTCATCTTCGGAGGCAATCGTTATAGGCTGTTTGAGGGCCCGTTCCTCTTCCATTAGTAAATGACCCATACGTACCCGCCGCAACGTTGGAATAACGTCATAGAAGATAACCGGAGGGTAGGGCTTTTTCGGGATGTGCGCATTCTCGGTCTCATCCTTTAAGCGCCTTAAAGCCTCAGCCAATTGCACGGCTTCCTCAGCGAACGAGCAAGGGTAAATAAGACCGGCGCCCGACTCCTCCATAGCTATCGGTTCGTCCTAGATGAACGGCTCAGACTCAAGCAAGGTGTCAAGTAGGCCAGCGACCGATCTCTTCCTCCTCTTAGAACTCGTGCTAATGCTAGCAGAAGAACTCTTCCGTCCCCTCGGCGCTTTGGCACGACGTTGGCCGACTTCGCTTCCGATATCCCCCTTTGGCGATACCACCATTGATGACATTGCCATTGATGACGCCGCCGCTGATGACACTACCATCGGCGCTTTACTAGAATCCTTTGCTTGGGCTCTAGTACGCACTGGCATACCAATAGTGCGAGGAGTCGATTCTATTTCTGCGACTTTAGGGATAAGAACCACGCCGCTATCCCTCAATAGAGGGCGAATCACTATCCGCGGCCGCAGCGGAACACCAGTGGCTTGTGTCGGAGCTGAAGCTCTACATTCAAAGAGTACCTGCTTCTCCTCGGCAATGACAGGACCGACTTGATGACGATACCAACCCGTAAAAGACCCCACGCACCTTAGAAGGTAGTCGGACTTAGGGATCATGAAATGGGAGCCAGTGTTCAACCGCATAAAATAATGGATAACATCATGAGTGACTTCCAGAGACGGGATGGGCTCAACTAAGAACGCCTCGAAAGGGACACCCTGGTTATAACCCAATTGTTGGGCAAACCGGTGCAGATTGTATCGCATAAAAAGAGCCGTGTCATTCTGACGGAATACCAAGTAACCCAGCCTAATCGAGTACAAATGCATAACTTCTTTAGGCTTTAATGATGACGCTCCCCTTTTGATATATCAAAAAGCTGTTGAACGGGCTCCACAGGAGCAGAAAGGACTAGGTCACTAAACATCATCCCGCCCTCGTTTGAATACGGGTTGAGCAACACACAGAGGGCCCCTAGCTGAGTTGGATCGCGAGCAGAAGCATCCATAGAAGTCATAGAAATCTGGCCGCCGATGTGCTGTAAAGACTCCCAGTACATGCATCTCGATCCACGATGTGAAGTAGTGGAGAGAGAAATTCACGACATCTGTACCCGGGGTTGAAGTATTGGCCGCAACGCTTAATCCGTGGTATAGGTGAGATAATCCCGCAATACCGACGGCCAATCGTGCCCCTTCAGCTACGCGATGAGCGGGATAGAAGACAGAAGCTCTCATGAAGCGTCGATGCGCCGGAATCGCGAACCAACTGAGCCAAAGGCTAATGAACCCAACAAAGAAGGTCTCTTCGTCCATGCCAGGGACCGCAATCGCGTCGAAGGACACGGCCGACGAGATCGGAATATAAAACCGCGGCAAGTTTTCCTCTTTGGCTGGCAGTTTATTCAGCCCAAATCCAAAAGTGTCATGAATGTTCGCAAACTTTGGAGCCTTTTTGGATAAAACGTCTTCACTGATGAAGCAGGCGATGAAGCTCTCAAAAGTGACGCCCTGTCCCTCTGACTTCGCGAACAGCTTCTCAAATATACCCAGAGCCTTGATTAAACTGGGATACTTATGGCGGATGGCGGTTTCGGTCATCAGGCCGTCAAGCATAGCCGGCATGGTCGCAAACACGTACTCGTTGGGGGCCAACAACTCTTCATAATGCTCTCCCCCGATCGGCAGTCCAGAGATCACGCGAAACTCTTCCAGTGAGATAGAGACCTCGCGATCCCCCAGCAAGAAGGTGTCGATGGGAAGATTCCATTGGTTCAGAAAAGCTTTAACCGACCAGACGTGAGGGGCCTGGTAATGGAAAAGAGATGCGTATACCGCTTGATATAGCCCAACCTTCTGCAGTTGTGTACGGTGGACGGAAAGAACGTATCGAACCCAGGGAAGATAGTCTTCTGGGTGACGAAGGGTAAGCCCTATATTATAAACTTGTCCCCAGGGTTGGGCTTCACTTTGACAGATGCGGCGCCCCAAGACATCTATGGCCGGCAATGGCTGGTTGGAAATCTCGGTTGTTGATGGCTTAAGCCGTTCTGTAGGAGTCCAATTAGCCATCTCCACCGCATAAGCGGTCTGCGGGCGCTCCATCAGCGGTATGGAGCGGAGAGACTCTGTTGGCACCTCACAAGTAAAGCTGTGGCGGCCCCGGATGATGTGGCCATACCAGACTCCCCATAAGAGCAAACTAGCACAGTCCCTGTCATGGGCCCTGATCATCGCCGTAGCCTCCTCATCCGACGGTGATTGCGGAAAATCGGCGTCTGAGTAAGTAAAAGGAAAGTAAGGAAGAGAAGACATTGTTCCTGAAGTAAGAGAAAGAAAAACCGTTAAGGAAACACACACACACACACACACACACACACACATATATATATATATAACAACAGAGGGAAACGACAGAAAGTTTGTTCCATGGGACCATTGATTGCAAAACTAATGGACCCCACAAAATTAATATGGCGGCTCACCAATGATGAGACAAGACAATCATTGTGAGAATCAAAAAAGATTCTCATTAAACAGACACGGGAGTTTAAACAACTCTTGACATCCTCATAAAGAAAACAAGTTATGTTAAAATACCCAACAAATTTGAATTTGTCCAAATAAGGGAAAAACCCTATGAAAATATTCTTAAGAGCACCAGGGAATGAAATTCCCGAGGGGCCCTCTTGATCTTCAGAACTAAGCACTTTGGTGAGGAATTAAATTCCTTTTAAGCTGTGGAATCAAATTCCAAGAAACCCCCATGTTGGGGAAACGAAAAATAAAATTACAGTGCCATGAATCCTTAAAGATCAGAGGAGGAATGCCCAAGACATTGAGATTTACTACTCAAAGATCACGTCTTTGGATCTCTAAGAGATGAATTTCAGAAAAAAGCAAAGCTCTTATGGTGGATTTAAAATCCAGAAATATTTTTTAGAAAAGGGTTTCTTTATTGTTCAAGATCTTTACCTAAAAAAAGGTTTCTTTTTCTGACAGAGTTTAACTCTGAAATTTCAATTTGCAGAGAACTAAGCTCTGAAGAAAAGAATTAAATTCTCAAAGAAGGCAAGGAAGGAAGAAGATGAAGGAATAGAGGATTCCCAAAGACAGGACCCTTGCATTTATAAGACATGACGAGAGCGGTTCATCTCCCCGTTCCTCTATGCAGATCCAACGGCTATAAGGATGACAACGTTGCACTCACGTACAGGCCACGCGAGAACAACGCTGTGGGGGCATTTGTTCCCTTATAAAAAAAAGAAAAGGAAGAAAGAAAAGAAAGAAAAAAAAGCAATGGGAAAAATTCCCCTTGCAGAGCATCACGTGCCCACACGTGATGCACCTATAAACAAAATTCATAGGCATTGCGCTTAATAGTTAAGGCTGAAATTGAGCCTCACGTGCAAGCACGTGAGCATCTATATACAAAGTATATAGGCGTCTTTTTTTTAAAAATAAATAACAGGCCAGAGAAGCTCACGTGTCAGCATGTGATGCTATTTTGGGTTGTTGCATATAAGCAAATGAGTTTAACTCTGTGGGGTCACGTGCTACACGTGAGTGGTCTCAAATGCCTTCTGAGCTCATAGAATTAAAATTCTAAGTAAAGGGATCAAAACCATGTATGGAAAATATTTCCTTGAATCTTTCTAAATAAGAAAGATTACTCTCTGTAAAAAAGAGCACCGTTGGATTAAAAAATCCAATGGTGACTAAAAATCACCTATCTACAGAAAAATTCTGTCTGGGGAAATATTTCTCTAATCTTGTTAAAAACATGAAAAATATCTTCTATAAAACAGAAGACTTTGGATCAAAGATCCAACGGTAGATAAGATCCCCGAATCAATCAAGGATCTCTCAATGAGAGATTTTTTCAACTAAATCAACAGACTTGCCTCTACTATATAAAAGACCCAAGACTTTAAGTCTTGCAGACACACAAAGAAGAGACCCCTTATAATATTTGAGAAACAAAAAAAAAAGATGAGGAGCACTCTTTTAGAAAAGAAATCCTAGGTAAGAAGAAAGACAAAGAGATCATTTTATCTCTTCTTCACCACTTCAAGAGTTTAACTCATCTAAAAAATAACTTAGTTTTTTCTCTGGTTGAGGACTGCAGAAGCAGATCTCCCAACAAGTTGAGAATTTAATTCTCATCGGAGAAATTCTGTCATGCAGACCCAAAACTTAGAGAAAAGAACTAAGTTTGAAGAATTTAATTCTTCCAAAAGATATAGGAATTTAATTTCTCTGATAAAACTAGGGTTTAACCATGCATAAGAATTTAATTCTTATAAAACAAGAGACCTGAAATTCTCAAAACTCAGATCAAGATCATCATGCACATAGAGGAAAAAATGATGATTCATACGGAAGAAGAACAAGAGATGCCTCTTAGGGCAGTCACGTGTTCCCATGTGACCCCAAGCATTTATACAGAAAAGGGAATAAACCAAAAGGCAGTGCTCACGTTTTGAGAGTACCTCACGTGTTTGCACATGAGCATCAATGAATTAAGTGCTTAGCATTTATGAAAGAAAGGGAATAAACCAAGGACAGTTCCTATTTTGGAGTGCCTCACGTGATCCCACGTGACCCCCAACAGTGCTTAGCACTTATAAAAGAAAAGGGGAATAAATCAAAGACAGTTCCCATTTTTGGGACACCTCACGTGATGCCACGTGACCCCCTAATAGTGCTTAGCACTTGTTCCCGCCAAAATTTTTAGTCAAGAGCTACTGGTTCCCTTATAAAAAAGGGGGTAGAGTCCTCAAAATTTGGCCGTATGAGTTAAACACGTGAACGCTTATATACAAAGCATATAAGCGCTGAAAGATAACAACTAATGGCCAAACATGCCTTACGTGCAAAACACGTGAGCGCTCATATGTAAAGTATATTTGCGCTGAAAATGAACAGGCTAAAACCCACACTAGGGGTTACGTGTTAAACACGTGAGTTCTCTTGCTACTCACGTGCAAAGCATGTGAGTGCCCCAATTTAAAATGCTCCTGTCAAATTCTAGAATTAAATTCTATTTGGGAAATATTTTCCCGATCTTCCTCAAACTAGAAAGATCTTCTCTGTTAAACAGAAGACCTTTGAATCAAAGATCCAACGGTGATCATCTGGTAGAATAAAGTTCTATCATAGGAAAATATTTTCCTAATCTTATTAAACTAACATTCATTGATAAGTGTCATGCCCCGCTTCCCAGAGTGCGCTAAGATCGGCACGTGACAGAGCCAACCATGCTACCTGTGGATAGGAAAATCCCTTCACAGTCACATTACGGCTGTCTATAGATATCAAGAACAGTAAATATAAAATAAACTATCTAGTACATGTCCATATGCCAGAATAAACGGGTCAAGAAATAATATGCGGAAGCAATAAATCCAAGTAACAATAACAATCTGGAAGGTACGTCCCAAATACGGGCTCACATCAGGAAATGAAAATACTGAAAGGAAACTAACTAGAATACTAACAGGTCCTCACTGTTCGGCCTGTCGGCTGAAGTACTCCTGATCGGCCTACGACAAAGGTAGAGGATCTGGGCCATACAAAACCCATACGTCAGTGCGTCATAATATCAACAATAATATAATCAGGAGGTAAAAAAACATGCAGGCACAAGTATGAATAGTAAAAAAGTATAACAGTAACACTAATAAGGAACAGTGAAGAGTAACAGCATAAGTGAAGTGCAGCGATAAAACTAAACTGTGCTACTGGGTTAACTACTCTCAAGTTTCTGAAATCAATTTAATGAATTATCGATGTAACTCAATAGTATCCCGTGCGTGCCCGGGACCACGGTCCAGATTCTCGGGCTGAATCCGAGACATGCCGCTAGACACTAAACAAGAAACATGTACAGATGAATGATGTCAACAACAGCATCCCCGGGCTGGCCTAGCCCGTAAAACTGATAAGTATAAGCATCGAACTGTCGAGTTACAAGTCAGGTTTCATCATTGATTTCCCCATACCCCCAGGTTTTGTGTTCAAGTCAGGTATTGATAAATCTAGAGCTAATGCCAACACAGGATTAAGCAGGAACAGGTTTATCTATACAGACAACAGGATATGTCCATCGGGACAACATGTCAGGATTGTTGGCATTAGAAACAGGATCAGGTAACATGTCAAGTAGTGATGTATCAGGTCATGTCAAGTGATGCACAGTGTATCACATGGGTGCTCAACAGTAAAATGTAGCAATTATGGGATCAGGGTAAAAGTACGGATGTACAGTAAAAGCATGGATGCACAATTAACTACCAGGGGTTACATCATGACTACGTAGGATGCACATTATCTAGCATGGGGTGTTATTGTAGCAGTAATATGAAATAACGTGGCATGGAATGCAATTAGATATATAATTAATGGTATGGATGCACAAATATCGATCAGGGGTTATATTTACAATTCCAAGACTAAGTGGGATGCACATTATTAAGCATGAGGTGTTACTACAACAATAACATGAATTAATATGATCTATAAATACAGCTATATATATTTTAAATGATATGATGCATACGGGTATCCGAAAACTGTAAAATTGTAATATGGATGCACCATGAAATAAACATGTAATATTATTATTAATATGGATGCAATTATAATAACATAGCATATAGCAAGATAAACTTGCCTGAACGGATCGCACGAAGGATGCGTACGGCACGTCCGACGTCAGTAAAACATCGCAACGTACACACGGTACACGAGACGGGTCCAAGACAAGGCAAGTGGGTAACTATGCCGGTAGGGAATGTCCACTGGGTCACTCGGATCGTCGGCAGCGACACGGCTCCGGCGGGTGATCACCGGAAAATGAAATGAGATCAAGAAAGAAATTAGAAAGAAGAAGAAGAGTAAGAGAGGGGCTGTGGTCTGGGATTGGTGCTCTGGATCAGAGACGATGTGAGGGGGTTACAACGGCGATAGGTTATCGATGACGATGATGCAAGGCGGGGTTTTCCGGCGAGGTGATGGGTTTCTTGGGTTCTTGAGGTCGAGGATCGGGATTAGAGCAAGGAAAAAGGTCTGGGGTTGTGTTGTTCTGGGTTTTGGGGCTAGAGGAAATGAGGAGAAGGGGTGACGACGAGGGGTCGCCGACGGTGAAGGTTGGGTCGTGGTCAGGGGTGTGCAGAGATATGTGCTCAGGCTTTTTGGGTGAAGTGGTCGGGTTAGGTTTAAGTGGATGTGCAGGGGAGAAGAGAGGTCGAGGAGAGAGAAGTGGAGTTGGTGACGAGGCCGATGAGGTGGTGGACGGCGAGGAGGGGTGCAGGCTCTTGCGTGGGTTAGGGTTGCAGGAGGCGGGTCCATCAAAGGATCGTTCGCTTCGCTCTCTTGCCGGAACCGGAACCGGAGGCCGGTGGGAAAGAAAGAGGACGTAGATGAGAGAGAGAGAAGAACGTAGAGAGGAGGTCGAGGAAAAAATGAGAGGAGATGGCTAGGGGGTTAGGGTTTGGTGGGTTCCTTGTTCTCGTAGGGGTTAAAAAGAAAAGAAGAAGAAAAAAGGAGGGAGGTGACGATAAGGAGAGAAGGCAGTGACGGGACTCGAGGAATGTACAGTGATCGCGAGAGGAGAGATAAAAGGGAGAAAGAAAGAAAGAGAAAGAAAGAGAGAGAGAGAGAGATGCGCTGAGAGAGAAAGAGAGATAGAGAGAGGCAGAGAGAAGGAGAGAGAAAGAGTGTGAGAGGAGAGACAGACGTGCAGTAATAAACTTTTAGTTAGGAAAATAAATAAAATATATTTAGTTAAATTTTTGTGTTAACTGTTAGAAATATAATACTAATAAAATATTTAATATTTGGCTAATACAAAAATAG
Organism: Agapanthus africanus; assembly: GCA_030015575.1. NCBI lineage: Eukaryota > Viridiplantae > Streptophyta > Magnoliopsida > Asparagales > Amaryllidaceae > Agapanthus > Agapanthus africanus. Next base: position 248,809,069 of record JASDDO010000019.1, on the reverse strand, counting down.
TCCAAAACATGCCCGGGTCGGGTCTAAAAATCAAGTTTTAAAATACGGAAAATAATCGTGTCAACCAAAACCAAAATTGGATATCCGGGTAACGAAAATGCATACCCCAAGAACGGATGCACACACGTGCGCTTAGCCATCCAAACAGGTCCATTTCACTGAACGGGGACAAGAACACGATGCACGGATGCTACCATAGGGTCAGGGGTATCATGCAAGCCATGCAATATATTTTTAAAATATTTTTCTTGATTTTAAATGTTATATTAAAATATGCAGATGCCAGATAAAATGCCAGTATGCAGTATAAATCATGAAAGTGCACGGATCCACATAACCAGCCAAGATAAGTCATAAACAGGAATCAAGACGGTTTCCAGTAAGCAGGTCGGGTCGGATGCAAATACAGATGTCAAATACACTATTTGCACCCAAAACACGGTAAATCAAGAAAATACCATAAATAAAGAAATACTTGAACTAGAACTGGTATAAATGAACTATGGTGTTACATTATACCCAACTACAAAAGAATTTCGTCCTCGAAATTCCCAAAACAAGAAAAGATAAACAAACATGAAATTACAGGAAAAGATCTGGAAACTTCTGTCGAATCTCGTCCTCTCATTCCCAAGTCGATTCTCCGTGCGAGCGATTTCCCCAAGAAACAAGTACGAGAGGGATAACCTTATTCTTAAGGACCTTTTCTCTTCGATCAACAATCGACATCGGTCATTCCTCAAAGGTCAAATCCTCTCTTACAGTCAGCTCCGAATGATCTAGCACGTGTGTTTCATCTCGAACATACTTACGGAGTTGAGATACATGAAATATGTCATGAACATTCGCCAAAGATTGTGGTAACGCCAATCGATAAGCCACTTCTTCAATACGCTCCATAATCTCGAAAGGCCCCACGAATCGAAAACTAAGCTTTCCTCGACTACCAAAACGAATATTCCTCTAGTCGGTGATATCTTCAAAAATACCAGATCACCAACCGTGAACTTTAGAGGTCTTCTCGATGTGTCGGCCCAACTCTTCTGCCAGTCCTGCACTGCCTTCATGTGATTCTGGATAGTATTAACTTTCTCCACAGTTTGCACGATCAAATCCGGTCCCAACAGTCTTCGTTCTCCAATATCGTCCCAACAAACGGGTGAACGACACTTGCGACCATACAATGCTTCGAATGGAGCCATCCGAATAGTCGCCTGAAAGCTGTTGTTGTAAGAAAACTCCACCAAGTGTAGATAATCCTCCCACGAACCCTTGAAGTCTAACATGCAAGCTCTCAACATGTCTTCAAGAGTTTGGATCATTCTCTCCGACTGGTCATCTGTCTAAGGGTGATAAGCTGTTCTGAACTTCAATCGAGTCCCCAAACTTTCCTGTAAGCTCCTCCAGAAGTGCGATAAGAATCGGGTATCATGATCGGAAATGATACTCACAGGTACTCCATGCAATCTCACAATCTCTTGCATATACCGTTCTGCCAACGCTTCTGTTGACTGACCAACTCGAAATGGTTTGAAATGAGCTGCCTTGGTCAATCGATCAACAATGACCCAAACTGCATTGTTGCCCTTTGGACTTCGCGGTAACGCTGTCACGAAATCCATGGTTATATGTTCCCACTTCCATTGAGGAATCGGAAGTGGTTGCAATAAACTAGCTACCCTTTGATGTTCAGCCTTAACTTGCTGACACACCAAGCACTTCGCAACAAAACGGGCGATCTCCCTTTTCATACCTTCCCACCAGAAATACTGTCGTAGATCACGGTACATATTCATGCCTCCTGAATGTACGGAATATGCGGAACCGTGTGCCTCCTTCATAATTTCTTCACGAATATCTCTTTTCGGCACACACAAACGGCTACCATTTCGCAATGAACCATCTTCATGAATCAACAAGTCCGTTCAAAGTCCAGCTTCAACCTGTTCTCGAAACTTTTGCAATCTTGGGTCATGTGACTGTGCTGCTTTAATATTCTCGATCAACGATGACTGTACTTGCAGCTGCATCAACTGTCCCGAAGAATGCGGTAGCATGATCTCCAACTCGAATCTCCGAAAGTCTTCGATAAGCTCCTTCCGTGCAGTCAACGTCCAAATTGCTGGCAACCGACTAAGTGCATCCGGCACCACATTAACCTTCCCCGGATGGTAATTAAGATCAAGATCATAGTCAGCCATCAGCTCCAACCATCTACGCTGCCTCATGTTAAGCTCTTTCTGCATGAACACATACTTTAGGCTTTTGTGATCGGTGAATACCTTGACCCTTTCGCCCAATAAGTAGTGTCTCCAAATCATCAGAGCGAAAATCACCGGTGCAAGCTCCAAATCATGAGTTGGGTAATTCTTCTAATGGATCTTCAATTGTCTCGATGCGTAAGCTATAACCTTCCCATGCTGCATCAAAACACATCCCAAATCTTTCCCAGATGCGTCGCTGTGAATCACCAATCCTCCGGAACCGTCTGATACGGTCAAAATAGGAGCGGTTATCAACCTTTGCTTCAACACCTCAAAAGCTGACGCACACCTATCCGTCCATATGAACGGTACTTCCTTTCGCGTAAGCTTGGTCAAAGGCTCAACCAAGCGAGCAAAATTCTCAACGAACCTTCTGTAATATCCGGTAAGTCCAAGAAAACTTCTGATCTCTGCTATGTTCTTCGGAATCGGCCAATCTTGAACTGCTGCAATCTTCTCGGGATCAACGGCGATTCCATCTCCGGATACGACATGCCCTAAAATCTTCACTTCTTCAATCCAAAACTCGCACTTGCTCATCTTCTCATATAACCTCTCTTGCCTCAATATTTGCAGAGCGATCTTCAAGTGTTCTGCATGCTCTTCTATGCTCCTCGAGTAGACCAGAATATCATCGATGAACACCACTATAAACTGGTCTAAGAACGGTGAAAATATTCGATTCATCAAGTCCATAAATATTTCCGGTGCATTCGTGACTCCGAATGGCATCACTAAATACTCGTAATGTCCATACTGAGTTCGGAACACAGTCTTGCAAATATCCTCTGATTTAACTCGGACCTGATGATATCCGAATTGCAAATCCAGCTACGAGAATACCCTCGCGCCACTGAGTTGCTCGAATAATTCGCCAATGCGAGGGATCGGGTAGTTGTTCTTAATAGTCACCCGGTTTAACTCTCGATAATCGATGCACATTCTCCTTGTGCCATCTTTCTTCTTGACTAGAAGAACTGGAGCTCCCCAAGGTGAATTACTACTACGAATCCAACCCTTCTCTAGTAATTCAGTAACCTGCTTCTTAACTTCTTCCAACTCCACTGGTGCCATCGGATATTACGCCTTTGAGATTGGCGCTGCACCAGGAACAAGATCACTCGCGAACTCCACATCTCGTTTTGGCAGTAAACCCGAGATGTCCTCGAACACGTCCATGAACTCTCGAACTACAGCTAGTGCTTCCTCCTTATCAACTTTCATCGACGAAAGAACACTGTTTGTCGGCCTAGCCCTAAACTCGACTGGCCCGACAGAACTGTTTCCCCCAGCAAAAACAAACTCCGGATGTCCGGGAATCTGGAAAATCACTTTCTCTGCCATACAATCAATGTGTGCGTGGAAAGTGCCAAGAAAATCCATTCCCAAGACAACATCATAGCTGCCGGTATCAATCACCAAGAAATCTGCAAATAACTCACATCCGCAAATAACAACAGAACAATCATTGCATTCACTACTAGATATGATCTTCCCATTCCCAGTGTGTATGTCCCAACAACTAGACAGGGTCGTGCAAGAAATCGAGTGTGCAGTAATAAACTTGGACGACATAAAACAATGGGATGCACCAGAATCGAATAATGCTAATGCGGGAAAATCATGAACAAGTAGGATACCTGAAACAACTTCCTCTGAAGCCTTGGCCTCTTCAGCCGTCAGGGTAAAGGCTCGAGCTTGATTAGGTCCTTGAGTTAATTGCTTCTTCCCCTAAAACTGCCTCTGCGGTGGCCTCTGAACATCTTCCTTCAAACAGAGCTTTGACGGACAGGCGTTGATAGTATGATCCGCAGATCCGCAATTCAAACAAAGTCCTAACATCCTTCGGCAATCTCTCTTCACGTGTTTGGGTAAATGGCAGTAGTCACAAATCACGTTCTTTCTCTGATCAGCTACGACGGGCTTCTTCATCGGCACCATGCCACGTCGGTTCACCGGAATACCTCTGCGTATAGGCGATCGATTTGGTGTAAACGCCGGCTTCCATACTACTACCTCCTGCTGCTGCGTACCCCCAGTCTTCACTGATAAGCTCTGCTGCTCTCGGGCTGCTTTCAGAACTTGCGAGAAAGTGATCAATCCTAGAGATATAATATGTCTCTGGATTTCCACATCCAAACTGCGCATAAAGCTTCGTACCCTATCAGCCTCTTTGGCCACCAAAGGTCCAGCGTATCGACTGAGCCGTGTCCACTCAGCCGCATGCGCATCCACGGATCTTCCATTCTGCTTCAAGCTGATAAACCTTTCTTCCATTTCTTCCCGTGCAGTCTGCGGAAAGAACTTCTTCAAGAAACTCTGCGAGAAAGTTGCCCAACTGATCGGCTTGGGCAAACGGGTCTCTTCCACAAGCCACCACTCACGGGCATAATCCACCAATTGGATGCGTACAACATCCACTCTCTTGTCCTCTGGAATCTGTGTTGTAACGAGCAGATTCTCCGTATCAACCAGCCACTGCTCTGCTGGCAACGGCTCCTCTAAACCAGTGAAGATGGACGGACCAAGTCTCCTGAAATCCACCACGGTACCCACACGCTCAACTGGTTTGGCTGCAACATTGTTTACGGACTGCTGGACAGTCCGCAAACCTTCTGAAAGGCTTCGGCTTGCCGCTGGTTCTTCTCAGTTTGCCGCTTCTGGTTCTCCAGCATTCCACGAATTACTCTAAGCAAAGGGGCGTCATCGACACGCCTCTGGTACGATCGCAGATTTCTATTGGCCATGTTCCTGAAACCAAGACACCAAAAGGATTAGTATGATAAACAAGATTCAATCTTGCGATGAATAATGACCATAAATAGAGGATATGAATCAAGACTATAACTCCAAGTTACTTAAATAGAGTACCGCATTGTAACCATGCCGCGGTACATAGTTACAATCACATAACTCCACTCAAGTCGCCCAAATCCTAGTATCAGAATCGAAAGAATAAATAGGGAGAAACAATAGGGCACCAAAGGTTTCAATTCGAGATGAAAAATTGTTTGCATATCATCAAGACAAGGGTCTAGAGAAAGATATGATTCAAGAATCACGATAACAATATGGCAGGACATGTTCCTAATTACGGATTTTCTGATTCGTGTATTGGGTCCAATACCCAACTATAAAAGAATCAAACCCGATTAACCTAAATCCTATGGCTCTGATACTAAACAAACCCTGTCACACCCCGCTTCCCAGAGTGCGCTAAGATCGGCATGTAACAAAGCCAACCATGCTACCTGTGGCTTGGAAATATGCCCTCACAGTCACATTACGGCTGTCTATAGATATCAAGAACAGTAGAAATAAAATAAACTATTTAGTACATGTCCATATGCCAGAATAAACGAGTCAAGAAATAATATGCGGAAGCAATAAACCCAAGTAACAATAACAATCTGGAAGGTACGTCCCAAATACGGGCTCACATCAGGAAATGAAAATGCTGAAAGGAAACTAACTAGAATACTAACAGGTCCTCACTGCTCGGCCTGTCGACTGAAGTACTCTTGATCGGCCTGCGACAAAGGTAGAGGATCTGGGCCATGCAAAACCAAGACATCAGTGCGTTATAATATCAACAATAATATAATCAGGAGGTAACAAGACATGCAGGCACGAGTATGAACAGTAATAAAAGTATAATAGTAACACGAATAAGGAACAGTGAAGAGTAATAGTATAAGTGAAGTGCAGTGATAAAACTAAACCGTGCTACTGGGTTAACTACTCTCAAGTTTGTGAAATCAATTTAATGAATTATCGATGTAACTCAATAGTATCACGTGTGTGCCCGGTACCACGGTCCAGATTCTCGGGCTGAATCCGAGACATGCCGCTAGGCACTAGACAAGAAACATGTACAGATGAATGATGTCAGCAGCAATATCCCCGGGCTGGCCTAGCCCGTAAAACTGATCAGTATAAGCATCGAACTGTCGAGTTACAAGTCAGGTTTCATCATTGATTTTCCCATACCCCCAGGTTATGTGTTCAAGTCAGGTATTGATAAATCTGGAGCTAATGCCAACACAGGATTAAGCAGGAACAGGTTTGTCTATACAGACAACATGATATGTTCATCGGGACAACATGTCAGGATTGTTAGCATTAGAAACAGGATCAGGTAACATGTCAAGTAGTGGTGTATCAGGTCATGTCAAGTGGTGCATAGTGTATCACATGGGTGCTCAACAGTAAAATGTAGCAATTATGGGATCAGGGTAAAAGTACGGATGTACAGTAAAAGCATGGATGCACAATTATCTATCAGGGGTTACATCATGACTATGTAGGATGCACATTATCTAGCATGGGGTGTTAATGTAGCAGTAATATGAAATAACGTGACATGGCATGCAATTAGATATACAATTAATGGTATGGATGCACAAATATCGATCAAGGGTTATATTTACAGCTTCAAGACAAAGTGGGATGCACATTATTAAGCATGAGGTGTTTCTACAACAATAACATGAATTAATATGATCTATAGATGCAGCTATATATATTTTAAATGATATGATGCATACGGGTATCCGAAAACTGTGAAATTGTAATATGGATGCACCATGAAATAAACATGTAATATTATTATTAATATGGATGCAATTATAATAACATAGCATATAGCAAGATAAACTTGCCTGAACGGATCGCACGAAGGATGCGTACGGCACGTCCGACGTCGGTAAAACGTCGCAACGTACACATGGCACGTGAGACGGGTCCAAGGAAAGAGGGTAACCACGCTGGCAGGGGATGTCCACTGGGTCACTCGTATCGTCGGCAGCGACACGGCTCCGGCGGGTGATCACTGGAAAAAGAAATGTGATCAAGAAATAAAGAAGAAAGAAGAAGAATAGGAAAAAAGGGGCTGTGGTCTGTGATTGGTGCTCTGGATCAGAGACGATGCGAGGGGGTTACAACGGCGATGGGTCGTCGACGGCGATGATGCAAGGCGGGGTTTTCCGGTGAGGCAGTGGGTTTCTTGGGTTCTTGAAGTCGGGGATCAGGATTAGAGCAGGGAAAATGGTATGGGGTTGTGTTGTTCTGGGTTTTGGGGCCAGAGGAAATGAGGAGAAAGGGGTGACGACGAGGGGTCGCCGACGGTGGAGGTTGGGTCGAGGTCGGGGGTGTGTAGGGATATGTGCTCAGGGTTTTTGGGTGAAGTGGTCGGGTTAGGTTGAAGTGGGTGTGCAGGGGAGAAGAGAGGTTGAGGAGATAGAAGTGGAGTTGGTGACGAGGCCGACGAGGTGGTGGACGGCGAGGAGGGGTGCATGCACTTGCGTGGGTTAGGGTTGCAGGAAGCGGCGGGGAAAGAAAGAGGACGTAGATGAGAGAGAGAACGTAGAGTGGAGGTCGAGGATAAAAATGAGAGGAGGCGGCTAGGGGGTTAGGGTTTGCGTGGGTTCCTCGTTCTCGTGTGGGGTTAAAAAGAAACGAAGAAGAAAGAAGGATGGAGGTGACGATAAGGAGAGAAGGCGGTGACGGGACTCGAGGAATGTACAGTGATCGCGAGAGGAGAGATAAAGGGGGGAGAGAGAGAGAAAGAAAGAGAGAGAGAGAGAGAGAGAGAGAGAGAGATGTGCTCTGAGAGAGAGAGAGATAGAGAGAGATGTGCTCTGAGAGAGAGAGATAGAGAGAGGCACAGAGAATGAGAGAGAAAGAGTGTGAGAGGAGAGAGAGACGTGCAGTAACAAACTTTTAGTTAGGAAAATATATAAAAATATATTTAGTTAAATTTTTGTGTTAACTGTTAGAAATATAATATTAATAAAATATTTAATATTTGGCTAACACAAAAATAGTCCAAAATATGCCCGGGTCGGGTCTAAAAATCCAGTTTTAAAATACGGAAAATAATCGTGTCAACCAAAACCAAAATTGGATATCCGGGTAACGAAAATGCATACCCCCAAGAACGGATGCACGCACGTGCGCGTAGCCATCCAAACAGCTCCGTTTCACTGAACGGGACAAGAACACGATGCACAGATACTACCACAGGGTCAGGGGTATCATGCAAGTCATGCAATATACTTTTAAAATATTTTTCTTGACTTTAAATGTTATATTAAAATATGCAGATGCCAGATAAAATGCCAGTATGCGGTATAAATCATGAAAGTGCACGGATCCACATAACCATCCAGGATAACTCATAAACAGGAATCAAGACAGTTTCCAGCAAGCGGGCCGGGTCGGATGCAAATACAGATGTCAAATACGCTATTCGCACCCAAAACACGGTAAATCAAGAAAATACCATAAATAAAGAAATACTTGAACTGGAACTGGTATAAATGAACCAGGGTGTTGCAATAAGAATAAAATTCTATGTTAAACTAACGAGATATCCATACGATAGAATTAAATTCTATATTAAGAAAATATATTTCTGATCTTATTAAACTAAAAGATATGATAGAATAAAATTCTGATTTTGTTAAAACTAACAAGATATTCATAATCTTGCTAAACAAACAAGAAATCTTTTCTGTTAAATACAGAGCCTTTGGATAAAAAATCCAACGGTGAATAAAATTCATCGATTGATCTAAAAGATAATGGAATCAATCATGATCTCTCAATGAGGGATTTTCTTAACAAATTGATTCTTTTTCTTCTCATATAAATGGAAGTAAGGAGAGGAGGAAAAAAAAGGAGAGAGAGACATATAGACAGACAGGGGAAGTGGGAAAGAAAAATAGAGAGAGAATTTAATTCTCTAGAAAGAAGAGGAACCGCACCCAAAAGCTCCCGCAAAACAAAAAAAGAATTTAATTCTCAAACCAAGAGTTAAACTCTTCTCAAAAAACTTAGTTCTTCCTGTGGTTAAGATCTGCAGAAGTAGATCTCCTCACAAGTTGAGAATTTAATTCTCATCGGGGAGATTTTGTTATGCAGATTCAAAACCTAGGGGAAGAACTGAGTTCAAACGAGTTTAACTCTTACAAAACATATATGAATTTAATTCCTCTGAAATTAGGGTTTAACCCTTTAAACAGAATTTAATCCCTGCGAAGAACAAAAGGAGAACTTGATTCCTCAGAACCATAGAAGAACAGCCTGGTGATTCATTAACGCTCAACGCTACGTAACAAAGATCACGTGTTCCCACGTGAGCATCTCTGAGGAACAAAAAGAAACAACTGACATCGAGTCACGTGATCCCACATGACCCCCTAATTGTGCTTAGCGCTTTCAAAAGAAAAAGGGGAATAAACTCAAGACAGTTCCCATTTTGGGGCGCCTCATGTGATCCTATGTGAGCCCGTAATAGTGCTTAGCACTTGCAAAAGAAAAAGGGGAATAAACCCAAGATAGTTCCCATTTTGGGACACCTCACGTGATCCCACGTGACCCCCTAATAGTGCTTAGCACTTGCAAAAGAAAAAAGGGAATAAATCAAAGACAGTTCCCATTTTGGGGCATCTCACGTAATCCCATGTGACCCCCAATAAGGCTTAGCATCTATAAAAGGAATAAGGGAATAAACCCAAAGAAGCGGTGCCCAATTCTCAGGCGCCTCATGTGCCACATGTGAGCGCTCCAAATTTCAGTGTTTAACACTACTTTAGAGCCCCACGTGGGAGCACGTGAGCGCCGAGCAAATGTCAGTGTTTAACACTATGAGTAGCCAACCTTAGCACAAATTAGCCAAGTCTCCCAAGGCCAAAACCTTTTTGATCACCAATCAACCGAGCCCTCCTATGCTCAGGTCTCCCCAAGTTGATCTTAGTTCCAAAGATGACTAATGATCTCCTACAGATGGTATCTAAAATGATGTTCATTCCATCATGATCTCTCCCTTCAATCTGGAATTCGGTTTGAGGGTACATCTCTCCATACCTCTGATACATATCGTTGTAATTCTTCAACGTCTTCAGAAAGGTGGAGGGTCCTGACAACCAACAGCTCTTTGGATCACTCCTAGAACCATGAGCATATCCCTGGGGACCGCAACATCTTTACACTAGTTATGGACCACAATGTCCTTAAACTAGCTATAGACCACAATGTCCTTAAACTACGACCTCACCGCCAAATGGTGATCTATGGACCGTAATGTCCTTAAACTAGCTGTGGACCGCAATCTCCTTAAATTAGCTATGGACAGTAATATCCTTAAACTAAAACAATAGAGTCCAAATGCTCTTTCGTTGGATCAAAAATGATCCCGAACCCCCGTTAAGTAGATATTAGTCCAATATCGGATTAACGTATCCGTAACAAATATTTAAGTTGATCTTAATCTCAAATAAGGTTAACGATCCTTATATCAACCCAAACCTAAATCTAAGAATATACGGATTTGGACTAATCCACGCCCTACGGGCGGCAACATAAATTAGTCTTCGTATATAATCCACGGGCAACCAAAAATAAAACAAACACACACGACACGAAGTGACCTCTGGAGCCGGAGAAAGTGGTTATCGCTATGCGGTTACGTAATTAACTGCAGGGGCTTGCGTTTGCAGGGAAGAACGTCCCCACAATCAAAAAACCCTCACAACGAGGGGGAATCTGACGAAGTCTGCTACAACGGCCGCATATGTCTAAACTTTCGATACACGGCGCCATAAATCAACTTGGCATCTTCGGAGAGGTGGACAGATAAAACCAAATAGCATCTGCCCCTAAATGCAGTCAAGACGTTTGTCTTTCCCGTCTTTCGGCGGTAAACAACACTTACAAAAGAAAAAAAGGAACAAATCAAAAACAGTTCCCATTTTGTGGCGCCTCACGTGATCCCACGTGACCCCTAATAGTGCTTAGCCTTTATAAAAGAAAAAGAGAATAAACCCGAGGAAGCAGTGCCCGATTCTTAGGCGCCTCACGTGCCACACGTGAGCGCTCAAAATTTTAGTGTGGGAGCACGTGAGCGCCGAGAAGATATTAGTGTTTAACACTATGAGAGGCCAACCTTAGCCCAAATTAGCTAAGTCTCCCAAGGCCAAAACCTTTTTGACCACCAATCAGCCGAGCCCTCCTATGCTCAGGTCTCCCCAAATCGATCTTAGTTCCAAAGATGGCTAATGATCTCTTAACAGATAGTATCTAAAATGATGTTCATTCCACCATGATCTCTCCCTTCAATCTGGAATTCGGTTCAAGGGTACATCTCTCCATACCTCTGATACATGTCATTGTAATTCTTCAATGTCTTCAGAGAGGTGGAGGGTCCCGACAACCAACAGCTCTTTGGTGTAACCCAAAACCCATGAGCACATCCCTGTGGACCGCAATGTCCTTAAACTAGCTACGGACCATAACGTCCTTAAACTAAACTCTCACCCTAAAAATGGTGATCTATGGACTGTAACGTCTCTAAACTAAAATGGTAGAGCCCAAATGCTCTTTTGTTGGATCAAAATGATCCTAAACCCCAGTTAAGTAGATCTTAGTCTAAGATCTGACTAACATATTCTTAACAAACATTTAAGTTGATCTTAATTTCAAACAAGATTAACGATCCTTAAATCAACTCAAATCCAAATCTAAGAATATACAGATTTGGACTAATCCACGCCCTACGGGCGATAACATAAATTAGTCTACGTATACAATCCACGAGCAACCATATATAAAATAAACAGGCACGAAACGAAGTGAATATCTGGAGCAGGAGAAAGTGGTTATCGCGATGCGATAACGTAATTAACTGCAAGGGCTTGCGCCTGCAGAGAAGAGCGTCCTCACAATCAAAAATCCCTCACAACGAGGGGGAATCTGACGAAGTCTGCTACAATGGCCGCATCCGTCCAAAACTTCGATACACGGTGCCATAAATCAACTTGGCATTTTTGGAGAGGTGGACGGATAAACCCAAATAGTATCTGCCCCCAAATTCAGGCAAGATATTTGTCTTCCCGGCTTTCGGCAGTAAACAGCCATGAATTGCTCAGCTTCATGGACGCTTTCTCCGGCTACAACCAGATCCGTATGAAACCGGCAGATGAAGAACTTACCGCGTTCACTACGAACCTGGGGGTATACTGCTACAAAGTGATGCCCTTCGGCCTCAAAAATGCTTGGGCTATATATCAACGCCTAGTTAACAAATTGTTCAAACCGCAGATGAGGAAGAACATGGAGGTTTACGTCGATGACATGCTCGTGAAATCAATCTCGTCGGACGAGCAGACCAAAGATCTCGGCGAGACATTCGACACCCTCCACAAATACAAAATGAAGCTGAATCCAGCCAAGTGTGCATTCGGAGTCACTAGCAGGAAATTCCTCGGGTTCATGATTACCCACCGAGGAATCGAAGTCAACCCGGAAAAGATCAGCGCCATTCTCAACATGGCCACACCCAAGACCAACGTTGAGATCATGCGAATCACAGGGAGAGTGGCCGCTCTGAGTGGCTTCATGTCGAGATCCGGAGAAAAGTCCCTCCCATTCTTCAAAGCCTTGAGAAGGATCCTAAAGTTCGAATGGTCGGAAGAATGCCAAAACTCTTTCGAGCAGCTCAAAGCACACCTGGCAACTCCCCCACTGCTCACCCGACCAATCGAAGGAGACGATCTATTATTGTACCTTGCGGTCTTCGATCATGCTGCTGGCTCGGTTCTCGTCTGAGAAGTCGAAGGAGTACAGAAGCCGGTCTACTACGTGAGCCATGTCTTCAAAGACGCGAAAACAAGGTACCCGGCCATAGAAAAGATAGTCTTGGCTCTTGTCGTCACGTGAAGAAACTCCGACACTACTTCTAGGCTCACACCATCTTCGTCCTCACCGAGCGTCCTATAGGGACAATTCTCGCCTCCCCCGAGTCATCTAGTCGTCTAGAAAAATGAAGGTGGGAATTGTCCAAATTCGACATCAAATACCGCTCCCGGCAAGCCATCAAAGCTTAGGTCCTAGCCGACTTCGTGGTTGAAAGTACTATTCCCATTAAAGAAGAAGCGGCGATACGGGACGGCGGACCCCGATCCTCGGTATAGGAAGTACCCGACTCCGTCCCCGATTGGGTTCTTTACGTCGATGGGTCCTCTGCCGAAGAAGGGAGCAGGGCTGGCCTTATCATTCGAGGCCCGAATAAGGCAGAGATGGAGTACTCTTTGAAGCTCGGGTTCAGAACGTCAAACAACGCCACGGAATACGAGGCCTTACTAGCCGGGTTGTGAATCGCTTCCGGGGTAGGTCTGAAGACGATACGGATTCTCAGCGACTCCGCCCTAGTCGTCGGCCAAGTAACCGGGCGCTTCGAGGCTCGAGAGCCGCTCATGGTGAATTACTTGGCCGAGGTGAAAAGACTACGAAATCTTTTTGATGAAGTCCAAGTGGAACAGATTCCCCGGCACCTGAACGCCCAAGCTGACGCCCTGAGCAAACTTGCCTCTTCCTATACTGCCAATAATAAGAGGAATATCCTCTTCGAGGTCTTGCCACGGCCCTGCGTGGAAGAAAAAGAGGTGATGCTTCAAGTATGAACTGCTCAAGAAAAAGGCCAGGATTGGAAGAAGCCCCTCGTGGAGTTCTTAAAGGATGGCATACTTCCGGAAGACCGAGGGGAAGCACGCCGCCTCCAAGCCAAAGCCCGCCATTTTATATAGAGTAATGGAAATCTTTACAAGAAGTCTTACACACATCCTCTGCTCCAGTGCGTCGACCTTCACTAAGCTAACTACGTCCTGCGTGAGATACATGAAGGGGTTGGTGGAGGAGCGCATCAAGGGGCCCGTACATTGGTCCAAAAGACGCTGCTCCAAGGATATTATTGGCCGACGGTACACCAAGACACTCAGAAGCTCATCAGAAGATGCAAGACCCATCAACTCCACGGCAGCATACCCCATCTTCCGGCTATCGAGCTAACGGCCCTCATCTCCCCTTGGCCGTTTTCCCAGTGGGGGATGGACATGGTGGGCCAACTCCCTACTGGTAAAGGCAGGCACAGGTACATCCTCATCACGGTAGACTATTTCACGAAGTGGATTGAGGTCGTCCCCATCAGAAGACCGGACGCCGCCACTACTATAAAGTTCCTGCAGAACAACGTAATCTCTCGATTTGGGATCCCAAGGTGCATCATTACCGACCACGGGACGAATTTCGAAAACGACAAAGTCAAAGAGTTCTGCAACGAATACCACATACTAATGAAGTTTGACACGGTCACGCATCCTTAATGCAACGGACAGGCCGAGATTGCTACCCGAGACGTCATACGAGGTCTTCAAGCTCGTTTGGAAGGAAGGCAGGGCAGCTGGGTCGAGAAACAACCGCGGGTACTTTAGGCCTTACGTACATTGAAGAAAACGCCCACAGGAAAGACCCCATTCAGCCTCTGCTACAGTACCAAGGCACTGGTCCCAGTGGAGATCGGACTGTCCAGTTACAGAGTCAAACACTTCGATGATGAAGCCAACACCTCAGCGCTCCAAACCAATTTGGACATCTTGCTAGAGAAGCGGGACCGAGTACAGATCAAAGCGGCCGCTTACCAACAAAAAACTGCTCGCTACTACAACGCGCGAGTTAAGCATCGCGCCTTCAAGATGGGAGATTTGGTCTTAAGGCAGAACGAATTCATAGATCTGGGCAAACTACACAAGTTCTCCCCGAAGTAGGACGACCCTTTCCTCATCTCTGAAGTATTTCCTGGTGGAGCCTATCGCTTACAAGACGCGGGGGGACGCAAGTTTTTTCGGCCCTACAACGCTGAAAAACTCAAACTATTCAAATGAATGTATATTCTTCTTTTCAAAACTATGTAATTTTTCTTAAGTCTCCTGAATTAGAAGAGATTTCTTCGATATATTTTCTTCTTCCTCGGATTCCACATCCCTAGATTCATTTTAAGAAAATATGTAAAAAGTGCTAAGGGATAAAAGAAAACAAAACACATCGAAAAAGAAGAATTTTATTCATTAAAAGGTATTATAGGCACCTCAGCCTAACATAAAAAGAGATTACTACAGCAAAGGGAGCCGGGGATGGAGGAAGCATTGTTGATGATACTCCGAAGAAATCTCCACCAGTCGAGCTCTAGCTTCCTCGGTTGCCTCTGAAGTGCCACCCGCCGGACATAAATCAACGAGCATCCTCTTCTGGAAACTCTCCAAAAGAAAGTCCGCTGATCGGTCCCGCCTGCTCTTTGAGATCAGGCCGAGGTGGTAAAGCGAGTGCAACTTTTCGATCGCCTCATCCCTCAACTGTGGAGACAAGGCATTGTGCAGACCCGGAGACCTCCTCCAGATTGCATAAACAAGCACTTGGAGGAGTGGAGATCACCAGGGAAGCAGGCGTCCAAAGTTGGCCTCCACACGGTCTATCACCGCTTCGTACGTCTGCTCGGATCGGTCGAGGTTGTAGAGGTACACATCGTCCCGAGAAATCATCTCGCTAATGAGCACGCACGAACGCCCGGTCATCTTTAGAAATGCAAAGCTAAGAGAAACTAACATGCTTTCGCTATTTATAGCCCCAACAAAATCCTTAAAGGCCGAAATTTGCGCGCGCAGCAACGCAAATCACGAGATATTTTTAAAAAAAAAACCAATACAGTGCTGCCACATGGTGACCATGCCAATTCTCATAAGCCCTTAAGCAGTGAAAGGAAGTTGGAACGACGCAAACCACGGAGCGTCATGCCTTGCCTATGCGTTTCTGCCATGTGTTGTCTGCGACGGTCACTCTTCCAGATTTTACGAGTCAAGGAAGATTGAACGATGCCTCATGAAGGCGAAGAAAAGTCTAAAGAAGCCCTCACCTAGAGGCCACCGAGCAGCTTCCCTGCTCAGTCAATCCTTAGCAGGTAACTTCCTGCCCACCTACGCTAAAGATCGAAGCCCTCACCAAAAGGGGCCGCCGAGTAGCTTCCCTGCTCAGCCAATCCTTAGCGGGTAAACTCCTACCTACCTACTCTAAGGATCGAAGCTCTCGCCAAGAGGCCACCGAGCAGCTTCTCTGCTCGGTCAATCCTTAGCGGGTAACTTCCTACCCACCTACGCTAAGGATCAAAGCCCTCACCAAGAGGCCACTGAGTAACTTCCCTGCTCGGTCAATCCTTAGCGGGTAACTTCCTATCTAATTGCTCTAAGGATCGAAGCCCTCACCGAAGAGGCCACCGAGCAGCTTCCCTGCCCGGTCAATCCTTAGCGGGTAACTTCCTGCCAACCTACGCTAAGGATCGAAGCCCTCACCAAGAGGCCACCGAGCAGCTTCTCTGCTCGGTCAATCCTTAGCGGGAAACTTCCTACCCAACTGCGCTAAAGATCGAAGCCCTCACCAAGAGGCCACCGAGCAGCTTCCCTGCTCGGTCAATCCTTAGCGGGTAATTTTCTACCCACCTACGCTAAGGATCAAAGCCCTTACCAAGAGGTCACCGAGCAGCTTCCCTTCTCGGTCAATTCTTAGCGGGTAACTTCTTTCCTAGCTGCGCTAAGGATCGAAGCCCTCACCAAGAGGCCACCGAGCAGCTTCTCTGCTCGGTCAATCCTTAGCGGGTAGCTTCTTGCCTACCTACGCTAAGGATCGAAGCCCTCACCAAAAAGGCCACCGAGAAGCTTCCCTGCTCGATCAATCCTTAGCGGGTAACTTCCTCCCACCTACGCTAAGGATCGAAGCCCTCACCAAGAGACCACCGAGCAGCTTTCCTGCTCGGTCAATCCTTAGCGGGTAACTTCCTGCCTACCTACGCTAAGTATCGAAGCCCTCACCAAAGAGGCCACCGAGCAGCTTCCCTGCTCGGTCAATCCTTAGCGGGTAATTTCTTGCCCACCTATGCTGAGGATCGAAGCCCTCACCAAAGAAGCTGTAAGTGCACGGCGGCGCCCCGGCCGTCAATCCGACGCCGGAATGCGGAAGCGGTGAATAACTAAAATTTTGCGGACTTTGCAAACCGGCACCACCGCGCACTAAACTCCGGATCGAACCATTAACTAGTCTAAGCTAACTAGAATACGGGTTAGAGATGTACCGACTGATCCGAGTCCTCCGGTCTTCATCTCCACTCCGATCTCCTCGCGGGATCTCCGTCTGTCTCCTCCTCGTCGGAAAGGGCACCACATCGCCTGTAGCTTTTACGGGCTCCCACCTCAATACCGAGGCAACTCGGGCGCGAAGCGGGCGAATCGACGCGTCCAAGATTTGCTGTAGGAAGTGTAGAGTCTATGTCTCATTGGGGTTTGTTGCCTTTGGATGGAGGAATGAAGATTGAGCTTTGGAGGGAAATGAAGCTCTCAATTTCTTTTGCATACAAAATCATATGAACAAATATATCTCCTCACAAATGAAGCACTCTCACTCCCTCAAAGATTTGGCCGGCCATCATATGTGGAAATGGTGGAGGGAATCAATAATTAGTATGAAGGAAGGTGAGTGTAGGACAACAAAAGAGGTGATCACATCCAAACAACAACCATGCTTCACTTTTATCAAACCATACCCTCATCAAATCACATTAATGCAAGCATGGATGAAAGATTCAAATCCTATCATAATCAAACCATTATGCAAGAAAACCCCTCCACAAATGTAATTTGCAAAACTGCAAATTACCCCCTCCATCGGAAAAGTCCGGCCGGGAAAGAACAAAGGAAAACCGGCCGGAACGGAATGCAAACTGGCAACTCCAGAAAACTGGTCCCGTAATAAATTACAGGAAAACCCCGATACTGTGCATACACACCCGCATCTGTATTCCGTCCGGATACAAATGCAATGAGACAAAATCTACACTGTACTAAACTAAGACCAGCTTAAGCCAAAGCCGGCTAGTTAAATCCGTTCGATCCTGATCCGTGCAATACCGCACGTATCTGATCGAACCCTGCCATATAACCATACGGCTACTAGTACAAACCGTCCGATCCTGATCCGTGCAATACCGCACGTATCTGATCGGACCCTGCCATATCTCCATACGGCCTCTACAGTGTTTCGCCCGAAACTTGAGTAACTGAAAGTGTGGTAGACTCTAAAGACTCGTCAATACTATGGCTGTGGATTTAACCACTAGCACGTCAGAGGTATAAGCCAATACGTAACGGGCCACCAGCTATTGACTAAAAGGGACGTCGATGAGCGAACTCATCCTGACACCCTACTGAGCCTGTCAGTGACAATATCCGTGCAGTCCGGTCCGTTCGTCTATGAGTATCGCATGGCGGGCCTAGGGGGTTGGTAAAAGTCAGACCCCCAAAAGCGGTACAAGTCGTGTCGGAGTGTAGCCCAGAACACCCTGAGATACTACTGGAATACCTACCAGTAAATCTCCTTGCCTTGGCCAAGGACTTTGTGTAATGGCTCTCCTAGACACAGCACGACCTCACCCCCAATACCGGGAGAGACGAACCCCTGAAGATACGCTCACTGCCTCCATGTGGCTCGGGACTGTACCCAACTAAAACCTGTTTGCACGACTCCTTTGAGCCGTGGTAGGGTAGTAATCAAAGTACAGTGGGAACTCACACGAGACAAATGACGATCCCCAGGTCGATGAACTAACCTGCACACATGTCACCAGGGAACTGCCATCTGACGTCTGGTATATGACCAACTAGCATGTTCCCGGCGAGTCCTGTCCGGTGTACTCATAACCCAATGAGCACCTGTATACATCTTAGGTGATCCTACTGACACCAGTGGCTTGTGAGACCGGCCACCGCCCCTCGTCGGGGTCTCGACTGTATACACTAGTCTACTAATGGAGTATCGATGCCCAGTCTCGAAACTCCCACGACTAGGGACCTTTTAAGGATATGCTTGTAGACCCCCAGCTCCCACTTATATGATCGCCCTCATACTGCAGGTGGTCAAGCAAGAATCCTAGGGGCTCTATCAACGTGTAATAGCGACGTGTCAGGTCACCTAAAGCAGTACACGATGATAAAGGTAAACCAGATAGCATACTATCATCTCGAGTAAGACTGTCCTACCGGGATAGGTCCTCCCTCAATCATTGCAATCACGTACCTGTGATCCAATAATTGACTCTGAGGGCACTACCTCCAACAATCTCCCACTTGCACTCAAGGCTAATTATTGCGATGTCGCATACTCACAGCCCGTGTGATACCGAACACCCAACTCCTCTACTAGTCAGTCTCACAAAGCTCGTTTGCGAAACTATTGCGTTCGAGGAATAGCCTTAGTGAGTGGATCCGCCTTGATGTTTCTTTCTATGTCTCTCTATATCTCAAGTTCGCGGAGAAAGCCATCTCCCGAAATGAGCAATACCTGTCTTAGAATGTGTCTGGATGTCTGATGGGACATAGCTCATAAATGAACTCCAAATCCAAACTTCTTAGACTGTATCGTCAACTGAACTTAATCAGTATCCTGCGCGCCATGCCTCCCTCAGTATTGCCTTGGATCACCTGTCCAAAATACTGCCCCTCGTCAGAGGGAAAACTATAACTCTGACAACCTCCTTGTCGTCCATGTCACCTTGGAAGCCTGGAATGATAACCGTCTCCTGAATGAGGCTGTCGTTATCATATCCCTAGAACATTCACTTATGTTCTAAAACTGCTTCCGACTGTTTCTCCAGGATTGGATTAATGTCAATTTATTGCATCTAGTGCAAGAACAACATCTGGTGTGGTACTTGACATCTCACGATTGACTCAATTGCCTGAGCAAGTGATCTGTCAATCATGCCCGTCCCTCTCCCCTTTAGTCTGTAAGACACCTTTGGAGAGGGTGACTCCATTACCTGCAGGTACACTACCGTGCCAGGAGTCGTCCATCCTAAATACTCTTAGAATGCTGTCAAGTACCCTGATTGGGAAACCACCCAAATCTAGATCTAAAACCATAGATCCAGTAACCAGTATGTCAGATATAAAATCCACTTCCTTTGTGGAGAAACTACTGTGTGACGCCCAAAGTATAACCGATCGTAGTATAGGAGTTTCTTTTCCTACTTTGTGTATGTCATCCAAATACCATGACATCACACCCTACTACCTTCTCAACAGATCCATCTCCTATTCTGATGAAGTCAAACCTATGACTGTCACGTCAGAAATAGATGATCTATCTCCGCTACATCTGCTTTAGTCTATAAATAGACATAAGCTACCTGTCCACCAATGCTTCCGCTGCTCCCACTGACTACGACAACCCTCTGGCAGAGTCATATACACGTACACTTCTAAAACTAGTTTTAGAACGACGCTATACTCATCCTCCCGCCGGGTCTCGTAACCTGGAACAACAGCAATGGCAATTGTGGGTAAACAAGAACTTCCCTGTCACCGTCCTTGAGGCCACCGTAGTGCCTCTCGGGTGCCTGAAGTTACCCACCTTATCTGCGGAGTGGCCAATGGAATGTCAATCCAGATTGAATCTTTAGGTTCCTTATCAAATCTTCAGTAATCGTTTGTGGTTCTGGAATTACTTCCAGTTCTACCATACTCCCACTACTGTTTTCTGAAAAATCCATTTTTAATAAAACTGTGGCGAGTCTAGAACAATATTTCTATTGTTCATCCAGATGGTAGAAAGTCAACCCGCGTCATAGCCTGGGTCAACCCACAAACAGCCATTACAGAAACGTGCCTTGAGTTGTCCAGTGTCTGGTTTTAATCATAAACCGGACAACTCCCCGTACCTTAACATCGTTAAGATATGAACTGTTCTATATCCGATATTGAAACAGAGGCACTGATTTAATTTAACCAGATTCAAATCATGCAACTGTCTCCAGTGCATGTCAACTAAATGGAAGGAGGCCGATCAGCGTTACTCAACTTAGGAATATTTCCAATTATGAGTAACCTGAAAGAGAAGCAAGATCTCTTAGATCATTACTATCAACTGAATACCGTACACAAGTATCTACATCTTCGATCTCTTTGAAGAATCCCGATACTTGCTACACCTGGTTCTCTACTCTATTCAAATACCTATAACTTCTCAAAATTCGGACCCCGTGTTTCCGCGAAACACCTGTCCAAAAAACTAGAGAAGTCATAAGTAAACCGAATATAGTACGAGGACCAACCCCTCTGTCCTGATGGACCCTGGACAACATACAATACTCTGTATAAGTCCCTTGAGTCTGATAACTCATTCACTGTGTGTCGTAGGTTGAAAACTGTACTTATGGTTAAGAAGAATTACACCGCTGTTTAATGCTCCTTACCTAACCATCCACTGATATAGGTAAATGTCGTAGACATAATTTCAGAAAGGTATATCTCACTCTATGAAAATAGACGTACAGATATATCAATTTTAAATTGGTGCATAACAGCGGATATTCAAAACCAAATATTTGCCGACCGGCAAACAGCCCAGGTGATTTCCTCAAATATCACCGATTACAACGAATCCCGATATAATGAGGATAATCACCCAATTCCCAATAACCTACTCCCACTCATCATCTGTAAAACCATACAGATGTGAGAATCGTACCTGGTAAATACATACCCTGGAGTAAGTGTCTAATTGGGAAATCAGTTTTCTTTTAATAGTACACAGTGAAACTGAAACATTGAAATGTTTCGATGGGGTATCCTGGTATTCTTAGTAATGCCTCTTCCATTATCCAGATTCACAACTACAACCGTATAATTCATTGCCATCTCTCCACATCCCTTCATATGTCTTTAGTCATTACCTTCTGCACACCCCTTTATGCCAAATGGTTTTCTTCCTTCCCTACCGTTCGGCACCAGCCTATGGTTTGGAAGAAGACTATCCAATAAGCATAATGGGTGTACTGTCCCAATCCTAGGAACACTCGCAATGAGAGAGGGTGAAGATAAAAGACAACCGAATAAACCTTATTCCTATTTCTCCTGAACCAGAATCCATCTCCGAACTGGAACAAGTTCCATTCGAGTTCGTATATAACCATACGATGGAGTATCCAAATAAACTGTGGATCTTCGTAGTGATACGGAGTGTCCTGGAGAAATACAAAGGTGATGTGGGAGTGGTAACGAAATTTTTGGTTTGGTCGTGAATATCTGTTGCAGTTTACTTTGCCCTCTTACTAATCCCTTGCTTTGTCTGAACTTAATACCTTCTGCACACCATCGTTATGCTAATTGGTTTTCTTCATTCCCTACCGGTCGGCACCAGCCTAAGGTTTGGAAGAAGACAATCCAATTTGCGTAATAGGTGTACTACCCCTAAACCAAGGAGTACTCATAACCTGAGAGAGGGTAAAAGGAAAAGACAACTGAATAATCCTATCCGTTTTCTCCAGAACCGGAAACCATCCTCGAATAAATTCTTTCGAGTTCGTATCTAACCATACGATGGTTTTGTCCAATGGAAGTGGACGTTCGTAGTAATACGGGGTGTCCTGGAGAAAATGGTAAAAGTAGGAGTGGCAATGAGGTCTGCAACTCTGACAATCCAAAAGCCGGTGTTTAAGAAGGTTCGGTCAACTTGGTCACTGAGTCAAAGTCTTAGGGTCGGGTCAATGGTCGCTGCCAAAGAGAGAGAGAAAAGAAACACTCAGCGTGCACTCTAACCTAGATCAGAATGATCACCAATTTATCTAATCTGGAATCCTCCCACTGTACCTCAAATTCTCCTCCAAACCTAAAAGAAGAATTAGTCGGGGTCACCCGAGGAGTAAACTAACTCATCAGTGGGAATCGGGATCCAACTATCATTGCATGATAACGTGACGGAATCCGCTCACGCTATCACACTCCAGAAGGTATGCGTATATCTGGCAAGTTTCAGTTCTTTTGAAACTCCCGATGTGATTTCTGCCCCATGCTCTTATGACCTTGGCGTGAGGTCAAAATATCATAAGTCACATGTCAAGTTCTGCCCATCATTATCCAGGTTAATTTGAATCCACCCGTACATACCCTTGACGTAGGCCAAAATAGTAGTACGACTGTCCCAAACCAACGCATCTATCTATGCAACAGATAAATACCCGGCAGCTACCAAACACTATGCCTTGGCGTGAGGTCAAAATACATAGCTTGAATACTACCGAATATTTAACTGAAATGATGGAGGGCTACGAATGGTTTCTGGCGAAAACCTTTAACGTAATGAACTTGATATCGTTGAAGGAACGGATAGCTTTTTAGAAAATATAGTGACGAAAACCTTTACTAAAGAGGTCACTCCCGGTGAAGGGATCTCGGCTCTTTCCCCGTAGAATGAGGTGCAGGATATTCCAACTGAATACCACGGTGCAAAGCAAAAGTAATCGGCTATAGTGAAGTTAATGCCCTGACGCAAACTTCTGTCCAAGGGGTCACTCCCGGTGAAGGGATCTCGGCCCTTGCCTCGTCGACTGAGGAGCAGGATATTCCAATGAATACCACGATGCAAAACAAAAGTAAACGTCCTTGCAATAACAGCTTTTTGAAAAGTGTTCCAACAACATCAGATTAGGTTTGTTTTTAACTTGCATTGATCCGAATCAATGCAGTCCCATCAATTGATCACACCACAAAGAACGAAAATATACTGATGTACGTATATGCCATCCGCATTCGCCACTGGGTCCCGTCATTACCCGTTAGGTTAGCTTACTAACGACAGAGCGGGGACTGGACTAGCGCGGATGCAAAACATATACAACATCTACTAATATATATACCAATATATTATATTTCGCTCAAGGCGTGAATAGAATGCAACATCACAGATAATGAACAGCATCACAGAAACAATACAGATATCTGGGATCCCCGGGTTTCACAGAGCCGCTGAAACCCGACGTTCCCCTGGTCGTGTGGATAGCCTGTGCAATGAAATCCTAGACCCCTACGGGCGCGGCAAGTTACCCGCCAAAACCTGAAGCGAGGCAGCCCCCTTCAGCGCCGTGAATGGACCACCCAGCACTTCACGGAATCCGGCAACTTGGGCACCCCTCCTGGGTCAACCTGTACCCCCTACGAGTGCGGCGAATAGCCCGCCAATCCTAGAGCGAAGCCCCCTCCGTCTCAATGCCATGATATGCGGGCTTGTTGCCCTCCAGAACCCGGCTATCCGTGCACCCCTCCGCGGGGCAATCCTAGTACAGAAAGTAAAATATACATACACCGGGTACATCGACCGCAACCAGGTCGTGCCCCAAAAGAATAATACAATCAGGCAGTGACGGCAGTCCACATGTCGGACGCTCGCCCCGCAATATCAAATGTACATAATACAACAAAAACTGTACTAGCATTGCATCCAGGCTATCCCCCACGACCGATCCGCAACATCACAGCAAAAACAGAACATCAACGTGAAAGTCACGTTCGCAAATCCGTCTAACCGGGCTATAGCAGTTAGACCGGATTTACCGATCGAGTGACATTCACGGTCGCAGATATAATGTAAATACTGTGAAAAATGTGTTTAAAAAATTTCCGATTGATCAAACAATTAA
The DNA here is from genome assembly GCA_030015575.1 of Agapanthus africanus. Taxonomy (NCBI): domain Eukaryota; kingdom Viridiplantae; phylum Streptophyta; class Magnoliopsida; order Asparagales; family Amaryllidaceae; genus Agapanthus; species Agapanthus africanus. The sequence continues at coordinate 248,784,457 of JASDDO010000019.1, read as the reverse complement.
CAAGTGGGCCCCAAAGAAAACTGTAGCACTCACAGAAACAATTGGCCCAACTTTAATATTCCAAAGACCATATTTTAAGCCCAGAAGACCTCTGTAAAAAAATGGTGAAGTGATGTGAATAGTGCGCGGCGGAAGGGCCGCACAAATGGGGTTTTCGCGGCGGTTCCGCGCTCCAACTGTGGAGTCACTTCATCGAATTTTTACAGAGCTCTTAGATTTTCCAGTACATCAATATTTTACAACCTGAAAAATTTTTCGAGACCAAAATATTTCAACAGAAACTGATGTGAACAAAAAATACGGTTTTTGGAAATTTTGGTCGATCGGAAATGCAAACACATAACACAAAGCTAGACTAAGTTAATGGCGCGGCTCTGATACCACTGTAAGTGCACGGCGGCGCCCCGGCCGTCAATCCGACGCCGGAATGCGGAAGCGGTGAATAACTAAAATTTTGCGGACTTTGCAAACCGGCACCACCGCGCACTAAACTCCGGATCGAACCATTAACTAGTCTAAGCTAACTAGAATACGTGTTAGAGATGTACCGACTGATCCGAGTCCTCCGGTCTTCATCTCCACTCCGATCTCCTCGCGGGATCTCCGTCTGTCTCCTCCTCGTCGGAAAGGGCACCACATCGCCTGTAGCTTTTACGGGCTCCCACCTCAATACCGAGGCAACTCGGGCGCGAAGCGGGCGAATCGACGCGTCCAAGATTTGCTGTAGGAAGTGTAGAGTCTATGTCTCATTGGGGTTTGTTGCCTTTGGATGGAGGAATGAAGATTGAGCTTTGGAAGGAAATGAAGCTCTCAATTTCTTTTGCATACAAAATCATATGAACAAATATATCTCCTCACAAATGAAGCACTCTCACTCCCTCAAAGATTTGGCCGGCCATCATATGTGGAAATGGTGGAGGGAATCAATAATTAGTATGAAGGAAGGTGAGTGTAGGACAACAAAAGAGGTGATCACATCCAAACAACAACCATGCTTCACTTTTATCAAACCATACCCTCATCAAATCACATTAATGCAAGCATGGATGAAAGATTCAAATCCTATCATAATCAAACCATTATGCAAGAAAACCCCTCCACAAATGTAATTTGCAAAACTGCAAATTACCCCCTCCATCGGAAAAGTCCGGCCGGGAAAGAACAAAGGAAAACCGGCCGGAACGGAATGCAAACTGGCAACTCCAGAAAACTGGTCCCGTAATAAATTACAGGAAAACCCCGATACTGTGCATACACACCCGCATCTGTATTCCGTCCGGATACAAATGCAATGAGACAAAATCTACACTGTACTAAACTAAGACCAGCTTAAGCCAAAGCCGGCTAGTTAAATCCGTTCGATCCTGATCCGTGCAATACCGCACGTATCTGATCGAACCCTGCCATATAACCATACGGCTACTAGTACAAACCGTCCGATCCTGATCCGTGCAATACCGCACGTATCTGATCGGACCCTGCCATATCTCCATACGGCCTCTACAGTGTTTCGCCCGAAACTTGAGTAACTGAAAGTGTGGTAGACTCTAAAGACTCGTCAATACTATGGCTGTGGATTTAACCACTAGCACGTCAGAGGTATAAGCCAATACGTAACGGGCCACCAGCTATTGACTAAAAGGGACGTCGATGAGCGAACTCATCCTGACACCCTACTGAGCCTGTCAGTGACAATATCCGTGCAGTCCGGTCCGTTCGTCTATGAGTATCGCATGGCGGGCCTAGGGGGTTGGTAAAAGTCAGACCCCCAAAAGCGGTACAAGTCGTGTCGGAGTGTAGCCCAGAACACCCTGAGATACTACTGGAATACCTACCAGTAAATCTCCTTGCCTTGGCCAAGGACTTTGTGTAATGGCTCTCCTAGACACAGCACGACCTCACCCCCAATACCGGGAGAGACGAACCCCTGAAGATACGCTCACTGCCTCCATGTGGCTCGGGACTGTACCCAACTAAAACCTGTTTGCACGACTCCTTTGAACCGTGGTAGGGTAGTAATCAAAGTACAGTGGGAACTCACACGAGACAAATGACGATCCCCAGGTCGATGAACTAACCTGCACACATGTCACCAGGGAACTGCCATCTGACGTCTGGTATATGACCAACTAGCATGTTCCCGGCGAGTCCTGTCCGGTGTACTCATAACCCAATGAGCACCTGTATACATCTTAGGTGATCCTACTGACACCAGTGGCTTGTGAGACCGGCCACCGCCCCTCGTCGGGGTCTCGACTGTATACACTAGTCTACTAATGGAGTATCGATGCCCAGTCTCGAAACTCCCACGACTAGGGACCTTTTAAGGATATGCTTGTAGACCCCCAGCTCCCACTTATATGATCGCCCTCATACTGCAGGTGGTCAAGCAAGAATCCTAGGGGCTCTATCAACGTGTAATAGCGACGTGTCAGGTCACCTAAAGCAGTACACGATGATAAAGGTAAACCAGATAGCATACTATCATCTCGAGTAAGACTGTCCTACCGGGATAGGTCCTCCCTCAATCATTGCAATCACGTACCTGTGATCCAATAATTGACTCTGAGGGCACTACCTCCAACAGAAGCCACCGAGCAGCTTCCCTGCTCAGTCATTCCTAAAAGGGTAACCCCCTACCCACCGACACTTAGGATCGAAGACGAGGGTCTAGAAACTACGTCAAGGGGAAATCATTCAACACTGACCAATTCTAACTTGGCTATTGTTCAACTCGCGCTAAGAGACGCAGTCGTTGGTCCGACATTAAGGAATGGGCAGATACCAACCTTCCTACACTGAGGGACTCCCCGGCGTATTCTAAGTGAACGATCGCCACCTCGACTCCGGGGGAGGGAGGGCACCGACCTTCCTGCACTTGGTGATTTATTGGCTTACACTCGTCTAAAAGGTCGATCATCGACCTACGGCTTAACACTTGCATCGAGGAAAAGACCAACAAGCTCCAGTACTCACGTAAGAAACACATTGTCATGCAGGAAAAAATACCCAGTTTTATTCACGTTTAGAAAGTCTTTACAAGATATTCTGGGCTCCTCAGCCTTACAAAATTTGAGGAAAATAAATGGAAAAACAAAAGCTCAGGTTGGAGGCTCGGCCCGGATCCCGCCTTGCTCGGCACTGCCCTCAAGGGCCGGAGCTTCAACTTCCGTAGACCGCACGTCCACCGAAAGCGAGACCCGAGCGTGGAGCTCGCTGTCGGCAAACTCCGGCATTAACGCCTTGACGGCATCAAGAGCTTCTTTCCACATGATGGCAGAGGCTTCGCCGAAGTCGGCGTAGAACTGGTCTGACGCATTATACCTGTCCACCGACTTGCGCGCTCGGAGCTCGGCGATCTTCGCCGCCTCGAGCATAGCCTCAGTCTCCCTCTTGCTGGCGTCCCTTACCTTCTTCATTATATCGTAGCGCTTGCCCAACTCCTCCAACTTGGCCTCGACGGCTCGGTGGGACTCACTCAGAAGTCGGTGGGGCTCCTGGCTCTTGGAGACCATGAGCTCCTCGACGGCCAACCAAGTTTCGAGAGTGGCTTTCTTCATATTCTCCTGCCGCAGCTGAAGGCGTAGGTACTCCGCCTCCGAAGCCGATTCCCCATTCTTCCTCATGGCTGGAGCAAGCTCCTCGGATTCCATGTTGACGATCAGGGTGCAATGTTGGAGGACCTAAGAAAAGCAGCATATGGATTTAGAGGTGTTCGGACTAAGAAATGGAACTTAAGATAATATTTAAACAGGTACCAACCTGAACGGCCTCCTGAGCAATGGCGGCCACTTGGGCCTTTAGGGTCTCCCGGGAAATCTTGCCCTCAGCCGACTGCTCCATGTCCGCGAGCAAGCTGTCGGTGACGGAAAGCCCCGAGGGGACCACGAAGCAGACATCCCCCTCCTGCACGTGGATCCCCTCAGGGATATCAGTCGACGGCACGCGGGAGACCGTCCTCTTCCTCTTGAGGGGAACCTCGGTTCCCCTCTCTTCCTCCATTGCTCAGGGTTCCGGGTCTCGCGCGTGCTTTTGGCTACCCCCGCAGCGGTCATCAGAGGTTCGGGACGATGTAGAAGGCCTCGCCGATGGCGATAGTCTCAAGGCCGAGCTCGGGACAGGGTCATGCCCCCGGCCTTCTTCTGGGACAAAGAAGCTATGGCAGCTAGAATCCTGGATCGGTCCATTTGTCCTGAAAGGGAGAATACACAGAAAAGTTATTAATACAAGAAGGGCATAAGGAAATTATTCAAGTCTAAACAGATTGTCCAAGCTCCTAACTTACCCACGAATCATTTGCCCAGCTAAGGACCTGCTCAGAAAGCAAGACGTCGGCCTGCTGGATCGGCTCCCACATGGACACTACCCTCGCCTCGGGATATGACGACTGCTTCTCCCGCGGGCGGTCGGCCTTGTGCCACTTTATAGGCATAGGTTAATCCTCGCCCTCAGATGACCCGACGAACACAAACTTCTCCTTCCATTCGTGAATGGAAGAAGGAACGACTACTACTCCGGACCCAGTCGCCTCTCCCTTGTGTTTTTTGAAAGAAATATACACCTATCTCGGCCCATCCTTGTGGGTGCCCGGATGATTTTTGTAACAGAGGAAGGAAGTAAGAAGGGTCAGGCTGAAAGGGATGTCGTCAAGTTTCAACCGGACCAGGAACCCTAGGAGAATTCTGTACGAGTTCAGCACTAGCTGGCCCGAGGCGAGTTGGAAGCAGCGAAGTAGCCTACATACTTCGGGTGGAAAGGGCAGACGCATTCCAGCCATGAATGCATCCAAGTATAGGGCAATCTCCTTACCCTGCAACTGATCCACCCTTTCATCCACCCAGGCTAAACGAAGCGAATAGCTAGGAGGAATATGGAAGCGAGCCCGAATCTCGGTATGCTCGTCCACGTTTCTCAAGATGGAGGGCGTATCGCGAGCGTTCCCGATGCGCACCTTAGGGGCCTTTGCACGGGTAGCCCTAACTCTATGAAGGGAACCCGACGCAGATAGGGCAATCGAAGAGGCGGGAGAAGACACCCTGGACTCGACCCTAACAACTTCTACTGACTCCCCAGAGAAAGACATCTAACTTGGTTCAAGGAGAAGGTTTTGCCGAGAAAAGGCGCTGGAGATCTGATCTGAAGAGAAGGAGGAGCATCGAGCAATCTATCGCAATGAAGGAAAATAGTACGGAAGTCTTAACCCTAGGAGGGTTCCCCTCCTATTTATACAACTCGAGGGGAAGCATCCGACGGCCCCGATCATTTCCCGCCAAAATGAATCGTCGCGTCTGCCAGCCGTCGAAGCCCCACATGTCGAACTACCATTGGATACGTCCCTTCGGCTGCAGGCGACACTGACAGCTTGTCGCATCCTACAATCCGCGTCGGACACATGGCCTGCACCTCAACAGACGTGCGAGCGAATCGGCTCCCCCTCTTTAAAGCATGATCAGTTCCATGATCCGCTGATGTCATCAAAGATACGCGCGAAGATCCAAGTGTCCGGGATATGCCACGTGGGCTCGTAAATCCGAATGACACAATTGCCCTTCACCGAGTCGCCCCGGAAATACGCCGATAAAATTTTGGCAACAGTCGGTGCCCAAAAAACCGGTCAGACCACTCTCGACCCGACCCATAAATAGGTCGGGACGAAAGTGGTGGGCTAATGATAATACTCATAAGTGGGAATTCCCAAGATCATAACACGTGGTAGATGACGTGTCCCGGGGCTCACAGGACAGGAGCAAACACGATACATTGAAAGCATTCCCCGGGCCTTCGCCCCGAGGATTGACCCGACCTTCGATGGCCTCCCAGAACACTTCCATGCTCGCCTTACGAATAACCATCGGCTCGCCTCCGAGCCTTCCTACACGCTGGGCTTCCTCAGCCCTCCCAGCTCGCCTCCGAGTTATCACAGAACCGAGCTTTCTCGGCCTCCCGCCCGCCTCCGAGCCTCCCGCCCGCCTCCGAGCCTCCCGCCGAGCTAAGCCTCCCCTGTTCTACCGAACAACCAAGGACGCAGATTCCAAGCGCCTCCGCCATGGCTCCGTGTATCTCACCAGAAGCGAGATATCTGACACCCAACATCCCGCGTTCCACACCGTCGTATCCCTCCATTAACAAGCGTATCTCGTCATTAATGGGGGGATCCCGTCATTCACGCAGGCATAACGTCATGAGCGTAACCGACGACCAAGATCTCGCGCCATCTCGCTCCAGGCGCCCACTATAAAAAACCCTCTCTCAGATAACTCAGGTAAGGAAATTTCAATCCAACAAGCCACTACTCTACTCAAATTTCTCAGCTAACTTGATCGTCGGAGGGTCCACGGTGGTACAACCACCCCGGAACTTCTTCGTAGGTAGCTCGGCTTCACCTCGAAATCAAGCCATTGAGATCCACACGCTCAAGAAGACAACCATCAACGTCAATATCAACTCTTCATCAACGCTCGCAACAGATCGACGGAGGACAATATCTGAAGGAGATCCAGGCCTCCATCAAATATATAACTATAACTGGCAAGAAAAAGAAATCACTCTAGGCCTTGTTGGGACAACTTATACTAGGTCTTTTTCTTAAGAGCATGTTTGGTAAATGGAAAGATATGAAGAGGAAAACAACACTATAAACTTCTGTTTGGGGCTATAAGATAGTAGGTAAAATGCATATGCTTTCATTGTTAGATGTTTTTATATACACACAATCTTGATAATATTGATCATAAATAACTAATTTTAATTCTGTTGCCACATAATCTTCAACTCATCGTCATTTTTACTTTTCTTGAGACCAAATTAACAAGTTTTACTACTTTCTTATAGTTTCATTTTCTTATTACTATCTTATTTTCTCATCCATTTTTATTTGCCAATCATGTCCTAAAAGAAAGAAGATTTTATTATGCCTTAATGTTGTCTACAATGGATCTTATTAGCCTGAACTTGTTTGGTAATTAGATAGTGAGAAAGGAACGGAACGATAGTAATAAAGAATGGACACGGATACTCTTTGTTTAGGAACCAAAAAATTGGGCAAACAGTGCATGACACTTTTTTCTTGCTGCATAGGATTCTTTTCCAAACCCATGGAAAGAAAGTGAAACAAGAGATTAATTTACTGATTTTTTTTATAGCTTTGGTTATCATATGTACTTGTGAAATAGTTACAGTTTACCATTATATATATATATATATATATATATATATATATATATATATATAATCTTATTATCACATAAACTCTTTTCTTTTCCTTTTTTATCTTTACTTCTTTAACGATCAAACAAACAAGTTTTGTCATATTGCCAAACAAAACAATCAGTATAACTCATGCAAATGACACCACCCGAGGATAACATACATTGAAATCCAAGGGAAGTGAATCAGAAGACTAGAAAACAAATACCTAGAATGTGTTATCCAAGCTAAAGATAGCACATATGTTAGGAGCCTTAAAATTGTTTACCTTGGAGATAGAAGATACTCCCATGTTATGAAAGGAAATGCAAACATAAAGAGTTTAGAATAATAAATTTGAATAAAGTGGGCAATACTAAATATTTTGACAATGTTTAAAGGTAAAAATGATAATAATATGCAAGATAACAACTAAGCATCTGCAATCAAATGAGAAATATTAGGTGAATGCATTTAAAAAGATTAAATGCACGCCTCTGTTACGTTTTGCTTAAAGGTTCAGTGAACAAGAAGTTCACAAGATCAGCATGCATCTTTAAAATCAGCAAATTAAAAATTTGCAGTCATAATAAATGTTGACAAAATCATAGAATGTGTTTTGAAAGCTAACATGTGTAGTAAAATAACGAAACAAGTCCCAAAATGTTATATATTGTATAGCCAAAGACACACATTGAAAAAAAGTTTATGATCTGAATAAATAACTAGTAAACAAAACAATTGGATAAAAAATATATTAAGAAGAAACAAATAACTAATGGTATTTTGTATTTGTTTAGCAAACTGCTATAATTACATAATCATCTCCACTCGATATTTGTAGATAATTATGGGAAATGAACCGTATATAATATAGGTTTAGAATATCCGCTAGTAGAGTAGATGCAAATTGTGCAAAAGACTCATTCAAAATGCAAAAATTGTCACCTACATTCTCAGCTGCTCCACTAATGTTATTTTACATATACTGACAGAGTTGTGGGTGCCTTCTATCATAATCAAATTAATTTGGTATAATTCTGCTTTTCTTGTATGCCTGTTTTTATGTGTTTGACGTTGTTAATGATTGTTTGTTTACTTGTTTTAATATCATGTTATCTTTTTTTTTATGTAGGCATGTAGCTCAGATGCAGCTGGTTTTGTTCTCTATTAATTTGTCATCTATTGGACACTAAATGATTTTTGGTTGCAACATGTACGTATGTTCTTTAAAAATAACCTTCAAACTGAAGTTCCTTCTCCAAAGCTTATTCATTGCATATACTTATTATTATCCTTAAAAATTTGTGATACCATGTTAGAGTAAATTGGTGCTGCGGTCGCTTACTGCCTCGTGGCTGCAAACGCACAGCCCGGAATAGCGTCAAACAAGCAGGGTGGGGCCTTTGGCTTAAGTGGGCGAGCCCCACCCCTCAGGGGCTGGGTTTCACGACCGCAGCCACAGGGCTGCGGGCGATCCAGCCCCATTAAAGCCACCATGTTAGGCTAATCTCATGGAGATATGTTACTCAAATAGTCTACTTAAGTAAATTTTAAAGATATTTGTAACACCCTAGAACCTTAATACAAGTATAATAGTAGTATTAAATTATAAAAATATTATTTTTATATATTTGGAGTTTAATATTTATTTTAGAATAAAATAATTAAGTATATGATATTTTTCATAATAGATTATGGTATCGTTTTTCAAATTTGTTAAATATATAATGTTAGTATTTAATGTGTTGCTAATCTAGTACTATCCTACTTTTAGTAATTCATGATATATATTTCGAATATTAGATTTTGTAACCATAGATATGTTATAGTCAATCTTTGGTTGTGATAATCTTTATATATTTTTGTGCATGTTGACTTTATATATATATATTCTTTTAGCAGATAATTATATTTATTTTAACGAACTCATAACCATATACATACCTACATATATTTTTACTATATATATTTTATAAACCTATATATTATCTCTCTCTCTCTCTTTTATATACACAAAACCCACGGACCCTTTTTCTCCTCAAGTCGAACGCATCACCATCGAAACCTCATCATTGCCATCAACCCACGACCCCATCGCCTCGCCGTCGCAGCCCAACGCCAACCGCGCCCCCTTCAACCCCTCAAAACCCACCTTCCTCGACTAAGACCCAAATTCCGGCCACCCCATTGCCGAACCCAATTCCTTCTGTAACACTCTAGTACTGTTATACAATATTTTATTTGGGGTATTTTCAAATCTTACGACAACTTATTTATTATTATTTTTGGGTGCGGATAGTGCATTTGATAACTGTGGTTTGTATCCGACCCAATCCGCATATTTGAAACCCATCATGATTCAAGATTACATCAAATATTTACTAGTACAGAGCATCCATACACATCTAGATTCTATACACACATATATGATATATTTTGTAGCGCGTATCTTTTAATAATACAAATAATAACCAAATAATATATTTCGATATCAAGCATGATATATTATGATACCCCATACCATCTGGTTGCATCCATACATCATATTCATGTCCAAATTGTTAAAACAAACTCGTTTGGATCGCTACGTATATTTACGTAGATCCATACTTGGAGGTATGCATTTTATTGACCGGACATTCCATTATGATTTTAAGTTATACGTATATTCTCCATATTTAAAAACTAGACTTTAAGAAGAGACCCGAGTAATTTTCGGAATAATTTGATATTAGCTGTTTAGACCCAAAACATATATATTATAATATTTAAAAACTAACTGTTATTATATATATATATATATATATATATATATATATATATATATATATAATTTAACCAAATAAATAATCTCTCTCTCCCCTCAGGTTCTTCCCTCTCCCTGGCTCTTTCTATTCTCTCTCTCTCTCTCTCTCTATATATATATATATATATATATATATATATAATAATAACCTAATTATATATAACCCTTAACTCTCTCTCTTCTCCTTCTTCTTCTTCATATACTCTCGGTGGCCATGAGTAAACCCAGACCCTAACCTTTGTCCACATCCTCGCCATCGCCGATCTCATCTCCTCGTCCTCATCACCATCCTCACTACCTCAACCTCCCGCTACTACAATAAAGGGTTGTCTCTACAGAGATAGGAATCCATAGAGGCAACTTTTTATTGTCCCTACGGATTAATCCGTAGGGCAATCGGTTTGTCTCTACGGTGCCCTACGGATTAATTAAAAAATATTAAAATGTAATCTTTTAATTGGCCGTACGGAGCCGCAAAAGAGTGCCCTACGGATAAATCCGTAAGGGTATCAAAGGGTTATTTATAAAAATTAAAAAAAGCTCAGTAATTTCCACCGTCCCCTAATTATTTCCTCACCAGCTCCCCCGCGCTCGCGATCGATCACCCGCGCCTCCTCCACTTCTCGTCAGCCGCCTCCTCCACCTCTCGTCGCCAAAATTTCCCGTTAGCCGCCAACTCCTCCTCTGTCTCGTCACCACACGCACGCTCGTCGCCATCTTGCCGCCACCAGAGGATCTCGTCGAGCTCCATCCCCGGCCTTCTCCACCACGTCGAGCTCCATCCGCCAGCAAAACTACAAGTGAGGTGAGTTAATTCTATTTTAAACTATTAATTATTCTTATTTTTTGTGTTATTGTTGATTTTAGGGTTAGGGTTAGGGTTAGGGTTAGTTCCGGGTTAATTAGGGTTAGGGTGAGGGTTAGGGTTAATTAGGTAGGGTTAGGGTTAGGATAGGTAAGGTTAGTGTTAGGGTTAGTTAGAGTTAATTAGGTAAAATTGGGTTGGTGATGATTAGAGTTAGGGTTAGGATTAATTAGATTAATTATGGTTAATTTTGGTTTAGGCTAGAGTTAATTTGGGTTGGGGTTTAGATGATGATTAGGATTGGTTAATTTGGGTTTGGGTATGGGCTAGGGTTAATTGGGGTTAATTAGCTAAAATAGAGTGTATTTGTGTTAGAGTGTTGATTAGGGTTTATTTGGGTTAATTTGGGATAATTTAAGTTAGGGGATAATTAGGGTTAATTTGGATTAATTAGGTTAATTTGGGTTAATTTTGGGTTAATTAGGGATAATTTGAGTTAGGATGATGATTAGGATTACTTTGGATTAATTAGGTTAATTAGGGTTAGGGTTTATGGTGCACTAATTTCTTTAGTAGGATACTCGATAATAACGTAAAATTACAACTTTACCGTAAACGCAAGCAAAATTTACACTAAACTTAAAAGTTCGAACCCATAGAAACGAAATGTAAACGCAAAACCTATTCAAGTTAAATGTTCAAATTAAAACCAATATATGATACTCGATGATAATATGAAACTTTCATATTCTCATCGATACTCATATGTGAAAATCAAAGCGCGACTTAGTCCCCGTCTATCGGTTAACATACGTTAGATGTTTGTCGTGACATAGAACTATACGAAAATTGTTAAAAATCGGACGATATAGTTCGGTACTAACAACCGTCGTGTAGTTTATGTGACGAGAAAATTCAATCGTATGATAACCGATAGATTTGTCCAGTGTGGACAAGTTAGGAATGTATAAAGCAAAGACCTGCATTCACTTGTGTTTTCATTCATTTCGAGTTATTTTGTCGGTATTTTTCCGCTGGTTCTCCGTATACAAAGATAGATTAGATGTTCATTTTAACGTTATTTCACAGTATTGAAATGATTATATATTCTATTACAGTGTACTCGGAGAACAGCGGGGAGGAGCTGCCGAAATTTACTCGAAACGGATGAAAGCACAAGCGAATGAGTGTATGCTCTATACATTCTTAATGGGATACAAGCCTTACCCTCGACAGCCGAAACATATACATACAACACAGATACACAACAAACACACACACAAAACACACAAACACTAAAAACCCTACACTTAAGCGAAATTATAAATTGAAAATCACATACATAGAATACAACTCATACTTGGGTATTTTCAAATCTAACTTTGTTTATCGACAATTTATTCTTTTCAACAACAAACTTGCCGCTACGGATTTTCTTTTTTTCAGTAACCATCTCGTTCTTAGATTTCTCAATATAGTCACTATAACCTACAATTTATATATTATACAGTCTAACATGGCCCATGAGTACATCAGAGTTAAGGACTGGATGTACGTGGATTGGCAACAATGCATGTAATCTAAGTTTGTCGCAGGAGTTGCTGCATTCATTGAATTTGCACACGCACATAATAAGATTGTGTTAGTGAAGATTCTCTGCCCGTGCGATAGATATGGGAATAAGTTCTGGCAGAAGGTAGAAATCGTAGAGCTTCATATCGTTAAACATGGTTTTACTAGACTTTATACAACTTGGCTATATCACGGAGAAGGACAAGAAGAAGACGGTAATGCGGCAAAAGAAGAACACGATAACTTCTTTCTAGGAGAAGAAATGGAGGATATGGTAGAGCCTGCCCTAGGTGATAGTATTCCTACCGAAGATGACATTCCATCCGGCCAAGAATCGCGTGTGGATAAGTATGAAAAATTCATGAATGATGCTAGAAGACCAATTCATGAGAATGCAAAGTATTCAACCCTATCATGGTTCGTCCAACTTTTCCAGATTAAGTGCCTAAATGGATGGAGCAACAAGTCATTCACGATACTTCTAAAGTTCCTGAAAGATTCTATGCCCCCGGGAAATAACCTGCCCGACAGCTGGTACGAAGTCCAGAAGATGATATTTAATTTGGGTCTGAAGTGTGAGAAGATTCATGCATGTCCTAAACACTACTATAAATAAGGGTTGCCCCTACGGATTTATCGGTAGGGGCAACCCACTGCCCCTACGGATATATACGTAGGGGCGAAAAAAGACCCCGTAGGTGCAAAGGCAGCAGGTGCAAGTTGAGGCCCTGAACTTGCCCCTACGGATAAATTCATACCCCTACGGATATCTTGGTAGGTGTTATGGCCCCTACGGAGTACCCCGTAGGGGTAATAAAATCATATATGTAATTTTTTTTTTGAATATATTGTATATACCTACGGATATATCCGTAGGTCCTTTTTCTACCCCTATGGATACCTCCGTAGGGGATATAAAGTAGCCCCTACGGATAAGCCCGTAGGGGCCACTCCCAACACCCTGCACTGAGATCAGGGTGAAAAATATCAGGAAACCTGATATTTTGCCCCTACGAATTTATCCGTAGGGGATAAACAGTGGCCCCTACGGACATATCCGTAGGGGCACCCCCAACACCCTGCACTGATATCAGGTGGGAAAATATCAGGTTTCCTGATAGTTTGCCCCTACGGAGATGTCCGTAGGGGCAACATATATACCTACGGCTTAATCCGTAAGTACATATTGTCTGTGTTTTTTTTTTAAAAATGGGCTGCTTGATTTTTTCCCGCCCTGTGCACAATACTATATACATCAATCAAATCATATATTGCAGTATTCATAATCACATCTCACGCATATATATAATATACAAAAGAAACCCAAAAACTGAATATGATATAAATACAAACCAATATCAATATCGTTTCAAAATGTAGTACAATGTGATATAAATACATGTTTCAAAAAATAAGAACCAAAAAGCTACCCTAGTTCGGTCCAGCTCCACCTCCGAATAACGTTAGAATAACGCGCGCCTGCTCCTCGGTCAATACACTCTGCAATGCTACATATAAGGGAGTCTGAGCGGCATGTGGAGCTGGCGATGTGGTCTGCGCAGCCGCCGTCGAGGTAGTCGCTTGCGGAGCCGCGGCTGCGGGAGTCTGAGTGGGCGGTGGAGCTACAGGAGCTGTCTGCGGAACCGCAGCCGATGTAGTAGCTTGCGGAGCCGCAGCCGAAGGAGATGCATGTGGAGGCTCGGCCGATCTACCCTGTCGCGTCTGGACATAACGTGTGTAAGAAGCGTGTAAGAACTGTGTATTATTCGAATTCGTTTCATTATTAAGTTATTTCGAAACCCTGTTTGGATATCTAGTTTGGAAAAGCGTTGTTTATTTTAATTACATATGTATGTATGATTAATCAAACTTAAGTCTAAAACCAAATAAGCTCAAGCTACGTACTAATTATGGATATGTTGATATGTATATAATATGAAATGATATTTTACTATAAAATAGTATACATACCAGCATCTCCTTCAACTCCTGAACGGTGGCCCTCAAGCTATCCAGTTCCTGATGGACATGCCGGTCACTGGAGACGGAGGAAGTAACCGCCGGGATGGAGTGCAACCTCATATGGGCCCTGCTAGGGCCCAATCCCCGGCCTCTCTCCCAACCTCCGTGGTGCCCTCCGTGTGCGGCGTCCAGAACTGGGGTCAGCAGCCTCGGATCGTTCTGTCCGGTAAAATCGATCCCCGAGGCCTGGGCCTGCTCAACCACCCGCTCCTACACCCACATTAAGCAGTAAAGTATAAGTATAAAATTTAAACTTGAACCTTCCAAAACTAAAATTTCAAATTTGGGTAGAAAAAATATTAACACTTACGCAGTACTCCTGGGTAGCGACGTCGTGACATCGAAGCTCGCCCGTGGCGGGATCTGTCGAGGTGCCGTGGACGGCAAGATATGCGGACAGCACGCTCGGTGTACCCCCTGACGCCACGGTCCGAGATGTCTGCAATATTAGAAAGTAACTCTTAATATTAGAAATATTAGAGAATAACTCTTAATATTGCAGAATATTAGAGAATAACTCTTAATTTACCGATAACTCCATGGCTCGAGTAATGTTCCTCGAGCCACCTGTGTAAGTGGGGCGACCCCTCTTCGCCGACTTCCTGTTCTCCGTATTCTGAGCGGCCTGTTTCTGCACAACGCATTAACATTTAGTTTTCTAATTAAGAAACACAAAGAAATAAATTATATCATAAATAATGAATTAAATTTAAAATACATACTTGTTTGCGTTCGGAGTCGAAATAAGCGCACAATAGAGGCCATGTCTCTACGTCGACTCTCGCAAACGCCGGAGTAGATAGGAGGGCCGCTCTCTCTGCCTCGGGGGTCGCTATCCACAGGGAGTAGCAGTCGGCCTTCAGCTCATTCCTGTTGTATCGGACCTTGGCCTGCATGTTCTTCATCAGGCCATTGTACAGAGTATGAAAGTCGAGCACCCTCCCCGAGTGATCAGGGTCGGCTACAGGCTGAAAATCGTAATCCAACTGAAAATACAAA
This sequence comes from Agapanthus africanus, assembly GCA_030015575.1. Classification (NCBI taxonomy): domain Eukaryota; kingdom Viridiplantae; phylum Streptophyta; class Magnoliopsida; order Asparagales; family Amaryllidaceae; genus Agapanthus; species Agapanthus africanus. The sequence goes on along the minus strand of JASDDO010000019.1, from coordinate 248,769,065 downwards.
AAAAACATTGTTATTAGATTGCAAGTGTTAATAATAAATATATTGGATAGATCAAATGAAAATATATATTAATACATACCCGAGCCTGATCAAAGAAGAGGGCGAATGAACGCTGGTGCTGCTCGCCCCACTCAACGTGAAGTGGATAGTTCTTCACGATCCGGCTCTCGTCCCCCAAATACCGGCCGAACCTCTCGGCATGAGGACCGGTATAGCGATAGTCAAGGGTAAAAAATAGGGGGAATGCTGCCTCCCCCCTAGCTCTATCAGGCCTCAGCCTATGGGACTGATTCGGGCCTCGAGTCCCCCTCTGGGGATGGAGAGGCCCTGCGTCTGCACGAAATATCAAGACAATCAATAATAAGACAAAGTTGTATTAAAAAATCAAGGTTAAACAAAAATTCAAGTGTGATATATACCTCCGGTGATTAGCGCACGAGCCTGGGCCCGAGCAGCAGCACGAGCGGGACGATAGTTCCTCCGGTGAGGAACAACCGAGGTCCCGGACCCGGACGCATCCCCTCCAACTATAAAATAAACATCGACGCTAAATCTCCATGAAGTTCATATTTATTCTATATAGCATATGTAAAATAAATAAATATTTTAAATTTATTCATACTAACCTGCAGACGATGCGGAGGGTATGGAAGTGGCAGGAGTGGCCCCTGTGGAAGGTGTGGACGCACCACCTATAATTAGACAATTAAAAATAGATTTTATAAGTAATTGCAAAAAGAATGTGTAGATCAATAATATAACGTTCTAAATCAATATGCATGAACTATAGGACATATAAACATACCCGCAGGTGCGGTGGTGTCACCACCTACAGCTAGACAATAATAAAAATTGCTAAGTAAGAGCAAAAGGAATGTGTATATTTATGATATAGCATTCTAAATCAATATACATACACTATATGATATATAAACATACCTGGAGGAGCGGGGGTGGCCTCTGTCCCAGATGTGGACGCAGGACCAACAACTAGACAATCAAACATTGACAATATAAGTAATTTTGACATAAACATGCATGAATATCTGTAATATTACATTGAAAATGGATATGCGTGCAGTATACCTGGAGGTGTGGCAAAATCCACACGGAAGGAGGCATCCGAAGGGGTCTCCGATCTGGGTGCAAGACCGGCCCTCTGAAGCTCCCTACGGAGCTCTCCGGGCGGCAGAACCGCTCTGCCTCTGCCTCTGCCTCTGCCGCGGCTGGAGCTCCTGCCGCCCCTCGCTGCTCCCGACATCGTCATCAAATCTAGATAAACGGTTCATGGACGCATTAGACAATCATTAAAAGTATTGACTATATATGATCTAGAGCGTAAAATGTGAAGTAATAATATAACATTACTGATAACCTTTTTCGTTTCGTGGGCGCATCATACATATCTACTTGGATTTCATCGTCGATGTCATTTCTAACCCACGTAACTTCATGATCGGTCGAAGACAACCCGTCCTTCGAAACAGACGGTCGGAGCACTTTAAGCCTTCTCTCTTCTTCGTTCTCATCGCTGTCCTCGTATTCTGGGACATCGTAGACATCTCTAGGTTTCCATCGGCATACAACACTCCACCCCGGATGCTTCAAACACTGTGAGTAGTATACTTGGAACGCTTGGTTCGGAAAGATAAACGGATCGTCCTGACCGTAAAATCGAAGTGTGTTCACACTGGTCAATCCATATTCATCTTTCCAAGTCCCAAGACTGCTTCTCCACCTGTCTGTATCGGTTCGCGGATCGTACCAAGTACAGTGGAATATATAAAAGGGTTCTGATCGTCCGGGATAGTGGATGCTGAGTATACAATTTAAGTACCCATAGTAAATCACACCGTCCGATCCTACCGTCGCAATCCTACTATTCTGAGTGATTCTAGATGTTTCTATGTCCTTAACTTCGAATTTGTATCCAAGGACACCAAATCCTTTGTAATGTGCAACCTCCATACTAGGAAATTGAGCTAAACATCTTGAATCACTCTCAAATGATGCAGACAAGTTCGGATCGTGGATCTAACAAAACAAATTTTACGATAAATACATAACGATACAAGTTTAGATTAAAACTGATAGCAATAAAATGTAATTCGAATAACTTACATGCTCTGTGACCCAATCACAAAAATTATCCTGATGGTATTTTTGCAAACGCTCTTCGTTCCAATCAGGATGCCCCTCACGTACCTCGTTAAAATGAGTTCTGTTTTTGACAAATAATTGTGACATTAATATTATGTCATTTCATACACACACAAACACAGATATAACAATTAATCCAAAAGAACTTACTCTCTAATTTGTTCAAGACATACGCAATTAAGCAAGATAAACCGGTATATCTTGTTGATAAACATAGTGTCTACCCTCTTATACTCGGCTTTACCATATGGCCCGTCTTGAATTCTTCGTGGTCGGTTAAGCCTTGTCTCAATATTCTCGTCCAGATAGCGGGAACAAAATGTGGTTGCTTCATCAAGAAGATAACCTTGCATGATAGAACCCTCTGGTCGATTTTTATTGCGTATATACTTCTTAAGAGTGTAAAGGTACCTAATGAGAATATGTTGAATAAATAAACACGGGCATACATGACAAAAATAAATTTATAAATTGCGCGAAACGAAAAATTACACGTACCTCTCGACGGGATACATCCATCGATATTGTACCGGTCCGGCTAACTTCGCCTCAGTTGCAAGATGAACCGTCAAGTGTATTATGATATCGAAGAATGACGGTGGGAAAATACGCTCAAACTTGCAAAGTATCAACGCAATAGAATTTTCTAGTTTATCCAGCGTCGCAACCTCTAGCGTTTTAGCACACAACTCCCTGAAAAAAAAACATAGGTCGTTGATTACTAGACCAACCGAGTCGGGGAGAGAAGTCCTGAGGGCTAATGGAAGAAGGTGCTCCACGATAACATGGTGGTCATGACTTTTCAGCCCATCGATCTTGCCCTTCACAATTTTTATTTTCTTGCTGAATGATCCTGAGAAACCTGTGGGACTTTCAAATCATGCAACACCTGCAGGAATCTTTTCTTCTCCGGTTGTGACATATGATAAGCGGCATTGGGAAGTACAAACTTGCCCGGTTTACCCGCTACCGGTTTAGGGTGCAGTTCACTTCTTATTCCCCACTCTTGTAGATCCATCCGGGCATTCATGTTGTCTTTCGATTTCCCGTCTTTACACAGAAGCAAGTTAAGTATGTGCTCTGATACTCCCTTCTCTATATGCATGACGTCCAGACAATGACGCACTGAATTTGTAGACCAGTACGGAAGCTCGAAGAAAATGCTTAACTTGTTCCAATATTGTGGTTTGACCTGTCTCGTCGGATCCATCCCGAAGGTCACGTTATTGTAACCATCCCATTTAGCAGTCACGTCCTCTCCGGACAATGGGGATGGAGGCCCAAGAAGCTCCTGATGACCATCAAAGTGAACCGTGTCTAACCTATAGGGGTGGTCTGGAGGCAGAAAACGTCGATGGCCGCAATAACAAACCTTCCTGCTAAAATTCAAAAATTTTGATGTTGTGTGTTCATGGCAATGAGGACATGCTTTGTGACCATGTACGGACCAACCTGAAAGCATTCCATACGTAGGAAAGTCATTAATTGTCCACATTAAAGCCGCACGCAGTATGAAGGTTGTATTTGTGTTTGAATCATATGTCTCTACACCATCAATGAACAAAGTTTTCAGCTCCTCAATCAGAGGTCGGAGATAGACGTCGATATTGTTCCCCGGTGAGTTTGGACCGTCGATAAGAAGAGGCATCATAAAGTATGATTGGTCCATAGCCAACCAAGGCGACAGATTATAAATTATCATTACAACGGGCCATGTACTGTGACTTCCAGCCATATAGTTGAATGGGCAGAAGCCATCGGCAGCCAGTCCTAGCCGGACATTGCGAGGATCGCTACTGAATATTGCGTGCCTCCTATCGAAATCCTTCCATGCCGGTGAATCTCTTGGATGGCTCATTTTTCCATTTTCGCTTGGAGGAGCACGGTGATGCCAAATCATTGCCTCGGCTGTTTTCTTGCACCTGAATAGCCTCTGTAGCCTCTGTGTTATGGGAAAATATCGTGCTATCTTCACAGGTATATCAGGCTTCTTATCAGAATCTTTCGGCTTATACCTGGCCTCTCCGCATGTTGGACACTCTTTCAAATCTGAATTCTCTTTCCGGTACAACACGCAATTTTTAGGACATGCTTGAATCTTCTCGCACTTTAGACCCAAATCAGACATCATTTTCTGGGCTTCGTACCAGCTTTCGGGCACATTATTTCCTGGAGGCATAGAATCTTTCAAGAACGAAAGAAGCATTGTGAATGACTTGTTGCTCCATCCATTTAGGCACTTAATTTGGAAAAGTTGGACGAACCATGAGAGGGTGGAATACTTCGCATTCTCATAAATTGGTTTCCTAGCATCATTCATGAAATTTTCATATTTATCCGCACGCGGTCCTTGACCGGAAGGAATGTCATCTTCGGTACGAATAGATTCACCTAGGGCAGCCTCTACCATATCCTCCATTTCTTCTGATGGAAATAAATTTCCGTATCCTGCCGTATTACCGAATTCTTCTTCTTCTCCTGCCGCATTATCGTGTTCTCCTTCTTCTACCGCAGTACTGCATTCTTCTCCTTCCCCGTGATATTTCCAAGTTGAATAAAGTCTAGTAAATCCATGTTTTACAATATGAAGCTCTTCCAATTCTACCTTCTGCCAGTACTTATTACCACATCTATCGCACGGACAGAGAATCTTCTCTATTATGATCTTATTATGTGCTCGTGCAAATTCAAGGAAAGCAGCAACTCCTGCGACAAACTTAGGTTGCATACGTTGTTTCCAATCCACATACATCCAGTCCTTAACTCTGACATACTCATGGGCCATGTTAGACTGAATAACATATAAATTGTAGGTTATGCTGACTATATTGAGAAATATAAGAACGGGATAGTTACTGACAAAGGAGAAAATCCATGTATATGCTTTGTGTGTGCGTTTGTCGTTGAAAAGAATAAATTATCGCACGTTATGTTGACCGATAGACGGGGACTAAGTGGCGCTTTTAGTTTCATATATGGGTATCGATGGGAATATGAAGGTTTCATATTATCATATATTGGTTTTAACCCGAACATCTCGAATCGCTCTCTGATTATGCGTTTGTATGTATGTGTTCCGGCTGTCGGGGGTAGGCTTCTATCCCATTAAGAATGTATAGAGCGAACACCCATCACTTGTGCTTTCAATCGTTTCGAGTAAATTTCGGCAGCACCTCCCCGCTGTTCTCCGAGTACACTGTAATAGAATAGATAATCATTTCAAAGCTGTGAAACAACGTTGAAATGAACATCTAATCTATCTTTGTACACGGAGAACCAGCGGAAAGATACCGACGAAATATCTCGAAACGGATGAAAACACAAGTGAATGAAGGCATTTGCTTTATACATTCTTAACTTGTCCACACGGGACAAATCTATGGGTTACCATACGATTGAATTTTCTCGTCGCGTAGACTATACGACGGTTGTTAGTATCGAGCTATACTGTCCGATATTTAACAACCTTCGTATAGTTCTAGGTCACGACGAGCATCGCACGTATGTTAACCGATAGACGGGGACTAAGTGGCGCTTTTAGTTTCATATATGGGTATCGATGGGAATATGAAGGTTTCATATTATCATCGAGTATCATATATTGGTTTTAACCCGAACATCTCGAATCGCTCTCTAATTATGCGTTTGTATGTATGTGTTCCAGCTGTCGGGGGTAGGCTTCTATCCCATTAAGAATGTATAGAGCGAACGCCCATCACTTGTGCTTTCAACCGTTTCGAGTAAATTTCGGCAGCACCTCCCCGCTGTTCTCCGAGTACACTGTAATAGAATAGATAATCATTTCAAAGCTGTGAAACAACGTTGAAATGAACATCTAATCTATCTTTGTACACGGAGAACCAGCGGAAAGGTACCGACGAAATATCTCGAAACGGATGAAAACACAAGTGAATGAAGGCGTTTGCTTTATACATTCTTAACTTGTCCACACGGGACAAATCTATGGGTTACCATACGATTGAATTTTCTCGTCGCGTAGACTATACGACGGTTGTTAGTATCGAGCTATACTGTCCGATATTTAACAACCTTCGTATAGTTCTAGGTCACGACGAGCATCGCACGTATGTTAACCGATAGACGGGGACTAAGTGGCGCTTTTAGTTTCATATACGGGTATCGATGGGAATATGAAGGTTTCATATCATCATCGAGTATCATATATTGGTTTTAACCCGAATATCTTGAGTCGCTCTCTAATTATGCGTTTGTTGTGCATTCGTGTTGTATGTGTAACATGATTTTAAACCATTGAGATCAAGATTGATAGAACTGATCATCCTACATTGCAATAGCATTCATCAACCAAAAACTATTATTGCAATGGTATACATCTATAACAATCAACAATTAAAACTATAAATATAGGATACTGATATCATAAAGCGTTATGAGACACCTCATCTGCCACGTGTCGTGATCATGGAAATCGCTAATATTGAGTTATGAGACACCTCATCTGCCATGTGTCATGGTTACATATTAGTTAGGGACACGGCTATTTGTGTGCGGCTGCACGCTTGTGCAAAGATTTGTAATGTTAAAAAAATGTGATTTTTTTTATACATTGGAAAGAATGAATAGGAATTGATCTTTATTTTGTTAACCTCTTTTAGTTTTTCTTTAGGAGCGGTCTCTCATATCTTAGTTGAAATATTTTCTATGTTTGTTATGGTCTTACTCTCACATAAACTATCAATATCATGCCACAAGAGAGTGAAAGAAATAGCATGCATGGTGTGTTCAATGTATGATAAACAAGTACACTTCTAATAGTTTTTAAATTTGAGAAGTCCAGAGTGTATGGAAGGAGTTGAATAACAGAAGCATAAGGGGCACAACATTTTTTTCTTAAATTCTGGATACATTCTAAAATCTTCAACAGCAATTGGAGTGTATTTCGCTGTGAGAGACTCTTCAAAGAAATGGAGGAAGAAGCACTAAAGAAAAAAGAGAGAAAAATAAGAATATAAAGTTGAAACTAAACTTGAGCTATCCGCTGAAATCATAAAGCATAGGAAAGTTGATTGAGTCTTGATCTATTGCTCTTTCTTTGCATTATCTCGTATGTCCATTTATAGATTTTAATGCCACATGAGATGTATAATCTGTCAGCTCCCTATGGTTGTATTAATGTCAGCTCTTACACAATATGGGTATCTGCCTTACCATTAAGACAACTATGGAATATGTTAATTTAAAATGTAAGGCTAGCTATCTATGTATTCTGAGGGACTGCTTGCATAGAACTTAGCTTGATCCTCTCAATTATTACACATAAATATGCTGACATGCCTCTCATAACCCTAACCCCAGCCCCACAGTAACCCTAACCCCAGCCCCAACCCTAACCCCAGCCCACCGTAACCCTACCCCAGCCCCACAGTAACCCTAACCCCAGCCCCACCGTAACCCTAACCCCAGCCCCACCCCAGCAGCAGCCGAACCCCAACCCTAACCCTACCCCGACCCCGACCCCGACCGCCACCGCGCCCCTGCCCAAACCCAACTCTCGCGCGCGCAACCCAGACCCAGCCATGAATAATCCAAAAATGCTTTAATTTACCTCGATATTTATACCTGAACGGGTGCGCTGGTGGGCTGGAGCGACGACGGTGGCGAATTGGCGAAGAAACCGGCGGTGGCGATGACGGTGGCGACGAAACCGGCGGTGGCGACGACGGTGGCGACGAAATCGGCGGTGGCGACGACGGTGGCGACTCTGCCCAATGACGGTGGCGACGCGACGGTGGCGATTTAGGGTTTTTCGCGCGCGTTTGAGGGGGAGAGAGAAAATGAGCGTAGGCTTTTCGATCTGGCTTTATTTTAAAACGATATTTACTTACCCCTACGGATATACCCGTAGGTCCTTTGTTTGCGGCTCCGTAGGGGCAAACACCAAATTAAGAATTAATATTTTTATTCTTGGACGTCAGTGCCCGTAGGGGCAACCTTTTAGCCCTACGGATTAATCCGTAGGGCCAAGTTAAATATGCCCCTACGGATATTTCCATCCGTAGGGGTAACCCCCTATTTTACTAGTGAAAGATTGCGTGTTATACCGAAAAGAGAGTTCAGATTTGAAACAGTGTCCAACATGCGGAGAGGCCAGGTATAAGCTGAAAGAATCTGATAAGAAGCCCGATATACCTGTCAAGATAGCACGATACTTTCCCATAACACAGAGGCTGCTGAGGCTATTCAGGTGCAAGAAAACAGCTGAAGCTATGATTTGGCATCACCGTGCTGCTCCAAGTGAAGATGGAAAAATGAGTCATCCAAGAGATTCACCGGTAAGGAAGGATTTCGATAGGAGGCACGAAATATTCAGTAGTGGTCCTTGCAATGTCAGGCTCGGACTCGCCAGTGATGGTTTCAGCCTATTCAATTATATGGCTGGAAGCCACAACACATGCCCCATTGTAAAGATAGTTTATAATCAGTCTCCTTGGTTGGTTATGGATCAATCCTACTTTATGATTTCTCTTCTTATTAACGGACTAAACTCACCGGGAAACTATATCGACTCCTATCTCCGACCTCTGATCGATGAGTTAAAATCTTTATTCATTGATGGTGTAGAGACTTACGATGCAAACACATATACAACCTTTACACTGCGTGCGGCTTTAATGTGGACAATTAATGACTTTCCTGCGTATGAAATGCTATCAGGTTGGTCTGTACATGGTCACAAAGCATGCTCTTATTGCTATCAATATACAATATCAAAATGGTTAACGCGATCGGTATCCCTTTCGGATGACTCCTTCCGTGTGGATTTTGCCACACCTTCAGGTATATTGCACGCATATTCATTTTTAATGTAATATTATAGATATACACGCATATTTATTTCAAAATTAGTTAAATAGTCAATGTTTAATTGTCGATCTGTTGGTGGTTTGTCCACATCAGAAGAAGAGGCCGCCACCACACCTGCAGGTATGTTTATTTATTCTATAATGTATGCATATTGATTTAGAATGTTATATCATAAATATACACACATTCATTTTGCTCTTACTTAGATAATCATTTTTTGATTGTCTAGCTGTAGGTGGTGCCTCCACATCTCGGGTAGAGGCTACCACCGCATCTGCGGGTATGTTTATATATCATATATTGCATGCATATTGATTTAGAATGTTATAGTATTGATATACACATTCTTTTTGCAATTACTTATATAATTTATTTTTAATTGTCTAATTATAGGTGGTGCGTCCACATCTGGCGCAGAGGCCACTCCTGTCACTTCCGTACCCTCCACTCGGTCTGCAGGTTAGTATGAATAAATATAAAATATTTATTCATTTTACATATCCTCTGAAATAAACATGAACTCCATATAATTTTATCGTCAATGTTTATTTTCTAGTTGGAGGGGACGCGTCCACGTCCGGGTCACCGGATGTTCCTTACCGAAGGAACTATCGTCCCGCTCATACTGCTGCCCGGGCCCAGGCTCGTGCTACTTCCCGGGCCCAGGCTCGTGCTGCTGTCGCTGGAGGTATATATCACACTTCAATTTTCGTTAATTCTTGATTTCTTAATACCACTTTGTCTTAATATTACTTGTCTTGATATTTCCTGTAGATGTAGTGCAGCCCCATCCCGAGAGGGGGACTCGAGGCCCGAATCAGCCCCACAGGATGAGGCCCGACAGAGCAAAGGGGAGGCACCATTCCCCCTCTTCTTTACCCCCGATTATCTCTATACCGGCGATTATGCCGAGAGATTCGACCGGTATATGGGGGATGAGAGCCGCATACTAAAGAAGTATCCACTTCACGTTGAGTTGGGCAATCAGCTCCGGTGCTCATTTGCCCTCTTCTGGGATCAGGCTCGGTTATTAATATATATTTTCATTTGACTTATCCAATATATTTATTATTATTTAACACTTGCAATTTAAATACATTATTTTTTTGTATTTGCAGTTGGATTATGATTTTTAGCCTATACCCGACCCTGATCACCCTGAGAGAGTGCTCGATCTTCACGCTCTATACCATGGCCTAATAAAGAACATGTAATCAAAGGTCCGATACAATAGGAACGTGCTGAAAATCGACTGCTATTCCCTGTGGATGGCAACTCCCGTGGCAAAGAGAGCGGCTTTTCTATATACTCTGGCCTTTGCGAGAGCCGACGTAGATACATGGCCTCTCTTGTGCCAATATTTCGACTCTCAGCGCAAACAGGTTTTTAATTTAAATTTAATTCATTATTTAGTATATAATTTATTTTTTTGTGTTTCTTAATTAGAAAATTAAATCTGAATTTGTTGTACAGAAACAGACCGATCAAAAATAAGGAGAATAGGAAGTCGGCAAAGAGGGGTCGCCCCACTTATACCGGAGGCTCGAGAAACATTACTCGTGCCAAGAAGGCATCGGTAAATTATAATAGATCTATTTTGATATAATATAATATTAAGAGTTATTTTATAATATATGTAAATTTTTGGCGAATTGCAAAGAGCTCAGACCGTGGCACAGGGTGGTACACCGAGCGTGCTGACCATGTATCTTGCTGTCAACGGCAGCTCGATAGATCCCGCCACGAGAGAGCTTCGATTCCCCGACATTGCTACCCAGGAATATTGCGTAAGTGTTAATATTTATTCTAACATGTTTGAAATTTTTGTTTTGAAAAGTTCAAATTTAAATGATATACTTATATTTTAATGGTTAATGTAAGTGCAGGAGCGGGTGGTGGAGCAGGCGGAGGCATCGGGGATTGATTTTACTGGACAGACCGGTCCAATGCTACTGACCCCAGTCCTAGACGCTGCATACGGAGGGCACTACGAAGGTTGGAAGAGAGGCCGGAGACTGGGTCCTAGAAGGGCTAATATGAGATTGGACTCCACTCCGGCGGTTACTTCCCCTCTCCCCTGTGAGCGACGTCTAGAGTATGATGTTGCCGTCTTGAAGACCACCGTCGAAGAGTTGAAGGAGATGTTGGTACGTATACTACTTAATAGTAAAATATTATATCACATTATAGATAGTAACATATGTAATATTAGTAGCCTGAGCTTATTTGGTTGTAGACTAGCTTTAATTAATCATATTTACATAAAACTTTCTAATTAAAATAAACTACGGTTTTCCAAACTAGATACCCAAACGAAGCCTAAGTCCCTAAGTATTCTTAGATTGGGGTTTCGCAATAACCTGATAATGATACGAATTCGACTAAAATCTAATACACCGTTCATACTCTTTTATTACACACAAAATTTAACAGATGCAACAGGCTGCTTCAGCTGCGGCTCCATATGCACCTCCTTCGGCAGCGACTCCGTAAGCCACCACCTCGGATGCAGTTGCGCAGACCACTCCTGCAGCTCCACTGTTCTCCTCCGAAACACAGAGACGCGACCGCGTAGGTCCGTCTTGCCTGAATTTAGGGGTATATGCTAATTGGTGCTATCCGTCCACCTCTCCGAAGATGCAAAGTTAATTTATGGCACTGCATATCAAAGGTTTAGACGGATGCGGCCGATGTAGCAGATTTCGTCAGATTCCCCCTCATTTGAGGGGTTTTTGATTGTGGGGACGCTCTTCCATGTAGGCGTAAACCCCTGCAGTTAATTACGCTACTGCATCGCGGTAACCACTTTCTCCTTCTCCACATGGTCACTTCGTGTCGTGGGTGTTTGTTTTGTGTTTGGTTGCCCGTGGATTGTATATGGAGACTAATTTATGTTGTTGCCCGTAGGGCGTGGATTTGTCCAAATCCGTATCTTCTTAGATTTGGGTTTGGGGTTGGGTTTAAGGATACGTTAGTCTCATTTGAGATTAAGATCAACTTAAACGTTTGTTAAAGATACGTTAGTCTAATTTTAGACTAAGATCAACCTAACGGTTTGTTAAGGATACGTTAGCCTAATTTTAGACTAAGATCAACTTAACCATTTGTTAAGAATACGTTTGTCTAATTTTAGACTAAGATCTACTTAACAGGATCATTTAGATCCAAAAAAAGAGCATTTGGGCTCTATTTTTTAGTTTAGTGACATTGCGGTCGATTACCAGTTTAAGGACGTAGTGGTCCAACGTTAGTTTAAGGACATCTCGGTCCAAGGTTAAGGACATCATAGTCCGTGGGCTTAAAGGGACCCCACAGTCCGAGATTAAGGACATCATAGTCCATGGGTTTAAAAGGACCCCACAGTCCGAGGTTAAGGACATCATAGTCCATGAGTTTAAGGACCCCACAGTCCATAGAATGATTGATTATCGGGACCCGACACCTCTCTGAAGATGTTGAAGGATTACAATGACAAATATCAAAGGAGTGAAGAGATGTACCCTTGAACCAAAGTTGATTGGGAAATCTGTAATCCAATTTGGGACTAAGATCAATTAATTAGATTATGAGCACATGGGCTCAGTTAAATCTGAATTGAGGACTTATGGCCAACTTGGGCTAAATCCAATTAAGTTTGAAATGTTGGCCCTTTGTTGGACTGTATGAACATTTATCTGGGTTCAACCCTTCATTATTTAGCAATGCTAACCAGGGGTTTGGGGTTCTGACAACATTTTGTGTTTGGCTGAGCACTAAATATTATAGCTCTGGATTTTAAGGTTCATTTGAAGGGGAGATTTGCCTCTGGAAAACTTAGCCAATTTGGGCTAAGCTGGTTTTAAAATAGTGTTAAACACTAGAGGACATCTGGCGGTCACGTGTCCTCACGTGATGTATTTAAAACAGTGTTAAACACTGGAGACAAAATGCTCAAAATAGTGTTAAACACTAGAAAGGAAGGGGTTACGTAGGGTCATGTGAGGGCGCCTGAAGATGGGGCCAGACCTCCTTTATTTTAAACTCAAATCTGCAAATAAGTGTTAAACACTTTTGATCTTTCGGCCATCACGTGATGGCACATAATGGGTATCCATGTATTGATTATTAAAGTGTTTATTAAGGGGTCACGTGGGGACACGTGAGGGCACCCAAAATTGATTCTACCTTTGGCTTTGTTCCCTTTATTTTGAGGGTCACGTGGGAGCACATGAGGCATTGCCTCCAAGTTTTTCTTTCTCATTTTAAGGGATCTGTTTAGGGGTCACGTGTCACCACGTGACCTAATTTTGTTCTTTCTTTTCTGATCATTGAGGATGGGGGTCACATGTCACCACGTGACCAAGTTCTTTACATGCATGGAGAGCTTTAAGTCTCTTGTTTTAAGAATCAGATTCTCTGTAGGGTTAAACCCTAATTCTGTTTTTAAAGGAATTAAATTCCTATGTATGTGGAAGAATTAAATTCTTATGTAGGGTTAAACTCTAATTTCATTTGGAGGAATTAAATTCCTATGAATTTAGGAGAATTAAATTCTCATATAGGGTTAAACCCTAGTTTTATTTGGAGGAATTAAATTCCTATGAATTTGGAGGAATTAAATTCCTTAAACTCAAATTCTCCCTTCTAAGTTTTGGATCTGCATGGCAGAATCTCCCCGATGAGAATTAAATTCTCAACTTGTGGGGAGATCTGCTTCTACAGATCTTCAACCAAACGAAGAACTAAGTTCTTATTTAGAAGAGTTAAACTCTTCAATTTGAGAATTAAATTCTCTTTTATTTTATAAAGCTTAAATCTCTTTCCCCTTTCTCACCTAGGCTTTCTTTTCTCTGAAAGGAACTTCTTTTCTCTCTTGAGAATTAAATTCTCCTCTCTTTTCTCTCTATTATTGTTTTTCTCCAGAAAATCAAAATTCCAAAAATCCCTTCTCTTCTCTTCTTGGCTCCTATTTATAGGAGACAGAAAAGAATCAATTTGTTTAACCAATCTTTCATTGAAAGATTTTGGTTGTTTCTGTAACTAATATGATCTTTTAGATCACTCGGTGAATTTTATTCACCATTGGATTTTTGATCCAAAAGATATTCTGTCTATTATTCTTGGTGAATTTCAGGGAAATCTTTCCTTATATAAAATCTTTCCATAAATTGGTGATTTTTAATCACCCTTGGATTTTTAATCCAACGGTGCTCCATTTTACAGAGCACCATTTTTTTGTTTGGAAAGATTTAGAGAGATCTTTTTCCAGTTAAGTTTCTGGATTCCCATTTAATTAGAATTTAATTCTATTAGTTCAGAAGGATTAAAAGCTCGTCACGTGTTGGCACGTGATCCCACTGTTTGATCATTGAAATAGAATTTAATTCTATCAATTAAAGAGTTTAGGAACCCGTCACGTGTTGGCACGCGACCCCCTTGATTAAACATTTTATTCAGAATTTAATTCTGCCGTTTAACAGAGGTAAGAAATCATCACGTGTCAGCATGTGACCCTTGGTCACGTGTGCGCACGTGATGCCCCATTGGGGTTTTTCCTTAGTGTCTTATTACATCTTTTAATCACTTTTGGTGGGTTTTAAAGGCCCATCATGTGGGGACACGTGACTCCACTAATTGCCTGCTTGATTATAATTTAATTCTATTATAACAGAGTTCCAGGAAACCATCACGTGTCAGCACGTGACCCTTGGTCACGTGTGAGCACGTGATATCCCATTGGGGAGTTTCCTGATATTTTATCAGGGAACAAATGCCCCCACAGCGTTGTTCTCATGTGTTTGCACGTGAGTGCAACGCTGTCACCTTTGTGACCGTTGGATCTGTCCAGGGAACAGGGGAGATGAACCGTCCTCCATCACATCCTATAAATGCAAGAGTCCCCTCAGAAGCGCCTCCACTTTTTCCTTGCTCGTTTTTCCTCTGAGAATTTGATTCTCTTTCCCAGAGCTTAGTTCTCTGATTCAAAAATTTTTAGAGTTTAACTCTGTCAACAAAGATTTCCTTTTTCAGGTAAAAATCTTGAACGACTGAGGAACTTCTTGTAGAAATTTGGATTTTAAATCTACACCAAGAGTTTTCCCTTTAACAAGAACTCATTTTTTCCAAGTTCTTTAAAAAAACTGCTCAATCTTTAAATAATAAATCCCTTTTGTTGGGGCTCTTTTGATCTCAGAGATCGATGGCAATACTTGACCTTTCTATGGAATTTAATTCCATTCCGAAGAATCTTAGTTCTGAAAAAAGTCTTTTGGGAATTTAATTCCCCTGTTCAAAAGGAATTTAATTCCTCTAAAGAACTTAGTTCTTTAGAGGAAGACCGCTTGGGATTTTTCCTCCTGAGTTGTTTTTTTACAAAAAAAAAATTCAGAAAGATACCCCATGATTTGCATAGGGTTCTGCAGTGGGTCTTCTCTCTCTGTGGAATATATAGAGTTGTTTGAAATCTACTGTTCATTTATTGAGAATCTTCCTTTTATTCTCATAATGATTACTCTGTCTCATCATTAGTGAGCCGCCATTTTGATTTTGTGGGGCCCTTGTGTTTTGTAACCAATGGTCCTATAAAATAAGTTATTTGTCGTTTTCTTCCACTGTCTTTATATATACATATATATTTATAAATACATATATATATGCATAGGCTTCACTAACAGTTTCCTTTCCTTTATTTCAGGAGTAACGGCTTCTCTCCCATACTTTCCCTTTACTCGCTCGGAGGCGACTTTTCCTCAATCACCGTCGGACGAAGAGGTGATGGCGATGATCAGGGCTCATGACCCGAATTGCACTAATATACTTTTATGGGGGACCTGGTACGGTCATATCATCCGTGGTCGCCGCAGCTTTCTTTGTGAGATACCGACAGAGCCTACCTATCCATTTCTGCCGATGGATCATCCACAGACCGCCTTTGCTGTGGAGATGCTGAATTGGACCCCTACGGGATGGCTTGAGCCATCAACAATTGGGATTCCGAACCATCCTGTGCCAGCTATAGACATCTTAGGACGCCCCATTTGCCAAGACGAAGCCCAGCCATAGGGTCAGATTTACAAAATAGGGCTTACCCCTCGAGATCCCACGGGCTACCTTCTCCGGGCCCGTTATATCCTGTCTGCCCATCATGTGCGACTGTAGAGGGTCGGACTCTATCAGGTGGTATATGCGTCTCTCTTCCACTATCGGTCCCCTCATGTCTGGTGGGTTAAGCTTTCTTAAACCAATGGAATCTCCCCACCAATACCTTCTTTCTAGAGGACCGCGAAGTTTCAATTTCTCTGGAAGAGTTTCGTGAAATCTCAGGGTTGCAGGTCAGGGGACGCTCTATGAAGAACTACTGCCTCCCGATGAGTATGTCTTTGAAACTGAGCCTGCCATGCTTGACGGCCTATCGACCGAGAATGCCGTCCGCCATAAGCGCCCAAGTTTAATCAAGACTCTGAGCATTTTTGAGAAGCTATTCACAGAGTCATAGGAGCAGGGCGTCACTTTTAAAAGCTTTATCGCCTGCTTCCTTCGCGAAGATGTCCTATCAAAGACGGTTCCGAAGTTCGCGAATATCAACGACCCCTTTGGGTTCGGTTTAAATAAGCGGCCAGCTAAAGAAGAGGACTTGCCGCAGTTCTACATTTCCATCATGTCGGTCGTATCTTTCGAGTCGATCGCAGCTCCTGGTATGGATGAGGAGACTTTCTTCATGGGCTTCATCAGTGTTTGGCTCAGTTGGTTCTCCATTCTCATGCACCATCGTTTTATGAGAGCCTCAGTTATTTACCTCGCTCATCGCATTGCCGAGGGGACGCGACTAGCTGTGGGTATTGCAGGGCTAGCGCATCTGTATCATGGGCTAAGCGCTGCGGTCAATACCTCAACCCCAGGCGTAGATGTGGTAAATTTCTCTCTTCATTACTTTACGTCCTGGATTGAAATGCACGTGCTGGGGGCATTTGCTGCGCACCAAAGACCCAGTTTTTATGATGCTTACACTTTTCCGAGACTCATGCGGCTGGTGGTCGCTTCTGCCCCTGACCCGACTCAGTCCGGAGCTATTCGTGTGCTGATTAATCCCTATGCCAATACGGGCGGGATGGTATTCAACGATCGAGTCCTCTCTGCCCCCTCAGGACCGATTCAACAGCTTTGTGACTCGTCGAAAGAGGGAGTGCCTTCTCTGAAGCCTAAGGAAGCCATTCACCTATATTCGATCAGACCGGGTTATCTGGTATTTCGTCAGAACGGTGCGGCCCTTTTTATGCGGTACAACCCACACCGCTTTGCTCGGTAACTCGGATATGACCAGGGTGTCCCCTTTGAGACATTTATAATGGAGCCTAGCCCGTCGTCAGAAGTTGTTCGTAACGCCGTTCATCACTTCATGCGGCTGAATACCGGCTCTCACTTCGTGATTCCTGAAGGCGATTATATTCCTCGATGTGTGGGATCCTTCACGGGCTGGTACCTCTACCGAGTCAGTCCCATTATTACCAAGGAGAGGAGGATGCTCCTCGGCTATAGGGATCCTACTCCTATCTAGGCCACGGGAGTTCCACCTTGACCGCGTGCAGCGGTTCGCCCTCCCTTGAGAGATACTAGCATCGTGCTTATTCCGGAGGCAGAGGAGGTGGATTTCATTCCCACAGTTGGTATGCCTCCACGAACTAGAGCTCAGTCAAGGGCCAATAGGACGCCAATAATAGTATCATCAGCTGCGACGTCAGCAATGGCGGTATCGTCGTTAGTAGCACCGCCGAGTGAGGATATTGAAGATGAAGTGGGTCGGCGTCGCACTAAAGCACCGAGGGGGAAGAGGTGATGGTCTTCTGCAGTTAGTTTTGGGCCCAAGAGGCGGAGAAATACGGTCACCAATTTGCTCGACTCTTTAGTGGAATCCGAGCCTATTCTTCAAGACGAACCACTAGCCATGCAAGCATCAGATGGCGATCTACTTTTTCCGGGTTCATCTGCCGAGAAAGCCACACAATTGGCTGAGGCTATAAGACGCTCATAGGATGAATCCAAGAATGTAAGGATCCCGAAGAGGCCTTATCCTGCCGTCATCTTTT
Source organism: Agapanthus africanus (assembly GCA_030015575.1). Classification (NCBI taxonomy): domain Eukaryota; kingdom Viridiplantae; phylum Streptophyta; class Magnoliopsida; order Asparagales; family Amaryllidaceae; genus Agapanthus; species Agapanthus africanus. The sequence goes on along the minus strand of JASDDO010000019.1, from coordinate 248,750,997 downwards.
ACGAAGACCCTCCATCAATACGGCAGATATTTATAGGTCCTTTGGAAGAGAGAGGCGAGAGAGCTCTTAAACAGCCTATCTCGGCCGATACTGAAGATGCGCTTTCGTTGTAGACTGGTGGCCACGAGTCTACCCTCGAACCCCGGTGAGCATACCTTCTCAAGAAGGAGCGTCGGCTTGAACAAGCCATACTAGAAGCTCCTTTGCGCATTGCTATACTTATATATCCTTTTGTAGTATTTTGCACTGCTTATATATATATACATATCCTTATCTTCGTGCAAACTTTGCAGGGCCTTCGGCAATGGCGGAGGATCTGAGTTCGAGTCGCGCTTTGACTGTGGACTCCGCAAATATCCCCGATAAGACACTAATCAGTGTGGAGGGGGTCGATGCAACTGTTGTTCCTGCGATGGAGCTTCTCTCGGTGATTCCCGCTCCCCAAGTGCTTGCTCCCCCGGAAGAGGCATCTTCATTGGCCACCGGTTCAATGGGTCTTTCTGGGGACGGCCCGAAGGCCGTGAGGCAGGTAGTTAAGGCCACCGTCCTTTCATCGGAGCCTGTGGCGATGGTCACTGCTTCACAACCGGAAGTTATTATACCGGCCTACATCCCCGATGATGTGCCTGGGGGCATGGAGGAGGTCGCCGAAGCTGCTATCCCTCCAGTCTAAAGCGGGAGAAGTATCGAATGTATCCTTCTATATTTTATTTTGATAATTTCTCCATTATCTGAGCCTTTCTGTCTTTTCAGAATTGCGCGGGTTGGCGGCGTCTATTGCTGATCTGTCTCCCAGGAAGTCTTTTCAGCGCCAGCTAGAGATGGCCGCTCCGCAGGCGATATCTCCTCAACGCATCGTCTTCTCTTCCGGACAAGGTTAGTGTCGTTTGCCCTCTCCTTACGGCATTATTATTATTTCATATAATGACATTGATGTCTTCTACAGTTTTGGAAGCCGATGACGAGGTTGAGATTCTTGACGGGCCTGGAGAGCCTTCAGACCCTTCTTGCATGACTGTGCGTAAGTAAAGTCTCAACGTTGTTCCATCTGCTCTTTGCTTACAAGTCTCGCCGATTGTTTATAAATCTTAACAGCTTTGCCGGTTCTTACCCCGCTGGAATCTCGTATCGTCATGCCACCCGGCCCCTATGCTCTACGTGCCTCGGAACGGATGGCAAAGCTAAGCCTTCACTCCCTGTCAGCCCTGATTGAAGACCTTCATGCCGGCAGTCTGATCACGGCCGAAGCGTTTGCCGCTGAAGCCAACAGTTCTCTTCCCTTTCTTGCCACTTACCATAGTGAAACATTGGTGCAAGTCTGGGTTGAGTTCTGTCGGCAGGTGGAGGCTTGCTTGCATATCCTTGAATGTACACGCCTTCCTTCAGAGGTTGTGGCCATGAAGGCGAGATTACGGAGGCTGATTGAGCGGTGCGCTGCGAACATGATATCATGCGAGAAGAGGCTCAGCCAAAAGTTTTCGGAGAGGGAGCTGGCTTCCAAAGCGCTGAGGGAGCTTCAAACCAATTTTACGGCCAAGACCACTAGGGCATATGAACTTTGGCGGGCGCTTCAAAAGGCTATCAAGGAGGTGGTAGCCATTGATAAGGCCGTCATTTTTACTCGTGAAATGGTCGAAGCCCATAAGGTTACTGAAAAAGAGCTTGAAAGCCGGCTTGCCTCATACCAGGCCCAACAGGCTCAAGCGGAGGCCCGTCTTTTGACGATAATGAATCATGAAGCCGAGGCCCAGCGGAAAAGGGATGAATTGGCAAATCTATTGAATCATCCGCCGGCTTAAAGAATTGTATATATATTTTTTATTCTTCTTTTGTACATACTCCTGAATGAGAGTATATTTTTTTATTCTTTCATAAATTATACTTTGTATTCATTTTGATTCATGAATAAAAGACATATTTTGCTTCATAATGGTGTATCCCTTTTAGTAAGTGCATTTTGTGGATAATCTATTTTGATTTCATTGTAGGACAGCGATGGCTTAGGAGTCAGGGTTAAGATCTGCCTCCTAACTTTTCAACTTTATGAGCCGTGAGGGTCTCATAAAGAATTTTCTCCCTACAGGTCGAGAGGATCCCGTAGGTGTAATTTCTCCTTAAGAATCGTGAGGATTCCTAAGTGGGTTTTCTCTTGAGAGTCGTAAGGATCTCACAAAGAGTTTTCTCCCTTACGAGTCGTGAGGACCCGTAAGTGATGGAAGAGGTTGAGATTATCCGCATTTCACAGAATCAGGGGTTGCTCTGGCCATTTCCCACGGGGTCAAGATTGACTTTAGCCGTGTTCTATGGGACCAGGATTTGCTCTGGATGCTTCCCATGGGGTCAAGATTGACATAGCCGTGTTCCGTAAAGACCAGGATCCGCTCTGGACGTTTCCCACGGGGTCAGGATTGACATAGGCCGTGTTCCACGTAACCAGGATTTGTTCTGGATACTTCCTACGGGGTCAGAATGACATAGGCCATATTCCGCAAGGAGCAGGTTCCGCTTTGGACGTTTCCCACGGGGTCAGGATTGACATAGGCCGTGTTTCACGTGACCAGGAATTTGTTCTGGATGCTTCGCACTGGGTCAGAATTGACATAGGCCATGTTCCACATGGACCAGCTTCCGCCCTGGATGCTTCCCATGGGGTCAGGATTGATATAGCCGTGTTCTGCGAGGACCAGGATCCGATTTGGACGTTTCCCACGGGGTCAGGATTGACATAGGCCATGTTCCACGTAATCAGGATTTTGCTCTGGATGCTTCCCACGGGGTCTGATTGACATAGCCGTGTTCTGCGAGGACCAGGCTCTGCTCTGGGCGTTTCCCATGGGGTCAGGATTGATATAGGCCGTGTTCCACGTGACTAGGAATTTGCTCTGGATACTTCCTACGGGGTCTGATTGATATAGCCGTGTTCTGCGATGACCAGGCTCCGCTCTGGACGTTTCCCATGGGGTCAGGATTGACATAGGCTGTATTCCACGTGACCAGGAATTTGCTCTGGATGCTTCCCACGGGGTCGGTTTGACATAGCCGTGTTCTGCGAGGACCAGGATCCGCTCTGGACGTTTCCCACGGGGTCGGGATTGACATAGGCCATGTTCCACGTAACCAGGATTTTGCTCTGGATGCTTCCCACGGGGTCGGTTTGACATAGCCGTGTTCTACGAGGACCAGAATCCGCTCTGGACGTTTCCCACGGGGTCAGGATTAACATAGGTCATGTTCTACGTGACCAAGAATTTGCTCTGGATGCTTCCCATGGGGTCTGATTGACATAGCCGTGTTCTGTGAGGACCAAGAACCGCTCTGGACGTTTCCCACGGGGTCAGGATTGACATAGGCCGTGTTCTACGTGACCAAGAATTTGCTCTGGATTCTTCCCACGGGGTCTGATTGACATAGACATGTTCTACGAGGACCAGGATCCGCTCTGGATGTTTCCCACGGGGTCAGGATTAACATAGGCCGTGTTCTACGTGACTAGGAATTTGCTCTGGATGCTTCCCGGGGGTCTGATTGACATAGCTGTGTTCTGCAAGGACTAGGATCCGCTCTGGACGTTTCCCACGGGGTCAGGATTGACATAGGCCATGTTCCACATAACCAGGATTTTGCTCTGGATGCTTCCCACGGGGTCTGATTGACATAGCCGTGTTCTGTGAGGACCAGGCTCCGCTCTGGATGCTTCCCACGGGGTCAGGATTGACATAGGCCGTGTTCCACGTAACCAGGAAGGGTTGACTCTATCCGCATTTCACGTAGTCAGGGTTTGACTCTCGGTCATCTGTGCACCGCCGAGTCATGGAACTGGGAATTGCCGTGGTTTCGCTTTGATTGATGTTGCGTCTGTTGTAATGAGACGAATGTTGAGATGATCTCCGACGGTCTTTCAGGCTTTATATGAGTTGCCGTCAAGCCCTTGAAGCTAGGAATGTTGCCTTTGCTTCATTTGCTATCATTGCGTCTGCTGTATCGAGACGAATGTCATGGTGGTGATCACTCCTCGCTGGTGTGGGATGATCTCCGATGGTCTTTCAGGTTTTATATGAGTTGCCGTCAAAACTCTGAAGCTAGGAATTTGGCCTTTGCTTCATTTGTTGGCATTGCGTCTGCTGTATCGAGACGAATGTCATGGTGGTGATCACTCCTCGCCGGTGTGGGATGATCTCTGATGGTCTTTCAGGTTTTATATGAGTTGCCGTCAAGACCCTGAAGCTAGGAATTTGGCCTTTTCTTAGATTGCTGGCATTGCGGCTGCTGTATCGAGACGAATGTCATGGTGGTGATCACTCCTCGCTGGTGTGGGATGATCTCCGATGGTCTTTCAGGTTTTATATGAGTTGTCGTCAAGACCCTAAAGCTAGGAATTTGGCCTTTGCTTCGTTTGTTGACATTGCGTCAGCTGTATCGAGATGAATGTCATGGTGGTGATCACTCCGTGCTGGTGTGGGATCATCTCCGATAGTCTTTCAGATTTTATATGAGTTGCCGTCAAGACCCTGAAGCTAGGAATTTGGCCTTTGCTTCGTTTGCTGGCATTGCGTCTGCTGTATCGAGACGAATGTCATGGTGGTGATCACTCCGCGCTGGTATGGGATGATCTCCGATAGTCTTTTAGGTTTTATATGAGTTGCCGTCAAGACCCTGAAACTAGGAATTTGGCCTTTGCTTCGTTTGCTGGCATTGCTTCTGCTGTATCGAGACGAATGTCATGGTGGTGATCACTCCGCACTGGTGTGGGATGATCTCCGATAGTCTTTCAGGTTTTATATGAGTTGCCGTCGAGACCCTGAAGCTAGGAATTTGGCCTTTGCTTCGTTTGCTTTGGCGTGTCCGAATCCTGTTGGAGGTAGGACGCTGTAGTGACGTTGCATCTGCCGTAACGAGACGAGAGCTGAGGTGGAGCTGGGATTTTGCCATCACTCCATTTTGCTGACGTTACGTCTGCTGTAACGAGACGAATTTCGAGGTTGTCTCTAGGTTATCTGTGAACCGTCGAGATTTAGAACTAGGGATTTTGCCGTGGTTCCGATTGATGGTGTAACATCTGTGTCATGCTGGAATGAGGAGGAACGTTGTTGTGGGTCTCCAGGCTATAGATGTGGTCGTCGAGACCTGGCTCTTTTTCGGATGGAGCCTAGTGGAATGATATGGTTCCTTCTTTGTTTGCGCCCCTAGATTGTATACAGGGATCGATGTGATCTCACCTGCAGGGCAAAAGTTTCATTTCATTTCATTTTTATTTCTTTCCGTGATACTCTATCATTTCAGCTTTTATATCACGAAAGTCGCGATTGCCCAATCATTTCAGCTATTTTTCGTGGTGCCCAATCATTTCGGCTATTTTTGTTTTCACTCGCTACTTTTTATTGCGAGTTGCCCAATCATTTCGGCTGTTTGTATGCATACATTTTTACTTGCTAATTTCGTTGCAAGTTGCCCCATCATTTCGGCTATTTCATATGCATTTTTGGCTCGCTGATTTTTTATTGCGAGTGTGGAACTTGGAATCTGGTGTCAATCTCAGCATCAGCATCGCTGCGACTGGAATATTGCCAGGAGCGAATCATCATTTGCCATGAAGGGACTTGGAATTTCATACCGATTTAGGCATCAGCATCGCTACAACTGGGATATTGCCAGGAGCGAATCATCATTTGCTTCTGTCGATGTCGAACAAAGGTGGCTAGCAAACAGGGTTAGGATCCCGTCGACTAAGGCTTTTGACTTCATAAGCCGTAAGGGTCTCATAAAGGTGTTTCTCCCTACGAGTCGTGAGGATCTCGTAGGTGCGTTTTCTCCTTAGGAATCGTGAGGATTCCTAAGTTTGTTCTCTTATAAGTCGTAAGGATCTTAGAAGAGTGTTTTCTTCTTGCAAGTCGAGAGGGCCTACAAGTATTTGTTCACCGTGTGAGCATATCCCTAGTCGCTGGTGGGACTCTGTTAAGGAAATGTTCATTCGTGCCCGTGGATTGTATACAAGGGTTAATATTGAACCGCTTGTAGGGCAGAATTGGAGATTGTGATAGCTTAAGAACAAGTTCAGATTCCTGTAGCTTAAGGCTTTCGAACCCTATGAGCCGTGAGAGTCTCAAAAGGGAATTCTCCTTACGAGTCGTGAGGATCTCGTAAGTGTAAGTTCTTCTTAGGAATCATGAGGATTCCTAAGTGTGTCTCTCCCTTGTGAGTCGTGAGGATCTCATACGGGTGGTTTCTCCTTACAGGGTTGAGAGGACCTTGCAAGTGTCTTTTAACGAGATTGCGCCCTTTCGGGTTTTCATAAAACTCGTCGGTAGTCCTGATGTTCTTACTCACAGAGCCCTTTCGGGTTTTCATCCGTGCCTATCTTGCTTATGGACGTACCCTTTTTTTAGCCTTGGGATGCTGCGATCCGTAGTAGTTTATCGACGTCTCGGTCAACAGCCAGTTTTAGGACATGGTGGTCCATCGTTAGTTTAAGGACGTTTCGGTCCGTAGCCAGTTTTAGGACAGAGTGGTCCATCGTTAGTTTAGGGACATTTCGGTCCGCCGTTGCCATATTTGAGGCGAGTTTCTAGTTTACGGACTTTTCGATCCACGAGGCTTTCTCTATGAATGAGCACGATGGCCTCGACATGTCCACTTTTTTAGGGGCGTGAGGTTATGGCGGATTCACCTTCCAGTTTTCGGACAGCGTGAGCTTGCCCTGTTGATATTAGTCCTCAATCCAGCCTTTGAAGATGAAGAAATCTTCGATTGGATGGCTTACTGTTTGGTGGTAAGGGCAATAATTAGGATTGTTGACATCGCCTGGCTGCAACGGACGTTTTGGATCCGGCAGACTGATGAGTCTGTTGCGCACTGCCAGCTCGAACAGTCTCTTCGTTTTATCCTGGGGAAACGAGTAAGGACGTCCCAGTCTCTCATCGAGGGATGGGCATGGGCGAGCGTTGTTTTGGCGAACAACCGACTTTAAGTTGCTCGGCTGTTGTTGAGTATTGGCGACGAAGGTCGCTTTCCCCTTCCTTTTTTCGTTTCGAGATTCCAGCTTCGAAAGAGATGGTCTATGACCCATCTGATCCATTTAGGCCAGCTTGTCATTCAAGGCCTGAAAAATGGTCGGCTTGAAAAACATTATGAATTGGGAGATGGTCACCAGAGGATCAAGAGTACCCACGAACATACCCACTGCTGGCGCTTCTTCGATGCGCTACTCGCATTTTGACCATAAATTCTGCCACCGTATTGCGTATTGGATCCAAGTTTTGCCTGGCTTCACCCTGGCGTTAATTAATGCGGTAATCAGAGTACGCTCACTAGCGCTTGCGAACCTTTGTGTGAACAGCAGCTCCATTTCTACAAACGTCTTGACAGAGTCGTTCGGGAGTTCAGAGTACCATTCGAAAGCTGTCTCCGACAAGCTGCCAACAAATTGGCGGAGCAAAAGTTTATCATCACCTCCAGCGTTGCCGCACAAGGCTCTGAATTGAGCGACGTGCTGATGCGGATTTCCCGTCCCCTTATATACGTGAAATATGGGGATCGTATATCCTGGCGGGTACCTTATTTGGTCATACCAGCCCGGATAGGATCGTCCAGTTTTAACAATTTGCCCAGCTGCTTCATTCGCCTGATGAACTCATATCTGCTAAGTGATGTAATCATCCAGGGCGGCTTTTGAGATGGTCTCCTTCTTGGCTGCTGACAGAGCCGGCAGAGGGTTTGATGTCTCTCCTCTATCATCTTCAATCATTACTGGAGGGTCTTCGGCTGGAGGGTCCGGCTGGATCATCATGCCCACCATATCTTGGAATAGAATAGCCATTTGTTTCATATTGGCCGCTTGTTCCGCGGCCTCTTTGTCCATCTTCTCAAGCATTCTCCGAAGGAATTCAGTATCAGTTTCTTGTTCCTGACGCTGCTCTGAGGTTTCTGGATTTTCTTTTGGCCCAGTGAGTGCGGCCATTGCAGTCAGCATCTCCTGAAGTTTTTGCTGTTGTTGCTCCTGAACCTTTGTTATCGATCGGGTAAGCGGTTGATGACCCGTAGAAGCATGGCTTTCCTCTTTTCCAGAAGCCATATAAACGGTGTGTGTTACCATGTCCCCAGACTTAGGGCGTTTAGGTTTAGCGTCCTTGCGGTTCGCCGCGGTCATAGGGGTGTAGGGTGATTTTCGTCACCCCATTGAGATGGGAGTACGCGAGCGCTTTTCAGGCGCATTACAGATTCCCCCTGCCTAGGGTAGGCCGGGGTTTAATGATTATGGGGATCCAAATCTCCGGCAGCCGCGGACTAAGCTGCCGTTAATTACCCCCCGCCTTTGGAGCGAGGGAACCTCCGATTGACAGGTTAAACTGGTCATGCGAACTCAATGTGCAGTGTTGTGTTTTGAAGGTGGATTTTGGATATACCGGGGGGGCCCGCAGAGTTTTCACAGGGGTCCCGCTACCCGGATAGCGGGCTGGGGGTCAAGAGGGCTAGCAACCCCCTTGCGGGGTGCGGGGCAGCGCCCCGTTAGAAATTTTTTTCTAACAGGGATAGTGTCGTGGTGTATGTGAGTATGCACATATGTATGCATATGTGTGTATATATATATATGTATATATGTGTATATATATATATATATATATATATATATATAAAAGAAAGAGGGGGGAAAGGCATTCAAAGGATGCGTGGGGTCAGCGCCTTGAGCGCTGTGCGCTTAGGTGCTGTGCGCTCAGGCGCAAGTGCGCCACGTGTCGGCACATGGGCGTTTTGCACTTGAGCACAGTGCGCCTGAGCGCAAGCGCGCCACGCGTCGGCACGTGGGCGCTTTGCGCTCGAGCGCAGTGCGCCTGAGCGCAAGCGCGCCACGCGTCGGCACGTGGGCGCTTTGCGCTCGAGCACAGTGCGCCTGTGCGAAGCGCGCCACGTGTCGGCACGTGGGCGCTTTGCGCTTTGAGGGCAGCGCGCTACGTGTCGGCACGTGAGCGCTTTGCGCTCGAGCGCAGTGCGCCACGTGTCGGCACGTGAGCGCTTTGCGCTCGAGCGCAGTGCGCCTGAGCGCAAGGGCGCCACGTGTCGGTACGTGGGCACTTTGCGCTCGAGCGCAGTGCGCCTGAGCGCAAGCGCGCCACGTGTCGACATATGGGCGCTTTGCGCTTGAGCGCAGTGCGCCTGAGCGCAAGCGCGCCTCGTGTCGGCACGTAGGCGTTTTGCGCTCGAGCGCTGGGCGCTGGCGAGACAAAGGGGCTTTTAGTCACAGAACCAGAAGCTATGCTTCAGAAAGGAAATATTTATTATATATATATATATATCTATGTAAATATATGGAGTTAAACTCCTAAAATGTTTTGGTTGATGAAAAGGGTTCTTCCTCTTCTTCCTCTGTTGGCTGGATCTTGATGATCAAGAGATGCGAGATCTAAAAATCTCTCCTTTCTGAGATCTAATGGTAGATCCAATTTTCCCTTTGTGGGTTTTGTGGTGGAAGACTTCTTAGTTTTTGAAAAGAAAGAGTAAAACTCTTGATTTAATTCAAAAGAAATGAGAAGGTTTAGAACCTTGGAGAAGGAGCAGGAGGCACAAAAGATCTCAGATCTAAAAATTTTTATGGAGAGAATGAAAAGTGTGTATATTTTATTCATCATCATTTTGCCTTATATAGGCTTACATATTTACATATAGCCCCTTGGGCTTTGCAAAAATGGCGTTTTGCCCATCCCATGGCTCATGTGCCATTTCATTTTTGCACATAAGCCATGGGCTTACAAAATATTGGCTTTATGCCCATTTTGCTTACATTCATGCATAAAAAATTACATAAAAATTATTTATGACATGATTTCGTTGTTGGCATGGGGAGGCTAGCCGCAGGCTCGACTTGGGCATGGGCCCGCTTGACCTGGGCTTGGGCCCACCTAGCTTGGGGGTTGACCTTGACTTTGACTCGGTCAACCGGGGTGTAAATTTTTACCCCAACAAATTGCCCCCCATCAATGAATGCACACCGCACATGTGGGTCGTGTGCATGAAATTGATGGATCTTCTTTTGCGTGGAGGCGACTTGCTTTGGTCCCCACTTTTTGGGATGCACTGCCCTTTTTACGACGTGGACGGTCGGCGCTTGACGCGTCTCCGAGACAAAGTGTCCATGGTAGACGTTTCCCTTGCCCGGAGCGATCCGGTTCCTGCTTTGTAGGAAGCCTGCACTGCCATTTTTGCGACATGGACAGTCGACGCTTGCGCTTCTCCGAGACGGAGTGTTCGTGGTAGACGTTTCCCTGACCCGGAGTGATTTGGTTACCGATTTGTGGGGAGCCTGCACTGCCCGTTTTGCGACATGGACGGTCGACGCTCTGATCCGGAGCGATTTGGTAGACGTGTCCCCGGCACGGAGTGTCGCTGGTCGACGTTTCCCCGAGGCGGATTGTCATTGTTGGACGTTTCCCTGATGCGGAGTGTCTGTGTTGGACGTTTCCCCGATGCAGTGTGTCGCTTGCTGACGTGTCCCCGGCACGGAGTGTCTGCTTGACGTTTCCTCGGCACGGAATGTCGTTGTTCGACTTTTCCCCGGCACGGAGTGTCGCTGGTTGACTTTTCCCCGGCACGGAGTGTCGCTGGTCGACTTTTCCCCGGCACGGAGTGTCGCTGATCGACTTTTCCCTGGCGCGGAGTGTCGCTGATCGACTTTTCCCCGGCACGGAGTGTCGCTGATGGACTTTTCCCCGGCACGGAGTGTCGGGTTGACTTTTCCCCGGCACGGAGTGTCGCTGATGGACTTTTCCCCGGCACGAAGTGTCGTTGGTTGACTTTTCCCCGGCGCGGAGTGTCGGGTTGACTTTTCCCCGGCACGGAGTGTCGCTGATGGACTTATCCCCGGCGCAGAGTGTCGCTGGTCGACTTTTCCCCGGCACGGAGTGTCGCTGATGGACTTTTCCCCAGCGCGGAGTGTCGCTGGTTGACTTTCCCCGGCACGGAATGTCGCTGATCGACTTTTCCCCGGCGCGGAGTGTCGGGTTGACTTTTCCCAGGCACAGAGTGTCGCTGATGGACTTTTCCCCGGCGCGGAGTGTCGCTGGTTGACTTTTCCCCGGCGCGGAGTGTCGGCTTGACTTTTCCCCGGCACGGAGTATCGCTGATGGACTTTTCCCCTGCGCGGAGTGTCGCTGGTTGACTTTTCCCCGACACGAAGTGTCGCTGATGGACTTTTCCCCGGCGCGGAGTGTCGGGTTGACTTGATTCCGAGGAGGAGCATAATTCCGGCAGGGAAGGTAGATATCCCCAGGCGAAGCATGATTTCGACACGGGGTAAATTCTGGGATGGAGCATGATTCCGCCATAGAGGTTGGTTTGATTTGATTTTGGTTGACATCAGCATCGCTACACTGGAATATGGTACCAGGAGCGAATCATCATCTGTCTTGAGAGGATTTAGGAATTGTTTTTCTGTCGACACTGGAATAATGCCAGGAGCAACTCATCATGTGTCCCGGGAGGATTTGGATTTGGTTTTTTGTTTGGCATCTACATTGCTGCACTGGAATAATGCCAGGAGCAACTCATCATGTGCCCCAGGAGGATTTGGATTTGGTTTTTTGTTTGGTATCTGCATTGCTGCACTGGAATAATGCCAGGAGCAACTCATCATTTGCCCCGGAAGGATTTGGATTTGGTTTTTTGTTTGGCATCTGCATTGCTGCACTGGAATAATGCCAGGAGCAACTCATCATTTGCCCCGGGAGGATTTGGATTTGGTTTTTTGTTTGGCATCTGCATTGCTGCACTGGAATAATCCCAGGAGTAACTCATCATTTGCCCCGAGAAGATTTGGATTTGGTTTGTTTGGCATCTGCATTGCTGCACTGGTATAATGCCAGGAGCAACTCATCATGTGCCCCGAGAGGATTTAGGAATTGGTGGCTTAGGAGACAGGTTTAGATTCCTGTCACCTAAAGCTTTTCCATTTTGTGAGCCGTAAGGGTCTCACAAAGCATTTTCTCCCTACGGGCCGTAAGGATCCCGTAGGTGTATTTTATCCTTAGGAGTCGTGGGGACTCCTAAGTGTGTTGCTCCTTTGTGAGAGTCGTAGGGATCTCACGCGGGAATTTTCTCCTCACAAAGTCGAGAGGACTTTGCGAGTGCATTTCATTTCTCTTTTTTTTTCCTTTTACGAGTTTGCGCCCTTTCGGGTTTCCACAAACTCGTCGGCAGTCCTGCTGTTTTTACTCACGGAGCCCTTTCGGGTTTTCATCCGTGCCCATTTTGCTTGTGGAAATACCGTTTTGTTTTTTTTTTTTTTTTTTTTTTTTTGGAGAGATCGGGATTGTTTTACGCCCGTGGATTGTATACGGTTTTGCAGGATGTATGATCCAGACCGTAGGGCCGGAAAAATTTCAGGACCTTGTTGGCGTCTGCATCGCTGCACTGGAATATAGTACCAGGAGCGACTCATCATTCGCCATTGGGGTATGGGATTTGGAATTTGGTTGGCGTCTGTATCGCTGCACTGGAATAGGGTACCAGGAGCGACTCATCATTCGCCATTTGGGGGGTGGGGGAGCGGTGGCTTAGGAGACAGGTTTAGATCCCTGTCACCTAAGACTTTTCAATTTTATGGGCCGTGAGGGTCCCATAAAAGTATTTTCTCCCTACGAGTCGTAAGGATCTCGCAGGTGTATGTTCTCCTTAGGAGTCGTGAGGACTCCCAAGTGTGTTTTTCCTTCGTGAGTCGTAAGGATCCCACGAAGGTTTGTTCTCCTCATGTATCGTGAGTACATATGAGTGGATTTCTCTCGTTCCCAGTTTAACGACTTAGAGGTCGACTGTTTCCAGTTTAACGACTTAGAGGTCATCTGTTTCCAGTTTAACGACTTGGAGGTCATCTGTTTCCAGTTTAACGACTTGGAGGTCATCTGTTTCCAGTTTAACTACTTGGAGGTCATCTGTTTCCAGTTTAACGACGTGGTGGTCATCTGTTTCCAGTTTAACGACGTGGTGGTATTCCAGTTTAACGACGTGGTGGTCATCTGTTTCCAGTTTAACGACATAGTGGTCATCTGTTTCCAGTTTAACGACTTAGAGGTCATCTGTTTCCAGTTTAAAGACTTAGAGGTCTGCTGTTTCCAGTTTAACGACTTGGAGGTCATCTGTTTCCAGTTTAACGACTTGGAGGTCATCTGTTTCCAGTTTAACGACGTAGAGGTCATCTGTTTCCAGTTTAACGACAAAGTGGTCATCTGTTTCCAGTTTTAAAGACTTAGGGGTCGTCTGTTTCCAGTTTAAAGACTTAGGGGTCGTCTGCTTCCCGTTTTAAAGAAGTGGAGGTCTATCTATTTCCAGTTTAAAGACTTATAGGTCATCTGTTTCCAGTTTAACGACGTAGAGGTCGTCCGTCTCCAGTTTAAAGACGTAGAGGTCTGCTGTTTCCAGTTTAACGACTTAGAGGTCATCTGTTTCCAGTTTAAATACTTAGAGGTCGACTGTCTCCAGTTTAACGACGTGGTGGTCATCTGTTTCCAGTTTAACGACATAGTGGTCATCTGTTTCCAGTTTAACGACTTGGAGGTCATCTGTTTCCAGTTTAACGACATAGTGGTCATCTGTTTCCAGTTTAAAGACTTAGAGGTCTGCTGTTTCCAGTTTAACGACTTAGAGGTCACCTGTTTCCAGTTTAACGACGTAGAGGTTATCTGTTTCCAGTTTAACGACTTGGAGGTCATCTGTTCCCAGTTTAACGACGTGGTGGTCATCTGTTTCCAGTTTAATGACTTGGAGGTCATCTGTTTCCAGTTTAACGACGTAGAGGTCATCTGTTTCCAGTTTAAAGACTTAGAGGTCTACGGATGGCGAGCTTGGAATTTTAGGGTAGGGGTCGGCATCAGTGTTGCTAACACTGAAGCAGAGGTGCCAGGAGCAATTCATCATTTGCCTTTTCCTGTTAGGGAGTGATGGCTTAGGAGACAGGTTTAGGTCCCTATCACCTAAGGATTTTCAATTTTATGGGCCGTGAGGGTCCCATAAGAGCATTTTCTCCCTGCGAGTTGTAAGGATCCCACAGGTGTATTTTCTCCTTAGGAGTCGTGAGGACTCCTAAGTGTGGTTTTTCTTTGTGAGTCGTAAGGATCCCACAAAGGTTTGTTCTCCTCATGTATCTGAGGACACATGAGTGGGTCTTCTCAATGGAGCATAATTCCCAAGGCGGAGACCAGCCGCGTAACTGGTGATTGCGGTGGGGCATGGGCGTGATGAGAATTATTTGAACCCGTGGATTGTATACGGTAGTCAAGTTGGGGACTAACCGTAGGGCCGAGGGAATTTTGAAAAATTGGATTTTTGTTTGTGTTTTTTTTGTTTTTGTTTTACCGCGATTGCTCTATCCTTTCAGCTTTTCTTGTCGCGAAGATCGCGATTGCCCTATCATTTGGGCTTTTATTCGCGGTTGCCCCATAATTTCGGCTTTATTTTCATTTTTATTTTCACTCGCTGATTTTTATTGCGAATTGCCCCATCATTTCGGCTTTTCGTTATTTTTCTTTTATTTACACATTTTTTGTTTATTTACATTTTTTTTTACATTCCCAGTTTAACGACTTAGAGGTCGATTGTTCCCAGTTTAATGACGTGGTGGTCGACTGTTCCCAGTTTAACGACGTGGTGGTCCTTTTTGCTTATCCCAGCTCCTTGAACTTTGATCTTGGCGGAGCTTTATTGATGACCTAGCTCTGTGGCTTGCCGATACATCCGAGGATTGTGAGGTTTTTCCAAGCTTATATTGGTCCTCTGCCCAATCTTTGAAAATATAGCAGTCTTCGATGGTATGACCCACCACTCTATGATATGGGCAGTATATGGGATTGCCGGTCATGTTCATTTCCTGTGGCCTCTTTGGAACAGGCAGTTGCAGACCGCTGTTCAGGGCGTCCATGAATATTTTGCGGACTTCATCTCTCCTGAAGGAGTATACCTTCTTTTTTCCCTCCATTGGAGTAGGTGCCTGTACTGATGCTGGTCCTCGAAGCACATGTCTGGGAGGATTAGGTTCCCGAAAGGTTTCGGTCTCCATTTGCATGAAATCGGCGATCGTAGCTTGAATGTTTGCTAACACGCCTTTAGACAGTTCTATCTCTCCCATCTTGTATTGCCTTTCGACCCAATCTTTGAAGACAAAGCAGTCCTCAATGGCATGACCTATCACCCTGTGATAGGGGCAATATATTGGGTCGTCGGTCATATTCTCTTCTTGCGGTCTCTTTGATTCTGGCAGTTGTAGACCGTTTCTTAGGGCGTCCCTAAATATCTTGTGGACTTTTTCCCTCTTGAAGGAATAGATCTTTTCCAGCTTCTCTTTCAGAGGCGATTCCCCCTCGGTGTATGTATCGGAGGGACTGGAAGCTGATTGCGGCCGTTTTTCGCGAAGGCGCTCCGCTTTTAGGTTGAAAGGGATATCAGTTGGCTGTCCCCGGGTATCAATCCCTGGTTCATGAACCAAAATTTGACCCTGCTGTAATTGCAATCGGGCGACTTGGGTCGCGAGATCTGCCACGACGTTTGCCAGCTCGTCGACTTTGGAATAGACCTCAGCCATTTTCTCATCCCTGTCCTGAAATTGCCTTTGAAGCAATTGGAATAATGCTTGTTCTGTAGTTCCGGCTATGACAACCGGGTAATCTTTATTGCCTGAGCTCAATTCCGTAGAAACCACGGGCTCCTCTGGCTTATCGGCCTGAGCGGGCTTTTCATCATTTAGATCGAGCCGATGCTGGGTAGCGTCAACCATATCATCACCATGGCTATGAAGAGGAGGAGGATTCGTTTCTTCATATCCGGCCATGTAGACAGTGTGGATAACACATTCATCCATTCTTTCATCACTGGCAGCTGGTTTCGCGGAGCGGTCCAGGCTTTGGAAATTCATAAATTTTAACATGGCCAGAGCCCTAGCCCTTTTGTTAGCTCTATATCTAAGCCGCTTCTGCCTCAGCTTCTTTGCCTTAAGCGCTTGGTAGGTTTCTGCTCTTCGGGGAGCCGTCATAGGCTGAGTGATGGGGAGACTCAAGAAGACACCCAATCGAGCAGTTGTCAGAGGCGCCGCCGGATCTTGCGCGAGATGCCCTTTTGCTTTGTTGGTGCTGATGGCTTTGCCCCCAGCTGGGGCCATAGAGAGTCGTTCAAACACCGACTTGTGTTTGAGTTGGGGCGCCCTTGAGATCACCACATTTGGTCTCCTGCCTTTCGAGACTGGTTTGTCTGCCACCGGGGCTTGAGGAGCTGGGATGGCGCCAACTGGCATGAACATAATAGAGCCGAATGGTAGCAGCGGCTCCTCCCATTGTCGTCCGAGACTGGCCGGAAGGACCGTCCTAGAGTCTATCCTCATCGTGTAGGAGACGGGTGCTGAGTTCATCATCGAAGACATCGTCAGAAAGTGATTGCTTGAAAATCTGCATGAAAAAGCATTATTTTTAGTATAAATACAGGTATGTATATTGATTGAGTTCACATGAACGCTTAACCCGAAATATGGGAGGAGAGATTGGTCCCACCGGACGTGCCAGAATCTGTAGGGTGTTTTTCGTCACCCCATTGAGATGGGAGTACGCGCGTGCTTGTCAGGCGCATTACAGATTCCCCCTGCCTAGGGTAGGCCGGGGTTTAATGATTATGGGGATCCGAATCTCCGGCAGCCGCGGACTAAGCTGCCGTTAATTACCCCCCGCCTTTGGAGCGAGGGAACCTCCGATTGACAGGTTAAACTGATCATGCGAACTCAATGTGCAGTGTTGTGTTTTGAAGGTGGATTTTGGATATATCAGGGGGCCCCGCAGAGTTTTCACGGGGGTCCCGCTACCCGGATAGCGGGCTGGGGGTCAAGGGGGCTAGCAGCCCCCTTGCGGGGTGCGGGGCAGCGCCCCGTTAGAATTTTTTTTCTAACAAGGATAGTGTCGTGGTGTATGTGAGTGTGCACATATGTATGCATATGTGTGTATATATATATATGTATATATGTATATATATATATAAAAGAAAGAAGGGGAAAAGGCATCCAAAGGATGCGTGGGGCCAGCGCCTTGAACGCTGTGCGCTTAGGTGCTGTGCGCTCAGGCGCAAGTGCGCCACGTGTCGGCACATGGGCGTTTTGCGCTTGAGCACAGTTCGCCTGAGCGCAAGCGCGCCACGCATCGGCATGTGGGCGCTTTGCGCTCGAGTGCAGTGCGCCTGAGCGCAAGCGTGCCACGTGTCGGCACGTGGGCGCTTTGCGCTCGAGCGCAGTGCGCCTGTGCGAAGCAGGCCACGTGTCGGCACGTGGGCGCTTTGCGCTTTGAGCGCAGCGCGCCACGTGTCGGCACGTGGGCGCTTTGTGCTCGAGCGCAGTGCGCCTGAGCGCAGCGCGCCACGTGTCGGCACGTGGGCACTTTGCGCTCGAGCGCAGTGCGCCTTAGTGCAAGGGCGCCACGTGTCGGTACGTAGGCACTTTGCGCTCGAGCGCAGTGCGCCTGAGCGCAAGCGCGCCACGTGTCGGCATATGGACGCTTTGCGCTCGAGCGCAGTACGCCTGAGCGCAAGCGCGCCTCGTGTCGGCACGTGGGCGTTTTGCGCTCGAGCGCTGGGCGCTGGCGAGACAAAGGGGCTTTTAGTCCCAGAACCAGAAACGATGCTTCAGAAAGGAAATATTTATTATATATATATATATATGTAAATATATGGAGTTAAACTCCTAAAATGTTTTGGTTGATGAAAAGGGTTCTTCCTCTGTTGGCTGGATCTTGATGATCAAGAGATGTGAGATCTAAAAATCTCTCCTTTCTGAGATCTAATGGTAGATCCAAGTTCCCCTTTGTGGGTTTTGTGGTGGAAGACTTCTTAGTTTTTGAAAAGAAAGAGTAAAACTCTTGATTTAATTCAAAAGAAATGCGAAGGTTTAGAACCTTGGAGAAGGAGCAGGAGGCACAAAAGATCTCAGATCTAAAAATTTTTGTGGAGAGAATGAAAAGTGTGTATATTTTATTCATTGTCATTTTGCCTTATATAGGCTTACATATTTACATATAGCCCCTTGGGCTTTGCAAAAATGGCGTTTTGCCCATCCCATGGCTCATGTGCCATTTCATTTTTGCACATAAGCCATGGGCTTACAAAATATTGGCTTTATGCCCATTTTGCTTACATTCATGCGTAAAAAATTAATAAAAATTATTTATGACATGATTTCGTTGTTGGCATGGGGAGGCTGGCCGCAGGCTCGACTTGGGCATGGGCCCGCTTGACCTGGGCTTAGGCCCACCTAGCTTGGGGGTTGACCTTGAATTTGACTCGGTCAACCGGGGTGTAAATTTTTACCCCAACAAGGGGCTTTCTCCGGCCTCCTTTTCTTGTGAGCGGTTGACGTTGAGGGAGCCGTTGCAACGGGCACCCAAACGGATGACATCTTTTGTGGTACCACGGGGTGGCTCTTTTCTTCCCGAGCTTTAATCTTCTTTGATCGGCGAGAGTAATCCTGGTCAATCACCGATTCCTGGACCTGTCGCCAGACTTTGTAAATTTTGGAGGACAGCCGCTGAGGGGGCTGCTCCGGCTTCTTTTCTGTAGCAATCTCCATAGGTGGAGGAGATCTTTTCTGCACGGCAGTCGGAGAGTTCTTGCGAACTCTCCTAAGCAGTTCAAAGCTGTTCCTAGTTGGAACAACAACATTGATTTCCACCATGGGAGCTGGCGGAGTCAGTCCGGAAGGGGAATTGCCCCCAGCCTTCCTTACTCGGCGCCAGTGGCGACGTCGAGTGTGTCGAGCCGTTGGGATTGTCTCAGCTGTAGGGGTGACTTCCTCATACCCCCTGTGTTAGCGAAGGGTTGTCACCGGCGTCAGCCTCTTAAAGACCGATACCCGTTGAGAAGCGATGTCCAATCTGTCGAAGACAGACCTCTAGGCAGGGGAAGCAGCTCAGAGGACTTCTCCTGGAGCGGGAGCCGGAACAGTCAGTCTTGTGAAGACCGACCCTTTTGCAGGAGAAGCCGCCTTGACGACTTCATAAGCAGGAATGGCTATCCGCTTAGGGATAACTATTTCCGGTATCGCGGGCTTCTTCATGGGCCCAAATGAGCTTTGGCCCAGTCTGTCAAAGACTGAGGCGTTAGAGCTGGACGACCCGTTGAGAGGGGCCGTAGTAGTAGTAAGTCGATCAAAGACCGACTTCTTTGGGGCCTCCTGCAACGGCAGCGGGGCATTGAAGTTCATGGGTGGGAGCATGGTCCCGAAGAATAGTCCAATGGTAGCCTGAGTTATTTGCTCCATCGACATATTGAATAGCGAGGCCGCTTGGAGCCCGTAGGTTACACCTCCAGATGAGGCGGAATGGAAGTTGCAGTCGCAGTCGCAGTTGGAGCAATTGGAGGCCATCTCTTTTTTCTTCACAAGAGCAGAACCAAATCTTAGTACCTCGAACCCAAGGGCAACCATATCAAACCACGATTCATTCACGAACACGACACAGAAGTGTGGAGTGGAAAGAGGAAGTGGTCCCACCGGCGTGCCAGAATCTGTTCTCCTCCAAAACACAGAGACACGACCGCGTAGGTCCGTCTTGTCTGAATTTAGGGGCAGATGCTAATTGGTGCTATCCGTCCACCTCTCCGAAGATGCCAAGTTAATTTATGGCACTGTATATCGAAGCTTTAGACGGATGCGTCCGATGTAGCAGACTTCATCAGATTCCCCCTCATTTGAGGAGTTTTTGATTGTGGGGATGCTCTTCCATACAGGCGCAAGCCCCTACAGTTAATTACGCTACCGCATCGCCGTAACCACTTTCTCCTTCTCCAGATAGTCACTTCGTGTCGTGGGTGTTTGTTTTGTTTTTGGTTGCCCGTGGATTGTATACGGAGACTAATTTATGTTGTCGTCCGTAGGGCGTGGATTAGTCCAAATTCGTATCTTCTTAGATTTGGGTTTGGGGTTGGGTTTAAGGATACGTTAGTCTCATTTGAGATTAAGATCAACTTAAGCGTTTGTTAAGAATACGTTAGTCTAATTTTAGACTAAGATCAACTTAACGGTTTGTTAAGAATACGTTAGCCTAATTTTAGACTAAGGTCAACTTAATCATTTGTTAAGGATACATTAGTCTAATTTTAGACTAAGATCTATTTAACAGGATCATTTAGATTCAACAAAAGAGCATTTGGGCTCTATTGTTTAGTTTAGGGGCATTGCGGTCGATTACCAGTTTAAGGACATGGTGGTCCAACGTTAGTTTAAGGACATCTCGGTCCAAGGTTAAGGACATCATAGTCCGTGGGCTTAAAGGGACCCCACAGTCCGAGATTAAGGACATCTTAGTCCATGGGTTTAAAAGGACCCCACAGTCCGAGGTTAAGGACATCATAGTACATGAGTTTAAGGTCCTCACAATCCATGGAATGATTGGTTATCGGGACCCGTCACCTTTCTGAAGACGTTGAAGGATTACAACGACAAATATCAAAAGAGTGAAGAGATGTACCCTTGAACCAAAGTTGATTGGGAAATCTGTAGTCCAATTTGGGACTAAGATCAATTAATTAGATTATGAGCACATAGGCTCAGTTAAATCTGAATTGAGGACTTATGGCCAACTTGGGCTAAGTCCAATTAAGTTTGAAATGTTGGCCCTTTGTTGGACTGTTTGAACATTTGTCTGGGTTCAGCCCCTCATTATTTAGCAATGCAAAACAGGGGTTTAGGGGTTCTGACAACATTTTGTCTTTGGCTGAGCACTAAATATTATAGCTCTGGATTTTAAGGTTCATTTGAAGGGGAGATTTGCCTCTGGAAAACTTAGCCAATTTGGACTAAGCTGGTTTTAAAATAGTGTTAAACACTAGAGGACATCTGGCGGTCACGTGTCCTCACGTGATGTATTTAAAACAGTGTTAAACACTGAAGACAAAATGCTCAAAATAGTGTTAAACACTAGAAAGGAAGGGGTCACATAGGGTCACGTGAGGGCGCCTGAAGATGGGGCCAAACCTCCTTTATTTTACTCTCAAATCTGCAAATAAGTGTTAAACACTTTTAATGTTCTGGCCATCACATGTTGGCACGTTGATTGTTTGAGATTTTTTATGCGTGCTTGCGCTTTTAAAGGATGAATCAAAGAATTATTAACCGCAATCAAGAACAGTGTCGTTTGGTAGCCAGCCGGTTGAGTACGGGTCGGTCCACAAGGAGATGGATTCCTTATCTTTGTGTTCTAACGAGTTAATCAAAAAAATGGTGTTTTTATTTTAAGATCTAAGAGTTCATTTTTGTGATTTTAATTTAACAACTGCGGCAGATAAATAAAATTAACAACTACGACAGATAAATAACATTTATAACTAGGGCAGAAAAGAAATTTATAACTAGGGCAGAAAAGAAATTAACTAAGGCAAGATAAAAAATTTACTTCTTTATTGATGCACTCTTTGACGATTTCATTGAATTGAAAATCTAAGATCTGGAATTTAAAGAGGCATCTCTAAAGAGGCACCCAAAAAGAGGCACGCTCCAAAAAGAGCTATACGATTCCTATTTATAGATAATAGAAACCCTAGGGTTTACATCTTATCCATATCTTGAATTACAAAAATACCCTTAAGAAAACCGAGTCAATGCACCGACGCACCGACACGCACACAGCATGGCTCCGGATCCGCTGCCATAAGCATGGTTTGGCCGCGGTTCCGCGGCCATATGGTGGGCCTGCTGGCTCATTTTTCTAGGGTTGCTTTCTGTTGCTTTTTCCTTCTGGTTTCTTTACTTGGTTCTTCAGAATGTCTTCTAGTTTCTTTCAGATTTCCACAGTGCAGAATGTTGTAGACTTTTACCGTTCGCTTCACGTTGAAGTTTTGAATCTTTGTGCTGCCTTCGTATTTTGTGAAATTGTTCATTGCTCTTCGTTTGTCCTTCAAACTGTAAGCATGATAAAGATTCTTCTATTTGTTGGTCTTAGTCTCACTTTTGTAACGTCTTTTCATCATTTTCACTGTTTTGTTCCGAGAACCTGTAACCTGCAACTATGTAACAGACATGGATAAAAAG
Source organism: Agapanthus africanus (assembly GCA_030015575.1). NCBI lineage: Eukaryota > Viridiplantae > Streptophyta > Magnoliopsida > Asparagales > Amaryllidaceae > Agapanthus > Agapanthus africanus. Next base: position 248,728,973 of record JASDDO010000019.1, on the reverse strand, counting down.
CACCTGTTTATTTGTAAAATGAATAAGAATGGGAAATATAATAATGCAAAATTATGATATGAACAAATACCCCCAAACTTATCTTTTGCTCGTCCTGAGCAAAGCTAGTTTTATCCTCGAAAAAATCTAACCTCACTTTCGCAGGGAAATGCGATTGCACTGAGCTCGTGCAACAAGCCATTAAAACTCTAGGTGTCCCTAGTAAGAGGAGTGTTGTCTCCTGAGGGTTTTCAGCGGATACTAACCACAAAATCCTATTAATTTGGCTTTCATTATTGACTTTCATTCTTCAATTCGGTGTTCTAGCAAGAAATCTATTATCTTCAACTTAGAAATTATCAACCCGTATTTTTCACACTCACTTATCATTTAACTTAAGACCGTATATGTTCTGCAAATTTATTCAGCTTTCAGCATCTCTTGAGTTTTCCTTCTAAGGTTCCATCTCCATTTAGGAATTTCTATCATTTCTACTAAAGATATAAGTCTTATTTTTCATTCCTATCTCTCATCCAAACCCAATCATATACCCCTACGTGTGTGTATGTATCACCCCTACACTTGGAAATTCAATTCAAGCTCTTATACTCTTGTCCATCGTCCAAAGTACTTTTAGTTGGTGAAATTTTAGATGAAATTGTCCACACATCTTTCATGCGACAGTTAATACTTCCTGAGGTACTAACGACCGATTACAAAATGTGTTCGCGTATTAAGGCGTAATTCCTCGTCTTGTAATACCTAAGGCTTTAACAGTGACTCCCAAACCAGTTGGTCTAAGGCACTAGGTGATAAAGCACCCTCGCTATATATTTTTTATTTTACGCAGCCTTAAGTAATTACAAAACCAATGTTCATTTTTTTTATATCTCTTTATTCACACTTATAATTTTATTTTATTTTCCTTCATACTAAGGCTTTTAGACAAGAGCATTTCAAGATATCCTCTACTATTTCAAGTTTCAAGGTGCGTGTAGGTGCTAATTGTAGGGTATATATTCTCAGAATTTAGACTTAAGGTTCAGAATTATTTTTCAGACTTACACTTTAATAAAAATTTCAATACCCTTCCCTTATTTTGACTTAGCCCTAGAACTGAACTCAAAATTTGCCTATTTCTAAATAATCTACAAGGACATATATTTTCTACCGTTAAATTTTAAGAAAGGTTATTTTTAGGGTTTGTAATTTACCAAGTTTAGGATCTAGTTTTTCCTAACTAGTCAACCGTCATGTCACACTTAAGTCAAATATGGTCAAAATTGAACTTTTCAGTTTTTATAAATTTTAAAAAATTTCAATTTTTATGGGTTTTAAAATAAGTATGTAAATGCAAAATATGTACACATGAATGCGAAGGAAGAAACCTTACCGAGCATACCCCCAAACTTAAACTTGACAGTGTCCTCACTGTCAGGCTACACCAAGAGGGTCAAAAATGTCGGCACTCCCCTGTTTTTTTTATATATATATTTTTTTAACAGAAAAAGAAAACAAAAAATATATACACAAATATTCCCCCCAAACTTAAGTGAAACAGTGTTTCTACTGTTTAAGCGTTGAAGTTCAGAGTTAGGGGGAGAAAAAATACAGTATCAAGCTATACAAGGCCTTACACAGGCCAAAGGTTAGCACCAACCATTCAAAAAATTTATCGTTATAATGGTATGGTTGGTGAAAGAATGGAGTGTAAAGAAAAGAAATGAGAAAAAAACGAGATCGTATGGGAAGAAAGGTGGAATATGGTCTCGGTATATTAGGAGAAGAATGGCGGAAGAGAGAAAGAAATGGTGGTGGTTTGACTTCTTCAAGTGGAGGTTGATTAATTACAAAATCCGTGTCGTTTAAGAATGCGAGTTCGTCGGCGAAAATATCTTCGAAACTTTCATCGAAGGTTTGATTGAACATTTCAATGTCAATAAGTGTCACGCTAGAATTCAACACACTTGATTTTTCAAAAATTACGGAGGTAGGAGACTCGTAAGGCTCATCTACCTCATTTTCAAAAGAGTTTAAATCAAGTTGTTTTTCTAAAATTATCGAACTCAAAATATCGGATTGTGATTCATTAACACTCACTATCATTAAAGGAAGATTAGAAGAAGAACCAAAGAAAGTGGGAAAAAGAAGTGGAATATGCACTTGAGGGTGGAAATGGAGTGTATAAATTAGCACATTTTGTAATAACCGATGTATAAAAAGCGATTGTGCTATTCTATCAACCCACTGAGAAATAAGATCAAATCTCTCAAGATTCATGAGCAAACATGGATACGTCGAACTTGATAAACCAGACATTGGAAATGAAAGCGATACAGTCTCTTGCGTGGTCGGAACGATGATGGAGGGAAGTGAGTGAGGAAGGGTATCGGTTAAAGATTCAGGAGGGTGTACACAATCAATGGAAGGGACATAATGAATTGGAAAATCCGACTCATCAAACAAAACTGGTTTATCCTCAATAATTTCCTCAATATTCTCCTCAAAATTCAGCTTATCCATGCCATTCTCATCAAAATAAAGACGCATATGAAGTTCGGGAAAAACATTTAATGACTCGGGATGATGAATTGGAGAGAAAAATTCAGTCAAATCTGCGAGTTCATCATCCAAAATATTCCCGGCGTCAATATCCTCAATCAAGTGAAAATCAATTTTTTCAGACACCTCATCAAAAGCATGGATATTTATCAATTCAGGTTCTAAATTGGAGGTGTAAAGTTCAAAAGGATTAGGTTTGGGTTCACTCAAAAAGGGCTCTTCACAATCAGGTAAATCAAACACTACAAAGTCGCACAACTCATTACACGTTTTATCTTTAACCGGTGAATCATTTGGGACACTTGTTTGAAAACCGGAGTTGTGGGATTCGATTGGGGATGGGTATGTTTGATTTGGAAGTGTGTAGAACTCACTCTCACCACTCAAATTCTCACTCTGTCCAACCGCCTCATCATACATTGGAGAATTTGGAGCTAGTTGGAAACTAGCTACCGGTCCACCACTAGGTTGTCTTGATGAATTAAGGGCGGCAATGGATGCATTCAAATTCCTCATCTGTTGGTTTGTCGCTACAATATAAGCTTCCAACGACTGTTCCAGACTAGACATGGGTTGTGAAGGGGTTTCAGTAAAAAATTCAAAATTGTTTGGATTCTGGAAACTCCCAAATGACTGTGTAGAAGCAATGTCTAGGGAAGGTGCGAAAGTCGGGCAGGACTGGTAAGAATTGAATGGTTGGACAGAAGTAGGATCAACATTTGGATAAAAAGATGAATGGACTTGTTGATCCCAAAAACTGGAAGTGTTGAAAGGATGAAAGATCGGTTACGAGATTGTTCAATATGTTCAGCAATAGACATGGGTTTCGGAGTTACAAAAGGACTCGAAAAAGGAGTATCAACGTAAGAAGGTGGTGAAAGTTGAAACGGTTGATACATAGTGGATTGCGGAATCCAACTGTTTCTCCTAGACGTTTCTATTCGATCTTTCAAAGAAATTTTTGGCATAGAGGGGTCGTCCGTAATTCGACCAAAACAATTCGCATAGGAAGCAAAGTTTGGTTCAGGATACCAAAGTTCGGCAAGAGTTTTGGGAGGTGGGGTACCCATGATGTGAGAAAGGAGAAGAAAAAGAATGTGATGATTTTTTTTATTTTTAATTTTTTTAAATTTTTTTTTAAATTTATTTTTTAAAAAATTGTTTTTGGAGTTTTGAAATTTTTGAATGTGTTTTTTTTATTTTTATTTTTTCAGAAATAGTTTTGCAAAAATTTGTACGGAAATACGGCACAATCACAATTTATATATGCACAATCAAGCCCAGAGCTAGGGTCTCCTAAGTCTACTAGACTGCTCCTAACTGTTCTAAAGGGCAAATTGTGAGATCCTCAAATCGCCTCTTCACCGCCAATTGTGGCCAGGTAACCACAAGTAAAGAAAGGAGGGATCCGCTCACGAATCACCGTGAGACGGGCCTTTTAAAATTACCTTTCCTACTTGTCCAGCCTAGGCACCACAAAGTCAGGTTTAGATAAACGATCGATGCCTACAACCTTTCCTTTGTCCTAATGAGCACGACAGTCCTTAGTTGGCTGGGTCTAATATTTTTTATTTAACTCGAGTGTTGATGCAAAATGGTTTTTGTCATTTTTGGGGTCCTAAGAAGGGTAATGAAATCCCCACCCAATCTGGATTGGTGTTAAAGCCCCATAAAAGTCCGTTTTATAAAAAAAATTCAAAGCAGTAAACACAAAAATTCTTAAAAACTTTCAAAAAAATTTTATTTTGCAGCGCAAAAAATCCTGCACAAAAACAATTTATTGGAGAGGGAGAAAGTTTTTTTTTTTGCGCAAAGAACCCTGCAGGAAAAGTTTTCAGTTGAGTTCAGAGGGTAGAAGAGAGGATAAAATACTCACAGAGAAATTTTGGGATGCTGACGTCACTGGTTGACCGCGGTTCCGCGGTCAAACCCCTGAATCTGCCACGGTTCCGCGGCGGTTTAGTTGGTTTGGATCTCCAAAATATTTCTCTGTGTTGTTTGGATTCTCCCATGTTTGTTCAGATTTTCTGTTTCTTAATTTGTTCACTGGGATTTTCCAGATCTGAATCTGTCCGTCTTCTTTTCCTGCACAATTCACACAATACCTCTCAAGAAGAACAAGATGAATTTTTTTATTTTATTTTATTTTATTTATTTATTTTGTTTTAAAAATTTTCAATTTTTATAATTTTTAAATTTTTTTATTTTTTATTTTTTTTAACCCGAAATTACACAAAGAAAGAGACTACCATCTTCCCGGCAACGGCGCCATTTGATTGTTTGATGTTTTGCGTGCGTGCGCTTTTAAAAGATAAATTAAAGAATAGTTAACCGCAATCAATAACGGTGTCGGTTGGTAGCTAGCCGGTTGAGTACGGGTCGATCCACAGGGAGATGGATTCCTATTTTTTGTGTTTTAACGAGTTAAATCAAAAAGATTTTGGTTTTTATTTTAAGATCTAAGAATGAGATAAAAGTTTATCAAAAGCTTACTAGGGTTAAGATTAGGTTAGTTTGGAAAATCAATTATTCTCACCGCTTTCTTTGTCCTAATTAAGAACTTTTAGGTGCTAAGGTAATAGTTAACAAAGGGGATTAGCACGATCGGGAAGAACTAGGTTTCTTTCTCTAGGTCCTTATCTGTCCTTTCTTAACTCTTAGCCCTAACCTCCATGAAAATCATACACAACCGGTCATTAACTATGGTATCACCGCTACCTCGTGGGATAGGGTGCCGTAGTGAGCGGTGTGTGTATGTATGCATAGAGTCCTATTTAAAATGTATAACGGGCAAGAAAGGGGTGAGAGATTTTCATCTCTCAAACCTTCCCCAAACCTAACCCTAACAAGTGATGAACTACTCACTCATTAGGGAATTGATAAATGAGTTCATTTTTTATGGTTTTAATTTAATAACTATGGCAGATAAAAAAATCTATAACTACGGCAGATAAAAAATTTATAATTACGGCAGAAAAAAATTCAAGATAGAAAAAACTTACTTCTTTATTGATGCACTCCTTGACAGATTACATGGAATTGAAAATCTAAGATCTAGAAATTAAAAGAGGCATCTCAAAAGAGGCACCCAAAAAGAGGCACGCTCCAAAAAGAGCTTTAGGATTCCTATTTATAGATAATAGAAACCCTAGGGTTTACATCTGATCCATATCTAGAATTACAAAAATACCCTTAAGAAAACCGAGTCAATGCACCGACGCACCGACACGCGCCGACACGTGCGACGCACGGCCGCGGATCCGCGGCCATAAGCATGGATTGGCCGCGGTTCCGCGGCCATATAGAGGGTGCTCTGTCTCAAATCTTCAGGGATGCTTCCTGTTGCATTTTACTTCTGGTTTCTTCACTTGGTTTCTCAGAATATCTTCTAGTTTCTTCCAGATTTCTACAGTGCAGAATGTTGTGGATTTTTACCGTTTGCTTCGTGTTGAAGTCTTGAATCTTTGTGCTGCCCTAGTATTTTGTGTAATCGAACTGTTCATTGATCTTCATTTGTTGCTTAAACTGTAGGCGGTATCATAAAGATACTTCTTTTTGTTGGTCGTAGTCTCACTTTTGTAGCGTCTTTTCACCATTTACACTGTATTATTCCGAGAACCTGTAATCTGCAACTATTTAGCAGACATGGATCAAAAGCACCTATTTATTTGCAAAATAAATAAGAATGGGAAATATAATAATGCAAAATTATGATATGAACAGCAGCCCATTATTGTAGTAGTTTCCTTCCCCCTTCTCCATCCCAGAGCATCCCTGCACCCCGACAACCCCCTGCAGCAACTCAAGAAACATCTCACACCTCGTCGGAGACCTCGCCGTCTCTACCCACCATCACACCCACCTTCACCTCCTCACCTCCCTCTTCTCTCCCGACACCCCAAACCACGACTAACTCCACGACTCCCCGACCCCGAACACCAACTCAAGAATTCCACTGCCACCTCGCCGCCGACGGCAGCCCATTGTCGCCGTCATCCCACCTCTGTCCTCGCCACCCCAAAACCCAACAGCAGCTATCCAGTCTTCTTCTCTTTCTTCGTGTTCTTTTCTTGATCGTTTCTTGATTCTCCGATCGGCTCACCGGAGTTGCATGCGTCACCGACGATCTAGATGACCCAGTCACCATCGTCATCTAGCCTATTCACCATGTCACGTCACTGATCAGCCAGGTCCATTCCTGCGTGTGTAAGTTTGCATCGCGACGTTATTCCGACGTCGGACGTAGCATCTATATCTCGACATGAGATCCGATCAAGCAAGTTTTAATTTCCAACTTGCTATGTTATTATATTGATATCTATATGAATAAGAATAGTGCAAGTGTTTTATTATTCAGCAAATATTACCGATTTACAGTTTTACGATATCCGTTCGTATCCATACTGATAATCGTTTATCTAGTTGCATGCCGGAACATCATGATATCATTATACTACTACATCAGTACAACATGTTATCTAGTTTGCATCATACATGGAAACGGACGTATAATGGCTTTTACAGATAGATACATATGCATCCTGGTATCAATTGTGTTTACCGTGTTCCGATATTGATTACAGTTTCACATTGAGTATCTATTTGGTTAATATACATCACATGACATGTTCACGACACACTACCTGACTTGTTACTTGGATCTTATTACTAATGCCAACAATCCTGACGTGTTATCCTGACGGACGTAACTTGTTTTCTGCATAGACGAGAACTGTATCTGCTTGATCCTGTGTTGGCATTAGATTGATATCGGCAATACCTGATGTTCGGTCAAAAATATTGCATATTTGATGGAACATTTTCTTTACTTTTGTTAAGTACTTAAAAGTGTTTATTGTAAATATAGAACATATGTGGATTTATCTATAAAATATTCTTTATCATATGTTTCTATATTATAACTAACATTATGAAGGAAAATATATGCATATAATATTTATATGATATTTTGGTAATTGAAATATGCATATCATATCAAATATCTCTAATCAATATTCTTAAATATTGTATCATATATAAAATGATTAGGATAATATATCAAATATAACAAATATTACTAATACTATAAATTGAGATATTGTGCAGATTTAGCTTAGGTCTGGAGATCGAGATATCTGAGATGTCGGAAATAAAATCTGCCGATAAAGTTTAATCAAATAGTAAATTATAAAACGGCAGAGACTCGGAGAAAGATATAAAGAATCCAGACATCACAACAATCTCCACGTGTCAACATAAGGCAGCACCAGAATTTTGAAAACCTGATTCCACTCTGCCGCCGTCCAACTGCGCCCAAACCCCCATATCTACGGTGGATCCGCGGCCTTCTGATTTCCGTTGGATTTAGGATTTTGTGGCTGTGATCTTAACAATAAATCATAACATAAGGCAACTAGGAATTCTGCTTCTGCAACTATTTAAAGGACCGAGAGCTTCATAAGAAAGATCATCACCTTTTACATCACCAAAATCACTGACAAGATCAAGAGATCCAAGACGGGTCCACGAATCGACGTGATAAATTGACGTGATCAATCGACTGAATATCTACTTCATACGAGATAAAGGTCGAAAGCAACACGAGAGTCTTTGTATTCTAATTTCAAAGGATTTGTATATGTTAAAGTTGATTAATAAAGGTAGATATTTAGTTTAGTTCTTTGCATTTTACTTTCTGCATTAATTTCTGTATTACTTTCTGCATTTACAATATGATCTCATTCTTCATCTTCTCTTCTATCTCAACCATGCGTAAATAATTTCTAACTTGTTAGGGTTCGTAGGCTAGGGTAGATCAATAGATGATAAAATCATTTAACTGTTTTTATACATTATAAAGTTTATAAACTTTAGCAAAATAAATGTTAACATCTTTATCGGGCGCACTACTAATTTATTGATAGTCTCGACCATAATTTGAGATTACATTAACACTTGTTTTGTTAGGGGCTAGACATGAATAGAGATCAATGCAAGAACAAGGGTTAGGAGTGGAGAAACCCTAATTTCTTCCAAAAGAACCCTAATCTACATTCATCGCTATTGATCTAGTTTTAAACTATTAAAAGATAAAAGGAGTCATTTTTAATTAATCATCCATTACTGCTAAGTCATATGAACCCTACAAGTCTCTTCTTCATAAATCTACATCCGTTTATCGTAGATCTAGAACAAACCATCCATATTTCAATCAACTCGTCTAAAACAAGATAAAGGTTCCACGTTTTCCTGAGGACGACTCGTACTTATCTCGGCTAGCTACTAGCGACACCATTATTGATTGCGGTTACTTTACTTTATGAAAACACTATTTCTTCAAAACACATCAATCAAATGACGCCGTTGCCGGGGAGACGGCTGTAATTTTTTTCTTGTTTTTCGGGTTGATTTCTTATAAAATCCGACAACCATAAAAGAGAACCAAAACCGCATATTATGTATTTAACAATTATTGTACAACTTTTGCGAGGGAATCTGGAGTCACTGGAGCGAGAAAGTAGAGATTCAGAGACTTTCCACATATTCTAGAGGAACTTAGGGGTGCACTGCAGAAAAACAAGCAAAAGATCACACCAAAGTGTGGCGGAACCGCGACAATAGTAAGCGCTTGGGTACGGAATCGCGGCGGCTTTAAGGATTTGTGCCCCCAAAATTTTTAGGTATCTTTCTCTGAATCTCCTCTCTCCTCTAAGATCCAATAATCTGATTTTTCTGCAGAATCATTTGCAAATATCGCCGCTCAAAAATCTTTTGCGTGTTTTGATATTGGTTTATTTGTGCATATTTTAACCGGACTTTAAAGGAAAATAACCCAAATTTAGATTAGGTGGGGATTTCATCACCCTTCATAGGCCCCACAAATCAAAATGAGCATACTTTCATCCTAGATTAATTAAAAAATATCTAGACCAAACCTCTGAGGACCATCACGCTCAATTAGGACAGAGGAGGGTCATGGGTAATGTATCGCTTATTCGCATCTCTCTTATGGTGTCTAGGCAAGTATGACTAAGCAAAGTGGTTACTTAATTAGGCCCGCTATTTTCGGTGATTCGTATAGCGGATACCTCCCACTTACCTGGCACTTACCTGGCCACAAGAGCGATAAAGAGGTGGTAGAGGATTGATCATGCGACTTGTCCTTTGGAAGTTTAGGAGCGGTCTAGTGCTTGACCTAGGTGATCTTCGTTCTATGGTTGATTGTGCATTTTGTGATTTGTTGAGTCAAGTCTCACGTCCGACACCTTTTCAAAACAAACCATTTAAAAATCGTTCTCACACACATTGCCACGTGCGCTAAACCCGCTTAGTGCATGATCGGCTGGACACGGAATTCTAGTGCCCGTCTTGTCCGCGTTTCTGCTATAGACTCCGAAGTCGATACTTCTTCATCTTCTATTTTCCCTCCACCCACCACATCGACCGAGATAGACGGTTCTCCATCAGATCTTCACAACACCACCCTGCCACCACCCGTAGGTGCGCAGAATCCACCGCGCATCTCTCTTCAAGAAAAATGCTACCCAATACGCGGTCCCTTCCTACTTGTCTATCTATTCCACCAGCCAATGGGGATAATTTCGAAATTAAACCCCACTTCATCAACCTGTTGCCCAAATTTCACGTGCTTGAATCCGAAGACGCATACGTTTTTATCACCAAATTCAAAAACGTATGCGCAATGATGGACACTACACAACTTTTTGTGGATGCTATGAGATTACGTCTTCTCCCTTTTATCTTATGCGATCTAGCAGAAAAATGGCTTTATAACACTGCCGCACACTCTATTGCCAAATGGGATGAATTCGTTATAGCATTCCTTAAGAAATTTTATCCAAATCATAAGACTGCCCATGTTCGAAGCGAGATTAACCAGTTTACCCAACTTCTCAATGAACCATTTTGGAAATGTTTTGAACAGTTTAAAAATCTTCTTCTCCAATGCCCTCATCACGGAATCAATAGATGGGATTTTTCCCGAATTATATATGAGGGTGTTAATCTTGCCACGAAATAGATGCTTGAAACCTTTGTCAATGCCATTTCATGTCAAAAGACGATGGCGAAGCTTGGCAATTCCTGGAAGATCTCGCTGAACAAACTTTACAGTGGGAAAGCGTTAGACCAGCTTCATCTAGGGCAGGTATTCATCAGCTCGATATTTCCATCGCAGTAAAAGCCAAAATGGCCACGATGAAAAAGAAACTCGACGCTGTCGAAAACAAATTCTCATCAGCCTCCCTAAGCCAAGTTACGCTCCCCAAAACCGTGTATGGTTGTTGTTCTGACCCATCACATTTAACGGAAGAATGTCTTTTAAATCCTTCGTTTCAAGTTCAAGAACAAACTAATTCTGCTTTTCAGCAACGATCTAGAAACGATCCTTATTCTTCCACATACAATCAGGGATGGAGGAATCATCCTAATTTTTCTTGGAACCAAAACCAAATTCAAAATCAAAACCAGTTCCTAAGCAATTATCAAAGACCTCCCCCACAGCAACAGCAGCCACCACAACAAAATCAACACCCCTGTCAACCACAACCTTTTCAAAACCCGACCAACAATTTTGATCCTTATAATATTTCAACCGCCGGTACCGATAAAACCTCTGCGCTCGAACGTAACTTAGAAACGTTCATTAAACAATCCACGTAAATGACGGCTAATTTAATGTCTTCTATCCAAACATTAGTGCAACACACTGCTTCCCATAGTAAAAACATAAAATCGATAGAAGCACAACTTGAACAGTTAAATGCTATGATGAGCGAGAGAGAGAAAGGGAAACTTCCATCTCAACCTCTACCAAATCCCGGCCACTCACAAACCGCGAATATCATCCTTCAAAATCATAATGTGAGTTTCGTAACCACGTTGAGAGCGGAACGAGTGCTGAACAATAAAGTCGGTGAACAGGTTGATGATGTTGAATCAGACAAAACCCCAGCTTTTTCTTCTAACCCTAATTCGTCTACCCCACCATTTTCTTCTGAGCCTATTCTCTGTTTTCCATTAGGCTCAAACCCTCCGCCCACTCTCTTTAGTCAACCTAAAACGATTCCAACTCCAATTCTGGGATCCATTCCATACCCACAAACTTCTCCTCAAAAGTTGGACCCAACCCTTATTGATAAAGCTCCTTTTCCACAAAGGTTGAGGGCCAACAAACCAAGTTTCTAAATGGAGAAGATTGTGGACATTTTTAAGCAAGTTAACATAAATATCCTTTTCCTAGATGCTATCAAACAAGTTCCGTCCTATGTGAAAATTTTAAAGGACTTGTGCACTAGGAAGAGGAAAACTCAAGTACCTAAAAAGGTTTTCTTAGCGAATAATATGAACAATTCTCTTACCTAATTAGTGCCCACGAAACGTAAGGACCCCGGTTGTTCTACAATATCTATAACTATTGGGGGTAAAAATATCAATCGTCTCTACTCGATTTAGGTGCTAGTTTAACTTGCTTTCATATTCTATTTATGAGCAATTAGAGATAGGAGAGTTGAAACCTACGCATTGCACTCTCCAGATAGCCGATCGATCTATCACCCAACTACAGGGTGAGCTAGAGGACGTGTTAATCAAAGTCGGGGAATTTATATTTCATGTGGACTTTATAGTTATAAAAACACAGCCTATAGTGAACCCACGGAACCAAATTCCGATGATCCTAGGTCGACCTTTCCTAGCAACGTTAAATGCGATAATCAATTGTCGTAACGGTTCTATGAACCTATCCTTCGGGAAGATGACAATTGAGCTTAATAATTACAAGCTAGGAAGTCAACCATAAAAATCTTATGCTCATGTGTGCTTGTTCATATCATAATTTTGTATTATTATATTCCCCATTCTTAGTCATTTTACAAATAAACAGATGCTTTTGATTCATGTCTGCTACATAGTTGCAGGTTACAGGTTCTTGGAACAAAAACAGTGAAAAGGATGAAAAGACGATACAAAAGTAAGACTACGACCAACAAATGGAATGATCTTGATCATGCCTACAGTTTGAAGACTAAACGAAGATCAATGGACAATTTCACAAAGAACAAAGGCAGCGCAAGGTTCAAGACTTCAACAAAAAAGCAAACGGTAAAGCCCATGAAATTATTCACTGTGGAAATCTGGAAGAAAACTAGAAGACAACTTGAGAAACCAAGTAAATAAACAAGAAGACAAATGCAAACAGAAGAAGTCCAGAGAGAAGCAACCCAAGACCCCACCATTTGGCCGCGGATCCGCGGCCAAACATGGGTTTTGGCCGCGGTTCCGCGGCCGTGCGTCGCGTGTGTCGGTGCATGTCGCGCGTGTCGGTGCGTCGGTGCATTAACTAGGGTTTTTTTAGGGCAAAATTATAAATGCAGATGTAACTCGATTGTAACCCTAGGATTTCTATGCTCTATAAATAGAAATCCTAAACCTCTCTTTGAGGTATGCCTCTTTTTATTTCATCTATTCAGAATTTAATTCGGTGTAAATGTTTGGAGAGAGCCATCAAATAAAGTAAGAATTTTATTTCATTGCCCTAGTTAATTTTATTTCTGCCTTAGTATAATTTTCATTATCTGCCATAGTTAATTAGTTAGAACATGTTAATCAATTCCCTAATGAGTGAGTAGTTCCTCACTTGTTAGGGTTAGGAATAGGGAAGGTTTGAGAGATGAAAATCTCTCACCCCTTTCTTGCCCATCACATAATATTAATTCATAGGACTCCATGCATACAAACATACACCGCTCCCTTCGGCACCCTATCCCACGAGGTAGCGGTGATACCGTAGTTTAAAAGACCGGTTGCGTATGTTTTCCGTGGAGGTTAGGGTAAAGATTAAGAAAGGAAGGAAAAGAACCTAGAGGAAGAAACTAGGTTTCTTCCCAATGGTACTAATCCCTTTATTAATTATTAGCATAACTCCTAAGTAGATCTAAATTAGGGTATTGAAAGCGGTGGGAAATCTTAAATTTCCAAACTTAACCTAAACCTAACCCTAGCAAGATTATAGTCCTAATTTAAATCAACTTTAGTTTTTAGTGATAATCATCCCAACACCGTTTGGAATTAACTCGTTAGACCAAATTGAGAACACACAAAATCTCTGGAGACCGACCCGTACTCACCGGCTAGCTACCAAGCGACGTCGTTCTTGATTGCAGTAAAATTATTCTTTGATTCATCTTTTAAAAAAGCGCATACGTAAAATCTCATATAAATCAAATGGCACCGTTGCCGGGGATGGCGTAGTATTTTCTTTTTGCAATTTCGGCTTAATATAAAATCATAAAACTCATAAAAAACTGAAAAATTAAAAAAAAAATATATAAAAATTTTATCATCTTGTTTTTGTTTGAAGGGTGTTTCGTTGGAATTTTGCAGGATCGACGAACAAGTTCGGATCTGGAAAAATCCAGAGAGCAAAACAGAAAACTGAAGATCTGAACAACAGAGAATTACAACAATAGAGGAGCAGAAGAAATTTCAGGAGCTTAACCGCAGATTCCACCGCGTTTCCGCCGCAGAAGCAACATCTTGGCCGCGCATCCACGGTCTGCTGACGTCAGCAGTGGACTAAAATCCCTCTGTAAGTTTTCTTTCTCCTTCTCTGAACCCCCTGATATCTCCTCTGTAAAAATTTCCTGCAGGATTCTTTGCGCCAAAAATTTCTCCCCTTTCTCCAATAATTGATCTTGTGCTGGATTTTTTGCGCCGCGCTAAAAAAAATTGTTTGCAAGTGATTGTTGTTCCCCTCCGAACGGCGGCCAGGACTTCACGTCCGTGCCTGAGGTTCGGGGCAGATGCTATTTGGTTTTTATCCGTCCATCTCTCCGAAGATGCCAAGTTGATTTATGGCACCGAGTATCGGAGGTTTAGACGGATGCGGCCGATGTAGCAGACTTTGTCAGATTCCCCCTCAGGGTGAGGGGTTTTTGATTGTGGGGACGCTCTTCCCTGCAGGCGCAAGCCCCTGCAGTTAATTACGCTATCGCGTTGCGATAACAACTTTCTCCTTCTCCAGAATTTCACTTCGTGTCGTGTATGTTTATTTTGTTTGTGGTTGCCCGTGGATTGTATACGGAGACTGAGTAATACCGTCGCCCGTAGGGCGTGGATTAGTCCAAATCCGTATTTGCTTAGATTTGGGTTTGGTGTTTTTAGTTTAAGGATGCATTAGTCGCGTTGCGACTAGGATCAACTTAAACATTCATCAAGGATACGCTAGTCCTGTTTTGGACTAAGATCGACCTGACGTAGTGATTGATTTAATTATCCGGCCGTCGGGACTCGTCACCTCTCTGACGTCGTTGAAGGATTACAACGACATATGTCTGAGGAGTTCCGAGATGTACCCTTGAACCAAAGTTGGTTTGGGATTTTATTGTTTATTTAGATGTCTAAGGACACGTTGACCGTATTTGGGGTTAAGATCAACTTAGACAGGACCGTCTAGATCCGACAAAAGAGCAATTGGCTCTATTGTTCCAGTTTAGGGACGTAGTGGTCCCTTATTAGTTTAGGGACGTCTCGGTCCGATACCAGTTTAAGGACGTAGTGGTCCATTATTAGTTTAGGGACGTTTCGGTCCGATGCCAGTTTAGGGACGTAGTGGTCCATCATTAGTTTAGGGACGTTTCGGTCCGTCGCCAGTTTAGGGACGTGGTGGTCCGTCATTAGTTTAGGGACATTTCGGTCCGATGCCAGTTTAGGGACGTAGTGGTCCATCATTAGTTTAAGGACGTCTCGGTCCGATATTAGTTTAAGGACGTCTCGGTCCAATATTAGTTTAAGGACGTTTCGGTCCGATATTAGTTTAAGGACGTTTCGGTCCGATATTAGTTTAGGGACATCTCGGTCCACGAGTTTAAGGACCCCGCAGTCCATATCGATGTGTGGTCGTTGGGACCCGTCACCTCTTTGACGTCGTTGAGGAATTACAACGATGGATGTCAAAGGAGTTCGGAGATGTACCCTCGAACCGGACGTAAATTGATTTAGGAGAGCCATTTTGCTCAGTCAATTTAATTTAAGGACTTACGGCCAAAATTGGGCTAAGTCCAGTTGAAAATGTTCAACACCATCATTTATTTTTTTATTAGACCTGTGCTAGGGCTTTGCCCATACTTAAATAATGCATTGCATTACTTCAGGCCATTTATGCCCATTTTGATTGGGACCTGCCCTTTTTATTATGGTGCAGATCATTTATTTTGGTCCATTGGACCTTTCAATTGGGCTCTGCCCTTCCAAATAATGCACAGCATTTTATTTATTAGGCTTGTTAAGCCTTTTAATTGGGCTTGGCCCTTCAGGAAGTGAAATGCATTGCATTTGTCAGGCGCTTTGCGCCAATCACTGAGCGCAAGCTCATAAGGTGGTGACACGTGTCATGCTCTGGGGAGCGCAAGCGCAACAGCGCAGTGCGCTGCGCTAGTGCGCTGTGCTGTTGCGCTGCTGACACGTGGCGCGCTCTGGTGAGTTGCGCCCGTTCCAGAGAGCGAAGCTCTATTTCAAGGCGCGTAGCGCAAGTTGTTCTGCAGCTGACACGTGGCGCGCTCTGGTGAGTTGCGCCAGTTCCAGAGAGCAAAGCTCTATTTCAAGGCGCGTAGCGCAAGTTGTTCTGCAGCTGACACGTGGCGCGCTCTGGTGAGTTGCGCCCGTTCCAGAGAGCGAAGCTCTATTTCAAGGCGCGTAGCGCAAGTTGTTCTGCAGCTAACACGCGGCGTTCTCTCAGGAGCGCAACAGCGCAGTTTGGAAGTGCAAAGCACTAAAAATCTTTTTAGATTCCAGAAAGGAAGTGCGAAGCACTGTTTAAGTTCTTGATCTAGATCAGATCAAAGAAAAATAAATTTCTTCTTTATTCGAAGGACCAGAGGTTCACAAAAGTGCAAAGCACTATTCTTTTATTATTATATTTTTTTTTTTATCTTGTTTTTAAAGAACCAAAGGTTCACAAGAAGTGCAAAGCACTGTTTTCTTTTTTATATAAAGATCATTGATCTTACAATTTTTTTTTTAGACTAATGGTCTATTAGAAGGAATTTCTTCTAATCCATGAAGGTTCTTTACCTTTTTTTTTTGAAATCTTCAGAGCTCTCTCTCTGTTTAAAGTTCTTGAGTTCTCCAGAAAAAAAAATGTTCCTCCTCTTGAATTGAGGCTTAAGGTCCTTTTTATAGTGCTCACAAATTAGTTAAATTTGTTAAAGAGATCATCCTCTGAGTGATTTGGGGGATTTTCCCTACCGTTGGATCTTTGATCCAAGGGCTTCTGCTTTGCAGAAGAAAATCTTCTTGTTTCAACAAGAACAGAAAAGATTTCTTAAGAATCTTAATTTAATTTGGCGCAGATGCCCCAGCGCGTGACGCGTGTCGCGCAGCGCAGAGCGCAGCGCAACTGCGCTAGCGCATCTGCGCCGACACGTGTCGCGCAGCGCAGAGCGCAGCGCAACTGCGCTAGCGCATCTGCGCCGACACGTGTCACGCAGCGCAGAGCGCAGCGCAACTGAAGCGTTGCTTCAGGCAAATAGAGCTCTGCTCCGATTGGGCGCGTCTTCTTGGGCGCAGCGCTGATACATCTGCGCCTGACACGTGGCGCGTTGCGCTCAGCGCAAAGGATCTGAAGCGTTGCTTCATTTATTAAATTTTTTTTTTGAGAATCAGAAGCGCCGCTTCATCTCCTCTTTTCAAGTCAAACTTGTATTCCCAAAATTCTGATTTCCCGGGCCTTGGCAACGATTTCATTGTGCACAGAATTTTCTATGCTTGGGTCTATATATATAACTCAAGGCTGAGCCTTTTCTTCTCTCATTTTCAGAGAACTTCTTCGATCATGGCTTGCAACCGCCCTCATGCCTGCCGACAACCATGGGAGGTGCCGATCCGGGACATCGTTCCTCGTTTTGCTGCACGTCTGGTGGACCCTTCTCTCTCGGACGAGCAATGCGACGCTGCAATGCACGAGCTTTTGACTCGTGTGGGGTCTCCTCTCCCTCCGAATTCCATTTGGCTTCGGATGATCTTTGCCTCAGCGCTTGCCGACATTCCCCTTCCTCCAGCAGAGATGTCTTCAGCAATGCTGGATGCCGCCGAAGATAAGATCGAGTGCTTTCTCAAAGCGCACTTGATCACCAAACCTTTGAGGGACTGCTCTTTCCACTTGCTGAGCCAGATACGGGCTCGTCGAGTCGTTATCGCCACTCTCTCCCAGGAATGCGGCGTCGACCGTTGGATGGCTACTCCTCGGGAAGATCGCCGCTTCGACGCGATGGAGAAGGCGGAGAGGGAGCTGAATAATTTTCTTTTTCTTTTTGTGAACCCTTGTCTCTCTGATCCCGTATTCGGTGATCTTTTTTAAATTTAATAATAAATAAATGTTTTGATTAAGTATTCTATTATCCGTTAAGTGTTCCTTTATTTGAACTCTTTGTTGCGTTTGTGCATCGTATTTTAATTTGTTGTTATCAAGTGCATGTAATTTTGCATGGCTAAATTGCCTTTGGCACTTAGCCCCTTTTTCTGCGCTAGCGCATCTGTGCTGACACGTGTCGCGCAGCGCAACTGTGTTGCCACGTGTCGCACAGCGCAGAGCGCAGCGCGGCGCTTCCTTTAACAGAGCTTTGCTCTAATTGGGCGCGCTGCGCTAATGTATCTGCGCTGGACACGTGACGCAGAGCGCTAGCGCAGAGGATCTGAAGCGTTGCTTCCTTTAAACAGAGCTTTGCTCTGATTGGGTGCGCTGCGCTAATGTATCTGCGCTGGACACGTGGCGCAGAGCGCTAGCGCAAAGGATCTGAAGCGTTGCTTCCTTTAAACAGAGCTTTGCTCTGATTGGGTGCGCTGCGCTAATGTATCTGCGCTGGACACGTGGCGCAGAGCGCTAGCGCAAAGGATCTGAAGCGTTGCTTCAAAAATTTAAATTTTGAATTCAAATAGAGCTTTGCTCTGATTGGGCGAAACAAATGCCCCCCCGCCGTTGCGCTCACGTGGCGCACACGTGAGTGCAACGGTGGCAACCCCTCCTGACCGTTGGATTGAGGGGGAATTCCAAGAGGCGCAAGCGCCTTATAAATAGGGCCTTTTAACCCTTAGAAAATCTCACCATTTCTCTTGGGTTTAGATTTTCAGAGCTCTGCTCTTATTTAAGAATTTCAGAGCTTTGCTCTTGTTTTCAGAACTCTAGAGCTTTGCTCTTATTTCCCAAAGTTTAGAAAACTTTAGGTAATAATTAATTTTAAAATTAAGTTAAGTTAATTTAAATTAATTTTAACCAATAGAGCTCTGCTCTCATGGATCTTTTGATCTGAAGAAATTCCCTTTAGGGTTTCATTAACAGAGCTTTGCTCTCACAAATTCATAGATCTACAGAGATCTTATTCATGGGTTCTAACCCATGAACAGAGCTTTGCTCTTTGAATCAAATGTAGATTTTTTAGATCTGAAACAAATGAAGAATTTTTCTATAAGCTTTCATGGATCTTCTTTCTTTTTTATTTCAGAAATTTTAATTTTAAATTTCTTTTCAAAGACTTTCTTTTTGATGGAATATTATAGAGCTAAGCTCTTTCTTAAGGAATTTTAATTCTTTTGAGACCAGATTTTGACAAGTGTCACTCTGTGACAAAGCTTTGCTCTGAAAGAGGAGATTCTCTCCTTGTCTCTAGGGATTCTTTCCCCCTTTTTATTATGGGAATGTTCCCCCTAAGGGCCAACTGACAATCTCATCCAATGATGAGTTTGTCTCCTTAATTGACGTATTATCATTTAGATTTTGTGGGTCCCTCTTTAGTCCCCTACTCACTGCACTGGGGTGCGGTGTAATTAATTTTGATTTTAATCTAATTAATGCATTTTCTTCTTTTTTTTTTTTTTTTTTAATGTGAAACGTTGGGATTATAATACTGACGGCTACATTGCTCTTTTTGCAGCGATCATGTCTGAAGACACTTCATTCCCGTTTGTCCGCTCGGAGGAAGGATTCCCAGAGGCGCCTTTGGACCGTGAGGTCCTGACTATGATCAAGGCATACGACCCTGAGCATAAGAGTCTCCACCTTTGGGGGTCGTGGTACAATCAGATCATTATGGGCCGACGGAGCTTTACATGCGCGGTGCCGTCGGAACCCATAACGGCGATTCATTATGCTACCCCACCCTCGGTGCAGTATGCCGTGGAGCTGGCCGACTGGACATCAAAAGGTTTTCTACATCCCGCTATAGATGCGATACCGGTTCAGCGTCCTATGGTTTTGGACATCCTAGGACGTCGTATCTGTCAAGGTGAAGCGCGGCCTTGGGGGCAATCGTATAACCTTGGTCTGATTCCCCGCCACCCGATTGGCTATCTGCCGTGGGCCCGGTATATCCTGTCGACGAAGAAGTCGCAGTTGATAAGACTAGGATTGTACACCGCAGTCTACGTCTCTCTCTTCCAATATCCTACGCTCCCCACCTGGTGGCTCAAGGCCTTCTTGGAGCAATGGAATATTCCCACCCACACTTTCCTTGCCATGGATCGGGAAGTGTCAATTTCTCTGGAGGAATTTGCGGAGGTATCCGGCTTACCGGTGATGGGGGAACATTACGAGGAGCTGCTCCCAACAGACGTGTACGTTTTCGGAGCTAGGCCAATGGTAAGGGGGGTCACTCCGGATACTGCTGTTCAACACCAGTTCCCAAGCTTAATTAACGTGTTGAACATATATGAGTCTCTCTTCGTTGAACATGGGAGTCGAGGAGTTAACTTTGAGGATTTCATTGCTCGGTTCCTTCATCCCAACGCCCTCTCTGCGGCCACTGCCAAGTCTGCCACCCTTGAGGATCCTTTCGGTTTAGGTTTGGATAACCTGCCGGCGAGCGAAATAGGTCAAAAGGATTTTTTTCTTCCTAACTTTCCAACCGTGTCTCTTGCAGAAGTAGCGGCCCCTGGGATGGATGGGGAGACCTTTTTCTTGGGGTTTCTCGGGTTATGGTTGAGTTGGTTCGCTATCCCGATGCACTCTCATCGAATGCGACCCTCTGTCTTTTATCCAGCACATCGGATGGTCATCGGGGTGAAGGTAGCTGTTAGGATCGCCGGCCTGGCACACTTATACCACGGTCTCAGTCGAGCGGCGGATGCCAGTGAGCCCGGGGTTTTGCATGTGGTCTTCCCGATGCATTACTTCGCGTCGTGGCTCGAGTTACACACAGCGGGTGTCTTCGGGATGCATAAGAGGCCCTCGTTCTTTGACAAGAGGGGTTTTCCTCGCATTATACAACTGATCGGTGCATCAATTGTAAACCCTTCACAACGGAACGCTAGGGGCTTGCTCCTTCGCCCTCATACCGTCGAAGCCGGGATGTCCTTTGTCGATAAGGTGTTGACCGTCGGAAAGGTGTCTACCACCGTGACGCAGCCATTACAGGATATCTTTAAGGACGGAGCTTCTGTTTTAACGGCCCGGGAGACCCTCCACCTATATTCCATTAGACCGGGCTTTTTAGTTTTTAGGCAGAATGATGTGGCAATTTTTATGAGGTATAACCCACATCGTTTTGCTCAACAACTGGGCTACGATCAAGGGGTCCCCTTGGAAGCCTTTTTGGTGGAACCAGTTGCCACTGAAGAGGGGATGGAGAACGCCTTGCACCATTTCATGCGCGTGAATACGACCTCTCGTTTTTTTATTAATGCGCCGACTTACGCTCCGAGACTCCTCAATGTGTACAAAGACTGGTACAATCATGCGACAGGGGCAGTCATAAAGGAGGAAAGGCGACTGTTGGTTGATCGTAAGGGTGCACCTCCAGGTACTGATCGCAACGCTCCCTTGGTTCCTAGGACCCCAGTAATCGCTCCCTTAAAAGATGCCGGGGGCAGACCATCACGCGCGCAAAGTCCTCCACGTGAACTATCACCTCCTGATATCGCGGAAGTACCTCCTGCACCCTGTGCTCAGGTGGAAGCAGTGGTTGTACCCTCACCGGAGTCTGGCATGGGTGCGGACATCGGGACTCGTCGTCCCAGAGCAGCTGCTAAACGGAAGTCGATCCCTCGCGGGCCCAGGGTCGGAGGGCAAAAGAAAAAGAAGTCGCTCTTTGCAGCGGACGCTGCGTTCGGCCAGGAACCCCACGCTCCTTATTCCGAGGGTCTGCTCGAATATGGGACTAACGCGGGATTATTGATGCCGCTGCCGGACGATACAGACTTGGAAGCTGCTCTCAGAGCTTCAGCATGGCTGGCTAAGCTTGCGCAATCAGGTAACTAGTAGTCACTTTTTCTTTATTGCAACGTATTTTCTTCGTCATTTCATTATATATATATTTACTTTTTAACTAACGCTTTTTCTTTCTTTTCTTTCAACAGGCATTACCGATGAAGAAGCCATTGCCGCTTTTCTGAAGACTTTCCAGGAGGAGGAACGTCTCAGAGAATCTATGGGTCTGAGTAAGTTTCGATTCATCGAATTTTTCATTTTCCTTGCGTTATGGTCGATCTAACCTTTCCGTCTTACTTGCAGGGACTTCAATGCCGCTCCCTCCTAGTGACGTAGATGTTCTACCAGCAGCCGATGTTCCTGTTTCCTCTGGGACACTGCAGGAGGCTCATCTCGGAGAACCGATGAGAGATGCTTTAAAGGCTTTGGAGGCATCCCTGAATGAAGATGATGATGCTTTGAAGGAGGCATCACGGAGGTCCCTCATGACCGCTCGGGAGGAGAGGAAACGGTTGAGGCGTGAGGCGAAGGCGCGTAGGGCTGCCTTGGCTATGGGAGCGGGCCCTAGCACCGTTCCTCGAGCTGATACTCCCTCTGAAGAGGCCCCTGTCGCCCTGTCCACTGCCCGCAGAGGGGTGGCACGTGCAGCTCGGAGCGCGAACGGTAAATCCGCCTCAGGTAATGTTTCTCTTGGAGTTTTTATTATAAGTATCTTAATGTCGTTTGTCCTTACATCTCTCATCTTGCAGGACCAAGTCCGATCGAAGGGGAGGCGGAAACCGTCAATCTCGAAGGGACAGAGGGGGCAGTACCTGCCGAACTCGAGCCGACGGTGGGCAACGTCGTTGTGGCTTTGGAGCTTGGGGTAGAGGTTGAGGGGCCTGCAGCCGATAAGGTCACGGATGCCGAACCCGAAGTGGTGGCAGATGACGTGATCATTATAACTGAGCCCAGAGTGGCGGTGAATGAGGCGCTCGAGATCGGTGATCCTCCGGCGATGGTGGACGATACAACCGCCACTATTGAGCCTGATATGGTAGTGGGCGAGGTGGCCATGATTCCTGAAGACGAGCCAACCGCTCCTTCTCTGGAATCTGGCAATACTCCAGTCATAGCTCTTCCCGTCTACGGTCCTCCGCCGTCTCCCGGGCTTGCGAGCACGACGACGGTCCCTATTGAATCGGGCGATGAGGCCACAGGCGGTGGTCTCATGTCGATAGAGGAGGGAGTCGTCTTTGTTTCCGCCGGGAGCTCCTCAGGTACACCTTAAGTTGTTGTTTTTTTTTTTTTTTTTATTTGCTCTACAATCTTTTCTGACAAGTTCATTTTTCGTAATGCAGGTGCAGCTAGTGTTGATGTCCCACTACTTGAGGGAGCTCCTTCCACGACTGCCTTGGCGATGGTTACCCCTCAGCCTTCTCTTACGCCGTCAAAGATGTTGGAAGGTATGGGCTTATAACTTATTAATCCTATTTTTGAGATATACAGTTTATGTACTGAAGTCACACTGTTGTATCTTTCAGGAGTGCTTTTTGATCATCTCTATCAAGTGTTGCTCCCACACTTCTCCTTCCCATCTGAATTCGCCTCCCCGTCTGGTGGCGCTGGTGAGTACTTGTTCCCGATTGGTAGCTTTGTCTTTTTAGCGGTAGAATTATTTCCAACTCTCTCTTGTTGTGACTGCAGCGTTGCAAATCGAAGGGGGAGCAGGAAGATTGGCTGTGCCACCAGCCCTTCCGGATTTGCCACCTGTCTCCACTGGTATAGTAAACCATCTTATCAATGACTTCCTTCATATCTATTGAATCATCATCTAATCGCGTTTCGTCTTTTTCCAGCCGTCGCTCCAGTCTCGGTGCCTTTCGAGTCTCGCATTACAATACCGGGCGGCCCTTCCCAGCGGCGTCCGTCCTCAAAAGGTGCTGCGAATAGTTTGCGCATGTTGAGCGACTATATTGAGGAACTCGACATCGAGGCTCCTGTATCTGCTGAGGACTTCGCCACGACGGTTAACCCAATGTTGGCGATATTCGCCACTTTCCATGACGAGAGTATTGTTGCCTCCTGGGTTAACTATTGTCGGGAGGTCGAGGCTCGCCTTTATCAGCTGGAGTCAATGCGCCCGTCCCCCGAGACTTTGGCCTTGAGTACTCAATGGGGAGCATGGCTCGAGCAAAGCGCTTCTCGTTTCCGTCATCTGGAACAAGAAGTGGCTTTGAGGCTGAAGGAGTGCCAAGATTCTTCGAGCAGAACTGCTCGCTTGCGTGTCGAAGTTGAGGCGAACGCTGCTGAGGTAAAGACCGTGTTCGAGGGTCTTCTGGAGCGCATGTCGAATGGGCTGAGACTAAAGCGGGCACTTGATGTCGCCGAGCATGACACTCCAGGCCGTGAAGCTGCTTATCAAGCCGTTAGGGATCAGCTTGCCTCCGTCGCACAGCAACGGGCCCAGGTGGAGGCGGAGCTGATAATCGCATCCAATCGGGAAAAGGCATGGAAGGAGGTGTACGAACAACTGATAGAGCTATTTAAGACGCTTCCTTCCCAATAGCTGCCTTTGTATCAATGTATTTGTAAAAATTTTCTTTTCTGAGTAACGTGTACCCTCTCTTCGCTCTTTTGTATGATTCACCATGTATTTGATTGAGGTCAATGAATAAAGATACACACTTTCTTTTGCAATATCTTGTACGTTCTTTTGTTTTCTGCCTTTACACCATAATGTTGTCGATGAACTTGATTGGCATACAACTTAATTTCTCCAAGAGGCAACGATGGCTTAGGCCGCAGGTTCAGATCTGCCGCCTAAGACTTTTCAATTCTATGAGCCGTAAGGGTCTCATAGAGATTTTTCTCCCTACGGATCGAGAGGATCTCATAGGTGGATTTTCTCCTTAGGAATCGTGAGGATTCCTAAGTGTGGTTTTCTCTTATAAGTCGTAAGGATCCTATAAGAGCATTTCTCCCTCTTACGAATCGAGAGGACTCGTAAGCGGTTGTTTCCCTCTTTGTCGAGAATCGACTTCAGAGAGTGAGATCCGTGAATAGTATGCAAGAGACCATTTAGGATTGACTTGCAGGATCCCATTGTTCAGGAAGCAGGTTTTTGAATCCTTACTGCCCGAAATGTGAGTCAAAGAAGATCTCGTCACGGAGTGTTTGTATCCGCGAGTTGAGAAGTTTTGCGAGGGATTATTTGTTTCCCAAGCGCCAAGGATTATTTGTGTCCTTGGGGTTTGAAACGAGTCGATGGTTCCCACGGAGGCGCTGGTGGCTCTGCGAGTCGACGCGGATCAGAAGGCTCTCGTCAAGGAGTGTTTGTATCCGTGAGTTGAGAAGTTTTGCGAGGGATTATTTGTTTCCCAAGCGCCAAGGATTATTTGTGTCCTTGGGGTTTGAAACGAGTCGATGGTTCCCACGGAGGCGCTGGTGGCTCTGCGAGTCGACGCGGATCAGAAGGCTCTCGTCAAGGAGTGTTTGTATCCGTGAGTTGAGAAGTTTTGCGAGGGATTATTTGTTTCCCAAGCGCCAAGGATTATTTGTGTCCTTGGGGTTTGAAACGAGTCGATGGTTCCCACGGAGGCGCTGGTGGCTCTGCGAGTCGACGCGGATCAGAAGGCTCTCGTCAAGGAGTGTTTGTATCCGTGAGTTGAGAAGTTTTGCGAGGGATTATTTGTTTCCCAAGCGCCAAGGATTATTTGTGTCCTTGGGATTTGAAACGAGTCGATGGTTCCCACGGAGGCGCTGGTGGCTCTGCGAGTCGACGCGGATCAGAAGGCTCTCGTCAAGGAGTGTTTGTATCCGTGAGTTGAGAAGTTTTGCGAGGGATTATTTGTTTCCCAAGCGCCAAGGATTATTTGTGTCCTTGGGGTTTGAAACGAGTCGATGGTTCCCACGGAGGCGCTGGTGGCTCTGCGAGTCGACGCGGATCAGAAGGCTCTCGTCAAGGAGTGTTTGTATCCGTGAGTTGAGAGGTTTGCCGGTTTCTTCGGTTCAAATGAACCGTTGAGGTTTGGCTTCGTCGTTCGACGGAATCCGCTGGGGAAGTATGGTTTCTTCTTTGTTTGCGCCCTTGGATTGTATACAGGGATCGATGTGATCTTAACTGTAGGGACAGAATTTTATCATTATTATTATTAATTTTTTTTTGTTGTATTTCCGCGATGCTCTATCATTTCAGCTTTTATATCGCGAAGGTCGCGATTGCCGAAACATTTCGGCTATTTTTCGCGGTGCCCAATCATTTCGGCTATTTATTTTATTTTTACTCGCTGCTTTTTATTGCGAGTTGCCCAATCATTTCGGCTATTTTCCATGCGTACATTTTTTATACTTGCTATTTTTTATTGCAAGTTGCCCTATCATTTCGGCTATTTTGTATGCATGTGCGGTCTATTGGCTTTCTCCGTAGACCTAAGATTGGACACCGATTTCGGCATCAGCACCGCTGCAACTGAGATACTACCAGGAGCGAATCATCATTTGCCTCTGTCGTTGTCGAACAAAGGAGGCTTAGCGACCAGGGTTAAGATCTTGTCGGCTAAGGCTTTGGACTCCATGAGCCGTAAGGGTCTCGTGAAGGTATTTCTTCCTACAAGTCGTGAGGATCTTGTAGGTGTATTTTCTCCTTAGGAACCGTGAGGGTTCCTAAGTGTTTTGTTCTTCTGTGAGTCGTAAGGATCCTACAGGAGGGTTTTCTCCTTGTAAGTCGAGAGGACTTATAAGGGTTGTTCATCATGCGAACATATCCCCAGTCTCGGATGAGACTTGATTAGGGAAATGTTTATTCGCGCCCGTGGATTGTATACAAGGGTCAATATTGAGCCACTTGTAGGGCAATATTGGAAGTTTGTGGGGGCTTGCTTAAGCACAGGTTTAGGTTTCTGTAACTTAAGACTTTCAAATCTCATGAGCCGTGAGGGTCCCATAAGAGAGTTCTCCCTACGAGTCGTGAGGATCTCGCAAGCGTATTTTCTCCTTAGGAATCGTGGGGATCCCTAAGTGTGTTTCTCCCTTGTGAGTCG
Organism: Agapanthus africanus; assembly: GCA_030015575.1. NCBI lineage: Eukaryota > Viridiplantae > Streptophyta > Magnoliopsida > Asparagales > Amaryllidaceae > Agapanthus > Agapanthus africanus. The sequence continues at coordinate 248,702,195 of JASDDO010000019.1, read as the reverse complement.
TAAGGATCTCACGCGGGTAGTTTCTCCTTACAGGGTCGAGAGGACCCTATAAGTGTCTTTTAACGAGGTTGCGCCCTTTCGGGTTTTCACAAACACTCGCCGGTAGCCCTGCTGTTTTTACTCACGGAGCCCTTTCGGGTTTTCATCCGTGCCCATTTTGCTTATGGACATACCGTTTTTTTTTGTTTTTTTTTTTTTTTTTTTTTTTTTTTTAACGAGGTCGCGCCCTTTCGGGTTTTCACGAACACTCGCCGGTAGCCCTGTTGTTTTTACTCACGGAGCCCTTTCGGGTTTTCATCCATGCCCTTTTTGCTTATGGACATACCGTTTTTTTTTTTTTTTTTTTTTTTATATCTCGTCAGCCTAAAGATGCTGCGGTAGCAGTTTTAAAGACGTTTCGGTCTGTTATTAGTTTAAGGACATTTCGGTCCAACGTTAAAGGGCTGGCTACTGCTTATAAGCTCGGGCTTAGGAAGACGGCGAGCGGACATAGTCGTCGTCATCTGCCATTGACCTAGGCTGTGACCCATTAAGCGTAGTATTTCTTTAAGAAGCGACCGTTTATTGGTCTGAAGGGTCTTTCACCGTGCATGTCCATGAGTAGATAAGCCCCACCCTGGTAGACCTTATCGATGATGTACGGTCCTTCATAGTTTGGCTCAAACTTTCCCCGCTTGGCGCGATTGGGGATCATGGGCCTTTTGACCACTAGCACGAGTTCGCCTTGATGGAACGTCCTCGGTCGGGTTAACTTTTCGTATGATCGCGTCATCTTTGCTTTATAAGCCTCTAGGTTTTGTTGCGCTATGAGCCGTGTTCCTTCAAGGGCGTCAAGCTCCTCAAGCCGGAGGTGTGCGTTTTCTCCATCCGTCAGCTCGTAGTGAACTGCCACTCGCAAAGAGGGTAATTCTATTTCGAGAGGGAGTATTGCTTCCGTCCCAAACACCAACGCGTATGGCGTTGTTTTTGTGGCTGTCTTGAACGTAGTTCGATACGTCCAAAGAGCTTCTTGCAGCCTCTCGTGCCAGTCTTTTTTATTTCGGGATACTGTTTTCTTTATGATCTTCGTCAAGGTCTTGTTGAAGGCCTCAGCTAGACCGTTAGCTCGCGGATTATAAACTGATGAATATCTCCAGTCTATATTGTGCTGCTGTGCGAAACGGCTAATCTTATGACTTCGGTAGGCTGGCCCATTGTCAGAGATGATCCTTCTCGGGGTTCCGAACCGGTATATGACGTGCGTTTTGAAGAAATGGAGAATGTTCTCCGTCTTCACTTCCCTCAACGGTACCGCCTCCGCCCATTTGGAGAAGTAATCAGTCGTCGCCAAGATGAAACGATGTCCTTTTGACGATGCTGGTTCGATGGGACCGACTATGTCAGTTCCCCACATTTCGAACGGCCAACTAGCCACTGTTGGGTGCAGTGGATTAGGATGTTGATGGATAAAGTCCCCATGAATTTGGCATGAGTGACATTGTCTGGCGTATTCCAGGCAATCCTGCATCATCGTAGGCCAGTAGTAGCCCATCCGCTTTATCTTTAATTTCATTTTAGGGCCTGCTTGGTGGGAACCACAGAGTCCGTCGTGAACCTCTTGGACGACCCTTCTCGCCTCGTCAGGTCCTAAGCATCTTAGCCACAGAGAGTCGAATGACCTTTTATACAAAGTATCATTGACGAAGGCGAAAGACAGAGCCCGTTTCGTGAGCTGATGTCTTGTGGACGCTTCTTCAGGTATTCGGTGGAACTTGAAGTAATCTATGAAGACTTCTCTCCAGTCCTCAGTATTTTCCCTGTCTTTTGTTTGCAGGGTTGTCTCCTCTTCCGCTTCTTTTTCTTCAGACGATTTTGGAGATATTTCTGTTGGGGCGAGCACTCGACGGCTTTGTACTATGATTTTAACGTCGTCGAGGTTCTCGTCAGCCAGTTCTTTAGCAAGTTTGGCTAGTGCGTCTGCTTTGCTGTTTTCCGCACGCGGTATGCTTTCCAACGTGTAGGAGGGAATTTGGGTTAGCAGTTGCTGCACTTTTTCACCGTATTTTATTAATTCCGGTTTACATGTTTGGTAATCGCCGTTCACTTGACTGACGACCAATTGGGAGTCCCCATATATGAGGAGGCTCTCAATTCCCATATCGATGGCGATCTCGAGGCCTGCTATCAGAGCCTCATATTCAGCTTCATTATTCGTTCTCGGTTCTGTCAAGGAGAAGGCGAAGCGCATTATCCCTCCTTGTGGAGTCACGAAGATGAGTCCCACCCCCGATTTGATCATTGGTGTACTTTGTTTGTGCTTTTTCATGGAAGACGCTCCATTGAAATACAGCTCCCAACGGCTATCACCACTGTCGATTGTGTCAAACGCATATTTGTCTGGCAAATCGCAATTTAAAGGAGAGTCGGCAGGTATGGGATGCTCAGCAAGGAAGTCGGCGATGGCCTGGCCTTTTACTGCCTTGAGAGGTTGATATGTTATCGAAAATTCCATCAAGAGCAGGGCCCATTTAGCGAGTCGCCCTGTCAATATGGCTTTTGACATTAAATATTTGAGAGGGTCCACTTTTGAAATCAGACGGACCTCGTGCGCCAACGCATAGTGCCTAAGCTTTGTTAGTGCGAAGATCAACGCCAGGCAGTGTTTTTCAATGGGAGAGTAATTGCTTTCTGCCCCCAGCAGAACTCGACTTAGGTAGTAGAGTGCTCTTTCTTTCCCTTGGTCGTTCTCTTGTGCCCATAATGCGCCTAAGGAACCTTCGAGGGCGGTTGTATAAAGAATGAGAGGCTTCCCTTTAACCGGGGCAGCCAGCACGGGTGGGTTCTGCAAGTATTGCTTGATCTCATCCAGTGCGCCTTGACATTTTTGATCCCAAACGAATGGGGTTCCTTTCTTCATCAGGTGACTATAGGGACGGCACTTTCCTGAAAGGTTGGCTATAAATCGCCGTATGTATGCGAGTTTCCCTTGGAGAGACCGAAGTTGCTTGAGAGTTCTCGGCGGAGGCATTTCCATGATCGCTTTAATCTTTGAAGGATCTATTTCAATACCTCGATGCCGAACAACGAATCCCAGGAATTTGCCCGAGGAAACCCCGAACGCACATTTAAGAGGATTCATCTTCAAGTTGTACTGCCGAAGACGTTGAAACACGGTCTTCAGATGCTCAAGATGTTCGTCGTATGATTTGCTCTTGACCACGAGATCGTCGATGTAGCATTCGACGATTTCGTGTATAAGGTCGTCGAAAATCTTTGGCATGGCCCTCTGATAAGTAGCACCGGCGTTCTTCAAACCAAAGGGCATCACCTTATAACAAAATATACCAAGGGGAGTCCTGAAGGCTGTGTGCTTCTGATCTTCAGGATGCATTTTTATTTGATTATATCCCGACGAGCCGTCCATGAAGGAGAAAACCTCATGAGTGGATGTATTGTCTATCATCAGCTCGGTAACTGGTACTGGGAAATCATCTTTCGGGCAAGCTTTATTAAGATCCCGGAAGTCTACGCATATGCGCACTGTCCCATTTTTCTTCATCACTGGGACGATGTTGGCGATCCATTCAGGGTATTGAACCTCCTGGATAAAGCCAGAGTCTATCAGCTTTTTGACTTCGGCGTTGATGCTCATCTCAAGCTCGAGTCGCATTCTTCTTGGCGCTTGTTTGACTGGCTTGATGTCCGGGGATATCGCCAATTTGTGTACGGCAATTTCTGGATCTAGTCCCGGCATTTCGGAATAGTTCCACGCGAAGCAATCTTTGTGCTGTAGAAGCACATCCTTTAACGAGGCCACCCTTTCTTCAGATAGCATCTCGCTGATGAACGTCGGTCGCGGGTCATTTGCCGTCCCCAACTCAATTTTCTTAAGATTGTCTGCGGTGGTATGGATTCCGTCCTCCAGTTCTTTCGGAGCTGGGGGAAATTCTGAGATCACCTCGTCGCTGCCGCTTTCAAAGCACCAAGGGAGGTTGTTCATATCCTCGGACCCTTATTTTAATATTGTTATCACATGGCAGGTGCGAGTTTCCTGCTGATCCCAATGCGAGGTTGGTCTTATTGTTGTGTTTTTGGGTTCGTGCTTTTGCGGCGGCGCTACCTTCCAACTGTCAGACAATGCGAACTTGCCAAGCTGATATTGATCCTCTGCCCAATTCTTAAAGGTGAAGCAATCTTCGAGCGGATGCCCTATTACTCGATGGTAAAAGCAATATTTTGGGTTGGAGACTTCGCCCGCCTGCTCAGGATGTTTAGACTCTGGCAGAGTAAGCATTTGATGTTTCAGAGCAAGCTCAAGTATTTTCCTTGTTTTGTTCTGAGGAAATGAGTATGCTCGACCCATTTTCTTCATGATGGCTTGGTCAATAACGCTCGACTCTCGGATGCGTGGCTTCTTAGCTTTGCTTTGTGGTTGTTGAGCGCTCCTCTTGCCTTTCAACTTATTTTTGCTTTCGAGTCGAATCTTCTTCATAGCAGGTTGACAAGGGGCGGCATCTTCGTCTTTCATCGCTTGCTGAAGGAGGCGCCGTGTCTTGGCTTTCTCATAGATTGCCATTTCACGATCGTGATCATCTCGGGCTTCCCGACTGGCATCCCTTGTAGGTTTGCTCATTTGGCCTTCAGACGATGGGTTAGGAGGTCTCGCATCGGGAACTTTTGCTGATTCAGGATTAGCGTTTTCCCATTGAGCGTCCGCTTCTTCATCAAAGTCATACATGGCATAACAGCTATTTATTGGTTCCCGCGTCTTTGAGCGAACATATCCGAGCCCTTTTGTTTCTGTTCTCCCGTTAGGCAGTTTGCACTGAGTCCCGGGAACGTTCCAGACCTTATCATAGAATTTGGCTTTTCTAGCGGTCTGTGTGAAGGACATCCTTTGGCGTTTCAGCAGTTTCTTTAAGCCTTGGGTATAATATCTGGGAAGACGGATAGGTTGGAGCCTGTCGAGCGTGGGATCCGCGCCGTGCCAAATTTCTTTTTCCACCTTGTTTTCTTCAGACCGGTAGAATAGGATTGCCTTCTCACCTTTTCGTCCGGGAGGGATATAGAATGTCCGCAATTCTTCCACGCTGTTGATGTCGAATGCATCCAGTTCTTTGTAATGTTCAAGCGGCACCATGGTTATCTGCAGACTTTGCTCTTCATCAGCGGAAATTCGTATCGAAGGCCGAGCAGGGAATACAGCATGAACTTCATCCTCTGAATCACTGCCGAAGATTAATGAAGGAACGGATGGTCCCGGTCTGGTGGACTGGGACAGACCTGAATGAATTATCTCCTCCTCCTCTTCGGTGTCACTGCCGAAGACAGGGATGGTGGCGTTAGTTTTGTTCTCCGGTTTGTGACACCTTTCCGTGTCTTCGAAACTCGGCAAGAAGTATTTAGCATCTTCATATTTGCGAACTTCGTTTACGGAAAACGGATTCAACTCTCCTGCGACAGTGTACTCGAGGCCATCCCTAGAATACTTCATGCATTGATGCTGTGTAGAAGGGATGATATTGTACTCGTGTAGCCATGGTCGGCCGAGCAGAGCATTGTAGCATGTCTTGGCATCTATAACATGGAACTTGATGTCTGTAACGAGCAACCCGAAGCGTAGCGTCAATATCACAGATCCGAGAGTCTTTGAGGATTGAGAGTCGAAACCGGAGATAGTGATCTTGTCTCGGGCGAGGTGTTGGACACTCATGCAAATCTCCTTTAACACTCGTATATTGAGTAAATTGACAGACGATCCGTTATCAACCAAGATTTTGCCTATCTTTATGTCATGGCAGTATCCTGAGACATAAAGGGGGCGATTATGTTCACACGTCCCGAGGAGAAGGTCTTCATCACCAAAGGCAACGTCGGCTGTGTGCACCTCTTCCAATTCGTCTTTCATCTTTTCTTCGGCTAAGAAGGCTTGAAACTGGTCCGGATCTTGTAGCGCCTTAATCAAAGAGTCTCTTGCCTCCTTTGATAGTAGCAGGGCATCAAGGATGCTGAGCTGAGAGGGCAGTTTCCTCAGATGTGCCAGGACGTTGTAGTCCACCTTACTTCTCTTCGGCGGGTTTTTGGCGTTCAGCTCTTCCAGAACTTGGTCATCTAAAACGATGTCTTCAGAGACCTTTTCTTTTCCCTTATCTCTTCTATTCGAGGGTCCGAAGTCCTTTTCAGGCAGTGTCCGATTCCGCAGCCGGATATTTTCGCAAACTACTGGCTCCTCTTCTTTTCCCGAAGTCGACTCTTTAAAGAGAGGGGCAATCTCTAGCTCCTCATCAGAGTCGCTCCCAAATGTGGGCACTTGCGATGTGGTGGTGTTAACCATGTGACAGTTGCCGGTAGTTCTTTCAAACTCCTTGGTCGTGCTACTTTGCTCCCGACGCATTTTACGCTTTTCCCGTTTAAAGCGTTGCCGATTGGCGACGTATCCTTGCCACCATCCATTAAAAGCTTTGCAATCTTGGGTGGAATGCGAGACCTTCTGATGATATAAGCAATAAGAGGGGTGCATTTCTACCATGCCAGTAACTTTTTCCTCAGAGGGTGGCAGCTTCATGCCCATCGATATGGCTTTGGCAAATTTCTTTTTCATCTTGAATTGGCCTTTGTCAGCGGTGAAGGCATTTTTCTCTAGCGGGATCATCTGAGCTTCTTCCTCAAGCCGCTGGCGCTTGGCCGTTTCGAATATAATCATCTCGCGTTCTTGATCAGCCTTACTTTTCAATCGAGCTTCGTTAAGAAACGCGTCAATCATTTCTATTGATAATTCTGAGACCCTTGACTCAGTACTTGCCCCCGGCTTTTTAGTGCCAGAAGTCCCTTCGTCGCTCGTGGTCGAACGAGAGATCGTACGGCAGCTTGCCACATACTCCTCAGATTCATCCGATGAACTTCCCTCCTCATCTTCTTTTTTAAAGACGTGATCGAGGAAATCTTGGAGCGTAATGGGGGTCCGAGCCTTTTGGTTATATTCATCCAGCGCGTCGATTTGCTTTTGTAAGTCCGTGCGCTTGTCGCCAGGCTTCACGGGCTTCTTAGATTTCTTCTTCTTCTTTTTCGAAGATTTTGACGGCTGGTTACGAACGCTTGAACTACCACCCTCGGCCTTCGGAGTCGGACGTGGTTTCAACATCCCTTCTATAACCTGCGGCTCCAAGGGGTTCTTCCACTTGACCGCTGGGCAGGTTTGAAGATCATTTAGCATTCTCCTCGTTTTGGCCGATAATACAACCTCCCAGGGAGCCTCTTCAATAACGGCGCATGTTGCCCCCGGCGTATTCGTCCCCTTATAGGTGTGGGGCTGCGGAGGGTTCACCTTCCATTTGTCAGACAGCGCAAATTTGCCCTGACGGTATTGATTCTCAAGCCAATTTTTGAAAACGTAACAGTCTTCGATTGGATGTCCCAACACTCTGTGATAAGGGCAGTAATTAGGATCGTTAACGTCACTTGGTTGCGACGGACGTTTTGGATCTGGCAGATTTATGAGCCTGTTGCGCAATGCCAGCTCGAATAACCTCCTTGTTTTATCACGGGGGAAGGAGTAAGCACGTCCCATCCTGTCCTCAAGGGGTACGTACGGGCGTGTATTATTTGGACGAGCAACCGGCTTCGAATCGTTCGGTTGTTGTTGGGCATTAGCGACGACGATCGCTTTTCCCTTTCCTTTGTCGTTTCGGGAATCCGGCTTCGGGAGAGGGGGTTTATGGCCCATCTGGTCCATCTGCGCCAATTTGTCGATCAAAGCCTGGAAGGAAGTCGGCTTGAAGAACATCATAAATTGTGAAATGGTTGCTTGTGGATCGAGTGTTCCAACAAACATTCCCACCGCAGGGGCTTCTTCTATGCGCTGTTCACATTTAGACCATAAATTACGCCACCGTATAGCGTACTGGACCCACGTCTCGCCGGGCTTTACCCTGGCGTTAATCAGCGCCGTCATCGGAGTACGCTCGCTGGCGCTCGCAAAGCGTTGGGTGAAGAGAAGCTCCATCTCTGCAAAGGTTTTAATAGAGTCGTTGGGGAGCTCGGAATACCACTCGAAAGCCGTATCTGATAAGCTTCCAACGAACTGGCGCAGCAAGAGCTTGTCGTCGCCTCCAGTGTTACCACAAAGCGCCCTGAATTGGGCAACATGTTGATGGGGGCTGCCGGTCCCCTTGTAGACATGAAACTTAGGAATTGTGTAACCTGGCGGGTACCTGATTTGGTCATACCAGCCCGGATATGGCCGCCCCGTTTTTACAACGTGGCCGGCTGCTTCGGCCGCGTGATGAACTTTTATCTGCTGGGCTATGTATTCGTCCAGATCGGTTTTGGAGATTGCATCTTCTCTGGCCGTTGATAAAACAGGCTGAGGGTTTGATGTTTCTCCCCCATCATCCCCAAGGACGGTCGGGGGTTCTTCAATCGGGGGCTCTGGTTATAGCATTATTCCAATCATGTCCTGGAAGAGGAGGCCCATACGTTGTATATTGGCTGCTTGTTCAGCAGCCTCCTTGTCCCTCTTTTCAAGCATTCGGCGAAGGAACTCGGCGTCAGTCTCCTCCTCTTGACGTTCATCTAAGGATGTTTCAGGATTCTCTTTGGGTCCCGTGAGTGCGGCCATTGTGGTCATCATCTCATGGAGCTTTTGTTGTTGCTCCTGAGACTTGGTTACTGACCGGGTAAGCGGTCGGTGACCCGTAGAAGTACGACTTTCTTGCTTCCCTGAAGCCATATAGACCGTATGAACTGTGATGCCCCCTGACCTGGGGCGTTTAGGTTCACCGCTCTTGGATTTTGTCAGCGTTACGGGAGCTTTCCCTGGCCTCTTTCTTTTATGGACCATTGAGGTGGAAGGGGTCATTGGAGCGGGCATCTTGGCATTTGTTGCCCCCTGCTGTTTAATGGGGCGGTTCTTGTCTTTTTCCACTTTTGCCCTTTTCTGGCGACGGAAGTGGTCTGAGTCGATCACGGAGTCTTGAACCCTCCGCCAAACTTTATAAATCTTCGACGACAGCCGTTGAGAGGGCTGTTCCTGTTTTGCCTCCGGAGCTTTTTCCACAGGCGGAGGATATTTTTTTAAGGTAGCAACCGGAGAGTTCTTCCTCACCTTCCTCAGCAATTCGAAGCTGTTCCCAGTTGGAACAGCAGCATCGATCTCCGCCACTGGAGCAGGTGGGGTTAGTCCTGAGGGGGAGCTGCCCCCTGCTTTCCTTATTCGTTGCCAATGACGACGTCGTGCACGACGAGCCATTGGGATTGGCTCGGAAACCGAGGTAGCTTCTTGTTGCCCCCCATTTGAGTGTGGGGGAACTGCTGATGTCAGTCTGTCGAAGACTGACGCCTTCTGACCAGTTGGGGGAGGAGTGGGAACCGTCAATCTTGTGAAGACTGACTTTCTAATGGGAGAAGCCGCTTTAACGACTTCCGAAGCAGCGGCCGTTGCCCTCTTTGGGATAGCCACTTTGTAATTCTGACCCATCCTGGTAAAAACAGAGGCTGTCAGCTTAGTAGCGGGCGACCCGTTGACAGGGGTCGTGGTAGCAGTGAGCCGGTCGAATACCGACTTCTTGTTCGTTTCTAGTGCGGATATCGGCATGGAGAAGCTTGTAGGTGGGACCATGGTCCCGAAGAACAAGCCGGTGGTGGCTTGCGTCACCTGGTCTACCGGCAGAGTCAGGAAGGAAGCCGCTTGGGGCCCATACGCTACACCTCTCGGTGAGGTGGAACGTCCGCTGGAATGGCATTTCGAGCAGTTGGTGCAGTTGGTGGCCATTGGATCTTGAGTTCTGCGCCAGACAAAAGACCAAATCTTAGCAACTTGAAATCCGAGGACAACCATTTAACAAACCGCGATTGGTTCGCGAAGATGACACACGAAGTGTGGAGTGGAAAGAGGAAAAGGTCCCACCGGGCGTGCCAGAATCTGTTCCCCTCCGAACGGCGGCCAGGACTTCACGTCCGTGCCTGAGGTTCGGGGCAGATGCTATTTGGTTTTTATCCGTCCATCTCTCCGAAGATGCCAAGTTGATTTATGGCACCGAGTATCGGAGGTTTAGACGGATGCGGCCGATGTAGCAGACTTTGTCAGATTCCCCCTCAGGGTGAGGGGTTTTTGATTGTGGGGACGCTCTTCCCTGCAGGCGCAAGCCCCTGCAGTTAATTACGCTATCGCGTTGCGATAACAACTTTCTCCTTCTCCAGAATTTCACTTCGTGTCGTGTATGTTTATTTTGTTTGTGGTTGCCCGTGGATTGTATACGGAGACTGAGTAATACCGTCGCCCGTAGGGCGTGGATTAGTCCAAATCCGTATTTGCTTAGATTTGGGTTTGGTGTTTTTAGTTTAAGGATGCATTAGTCGCGTTGCGACTAGGATCAACTTAAACATTCATCAAGGATACGCTAGTCCTGTTTTGGACTAAGATCGACCTGACGTAGTGATTGATTTAATTATCCGGCCGTCGGGACTCGTCACCTCTCTGACGTCGTTGAAGGATTACAACGACATATGTCTGAGGAGTTCCGAGATGTACCCTTGAACCAAAGTTGGTTTGGGATTTTATTGTTTATTTAGATGTCTAAGGACACGTTGACCGTATTTGGGGTTAAGATCAACTTAGACAGGACCGTCTAGATCCGACAAAAGAGCAATTGGCTCTATTGTTCCAGTTTAGGGACGTAGTGGTCCCTTATTAGTTTAGGGACGTCTCGGTCCGATACCAGTTTAAGGACGTAGTGGTCCATTATTAGTTTAGGGACGTTTCGGTCCGATGCCAGTTTAGGGACGTAGTGGTCCATCATTAGTTTAGGGACGTTTCGGTCCGTCGCCAGTTTAGGGACGTGGTGGTCCGTCATTAGTTTAGGGACATTTCGGTCCGATGCCAGTTTAGGGACGTAGTGGTCCATCATTAGTTTAAGGACGTCTCGGTCCGATATTAGTTTAAGGACGTCTCGGTCCAATATTAGTTTAAGGACGTTTCGGTCCGATATTAGTTTAAGGACGTTTCGGTCCGATATTAGTTTAGGGACATCTCGGTCCACGAGTTTAAGGACCCCGCAGTCCATATCGATGTGTGGTCGTTGGGACCCGTCACCTCTTTGACGTCGTTGAGGAATTACAACGATGGATGTCAAAGGAGTTCGGAGATGTACCCTCGAACCGGACGTAAATTGATTTAGGAGAGCCATTTTGCTCAGTCAATTTAATTTAAGGACTTACGGCCAAAATTGGGCTAAGTCCAGTTGAAAATGTTCAACACCATCATTTATTCTTTTATTAGACCTGTGCTAGGGCTTTGCCCATACTTAAATAATGCATTGCATTACTTCAGGCCATTTATGCCCATTTTGATTGGGACCTGCCCTTTTTATTATGGTGCAGATCATTTATTTTGGTCCATTGGACCTTTCAATTGGGCTCTGCCCTTCCAAATAATGCACAACATTTTATTTATTAGGCTTGTTAAGCCTTTTAATTGGGCTTGGCCCTTCAGGAAGTGAAATGCATTGCATTTGTCAGGCGCTTTGCGCCAATCACTGAGCGCAAGCTCATAAGGTGGTGACACGTGTCATGCTCTGGGGAGCGCAAGCGCAACAGCACAGTGCGCTGCGCTAGTGCGCTGTGCTGTTGCGCTGCTGACACGTGGCGCGCTCTGGTGAGTTGCGCCCGTTCCAGAGAGCGAAGCTCTATTTCAAGGCGCGTAGCGCAAGTTGTTCTGCAGCTGACACGTGGCGCGCTCTGGTGAGTTGCGCCAGTTCCAGAGAGCAAAGCTCTATTTCAAGGCGCGTAGCGCAAGTTGTTCTGCAGCTGACACGTGGCGCGCTCTGGTGAGTTGCGCCCGTTCCAGAGAGCGAAGCTCTATTTCAAGGCGCGTAGCGCAAGTTGTTCTGCAGCTAACACGTGGCGTTCTCTCAGGAGCGCAACAGCGCAGTTTGGAAGTGCAAAGCACTAAAAATCTTTTTAGATTCCAGAAAGGAAGTGCGAAGCACTGTTTAAGTTCTTGATCTAGATCAGATCAAAGAAAAATAAATTTCTTCTTTATTCGAAGGACCAGAGGTTCACAAAAGTGCAAAGCACTATTCTTTTATTATTATATTTTTTTTTTATCTTGTTTTTAAAGAACCAAAGGTTCACAAGAAGTGCAAAGCACTGTTTTCTTTTTTATATAAAGATCATTGATCTTACAATTTTTTTTTTAGACTAATGGTCTATTAGAAGGAATTTCTTCTAATCCATGAAGGTTCTTTACCTTTTTTTTTTGAAATCTTCAGAGCTCTCTCTCTGTTTAAAGTTCTTGAGTTCTCCAGAAAAAAAAATGTTCCTCCTCTTGAATTGAGGCTTAAGGTCCTTTTTATAGTGCTCACAAATTAGTTAAATTTGTTAAAGAGATCATCCTCTGAGTGATTTGGGGGATTTTCCCTACCGTTGGATCTTTGATCCAAGGGCTTCTGCTTTGCAGAAGAAAATCTTCTTGTTTCAACAAGAACAGAAAAGATTTCTTAAGAATCTTAATTTAATTTGGCGCAGATGCCCCAGCGCGTGACGCGTATCATGTGGCGACACGTGTCGCGCAGCGCAGAGCGTAGCGCAACTGCGCTAGCGCATCTGCGCCGACACGTGTCGCGCAGCGCAGAGCGTAGCGCAACTGCGCTAGCGCATCTGCGCCGACACGTGTCGCGCAGCGCAGAGCGCAGCGCAACTGAAGCGTTGCTTCAGGCAAATAGAGCTCTGCTCCGATTGGGCGCGTCTTCTTGGGCGCAGCGCTGATACATCTGCGCCTGACACGTGGCGCGTTGCGCTCAGCGCAAAGGATCTGAAGCGTTGCTTCATTTATTAAATTTTTTTTTTTGAGAATCAGAAGCGCCGCTTCATCTCCTCTTTTCAAGTCAAACTTGTATTCCCAAAATTCTGATTTCCCGGGCCTTGGCAACGATTTCATTGTGCACAGAATTTTCTATGCTTGGGTCTATATATATAACTCAAGGCTGAGCCTTTTCTTCTCTCATTTTCAGAGAACTTCTTCGATCATGGCTTGCAACCGCCCTCATGCCTGCCGACAACCATGGGAGGTGCTGATCCGGGACATCGTTCCTCGTTTTGCTGCACGTCTGGTGGACCCTTCTCTCTCGGACGAGCAATGCGACGCTGCAATGCACGAGCTTTTGACTCGTGTGGGGTCTCCTCTCCCTCCGAATTCCATTTGGCTTCGGATGATCTTTGCCTCGGCGCTTGCCGACATTCCCCTTCCTCCAGCAGAGATGTCTTCAGCAATGCTGGATGCCGCCGAAGATAAGATCGAGTGCTTTCTCAAAGCGCACTTGATCACCAAACCTTTGAGGGACTGCTCTTTCCACTTGCTGAGCCAGATACGGGCTCGTCGAGTCGTTATCGCCACTCTCTCCCAGGAATGCGGCGTCGACCGTTGGATGGCTACTCCTCGGGAAGATCGCCGCTTCGACGCGATGGAGAAGGCGGAGAGGGAGCTGAATAATTTTCTTTTTCTTTTTGTGAACCCTTGTCTCTCTGATCCCGTATTCGGTGATCTTTTTTAAATTTAATAATAAATAAATGTTTTGATTAAGTATTCTATTATCCGTTAAGTGTTCCTTTATTTGAACTCTTTGTTGCGTTTGTGCATCGTATTTTAATTTGTTGTTATCAAGTGCATGTAATTTTGCATGGCTAAATTGCCTTTGGCACTTAGCCCCTTTTTCTGCGCTAGCGCATCTGTGCTGACACGTGTCGCGCAGCGCAACTGTGTTGCCACGTGTCGCACAGCGCAGAGCGCAGCGCGGCGCTTCCTTTAACAGAGCTTTGCTCTAATTGGGCGCGCTGCGCTAATGTATCTGCGCTGGACACGTGACGCAGAGCGCTAGCGCAGAGGATCTGAAGCGTTGCTTCCTTTAAACAGAGCTTTGCTCTGATTGGGTGCGCTGCGCTAATGTATCTGCGCTGGACACGTGGCGCAGAGCGCTAGCGCAAAGGATCTGAAGCGTTGCTTCCTTTAAACAGAGCTTTGCTCTGATTGGGTGCGCTGCGCTAATGTATCTGCGCTGGACACGTGGCGCAGAGCGCTAGCGCAAAGGATCTGAAGCGTTGCTTCAAAAATTTAAATTTTGAATTCAAATAGAGCTTTGCTCTGATTGGGCGAAACAATTGTGTTTATTGCTTTGCATATCTAAATTGACTTTAAGGGGCTTGAACACCAATCCAGATTGGGTGGGGATTTCATCACCCTTCCCAGAACCCCAAAAATCACATAAGGCATATTGCATTGTCCATAAATTAATAAAGATTAGACTTAGCCCTAAGGACTTCACGCTCAATAGGACAAAGGAATAGTTGTAGGCATCAACCGTTGATCCTAACCTGACTTTATGGTGCCTAGGCTAGACAGGCAGTGAAAGGTAACTTTAAAAGGCCCGTCTCACGGTGATTCGTGAGCGGATCCCTCCTTTTTCTACTTGTACTTACCTGGTTACAATTGGCAGTGAAGAGGCGGTTTGAGATCCTACTTCTTGCCCTTTGGAACAGTTAGGAGCTGTCTAGCTGACCTAGGTGACCCTAGATCTAGGCTTGATTGTGCATTTGTGATTGATTGAACGTGTGTCTAAGTCTTTTATCGAAAATCTTTTTTGCAAAATGCTCCACATATAAAAAAAACACAAAAAGAAAAAAAAGAAAAATTTTCACAAAAATTTGCAACTTGTCGCTAAGAAATCCGTGGACCCCACTTACACCCACTTTCTTTCCATTGACGTTTTCTTACCCCCCACATTCTGTTTTTCACCTTTTTGACTACACTACCTCTTTAGTGTATGTCCGGTTGGACTAGGGACACTAGTGCCCGATTAGTCCGTGTCTCGTTGGTACCGACCGACGACGCTTTCGACTCCGAAGTCGAAATTCCTTCCACTTCCTTACCTTCACCTTCACATTCTTTGTCTTTTAAGGAGATGTCAGGATTTAATCCTAAGAAACACCTTACCCACGGGACTGATTCCACCTCCGTTAGGTGCGAATAACCTACAACACCCGCCTGTTGAAGCGCCCCAACGAATCACGCTCCAGGATCTTTTCTACCCTATCCGCACCGCCTTACCTACTTGTCTTTTACTCCCACCGGTAAATGGGGATAACTTTGAGATCAAACCCCACTTCATCAACATGTTGCCAAAATTTCACGGACTGGAATCCGAAGATACCTATATCTTCATAAACAAATTCCAAAACGTTTGTGCAATGATGAAAACAACCCAACTTTCAGATGATGCTATAAGGCTAAGGGTCATTCCTTTCACCTTATGTGACTTAGCCGAGAAATGGTTATACAGCACAGCATCACACTCAATTAAAAATTGGGAAGAGTTTGTTAAAGCTTTTCTTAAAAAGTTTTATCCACATCACAAGACCGTGAGAATTCGCAATGAGATTATTCAATTTCCCCAGCTTCCTTCCGAACCCTTTTGGAAATGTTTTGAAAGATTTAAAGACCTACTTGTTCAATGCCCTCACCATGGTATCGAGAATTGGTAACTTTGCCAAACTTTATATGAAGGATTGAACCCAGTAACAAAGAAGTTGTTAGAAACCATTTGTCAAGGTCACTTTCTAACAAAATCTAGTGAGGAAGCGTGGTAGTTTCTCGACGATCTTGCTGAACAAACACTTCAGTGGGAAAGCATCAAGACCATCTCATCTTCTGTCGGTCAGTCTAGGGCAGGCATACATCAATTAGATATGTCGATTGCAATGAAGGCTGAGATGGCCCCACTTACGAAAAAGCTAGAAGCAATTGAGACCAAAATCTCATCGCCTTCTCCTGCCCCTGCTTTACCCCTACGAACTGTTTGCGCTTGTTGTTCGGATCCATCATATCTTACCGAAGAGTGTCCTTACAATCCAGGTTTTCAAGGACAAGATCAAGTCAATGCCGCCTTTCAGCAAAGACAAAGAAATGATCCGTACTCTTCGACTTATAATCCTGGCTGGAGGAGTTACCCAAATTTTGCTTGGAATCAAAATCAACAATTCCAAGGAAACAACAGCTTTCAAAGGCCTCCTCCTCCACAACAACAAGCACCACAACAAACTCAATACCAGCAACCTTTCCAACCACAACCTTACCCAAACCAAATGAACAATTTTGTGCCCAACAACTCTTACCCTCCAAACAATTTTGTTTAACCAAATGACGATAAGGTTACCTCATTAGAAAGAAGTCTAGATGTGTTTCTAAAACAATCTACACAATTCGCAGCAAGGTTGGAGACTTCCATTCAGTCTTTGGTGCACAACCGTGCTTCACATGATCAAAACATCAAATCTATTGAAGCCCAAATTGCACAACTAAATGCTGCGTTGAGCGAGCGAGAAAAGGGAAAGCTTCCATTTCAACCATTGCCAAATCCCGGTCATACACATAATGCACATGTTGCATATGAACAGCAAAATCATAATGTGAATGCTGTGACCGCGTTGAGATCTGGAAGAGTGTTGCAAAATAACGTGGGTATTAATAATGACACCCCTGCCGGTGGTGCTTCTTCTTCTTCTTCATCTTCTTCGTTAGAGCCTATTCTTCATTCTTCACAAGGCTCTACTTCTTCTAATTTGAACGGACCCACATCTCATGTCACGAACACACCAACACTGGGATCCGTTCCAACTCCGCAATCTAATCCACAAAAATTGGACTCAACAGATTTTCAAAATGTTCCATTTCCAAACAGGTTGAGATCTAATAAACCAACTCCACAAATGGAGAAGATTGTGGAGTTATTCAAACAGGTTAGCATAAATATACCTCTCTTGGATGCAATCCAACAAGTCCCTTCTTACGCGAAAATCTTAAAGGGCTTATGCACCTCGAAGAGAAAGTCTCAGATACCCAAGAAAGTGCTAGTAGCTAGTGCCGTGAGCAATGCTATTAACCAACCTCAACCCTTACCCCAAAAACGAAAGGACCCTGGCTGTCCTACAATTTCAATAACAATTGGGGATAAGAACATCAATCGCGCACTTTTAGATCTTGGTTCTAGTGTTAACCTGCTTTCCTATTCCGCGTACGAGCAATTAGGTGTTGGAGAGTTGAAACCCACTCATTGTACTCTCCAAATGGCTGATAGATCAATCACCCATCCTAGTGGTGAGTTAGAGAATATGTTGATCAAAGTAGGGGACTTCATATTCCCCGCTGATTTTATTGTTATGGACACACAACCTGTTGCTAACCCACGGAACCAAATTCTGGTGATACTCGGTCGACCATTTTTGGCCACTTCCAATGCTGTAATCAATTGTCGCAATGGCTCTATGACTCTATCCTTCGGGAAGATGTCTGATAAGTTCAATATTTACAAGATAGGAAGTCTGCCCTCCGTTCCTAAAGCTAGTATACGTGAAGTTTGCTCGATCCACGAAATCACGCAGGAGGACTGCGAGCTTGAAAAATTTCTGTTTGATTACAGCAGTTTTGACGCCACTAGTGCGTCCCTCTTTGGATCTGACAAAGTTTGTACAACCGATAACGATTACGAATGTTTCACTTTTTTGGATAATTTTGACAACTCACCGCCCGAGTATGAGTCCTTTGAATTTTTGGATGAGTTAGTTGAACCATCTGATTCGGTTTCTTACAGTGATTTCGAACCATTGTTGGAATCCTTTGAGTTCGAAATAGATTCCCCAATTTTACCTTCAATTATTTCTCCTCCGAAACTCGAACTCAAGCCTTTGTCGTCTCACCTTAAATACGCTTACCTAGATGAGAATGAGACCTTTCCCGTTATCATATCGGCCTCTCTAGCCCTCGAGGAAGAGAAAGCCTTTTAATGGTCTTACAAAATAACCGGCAAGCTTTTGGCTGGACTATGGCAGACATCGAGAAGATTAGTTCCCTCATAATTGAACATTATATACATCTGATGGATGATACCAAGCTAGTAAAGGATCCACATCAACATCTCGGGGATTTTGTGGTTAATCAACCTCACCCTATAGAAGATGAACCACCCCCTTTTCTTCTAATAAATTACGAGAATGCCAATATTCCACTGATTTCTGATTGTTCAAATTCTCGTTTGTATTCATCATCACCTCTTATCTCTTCACATCCACATTCACGGAAACTTTTTTCATACCACCTCTTATCTCTTCCCCACTTCTTCTTGGCTCGGTACAACATGTTCTTCCACCGACCGATACTTTACACAGATAAATTTTTCAACTGGTTGGTGTTGACTTTTGGTCTTTGCAAAGTTTGGCATTGACTTGTAACATCGTTTAACTTAAGTTTGGGGGGACCTTGTTATGTTTTAACAATAAAATATATATATATATATATATATATATATACAAAATAATATAAAAAAATAAAAAAAATTGAAAAATAAAAAAAATTGGGATTTTTTTGTAAATTTGCAAAATAAATAAATAAATAAATAATTTATTTGCAAATAAATTCCTCTTTTTAGAGGGGTTTATTTGCAAATATCCATAAATCCCCCCTATTTAAAGGACCCCGACCCCTCTTCATTTTTCTAAACCCTAAATTCTTCTTCTCTCAAACTCTAGCCGCCGCCGCCTCGATTTCAGCGCTCGATCCCTTCTTGCCGCCGCGATTCCGCCGCCCGACCCCCATCTGGATCGCGGTCAAAACGCTGATCTGCAGCGTCACCCCCTGAATTTTTCAGGGGAGGTACATCTTTCAAAACACATATCTGTTCTTATAATTTTTAGATCTGTAGAACACCAATGGCACACAGCATGTAGCTAGAACGCGATTTTTCACAAGTATTTTCACACGAGCTGTATGGTAGTTATTTTGCGAATGAAATCGCGCGTAGGGGTTGGAACTATTTAATATACAATCACCCTCATGCGTATGCATTGCCGGAATTAGTCACTCGTTTTTACGAGTGTATGGAGGATGGGTGTCTCACCCTATCTGGTTTCATTAAATTGCAATGGGGTGATCGCGAAATTATCATTGATAGGGATATTATACATGAAGTCACACTAATCTCTCGCATACCTGCACATGACCAACCCTTGCAATTCAAGGATTACATGCCCTTGATGGGCAACGATTGCTCGAGGGAGCCGCGAAAGGGTATCCAAGCAAGAACCCTTTTCGCGAATGTTTTGACTGTGTGCCGGTGGGCACAAAATAATATTTTCGGTAGCTCCCATAACACAACATTTTTTACACCCTCCTTGTATATTGTGCATACTCTTATGACAAAGAACCCCCGTTTTGACATGTGCACAGTATTGCTAAACTCCATAAGTGCGGGCAAACGAGCTGCAAATTACCCCTGTCCAATGCTGGTCACAAAACTTTGTCGATATTTTCTCCCAGTAGAGGAATTCGAATTTTACATGATGGGAGGCATACCTGTCCGGCTTCTTATTGAGAGCGTTTCTACGTCCTATTCTCGATTGACAGATGTGTGGTCTCGAATCGAACCGGCGGAGCATGTATTCGCCCGCACACCTAGCTCTAGCTGGACAGCGAGCGAAGGAGAAATGACCCCACTAGATCATGCACAATTGATGAGGAGAGCAGTTAGGGGTATTGATGAGTTGAGGGAGCAATTTAGGGTGACAGCGAGGGAGCACGACAGGAGGTTGACGGAGGTAGAACAGGGGATTCGAACCCTGTTGGTTAGGGAGGAACTTTCACGTTCACGCTCGAGAGCGCGGCGTGGGGCAGAGCAGTGAGGGCACTGCTTTGGATAAGTTTGGGGGAGTTGGTGGTTGTATATAGTTATCTTTTGCATTGCATATTTTTTTAAATTTTTGTATATATTTTTTCTTTTTCTTTTGCATGTTTAAATTCTGCATTGCATCCTTATATAAAAATCATAAAATTTGAAAATTTTGAAAATAAAAATAAAAAATAGAAAAAGAAAAATCAAATATAAAACTGAAAATTTTGAAAAATTATAAAAATTAAAACATTCAATTTTGGCCATAATTGACTTGAGTTGGACAAAAATGTTAACTAGCTAGAAACAACTAGATCTTTAGACTTAGTAAATTAAAAACCCTAAAAATAACCTTTCGTAAAATTTAACGGTAGAAAGTATATGTCTTTGTAATTTATTTAGAAATAGGCAAATTTCAAGTTGACTTCTTGGGCTAAATTAAAACAAGGGAAAAGTATTGATATTTTTATTAAAGTATAAGTTTGAAAAATAATTCCTAAGCTTAAGTCTAAATTCTGAAAATATATACCCTACAAATTGCACAAACACGAACCTTGAAACTTGGAATAGTAGAAGAGACCTTGAAATGCTCTTGTCTAAAGTCCTCAGTACAAAGAAAGATAAAATAAAAATACAAGTGTGAATAAAGAGATAAAAAAAAATGAACACTGGTTTTTGTAATTACTTAAGGCTGCATTAATAGAAAAAATATTTAGCGAGGGTGCTTCATCACCTAGTGCCTTAGACCAACTGGTTTGGGAGTCACTGCTAAAAGCCTTAGGGATTACAAGACTAGGAATTACGTTTTAATGTGTGAACACATTTTGTAATCGGTCGTTGGTACCTCAAGAAGTATTAACGGTCGCATGAAGAATGTATGAGCAATTTCATCTAAAAATTTACCAATTGAAAAGTACTTTGGACGATGGACAAGAGTATAATAGCTTGATTTGAATTTCTAAGTGTAGGGGTGATATACACACACACATAGGGGTATGTGATTAGGGTTTAGATAAGAGATATGATTGAAAAATAGGGCTTATATCTTTAATAGAAATGATAAAAATTCCTAAGTTGAGATGGAACCTCAGAAGGAAAACTTAAAAGATGCCAAAAGCTAAGTAAATTCACAAGAATATATATAATCTTAAGATAAACGATAAGAAAGCGTGAAAAATACGGGTGGATAATTTATGAGTCGAAAATAATAGAATTCCTTGTTGGAAAACCTAATTGGAGAATAAAAATTAATAGGCCGAACTGATAGGATTTTGTGGGTAGTATCCGCTGAAAACCCTCAGGAGACAACACTCCTCCTACTAGGGACACCTAGAGATTTAACGGCTTGTTGCACGAGCTCAGTGCAATCGCGTTTCCCTGCGAAAGTGAGGCTAAGTCTTTTTCGAGAATAAAACTCGTTTTGCTCGAGGACGAGCAAAAGATAAGTTTGGGGGTATTTGTTCATATCATAATTTTGCATTATTATATTCCCCATTCTTAGTCATTTTACAAATAAACAGGTGCTTTTGATCTATGTCTGCTACATAGTTGCAGATTACAGGTTCTCGGAACAAAAACAGTGAAAAAAATAAAAAGACGATACAAAAGTGAGACTACGACCAACAAATGGAAAGATCTTGATCATGCCTACAGTTTGAAGACTAAGCGAAGATCAATGGACAATTTCATAAAGAACAAAGGCAGCACAAGGTTCAAGACTTCAACACGAAGCAAGCGGTAAAGTCCACGAAATTATTCACTGTGGAAATCTGGAAGAAAACTAGAAGACAACCTGAGAAACCAAGTAAATAAACAAGAAAACAAATGCAAACAGAAGAAGTCCAGAGAAAAGCAACCCAAGACCCCACCATTTGGCCGCGGATCTGCGGCCAAACATGGATTTTGGCCGTGGTTCCGCGTCGGTGCGTCACGCGTGTCGGCGCGTGTCGGTGCGTCGGTGCATTAACTAGTTTTTTTAGGGCAAAATTGTAAATGCAGATATGACTCGATTGTAACCCTAGGGTTTCTATACTCTATAAATAAAAATCCTAAACCTCTTTTTGAGGTATGCCTCTTTTTATTTCATCTTTTCAGAATTTAATTCGGTTTAAATGTTTGGAGAGAGCCATCAAATAAAGTAAGAATTTTATTTCATTGCCCTAATTAATTTTATTTCTGCCTTAGTATAATTTTCATTATCTGCCCTAATTAATTAGTTAGAACATGTTAATCAATTCCCTAATGAGTGAGTAGTTCCTCACTTGTTAGGGTTAGGAAT
The DNA here is from genome assembly GCA_030015575.1 of Agapanthus africanus. Taxonomy (NCBI): domain Eukaryota; kingdom Viridiplantae; phylum Streptophyta; class Magnoliopsida; order Asparagales; family Amaryllidaceae; genus Agapanthus; species Agapanthus africanus. The sequence continues at coordinate 248,680,232 of JASDDO010000019.1, read as the reverse complement.
AGCGAAGGTTTGAGAGATGAAAATCTCTCACCCCTTTCTTGCCCATCACATAATATTAATTCATAGGACTCCATGCATACATACACACACCGCTCTCTACGGCACCCTATCCCACGAGGTAGCGGTGATACCGTAGTTTAAAATACCGGTTGCGTATGTTTTCCATGGAGGTTAGGGTAAGGATTAAGAAAGGAAGGACAAGAACCTAGAGGAAGAAACCTAGTTTCTTCCCAATGGTACTAATCCCTTTATTAATTATTACCATAACCCCTAAGTAGATCTAAATTAGGGCATTGAAAGCGGTGGGAAATCTTAAATTTCCAAACATAACCTAAACCTAACCCTAGCAAGATTCTAGTCCTAGTTTGAATCAACTTTAGTGTTTAGTGATAATCATCCCAACACCGTTTGAAATTAACTCGTTAGACCAAATTGAGAACACATAGAATCCCTGTAGACCGACCCGTACTCACCGGCTAGCTACCAAGAGACGCCGTTCTTTATTGCGATAAAATTATTCTTTGATTCATCTTTTAAAAAAGCGCATACGCAAAATCTCATATAAATCAGTGCTCTGTCAAAAAGATAGCTTCCGACAGTTGTGAATTCGAGGACCTTCACGATACCGATCCTACTATTTATTATACACATGAAGACACTTCTGTCGACAAGTCCACACCTAAGTCCGAACCCTTTGACTCGTTGAATGATTTATTTAAACTATCTGAGTATCATGACTTCTTTTCCGATGAGACTATCATTCGGAATCTTGATGGAAGTTTTGAAGACATTTTTGCTGATGAACTCGCATTCCTAGAAGACTTAGGAGTTGTTATGAATCAACCCCCACCTAAAGAAGTTGAGCCGCCACCCCTTCTTCTTATCGAGAATAAGAATACGAGTAGTGCACCATCACCGTTTCGTCTCTACCATATGAGACGTAAACCCGATCAATTCCTCCTCCTATCTCCCTACTTCTGCACATCTATGATCTTCCAACAACTATATTGTTACATCGATAAAATCTTTGAATGGTTGGTGTTGACTTTTGGTCTTTGTAAAACTTTGTATAGACCAATAACTGTAACCCTTCTCATAATTTTAAATGCTTAATACTATTTTACTCAAGTTTTGGGGGGGGGGGAGAAAATATTTTGGCTCTTTAAAGAAAATAAATTTTTTACAAAATTATGAGCCAAAAATAAGTTTGGGGGATGATTTCACTGTCATTAATTCTTATTCTCGTTACTAACTTTTCCTCCCAAGTCTACAGATTTTAAGCTTAACATATGATATCAGTGAGGACACTGCTGCAAATAGGTTCGAGGGAGGTTTGTGCTTATTTACGCATTACATTTTGCATTATACTAAATAAAAGCACAAAAAAATCTTTTTGATAATAAAAAATTAGAAAGTGAAAAATTACATATGAAAAATAGAAAAAATTTAAGAAAAGAAAAAAAAATTTGATGTTTTATAACGAATCTTGTAATAGGTAGTCATGAGCTGTTGTCACAAGGGTTAGTAAGATGAAGCGAATTACTAATCTGAGGATAGAATTAAGTCTGAAAAATAGTTCCTATTCTCGAGTCCAAACTTTTTGAACGTTGATACCCTATTATATGCACTTGCACACATCTTGAAACTTGGGATAGTAGAGAATACCTTGAAATGCTCTTGTTCAAAAGCCTTAGTATGAAGGAAAATAAATATATAAACAAAAATATAAATGAAATAAAATGGTGAAGAAAAATGAACAATGGTTTTGTAATTGCTTAAGGCAGTATAAAAAAATATAGCGATGGTGCTTTATCACCTAGTGCCTTAGACCAACTAGTTTGGGAGCCACTGCTAAGCCTTAGGTATTGCAAGACGAGAAAATTGCTAATCGCGCCTAAACAAGTGAGCACATTCGGTAATCGGTTAGTTAGTACCTCAAGAAATATTAACAGTTGCATGAAAAATGTGTGAGCAATTCCATCTAAAATATTCACCGACTAAAAAATACTAAGAAAGATGGACAAGAGTATGATAGCTGAATTGAATTCTCTAAGTGTAGAAATGTCTTTTACACACACGTAGGGGTATATGATCGATGTTTGGAAGAAAAATAGGAAGGAAGAGTAAAGGCGATGTTTTATTGATGGATGATGTGATTGCTGACATCTTCTCATAACCATTAAGATAGGGCTCATGGCAACTGAAAAGCTGGTATAGTTTGGAACGCTTCTTTTCAAGTTCTTTCTTTTATATATTCTTTATCTTTGTATGTAACTTTTATCGTCTTTCTTTTATTATGAGATTTTGTGGATGTAATCCGCTGAAAACCCTCAGGAGACAACACTCCTCCTATTAGGGACATTTAGAGGTTTAAAGACGTGTTGCACGTGCTAAGTGCAATCATGTTATCTACGAAAGTGTGCTAGGTTTTTCTTTTCCTTTTTTCTCCCTCTCTTGAATAACTAGTTTGCTCTGGACGATCAAAATTAAGTTTTGGGGTATTTGTTCAGTCGAAAATATTGCACATTTGATAGAATATTTTCTTTACCTTTGTTAAATACTTAAAGATATTTATTGTAATTATGGAACATATGTGGGTTTATCTATAAAATATTCTTTATTATATATTTCTATATTATAATTAATATTATGAAGGAAAATATATGCATATAATAATTATATGATGTTTTGGTAATTGAAATATGCATATCATATCAAATATCTCTAATCAATATTCTTAAATATTGTATCATATATAAAATGATTAGGATAATATCTTAAATATAACAAAAATTACTAATACTATGAATTGAGATATTGTGCAGATTTAGCTCAGGTCTGGAGATCGAGATATCCGAGATGTTGGGAATAAAATCCGCCGATAATGTTTAATCAAATCGTAAATTATAAAACGGCAGAGTCTCAGAGGAGGATATAAAGAATCCAGACATCATAACAATCTCCACGTGTCAACATGAGGCAGCACCAGAATTTTGAAAACCTGATTCGACTCTGCCGCTGCCCAACTACGGCCAAACCCCCATATCTGAGGCGGATCCGCGGCCTTCTGATGGCCGTTGGATTTGGGATTTTGTGCCTGTGATTTTAACAATAAATTATAACACAAGGCAACTAAGAATTCTGCTTCTGCAAATATTTAAAAGACATATGAAAGATCATCACCTTTTACATCACCAAAATCACTGACAAGATCAAGAGATCTAAGATAGGTCCACGAATCGACATGATAAATTGACGTGATCAATCGACTAAACATCTACTTCCTATAAGATAAAGATCGAGAGAAACATGAGAGTTCTTTGTATTCTAATTTCAAAGAATTTGTACATGTTAAAGTTGGTTAATAAAGGTAGATCTTTAGTTTAGTTCTTTGTATTTTACTTTCTGCATTACTTTATGCATTTACATTATGATCTATTTCTTCATCTTCTCTTCTATCTTAACCATGCATGAGTAATTCCTAACCTGTTAGGGTTCGTAGGTTAGGGTAAATCAATGGATGATAAAATCATTTAACCCCTTTTAAACATTTTAAAGTTTATAAATTTTAGCAAAATAAATGTAAACATCCTTATCGGGTGCTACCAACTTATTGATAGTATCGACCATGATTTGAGATTAGATTATCACTTGATTTGTTAGGGGCTAGACATTAATAGAGATCAATGCAAGGACAAGGGTTAGGAGTGGAGAAACCCTAGTTTCTTTCAAAAAAAAACATAATCTACATTCATCACTATCGTTCTAATTTTAAACTATTAAAAGATAAAAAAAAGAGTCATTTTTAATTAATCATCTATTACTACTAAGTCATATGAACCCTACAAGACTCTTCTTTATAAATCTACATCTGTATATCGTAGATCTAGAACAAATCATCCGTATTTCAGTCAACTCTTCTAAAGTGAGATAAAGGTTCCATGTTTTCTTGAGGACGATCCGTATTTATCTCGGCTAGCTACTAATGATACCATTATTGATTGCGGTTACTTTACGAAAACACTACTTCTTCAAAACACATCAATCACCTGACTTGAACACAAACCTAAGGGGAAAATGGGAAATCTAGAATGTAATGAAACATAACTCATGAGGATATTATTACTTGTTTGCCGTTTTTCCAGATGTTACGGAATAAATACTTGTTTGTCGTTTTTCTAGGCATTATGGAATATATCATTGTTTGTCGTGTTTCCGAGCGTTACGGAATAAATACTATTACCGTGGTCCCGTTGAGAATGAACGGGATATATACTGTTGGGTTACGTTGGGAATTATATTAATTAATTTCAAAGACTTTTAAAATAGATAATCTAGAAGCACAGATTTAGGATACACATCACACACCCATATATACACATAGCTCACTGTTTCATATCTGTGTTATTTATTTATATTCATGTTTACTTATAGCATTATATACTAGATATTACTGTTATTTTGATATTATGACGTACTGACGTTTGGGTTTTGCATGGCCCAATTCCTTTACCATTATCGCAGGCAGATCAAGAATACTTCAACCATCAAGCCGAACAATGAGGAATTGAAAGTGTATTATTAGAGATATTTAGTTTATTTATTTCTGTAGTTTGGTTTATTTATGTGAGCCCATATTGGGATATGATTCAGATATTGTTTATTGGATCTTGATTCGTTTCCGCTTTATGTATTTTTTTGATTTTATTTACTATGGCAAATGGATATGTACTAGCTAGATTATATTCTTTACTGTATGTAATATCCGATAGACAGCCGTAATGTGACTGTGGAGGGATAATTCCTAACCACAGGTAGCATGGTTGGCTCTGTCATGTGCCATAGTTTACATATTGAACAGCAATTGAGTGGAAAACGTTCCGAGATCTCTTCGATGCCAAGTACTTTCTAGAGACTGCCCGGTTTGATATGGAACAAAAATTCATCCACCCGCAACAAGGTCATATCTGGGTTAAGTCGGTAAATGAATACAATGCTGAATTTACCATGCTCGGCAAGTTCGCTACCCACTTGATCCCTAACGCTGAAATCCGGGCCAGGCGCTTCCAGCAAGGACTAGACCCTGAGATCCAGGCTGCTCTAGCAACGAGAGACTATCCAACGCATGAATTTGCTCTAAAGGCAACCCGTCGCTATGAGGTCGTCGTGAAGAAGAAAAGTAGGCCACAGTCGGCCGGTATGAAACACCAAGTTAGCCAGATTGCAGGAGGAGCCTCATAACGCCAACTTTTTTAGCGTCACATATGAGGCCAAAAAGACCATTTGCAAATCGTAGGCCAGAATTCTACAACTACTGTAAGAAACAGGGACATCATGTCAAGAACTATCGTCGAGCCAATGGTCTCTGCTTGATCTGTGGATCTCCTACACACACCATAGCAACATGCCCACAGAACCGAGTTGGCTCAGCCCCCAAAGCTAGACCAACTATTCAAGTTCCTCCTACCCGTTTGGCTCTTCCTGCACCAACTCAGAGCTAACAGCCCTTACCCCCTCAGCAAAAAGTGTATCATCAGGCACAGAGGAAAGTGCCAAGATGTCAGGCTTTCACTATGTCGACCGTAGAGGCCGAAACCATGGATCCGATCGACACTGATAAATCCCTTACATCTTTTTCAGCCAATTCAAATTCTTGCATTCTTTGATTCTTTCTTCCACCTGAACTGTTCCACACAATCCATACCCCAGCCTTCACGATTGTATTGACTTAAAATTTTCTTTGAATCATTTTCAATATCCTTCCTGTTTAAATTTCGAGGAAGAAGTTTTTCTAAGGTGGGTAGGATGTAACGATCCTAAAATCCCCATACATTTTTGTTAATTCAATATTGATATAAAGGTGTATTTTAGTTCTGGTTTGAAGTTATAAATTATTCTTGTGAAATTGGAGCAAGAAACTCCTTATAGCCTATTGGTTAAGACACTTCACTAATGTTCTATAGCCTACATGTTTGAATTCCAACATCACCAATATTTTATTATATTTTTCTTTTCGACGTTTCGGAAGCCCAAAAGTTTGCATGAGCTTCACACGGGTGTATGAAACGTTGCAGCAGAAAAGAGATATTTAAATAGGACCTTGTTCCCGCCAAAAATTTTTTCGCAAAAAAACCAAGGTATCAAATGACAGCGATCGGTTTAAGAAAATATGAACCTGTATTTTCCGGGATATATTTTGTCAAACTTCCGAATGAGTAACAGCTAAATTCTGATGGTATTGAAAGCATCTCGAAAAAACCTTCGATTTGATATATTATGGGACTTATAATTCATCCGGGATCAAAAGTTATGAGCAAATGTGCTATGCACATGTAATCTAAGGAAGAAAATGCGAACCAGTATTTTCCGAGCTGTATTTTGACAAACTGCAGAATAAGCTAAATTCTGATGGTATCGAAAGTTTCTCGAAAAATCCTTCGATTTGATATATTATGAGCCTCATAATTCATCCGGGATAAAACATTATGAGCAAATGTGCTATGCACGTGTAATCTAAAGTAATGCTCTACTATATGGGGAATGCATTTTTAGTCCCATATCAGGAAAAGGAGAGATCCCTTCTCTACCACTCCCAGATAAATAAGAGGGGATACCTCTTAGAAAAGGTGGAGTTAAATTCTCAAAGGATTCAATTCTCAAAGGAGATACGTTCTCCATAGGAGCTTGCTCCCCCCATAATGCGCATATGCGCAAGCGCCATGTGCGCTACGTGCAACGCACGTGTGCTCGCCATGCGCGCACCACGTACAACGCACGTGCGCACCATATGAGAACATTTAATAATATTAAAAGGAGATACGTTCTCCATAGGAGCTTGCTCCCCCCAAAATGCGCATATGCGCAAGCGCCATGTGCGCTACGTGCAACGCCCGTGTGCCCGCCATACGCGCACCACGTGCAACGCACGTGCGCACCACATGAGAACATATAATAATATTAAAAGGAGATACGTTCTCCATAGGAGCTTCCCCCCCATAATGCGCATATGCGCAAGCGCCATGTGCGCCACGTGCAACGCACGTGTGCCCGCCATGCGCGCACCACGTGCAACGCACATGCGCACCACATGAGAATATTCAATAATATTAAAAAGAGACTCGTTCTCCATAGGAGCTTTCTCCCCCCCCATAATGCGCATATGCGTAAGCTCCATATGCACTACGTGCAAATATGTCGCCCAAAACGTGCGATGCACGTGCGCCCAACACGTGCGACGCACATGCGCCAACACAAAGAAGCTTTTTTCAGCAGCGAGAAGCTTAATCTCCATCCTGTTCTTTGCCCCTAATGAGTGGGACATGCTTCAAAGGGTAATCTCAGAGCAAGCTCTCAGAAGAAGAAAACTCTCTTCAAGGTAAAGAAATGAATGATGATAAGCACAGAGATGAAATCATCTCATAATTAAAAAGAAGAAGAACACACTTCTTTAAAGATCATAAATCTACAAAGACCAAAGTCTTTTCAAAAAGAGATCAAAAGATCTCATCATAAAATAAAAGAAGAATTTACTTCTTCCTCACAGATCATAGATCCATAAAGGCAAAGCCTTTCATCAACATAAGAGATTGAAGAAATTTGTTCTTAGAATTTTGAGAAAAAGTCTCTTTTTAGATCACAATATTGATCATATGCGCTTTGCGCTTTGGAACTGAGTTTTGCGCTCTTGAACTGCGCTTCTGTGCACTTAGACTGGCGCTCAGTGCCAAGCGCGACACGTGTCCCTCATGTATGCGCCACTTATCAGATACGCTTTGTGCTCTTGAAATAGCGCCCTGCGCTCATGGGCTGGCGCTCAGCGCCAGACGCACCACATGTCAATTATGTGTGTGCCACTAAACTACTAGCGTAATGCGCTCATAAACTGGCGCAATGCGCCCATCATCTGGCGCTTAGCGCCAAGCGCGACACGTGTCCCTCACGTGTGCGCTACTCGGCATAAGCGCACTGCGCTCTTTGACTGGCGCCAAGCGCGCCACGTGTTGCGCTGATAGAACGTAAATCGTTCCTTAAATAAGCCCAGAGTTCTGATAAATGCTCAGCATTCAATAAAAGACAAAACATTGTCAGGATGCAAGTCAATGCTCGGCACTATTAAAAGGGCGAAGCCCAAATAAAGACTCAACAGCCCAAGATAAATATTAAATATTTTAATTTGACTGGTCTTAGCCCAAGATTGTCCATAAGTCCTTAATTCCGATTAAATGAGCCCACATGCGCATAAATCTTTTTAACGGATTTTAGCCCCCAAATTGGACTACAAATCTTTCAATCAAAATTGGCTCAAGGGTACATCTCTTTACTCCTCTGATATTTGTCGTTGTAATCCTTCAACATCTTCAGAGAGGTAACGGGTCCCGATAACCATACATTTCATAGACTATGACGTCTTTAAACTGGACTGTGGGGTCCTTAAACCCATGGACTATGATGTCCATAACCTCGGACTATGGGGTCCTTAAACCCATGGACTATGATATCCTTAAACTCGGACTGTGGGGTCCTTTAAAACCCATGAACTATGATGTCCTTAACCTCAGACTGTGGGGTCCTTTAAAATCCATGGACTATGATGTCCTTAACCTTGGACCACCATGTCCTTAAACTGGTAATCGACCGCAATGTTCTTAAACTAAACAATAGAGCCCAAATGCTCTTTTGTTGGATCTAAACGATCCCGTTAAGTTGATCTTAGTCTAAAATTGGACTAACGTATCCTTAACAAATGTTTAAGTTGATCTTAGTCCCAAATGAGACTAACGTATCCTTAAACCCAACCCCCAAACCCAAATCTAAGAAGATACGGATTTGGACTAATCCACGCCCTACGAGCGACAACATAAATTAATCTCCGTATACAATCTACGGGCAACTGAAAACAAAACGAACACACACGACACAAAGTGACCATCTGGAGAAGGTGAAAGTGGTTACCGCGATGCGGTAGCGTAATTAACTGCAGGGGCTTGCGCCTGCAGGGAAGAGCGTCCCCACAATCAAAAACCCCTCAAATGAGGGGGAATCTGACGAAGTCTGCTACATTGGTCGCATCCGTTTAAACCTCCGATATACGGTGCTATAAATCAACTTGGCATCTTCGGAGAGGTGGACAGATAGCACCAATTAGTATCTGCCCTCGAAATTCAGGCGAGACGGACCTGCGCGGTCGCGTCTCTGAGTTTCGGCGGGGAACAGATTCTGGCACCCCCGGTGGGACCTTTTCCTCTTTCCACTCCACAGTTCGTGTGTCGTGTTCGCGAACGAATCGCGGTTTGATATGGTTGCCCTTGGGTTCAAGGTACTAAGATTTGGTTTTGCTCTCGTGCAGAAAAAGAAATGGCCTCCAACTGCTCCAACTGCAACTGCAGCTCCCGTTCCGCCTCATCTGGAGGTGTAACCTACGGGCCCCAAGCGGCCTCACTGTTCAAGATGCTGGTGGAGCAAATAACTCAGACTACCACGGGACTATTCTTCGGGACCATGCTCCTACCCATGAACATCAATGCCCCGATGCCGTTGCAGGAAGCCCCAAAGAAGTCGGTCTTTGATCGACTTACCACTTCTGCAGCCCCTCTCAACGGGTCGTCCAGCTCCAACGCCTCAGTCTTCGACAGACTGGGCCAAAGCTCCAACGGGCCCGTGAAGAAGCCCGCAATTCCTGAAGAGGTTATCCCTAAACGGATAGCCATTCCTGCTCGTGAAGTCGTCAAAGAGGGTTCTCCTGCCAAGAAGTCAGTCTTCATAAGGCTGGCCATTCCGGCTCCCGCTCCAGGCAAAGTCCTCCAAGCTGCTTCCCCCGCCCAGAGGTCTGTCTTTGACAGATTAGACATCGCTTCTCAACGGGCATTGGTCTTTAAGAGACTGACGTCGGCGACAACCCTTCGTCAAAACAGGGGGCATGATGAAATCACCCCTATAGCTGAACCAACTCCATCTGCACAACATGCTCGCCGTCGTCACTGGCGCCGAGTAAGGAAGGCTGGGGGCAGCTCCCCTTCTGGATTGACTCCGCCAGCTCCAACGGTGGAGATTGATGCTGCTATTCCAACTGGGAACAGCTTTGAACCGCTAAGGAGGGTCCATAAAAACTCTCCAACTGCCATACTGAAAATTTCTCCCCCACTTGTAGAGAATGCTACAGAAAAGAAGTCGGAGCAGCCCCCTCAGCGGTTGTCCTCCAAAATTTACAAAGTCTGGCGACAGCTCCAGGAATCGGTGATTGACCAGGACTACTCTCGCCGGCCAAAGAAGCTTAAAGCTCGGCAAGAAAAGAGTCATCTGGTGGTACCTCAGAAGATGTCATCCGTCTGGGTGCCCGCTGCAACGGCTCCCTCGACTTCAACCGCTCACAAGAGAAGGAGGCCAGAGAAAGCCCCTGTGACCACGGCGAACCGCAAGGACGATGAATCTAAACGCCCCAAGTCTGGGGGCATGGTAACACATACCGTTTATATGGCTTCCGAAAAAGAGGAAAGCCGTGCTTCCATGGGTCATCGACCGCTTACCCGATCGATAACGAAGGCTCAGGAATACCAACAGCAGAAACTTCAGGAGATGCTGACTGCAATGGCCGCACTCACTGGGCCGAAAGAAACTCCAAAGACCTCAGAGCAGCGTAGGGAACAAGAAACTGATACTTAATTCCTCCGAAGAATGCTCGAGAGGAAAGAAAAAGAGGCCGCGGAACAAGCGGCCAACATAAAATGAATGGCTCTTTTGTTCCAAGACATGGCCGGGATGATGTTACAGCCGGAACCACCAGCTGAAGACCCCCCGATTATCATTGAAGACGACAGAGGGGAGACATCGAACCCTCCTCCGGCTCTTTCAGCAGCCAAAGAGGAGACCATCTCCAAAGCTTCCCTGGATGATTACATCGCTCAACAAATACGAGCTTACCAGGGGAATGAAGCGGCCGGCCAAATTGTTAAAACTGGGCGACCATATCCACGCTGGTATAACCAAATAAGGTACCAGCCGCGATATACGATCCCTAAATTCCATGTATATAAAAGGACGGGAAATCCGCATCAACACATGGCTCAATTCAGAGTCTTGTGCGGTAACACTGGAGGTGATGATAAACTTCTGCTCCGTCAGTTTGTTGGTAGCTTGTCGGAAACGGCATTCGAGTGGTATTCGGAGCTTCCAAACGATTCTGTCAAAACCTTTGCAGAGATGGAGCTACTATTCACCCAGCATTTCGCGAGTGCTAGTGAACGCACCCCAATAACGGCATTGATCAATGCCAGGGTGAAACGTGGAGAGACATGGGTTCAACACGCAATACGATGGCGGAATTTATAGTCGAAATGCGAGCAGCGCATCGAAGAAGCGCCTGCAGTGGGCATGTTCGTGGGCACTCTCGACCCTCAAGCGACCATCTCGCAATTTATGATGTTTTTCAAGCCCATCACCTTCCAAGCCCTGATTGACAAACTGGCACAAATGGACTAGATGGGCCACAGGCCTTCCTTTTCGAAGCCGGAGCCATGGAATGAAAAAAGGGAAAGGGAAAGCGACCTTCGTCGCCAATCCTCAACAGCAGCCTAGTGGTCCAAAATTAACGGATCGCCTGGACGAGAGACGGCGATACTATAATGAGAAAATAAAGCGCCCTTATTCGTTTCCCCGGGACAAAACGAGGAGATTATTCGAGCTAGCGGTGCACAATAGGCTCATTAATTTGCCAACTCCAAAATGCCCATTGCAACCCGGTGAGGCTAATAGTCATAATTATTGCCCCTACCATCAAGCAGTAAGCCATCCAATTGAAGATTTCTTCGTCTTTAAAGGCTGGATCGAAGACCAATACCAACAGGGCAAGTTCGCACTGTCCGAGAATTGGAAAGTAAGCCCGCCCCAGCCGCATGCTCTCAAAAAGACGGACACACCGGGGGCATCATGCTCTTTTATGGAAGAAGCTCCATGGGAGGTCGTTCTTTCAGCCAAGAATAAAAGAATGCTGAAGGATCTCCAAACATGCCCGGCGATTAGGTGGAAAAATCCACCGGAACCCGAGATCATCAAGGGAATGCTGAAACCGCGCCCAACTCCAAAGATTGGTGGTGATAGCCAAAACGCCCACACCCAGCCGTCAAAGTCTTCGAAGAAGAAGAAGAAGACCAAAAAGCCCGTAAAGCCTGGTGACAAGCACACGGACCTGCAAAAACAGATTGACGCGTTGGAAGAATATAACCAGAAGGCGCAAACTCCAGTCACACTCCAAGAATTTCTCAGCCACATCCTTGAGGACGGAGATGATGACAATGGAGAAGACTCGTCGGATGAGCCTGAAAATTATGTGGCAAGCTGCCATGTGATCTCTCACTCGTCGATAGACGACGAAGAATCTCCTGATGCAAAGAAACTGGGGGCAGACCCTGAGCCGGAACGTCTGGGACCATCAGATGAAATAATTGATGCATTCCTCAACGAAGCTCTTCTTAAAAGAAAAGCCGATCGAGAACGTGAGATGGCCATATTTGAAAAGGCCAAATGTCGGCGACTGGACGAAAGGGTCAAAACACTCTCACCAGATCAAAGTAAATCTACCGCAAATAAAATCAGATTCAAGACGAGGAAAAAGTTTTCCAAAGTCATATCAATAGGAATGAAGATGCCACCCTCCGAAGAAAACATTCCTGATGAAGCGGATATACATCCTCGCTATTGCCTATATCATCGAAAGATTGCGCACCCCACCGAAGAGTGCAACGCTTTTAAAAGATGGTGGCAGGGATATGTTTCCCACCGATAACATTTCAAGCGGATGAAATGCAAAGCTCGTCAGGAACAAAGAAATACGTCCGAGAGGCGAGAGATTCGTTGATCAAGGCGTTACAAGAGCCTGAATAATTCCAAGCTTTCCTCGCCGAAGAAAAGATGAAGGACGAGATGGAAGAAGTGCACACAGCCGATATCACCTTTGGCGATGAAGATCTTCTCCTCGGGACGTGTGAGCATAACCGCCCTCTTTATGTCTCCGGATATTGTCATGATATCAAAATAGGCAAAATCCTGGTGGACAATGGGTCCTCCGTTAATCTCCTCAATGTAAGAGTGTTGAAGGAAATATGCATGAGCGTTCAACACCTCGCTCGTGACAAAATCACCATCTCCGGTTTTGACTCCCAATCGTCATGAACGCTCGGGTCTGTGATACTGATGCTGCGCTTTGGGCTGTTAGTCACTGACATTAAATTCCACATCATTGACGCTAAGACCTGGTATAACGCTTTGCTCGGCCGGCCTTGGTTACACGAGTACAACATCATCCCTTCTACACAACATCAGTATATGAAGTATTTCAAGGTTGGTCTCGAGTACACTATGACGGGAGAACTAAACCCATTCTCCATGAACAAAGTCCACAAATATGAGGATGCCAAGTGCTTCCTGCCAGATTTCGAAGACACGGAAAGATGTCGCAAACCAGAGGACAAGAACAAAGCTATCACTACTATTCCGGTCTTCGGGAGTGATACCGAGGAGGAAGAAGAAATGGTTTATTCAGGGCCGTCCCAATGCAACAAGCCGAGACCGTCCACCCCTATTCAGGTCATCGGCAGCGATTCGGAAGATGAGCTCAATGCCGTATTCTCTGCTCGGTCATCGATACAAGCCTTCGCTGATGAAGATCAAAGTTTGCAAGTTGCCATGGTTCCGCGGGAGCATTACAAAGAGCTCGATGCACTTAAAACTTATAGTGTGCAGGAACTTCATACATTCTACGTTCCTCCCAGGCGAAGAGGTGAAAAGGCGATCCTATTCTACCAATCCGAGGAAACCAAGATGGAGAAAGAAATTTGGCATGGTGCTGATTCCACACTTGACAGGCTCCAGCCCATCCGTTTGCCTAGATATTACACAGACGGATTAAAAAGGCTGTTGAAGCACCAAGGCGTACCTTTGAAACAGACTGCACGACAAGCTCAGTTCTACAGCAGGATCTGGAACGTACCCGGAACTCAATGAAAGTTGCCCAACGGGAGAATGGAAACGATCGGGCTTGGATATATTCAATCCAAGAAACGAGAGCGAGTCCATGGCAGCTACGTCATACATGACTTCGATGAAGAAGGAGACGTTCTGTTAAAAGACGCTGACCCTGAACCAAAACAAGGTCCCGCCATCAAAATGCCGAGTCCGTCGTTTGAAGAACGGATGGACAAGCTAATAAGGGAAGCGGGTCAAAAGGTCCGGGATGACCATAACCGCGAAATGGTCATTTACGATAAAGCCAGGACGCAGCGCCTCCTTTAACAGGCCGCTGAGAATGAAAATGCTCCTCGTCGCTAACCCGTCATGCAAAAGTCCCGGCGCAGAGGCAAAAATAAACCAAAGAACGGAAAAAACGTTCGACAGCAGCATAGCAGGTCTGAGAAGCTACGCGATCAAGAATGAGCAGCTGGGATTCGTCTCATATAAAGAAGATGGGTCGAGAATATTCTTTTACTCAAGACAACACAAAGAAGATATTCGATCTTGTCATGAAACATCGGATGATGACTCTCCCGAAGTCCAAGCATCCCGAGCAAGCAGACGAGGTCTCTCACTCAGACTATTGCTCTTATCACCAAGCAATAGGGCATCCTCTCGAAGACTGCTTCACCTTCAAGAACTGGGTTGAAGACCAATATCAACTCGGCAGGTTCACTCTATCCAGCAGTTGGAGGGTAATCCCGCCGCAGAAGCATGAACCGAAAGCCACGTATGCAGCGAGAATGGAACCCGATCAATATCGGTCTTGGAAGCGATCTCGTACCTGCCACGTGATAATGCTGTCAGAAGAAGAGCCCGAGGATATGGATGACCTCCCCTGGTGGTTCGAAAACGATGATGGCGAGGTGATCTCAGAGTTTCCACCGGCGCCAAAAAAGCTGAAAGATGGAATACATACTACTGGAGATAACCTCAAGAAAATTGATTTGGGAAAGGCAAGTGACCCGCGGCCGACATTCGTCAGTGAGCTGTTGTCTGAAGAAAGGGTGGCTACGCTAAAGGATGTGCTCATGCATCATAAAGATAGCTTCGCATGGAACTATTCCAAGATGCCAGGACTAGATCCAGAGATTGTTGTCCACAAATTGGCAATATCCCCGGACGTCAAGTCGATCAAACAAGCACCAAGAAGAATGCGGCTCAAGCTTGAGATGAGCATCAATGCCGAGGTCAAGGAGCTAATCGACTCCGGCTTCATCCAAGAGGTTCAATATCCTGATTGGATCGCCAACATCGTCCCGGTGATGAAAAAAATGGGACAGTGCGCATATGTGTGGACTTCCGGGATATCAACAAAGCTTGCCCGAAGGACGACTTTTCAGTACCGGTCACCGAGCTAATGATAGATAATACGTCCACTCATGAAGTTTTCTCCTTTATGGACGGCTCATCAGGATACAATCAGATAAAGATACATCCCGGGGACCAGAAGCATACCGCTTTCCAGACCCCTTTGGGCATATTCTGCTACAAAGTGATGCCTTTTGGTCTAAAGCACGCCGGCGCCACATATCAGAGAGCCATAACGAAGATTTTAGATGACCTCATACATGAAATCGTCGAATGCTATATCGACGACCTCGTAGTTAAAAGAAAATACGAGGAACATTTAGAGCATCTGAAGATTGTGTTTCAGCGCCTTCGGAAATACAACTTGAAGATGAACCCTCTCAAATGCGCATTCGGAGTATCCTCAGGCAAATTCCTGGGATTCATCGTCCGACACCGAGGTATCGAGATAGATCCGTCGAAGATCAAGGCAATCATGGAAATACCTCTGCCAATGGCTCTCAAGCAATTGCGGTCTCTTCAAGGGAAGATCGCGTATATCCGACGATTCATAGCCAACCTCTCCGGCAAATGCCGTCCTTACAGTCGCTTGATGAAGAAGGGAACCCCTTTCGTCTGGGATCGCAAATGCCAAAGCGCACTAGACGAAATCAAGCAATACTTGCAAAATCCGCCGGTATTGACAGCTCCGGATAAGGGAAAACCTCTCATCATGTATACAACTGCTCTTGAAGGTTCCTTAGGCGTGCTATGGGCACAAGAAAACAACCAATGGAAGGAGAGATCCCTCTACTATTTGAGTCGAGTTCTCCTGGGGGCAGAAAGCAATTACTCCCCATTGAAAAACACTGCCTGGCGTTGATCTTCGCGATAACGAAACTCAGACACTATGCGTTGGCGCACAAGGTCCATCTCATATCAAATGTGGATCCTCTTAAATATTTGATGTCAAAAGCCATATTAACGGGACGGTTCGCTAAATGAGCCCTGCTCTTGATGGAGTTCTCGATAACTTATCGTCCCGTCAAGGCAGTGAAAGGCCAGGCCATCGCTGACTTCCTCGCAGAGCATCTGATACCTGCCGAATCTCCTTTAAACTGCGAATTGCCAGACGAACACGCGTTTGACACAATCGACGGGGAGAGAAGAGAGAATGATACCCAGTGGGAACTCTACTTCGATGAAGCATCTTCCATGAAGAAGCGCAAACAAAGTACCCCCATAATCAAGTCCGGAGTAGGCCTCATCTTCGTGACTCCACGAGGAGGGATAATGCGCTTTGCCTTCTCCTTAACAGGGCCGAGGACGAATAATGAAGCCGAGTATGAAGCTTTGATAGCAGGTCTTGAGATCGCCGTCAACATGGGATTAAGACCCTCCTCATATACGGAGACTCCCAACTGGTCGTTAGTCAAGTAAATGGTGACTATCAAACGTGCAAGCCAGAGTTGGTGAAATACGGTGAGAGAGTGCAGCAACTACTGAGTCAAATCCCTGCCTACACACTAGAAAGCATACCGCGCGCGAAAAATAGCAAAGCGGATGCATTTGCCAAGCTCGCTAAAGAACTGGCCGATGAGAACCTCGATGACGTGAGGATCGTTGTGCAAAGCCGTCAGGTTCTTACACCAGCAGAAATATCTCCGGAATAGTCCAAAGAAAAAGGAGCGACCGAGCAAACGACTCTGCAAATAAAAGACCAGGAAAAGACTAAGGATTGGAGAGATGTCTTTATAGACTACTTCAAATCCCGTCGAACGCCTAAAGATGCATCCTCAAGACATCAGCTCATGAAACGAGCTCTATCTTTTGCCTTTGTCAATGATACGCTATATAAGAAATCATTTAATTCTCTATGGTTAAGATGCCTGGGACCTGAAGAGGCAAAACGAGTCGTCCAAGAAACTCATGACGGACTCTGCGGTTCTTACCAAGCCAGGCCGAAGATGAAACTGAAGATCAAAAGGATGGGCTACTATTGGCCCACAATGATCCAGGACTGTCTTGAATACGCGAAACAGTGCCACTCGTGCCAGATTCATGGGGACTTTATTCATCAGTATCCGAATCCACTACATCTAACGGTGGCTAGCTGGCCGTTCGAAATGTGGGGGACTGACATAATTGGCCCCATCGAATCGGCATCGTCCAGAGGACATCGATTCATATTGGCAACAACGGATTACTTCTCTAAGTGGGCGGAAGCAATACCACTAAGAGAAGTGAAGACGGAGAATATTCTCTATTTCTTCAAGACACAGGTCATTTACAGGTTCGGCACTCCGCGACGGATTATCTCCGATAACGGGACAGCCTATAGAAGCCACAAGATCAGTCACTTCGCACAACAGCATAACATAGACTGGAGACACTCTTCGGTCTATAATCCCCGAGCTAACGGTCTAGCTGAGGCTTTCAACAAGACCCTTACCAAGATCGTGAAAAAGACGGTGTCTCGAAGTAAGAGGGACTGGCACGAGAGACTGCATGAAGCTCTTTGGGCGTATCGAACTACGTTCAAAACAGCCACGAACACAACGCTGTGTGCATTGGTATTCGGCACAGAAGCGCTACTCCCCCTCGAGATAGAGTTACCCTCTTTACGAATGGAGGTTCACTACGAGCTAACAGACGAAGAAAATGCTCACCTTCGGCTTGAGGAGCTCGACGCCCTTGATGAAACCCGGCTCATGGCGCAACAAAATCTGGAGGCTTATAAAGCAAAGATGACGCGCTCATATGAAAGATTGACTAGGCCGAGAACATTCCGCCAAGGAGAACTCGTGTTAGTGGTCAAAAGGCCTATGATCCCCAACCGTGCCAAGCGGGGGAAATTCGAGCCAAACTATGAAGGCCCGTATATCATAGACAAAGTCTACCAGGGTGGAGCATATCTACTCATGGACATGCATGGTAAAAGACCTTTCAGGCCAATAAATGCTCGCTTCCTGAAAAAATACTACGCATGACGAGTCATGGCCTAGGTCAACGATAGATGAAGATGCCTAAGTCCGCTCGCTATCTTCCTAAACCCAAACTCTATAAGTAGTAGCTGGCTTTTGGACCGAAACGTCCTTAAACTAATGACGGACCGAAATGTCCTAAAACTAACGACGGACCGAAACGTCCCTAAACTAACCACGGACCTAAATGTCCTAAAACTAACAACAAACTGAAACGTCTTTAAACTAATAATGGACCACTATGTCCTAAAACTGGCGTCGGACCGAAACGTCCTTAAACTAACGATGGACCACTATGTTCTAAAACTTGTTATTGACCGAAACGTCGATAAACTACTACGGGCGGCAGCATTCCAAGGCTGACACAAAAAAATAAAAAAAAAATAAAAGAAGAAGAAGAAAACTGTATGTCCATAAGCAAAATGGGCACGGATGAAAACCCGAAAGGGCTCCGTGAGTAAAAACAGCAGGGTTACCAGCGAGTTTTGTGAAAACCCGAAAGGACGCAATCTCGTTAAAAGACACTTACAAGGTCCTCTCGACCTTGTAAGGAGAAACCAACTGCGTGAGATCATTATGACTCACAAGGGAGCAACACACTTAGGGATCCCTATGATTTCTAAGGAGAAATTACACTTATGAGATCCTCACGACTCGCAAGGAGAACCCTCCTATGAGACCCTTACAGCTCATAGGATTCAAAAGCCTTAAGCTACAAGGATCTGAACATGTTCTTAAGAAGCCATCGCAACCTCCAATACTGCCCTACAAGTGGTTCAGTATTGACCCTTGTATATAATCTACGGGTGTGAATAAACATTTCCTTAACAAAGTCCTACCCACGACTAGGGATATGTCTACACGGTGAACAACCCTTGTAAGTCCTCTCGGCTTATAAGGAGAAAACACTCTTGTAAGATCCTTACGACTTACGAGAAGCCATACACTTGGGAATCTTCACAATTCTTAAGGAGAAAGCGCACTTACGAGATCGTCACGACTCGTAGGGAGAAATACCTTTATGAGACCCTTACGGCTCGTAAAGTTAAAAGCCTTAGTCGACAAGATCCTAACCCTGTTCGCTAAACCACCTTTGTTCGACATCGACAGAGGCAAATGATGATTCGCTCCTGGCAATATCCAAGTTGTAGCAGTGCTGATGCCGAAATCGGTGTCTAATTCCAAATTCGCAGTGAAAAACCAGCGAGCCACAAATGCATACAAAATAGCCGAAATGATGGGGCAACTTGCAACAAAATCAGTAAGTAAAAATGTATGCGTACGAAATAACCGAAATGATTGGGCAACTCACAATAAAAAGCAGCGAGTAAAAAAAAATATAGCCGAAATGATTGGGCACCGCGAAAAATAGCCGAAATGATTGGGCAATCGCGACTTTCGCAATATAAAAACTGAAATGATAGAGTATCGCGGAAAGAAATAAAAAAAATTCTGAAAGAATGAAACTTTTGCCCTACAGGTGAGATCACATCGATCCCTGTATACAATCCACGGGCACAAATTAAGAAGGAATCATACCTTCCCACCAGTCTCCATCTGAAAGAAAGCTAAGTCTCGACGGTTCACAAAGCAGCCTGGAGATCATCTCAACATTCGTCTCATTTCAACAGACACAATATCAACAAATCAGAGCTGCGGCGAAGTTCATGGTTTCATGATTCAACGATGCACAGACAACCGAGAGTCAACCCCCGACTCCGTAAAATGCGGATAAAGTCAACCAAACCTGGTCCTTGCGGAACATGGCTATGTCAATCCTGACCCCGTGGAAAGCATCCAGAGCAAATCCTGGTCACGTGGAGCACGGCCTATGTCAATCCTGACCCCGTGGGAAACGTCCAGAGCGGATCCTGGTCCTCGTAGAACACGGCTATGTCAGTCCTGACCCTGTGGGAAGCATCCAGAGCAAATCCTGGTTTCGTGGAACACGGCCTATGTCAATCCTGACCCCGTGGGAAACGTCCAGAGCGGAGCCTAGTCCTCGCAGAACACGGCTATGTCAATCCTGACCCCGTAAGAAGCATCCAGAGCAAATCCTGGTCATGTGGAGCATGGCCTATGTCAATCCTGACCCCGTGGGAAACATCCAGAGCGGATCCTGGTCCTCGCAGAACACGGCTATGTCAATCCTGACCCCGTGGGAAGCATCCAGAGCAAATCCTGGTTTTGTGGAACACGGCCTATGTCAATCCTGACCCCGTGGGAAACGTCCAGAATGGAGCCTGGTCCCCACAGAACACGGTTATGTCAATCCTGACCCTGTAGGAAGCATCCAGAGCAAATCCTGGTCATGTGGAACACGGCCTATATCAATCCTGACCCCGTGGGAAATGTCCAGAGCGGAGCCTGGTCCTCGCAGAACACGGCTATGTCAATCCTGACCCTGTGGGAAGCATCCAGAGCAAATCCTGGTCACGTGGAACACAGCCTATGTCAATCCTGACCCCAAGGAAAACATCCAGAGCGGATCCTGGTCATGTGGAACATGGCCTATGTCAATCCTGACCCCGTGGGAAACGTCCAAAGCGGATCCTGGTCATCGCAGAACACGGCTATGTCAATTCTGACCCCGTAGGAAGCATCCAGAGCAAATCCTGGTCATGTGGAACACATCCTATGTCAATCCTAACCCCGTGGGAAACGTCCAGAGCGGATCCTGGTCCTCGCAGAACACGGCTATGTCAATCCGACCCCGTGGGAAGCATCCAGAGCAAATCTTGGTCACGTGGAACACGACCTATGTCAATCCTGACCCCGTAAGAAGCGTCCAGAGCAACTCCTGACTCCGTGAAATGCGGATAACGTCAATCTCATCAAATACTTATGGGTCCTCTCGACTCGTAAGGAAGAAAACTCTCTTGTGAGATCCTTACGACTCCCGAGAGAAAACACACTTAGGAATCCTCACGATTCCCAAGGAGAAAATACACCTACGAGATCCTCTCGACTCTGCAAAGAATCCAATATGGACATCTACCTACTATCTACGTGCCACATTTGCCAAAATTACAGGCCACTGAAATAAAGGAGCTACTTATGGGTCCTCACGATTCGTAAGGAAAAATACCCGAGTGAGATCCTTACGACTCACGGAGGCGATGGATACTTAGAAATCCTCACGATTTCTAGGGAGAATATGCACCTATGAGATCCTCTCGACTCGTAGGGAGAAAAAACTTTCTTAAGACCCTTACGGCTCATGAAGATGAAAAGGTCTAAGGCTACAAGGACCCTTAACTTTTCTCCTAAGCCCTCAATTCTATGGCCATACATAACTCTGCACTACTTCACCCACGTACATACTTACGTGGGCAAAGTAGTGGGGGGCATTTGTTCCTGCCAAAAATTTCTGCGCAAAAGAGCCTAAGGTATCAAATGACAGTGATACTCTTAAGTAAATGTGAACCAGTATTTTCCGGGCTGTATTTTGACAAACTCCCGAATGAGAAATAGCTAAATTCTGATGGTATTGAAAGAATATCAAAAAAACCTTCGATTTGAAATATTATGAGCCTTATAATTCATCCGGAATCAAAAGTTATGAGCAAATGTGCTATGCAAATGTGATCTAAGGAAGAAAATGCGAACCAGTATTTTCCGAGCTGTATTTTGACAAACTCCCGAATGAGAAACAGCTAAATTCTAATGGTATCGAAAGTGTCTCAAAAAATCCTTCGATTTGATATATTATGGGCCTCATAATTCATCCGGGATCAAAAGTTATGAGCAAATGTGCTATGCACGTGTAATCTAAAGTAATGCTCTACCATATGGGGAATGCATATTTAGTCCCACATCGGGAAAAAGAGAGATCTCTTCTCTACCACTCCTATATAAATAAGAGGGGATACCTTTTAGAAAAGGTGGAGTTCAATCCTCAAAGGATTCAATTCTCAAAGGAGATACGTTCTCCATAGGAGCTTACTCCATCCCATAATGCGCATATGCGCAAGCGCCATGTGCGCTACGTGCAACGCACGTATGCCCGCCATGCGCGCACCACGTGCAACGCACGTGCGCACCACATGAGAACATTTAATAATATTAAAAGGAAATATGTTCTCCATCGGAGCTTACTCCCCCCATAATGCGCATATGCGCAAGCGCCATTTGCGCTACGTGCAACGCACGTGTGCCCGCCGTGCACGCACCTCGTGCAACGCACATGCGGACCACATGAGAATATTTAATAATATTAAAAGGAGATGCGTTCTTTATAGGAGCTTGCTCCCCCATATGTGCAAGCGCCATGTGCGCTACGTGCAACGCACGTGCGCCCGCTATGCGCGCACCACGTGCAACGCACGTGCGCACCACATGAGAATATTCAATAATATTAAAATGAGACTCGTTCTCCATAGGAGCTTGCTCCCCCCATAATGCGCATATGCGCAAGCTCCATATGCGCAACGTGCAAATATGTGCGCCCAACACGTGCGATGCACGTGCGCCCAACACGTGCGCGAACGCAAAGAAGCCTTTTCAGCAGCGAAAAGCTTAAGCTCCAGCCTGTTCTTTCCCCCTAATGACCAAAGGGTACATCCCTCCACACCTTCAATATATGGCGCTGTAATCTCTCAGTGTCGTCGGAAAGGTGGTGGGTCCCAACGACCAATGATCATTCTTTTCAAAAAAAAGGGAAAAGAAACAAAAAAGAGATATATACAGAAGCATTAAAGAAATGAATGATGATAAGCACAGAGATGAAATCATCTCATAATTAAAAAAAAAAGAACTCATTTCTTTAAAGATCATAGATCTACAAAGACCAAAGTCTTTTCAAAAAGAGATCAAAAGATCTCATCATAAAATAAAAGAAGAATTTACTTCTTCCTCACAGATCATAGATCCATAAAGGCAAAGCCTTTCATCAACATAAGAGATTGAAGAACTTTTGTTCTTAGAATCTTGAGACAAAGTCTCTTTTTAGATCACAAAATTGATCTTATGCGCTTTACGCTCTGGAACTGAGCTTTGCGCTCTTGAACTGCGCTTCTGCACTCTTAGACTGGCGCTCAGCGCCAAGCGCGACACGTGTCCCTCACGTATGCGCCACTTATCTGATGCACTTTGCGCTCTTGAAATAGTGCACTGCGCTCATGGGCCGGCGCTCAGCGCCAGGTGCACCACATGTCAATTACGTGTGTGCCAGTAAACTACTAGCACAACGCGCTCATAAACTGGCGCAATGCGCCTATCATCTGGCGCTTAGCGCCAAGCGCGACACGTGTCCCTCACGTGTGCGCTACTCGGCATAAGCACACTGCGCTCTTTGACTGGCGCCAAGCGCGCCACGTGTTGCGCTGATAGAACGTAAATCGTTCTTTAAATAAGCCCAGAGCTCTGATAAATGCTCAGCATTCAAAAAAAGACAAAACATTATCAGGATGCAAGTCAATGCTCAGCACTATTAAAAGGGCCAAGCCCAAATAAAGACTCAACTGCCCAAGATAAATGTTAAACATTTTAACTTGACTGGTCTTTGCCCAAGATTGTCCATAAGTCCTTAATTCCGATTAAATGAGCCAACATGCTCATAAATCTTTTTAACGGATTTTAGCCCCCAAATTGGACTACATATCTTTCAACCAAAATTGGTTCAAGGGTACATCTCTTTACTCCTCTGATATTTGTCGTTGTAATCCTTCAACGTCTTCAGAGAGGCGACGAGTCCTGATAACCATACATTTCATAGACTATGACGTCTTTAAACTGGACTATGGGGTCCTTAAACCCATGGACTATGATGTCCTTAACCTCGGACTGTAGGGTCCTTAAACCCATGGACTATGATGTCCTTAACCTCGGACTGTGGGGTCCTTTACAACCAATAGACTATGATGTCCTTAACCTCGGACTGTGGGGTCTTTTAAAACCCATGGACTATGATGTCCTTAACCTTGGATCACTATGTCCTTAAACTGGTAATCGACCGCAATGTCCTTAAACTAAACAATAGAGCCCAAATGCTCTTTTATTGGATCTAAACGATCCCGTTAAGTTGATCTTAGTCTAAAATTAGACTAACGTATCCTTAACAAACGTTTAAGTTGATCTCAGTCCCAAATGAGACTAACGTATCCTTAAACCCAACCTCCAAACCCAAATCTAAGAAGATACGGATTTGGACTAATCCACGCCCTACTGGCAACAATATAAATTAGTCTTCATATACAATCCACGGGAAACCAAAAACAAAACGAACACACACGACACGAAGTGACTATCTGAAGAAGGAGAAAGTGGTTATCGCGATGCGGTAGCGTAATTAACTGTAGGGGTTTGCGCCTGCAGGGAAGAGCGTCCCCACAATCAAAAACCCCTCAAATGAGGGGGAATCTGACGAAGTCTGCTACATCGGCCGCATCCGTTTAAACCTCCAATATACGGTGCCATAAATCAACTTGGCATCTTCGGAGAGGTGGACGGATAACACCAATTAGCATCTGCCCTCGAAATTCAGGTGAGACGGACCCGCGCGGTCTCGTCTCCGTGTTTCGGCGGGGAACAGACCTTAATCCAAACCCAGACCCTGACCTTGAGCCCCGAGCACTAAGCTCAAGGCCTGGCTACCGAAAAGCCGCAAGTAGCGGCCTGGGTGTTCCCAAATTGGCCCATGCTCCTCACTGGCGACTCTCTGACTCCCCAGTACCCCTTTTAATATACTAAAACTTCTGCATTCAACAAGAGAACTGTCAGACCTTTCATCTCTACAATTAATCCTTTGTTAATTATTTTTAATTCCTCATGTGCCTATCCTTCACTCCCTATAAATACCTAGCCATCCTAGCCCATCCTTATTTCTGAAAACACTTTAAAATTTCCTCTCAAAAGTTCTCAAATCCAAGCTAAAGAAGTCAAGCTTATTCTTCACCTCGCAACATTGTTCACTTAAGCTCAATGTAGAGTTGTTGATCTCGAGTCTGTCCATTCATTTCATCCTTGGTCTCAATTCTTCCAACCGAGGCTTACCCTTCTCTACTATTTAATATAAATAGCACAACTCATAATCTAAAGACTGAGAAGGTGGATCTGATTATTGAGGATTATGACCAGATCACATCCCAAGTCAACCTTTAGATTTTC
Organism: Agapanthus africanus; assembly: GCA_030015575.1. NCBI lineage: Eukaryota > Viridiplantae > Streptophyta > Magnoliopsida > Asparagales > Amaryllidaceae > Agapanthus > Agapanthus africanus. The sequence continues at coordinate 248,654,850 of JASDDO010000019.1, read as the reverse complement.
TGTTCAGTTTTTTATTACCAGTATGCCACTTATTTAGGCATTTTATGTTATTTGCATTTTCTTTTCAGAACATCTATCCATGTAAAAAATGTTTGTTGAATGAATGTAAATAAAATAATTTGTTGAAAATTTCATACTCTTATTATTCTTGCACTGTATATAATTACCTATTAACGCTTAGTATATTTATTTTAAGAAATAACCTTCTCAATATAAATATGTAGCGGGCTTGTCACGTGACATTTACCGTCCATTGGAAAGCGGGACGTGACAATTTGGTCACCCTTCTCTGCTGACTTTGAAGAGAATAGTTCTTTCGTTTGGTAGTTTGTCTAGTTTAGAGTGTGAGTCTTGGGAGTTGGGTAAACATTATCACTTTAGCTACACATCTCGTATTAATAAGAGAGCTGAAAAACATTTTGTCGGGACCCGGTTCTTGCTTACGGAGCAAAGTGCCACACGGAACAAAGTGCCACGCCAAGTGTCATGTTAAGTGGGCGGGGGCCACCTCTTGAATCCGTGGGGGCCACCTCTGAGTCCGTGGGACCCACTGTAGAACAATGAGGACTCTTCGGAATACATTCCGAAAGAGGGTAGATCTGTACTATAAATGGAATGATACCACCTCTCAATTAAAGATGCGCCTTTTAAGTGAACCGGCACTACAGAAGCTTGAGAACTCCGTAGTTAAGCGTGCTCAAGCCAGGGAAGTTCTGGGATGGGTGACCTCCTGGGAAGTGGCCCCTGGCCGGGTCCGGTTCGCCCCGAAGGACAAAACCGTGCGGCTTCGGCCAGAGCGGACAATACTCTCTGTATTGGGGGTGGGGCGTGACACATTTTGTTTTAGTGCATTCTGATGTTTGTGGGTTATGCCATGTTGTTTCCCAAGGAGGTTTTCGCTACTATGTGACTTTTATTGATGATTTTTCTCAACTCTCATGATTGTATTTGATTAAATCTAGAAATGAATTGTTTTCTCATTTCTTGATTTTTTTGATCCAAAGTTAAGAATCAATTTACGGTTAATGTTGGTCACTTGAGTAGTGATAATACCAAAGAGTATTTTAGTACACCCTTTATGGAGTATGTGGAAAATTTAGTATTATCCCTGATTTTTTTGTTCTTATACCCAGCAAAATAGGGTGGCTGAAAGGAAGAATATATAGGCAATTTTTATAGGTCACTTGTACCCTTTTGTTTCATATGTGAGTGCCTAAATCTTTTTGGGGATGTCGTTCAACTGCCAATTACTTGATTAATACGTATGCCTTCCTCTGTTCTAGATAGGTAGATTCCTTATTCTATGTTTTCCCTTCGACGGTCTCATTCTCCGTTCCTCCAAGGCTCTTTAGGTGTGTCTTTTTTTCCCATGATGTACAACCTGAAGGATCTAAATTAGAACCCAAGAATGTTAAGTGTGACTTTCTTGGGTACTTTCAAACTCAAAAAGAATATCGATGTTATAGTCTTGTGTTACGGCGTCGATTTATATCGGCTGACATGTCCTTTCATAAGCCCACCCCATAATTTCCATTGGATATCTCATATATCTTGTCACAAGAGAGCACCCCTTCCAATTCTCCACCCCTTGTATTGGAGGTTATCCGTATGTTTTTGTTAACCCACCTACCACCCTTGATTCATTGCCGTTGGGCCCCACACCACAAATTTCAAAGGTATATGATTGTCAGGACCGTCCGACTCTTGAACCTCAGCCTTCTGCTGCTAATCTACCAGAGTTTCAAGCTCCACCGGAGGCTGACATTGATCTTCCTATTGCCTTACGGATAGGCATCTGAAGCTGCACTTTTCATCCTATTGCTCATCATGTGGCGAGTTCCTATTTACCTCCTGCATATCATGTGTTCCGCTCCTCTCTCGATTCTAATGCTTTACCCAAGTCACTCTCGCTGCTTTTATCTCATAAAGGGTGGACAAATGCTACGATTGATGAGATGCTGGCCCTTGAGCAGAATCAGACTTAGGATTTAGTGTCTTTTCTAGTTGGAAAGAAGGTTATGAGGTGTCGTTAGGTGTACACTGTAAAGCATAATCTTGATGGGACCGTTTTCCGCTTGAAAGTGCGTTTGGTTGCTAAAGGGTACTCGCGGACTTATGGGATTGATTATAAGAAGTCATTTTCTCCTGTAGCCAAGATGACTTTTGTTTGCCTACTTATTTCTCTTGCGGCTACACATCATTGGCATTTGCATCATCTTGATGTGAAGAATGCGTTTCTTCATGGTTCTTTGGTCGAAGAGATCTATTTGGAGAAACTACTTGATTTTGTTGCTCAAGGGAGGTCTAGCTTAGTTTGTCGATTAAATAAGTTATTGTATGGCTTGAAATGGTCTCTATGAGCATGGTTTGGGAAATTTACCGATGTGGTTATTTCGTTCAGCCTTAGACAGTGTGCTCATAACCATTCGATGTTCTACTGTAATAAAACTAATGACCTTCGCATTCTATTGATGGTATATATCGATGACATAGTGATTACTAGCGATGATGTGGCCGGTATTGCACAGCTTAAGCACCACTTTTAAGCGAGTTTCACACTAAGGACCTTGGAAGCCTTAAAATACTTTTTGGGTATCGAGGTTGCTTGATATAAAGATGGCATCTATATCTCATAGCGAAAATATGTGCTTGACATGTTAACTGAAGCTGGGATGTTAGGGTGCAGACCTATAGTGGCTCTAATGGTTCCTAATACCGAGCTGCCTTCGGGACAAAGTGATCTGTGTGAGGATCCCAAGAAATACCTACGATCGGTCGGTAAGCTTAATAACATCACCATCACTTGATCTGATATTGCATATCCTATCAGCGTCGTGAACCAATTCATGACCAATGCTCAAAGTGCCCATTAGAATGTCGTAATTCGAATACTTCGATACTTGAAGAATGCTCTGGGGATGGATCTACCGTATTCAGACCTTGGATATTCTCAAATAGCAAGATTCACAAATGAAGATTGGACTGGATCCCGAGCAGATCGCAGATCTACCACAGGATATTGTGTATTTGTAAGAGGCAACTTGGTCTTCTGGAAGAGTAAGAAGTAGAACGCAGTGTCTTGTTCTACTACAGAATCAGAGTATCGAGCCATAACGAACACTACTTGTGAGCTTATATGGATCAGTTTCTTACTTGGAGAGCTTGGTTTTGGACCCACTTCTTCTATACACCTATACTACACAATAAGGCCGCAATTTATCGAATCATGTATTCCACGAGCGTACGAAATATATCGAGATTGATTGCTATTTTTGTACGATAGAAGATTGAAAATAGGACCATTGACACTTATCATGTTCAATCTGCTCATCATTTGGCAAATTTGTTCACGAAACCTTTGGGAAGTAATAGAGTGCATTTTATTTGTACCAAACCGGGTATATATGATATCTATTCTCAAGCTTAAGGGCGGGTGCTAAAATACTCGCATTGTCAAAGGGTTATGCGAGTATTTTAATAGGTTTCTAGATTATTCTAAAAGACCCTTCTTTATTTAATTAGGCACTAAGTAGAGATGTAATTGTCAAAGGGCTATGCCTATATAAAGAGAAGTATGGGGTTAACTTAATCTATCCATTACATTCTCGCTCTCTCCCTCTCTCTCTCTCTCCCCCCTCTAATTCTTAACACCAACAATACAGCCATCCCTATCGTAAGACGTCAATCCACAAGCGTCAATATTGGGGGCAACCAAAAAGGTTTGGATAGAGCCGGATCGAAGTGTTGGCTGAAAATAAAGCTGACTACATAGTTTTGAAGACGGAAAACATAAAAGTCGTCGGAGTAGAACACTGTTGAAAAACTTATAGGTTTTGTAGTGACTAACAGTTATTAGAACCATCAAAACCACATTTGTTTTGTAGCAGGAACTCCATAAGAAACCACCAATAAAGGATATGCGACATGAATAAGTGAAAAGTGATATTTTGAAACAGAAAAATCAAATGAGAAATTTTAGGTGATGCATTTAAAAAGATTAAATACATTTCTCTATTTCCCCCTTGCTTAAAGGTTTAGTGAACAAGAACTTTACAAGATCAGCATTTCCAAAATCATCAAATTAAAAATTTACAGTCGTAATAGATGTTGACAAAATCACAGGATGTGTTTTTGAAAGCTAACGTGTGCAGTAAAATAAAGAAACAAGCCCCAAAATGTTATATACTGTATAGCCAAAGACACACATTGAAAAAATGGGATCTGAATAAATAACTAATAAACAAAACATTGGGTAAAAATATATATTAAAAAGAAACAAATAACTAATAGGATTTAATATTTGTTTAGCAAGCTGCTATGGTCACAAAATCATCTTCGCCCGATATTGTAGATAGTTATGAGAAATGAAGCCTATATCGAATATCCGCTAGTAGAATAGATGCAAATTGTGCAAAAGACTCATTCTTGCATGCATCCATTGTCACGAACATTCACAGCTGCTCCGCTAATGTTATTTTTACGTATACTGACAGAGTTGTAGGGTGCCTGCTATCCTGATCAAATTAGTTTGGCAGAATACTGCTTTTCACTTATGCAAGTTTTTATGTGTTTGACATTGTTAATGATTGTCTGTCTACTTGTTCTAATATCATGATATCTTTTTTGATGTCGATCAGATGCAGCTCTGGCTTCGGTCTCTATTAGTTTGTCATCTATTGGATACCTGAAGCTCTTTGGCCACAATGTGTATGTATTTTCTTGAATAGACCTTCAAATTTGAGAACAACAAAGTGAAGTTCCTTCTCCTAAGCTTATTCATTGCATAAACTTAGTATATCCTTCGAAATTTTTGATATGTTACTCAAATATTCTAATTAATTAAATTTACAAAATATTTAATGCATGTCGCAAGAGCAGGTTGTCAAGGTTTTCTCTCAAAAACTTACTGCCAAAATCTTCAACTCTTGTACATGGTTAAAATTAACAGCTTCCGTGTTTTGATATGTATAAAAACTATATAGATTAAACTTAATGATTATTTTAATCTTCAATTTCTCACGTTAAGTATTCTGAGCTTATATTCTTTAGACTCCTTGGACGGCATCTCTATTGATTGCATCCAAGTACTTAACTATCAAATTAATGGAAACTTCTCCAATGAGACACAAAAATAAATTATAAACATTGATAATAACAAATGCATAATTAAAAAAAAACGCATTTATATATTAACTTTGGATCCCAAGTATTTTTCATTTAGTTTATATATAGACACAAACCTGTCACTAAGATAGTAAATTATTTTATTTTATTTGACTAATAAACTGATCAGATTAGAGAGAATGCATAAAATTGGCTGCTATGCATATTATGGAGAATTGGTCCACCTGATTAATTATATAGAATTTGCTTTGAATGAGTCTTTGGGTTTTGCATAGAAGAGGATAAAATATATGTAGAAACCCAAGGAAAAAACCATGCACTTGAGCATGAAACTGTAGTGGTTATGAAACCTATATTTAGGTGACAACCTCTCATCGTTTCCAATATCAAGCTCGGTATAACACTAATAACAAGAGATCTATAGAAAAAAAAAGGGGTGGGGTGGGGGGTTGGGGGAAGAAGATGGAAAGCACTACTGCAAAGATGATGCTAGTGAGCCTATTGTTTGTAGGAGTGATGGCCACTGCAAGTGGTAATAATTTGATCACTGAGTGCGGCAAAAGGATCGATTACTACAGCCCTCGAGGTAATCGATTCTTTCGCAATGTCGACCTTGTTCTGTCTGAGTTGAAGGCCATGACGCCAGTGGAAGGCAACTTTGGGCATGAAACTGTGAGCAAATCGCCAAGAGTTTTCGGGCGGGCATCTTGTTTCTCTTCTCTGACGACGAGTGTGGAAACATGCACCGCGTGTCTTGAGAGAGCAATAGAAGACATTAAGAAGAAGTGCAAGAACAGCGTCGAGGCAAGTGGTGGGTCCGCTGCTGCTGGCTGCAGTATTAGCTTTGGTAATAAGAAGTTCTAGGCTTGATGCATGCATTGCATGCATTGAAAGATCAAAATAAAATTATTAATTATCTATGTTGTTTGGAAGTCATGTAGTTGGTCATGTTTGGTAAAGAGTCTGTGTCTATTTGTGTGTACTGAAAAGGAACTTCAGTTTCTATGTCTATTCTGGGAATGTTTGAGGTTGTAAGAAGAATAAAGTGATAATATTAATTATATGTGCTTGAACCTAATATAAATTATTCATTCTGAAATACCTACTAGTTTGTTCATCTTCATCTCTTCTATTTTATATGTAAGCTTTATCACAGCATGAAAGCCCCTGATTTGTTGGGAATGACTTATACCAAACCTTTTACTGAAGAGCTTGTTTGGATATATATAGGAAAGTGGGTAGAAAGTAAATGTCTCTTCCTTTGCCACATATGACAGTTTTGATTTCACTTTTTTGGTTCAAGTTAGAAAGCTAAAAAATGTTTAGAAAGAGACATTTTATATCTTTCTGAGTATTTCCTTAAAGCATTAGTTGTTTTATTTAAGCATAATAATCATGATTGCAAATTACTATTTTTATTATAGAGCTCTTATAGCTTAGACTCTCTACTTTATGAACTCAGGCGATCACCGCCAGCGTTATCTAGACCCTGCAGATATCGAGACGTCCAGCTCTCATCGTGCAGGTAATGCCTCCGCTGTCTTTTTCGGCCATCATCATGAATAACTAAGGGAAGAGGACGGCCCTCAGCCTAACAATCGGCGTGCAATCCTTCAATAGTCTATTGTGCCGATTAGAATACGGCCAAGGCCGCCGCTGCCAAGACGCAATTTAAGGCCGCTTGTGCAAATGATCCAGATGTTTAGCCCTGCGTTCGTACGATGGGTTTAGATTCAGTTTCTGTCAAGACGAGGTAATCGCTCGGTCTAGAAACATTAGACCGAGCCGTCAAGATGTCCAGCCTTGTGCTCTTACATTGGGGCTAGACCGAGTGAAACAGGCCAAAGGCCAGACCGACTTTAAGATCGTTTGTGCAAATGATCCAGATATACAGCGTTGTGTTCATACAATGGGTTTAGAGCGTGTCTCGGCCAACCGAAGCAGGATAAGTAGGGTAAGAATTGCAACACTTGTAATAGCCCCGTCAAGACCGGACACAGTTTAAGGTTTGTGTTGCAAACTTCTGGATCTCATTTAGATATTACCTTCTGTTGATCTGTAGCGAGCAGTGATGGATGGCTGAGATTAAGTTGGAGGTTGCCTCCTGGAGCTTGTGGATCTCAATAGGCTTTATGTGGTTGGGGCCGAGCTACCTGCAAGAAAGTCCCGGAATGGTTATGCCACCGATGACCCTCCGACGATCAAGTTAGACGGATATTTTGACAGAGTAACGGCCTATTGGGGTGAAATTGGCTTACCTGAGTCGTCTAAGAGAGGGCTTTATATAGTGGCAGCCATGGACATGCGGGCGCGAGATTCACCGGCTGTTACGCCCCTGGCGTTACGCCCGTGTGATAGGCGGGATTCCTCATTAATGACGAGATATGCTCTTTAATAGGGGATCGTGATGGCGTGGAACGCGGGATCATGGGCGGCGGATATCTCGCGTCTGGCGAGATTCACGGAGCCGTGGCGGAGGCGCCTGTGATCGGTGCTGTGGGTCGGTCGGTGAGACCAAGGAAGATAAGCTCGGTGGGAGGCTCGGGAACAAGCGGAAGGCCGAGGCATCTTGGATATGCGATAGCTCGGAGGCGAGCTGGAGGGCTAAGGGAACTCAGCGTGTGGGAGGGCTCCGAGGAGTGCCGGTGGTCGTTTGTAAGGTGATCATAGAGGTGGTCTGGAAGGCCACCGAAGGTCGGGAACAAGCTCGGTAGCCGGAAGGACCGGAGTATGCTTCGAACGTACCGATCTTGATCTTTTCTCATAATCCCTAAGACACGTCATCTGCCACATGTCATGATCTGGGGAAACACCGGTATCTAGCCTCATCATTAGCCCCCCACTCTCGTCCCGGCCTATTCATGGGTCGGGTCGTGAGTGGTCTAACCGGGCATCTGGGATAAGCTCTTATTTGAAGACATCGTCGGTGCGTATTCTCGGGTAACTAGTTGTATTTTCTTGATGACGTCAGCGAATCAAGGAAGAGATCTCGCATTAAAGAGGAAGCGTCGGTTTGTGCGTACGTTCGTCGAAGCCCCGGCCCACGTGTTTGGCGCTGGTTGGCTGACGAGACGGACCGCAGGTGTTCCCGCGCCCGATAAGATGCAACCAATGCGCGTGCGATAGGTGGAGCGCCGACCTTCAAGATGTCACCCCGGTTGTCGCGGTGGAAGCGCAGCTCATCGAGGTTCTCCCCGGCCCCAAGGCCTGAACCACCTCGCCTCCATATTTTCTTTTGCGCTGAAATTTTGTAAGCATCCGGGCGTTTTTGTAAGACTAGGGAGCCCATAATACCTCTGTAAAGACCTCCGGATTTATGAATAAAATCTTTTTGCAGTGTTCTTTGCGTGCACATTTTCCCTTTGTTTGTGGTTAAAATTTTATTTGCATGGTACCGCTTTCATGACACGTTAGGTCGAAGATCGGTTCTTCGTCTAGCGATCGCACGTTGAGTTGAATTCAACCACTTGTCAAGTGTGCAAAGACCGGTGTAAGGTCGGTGTCTCCATGGCCCCAAAGTCGAGGTGGGGATGGCTTATTAAAAGACGTGCAGGAAGTTGAGCAGGGAAGCTGCTCGATGGCCTCTTGACGAGGGCTTTGATCCTTAGCGTGGGAGGGCAAGGAGTGACCTGCTAAGGATGGAACGAGCAGGGTAGGTGCTCGGTGGCCTCTTGATGAGGGCTCTGATCCTTGGCGTCATGGGGGTAAGATATTACCAGCCAAGGATGGACCGAGAAGGGCAGCAGCTCGGTGGCCTCTTAATGAGGGCTTTGATTCTTAGCGCGGGAAGGCATGGAGAGGCCAGCTAAGGATGGACCCAGCATGGTAGCTGCTCGGTGGTCTCTTGATGAGGGCTTTGATCCTTGGCGTCGTTGGGTAAGAGATTACCAGCCAAAGATGGACCGAGTAGGATAGCTACTCGATGGCCTCTTGATGAGTGCTTTGATACTTGGCGTCGTTGGGTAAGAGATTACCAGCCAAGGATGGACCGAGCAAGGTAGCTGCTCGGCGGCCTCTTGATGAGTGCTTTGATCCTTAGCGCGGGAGGGCATGGAGTGGCCTGCTAAGGATGGACCGAGCAGGGTAGCTGCTCGGTAACCTCTTGATGAGGGCTTTCATCCTTGGCGTCGTTGGGTAAGAAATTACCAGCCAAGGATGGACCGAGCAGGGTAGCTGCTTGGTGGCCTCTTGATTAGGGAATTGATCCTTAGCGCGGGAGGGCATGGAGTGGCCTGGTAAGGATGGACCGAGCAAAGTTGTTGCTCGGTGGCCACTTGATGATGGTTTTGATCCTTGGCGTCGTAGGGTAAGAGATTTGTTCAGTTGAAAATATTGCACTTTTGATATAAAATTTTTCTTACTTTTTTTTAAATATTTAAAGGTGTTTATTATAATTATAGAACATATTTGGATTTATCTTATAATTAACATTATGAAGAAAAATATATGCATTTTATATTTATATAATATTTTGGTAATTGAAAATATGCATATCATATTAAATATTCTAATCACAATTCTTAAAAGATATAATATCATACAAATGGTTAGAATAATATTTCAAAATATATGCATAATATTTTAGTAATTAAAAGATGCATAGCATATCAAATATTCTTAATCATGTTTCTTAAAGATTTATTACCATATAAAGTGAATAGCATATTAAATATTATTAATCAGTTTCTTAAAGATTTATTACCATATAAAGTAATTAAGATACTCTCTTTAATTTAATAAATATTACTAATATATTCATGAAGATTTTGTGCAGATTTAGCTCAGGTCAAGAGATCAAGATATTCAAAATGACAGGATCAAAAATCTGCCAATAAAATCATAGGATCTGAAAACTTGGAAAGTGGATATTTATGGCAAGTCTAAACCTATAAAATCTAGGATTTCTAATTTGAAGGCTATATAAAGGACCGATGGCTAAAATTAAAACTCATCACCTTTACCACAAAGCAGATCACCGTCAAAGAACAAGAGATCCACGACAGGTCCACGACTCGACGTGATAGGGCGAAGTGAAAATCGATGGGGTATCTACTTCCTACGGGGCAGAGATCGAGAGCAATTTCTTACTCTTGTAATCTAAATTCGTAGAATTTGTACTTGTGAAGTTGATTAATAAAGGTAGATCATTTTGTTTAATTATTTATTTTCTGTATTATTTCTGTATTATGATTTCTTTAACTATCATTTCTTCTTCTATTCCCAACACGTGCGAGTAATTCTCCGCTTGTTAGGGTTCGTAGGATTAGGGTAGATCAATGGATGATTAAAATCTTTTAACTCTTTTTACGTCCTATAAAATTTATAAATTTTATCAAAAGAATTGTTAACATCCTAATCGGGCGCGCTATCAATTCATTGGTAGTCACGACCGCGATTTGAGATTAGATTAACAATTATTTTGGTAAAGGCTAGACATGAACGGAGATCCATATAAACATAGGAGTTAAGAGTGGGAAGCCTATTCCCTCCGAAAACCCTAAATCTACATGCATTACCGTCGATCTAGTTTTAAATCTATAAAAGATAAAAGGAGTAATTTTTAATTAATCATCCATGACTACTAAATCTTAACGAACCCTACAAACCTTTTTCTTATATAATTTACATCCGTAATTAATTTAGATCTTAAATAAACTATTATCTTCTCTTCGTTTATTTTATTCAACACGTCTAAAGTAAGATAAAAAGATTCGACGTTTCCCTGCGGACGACCCGTACTCATCTCGGCTAGCTACAACCGACACCGTTATTGGTTGCGGTTATTCTACAAACACGTTTTCACATCAATCAAATGGCACCGTTGCCGGGATACGTGCGTAATTTTCTTTTCTTACTATTCATGTTGAAATTCGAACTATATCATAAAATAAACAAAACTGCAAATTGTGTATTTAATGATTATTGTGTGAATTTTGCAAGGAGATCTGGAGTCACAGATTTAAGAAAACAGAGATTCAGAGACATTCATCAAGATGCAGAGATAAAAGGAAGGTCACGTAGCAAAAATCTTCAAAAGATCCTTCAGATTGGCGGCGGAAACGCGGCACAAAGAGCAGATTGGCGGCGGATCCGCGGTTCATTTGGGGATCTAGGGATGCAAACTTCTCTGGTATCTTTTCTATATCTTTCTCTCTCCTCTGAAAAATCCAATAATATATTTTCTGCAGGATTCTTTCCAAAATATCGCCGCTCAAAAAACTTTTTGCAAAGTTTTGTTTTGTGGTTTGTTTTTGCATATTTTAATACGGACTTTAAAGGGTAAGACCAAAATTCAGATTAGGTGGGATTTAATCACTCTTCCTAGGCCCCACAAGTCACAAAACGAGCATCTGTGTCACCCTACATTAATTAAAAAATATCTAGACCAAGACTCTAAGGACCGTCGTGCTCAATTAGGACAGAGGAAGGTCGTGGGTAATCTATCGCTTATCCGCATTACTTGCATAATGTCTAAGGCAAGTGTGTCTAAGGCAGGTGGTTACTTAATTAGGCCCGCTATTTTCGGTGATTCGTATAGCGTACCTCCCACTTATCTGGCACTTACCTGGCCACAAGAGTAGTAAAGAGGTGGTAGAGAATTGATCATGCGGCTTGTCTTTTGGAAATCTAGGAGCGGTCTAGTGACTTAACCTAGATGACCTTAGTTCTAGAGTTGATTGTGCATTTGTGATTTGTCTTAAGTCCGACACTTTTCAAAACAAACCAATTTTTAAATAACACACACGCTGCCACTTGCACTAAACCCGCTTAGTGCATGCTCGGCTGGACACGAGATTCTAGTGCCCGTCTTGTCCGCGTTTCGGTTATCGACTCCGAAGTCGGTGCTTCTTCATCTTCTTTTTCCCTTCCACCCACGACATCTCCCGAAATAGACGGATCTCCATCGGGATTGAACGATACCACTCTGCCACCACTCGCAGGTGTGCAGAACCCACCGTGCATATCTCTCCAAGAGAGATGCTATCCTATACGTGGTCCCCTTTCTACTTGTCTATCCATTCTACCAGCCAACGGGGATAATTTTGAAATTAAACCCCACTTCATCAACCTGTTACCCAAATTTCATGGGCTCGAGTTTGAAGATGCGTACGTTTTTATCACCAAATTCGAAAACGTATGCGCAATGATGGGTACATCACAACTTTCAGTGGATGCTATACGCTTGCGTCTTCTCCCTTTCACCTTGTGCGACTTAGCAGAAAAACGGCTTTATAACACTGCCGTACACTCTATTACCAATTGGGACGAATTCATGATAGCATTCCTTAAGAAATTTTACCCCAATCATAAGACCGCCCGTGTTCGGAGCGAAATCAACCGGTTTACCCAGCTTCCCAATGAATCAATTTGGAAATGCTTTGAACGGTTCAAGGATCTGCTTGTCCAATGTCTTCATCACGATATAAAGAGATAGGATTTGTACCGAATTATATATGAAGGCATTAATCCTGCGACAAAGCAAATGCTTGAAACCATGTGTCAATGTCATTTCATGTCCAAAGACGATAGTGAAGCTTGGCAATACCTGGAAGATCTCGCTGAACACACTTTGCAGTGGGAAAGCGTTAGACCACAACCATCTAAAGGAGGTGTCCATCAGCTCGATATTTCCATCGCAGTAAAAGCCGAAATGGCAGCGATATAAAAGAAACTCGATGCTATAGAGAGCAAATTCTCATCAGTCTCCCTAAACCAGGTTACGCTTCCCAAAACCATATGTGGTTGCTATTCCGACCCATCACATTTGACGGAAGAATGTCCTATGAATGCACCGTTTCAAGGTCAAGAACACATCAATGCTACTTTTCAGCAGCGACCTAGAAACGATCCTTATTCTTCCACATACAATCAGGGGTGGAGGAATCATCCTAACTTTTCTTGGAACCAAAACCAAACTAAAAATCAAAACCAGTTCCAAAGCAATTACCAAAGACCTCCTCCACGGCAACAGCAACCACCACAACAGAATCAGCACCCCTTTCAATCATAAAATTTTCAAAATCCGGTCAACAATTCTATACCTTCTAATAATTCTTTCCAAACGACCGGTACCGATAACTCCTCTTCACTTACACAAATTTTGGATTTGTTTATGAAACATTCCATCCAAATGTCGGCTGATATGAGGTCTTCTATTGATACCATAAAGAAAGACTCCGCCTCCCACGGTGAGAGTATTAAATCAATAGAAGCTCAAATTCACAGTTGAATGCCGCGATGAGTGCGAGAGAAAAAGGGAAACTCCCTTCTCAACCCCTACCAAATCTTGGCCACTCATAAAATCATAATGTGAGTGTCGTTACTACAGGAAGAGTGCTGGATAACCGAGTGGGTGAACAAGTTGATGACGTTAGTGATACCAAAGATACCCGGGCTTCTATTTCTTCCCCTAATTCGTCTAGTCTCCTACCTACTTCCGAGCCTATTCTATGTTTCCCACTAGGTTAGAACCCTTCACTGAGTCTCCCTAAAATGATTCTCACTCCAATTCTGGGATCGAAACCTTTCCCACAAACTTCTCCACAAATGTTGGACCCAAAACTTATTGATAAAGCTCCGTTTCCAAACAGATTGAAAGCCAACAAACCTAACCCACAAATGGAGAAGATTGTGGAATTGTTTAAGCAAGTTAACGTGAATATTCCTCTCCTAGATGCTATTCAACAAGTCACATCTTATGCAAGAATCCTTAAAGACTTGTGCATTAGGAAGAGAAAAACTCAAGTGCCGAAAAAAGTTTTCATGACGAGTAATGTTAGCACAGCTTTTACCCAGCAATTACCAAAGAAACATAAGGATCCTGGCTGTCCTACCATCTCTATTTCTATTGGGGGTAAAAATATTAATCGTGCTTTACTCGACCTTGGCGCTAGTGTTAATGTCACGCCCCGCTTCCCAAAATACGGAATACGAGGGGTTGACAAGGCCATCCATGCTCCTACGGTCGAGGAAATATCTCTCTATAGTCACACTTCGGCTTCTAGTTTTACGTGGTAATCAGTAATCAATGCACAGGTAATGAGAAATGCAGTAACTAAATCAAAAGAACTAACAGGATGGAGATCAAGGAAGTACAGCTCTGGGTCGCTGATCAAGATATCCGCGATGTCCCCGAGGTACGTCAGGTCCTGCTCCAAGCTAGATCCACTTCTCACTCTGAGCATGCATACTCAAGTCGTCAGAGCGACACGATAGCAATACACACACACACAAATATGAACACGTGCAATAATGATGAATATAAAACAGTAATCATGGAATAATGACGTGAACACGAACTAGCCAATACAGGTAGCTAATAGAGCAGGTAAACAGTAAAGTAGTAAGCAGTATGGCAGGTATATTGAATCAGTAAGCAATACATGTCAATATCACTAACCCTATCAGTCTCTAAGTCTTACTGTACAGGTCGCTGAGCCTATCGTCAGTCAAAGTGTGAGAGTCAACCACTCGTGAGTATCCTCCACCCAAGGATAGGACCCAAGGACAAGGGAACACGGGCCCGAGTCGCTCGCTAATAATCAGTAATATCCCCATATATCTCTAGAGTCGCTGTATATGCCGGCAATGGGACTCCCGAGATTCTGTTGAACTCACACTCAAACTACCCCACACCCCGTGGTCTACATCAAACGCCAATCATAAACTCAAATACCAGTCGGTCTATGATAAGTCTACGCGAGAACTGGAGACCGGATCTCCATCAAGCATGTCTCGACTGATACCCAAGACAAATGGACAGTGTTTGGTGCCTTACCTATGACACCCGTATAAATGCTTCCATAATCGTCCAATACCAATTATAGTCACACTTATACACGTCCCATAGACGTCGACAATGCAATGAATCAATAGGGTCCACTGATTGTGCACAAGTACGTGTCACTTTCATTTATCCATTCATGCTTACACACTAATGTACTTGCCACAATCAAACACTAATACCTAACACTGGGTAATGCACATGATCACTACGTTACCGATGCAATGACTTCCACACGCTATGATGAGAATGCAATAATTACCATATGAATGGAATACCATCAGTCAGTGTCCTACCACTTGTATAAATTACTATAAGTCATGCGTGTAGAATTAAGCAAAACAATGTAAAAGGGGTAAACATTATATTGAATTATCTATCCATAAAAATTAGTTTCGGGCCAATCGGGTTTCAGGTTTGCTAGTTATGACTATTTCAATTTAAGTGTTCACGGCTGGAAATCCGGTTTCAGAATCGGAAGTCCATTTCGTAACACACTTTAATCCCAGTTGAGATCGTAATTAGGTGACTCTATAGTTGAACAATGTTTAGGGTTATCAGTTAGGTTTCCACCGCAATTAGAGGATCAGTAATATACTATATCGACAGGGAGTTATGGACAGGTTATGTTCGATGTGTAAAATCTGCCTCTGCAGAATTCAGCAAAACGTATCAACATTATAAAATAAGTTAAAAATATCAAAAAGTTGAGGAATCCAGTGAGACCAATGGGATAAGGAAGCTAACTCAATTTTATTCGTAACGATATATGGTCCTGCATATCCTCAAATTGAACAGGAGTGTACAGGGATCTAAAAACAGGGGATAACTGGGATTTCCGTTCTGGACTGCAGTCCAGAATCGTAATCCTCCGCAATTATCTCTATCATACTTTGTTAAAGTTCAGTGACCAACTATAGAATACAGTAGGTTAAGCAGTCATCTTCGATACGAGCCATGGAACGCTAAAATTCGATTTGTACATAATTTATTATAAATTTTACGGTTTAGCATGCACGAAAGTTTTCAGGTTTTACGACAGAAATCGGGACACCATTTTACGTGAGCAAACGACATTGTATTGGAACCAAAGTCTCAAGGAACATTCATTATAACTAGGGCCATCACATGTTATTTGTCGTCGTTAATTTAACGGGGTCTTCCATTTGGGTTTTGCATCGAACACTTGAATTATAACGATTCACATGAAAAGTATATGCGGGAATTATTGGTAACTTGAATTGTAATATATAAAATTAGCATGAAGCAAGTATTAAACTTGCCTGATGACGATCGATGGTCACGACAGCGATGATGGCGGCACGGACGCGGTACGCACGGCAGCGACGGTGAGCTCAGCATAGCGAGTTGCGGCACGGTGGCAACGGGTTGAGTTGTGGAGATCGGTGTTGGAGTCTGGAGGGGTGTTGTGGTGCAGTTGGTGGTACCGAGGAGAAGGTTGGCGGAGCTTGGGCAGTGCAGGGGGTCGGTGCAAGGTCGACGGTGAGAAGAGGCACCAAGGTGGTCGGTGGCCGGAGATGGTGCTGAGTGCAGATAGGGTTGCTAGTGGAGGCACAAATGGAGTTGCCGGCGACGGCTTGGTGGCAGAGAGGATGGAGTAGGGGAAGCCAAAGGGGGTCGTCGGTAATGGAATCGGCCGGCGATAGAGCTCGATTGTGGGATCTGGCAATGAAGGGGGCTATTGCAGCGAGGGGATCGACGTTGATGTGGAGGTTGAAGGAAGGAATGGTGCCCGTCGGCGGTGGAGGAAGCTCCGGTGCGGGAGGTTGCAGGCGAGCGCGGCAACGAGCGTGGGTGAAGGGGCTACAGCGCGGTGCTCGGGAAGAGGGTGGGAGTTGGTGAAGGTGGTGGGAGTTGGTCGTCATCGTCGTCGTGGGAGCCCAGCGGGGTGTTCGTCGGCGGCGAGAACGTGTGCAGGGGAGGTTTGGTGAAGATTGGGCTCCGGGATCAGTTGTGCAGGCGAGGTGGGGGAGGTGAAGTGGGGCTCGGGTTTTAGAGAGAGAAGCGAGGGAGGAATGACGAGGTGCTGCCGACGTGGGAGCTACGGCGATGGGAGAGAGAGTGTGCGGGAAGGTATGGGAAAGGAGAGAGAGAAAGAGAACGAGACTGAGGGGGAGGAGTTAGAGAGAGGCGCGCGCGCAAGTTCATGGTCGCAGTCGCGTTGGGGAGCAGCGAGGCGACGTGGGCGACGAGGCGGGGACGTGGGGTTCATGGCGACGACGTGGGAATGAGGAAAAAGAAAGGAGTGGGAAAAGGAGTTGAGTTGGGAAGAAGGGTGATAACGGGTCGGGTTTGGGCGCGGGCATGGGTCAGAGGAGTTAAATGAAATGGGAAAGGGAGAGGGAGATGGGCCGGGCTCAGGAAAATAAAAGGAAATGGAGAGTTTGGGTTTGGGCTCGGGAATTATAAAAGGAAATGGAGAGTTTGGATTTAGGCTTGTGCTGGGTTTAGGAAAGGAAAATATGAAGGGGAAAAATAAAAGGGTTTAAGTAATAGGATTTTAATTTTAGGTTAGGAGTTTAGTAAATTAGTTTAAATAAAAGTTATACGTATGCATATATTTATATCGGAATAAATCTGGGTTAAATTCTAGAAAAATATACAGGAAATTTGTAGGAAATTTGGGAAAATATCTGAAGACGTTATTTATTAAAATACGCTAATTATTTATAGGGACTGGGTATTACAGTTAACTTACATCCATACTCTGTCTACGAGCAATTAAGAATTGGAGAGTTGAAAACTGCCCATTGTACTCTCCAGATGGTAGACCGATCAATCACCAAACTTAGGGGGTGGGCTTGAGGATGTGTTGATAAAAGTTGGGGAATTTATATTTCCTGTGGACTTTATTGTTTTAGATACACAATCTGTAGCAAACCCACGGAACCAAATTCCGGTGATTCTTGGTCGACCTTTCTTAGCCACATCCAATGCTGTCATTAATTATCGAAATGGTTCTATGAACCTATCCTTTGGGAAAATTACAATTGAGCTTAATATTTACAAGTTAGGAAGTCAACTATCTGAACCTTCTGCTCATTTGCTTGATATCTGTTCTGTCTATGAGATAGCTCCCGAAAGCTGCATGGTTGAGGAACTTTGCTTTGATGATCTCGATGACATTAGCACATCATTATTTGATCTTGCACAGTATCATAGTGAGGACACCTTTGACGAGTCTACTCCCGAGTCTGAAACCTTTAACTCGTCGCAAAAGTCAGTAGTGCTTTCCGAGTCAATATCCTATACAAGTTATGAATCTCTTAGGGAGTCCGAATATCATTCCCTTATCCCTCCATCTATCATCTCTCCGCCGACTCTAGAACTCAAACCGCTACCTTCTTATCTTAAATATGCATATTTAGGTGAGAATGATTCTTTGCCCGTAATTATATCTGCTTCTCTAGCTTTGGAGCAAGAGAATGCTCTTTTGACGGTATTGAGATCGAATCGGCAAGCATTTGGTTGGACAATGGCAGACATCAAAGGGATTAGTCTCTTGATTGTTGAACATCATATACATTTGATGGATGAAACCAAACCAACACGAGACCCACAAAGACGGTTAAATCCCGTAATGAAGGAGGCGGTAAAGAAAGAAATCGTCAAGTGCTTAGATAGTGGTATAATCTACCCAATATCTGATAGCCAATGGGTAAGTCCTATTCATGTGGTCCCTAAAAAGTCTGGCATCACGGTCATAACTAATGAGGCTAATGAGTTGATCCAAACACGCACCCAAACTGGGTGGCGCGTATGTATTGATTATAAGAAACTTAATGCCGCAACGAGAAAAGATCACTTCCCTCTACCTTTCATTGACCAGATGTTGGAACGATTAGCTGGATACGAATACTATTGTTTCTTGGACGGATACTCTGGTTATAAACAGGTCCCCATCGCTTAAAAGGATCAAGATAAAACAATATTTACTTGTCCTTTCGGTACTTTTGCTTATAGACGCATGCCCTTTAGGTTATGCAACGCACCCGCTACATTTCAGCGGTGTATGATGGGGATATTCTCAGACATGGTTGAGAATTTTCTGGAGATATTTATGGATGATTTCTCTATATTCGGGGACTCCTTTGAGGAATGCCTTCGTCATCTTGACGCAGTTCTTACCCACTGTAAAGATAAAAACTTAACTTTGAATTAGGAAAAATGGCATTTTATGGTCCAAGAAGGTATTGTCCTTGGACATATAATTTCATGAAAAGGCATTGAGGTAGACAGAGCCTAAATAGATGTAATCCAAAACCTCTCTCGTCCTAAATGCGTCAAAAATATACGATCCTTCCTTGGTCATGCAGGATTTTATAAGGGATTCATTAAGGACTTTAGCAAAATTGCTAGACCCTTAACTCTTCTCTTGGCCAAGGATACAATTTTTCACTTCGATTCGGATTGCGAGGCTTCTTTTGAATCACTTAAAAGATTTCTCACTATAGCCTCGTTCTATCATCTCCAGATTGGAACCACCCGTTCGAGCTTATGTATGATGCATCAGATTTTGCCATTGGTGCAGTCCTAGGATAGCACATTGATAAGATGTCACATGTAATTTACTATGCAAGTAAGACTTTGAACGATACTCAAATTAATTATACAACTACCGAGAAAGAACTTTTGGCAGTTGTATTTGCATTAGAAAAATTCAGGCCCTACTTGATCGGCTCGCCAATAGTTGTTTACACCGATCACTCCGCCCTACGACACCTCTTATCGAAGAAGGATACGAAATCCAGGCTAATATGTTAGATTCTGTTGTTACAAGAGTTTGATCTCGTTATAAAGGATAAGAGTGGATGTGAAAATGTAGTAGCCGACCATCTTTCACGCATCTCTTCTTCACAAACGGTGACCTTGCCGATAAATGACTCATTTCCTGATGAACAGCTCTTGAACGTATCCTGTGAACCATGGTTCGGGGATATTGTGAATTATCTGGTTACGGGACTTATTCATAGAGATTGGTCGAAACAAGGCAATCTTCGATTTCTATCCCAAGTAAAACACTTTTACTGGGATAAACCTTATTTGTTTAAGTATTGTCCTGATCAAATCATTCGCAGATGCATCCCTAACGATGAATTCAAGAGTGTGTTGTCTTTTTGCCATGATCAGGGATGTGGTGGTCACTTTGGTCCACGTAAAACGGCGGAAAAAGTTTTGCAATGTGGCTTTTATTGGCCAACGTTATTTAAAGATGCATATGATCATTGCAAAACTTGCTCACGGTGTCAACACTTGGGTCGGATTTCACGAAGAAATGAGATGCCGCTCCAACCTATCTTGGTTGTAGAGATATTCGATGTTCGGGATATTGATTTTATGGGCCCTTTTCCCAATTCTTTTGGGAATTTATATATTTTGTTAGCGGTTGATTACGTCTCAAAATGGGTGGAAGCAATACCGTGTCACACTAATGACAATAAGGTTTTCATTAAGTTCCTTAAAGAAAATATCTTTTCGCGATACGGACATCCTCGCGCTATAATTAGCGACAACGGGACATATTTCTGTAATCGTTCTTTCGAAGGTTTGATGCGGAAATATGCAATCAATCACAAACTTTCCACGCCCTATCATCCCCAAACAAGCGGGCAAGCAAGATTTCCAATAGGCACATCAAATAGATTTTGGAGAAGACAGTTTCTAAAAACCGTAAAGATTGGTCAACCAAATTGACAGATGCTCTTTAGGCTTTTCGTACCGCTTATAAGACCGATCTTGGTATGTCTCCATACCGCATTGTGTTTGGGAAGGCTTGCCACCTTCCTGCCGAAATCGAACATAAGGCAATGTGGGTTGTTAAAGAGCTAAACTTCGATTTTGACCAAGCCGGCAACTATCGGAAGCTGCAGTTAAACGAGCTAAGCGAACTCCGCGATGAAGCTTACGACAATATGGTGATAGTAAAGAACCGGACCAAAGTGTTCCATGATAAAATCCTTTTTAGAAAAACCTTTACACAGGGACAACAAGTCCTTCTTTATGATTCACAACTCCATCTTCAACCGGGTAAACTAAAATCTCGTTGGAAAGGACCTTTTGTGGTGCGGACTGTATACCCGCGCGGGGCAGTAAAAGTTGAAAATGTAAAAAATGGTTCTATTTTTAAAGCAAATGGGTATAGATTAAAACCGTATTTTTCTGCTGACCCGGCGGAGGAGCTCCTATTTTTACAGGAGCCACTTTACCATAACTAAATTTTCTCCGCCTCACCTCCATGTTTGATAACATTGTCTCATCTTAATAATGGAGGTGAGTGAAAAATGACTTAACTGAATATCCGTGCATGCCAAAGTACAAGTTTAGGGGTAGTTTTCATCTAACTATTATTTTACACCTATAATTTTCTCTCCCCAAGTCTACAGATTTATACGCTCAAAGAACAATATCAGTGAGGACACTGCTGAAAACAGGTTTGGGGGGGGGGGGAGATTTGTATTCACTGAATTATCCATTAGCATTAGGCATTTTAAAAAAATATATAAATTTTTTTTCTTGTGATAATAAAAGTTAGAAAGTGAAAATTTACATATGAAAGATAGGAATAGTTTAAGAAAAGTAAGAAGGTTAGATATTTTCTTAAACGAAACTAGTAATAAGTAGTCATGAGCCGTTGTCCCAAGGGTTAGTAAGATGAAGGAAATTACTAATCTGAGGATAAAAATAAGTCTGAAAAATAGTATCTATTCTTGAGACCAAACATCTGAACGTTGATACCCTACTATACGCACTTACACGCATCTTGAAACTTGGGATAGTAGAGGATACCTTAAAATGCTCTTGTCTAAAAGCCTTAATATAAAAAAAAGGTATAAGTGGTGAAGAAAAAAAAATGAACACTGGTTTTTTAATTGCTTAAGGCAGCATAAAAAAAATATAGCGAGGGTGCTTTATCACCTAGTGCCTTAGACCAACTGGTTTGGGAGCCACTGCTAAACCTTAGGTGTTGCGAAACAAGGAATTACGCCTAAATGCGCGAGCACATTTTGTAATCGGTTGGTTAGTATCTCAAGAAATATTAACAGTCGCATGAAGAATGTGTGAGCAATTTTATCGAAAATATTCACCAATTATAAAGTACTGTGGAAGATGGATAAGAGTATGATAGCTTGAATTGAATTCTCTAAGTTTAGGGATGTATTTTACACACACGTAGGGGTATATGATCGATATTTGGATAAAAGATAGGGAGGTAGAATAAGGCGATATTTTATTGAGGGATGATGTAATTTCTAACATTTTTTCACGACCATTAAGATAGGGCTCATGGCAACTGAAAAACTAGTTTAGTTGGAAACTCTTATTTTCAAGTTCTTTCTTTTATAATTCATATATTTATATGTGACTTTCACCATCTTCTTTTTATTATGCAATTTTGTGGGTGTAATCCGCTGAAAACCCTCAGGAGACAACATTCCTCCTACTAGGGACACCTAGAGATTTAACGGCTTGTTGCACGTGCTCAGTGCAATCGTGTTTGCCTACGAAAGTGTGCTACTTAGGTTTTTCTTTTTCTTTTTCTTCTTCTCTTGAATAACTAGTTTGTTCGGGACGATCAAAGTTAAGTTTGGGGGTATTTGTTCAGTCGAAAATATTGCACTTTTGATATAACATTTTCCTTACTTTTCTTAAATATTTAAAGGTGTTTATTATAAATATAGAACATATTTGGATTTATCTGCAAAATACTATTTACTATATGTTTATATATTATAATTAACATTATGAAGAAAAATATATGCATTTTATATTTATATAATGTTTTGGTAATTGAAAATATGCATATCATATCAAATATTCTAATCACAATTCTTAAAACATATAATATCATACAAATGGTTAGAATAATATTTCAAAATATATGCATAATATTTTAGTAATTAAAAGATGCATAGCATATCAAATATTCTTAATCATGTTTCTTAAAGATTTATTACCATATAAAGTGAATAGCATATTAAATATTCTGAATCAGTTTCTTAAAAATTTATTATCATATAAAGTAATTAAGATACTCTCTTTAATTTAATAAATATTACTAACATTATTCATGGTGATTTTGTGCAGATTTAGCTCAGGTCAAGAGATTAAGATATTCAAATGACATGATAAAAAATCTGCCTATAAAATTATAGGATCTGAAAACTTGGAAAGTGGATCTTTATGGTAAGTCTAAACCAATGAAATCTAGGATTTCTAATTTGAAAGCTATATAAAGGAACGATGGATAAAATTAAAACTCATCACCTTTACCACAAAGCAAATCACCGTCAAAGAATAAGAGATCCACGACAGGTCCACGATTCGACTTGATAGGGCGACGTGAAAATCGGCGGAGCATCTACTTCCTACGGGGCAGAGATCGAGAGAAACTTCTTCCTCTTGTAATCTAAATTCGTAGGATTTGTACTTGTGAAGTTGATTAATAAAGGTAGATCATTTTTTTTAATTATTTATTTTCTGTATTATTTCTGCATTATGATTTTTTAACTATCCTTTTTTCTTCTATTCCCAATATGCGCGAGTAATTCTCCGCTTGTTAGGATTCGTAGGATTAGGGTAGATCAATGGATGATTAAAATCTTTTAAAAAAATTTACGTCCTATAAAATTTATAAACTTTATCAAAAGAATTGTTAACATCCTAATCGGGCGCGCTATCAATTCATTGATAGTCACGACCGCGATTTGAGATTAGATTAACAATTGTTTTGGTAAAAACTAGATATGAACGGAAATCCATGTAAAGATAGGGGTTAAGAGTGGGAACCCTATTCTCTCCGAAAACCATAAATTTACATGCATCACCGTCGATCTAGTTTTAAATCTATTAAAAGATAAAAAGAGTAATATTTAATTTATCATCCATAACTACTAAATCTTAACGAACCCTACAAGCCTTTTTCTTATATAATTTACATCTGTAATTAATTTAGATCTTAAATAAACTATCATCTTCTCTTCGTTTATTTTATTCAACACGTCTAAAGTAAGATAAAAAGATTCCATGTTTCCCTGTGGAAGACCCGTACTCATCTCGGCTAGCTATAAGTGACACCGTTATTGATTGCAGTTATTCTATAAACACTTTTTCATATCAATCAAGATTACCAGCCAAGGATGGACCGAGCAGGGTAGCTGCTCGGTGGCCTCTTGATGAGGGATTTGATCCATGGCGTCGTGGGGTAAGAGATTACCAGCTAAGGATGGACTGAGCAGACTAGCTGCCTGGTGGCCTCTTAATGAGGGCTTTAATCCTTAGCGCGGGAGGGCATGGAGTGTCCTGCTAAGGATAGACCGAGCAGGGTTGCTGCTTGGTGGCCTCTTGATGAGGGCTTTGATCCTTAGCGCGAGAGAGCATGGAGTATCCTGCTAAGGATGGACCGAGCAGGGTAGTTGCTCGGTGGCCTCTTGATAAGGGCTTTGATCCTTGGCGTCACTGGGTAAGAGATTACCAGCCAAGGATGGACCGAGCAGACTAGCTGCCCGGTGGCCTCTTAATGAGGGCTTCGATCCTTAGTGCGGGAGGGCATGGAGTGGCCTGCTAAGGATGGACCGAGCAGGGTTGCTGCTCGGTGGCCTCTTGATGAGGACTTTGATCCTTGGCGTCGTGGGGTATGAGATTACCATCCAAGGATGGACCGAGCATGGTAGCTGCTCGGTGGCCTTTTGATGAGGGCTTTGATCCTTAGCGTGGGAGGGCATGGAGTGGCTTGCTAAGGATGGACCAAGCAGGGTTGCTGCTCGGTGGCCTCTTGATGAGGGCTTTGATCCTTGGCGTCGTGGGGTAAGAGATTACCAGCCAAGGATGGACCGAGTAGGGTAGCTGCTCGGTGGCCACTTGATGAGGGATTTGATCCTTGGCATCGTTGGGTAAGAGATTACCGGCCAAGGATGGACCGAGCAAGGTAGCTGTTCGGTGACCTCTTGATGAGGGCTTTGATCCTTGGCTTCGTGGGCCATAGAGTGGCCTGCCAAGGAAGGACCGAGCAGGGTCGCTGCTCGGTGGCCTCTTGATGAATGCTTTGATCCTTGGCGTCGTGGGGTAAGAGATTACCAGCCAAGGATGGACCGAGCAGGGTTGCTGCTCGGTGGCCTCTTGATGAGGGCTTTAATCCTTGGCGTCATTGGGTAAGAGATTACCAGCCAAGGATGAACCGAGCAGGATAGCTGCTCGGCGGCCTCTTGATGAGAGCTTTGATCCTTAGCGCGGGAGGGCATGGAGTGGCCTGCTAAGGATGGACCGAGCAGGGTTGCTACTCGGTGGCTGATCGTCAGATGTTTTTTGCATGTTTAAATTTTTAATTACCGCAATCAAGACGGTTTTGCTTGGTACCTAGCCGGTTGAGTACTTGTCGATCCACAGGGAGATGGAATCTTTTTCTTTATATTTTAATGAGTTAAATCCAAATATTTTGAGTTTTGTTTTAAGATCTACTAATGAGATAAAGGATAATAAAGAACTTGCTAGGGTTTGGATTAGGTTGGTTCGAGTTAGGAATTTCTCACTTTTTTCAATGCCCTTTTTAATATCGGTGTTAAGGTAATCGGCAATAATGGGGATTAGCATGACTAGGAAGGAACTTGCAAGTATAAGCTAGGCTTTCCATGCTTAGTTTCTTCCTTTTGGTCCTTGTCTGTCCGTTCTTGGCTCTTAGCCCTAACCTCCGGTTAATTCAACAACAACCGGTCTGAATAGGGAATCACCGCTCTCATGTAGGATAGGGTGCCGTAGTGAGCGGATTGTGGTTCAATTAAAGGGAGTCCAAATTAAGGTGTTGGGTAAAAAAAAGAGTGAAAGAGATTTTCTTCTCTCAAACTTTCCTTCTCCTGCCCTAACAAGTGAGAGATTACTCACCCATTAAAAAAAAGATAAGAAAGAATAAGTTAAGTAGAAAGAATTGGGGTTAAGAAAAATTACAACTAGCTATTTGAGACCTCACCTTGGTAAGGATCTTACTCAAGCATCATGGTTGTAAAAGATAAAAAAAATAGAAGAAAAAAATATAAAGAAAGCAACAAAAAATAAACAACTAGATTAACAAAAAAATTACGATAAATAAAAGACATGCAAGATAATAAAAGAACTCACTCTTTTATTTATCACCACTCAAAAACTCACTACATTTTTTTTCATAGAGAAAGATAACTAAAGAAATTAATCCTAAAATCTAAATAAAGAAAAGCACACCCTAATTTGGCTTTGAGCTCTGCTATTTATAGACAGGGAAGTGAAACCCTAAGTTTACAATCCGAGCCAAATACTAGATTACAAAACTACCCTAAGAGAGCCGAGTCAACGCTGTTTCAACTGCCATCGATACTGTTCAGATGCGGCCGCGGAACCACGGCAGAAGTGCCTATTTGGCCGCGGTTCCGCGGCCATTTGGAGGAGTTGACTTCTCGTTTTTTCTGGGTTTCTTCATGTTGTTGTTCTCTTCTGTTTTATACACTTGGTTTCTCAGAATCTCTTCAGTTTTCTTCCAGATTTTCAACAGTGCAAAATGATGTGGACTTTTGCCTTGAGCTCCACGTCGAAGTCTTGGATCTTGTGCTGCCCTTGTGCTATGTGCATTGAAGTGACCAATGATTTGCTATTTTGTCCCCTGAACTGGCAGGCGGCATCATACGGATGGTTTGCGGAGATCAGTATTCATCTGTTGTTGGTCGTAGTCCCGCATTTGTTGCGACTTTTCTTGAATTTCACTGTAAAAAGCTGAAAACCTGTAACCTTCAATTATTCAGCAAATACAGATCAAAAGTACCTACCTATATGCATTGTGATCAAGAATGGACGGTATAAAAAATGCAAAAATCTGATATGAATAAATACCCCCAAACTTATCTTTTGCTTGTCCCGAGCAAAACCAAAAAAGCCCTGCTTTCGGTGTCAAAAAGTCCTAACCTCATTTTCGCAGGGAACGCGATTGCACTAAGCTTGTGCAGCAAGCCGTTAAACCTCTAGGTGTCCCTAATAGAAGGAGTGTTGTCTCCTGAGGGTTTTCAGCGGATACTACCCATAAAATCTGATCAATTTGGCCATTGACTCTAATTCATCAATTCGGTATTCTAGCAAGAAATTCTATTATTTTCAACTTAGAAATTATCAACCCGTATTTTTCACACTTCCTTTTCATTTAACTTAAGAGCATATACGTTTTGCTAGTTTATAAAGCTTTCAGTATCTCCTAAGTTTTCCTTCTAAGGCACAATCTTAACTCGAGAATTTTTATCATCTCTACTGAAGATATAAACCATATCTTTTATTCCTATCTCTCCTCCAAACTCCAATCATATACCCCTATGTGTGTGTAATTGTCACCCCTACACTTGGAAATTCAACTCAAGCTATCATACTCTTGTCTATCTTCCAAAATACTTTTTAATTAGTGAAATCTAGATGAAATTGCTCACACATCTTTCATGCGACCGTTAATACTTCTTAAGGTACTAAACGACCGCTTACAAAATGTGCTTGCGCATTTAGGCGTAATTCCTCGTCTTGCAACACCTAAGGCTTAGCCGTGACTCCCAAACCAGTTGGTCTAAGGCACTAGGTGATAAAGCACCATCGCTATATTTTTTTATTTATGCTGTCTTAAGCAATTACAAAACGAGTGTTCATTTTTTCTTTATTCACCACTTATACTTTTTATTTTATTTTCCTTCATACTAAGGATTTTAGACAAGAGCATTTCAAGGTATCCTCTACTATCCCAAGTTTCAAGATGTGTGTAAGTGCATATAGTAGGGTATATATTTTCAGAATTTGAACTTAAGGTTCAGAATTATTTTTCAGACTTATACTTCAAATAAAACTTTCAATACCCTTCCCTTATTTCGACTTAGCCCAAGAACTGAACTCAAAATTTGTTTATTTCTAAATAAACTGTAAGGACGTACATTTTCTACAATTAAATTTTAAGAAAGGTTATTTTTAGGGATTTTAATTTACTAAGTTTAGGATCTAGTTTTCCCTAACTAGTCAACCGTCATATTGAACTTGAGTCAAATATGGCCAAAATTGAAATTTTCAATTTTTTTAATTTTAAAATTTTTCAAATTTTATAAAAAAAATATATTTCTTTATATCTTTTTTTAAAAATATTATTTTTTATATATATTTTTTAAAAGATGCAATGTAGAAAAATAAGATACGGAATTAAATATGCAAAAAAACAAATATGTACAAAGAAATAAAAAAATGCAGATGCAATGCAAAGATAACTATTTACGATCAACCCTCACCCCCAAATTTACTGATAGCAGTGTCCTCACTGCTCCCTGCGGCGTCTTCTAGACGCGGCCTCACTAGTCCCAACCTCATCTCTATCTGTCCCCCGTCCCCTTGATCGTGATCGTGAACGTTCCTCTCTTGCTAGGAGGGTGGACTCCAAAAGGCGGCGGTTGCGCGGCAGGAAGGGGGCATCGGCGGCGGAAGCGCGGCTGTTGGGTGCGATCTCGCTGCAAGGTTGGAGAGGCGGCTAGGGTTTTGGAGTTCAGGGTTTCTGAGGCACAGGAAATTCAGCAGGGGGTTAAGATGTATTTATAGGGGTATTGGTGATTTATACAAAAGCCCCCCCAAAAGAATAATTAAATAAAAGAATTAGAAAACTTTTGTTTTATTTTATTTAATTATGGTTCTGTATATTTACAAAAATACCCCCGAAAATTTGAAAAAAAATTTAGGTTTTTTTAAATTTTTATTCTATAAATAATTACAAGTGGGAAATTTTAAAAAATTGGTGTAACATACCCCCAAACTTATTTGAAACAGTGTTTCCACTGTTTATGGCTGGATAACCGAAGTTTGATGGTACGCGGAGGAAGATCAGTCAATGTAAATCGGCTCCTGTAACATCAGGAGCTACTCCGATGGGTCAGCGGTGAGGAACGACTTTAGCCTGTGTCCATTCACTTTGAATAATGAACCGTCCTCTGAATTTTCCAAATCCACCGCACCGTGCGGATATACAGTCTGCACAAAATAAGATCCTTTCCAGCGAGATCTGAGCTTCCCGGGATGGAAATGTAACCGGGTGTCGTAAAGAAGTACCTGTTGACCAGGTGTGAAAGTTTTGCGTGTAAGGTGTTTATCGTGAAACACATTCGTTCGGTTCTTAACAACAACCGCGTTTTCGTAAGCTTTATCTCGAAGCTCGTTCAATTCGTTGGTCTGCAGCTTCCGATGATTGCCCGCATTATCAAGAGATAGATTCAGCTCCTTAATCGCCTAAAATGCTCGATGCTCGATTTCCACTGGAAGGTGGCAAACCTTTTCGTAAACAAGCCGATAAGGAGACATGCCAAGATCAGTTTTATAAGCAGTTCGAATTACCCAAAGGGCATCGGTGAGCTTTAAAGACCAATCCTTACGGTTCTTGGAAACCGTTTTCTCCAAAATCTGTTTGATTTTTCGATTAGACACTTCGGCTTGCCTACATGCTTGTGGGTGATAGGGCATAGATAGCTTATGATTAATGGAATATTTCCACATCAAGGCCTCGAAAGTCCTATTACAGAAATGTGTTCCATTGTCACTAATGATCGCGCGGGGTGTCCAAACCGAGAAAAGATGTTTTCCTTAAGGAATCTAACGACAACCTTGTTGTCGTTAGTCCGGCTGGGCATGGTCTCGACCCATTTAGAGACATAATCTACAGCTAGAAGAATATACAGGTTCCCAAAAGAGCTGGGAAACGGCCCCATGAAATCAATCCCCCAAACATCAAAAATCTCGACAACCAAGATTGGTTGGAGCGGCATCTCATTTCTCCTGGATATCCGGCCCAAGTGTTGGCACCGAAAGCAAGTCTTGCAGTAATCATAAGCATGTTTGAAGAGTTGTGGCTAGTAGAAGCCACGCTGCAAGATCTTCTCGGCTGTCTTTCTTGGGCCAAAATGCCCGCCACACGCTTGATCGCGGCAAAATGACAGCACACTCTTAAATTCATTATTAGGCACACACCGACGAATAATCTGGTCGGGACGGTATTTAAACAGATAGGGTTCGTCCCAGTAAAAGTGCTTTACTTGGGATAAGAATCGAAATCTGTCCTGACTTGACCACTCGTTTGGTAGTAATCCTGTTGCTAAATAGTTCACAATATCTGTGAACCAGGGTTTGCATGATACCGTCAAGAGCTGTTCATCTGGAAAAATGTCGTTTATTGGAAGTGAAAGCGTCAGCGAAGAAGGAAGTCGTGAGAGATGGTCGGCCACTACGTTTTCACATCCTCTTTTGTCTTTGATGACAAGGTCAAACTCTTGGAGTAAGAGGATCCAACGTATCAGCTGATATTTTGCGTCCTTCTTTGCAAAAAGATGACGTAGAGCAGAATGGTCTGTGTAGACAATGACTGGAGAGCCGATTAAGTAAGACCTAAATTTTTCTAATGCAAACACAACAGCCAAGAATTCCTTCTCGATTGTTGTGTAATTCAGCTGGGCATCGTTCAGGGTTCGGCTAGCATAATAGATTACGTGCGGCATCTTATCGATGTGCTACCCTCGGACAGCACTGATGGAAAAGTCAGGTGCATCGCACATAATCTCAAATGGATACGTCCAGTCAGGAGAAGAAAGTATGGGAGCAGAATTGAGTGAGCTATTAAGTGATTCAAATGCAGTTACACAGCTCGAGTTGAAATCGAATGTGGTGTCCTTGGCCAACAGAAGAGTCAAGGGTCTAGCAATTTTGCTAAAATCCTTGATAAACCGTCTATAGAAACCGGCGTGGCCAAGAAAAGCTCGGATGTCTCTGACGCATCTGGGAGGAGGAAGATTGGAAATGACTTCAATCTTAGCTTTATCCACCTCAATGCCATTTTGCGAGATGATATGTCCTAAGACAATACCTTCGCGTACCATGAAGTGGCACTTCTCCCAGTTCAAAGTGAGATTTTTATCCTTACACTGGGTAAGGACAGCGTCGAGATGTTGTAAACACTCGTCAAAGGAATCGCCGAAAATGGAGAAATCATCCATGAATATCTCCAAGAATTTTTCCACAATGTCTGAGAAAATTCCCATCATACACCGCTGGAAGGTAGCGGGTGCATTGCATAACCCAAAGAGAATACGGCGATATGCAAACGTGCCGAAAGGACAGGTGAACGTGGTTTTGTCCTGATCTTTTTCGGCGATAGGAACTGGTTATAGCCGGAGTAGCCATCCAGAAAGCAGTAGTACTCATGTCCAGCCAATCGTTCAAGCATTTGGTCAATAAAAGGTAGTGGAAAGTGGTCTTTCCGCGTTGCGGCGTTGAGTTTTCTGTAATCTATGCACACTCGCCACCCAGTTTGGGTACGAGTAGGGATCAACTCGTTTGCCTGATTGGTGATGACCGTTATGCCCGACTTTTTAGGGACAACATGTATCGGACTGACCCACTGGCTATCAGAGATAGGGTAAATGATACAACTATCAAGATATTTGACGATCTCTTTTTTCACAGCCTCCTTCATGACTGGATTGAGTCGCCTCTGTGGATCCCTGACTGGTTTGGCATCATCCATCATATGAATGTGATGTTCAACAATTAAGGGACTAATCCCCTTGTTGTCTGTCATAGTCCAGCCAAAAGCTTGCCGATTGCTCTGCAAGACCGTCAAAAGGGATTTCTCTTGCTCTTGAGCTAGAGAAGCCGAGATGATGATAGGGAGGGTCTCGTTCTCACCTAAGTAAGCATACTTGAGGTGAGACGGCAACGGCTTGAGTTCGAGCTTTGGAGGTGAAACAATTGAAGGCAAAATTGGCGAAAATGTCTCGAACTCGAAGGATTCTAACAGAGGCTCAAAACAAGTGTACGCGACCGAGTCGGAAGGTTCAGCTAACGCATCCGAAAATTCAAAGGATTCAAGCTCGGGTGGCGACAAGTAAAGATCGTTTGAGAAAGTGAAACACTCATAATCACTGTCGGGAGCAGTATCAGATTCAAGGAGGAACGCAGTAGTGGCGTCAAGATTGTTGTGATCGAACAGAAATTTCTCGAACACACAGTCCTCACGGACGATCTCCTGGATCGAACAAACGTCTAGTATATGAGCATTAGGTTCGGAGGGCTGATTCCCCAACCTAAAAATGTTGAGTTCAATTGTCATGTTTCCAAAAGATAGGTTCATCAAACCATTTCGACAATTGATCATGGCATTCGAGATCGCAAGGAATGGTCGACCGAGTATCACCGGAATTTGATTCCAGGGGTTGTCTACAGGTTGTGTGTCTAAATCAATGAAATCAACGGGGAATATGAAGTCCCCTACCTTTATTAACACATCCTCTAGCTCACCCCTAGGATGGGTGATAGATCGGTCGGCCATTTGAAGAGTACAGTATGTAGGTTTCAGCTCTTCTACACCTAATTGCTCATATACCGAATATGGAAGCAGGTTAACACAAGTACCAAGATCCAAAAGTGCGCGGTTGATGTTCTTATCTCCAATAGTTATTGAAATAGTAGGACAGCCAGGGTCCTTTCGTTTTTGAGGTAAAGCTTGGGTAAGAGCATCACTCACGGCACTAGCTAAGAAAAATTTCTTGGGTAACTGAGATTTCCTCTTCTTAGTGCACAAGTCCTTCAAGATTTTTGCGTAGGAAGAGACTTGTTGGATTGCATCCAAGAGGGAAATGTTAATGTTAACCTGTTTAAACAACTCCACAATCTTCTCCATTTATGGATTTTGTTTATTAGACCTCAACCGGTTTGGAAATGGAACATTTTGAAAATTGGTTGAGTCCAAGACTTGTGGAGGAGATTGTGGAGTTGGAACGGATCCCAGAACTAGAGTTTTCATGGAGTGAGATGTGGTTCTGTTCGGAGTAGCAGAAGAAGAAAAGCCTTTTGAAGAATGGAGAACAGGCTCAGAAGACGAAGAAGGAGAAGAAGAAGCGGCCGGGGTGTCATCATCTGTGCCAACGTTGTTGTGTAGCATCCTTCCAGATCTCAACGTAGTCATGGCACTCACATTATGGTTTTGTTGTTCAAGAGCAACATGTGCATTATGTGGGTGACCAGGATTTAGGTGTGGTTGAGATGGAAGTTTCCCATTCTCCCGCTCGCTTAAAGCCGCATTCAGTTATGCGATCTGGGCTTCAATGGTTTTGATGCTTTGGCCGTGTGTAGCAGTGTGTTGCACCAAAGACTGAATGGAAGACTGGATGTTGGCATTGGATTGAGTCGATTGCTTTACAAATGCCTCCAGATTTCGTTCTAGCGAGGAAACCTTATCGTTATTTGACGGAACAAAATTGTTTTGAGGAAAAGAATTATTGGGTGCAAAATTGTTCGGTGGATTCTGAAAAGGTTGGGGTTAGAAAGGCTACTGATATTGAGCTTGTTGTTGAGGAGGAGGAGGAGGCCTCTGGAAGTTGTTGTGGCCTTGGAATTGTTGCTGGTTCTGATTCCAGGCGAAATTGGGGTGGTTCCTCCAACCAGGATTATAAGTAGAAGAGTATGGATCATTTCTTGGTCTTTGCTGAAATGCAGCATTGACCTGATCCTGTCCTTGAGCAGGTGGGTTGTAAGGACACTCTTCGGTCAAATGTGATGGGTCTGAACAACAAGCGCAGATGGTACGAGGGGGAAGAGCAGGTGCAAGAGAAGGAGATGAAAATTTGCTCTCAATTGCTTCTAGTTTTCGTGTGATCGCAGCCATTTCGGTCTTCATTGCAATTGAGATATCAAGTTGATGAACGCCTACCCTAGAGAAACCGGAAGAAGTAGATGAAGTAGATGAAGTGTTCGGTCTGGTGCTTTCCCACTAAAGCGTTTGTTCTGGTCGAGAAATTGCCAAGCTTCGTCGTCAGATTTGGATAGGAAGTGGCCTTGATAAATGGTCTCCAGCAATTGCTTAGTTGCTGGGTTCAGTCCTTCGTATAAGGTCTGGCATAGTTGTTATCTCTCAATACCATGATGAGGGCACTGAACAAGAAGGTCTTTGTATCGGTCAAAGCACTTCCAAAAATGTTCGGCAGGAAGCTGGGAAAATTGGTTAATTTCATTTCGTATTCTCGCGGTCTTGTGATTTGGGTAGAATTTTTTAAGAAACACTTTAACAAACTCTTCCCAACTGTTTATGGAATGCGATGCGGTACTATACAGCTACTTCTCAGCTAGGTCACATAAAGTGAAAAGAATGACTCGTAGCCGTATAGCATCGCCGGACAGTTGGGTTGTCTTCATCATTGCACAGACGTTCTGGAACTTGTTGATGAAGATGTAGGCATCTTCAGATTCCAGCCCGTGAAATTTAGGCAACATGTTGATAAAGTGGGGCTTAATTTCAAAATTATTCCCATTTGCCGGCGGAAGTGAAAGACAGGTAAGAAGTGCGGAGCGGGTGGGATAGAAACGATCCTGGAGCGCGATTCGCTGTGGCGCTTCAACAGGAGATGGTTGCGGGTTATTCGCACCCAGATGAGGTGGAATCAGTCCCGTGGGAGGTAAAGGGATGTTAGGAGGAAATCCTGACATCTCAAAAGAAGAATTTGGTGATGATGATGATGGTGAAGGTGAAGATGTATGAATAGAATTCCGGTCAACGTCGGAGTTGGCCGGTAAAGGTAAAGATGAAAGAGGTGTGGAGCGAGTTTCGACGTCGGAGTCGATCGCGTAGTCGGTAGTGACTAATGAAATGCAGAGTAGGCGGGCACTAGTGTCCCGAGTCCAACCGGACATACACTAAACGAGTTTAGTATAGTCAAAGCGTAGAATGTGAGGGTAAGCAAACGTCGATGAAGAAATGTGGATGAAAGGTGGGTGAAATTGGATTCTAGCGACAAAAGGGCAAGTTTTTATAAAAGTTTTTGTTTTGTTGTTTTTTTTAAGAAAAAGTTTTGCAAAAATATGTACGGACTTACGGCACAACTTCAAACAATCACAGTTTAAACATGCACAATCATACCTAGAGCTATGGTCTTCTAAGTCCACCAGACTGCTCCTAACTGTTCCAAAGTGACAAGTTGTGAGATAACCCTCAAATCATCTCTTCACTTCCAATTGTGGCCCGGTAAGCACAAATGAAGAAAGGAGGGTTCCGCTCATGAATCACCGTGAGACTAGCCTTTTAAAATTATCTTTCTCACTTGTCTAGCCTAGGCACCATAAAATCAAGTTTAGATAAACGATTGAATGCCCACAACCTTCCTCTGTCCTATTGAGCACGACAGTCCTTAGTTGGCTGAGTCGAGATATTTTTTAATTAAGTTCAAGGGTGATACGTATGCTTTTAGTGATTTTTGGGGTCTTAGGAAGGGTGATTAAATCCCCTACCCAATCTGAATTGGTGTTATAACCCCTTAAATTCCGTATTATTTATGCAAAGCAGTAACAACCAAAAATCTAAAACACTTGCAAAAATTTTATTTTAGCTGCGGCGCAAAGAATCCTGCACAAAATCAGTTTATAGGAGAGGGGAAGAGAATTTGTGCAAAGAATTCTGCAGAAAAAATATGGTTCAGTGGAGTTCAGTGGAGGGAAGGAGATAATTGGAATACTCACAGAGAAAATTGGTTGCTGACGTCAGCAATTGATCGCGGTTCCGTGGTCAAACAGGCAATTCTGCCGCGGTTCCGCGGCTGTTCAGAAAGTTGACTGCTTCAAAATTTTATCATGTGCTGAGTTGGTTCTCCTCTTCCTGTTTAGAGCCCCTGAATCTTTATTTATTCACTGAGTTTGCTCCAGATTTAAACTAGACCTTCTTCCTATCCAGCACACTTGCACAAAAACTAATTAAAAAATAACAAGATGATTTTTTTTGTTTTGTTTTAAAAATTTTCAATTTTTATAATTTTTAATTGTTTTAATTAACCCGAAAATACACAAAGAAATAAACTACCGTCTCCCCGGCAATGGCGCTATTTGATTGTCACGATTTTTTTCTGCATGTTTAAATTTTTAATCACCGCAATCAAGACGGTTTTGCTTGGTAGCTAGCCGGTTAAGTACGGGTTGATCTACAGGGAGATGGAATCTTTTTCTTTATCTTTTAACGAGTTAAATCCAAATATTTTGATTTTTTTTTAAGATCTACTAATGAGATAAAGGATGATAAAGAACTTGCTAGGGTTAGGATTAGGTTAGTACGAGTTAGGAATTTCTCACTTCTTTCAATGCCCTTTTTAATATCGGTATTAAGGTAATCGGTAACAACGGGGATTAGCACGAGTAGGAAGGAACTTGCAAGTATAAGCTAGGCTTTCCATGCTTAGTTTCTTCCTTTTGGTCCTTGTCCGTCCGTTCTTGGCTCTTAGCCTTAACCTCCGGTTAATTCAACCACAACCGGTCTGACTAGGTGGCCTCTTGATAACGGCTTTGATCCTTGGCGTCTTTTGGTAAGAGATTACCAGCCAAGGATAGACCGAGCAGGATAGCTGCTCGGTGGCCTCTTGATAACGGCTTTGATCCTTGGCGTCTTTTGGTAAGAGATTACCAGCCAAGGATAGACCGAGCAGGATAGCTGCCCGGTGGCCTCTTGATGAGGGCTTCGATCCTTAACGTGGGAGGACATGGAGTGGCCTGCTAAGGATGGACCGAGCAGGGTTGCTGCTCGGTGGCCTCTTGATGAAGGCTTTGATCCTTGGCGTCGTTGGGTAAGAGATTACCAGCCGAGAATGGACCAAGCAGGGTTGTTGCTCGTTGGACTCTTGATGAGGGATTTGATCCTTGGCGTCGTTGGGTAAGAGATTACCGGCCAAGGATGGACCGACCAGGGTAGCTGCTCGGTGGCCTCTTGATGAGGGCTTTGATCCTTAGTGCGGGAGGGTATGGAGTGGCCTGCTAAGGATGGACCGAGCAGGGTTGCTGCTTGGTGGCCTCTTGATGAGGGCTTTGATCCTTCGCGTTGTTGGGTAAGAGATTACCAGCCAAGGATAGACCGAACAGGGTAGCTGCTCATTGGCCTCTTGATGAAGGCTTTGATCCTTAGTGCGGGAGGGCATGGAGTGGCCTGCTAAGAATGGACTGAGCAGTGTTGCTGCTCGGTGGCCCCTTGATGAGGGCTTTGATCCTTGGCGTTGTGGGGGTAAGAGATTACCAGCCAAGGATGGACCGAGCAGGGTAGCTGCTCGGTGGCCTCTTGATGAGGGCTTTGATCCTTAACGTCGTGGGGTAAGAGATTACCAGCCAAGGATAGACCGAGCAGGCTAGCTGCCCGGTGGCCTCTTGATGAGGGCTTTGATCTGTAGCGCGGAAAGGCATGGAGTGACCTGCTAAGGATAGACTGAGCATGGTTGCTGCTCGGTGGCCTCTTGATGAGGGCCTTGATCCTTGGCGTCGTTGGGTAAGAGATTACCAGCCAAGGATAGACCGAGCAGGCTAGCTGCCCGGTGGCCTCTTGATGAGGGCTTCGATCCTTAGCGCGGGAGGGCAGGGAGTGGCCTGCTAAGGATGGACCGAGCAGGGTTGCTGCTCGGTAGCCTCTTGATGAGGGCTTTGATTCTTGACGTCGTGGGGTATAAGATTACCAGACAAGGATGGACCGAGTAGGGTAGCTGTTCGGTGGCCTCTTGATGAGGGCTTTGATCCTTAGCACGGGAGGGCAAGGCGTGGCCTGCTAAGGATGGACCGAGCAGGGTTGCTGCTTGGTGGCCTCTTAATGAAGGCTTTGATCCTTAGCGTCATGGGGTAAGAGATTACCAGCCAAGGATGGACCGAGCAGGGTAGCTGCTCGGTGGCCTCTTGATGAAGGCTTTAACCCTTGGCGTCATGGGGTAAGAGATTACCAGCCAAGGATGGACCGAGCAGCGTAGCTACTCGGTGGGCCTCTTGATGAGGGCTTTGATCCTTAGCGCGGGAGCGCATGGAGTGGCCTACGAAGGATGGACTGAGCAGGGTTGCTGTTCGGTGGCCTCTTGATGAGGGCTTTGATCCTTGGCGCATGGGGTAAGAGATTACTAGCCAAGGATGGACCGAGCAGGGTTGCTTCTCGGTGACCTCTTGATGAGGGCTTTGATCCTTGGCGTCATTGGGTAAGAGATTACCATCCAAGGATGGACCGAGCAGGATAGCTGCTCGGCGGCCTCTTGATGAGGGCTTTGATCCTTAGCACGGGAGGGCATGGAATGGCCTGCTAAGGATGGACCGAGCAGGGTTGCTGCTCGGTGGCCTCTTGATGAGGGCTTTGAACCTTAGCGTGGGAGGTCATGGAGTGGCCTGCTAAGGATGGACCGAGAAGGGTAGCTGCTCGATGTCCTCTTGATAAGGGCTTTGATCCTTAGCGTCGTTAGGTAAGAGATTACCTGCCAAGGATGGACCGAGCAGGATAGCTGCCCAGTGGCCTCTTGACGAGGGCTTCGATCATTTGCGTGGGAGGGTATGGAGTGGCCTGCTAAGGATGGACCGAGCAAGATTGCTACTCGGTGGCCTCTTGATGAGGGCTTCGATCCTTGGCGTCGTTAGGTAAGAGATTATCAGCCAAGGATAGACCGAGCAAGGTAGCTTCTCGGTGGCCTCTTGATGAGGGCTTTGATCCCTTGCGTCGTTGGGTAAGAGATTACCAGCCAAGGATGGACCGAGCAGGGTAGCTGCTCAGTGGCCTCTTGATGAGGGCTTTGATCCTTAGCGCGAGAGGGCATGGAGTGGCCTGCTAAGGATGAACCGAGGAGGGTTGCTTCTCGGTGTCATTTTGATGAGGGCTTTGATCCTTCGCATCATTAGGTAAGAGATTACCAGCCAAGGATGGACCGAGCAAGGTAGCTGCTCGGTGGCCACTTGATGAGGGCTTTGATCCTTAGCGCGAGAGGTCATGGAGTGGCCTGCTAAGGATGGACTGAGCAGGGTTGCTTCTCGGTGGCCTCTTGATGAGGGCTTTGATCCTTGGCGTCGTAGGGTAAGAGATTACCAGCCAAGGATGGACCGAGCAGGGTAGCTGCTCGGTGGCCTCTTGATGAGGACTTTGATCCTTGGTGTCATGGGGTAAGAGATTACCAGCCAAGGATGGACCGAGCAGGTTAGCTGTCCGATGGACTCTTGATGAGGACTTTGATCTTTAGCGCGGGAGGGAATGGAGTGGCCTGCTAAGGATGGACCGAGCAGGGTTGCTGCTCGGTGGCCTCTTGATGAGGGCTTTGATCCTTGGCGTCATGGAGTAAGAGATTACCAGCCAAGGATGTGCCGAGCAGGGTAGCTGCTCGGTGGCCTCTTGATGAGGGCTTTGATCCTTGTCATGGGGTAAGAGATTACCAGCCAAGGATGGACCGAGCAGGGTAGCTGCTCGGTGGCCACTTTATGAGGGCTTTGATCCTTGGCATCGTTGGGTAAGAGATTACCAGCCAAGGATAGACCGAGCAGGGTAGCTGCTCGGTGGCTTCTGTAGGGTTCCTAGGCACTCTCAAGAGGTCTCACAAGGCATCAACCATGCCAATTTCAAAAATCTAGGTGCCGAGAAACCCTAATACGGATCGTCGGCTAGATGTCTAGGCGAAAAGTAAACTAGTTAACACTTAACTATGAGAAGACGGAAATACAACCTTTGTAGATCCGGTGCTCCACCTCCATAGCTCCGCAACGAAGTCCCTTCGCTGTCCAAGTGAACTCCCGGGCTCTAGCGTCGGCTTCGTCGAAGAATAAGCGAGCTAGGTCGTCGATGTCCATGCCGAAGACGATCTACGTCGAAGCATCGCAAGATCAAGCTCTCGCTTCACCAAGTCATGAAACTTGTGAAGATAACACACTCTACTACTTGGCAAGAGGTAGAGGATGAAGAAATAGGAAGTGGGTAGACTTTAGATTTGGATTTCTCACTCTTTTTCATCACTTGCCATTGATGGAGGCAAGCTTTCTTCACTTGAAGAAATGAAGAAGAAGAAGGAAAATGTTATGATAAGTTAATTAGAAAATATAAAATAAAAGAATACTTATCATAATCTTTAACCATGGTAATGTTTAGAGAATCAATCATGGTTAAAGGAATGGTTAGGGTCAAGCTAGAGACAAAATGGTCACTTAGTCAAAAGATCAAGAAGCTTCAACTAGAATCCAAAATTAGCAACCATTTCATTTCATTTTCTTTTATTCATTTATCATAAATAAATGGATAATTAAATAAGATAAATGAATAACAAATAATAAACCCTAACCTATTCATTAACCAAGGTTTAATACTTTACACTTAACCAAAAAGCATGTATCATCAAACATGATACAAGCAAGTGCACAAAATCATATCGCATATGCAATGCGCACACCCGAGTGAGAAAATCCATTTAAAGTGAACCGATACTAGTTAATGCAAAGTAATATATCAAATATATAATTATGCATTAAATCATTAAATCAACACTTGATTCAATGATCCGGTCATGTCGCACATAACCGACCAGTATCCTATGTATCGGCTTATCGAATCAACCTTTGATTCGATAACTAGGGTATATCGCATATAACATAATCGATACATTCATCGCGAGAATGAAATACGGTATCACATACACGTATTATTCTCGGTCCCGCACATATCTCATATGCGCTCCTATTTCGTTTCGCTTGAACCAGGAAACCTCTGTGTAGGACTCTAAAGACTCGTCAATACGCCGGCTGCAGGCGATGATCATATCAAACACCCACAAGCCGCAAGCGGTCTTCTAAACGTAACGGCCACCAGGGTATTGAGCGATCTGAAGATCGACGAGCAAGCCCGCTCACACTCCAGTGAATCCGACCAGTAACACTACCGTACAGTCCGGTCTGATCGTCTGATATGTCGCATATCTCGCCTAGGGGTGGTAAATGTCAGACCCCAATAGCTCGATAAGTCGTGTCGATATGAGGTCTATAACTGTTCGAGAAACTACTGGTAACACTTACCAGTAAATCTCAGCAACCCTGGCCAGGGATTTCCTGTTATAGCCAATCGAACACAGCACAACATCAACCCCCTATACCGGGAGAGACGAATCCCCTCCTATCGCTCATTGCCTCCATGTGACTCGGGACTGTACCCAAAAACCACCGTTTTGCACGCCCTCTTGGACGTGGTAAGATGGAAATCAAAGCACAGTGGGAACCACACAAGACTCTATGACGATCTCGGGTCAACAGACTACTCTGTACCAGTGTCACCAGAGAACTGCCATCTGACGTGAGGTATAATACCATCTGGGAGTTCTCGGCGAGTCCGTCCAGTGTACCCAGTCTCTACTGAGCACCCGTATATCATCTCTGATGTCAAACACCAATGGATATGGGATCATCCATCGCCCATCTGTATGGGTCGAGAAGGTATACGCTAGTCTACTCTGGTATATCGATGCCCCGTCTCGATACACCCACGACTAGGGACTTTGAAGGATGTACTTATGGACTACCATGTCCCCACTAGTATGATCCGCATCATAATCCAGGTAGTCAAGTACAAATCCTAAGGGTTTTACCAACATGTAACAGAGAGACAATCAGCATACACGTTAAGGTAAAGGTCAACCAGATAGCATACTATCATGTCGAGCAAGAAAGTCCTCCCTATATATGTCCCAGCATCCACTACAATATACATCCAATGTACAGTAATGGCCTCTAGGGCATACATATAACTAACAATCTCCCACTTGCACTAGGGCCATCTGTAGCAGTGGTTGTAGTATCTCATACTCAACCATCCCATAAAAGTCTCTCTCTGGGAACAGGCCTTTGTGAGTGGATCCGCTGTGTTGTCCTCTGAGTCTACTCTCCTAAGCTCGATCTTCCTGGAGATCAACCATCTCCATGATCAAGTGATACTGTCTTAGAATATGTCTGGATCACTGATGGGACGGACGTTCCTTGGCATAAGCCACAACTCCATTGTCACACAATGGTAGGAACATAGTTCATCTCATGAACCTATATACACCCAAACAGCCTCTTTGGTAGCATCTTAAGTAGCGATGTATCCTGCCTTTATCGTCTAGTATGTCACGGTATCTAGCTTGGAACTCTTCCAACATACCGTCCCTTTTATTGAGGGTAAAGACAATGCCTGCGACTGACATTCAGTCGTCTTTATCACCCTGGAACACTTCCAGTGATTCTCCCCAGGATCAATTGATACTATCTCACTACAACTAGTAAGAATGCTAACATCCAATTAGATCTATCTCATAGATCCAAAATCCAGGATTTAGTAGGTATCACTTTGATCCTATGCGGAGAATCTTTGTGATAAACGGAGATTGATCGAGCGTAGCATAAGAAACTCCTTTCTTATCAAGAGTATGTCATCCACGTACTCTACGAGGAACACCACCATACTCCCTACTACCTTTTTGTTTATACAAGGTTCATCTACCATTTTGATGATGTCAAACTCTTTGACTAATCCATCAAAACAGATGTTCCAACTCCGCGATGCCTGCTTTAATCCTATAAAGCATCTTGCACACGTTTCCGCTGCTCCCACTGTCTACGAAGCCCTCTGGCTGTGTACTTATAGACTCCCTCTTCTAAAACATCATTTAGAAAAGCTGTCATGACACCCAACCACCAGATATCGTAGTCATGGTATGTAGCCGTGGTAAGTAGGATCTGAATGGACTTAAGCATAGCCACTAGAAAAGGTTTCATCATTATCCACGCCTGGTCGATGACGAAAACCCTTAACAAGTCTAGCTTTGAAAGTCTCAACTTTTCATGTACACCAAGTAATCTTCTCAAGATATACTTGCTCCTGATGGGGATTTAACCCTTCAGATATAGCAACCAAAGTCCATACTTTGTTGGTGTATAAGGATTCCATCTCAGATCGATAAACATCCAGCCATTCTTACAGAGTCTTATTCTCGATGGCCTGCTCGAAGCTAGTTGGGTCATCATCTCATGATGCAATCATCGCTCCCACTGTCATAGAGA
Source organism: Agapanthus africanus (assembly GCA_030015575.1). NCBI lineage: Eukaryota > Viridiplantae > Streptophyta > Magnoliopsida > Asparagales > Amaryllidaceae > Agapanthus > Agapanthus africanus. The sequence continues at coordinate 248,612,081 of JASDDO010000019.1, read as the reverse complement.
AACCGAAGTATCTCTCAGGTGGGTGAGGAACCCTACTAGATCGGCGGAGAGGCCGAGGTTCGTTGGTAACTATTGAATCCTTTGGTTCCATCAAATCATCTTCTGTAGTTTGCATAGCTGGAACCTTTCCAGTTCTACATAACTAACCTTGCCTCGAGTTTGTCCGGATTTTGCTTTTAGACATAGGCCGGACAACCCCAAATCTTAACTAACTTAAGACATGGGCTCTTCCCTTTCCATATCACATATGAAGTGGTAGGCATTGATTTGATTCGAACCCTATTCAATAGGTATGCAACTTCTCAAGTGCATAACACCCAAAAGGAAACAGGTAACTCAGTAGTACTCATCATAGAGCACACCTTATCATATAGGGTGTGATTGCTCCGCCCTGATATACCATCGTGCTATGGTGTATACAGAGGAGTAATGCTGAGAGAGAATCTCATTCTCCTTTAGAATAATCCAGGAATTCCGTGCTCAAGTATTCTCCTCCTTGATCTCATCAAAGGACATAATACTTGTACCCTCATTGGTTCTCTACTTCTAACTTATATTCTGTGAATATCTCAAAAGGTTCAGACTTGTGTTTCAACAGGAACATATGTCTGAATCTTGAGAGATTATCAGAGAATGTAACGAAGTACAAAGAACCAGTCCTGGCATATGTAGACAGGGGACCTAACATACATCAACATGTATCATCCCAAGAGTTCACTAACTCTTTCTCTGTTTCCAGTAAACAGAGCTATGGTCATCTTATCTCTGTGACATGACTGGCGAGTTTCACAAGATGTAAATTCAAACTGATTTAAATATGCATCTTTATGTAACTCTAGCTAGTCGGGTCACATTGATCTGACCTAGTCTACAATGCCTCAAGAAGAATTCGTTCATTTCTGAACTCTTCCTCTTCTGTGTGTTCCGTATACAAAGAACTGTAGTTTGATTTAGAACATTAATGCTTTTAGATAACGTGCCTGAACCGATCAACTTTTGATATAGGAAATGTTCAAAACATTATCCAACAATACAAAATTATATCCTTCTTTACTAATAAAGAGACTGATATGATTTTGTATATCAGGTTCAGTATCTAATAACATTCGTTCAGAATCAATGTATTGGTAATACAGGGTGACAGTGACCAACAGACTTGGCTGCAACACTTGCCCCGTTTTCTGCCTCATGAAACTTATCACCCGTTCTCAGTTCTCTACCTTTCTGTAGCCCTATGTAACAAATTACATATCTGGGATCCTGATCTGGTATCACATACCCAGGACGTAAAGGATACTGAGAAACAGTTCTCTGTAATGAACACACCCGAAGATGATGCATCAACATGCACTCTCTTCGTTTGGGCGGCACGGGAAATCTGGTATTCCCCAATTTCCTGCTCTGTCTTATAACAATTATAAGTTGGAGCGGGATGAACGTTCCCCAGCTCAGTATAACAAGCGGGTTCGGTCAATATTCCGTATTATTATCTTGATTAAGGCGTGATATGGTCGCTACCTGGAGAGAGAGAGAAGAAAACACTCAGCGTGCGCTCTTGCAAGAATAGATTGGTTTTTATTTTATCTAATCAGGATGGCTCCCACTGCTTTTTATCAAATCTTCCTTCAAACCCTAAAAGGAAAGACTAGCCGGGATTAATTACACACTACAAGTTCGCCAATCTTTCAGCCAGGCCAGTGTCAGTACTTTGAGGGAGGTCCCCCGTGCTTTCGCACGAACCTAATTAATGTAAACCTCGTTTTTCCAGAGGCGTAACCCCGTTGACACCTTTCTAGACACCTACTTGATCGGCTAATTGTAATGTATAAAACTCTCCCAGGAGTAACACTTACTCGCAGCGGGTATCGGGATCCAACTATCTCATAGAAGGTATGCAATCTCATTGCAAATTTCAACACTTGAAATTCCCGATAATATTTTGCCCCTAGCAGCTATATGACCTTAACATAGTCAACAAATCATAAGTGCTAGTCAAGTTCAACCCGTCATTTCCCGATTGAATTAAACCCACCCGCACGACCCTTAACATAGTCAACAAAGTCGCACGACTACCCTAATCCAATCACATCATATGCTTATGCAGATAAGCACTAATTAGCTACCGCACACTACGCCTTAACATAGTCAACAAACGTAGCACGAATACTAACCAGTACTTATCTGAAATGACGGAGGGCTACGACAGGTTTTTCTGAAAACCTATTGCGTAATGAACTTGATATCGTTGTAGAATCAAATGATTTTAAAATGGAGTGCTTTTGAGGCTTTTCTTGTTTTGCTAAAGGAGTCACTCCCGGTGAAGGGATCGTCGGTCCTTTCCTCGTCGAATGAGGTGCGGGATATATCATATATATCACTGTGCAAAGCAAAAACTCTTAAAAGCAATCAAAAGACAAACCGAGTGTGTAGCATCTGCCAGTTATTGCTAAAGGAGTCACTCCCGGTGAAGGGATCTCGGTCCTTTCCTCATCGAATAAGGTGCAGGATATATCACATATACCGCTGTGCAAAGCAAGAACTGTAGCTACCTGTTTTACTTTGAAATTCGATTCTACAACATCTTAGGTTTCTTTAATTTCATTAATCTCATTAATGAAGTCCCATCATTTAATGTACCTAAACATCACAGATAAATACGACGTACACTTATGCCATCCGCATTCGCCTCGATGTCCCCTCGTGCACCGTTAGGTTAGGTAACTAACGACAGAGCGGGGCAGGGCTAGCGCCGGTGTAAAACATAAGTAACGTCTATATAATATATCATATATACTATATACTGTATCTATCTAAGAACATCTCATGATCACATCACAGATATCGCAGCAGAAGAAACATATGAAATATTGGATATCCTAGGACGTCCGTGTTTTCAATACGAGCCAGTATAAAACACGGATTCCACGGTCGTGATGAATAGCCAAACCCACACCCCTAGACCCCTACGAGAGCGGCAAGCAACCCTACCAATTCTAGAGTTAGGAGACCCGGACCCGACTCCTCGAGTTGGTCTCCCACTGGACTCCAGAACCCGGTTACTTGTGCCCTCCTCCTTGGGTCTATCCTAGTGCGGAAAAGTAAATAATATACAACGGGTGACAACTTCCGCAACCTGGAAGCGCCCCAATAAAAGAATATTACATACAAGTTTTTACATGAATGAAAATGAAAAACACTCATCTCACATAAAAACCCCCGGCTATTCAAACACGACGATCCAATATAACATATCCAGCAACACATAACATCACATGTCATCAACGTAAGTAAATATGTCCATCCCAATTGTCGTTGACATATAGCAACGAAACCGGCGATATCACATATTACACTTACGGTCACAGAAAAGAAAGTGTAAAACTACAACAGTTGGAATCCGCAACCTCCTCAGACATCGCATGCCTGACCAAATGAATTACTTAGACATCGCATGCCTAACAATTATAAACCCCGCATTTTAGTCTCAAAATCGAAAACACTTTTCAATATCAAGTCGGGTAATTCAACAAGATTCCCGACATCCTGATCGAATACTCGTCGCAAACTTTAGTAGGCGGCCGCACCCCTGATACCGTCGACGAAGTGCACCAAGGCGGAACACCGCTACCGCGAGCACCCGAACGGATGCTTTCGGCGACGGGGTTCTCCTACAGTCACTTGGTCGGGGCTATGGAGTGAGGCTGTCTATTAAGTTTACCCGGCGAGTATCCGCGTACGCTACGTGATTGCGACGGACTTTTGATCACATCAAAATTCCGTGGCAACCGATCAATTGAGACTAAACTGCTATGTTTATAACATTCATTCAGTTATCACATAACTACTTGTGAATTCCAATTATTGTATCACATTCCAGATAATTAGAAAATGTTAGACTTTCCGATCGAACAATCGAACACCCAAGTTTTCCCGATACAGATCAACACATGAAATAAGTCTAACAACATTCAGTTCGTGCCTCAGTACCGACGGTCCAGCCGTAGAAGGGTCAAGCCAACGCCTCACATGTGGCACGCCGTACTGCCCCAAACCCGAAGATTCAAAGGGCAGTTCAAGACGGTCACATAATCGAGTTAAGGTTTGTTGTCTTCTAGAGGGACCATCGCGTTACTTGCACTACTTAGAACGTCGTTAAACTACGGAAAAATCTAACACTTGGAAATTTCCCGACAGGGGAAAAATTGGGTATTTATATCCGGTCGAACTTTTTAACATATTCTAAAATTTATCCGGAAAGCCACACAGACAAAATTTGATACCCCGATCGAAACACCGAATCCCCAAAACAACTGCAGAAAATTCAACTCTTGAAAAAATATCAAAAATACCCAGGAAAACCAGCACAGAGTATTATGAATAACTGTACAAATTTGGATGCCACAAACGACAAAACGGCCGCGGTTCCGCCGCAAGAGCCATGCTCGTGCCGCGGAAACGCGGCGCTTTGGTGGAATCAGGCATACGAATTTTGCAGTATCCCGTAGAATTTCCTGCTGATTTTACTGAATATTTTTAAAATGGAAAAATGCACTGTTTTGGAAAAAGTACAGAGAGCAAGTTTAGTTTGGGGTTCCGGGTTCGTTCGGACTTCAAATTTCGTCTGGACTTCGCCTAAGGCTCTAGCTAGGCTCTGATACCACTGTAGGGTTCCTAGGCACTCTCAAGAGGTCTCACAAGGCATCAACCATGCCAATTTCAAAAATCTAGGTGCCGAGAAACCCTAATACGGATCGTCGGCTAGATGTCTAGGCGAAATGTAAACTAGTTAACACTTAACTATGAGAAGACGGAAATACAACCTTTGTAGATCCGGTGCTCCACCTCCATAGCTCCGCAACGAAGTCCCTTCGCTGTCCAAGTGAACTCCCGGGCTCTAGCGTCGGCTTCGTCGAAGAATAAGCGAGCTAGGTCGTCGATGTCCATGCCGAAGACGATCTACGTCGAAGTATCGCAAGATCAAGCTCTCGCTTCACCAAGTCATGAAACTTGTGAAGATAACACACTCTACTACTTGGCAAGAGGTAGAGGATGAAGAAATAGGAAGTGGGTAGACTTTAGATTTGGATTTCTCACTCTTTTTCATCACTTGCCATTGATGGAGGCAAGCTTTCTTCACTTGAAGAAATGAAGAAGAAGAAGGAAAATGTTATGATAAGTTAATTAGAAAATATAAAATAAAAGAATACTTATCATAATCTTTAACCATGGTAATGTGTATAGAATCAATCATGGTTAAAGGAATGGTTAGGGTCAAGCTAGAGACAAAATGGTCACTTAGTCAAAAGATCAAGAAGCTTCAACTAGAATCCAAAATTAACAACCATTTCATTTCATTTTCTTTTATTCATTTATCATAAATAAATGGATAATTAAATAAGATAAATGAATAACAAATAATAAACCCTAACCTATTCATTAACCAAGGTTTAATACTTTACACTTAACCAAAAAGCATGTATCATCAAACATGATACAAGCAAGTGCACAAAATCATATCGCATATGCAATGCGCACACCCGAGTGAGAAAATCCATTTAAAGTGAACCGATACTAGTTAATGCAAAGTAATATATCAAATATATAATTATGCATTAAATCATTAAATCAACACTTGATTCAATGATCCGGTCATGTCGCACATAACCGACCAGTATCCTATGTATCGGCTTATCGAATCAACCTTTGATTCGATAACTAGGGTATATCGCATATAACCTAATCAATACATTCATCGCGAGAATGAAATACGGTATCACATACATGTATTATTCTCGGTCCCGCACATATCTCATATGCGCTCCTATTTCGTTTCGCTTGAACCAGGAAACCTCTGTGTAGGACTCTAAAGACTCGTCAATACGCCGGCAGCAGGCGATGATCATATCAAACACCCACAAGCCGCAAGCGGTCTGCTAAACGTAACGGCCACCCGGGTATTGAGCGATCTGAAGATCGACGAGCAAGCCCGCTCACACTCCAGTGAATCCGACCAGTAACACTACCGTACAGTCCGGTCTGATCGTCTGATATGTCGCATATCTCGCCTAGGGGTGGTAAATGTCAGACCCCAATAGCTCGATAAGTCGTGTCGATATGAGGTCTATAACTGTTCGAGAAACTACTGGTAACACTTACCAGTAAATCTCAGCAACCCTGGCCAGGGATTTCCTGTTATAGCCAATCGAACACAGCACAACATCAACCCCCTATACCGGGAGAGACGAATCCCCTCCTATCGCTTATTGCCTCCATGTGACTCGGGACTGTACCCAAAAACCACCGTTTTGCACGCCCTCTTGGACGTGGTAAGATGGAAATCAAAGCACAGTGGGAACCACACAAGACTCTATGACGATCTCGGGTCAACAGACTACTCTGTACCAGTGTCACCAGAGAACTGCCATCTGACGTGAGGTATAATACCATCTGGGAGTTCTCGGCGAGTCCGTCCAGTGTACCCAGTCTCTACTGAGCACCCGTATATCATCTCTGATGTCAAACACCAATGGATATGGGATCATCCATCGCCCATCTGTATGGGTCGAGAAGGTATACGCTAGTCTACTCTGGTATATCGATGCCCCGTCTCGATACACCCACGACTAGGGACTTTGAAGGATGTACTTATGGACTACCATGTCCCCACTAGTATGATCCGCATCATAATCCAGGTAGTCAAGTACAAATCCTAAGGGCTTTACCAACATGTAACAGAGAGACAATCAGCATACACGTTAAGGTAAAGGTCAACCAGATAGCATACTATCATGTCGAGCAAGAAAGTCCTCCCTATATATGTCCCAGCATCCACTACAATATACATCCAATGTACAGTAATGGCCTCTAGGGCATACATATAACTAACAGCTTCTTGATGAGGACTTCGATCCTTGGCTTCGTGGGGTAAGAGATTACCAGCCAAGGATGGACCGAGCTGGGTAGCTGCTCGGTAGCCTCTTGATGAGGGCTTTGATCCTTGGCGTCGTTGGGTACATGATTACCAACCAAGGATGGACCGAGCAAGCTAGCTACCCAGTGGCCTCTTAATGATGGCTTCGTGAGCGAGTCAGCGGCATATTTAGCCCCGTCGCTTGAAGGACGATTTTCCCGATGCATGCCTTCAATCTTCCTTTCGAGGGCGTCGAGTCGGTCGTGGTATCCTGATGATTCGGCATACTCCGATTTTTGGCCTTTGCTGACGGAGACCTGTGCTTAGCTACGGCCCCGGTTCCGCTCGATGAGGTTCCTTAGGTCCCCAGGTGAGGTTGTCTTCGAGCCACCATGGTGAGTCCCGTCCGTCTGGCCCCATCGAGGTAGGGCGTGCCGGTCATGCCTGGGTGCAGGCGAGCTGACCGACACCTCCTCGGGAGGGACAGGGGCGCGATGGGCCTCGGTGCGAGGTGCTCTGGCGAAAGACCTCGGTGTTGATCCGTGCGGTGCCCAGCAGGTCATTGAATATGTTGGTCTGGGCGATATGCGGCCGCCGGAGGCAGCGAGGTGGTGTTCGGTCGTGCCGACGTGGGCAGAGTATTCTTTCCCTCTGTAGGGGTCCCATTCCCGAGGTGGGGAAGCGGCGATCTGGGGAGCTTGCCCGGCTGTTTGGACACGGACGAGGGCATCCAAGACGGACGCGAGCCGATCCATTCGAGCAGATAGGGCGTGAATGGCGTTCGGGGGAGGAGGGGATTCTCCCTTGTCTCCACTGCGGGGAGGGCGACGGATGGTGCTTGGATCGTTGCGGTGACTGCTCGCCATGAGGTTGAGATCGGAAGGTGAACTTTCGTTGAGTGGAACTAATTTCACACAGACGGCGCCAACTGATGGATCTCTGAATCTCCTTCAGATGTTACCTTCCGTTGATCTGTAGCGAGCGGTGATGGATGGCTGAGATTGAGTTGGAGGTTGCCTCCTGGAGCGTGTGCATCTCAATGGGCTTTATGTGGTTGGGGCCGAGATACCTGCAAGAAAGTCCGGGGGTGGTTGTGCCACCGAGGACCCTCCGAAGATCAAGTTAGATAGGATATTTTGGCAGAGTAACGGCCTATTAGGATGAAATTGGCTTACCTGAGTCGTCTGAGAGAGGGGTTCATATAGTGGCAGCCATGGACAGGCGGGCGCGAGATTTACGCCAGCTGTTACGTCCCTGGCGTTACGCCTGCATGATAGGCGGGATTCCCTCCTTCTTTTGAGAGTGTTATCATATGGCAGATACGAGTTCGCTTCCATTCTTGATGTTGAGCTGGTCCTATCCTCATGGTATAGGTTCTCTTTGGCTTATGCTTTTGCGGCGGGGTTACCCTCCAGCTGTCGGATAAAGAGAACCTGCTTTATTGATACTGGTATTCTACCCATTCTTTGAAGGTGAAGCAGTTTTCGAGGGGATGACCTATCACTCGGTGATAGGAGCACTAATCCGGATAATGGACCTCGTTTATTTGTTCGAGATACCGCGACTCCGGGAGCATCATCATTTGGTGCTTCATGACAAGGTTGAATATTTTCCTCGTCTTATCTTGGGGGAAAGAGTATTCCCGACCCATCTTCTTTATAAACGACGGGTTCCAACCGAGTTTTTCTATATCGCGCGGCTTTTTGGATCCGCTTGTTATTTTCGAACGTTGATTGCGTTCTTTGCCCTGTTTTTGCCTCTATTTCAGGATTCTCCCCTTTCTCGAGGACATACAGCAGGCCGGGGATGAAGAGCATTATAGTCTTCCCTCTCCATAGATTGCTGATTGAGGCGCTGCTCCCTGGCTTTTTCATAAATGGTCATTTCCCAGCTGTGATTGTCTCGGCTCTTTTGACAAGCTTCTTTTATTAGCTTGTCTATTTGTTCTTCGAGCGACGGACTTAACGTTCTTAGAGCGGGATTTCGCTCTGTTTCGACGTCACGGCCATTTGGAAGAGCGTTTTCCTCTTCGCTAGAGCTTTTTATGATGCGGCAGCTGTGGAACTACTCCCGTTTCTTGGACCGAACGTATCCGAGCCCGATTGTCTCCATCTTCCCATTGGGCATTTTTCGCTGAGTCCCGGAAATATCCCAAATCTTTTTATAGAATTGGGCTTGCCGAACAGTTTATTCGAGGGGTACACCTTGGCATCTCAACAGCCTTTTCAATCCCTCTGAGTGGTATCTCGACAGATGGATTGGTTGAAGCCTGTCAAGTACAAAATCGGCACCATGGCAGACTTCCTTTTCTACTTTTCTCCATAGATTGGTAGAAGAGGATCGCCTTTTCACCTATTCGTCTGGGAGGGACGTAGAAAGTCTGTAGTCCTTGTACGCTGTATGTATCGAGCGCATCAAGTTCCTTGTAATGCCAAGGCGGAGCCATTGTGATTTGCAGACTCTGATCAGCTCCAGTGAGGGTTTGCACTGACGGGCGGATAGAGGACACTGTGTTGGACTCGTCCTCGGAGTCGCTGCCAAAGACCAAAATAGGAGTAGATGGTCCGGGCCTGTTGTTTTCTTTTCGGGGTTGCCCCGAGTAGACTATTTCTTCATCTTCCTCTGAATCGCTCTCAAAGATCGAGATAGTGGCGACGGACTTCTGTTTATCCTCCGGCTTATGGCATCTCTCCGTATCTTCGAAGTTTGGTAGGAAATACTTTGCGTCTTAATATTTTCGGACCTCGTTTACGGAGAATGGATTTAGCTCCCCTATGACGGTGTATTCCAAGCTGTCTTTGAAGTACTTCATACACTGATATTGTGTAGAAAGGATGACGTTGTACTCATGTAACTAAGGCCTGCGGAGCAAAACATTATAGCAAGTCTTGGCGTCAATGACATGAAATTTGATGTCAGTGATGAGCAACCCGAAGAGCAGCATCAGTATTACGGACCCGAGCGGCCGTGAAGACTGTGAGTCGAACCCGGAGATTGTAATTTTGTCTCGGGCCCGGTGCTGAACGTTCATGCAAATCTCCTTCAGCACTCTCACGTTATGAAGGTTGAAGGAGGATCGGTTGTCGACAAGAATTTTCCCTATCTTGATGTCGTGGCAGTACCCGGTGACGTATAACGGGCGATTATGTTCGCACGTACCGAGAAGGAGATCTTCATCGCTGTCACGCCCCGCTTCCCGGTGTATGGGCAAGGGGACGGGACTGGGCCCGTTATGTATTTACTCAGAAGTAAATACGCTACGCGTATCTAAGCAATATAAAGTAAATGTACACAAGAAAAATGACAATAGATGTAATTGAACAGCAACTTTTATTTATTAACAATTCTTTACAAGTACAACTGGAAATGTAAATACATGAATGGAAAGCAATGCCTAAATAATGGTATAAAGTGAAATGAAAAGTATGTACAAGTATCTAAAGCTTGGGGTCAAATGCTAACTGCTCCAAGTCTTCGGTACTCGGCTCGATCTCCAGTGAGTCCAATCTACCTTACAACATTCCAAAGAAAGAAGAAATGAATGTCGTCAGCGAACAATCGCTCGGTAAGTCCCAAAGATGAGTAGAGATAGAATAGACAGAAAGAGTATAACTAGTAATGTTTGATTATAATGTTACTGCAGTTGTTTGTAGTTTGGTACAAAATATGCCAGTGTATACGAGAGAAGTCCCACTATTCGGAGACTAAGGTATACGAAGTATAAGGAACCGTTCAGCCACGGTACAACTGCAATGGATATTCAGGTTAGGTGTATTATGGTTCCAGTCTCGTGCCACTTCTAACACATTCCGTACCAATCTACCCCTTTAAATCCCCGTAATATCTTTTGTATTGATTGTATTGTTTATTATATAGATGGATGACTTGCCAAAACCATGATATCAGTAAATGGAATGGATATAAATGGATAGTCATGTAAACGGAATATATCCATGGTTCGGTTCAGTCAATATAGATTGATATAGATTGAATAGACGGATTTGTGTTGAATTGTAGTTTATACTTGAATCATATTCAAGTCAGATTGATTAGATTGAGACTCAGTCTGAGTCAGACACTTTGAAAAGAAATTGAAGTCCTGAATTAGTTTTGATATTATCGGTAACTGCTGCACATGTACGACAGGATTTGTGTCTTTTTCCAAGACAATTACCGTATTGATAACACAATTGGTAGATTGTCCACCTTAGATAGGAAAGCACCCACTTTCTCCGGCTCCCCGAGGCTCAAGAGAACCGGTCCCGCTTAAACCTATATTTACTAGGGTCCTTTTCGTAAATTGATATAACTTGAGGGGATTTTATGTAAAAATAGTTTTAATATATTTTCAAAATACGCCTCAAGTATTTAATTATCGTCTTTAGGGTTTTCATAGATGTATATTTTAATAAAGTGAGATTTTCTAGTGAGTAAAATCTAGTTTTCATTGTATATGGTATTTTAATGAAAAATTGGAATTTGTATTGTATTGTAATGGTAGTTCCATGTAATTGTGATTCCCTTGATTTAGAAAAAACGTGGAATATTTGTATAATATATTTATAATAGATCTTTTGATAATATATATATATATATATATTAAATAAAAATAAACTTTATTTATTTTATAGAAATCTCATTTTCTTAAAAATAGCATTAGAAATTCCATCGATATCGAATGCTCCTTGCAGAGGTCTGCATCTCGCTCTAATTGGCCCGAGGACGTGCAATAACCCGCACCATCCCGATCGGGGTTTCCTAAAATGGGTTGTAGAGGCGTATTTGCAAGGAATTAGTTAACACTCTTTTTAAAGAAAACGTTTTTATAAGTTTAGGGTATTTATTCGTAAAAACGTATTTTCCCATAATCTATTATTCTAAAGTTCATCGTGCTATATCCAATATGTGTGTTGTGATGAGGTAGGTCCTTACCTCGTGAGTTTTCTAAAGGTAATACAAGAAAATATGTTGAATTATGTCGAAATGTAAAGTATATGGTATTTTACCGTATAAATATGATAAAAGTTGCATAAAAGATTTTTTTAAGATGAAACCTGCTCTAATGTGTTTATTTATGTTTATTAAACATTACGAGAGAATATGGTATTTTTATATTTAAGAAAAATAGAATTTTTAAGGAAAAACGAATCGGAAGTCAGATTAACTCCGCTTTCGACAAGTTTTGAAAAATGAAAGTTTTAAAATAGTAGAAGCGGAGGGGATAGGGGACTTACAAGCTATTAAGATAGAGGGGAGAAGGAGGAAGCTTCGAAAAGTGTCGGGGCGTCGTTTCGTCGCCGGAATCATCTTGGAACGTCGCCGGAATTTCGCCTTTTGCTAACTCCACTTGCACAACTTGGGACTGAAAATTTTATAGAGTTTTGGCAGAGAATTTCTGAGTGAGGAGATGTAAAATGGAGTGTGGTATTTATAGGGAAAATTAGGGTTTTGAGGGCTAGAGAATGCATTAAAATTTGAATTAAAAAGTGAAATCACACTCTCTAGATGAATGCAGAGTAAACAAACAATATGGGGTTAGTGGGGTAGGCGAAGAGGTGCCAGGTCAAAGAAATGGGGACCATCCCCTACGGGTGGCCCGGCAGTGCTGGCTCCTTCAATGAATCTCGCCGGTCCGATCCGGTGAGATGGGCTGTGGATTGGGGCTAAGTGTCTCTCTCGCCTCATATACCCCAGAGCACATGTTTGTTTATTCTGTAACTTTTTATTTTACGTGTAGTGCACGTGTAAACCTTTGGACTTCTAAAAGATTAAAAGAAAAATTAATAAAAAAATAATGTGGCTGGGGGGATTCGATCACAGGGGCTACGTCACAGCAGTGCAAGGCTTTACCAATGAGCTACAAGTGTTTTCTTGCTGTTCAAAAGCATTTCAAATACTTATAGTGTATACAGGATTGCAAATACTCCATTTGTACATCAACTTTTAAATAAATTTTCAGTACATTGAAATTGGAGTTGTTACATTCTACCCTCCTTACAAAAAATTTCGTCTTCGAAATTTACAATCAATTTAAGGACTAATTTACAAACAATTGAGGGTATCTTGCACGCATGTAGTCCTCACGTTCCCATGTTGATTCTCCTGGTGAATCTTTTCTCCACATCACTCGAACCAAATTGACTTCCTTGTTCCGAAGTGACTTCACCTTTCTATCTAAGATTTCAACAGGTTGTTGCTCACAAGATAAGTCTGGATATACAGTGAGCTTGGAGTGATCAAGAATATGGTTGGGGTCACTCACATACCTTCTTAGTTGGGATATGTGGAACACATTGTGCACTCTTTCTAATGAAGGTGGAAGTGCTAAGCGATAAGCCACTTCTCCGACTCGTTTGAGTATGTCGAACGGTCCAATATACCTCGGAATGAGCTTACCCCATCTTCCAAAATGAATCACTCCACAGTTTGGAGATATCTTCAGAAATACATGTTCTTCCGGTTGGAACTCCAAGTGACGGCGTTTTGCATCAGCCCAGTGCTTCTGTTGATCTTGGGCTATGCGCATTCTTTCCCTGATAGTATGAACCACATCGACGGTTGCTACTATCATCTCAGGTCCAAGGAGTTCTCTATCTCCGATGCCGTCCCAACTTAATGGTGATCGACACTTCCTTCCATATAAAACTGCAAATGGTGTTATTCCTATACTTGCTTGGTAGCTGTTGTTGTATAAAAACTCCACAAGATGTAGGTGATCTTCCCACGATCCTCCGAAGTATAGCATACACGCTCTTAGCATATCTTCTAAGATCTGAATCGTTCGCTCAGACTGACCATCTGTTTGTGGATGATAAGTTGTGCTGAAGTTCAGACTTGTTTCCAAGCTAGCTTGCAAACTTTGCCAAAATTTCGATCGGAATCTGGTGTCACGATCGGAGACAATGCAAACCGGTACTCCATGTAATCTCACAATTTCCTGCAAGAGTTCATAGGTATCAGAGATAGTACACATTGAAGAGTTTAAATCTTACTTAGATTCTTAGCTCCATATACTTCTTTGATAGTGTCTCAGTAGATTGGCCAACTCGAAATGGGATGAGGTGAGCCAACTTGGTGAGTCGATCCACAATAACCCATACCGCATCGTTACCTTTCGTGCTGCAAGGAAGTGCAGTCATGAAATCCATTGTGATGTGTTGCCACTTCCATTCTGGGATAGGTAACGGCTGAAGTAAACCAGCAGTCCTGTGATATTCAGCTTTTACTTGCTGACACACCAAGCATTTAGCGACGCTTCTGACTACTTCACGCTTCATTCCATGCCACCGGTAATTTTGACGTGGATCTGTGTACATCTTTGTACCTCCAAGGTGTACTGAATAAGGAGAGATGTGAGCTTCTTTCATCAACTCTTCTCGCACAGAACCTTTTGGTACACATAATCTACTCCCGTATCTCAAAGATCCGTTTTTATGGATGATGAAATCTGTTCGAAATCCACTTTCTACTTGTTCTCTGATCTTTTGCAACTTAGAATCACTTGCTTGATCTGCATTGATTTGATTGACAATGGTAGATTGAACTTGTAAGCTCATCAAACTTGAAACGTTACCTGGCATGACTGTAAGGCTATGCCAGCGCCCCGGCCGTCAATCCGAGGCCAAACACAGAACAAAAACTTTAAAACTGGCGCTAACGTAACCATAAATCCCGGATCGTGCCATTAACCCTATACTAGTAAACCGTAAAGTGGTTTAAGAGATCATACCGATCGATCTGTGTCCTTCGGTCTTCAATCTCTGTCCCATACTTGTTGCGGCTGCCCCGACGAGGTTCGCTCTCCGGTCTCACTCGTCGAAGAGGCTCCACGTCGAGGATTCTTTATACGGGCTCCCGCTTCTAAACCGAAGCAACTCGAACAACTAGTTTGCTAACCTAGGTGCTTAAAATGAAGTAGAGATAGTGTGTGATTATTTTGTTTCAATACACTCTAGGATTCTCAACACATGAGAGGGATAGAGTGGAGGTTGAAGAAGATGCCCATGGTGGAAAATGTGAATCTCAAGAAAATAACAAGTGAGCAAAAACCTATCCAAGAAAATATCAAGTGGTTGCCCAAATAAATCAAGTGAGTGTTTTGATATGTTGTGGTGAGAAAATAAGTCATACACACACACAAAATATCTCTACACTCACAACTCACAACAAATATCTAAGCTCACATAAAAATATCTTAGTCATGAAAAAAACCAAGCCATGCCAAGAATGAGTCACAATTTCCACCATTTAACATTTAAACTAAAATGTTAAATCCACAAAAAGAAAATGACATCAACTAAAGTAATCTTGTAACGAATTACAAGAATACCCCTCATCCATATATACATACCTGCATCCGTATTCCGACTGAATACGAATACTACAAGACGAAAGTAATCCAACAATCTAATACTAGGATCCGGCTTAAACCAAAACCCACTAGTATGATCCGTCCGATCATGATTCGTGCTCGAGTGCACGTATATGATCGAACCCTGCCATTAAACCATACGACCTCTACAACGTTTTGCCCGAACTAGGGAAACCCTTTTTGTTGGACTCTAAAGACTCGTCAATACGCTGGCAGTGGGTTTAACCACAAGCACGTCAGTGGCACTAGCTGTACGTAACAGCTACCCAAGTATTGAGCGAAAAAGAGGCCGACACGCGAACTCATCTTGAAACCCTACTGAGCCTGACAGTGACAATATCTGTATAGTCTGGTCCGTTCGTCTATGAGTATCGCATATCGGGCCTAGGGGGATGTTAAATATCAGACTCCTAATAGCAGTATAAGCCGTGTCGGAGTGTAGCCCAGAACATCCTGAGAAACTACTGGAATACCTACCAGTAAATCTCACTTGCCTTGGCCAAGGACTTTGTGTAATGGCTCTCCAAACACAGTGCGATATCAACCCCCAATACCGGGAGAGACGAATCCCCTGCCGATCCGCTCACTGCCTCCATGTGGCTCGGGACTGTACCCAACTAAAACCTGTTTGCATGACTCCTTTGAGCCGTGGTAGGGTAGTAATCAAAGCACAATGTGAACTCACACAAGACAAAATGACGATCTCAGGTCGATAGACTAACCTGTACACATGTCACCAGGGAACTGCTATCTGACAGTAGGTATAATACCAACTAGCATGCTCCCGGCGAGTCCGTCCGGTATACTCATAACCCAATGAGCAACTGTATACTATCTTAAGTAGACCAACTGACACCAATGGCTTGTGAGACCGGCCATCGCCCCTCGTCAGGGTCTCGATCCGTATACACTAGTCTACTATCGGAATATCGATGCCCAGTCTCGAAACTCCTACGACTAGGGACACTTTAAGGATGTGCTTATAGACTACCCAACTCTCACGTATATGATCATTATCATACTGCTGGTAGTCAAGAAAGAATCCTAAGGGCTCTATCAATATGTAATAGTGATCTGTAATGTCACCTGAAGTATGTACACGATGATAAAGACAAACCAGATAGCATACTATCATCTCGAGTAAGACTGTCCTACCGGTATAGGTCCTCCCTCAATCATTGCAATCATGTGCCTGCGATCCAATAATTGACTTTGAGGGCACTATAGCCAACAATCTCCCACTTGCAATTAAGGCTAATTATTGCGGTGTTGCATACTCACAACCCGTATGATACCGAACACCCAACTTCTCTACTAATCAGCTTTACAAAGCTCGTTTATAAAACTATTGCTTTCGAGAAATAGCCTCAGTGAGTGGATCCGCTCTGATGTTTCTTTCTATGTCTCTTTTTATCTCAAGTTCGCGGAGAAAGTCATCTCCCGAAATGAGTAATACCTGTCTTAGAATATGTCTAGATATCTGATGGGACCCAGTTCACAAATGAACTCTAAATCCAGCAAACTTCTTAAACTGTATCGTCAATTGAATTAAATCAGTATCCTACGCCATGCTACCCTCAGTATCCGCTTGGACCACCTGTCCAAACTACTTCCCCCCTCATCAGAAGGAAAACTATAACTTTAGGGTCATCCTCAATACTTTGATCCCATTCCTCAGCTTCCAGAGGGCTCTCCTTTCCCGAAATTTTTTTTTGGGTGCAATGCCCGAAATTGTTTTAATCCGGGCGCTTCCGCTTCTGAACGTTTCATCAAGATAGCAGTCTGCTGCTGCTGTCCTTCCAGGAGGCTGCGGATTTCCTCAAGCAGTATCGTCTGCTCATTGATCGGAGTAGCGACGGTAGGCGTAAGCGGTAGAGGTAATGGAGTGTTGTTGAAGTTGGTACTGGTGTTGTTTGGAGAATCCATAATTTTGAAATAAAAATAGGGTTAGGATAGATTCAAAGTATATAAAATTGTAAGATTCAAGAAATATGAAATGTAAAGAATATTTTTAGTTGTTGATTCTTGTGTTATATTGCTTAGGACTTCATGGAGAATTGACCCGCATGTCCATGCAGAACTGACCTGCATTGGCTGCCAACAAAACCTGTCACGCCCCGCTTCCTGGTATATGGGCAAGGGGACGCGACTGGGCCTGCTACGTATTTACTCAGAAATAAACACGCTACGCGTATCTAAGCAATATAAAGTAAATGTATACAAGAAAAATGACAATAGATGTAATTGAACAGCAACTTTTATTTATTAACAATTCATTACAAGTACAATTGGAAATGTAAATACATGAATGGAAAGTAATGCCTAAACAATGGCATGAAATGAAATGAAAAGTATGTACAAGTATCTAAAGTTCGGGGTCAAATGCTAACCGCTCCAAGTCTTCAGTACTGGGCTCGATCTCCAGTGAGTCCGATCCACCTGACAACATTCCAAAAAAAGAAGAAAGGAATTTCGTCAGCGAACAATAGCTCGGTAAGTCCCAAAGATGAGTAGAGATAGAATAGACAGAAAGAGTATAACTAGTAATGTTTGATTATAATATTAACGCAGTTATTTGTACCTTGGTACAGAATATACCAGTGTATACGAGAGAAGTCCCACTATCCGGAGACTAAGGTATACGGAGCATAAAGAACCATTCAGCCACGGTACAAAGGCAATGGATATTCAGGTTAGGTGTATTATAGTTACATTCTCGTGCCACTTCTAACACATTCTATATCAATCTACCCCTTTAAAATCCTGTAATGTCTTTTGTATTGATTGTATTGTTTATTATATAGATGGATGACTTGCCGAAACTATGATATCAGTAAAAGGAATGGATATAAATGGATAGTCATGTAAACGGAGTATATCTATGGTTCAGTTTAGTCAATATAGATTGAATAGACGGATTCATGTTGAATTATAGTTTATACTTGAATCATATTCAAGTCAGATTGATTAGATTGAGACTAAGTCTGAGTCAGACACTTTGAAAAGAAATTGAAGTCCTGAATTATTTTTGATGTTATCGGTAACTGCTGCACATGGACGGCAGGATTTTTGTCTTTTTCCAAGACAATTACCGTGTTGATAACACCGTTGTTAGATTGTATACCTTAGATAGGCAAGCACCCATTTTCTCCGGCTCCCCGAGGCTCAAGATAATCGGTCCCGCTTAAACCTATATTTACTAGGGTCCTTTTTGTAAATTGATATAACTTGAGAGAGTTTTATATAAAAATAGTTTTGATATATTTTTAAAATACACCTCAAATATTTAATTATCGTCTTTAGGGTTTTCATAGATGTATATTTTAATAAAGTGAGATTTTCTAGTGAGCAGAACCTAGTTTTCATTGAATATGGTATTTTAATGAAAAAATGGAATTTGTATTGTATTGTAATGGTAGTTCCATGTAATTGTGATTCGCTTGATTTAGAAAGAATATGGAATATTTGTATAATATATTTAAAATAGATCTTTTGATAATATTCATATATATAAATATATATATATATATATATATATATATATATTAAATAAAAATAAACTTTATTTATTTTGTAGAAATCTCAGTTTCTTAAAAATAGCATTAGAAATTCCATCGAGATCGAATGCTCCTTGCGGAGCTCTGCATCTCGCTCTACTAGGCCCGAGGACATGCAATAACCACACCATCCTGATCGGGGTTCCCCAAAATGGGTTATAGAGGCGTATTTGCAAGGAATTAGTTAACACTCTTTTTAAAGAAAACGTTTTTATAATTTTAGGGTATTTATTTGTAAAAACGTATTTTCCCATAATCTATTATTCCAAAGTTCATCGTGCTATGTCCAATGTGTGTGTTGTGATGAGGTAGGTCCTTACCTCGTGAGTTTTCTAAAGGTAATACAAGGAAATATGTTGAATTATATTGAAATGTAAAGTATATGGTATTTTACCGTATAAATACGATAAAAGTTGCATAAAAGATTCCTTTTAGATGAAACCTATTCTAATGTGTTTATTTATGTTTCTTAAACATTATGAGAGAATTTGGTATTTTGTTATTTAAGAAAAATGGAATTTTTAAGGAAAAACGAATCGGAACTCGGATTAACTCCGCTTCCGACGAGTTTTGAAAAATGAAAGTTTTAGAACAGTAGAAGAGGAGGGGAGAGGGGACTTATAAGCTATTAAGATAGAGGGGATAAGGAGGAAGTTTAGAAAAGCGTCGGAGCATTGTTTCGTCGCCGAAATCTTCTTGGAACGTCGTCGAAACTTCGCTTTGCCAACTCCGGTTGTACAACTTGGGACTTGAAAATTTTATAGAGTTTTGGCAGAGAATTTCTGAGTGAGGAGGTGTAAAATGGAGTGTAGTATTTATACGGAAAATTAGGGTTTTGAGGGCTAAAAATGCATTAAAATTTGAATTGAAGAGTGAAATCACACTCTCTGGATGAATACAGAGTAAACAAACAATATGGGATTAGTGGGGTAGACGTAGAGGTGCTAGATCAAAGAAATGGGGATCATCCCCTACGGGCGGCCCGGCGGTGCCGGCCCCTTCAATGAATCTCACCGGTCCGATCCGGTGAGAGGGGCTATGGATTGGGGCCATGTGTCTCTGACACCTCATATACCCCAGAGAACATGTTTGTTTATTCTGTAAATTTTCATTTTACGTGTAGTGCATGTGTAAACGTTTGGGCTTCTAAAAGATTAAAAGAATAATTAATAAAAAGATAATGTGGCTGGGGGGATTCGATTACAGGGGCTACGTCATAGTAGTGCAAGGCTTTACCAATGAGTTACAAGTGTTTTCTTGCCGTTCAAAAGCAATTCAAATACTTATAGTGTACACATGATTGCAAATATTCCATTTGTACGTTAACTTTTAAATAAATTTTCTGTACATTGAAATTGGTGTTGTTACAATCGCTTAATGTAATGTCAGCAGTGTGAATATCTGCCAGTTCATCCTTCATCTTCTTTTCTAGGAGGAAAACTTGGAACTGATCGGGCTCTTCTAATGCCTTGATCAGAGAATCTCGTGCCGCTTTTGTCACTCCTCGCTTCCCAGTGTACGGCGAAGGGAACGCGACGAGAACACTACGTATTTACTGTGAAGTAAATACGCTAAGCGTATCTAAGCAATATAAATATAAATGCACAAGAGACAAGATATAATAAAATAGCAACTTTATTTATTCACATTCTTTTTACAATACATGGAAAAGTAAATACAACTCAATGAAAGCAATGCCTAAACAGTGGCATAACAGAAATGAAAAGTACTGAAATAAAAATGTGTACAATGAAGCTAGAGCTCTGGGTCGTAGGCAAGCTAGTCCAAGTCCTCACTAGTAGGCTCGATCTCCTGAGTGTCCAGACCACCTGACAACATTTTAAAGAAGAAAGAGAAGGAATGTCATCAGCGAACAATCGCTCGGTAAGTTCCAAAGGTAAGGGGGAAATAGAATAGACAGAGAGAGAAAGTTGCTTTTAAATTTGTATTATTTGGTTAACGCTGTTGTTTGTAGCTTGGTACAGAAGGATGCCAGTGTATACTAGAGGAGTATCTATATGCTAAAGACTAGGGCAAATGGAAGTACAAGGAACCGTTATGCCACGGTACAACAGCAACGGAATATAGGTTAGGTGTCTTAATCTTGCAGTCTCGTGCCACTTCTAACACCTTCCGTACCAATCTACCCCTTAAACCCCGCGAAGTATTGATTGTATTATTTGTGTTGTGTTGTAAATTGTATTATCTTGTATATATGGATGACTTTCGAAAACCATGATATCAGTAGATGGATGTAACTGGAGAATCATGTAAATGGAAGTATATCCATGGTTCGGTTCAGTCAATACAGATTGAACAGATTGAATATATGTATTCATGGGTTCATGTTGAATTGTAATATTGTAAATTGTACTTTAATTATATTCAAGTCAGATTATTATAATGAGACTCAGTCTGAATCAGAACAATTAGAAAAGAAATTGAAGTCCTGATTGTTTTGATGTTATCGGTAACCGTTGCACAAGGGCGACAGGATTTGTGTCTTTTTCAAAGACGATTACCGTGTTGATAACACCGTTGTTAAGTTATCTACCTTAAATAGGCAAGCACCCACTTCTCCGGCTCCCTGAGGCTCAAGAGATTGGTCCCGCTTAAACCTGTATTTACTAGGGTCCTTAGGGTAATTTATAGAATTTGAGGGATTTTATGTAAAAATACTTTTGTATAATTTTCAAAATACACCCCAAGTATTTAATTATCATCTTTAGAGTTGTCATAAATATAGATTTTATATTTGTGATATTTCTAGTGAAAATAACCTAATTTCATAATATAGGGTATTTAATTGTAATATTGAACTTGTATGGAATTCATGGTATTTTAATGTAAAGTGATTCTTGTGATTTTAGAAAAAGTTGGAATATTTATATTATCACAAAAATAGATATTTTAATAATATATATTTATATATCTATATAAAAATAATTTTAATATATATTATATTTCTAGAAATCTCATTTTCTTAAGATATTTGTATTTTAAATCTCTCGACACCGAATGCTCCTTGCGGAGGTCTGCATCTTGCACTACTAAGCCCAGGGATGTGCAATAATCCACACCATCCCAGTCGGGTTCCCCAAAATGGTTTGTAGCGGCGCTTTGCAAAGATTTATAAAAATACGAATTCTTATAGAAACGGTTTTAATAGTTAGTGGTATTTATATGTAGAGTTTCGTTTTCCAATATTCTATGTTCCCTAAGGGTATTGTGCTATATTGCATATGAGTGTTGTGAGGAGGTAGGCCATTACCTCGTGGTCTACTTAAAGGTATAGCAAGATTGTGATGTTTTAAATGTCGAAATTAAACTACATGGTATTATAGTGAAAAAGTACGATAAAAATTGAAATAGAAATCTTTTTGATATAGACTTGTTTAATATGACTTGTTAATATTTAATAGTCAACATGTAAGGGTTTAGTATGATTGTATTTAAGAAAAAGTGAGATTTTTAGGAAGAACCGAATCAGACATCGGATTAACCCCGATTCCGTCGGGTTTTAGAAATACATGTTTTTAGAAAAGAATAGAGAAGAGGGAGGTGGGAATTACGGGTTTTCAGATTATAAAAAAGGAAGAGGGAATGGTAGGAGGCGTCGGTGGGTTGTTTCGTCGCCGGGAGCTCCTAGGGTCGTCGTCGGAAAATCGCCGAAGTTTCGCCCTTTGTTAACTTCAATTGTACACTAAAATTTATAGAGGGATTTCTTAAGAGTTTTGATCAGAATTTTGGAGTGAGGGGGTGTGTCTAAGGGTTGAATTTATAGGGTAAGGCTAGGATTTAGGGTAGGTGAAAGAATGAATTGAAAAATTGTATTAAAATGTATTAAAAATGTATTAAAATGAAGTATAGGGTTTTAAAGGGGCTCTATTACTGATCCAAGGAATTAAAGTGTGCATGGGTACTGGGGAGGCCAAGAGACGTAACTTTGTTGTTGACGACTCGGCGGTCCGGCCGGCGGCGGCGGCCCGATTCGGCCGAGTTCGGTGTGCCTTGGGTGTCTCGTCGTCTCATCTACCCCCTGGGCCATTTAGTTTTATATGTATAGTGGGGTTTTACGGGTTTAGCACGTGTAGACTCTTGGAATTCTAAAAATATTAAAAGAAAACAATATTAAAAATAATGTGGGGGATGGGATTTGAACTCTGGGGGCTTGGTTCAGCAATGCAAGGTTTTACCAATGAGCTACAAGCTCCTTTATGCTATTAAAAAGAAAAACAAATTTATAACTTGTGCTCAGGCAAAATTACCCCTTTATTTATTTTTCGAAAAATTTTATAAAAAGTTGTACAGAAAGTTTAGGGTTGTTACAGCTTTGGACAGGAGGAGAGCATCCAATATGCTTAGTTGTGAGGGAATTTTTCTTAAATGTGCTAGGACATTGTAATACACATTATTTTTCCTAGGCGGGTCCCTCACCACGATCTTTAACAACTCCACCGTCGAGAGCAATTTTCTCAGAGATTTTCTCTTTCTCATTGTCTATTTTGCTCGAACCTTTGTTTGTAGGTCCGGGGTTCTTTTCAGGAAGCGTGCGGTTACGCAGCTGAATGTTCTCGTAGTTCTTCTCCTCTTTTTTTTCAGAGGTGGAGTCTTTGAAGAGAGGGCTGAGGGGTATTTCATCCTCAGAATCGCTCCCGAAATTAAGAACTTAGGTTTTTCCCCTTCCGAACTGGTATCAACCATATGACAGTTGCCAGTCAATTTTTCATGCGCATATATCGCACCTTTTTGCCGTCGACGAGCTTCGCGCTTCATCCTCTTGAAGTGTTTTTTATGGGCAATGTATTCTTGCCACCACTTCTTGAAGGTACTGCATTCCTCGGTGGGGTGGGTAACCCTCCAATAATATAGGTAGTAGTTTGGATGTGAATCCTCTCCGTTGAGGTATATACCCCGGGAGTATTTCCTACGAGAGATGGCAGCTTCATCCCCATTGACAAGGCTTTGGCGAACAACTTTTCTTCCTTGATCCTTTGTCGCGGGTATGCTTTGGTTTGGTTGGAGTACTTTACGACTCATCCTTGCCGCAGTTTCTTCATACTGATCCTGACGCTTAGTCTTTTCATATATGGCTATTTCGCGTTCTCAAACAGATTTTCTTTTTTGAAAGGCTTCTTTTAACAACCTATCGATCGGGTCTTCTGGCAGTTTCGGGGATTTTAGCGTCGATTCTGCATCCAGTTCCTCCGCGTTGTTTTCTGATGCCGAGAGAGTTTCTTCGTCATTTGATGACGAATGGGAGACCATGTGGCAGCTTGCTATATAGTCTTAGATTTCTTCTGATGAGTCATTTTCCTCATCGTTATCACTATTTTCGTTCTCAAGAATATGCTTGAGGAAGTCTTCGAGCATGACCGTTGTCCGCGCCTTCTGGTTGTACTCCTCCAACGCGTCAATATACTTTTGTAGGTTTGTGCGCTTGTCGTCATACTCGGCAGGCTGCGCAGGCTTCTTGGTCTTTTTCTTTTTCTTCGAAGACTTTAAAGGCTTGACTTAGGGGTTTTGCCCTTTGTCAACAACTTTTGGTATGGGACACGGTTTTAGATCCCTTCGATGATTTCGGGTTCAAGTGGGCTTTTCCACCTAACTGCCGGACATGCCTGTAGATCCTTCAGCATTCTTTTGGTTTTAGCTGAAAGAACGACTTCCCATGGAGTTTCTTCCACGAGCGAGCATGATGCCCCCGGCGCATCCACCTTTTTGGGATTGTGCTTCTGTGGTGGGTTTACCCTCTAGTTATCAGACAGCGCGAATTTCCCCTGTTGATACTGGTCATCGACCCAGTTCTTGAAGACATAGCAATCCTCAATTGGGTGGCTCACCATTCTGTGATAGGTGCAGTAATTAGGTTTATTGACGTCGCCGGGTTGCGGTGGATGCCGTAGGTCTGGCAATGTGATGAGTTTGTTGCGCACTGCCAATTCAAACAGTCTCCTCATCTTGTCACGGGGAAACGAGTAAGAGCGTCCTAATATTTCCTCCAAGGATAGGCGCGGGCCCGCGTTGTTTTAGCGAGCAGCAGGTTTTGGACCACTCGGTTTTTGTTTCTTGTTGGCAACAAAAGACGCTTTCCTTTTACCCATGTTATTTCGAGGGTCCTTATTTGAGGAGGAAGGCCCGTAGCCCATCTGGTCCATTTGGGCCAGTTTATCAATCAGAGCCTGGAAGGTGGTTGGCTTGAAGAATGTCGACACAGTCGTCTGAGGATCTAGGGTCCTGATGAACATGCCCACGGCGGGAGATTCTTCGATGCGTTGTTCACACTTTGACTATAGGTTCCACCACCGGATCGCATATTAGACCCAGGTTTCTCCTGGCCTTACCCTGGCATTGATTAATGCCATAATCGGCGTGTGCTCGCTTGCACTGGCGAAGCGCTGTGTGAACAGCAGTTCCATCTTTGTGAATATTTTTATGGAGTTATTTGGGAGCTCCGAATACTATTCAAAGGTCGTTTCTGACAGGCTGTCAACGAACTGGCGAAGCAATAGTTTGTCATCGCCTCCATTATTGTCGCACAGAGCTCTGAACTGCACGACATGCTGATGGGGGTTGCCTATCCCTTTGTATACATGGAACTTGTGGATCGTATATCCCGGCGGGTATTTGATTTGATCATACCATCCTAAATACGGCCGTCCAGTTCTGACGATTTGGCTAGCCGCTTCATTTGCTTGATGAGCTCTTATTTGTTGAGATATATAATCATCAAGGATAGCCTTGGAGATCGTCTCCTCCTTTGTTGTTGATAAAGCCGGAAGAGGATTTAATATTTCCCCTCTGTCATCCTCGATGATTATCGGCAGATCCTCAGCTGGGGGTTCTGGCTGGATCATCACTCCAACCATATCCTGAAACAAGAGCGCCATCTGCTTTATGTTCAACGGCTTGTCAGTGGCTTCTTTATCTTTTTTTCAAGCACCCTTCATAGGAACTCTGTATCGGTCTCCTGCTCTTGGCGTTGTTCGGTTGTTGTGTCCGGGCTTTCTTTCTGCCCAGTAAGTGCTGCCATTTTGGTCAGCATTTCCTGGAGCTTTTGTTGTTGCTCCTGAGCTTTTGTCAGCAACCGAATTTACAGTCGATGACCTATGGAAGCACGGTCCGGAAGCCATGTGGACCGTATGTATGATCATGCCCCCAGACTTAGGGTGTTTGGATCCGTCGCCTTTGGAATTTACCTCCGGTGGTGGGATTTTCTCTGACCTCCTCCTTTTGTGGGAGGTCAAAGTTGAAGGAGCCGTTATGACAGGCACCTGTGTAGAAGAAGTCCCTCGCTGTATGATGGAGGGATGGACTTTTTCTTGCCGAGCCCTCGATTTCTTCGGCTGAGGAGAGTAATCTTTGTTGATCACAGAGTCTGGACTTTCCGCCAGACCCTGTGAATTTTCGAGAAGAGCTGCTAATGGAGTGCTCCGTCTTTGCCTGCACTGTGGGTTCTGAAGGCGGGGGCGATTTCTTTAACACCGCCATTAGAGAGTTCTTACGCACCCTCCTAAGCAGATCAAAACTGTTCCCAGTCAGAACAGCAGCGTCAACCTCCACCATTGGAGCTAGTAGGGTAAGTCCAGAGGGGGAATTGCCCCCCAGCTATTCTCACTCAGCACCAGTGATGACGTCGAGCGTGTCATGCAGACGGTACCGCCTCAAATTTAGAAGCGGCTTCTTCATACCCCTGGTTTTTCTGAGGGGTTATTATTGGCATCAACCTGTTGAAGACCGACGTTCTTGGCAGGATTTGAGGAGGAACGGATAATCTTTCAAAGACCAGTCTTCTGATGAGGGAAGCGCTTTTGACGGCTTCACCCATAGGAGGAGTTGGGAGGGCTATTCGTTTTGGGGCAGCCCCTTCTGGTATTACGAGCCTCTTTGTGGGCTCCTTCGAGCTTTTGCTCAGCCTGTTGAAGACCGAGACACCAGATTTGGACAGCCCGTTGAGAGGGGCCATTGTGGTTGCAAGTCGATCGAAGATCGACCTCTTGGGAGCTTCCTCTTGCGGCGCTGAGGAACCAAAACTCACTGGTTGGAGTATGGTCCCAAAGTGTAGGGTTAGCTTTGCACCTTAGCAAGGTTTTGGTAAGCATCAAACATGCTATATTAAAATTTTAGGGTGCTAAACAAACCAACCAAGTAATCGAACTAGAGAATTAGGGTTAACTTTGTATGTAAACAACTTTACATCTAAGTGATAGGAATTACAACCTTTTTAGTCTGTTCCTTCGCTTCAAAAGCTCCGAGTAGTGGTCCCTTCGCTGCAATCCATGAGCTCCTGAACTCTTGAGAGGCTCCACAAGATGTAGGATGCATCCTTGCTTGAAGTCTTCAAAGTCTGTGATAATCTACGTCGAGAAAATATGGACTCAAGCTCACTCTTCACTAATACGGAATTAGTGAAGCTAACACACTAATCTATATGGCTAGTATATAAGAGGATGATGAAGTAGGAATTTAGCTCACTTTAGTATTTAATTTCTCACTATTTTTCTTCTTGATCTCAAAATCTAGAGAGCAAAAATGAGATAAGGAAGAAGAAGATGAATGAATGAGATGAGGTTAGAAATGCAACCCTCGGTTAGTATAAGTGAATACCTAACCCTTGTAGAGAGTTAACTATGGTTATGTGTCATGGTTTGGTTAGAAAATATCTTAAGCAAAACAAAAAGGGTGGACTTTGTCAATGGTTATCAACAAGCTTCATGAAGCTTCCACCATGACTCATTTCCACATTTTTGAATTACTTAAGAATTTAAACCCAAACATTATATGTAGCATGGTATAATTCTCATACATCCTTATTGCATGTATAACCTAGCATGTCACAATATTATATATCACATATATAATATTTATGTAACAAAAGAAAACAATACAATAAACATATATCACATATATGTTAAATGCATTATAAGTGAGAATAATAAATATTTAAGTGAGCATATAATACACACGCGCGCGTGTACACACACACACATACACATATATTATATATTATTTCATTGAATCAACACATGATCCGATAACCCGGCTATATCACATATAACCGGCCGATATCACATATCGCGAGAATAGAATACGGTATCACATACTCGTATCAATCTCGATCCCGCACATATCACATATGTGCTCCTACTCCATTTTGCCTGAGCCTGGAAACCTCTATGTAGAACTCTAAAGACTCGTCAATATGCCGGCAGTGGGTGATGATCACATCAAACACCAACAAGCCGCAAGCGGTCAGCTAAACGTAACGGCCACCCGGGTATTGAGCGATCAGAAGATCAACAAGCAAGTCTGTTCTAACTTCTATAAATCCAATCAGTAACACTACCGTACAGTCCGGTCTCTTTGTCTAATATGCCGCATATCCAGTGTAGGGATGGTAAACGTAAGACCCCAGTAACCGATAAGTCGTGTCGATGTGAGGCTCATAACAGGTCGAGAAACTACTGATAACACTTACCAGTATATCTCCATATCAACCCTGGCCAGAGACTTCCAGTTATAGCCAATCGAACAAAGCACAATATTAACCCCCAATACCGGGAGAGACGAAACCCCTCCTATCGCTTATTGCCTCCATGTGATACGGGAATGTACCCAAAAGCCACCGTTTGGCACGTTCTCCTGAACATGGTAAGGTGGAAATCAAAGCACAGTGGGAATCACACAAGAATCTGTGACGATCTCGGGTCTACAGACTAACATGTACCAGTGTCACTAGAGAACTGCTATCTGACGATAGGTATCCGTTTAGTGTACACAGTCTCCACTGAGCACCCGTATACCATCTTTGATGTCAAACGCCAATGGATGTGGGATCATCCATCGCCCATCATATGGGTCAAGAAGCGTATACGCTAGTCTACTCTGGAGTATCGATGCCCTATCTCGATACACCCTCGACTAGGAACAATTATAGGATGTACTCGTGGACTACCCTGGCCCCACTAGTATGATCTGCATCATAATCCTGGTAGTCAAGTACTCATCCTAAGGGTTTAATCAACATATGATTACAAAACAGTATTTGTTAACATGTTAAGATAAAGTACAACCAGACAGCATACTATCATGTCGAGCAAGAAAGTCCTCTCTATATATATCTAAGCATCCACTATAATATATATCATATGTACAATAATGGCCTCTAGGTCATATACATAACTAACAATCTCCCACTTGCACTAAGGCCATCTGTTGTAGTATCTCATACCCAACATCCCGAAGAGTCTCTCAAACTGTATCTGGAGAATGGCCTTCGTAAATGGATCCGCGGTGTTATCCTTCGTATATACTCTCCTGACCTCGATCTCCCGGCGATCAACTATCTCCTGGATCAGGTGATACCACCTCAGAATATGCCTGGATCTCTGATGGGATCAGGGTTCCTTGGCCAAAGCAATAGCTCCATTGTTATCACAATACAAAGGTATTAGATGCTCAATGGACGGAACCATACCAAGTTCGGTAATGAACTTCTTTATCCAGACAGCCTCTTCGGCAGCATAGTTGGCAGTGATGTATTCAACCTCCATCGTCGAATCTGCCAAGGTTTCCTGTTTGGAACTCTTCCAACAAACCACCCCTCCATTAAGGGTAAAGACAAATGCCGAGTGCGACTTAGAGTAGTCCTTATCACTTTGGAAGCTCGAATCGGTAAAGGACTCAACTTGGAGTTCTCCGTTACCATACACCAAGAACTTCTCTTTAGTCCTTCTCAAGTACTTGAGAATATTCTTCACAGTTGTCCAGTGACTCTCTCCTGGATCTGCTTGATACATACTCACTACACTTAGTGAACATGCTAAATCGGGTCTGGCACATAGCATCGCGTACATGATAGAGCCTACTGCCGAAGCATAGGGTATCCCTTGCATGCGAGCTCTCTCCAACTTAGTCTTAGGAGACATCTCTTTGGAGAGAGTGAGTCCAGAGATCGTGGGTAAGTTCCCACGCTTGGATTCTTCCATACTAAATCTCTTTAGTATGGTGTCAATGTACCTGGATTGGGACAATCCCAGTATCCGTTTAGATCTATCTCTATAGATCTTAATCCCCAAAATGCAGGAGGCATCACCTAGATCTTTCATTGAGAATCTTTGTGATAAGAAGAGCTTGACCGAGTGCATCATAGGAACATCATTTCCTATCAAGAGTATGTCATCCACGTACAATACGAGGAAGACAACTTACTCTCTGCTACCTTCTTGTATATACAAGGTTTATCTATGCTCTTGATGAAGTCAAACTCTTTGACTACCATATCAAAACAGATGTTCCAACTCCGCGATGCCTGCTTTAACATGTAGATGGATTTAAGAAGCTTGCACACCTTTCTGCTGCTCCCGCTTTCTATAAAGCCCTCTGGCTAAGTCATATACACGCACTCCTCTAAATCACCATTTAGAAAAGCGGTCTTAACATCCATTTGCCAGATTTCATAGTCATGGTATGCAGCAATGGCAGGTAAGATCCGGATGGACTTATGCATAGCCACTGGAGAAAAGGTTTCGTCATAATCCACACTTAGTCGTTAACGAAAACCCTTTGCAACAAATCTAATTTTGAAAGTCTCAACTTTTCCATCTACACCAAGTTTTTTCTTAAAGATCCATTTGTTCCTAATGGGTTTTATCCCTTCAGGAGCAACTTCCAAAGTCCATACTATGTTGGTGTACATGGATTCCATCTCAGATCGCATTGCATCCAGCCATTTCACAGAGTCCCCACTCATGATGGCCTGCTCGAAACTAGTTGGGTCATCATCTTCCATGATGTAATCCTCGCTCCCACCGTTTATGAGAAAACCGTAGTATCTCTTAGGTGGATGAGGAACCCTACTAGATCGGTGTTCATATCATAATTTTGCATTATTATATTCCCCATTCTTATTCATTTTACAAATAAACAGGTGTTTTTGATCCATGTCTGCTACATAGTTGCAGGTTACAGGTTCTCGGAACAAAACAATGAAAATGATGAAAAGACGATACAAAAGTGAGACTACGACCAACAAATAGAAAAATCTTGATCATGCCTACAGTTTGAGGGATAAATGAAGATCGATGGACAATTTCACAAAGTACAAAGGCAGCGCAAAGATTCAAGACTTCAACACGAAGCGAACGGTAAAAGTCCACGACATTATGCACTGTGGAAATCTGGAAGAAAGTAGAAGACATTCTGAAGAACCAACTGAAGAAGAGTCAAGGAAAAAGCAATAAGAAAATTATCAGAGAAACAGAGACCAAGGACCCCTCTATATGGCCGCGGAACCGCGGCCAAACATGGCTTTTGGCCGCGGATCCGCGGCCATACAATGCGCGTGTCGGTGCTAAAAAAAGTCGGTATGGCGGTGCGTTGACTAGGCTTCTTAGGGTAAATTTGTAAATGCAGATAGGGATCGAATGTAACCCTAGGATTTCTATTATCTATAAATAGAAACCCTAATGCTCTTTTTGGAGCATGCCTTTTCTTGTGCCTCATTTTTATTTATCAAATTCAGATTTCAGTTCCTGTAATGTATGAAGAGTGCATCAAATAAAAAGTAGGAAGTAAGTTTTCTTTACCTTGCCCTAGTTAATTTTCCTTTCTGCCCTAGTATAACTTTATTTATCTGCCCTAGTTTAGATTTTATTTATCTGCCGTAGATTAGATAATTAGGTTATTAAAAACAATCATAAAAAAATGAAATCTTTTAATTCCCTAATGAGTGAGTAGTTCCTCACTTGTTAGGGTTAGGTTTGGGGAAGGTTTGAGAGATGAAAATCTTTCACCCCTTTCTTGCCCATCATATATTTTTATAGGACTCCATGCATACATACACACACCGCTCACTACGGCACCCTATCTCATGAGATAGCGGTGATACCGTAGTTTTAAAAGACCGGTTGTATATATTTTCCATAGAGGTTAAGGTAAGAATTAAGAAAGGAAGGACAAGAACCTAGTGAAAGAAACCTAGTTTCTTCTCGATGGTACTAATCCAATTTTTTAATTAATACCATAACACCTAATAGATCTAAATTAGGGCATTGAAAACGGTGAGAAATATTGACTTTCCAAACTTAATCTAAAGCTAACCCTAGCAAGATTTTAATCCTAATCAACTCATTTCAGTTTTTAGCGATAATCAATCCAACACCAATCGGAATTAACTCGTTAGAACAAATTGAGAATACACAAAATCCCTGTAGACCGACCCGTACTTACCGGCTAGTTACCAAGCGACGCCGTTCTTGATTGCGGTTAAATATTCATTGATTCATCTTTCGAAAGCGCACGCACGCGTAAAACATCTCACACCAATCAAATGGCGCCGTTGCCGGGGATGGCGTAGTTAATTTCTTTTTGTAATTTCGGGTTAATATAAAATTGAAAAATCATAAAAACTGAAAAATATAAAAATATAAAAAAAATCATCATCTTGTTGTTCTTTGAAGGGTGTTTTGTTTGAATTGTGTAGGATCGACGAACGAATTCAGATCTGGAAAAATCCAGAAAGCAAAACAGAAAACAGCAGATCTGAACAACAGAGGAAAATCAGAACAGAGGATCAGAAGAAACATCGGGAACTGAACCGCATAGGACACCGCGGAAAAGCGGCAATAACCCACTTCTGGCGGCAGAACCGCGATCTTGATGTGACGTCGGCAAAGAAAATTTCCTCTGTAAGCCTTCTGTTCTTCTTCTGAACCCCCTAATATCCTCTGAAAAATTTTCCTGCAGGATTCTTTGCGCAAAAACTTCTTCCCTTCTCCAATAACTTGATCTTGTGCAGGATTCTTTGCGCCGCAATAAAAAAAAATTGTTTGCAAGTGATTGTGTTTACTGCTTTGCATATTTAAATTGACTTTAAGGGGCTTGAACACCAATTCAGATTGGGTGGGGATTTCATTACCCTTCCTAGGACCCTAAAAATCACAAAAAGTATATTGCATTGACCATCGAGTTAAATTAAAAAAGATTAGACTCAGCCTTAAGGACTGTCGCGCTCAATAGGACAAAGGAATAGTTGTACGCATCGATCATTTATCTAAACCAGACTTTGTGGTCCCTAGGCTAGACAGGTGGGGAAAGGTAACTTTAAAAGGCCCGTCTCACGGTGATTCGTGAGCAGATCCCTCCTTTCCTTACTTGTGCTTACCTGGCCACAATTGGCGGTGAAGAGGCGATTTGAGCTCCTCACAATTTGTCCTTTGGAACAGTTAGGAGCAGTCTAGTTGACCTAGGTGACCCGAGATATAGACTTGATTGTTCATTTTGTGATTGATTGAACGTGTGTCTAAACCTTTTATTCAAAATCTTTTTGCAAAAAGCTCCTAATAAAAAAAACAAAACGGAAATTTTTTAACAAAAACTTGCCATTTGTCGCTAAGAAATCCATTGCACCCCACTTGCACCCACATTGTTTTTTTTCTCCTTTCTTATATCATGGGCCCCACCTCACAAAACTCTTGCCGAACATTGGTACCCTCATCCAAAAATTGCTTCCTACGCGAATTGTTTTGGTCGAATTACGGACAACCCCTCCATGCCCAAAATTTCTTTGAAAGATCGAATAGAAGCGTCTAGGAGAAACAGTTCGACTCTGCAATCCACTTCGTATCAACTATTTCAACCTTAACCACATCTTATGTTGATACTCCTTTTTCGAGTGCTGTTGAAACTCCGAAACCCATGTCTATTGCTGAACATATTGAACAAGCACGTAACCGATCTTTCATTCCTTTCAACACTTCCAGTTCTTAGGATCAACAAGTCCATTCACCTTTTTATCCAAATGTTGATCCTACTCTTGTCCAACTATTCAATTCCTACCAGTCCTACCCGACTTTCGCACCTTCCCTAGACATTGCTTCTACACAGCCATTTGGGAGTTTCCAGAATCCAAACAATTTTGAATCTTTTACCGAAACCCCTTCACAACCCATGTCTAGTCTGGAATAGTCGTTGGAAGCTTATATTATAGCGACAAACCAACAGATGAGGAATTTGGATGCGTCCATTGCCGCCCTTATGCAACCTAGTGACCCGGTAGCTAGTTTCCAATTAGCTCCAAAAATTCCAATGTATGATGAGGCGGTTGGACAGATTGAGAATTTGAGTGGAGAGAGTGAGCTGTGCACCCTTCCAAATCAAACCTACCCATCACCAATTGAATCCCACAACTCCGGTTTTGAATATCTATCAAGTGTCCCAAATGATTCACCGGTTGAAAATAAAACGTTTAATGAGTTGTGCAACTTTGTAGTGCTTGATTTGCCAGATTGTGAAGGGTCCCTTTCGAGTGAAACCATCACCAATCCTTTCGACCTCTACACCTCAAATCTAGAACCTGAATTGATAAATATCCATGCTTTTGATGAGGTGTCCGAAAAATTTGATTTTCACTTGATTAAGGATATTGACGCAGGGAATAATTTGAATGATGAACCCGCAGATTTGACAGAATTTTTCTCTCCAATTCATCATCCCGAGTCATTAAATGTTTCTCCCGAACTTCATATGCGTCTTGATTTTGATGATAATTGCATGGATGGGATAACTTTTGAGGAGAATTATGATGATAGTATTGAGGATAGTATTGAGGATGAACCAGTTTTGTATGATGAGTCGGATTTTCCAATTCATCCTCCTGAACCTTTAACTGTTATACTTCCTAAATCACCCCCCTTCATCCTTTCCATCGTTCCGACCACGCAGGAGGACTGTGAGCTTGAAAAATTTCTGTTCGATCACAGCAGTTTTGACGCCACTAGTGCGTTCCTTCTTGAATCTGACACAATTCTCACAACCGATAACGATTACGAATGTTTCACTTTTTCGGACGATTTTGAAGACTCACCGCCCGAGTTTGAGTCCTTTGAATTTTCAGATGAGTTAGTTGAACCATCAGACTCGGTTGCTTACAGTCATTTCGAACCATTGATGGAATCCTTCGAGTTCGAGACAGTTTCACCAATTTCACCTTCAATTGTTTCACCTTTGAAACTCGAACTCAAACTGTTTCCGTCTCACCTTACATATGCTTACTTAGGTGAGAATGAGACCCTTCCTAAATCACTCCCCTTCGTCCTTTCGATCGTTTCGACCGCGCAAGAATCCGTCACACCTCTATTTTCAATGGATGGTTTACCAAGTTCAACGTACCCATGTTTTCTCGCGAATCTTGAGGGATTTGACCCCATTTCTCGACGGATTGATAGATTAATACAATCGCTTTTAACACATCGGTCATCACAGTTTGCGCTAATTTATTCACTCGATTTACACCCTCAAGTTCGTACTACACTTCTTTCTCTCTTCCTCCATTCTTCTTCTAATATACCGAGACCATATTCCACCTTTCTTCCCATACGGTCTCGAGTGCTTCTCATTTCTTACCTCTACACTCCATTCTCTCACCAACCACACCATCATAACGATAAAATTTTTGAATGGTTGGTGCTGACCTTTGGCCTGTGTTAGGCCTTGTATAGCTTGATACTGTGTTTTTCTCCTCCCTAACTCTAAACTTTAACGCTTAAATAGTGGAAACACTGTTTCACTTCAGTTTGGGGGGGACCTTTTTGTATATATATTTTGTTTTGTTTTTCTGTTAACAATATATATATATATATATAAAATAAACAGGGGAGTGCCGACAATTTTGACCCTCTTGGTGTAGCCTGACAGTGAGGACACTGTCAAGTTTAAGTTTGGGGTGTGCTCGGTAAGGTTTCTTCCTTCGCATTCATATGTATATTTTTGCATTTGCATACTTATTTTAAAACCCATAAAAATTGAAAAAAATTATAAAAATTGAAAAATTCAATTTTGGCCATAATTGACTTGAGTTTGACAAGAAGGTTGACTAGCTATGAACAACTAAGTAAATTAAAAACCCTAAAAATAAACTTTGTAAAATTTAACGGTAGAAAGTATATGTCTTTGTATTCTATTTAGAAATAGGCAAATTTTGAGTTCACTTCTTGGGCTAAATCAAAATAAAGGAAAAGTATTGATATTTTTATTAAAATATAAGTCTGAAAAATAATTCCTAAGCTTAAATCTAAATTCTGAAAATATATACCCTATAAATTGCACAAACACGAATCTTGAAACTTGGAATAGTAGAAGAGACCTTAATGCTCTTGTCTAAAGTCCTTAGTATGAAGGAAAATAAATAAAAATATAAGTGTGAATAAAGAAAAAAAATGAACACTGGTTTTTGTAATTACTTAAGGCTACATAATAGAAAAAAAATATTTAGCGAAGGTGCTTTATCACCTAGTGCCTTAGACCAACTGGTTTGGGAGTCACTAGGTGTTACAAGACTAGGAATTACGCATTAATGTGCAAACACATTTTGTAATCGGTCGGTAGTACCTCAAGAAGTATTAACGGTCGCATGAATAATGTGTAAGCAATTTCATCTAAAAAATTCACCAACTAAAAATACTTTGGACGATGGACAAGAGTATGAGAGCTTGATTTGAATTTCCAAGTGTAGAGGTGATATATACACACACGTAGGGGTATGTGATTGGGGTTTGGATGAGAGATAAGAATGAAAAATAGGACTTATATCTTTAATAGAGATGATAAAATTTCCTAAGTTGAGATGGAACCCTAGAAGGAAAACTCAAAAGATGCTAAAAACTAAGTAAATCTACAAAACATATATAATCTTGAGTTAAATGATAAGGAAGTATGAAAAATACCGGTTGCTAAGTTGAAGATAATAGAGTTTCTTGTTAGAAAACCGAATTGGAGAATAAAAGTCAATAGGCCGAATTGATAGGATTTTGTGGGTAGTATCGGCTGAAAACCCTCAGGAGACAACACTCCTCCTACTGGGGATACCTAGAGGTTTAACGGCTTGTTGCACGAGCTCAGTGCAATCGCGTTTCCCTGTGAAAGTGAGGCTATGTCTTTTTCAAGAATAAAACTAGTTTTGCTCGAGGACGAGCAAAAGTTAAGTTTGGGGGTATTTGTTCATATCATAATTTTGCATTACTATATTCCCCATTCTTATTCATTTTACAAATAAACAGGTGCTTTTGATCCATGTCTGCTACATAGTTGCAGGTTACAGGTTCTCGGAAGAAAACAGTGAAAATGATGAAAAGACGATACAAAAGTGAGACTACGACCAACAAATAGAAGAATCTTGATCATGCCTACAGTTTGAGGGACAAATGAAGATCAATGGACAATTTCACAAAGTACAAAGGCAGCGCAAAGATTCAAGACTTCAACACGAAGCGAACGGTAAAAGTCCACGACATTATGCACTGTGGAAATCTGGAAGAAAGTAGAAGACATTCTGAAGAACCAAGTGAAGAAAAGTCAAGAAAAAAGCAACAAGAAAATTACCAGAGAAACAGAGACCAAGGACCCCTCTATATGGCCGCGGAACCGCGGCCAAACATGGCTTTTGGCCATGGATCCGCGGCCATACAATGCGCGTGTCAGTGCTAAAAAAGTCGGTATGGCGGTGCGTTGACTAGGCTTCTTAGGGTAAATTTGTAAATGAAGATAGGGATCGAATGTAATCATAGGGTTTCTATAATCTATAAATAGAAACCCTAATGCTCTTTTTGGAGCATGCCTCTTCTTGTTTCTCATTTTTATTTATCAAATTCAGATTTCAATTCCTGTAATGTATGAAGAGTGCATCAAATAAAAAGTAGGAAGTAAGTTTTCTTTACCTTGTCCTAGTTAATTTCCCTTTCTACCTTAGTATAACTTTATTTATCTGCCCTAGTTTAGATTTTATTTATCTGTCGTAGATTAGATAATTAGGTTATTAAAAAATTGAAATCTTTTAATTCCCTAATGAGTGTGTAGTTCCTCACTTGTTAGGGTTAGGTTTGGGGAAGGTTTGAGAGATGAAAATCTCTTACCCTTTTCTTGTCCATCATATATTTTTATAGGACTCCATGCATACATACACACACCGCTCACTACGGCACCCTATACCACGAGGTAGCAGTGATACCGTAGTTTAAAAAGACCGGTTGTATATGTTTTCCATGGAGGTTAGGGTAAGAATTAAGAAAGGAAGTACAAGAACCTAGAGGAAGAAACCTAGTTTCTTCCCGATGGTACTAATCTACATTATTAATTATTACCATAACACCTAATAGATCTAAATTAGATCATTGAAAGCGGTGAGGAATATTGACTTTCCAAACTTAACCTAAAGCTAACCCTAGCAAGATTTTAATCCTAATCAACTCATTTCAATTTTTAGCGATAATCAATCCAACACCAATCGGAATTAACTCGTTAGAACAAATTGAGAATACACAAAATCCCTGTGGACCGACCCGTACTACCCGGCTAGCTACCAAGAGACGCCGTTCTTGATTGCGGTTAAATATTCATTGATTCATCTTTCGAAAGCGCACGCACGCGTAAAACATCTCACACCAATCAAATGGCGCCGTTGCCGGGGATGGCGTAATTATTTTCTTTTTGTAATTTCGGGTTAATATAAAATTGAAAAATCATAAAAACTGAAAAATATAAAAATATAAAAAAAATTATCATCTTGTTGTTCTTTGAAGGGTGTTTTGTTTGAATTGTGTAGGATCGACGAACGAATTCAGATCTGGAAAAATCCAGAAAGCAAAACAGCAGATCTGAACAATAGAGGAAAATCAGAACAGAGGATCAGAAGAAACATCAGGAACTGAACCGCATAGGACACCGCGGAAACGCGGCAATAACCCACTTCTGGAGGCGGAACCGCGGTCTTGATGTGACGTCCGCAAAGAAAATTTCCTCTGTAAGCCTTCTGTTCTTCTTCTGAACCCTCTAATATCCTCTGAAAATTTTTCCTGCAGGATATTTTGCACAAAAACTTCTTCCCTTCTCCAATAACTTGATCTTGTGCAGGATTCTTTGCGCCGCAATAAAAAAAATTTGTTTGCAAGTGATTGTGTTTACTGCTTTGCATATTTAAATTGACTTTAAGGGGCTTGAACACCAATTCAGATTGGGTGAGGATTTCATTACCCTTCCTAGGACCCCAAAAATCACAAAACGCATATTGCATTGACAATCGAGTTAAATTAAAAAAGATTAGACTCAGCCTTAAGGACTGTCGCGCTCAATAGGACAAAGGAATGATTGTAGGCATCGATCATTTATCTAAACCGGATTTTGTGGTGCCTAGGCTAGACAGGTGGGGAAAGGTAACTTTAAAAGGCCCGTCTCACGGTGATTCGTAAGCGGATCCCTCCTTTCCTTACTTGTGCTTACCTGGCCACAATTGGCGGTGAAGAGGCGATTTGAGGTCCTCACAACTTGTCCTTTGGAGTTAGGAGCAGTCTAGTTGATCTAAGTGACCCTAGATCTAGGCTTGATTGTTCATTTTCTGATTGATTGAACGTGTGTCTAAACCTTTTATTGAAAATCTTTTTGCAAAAAGCTCCTTATAAAAAAACACAAAACGGAATTTTTTTAATAAAAACTTGCCACTTGTCGCTAAGAAATCCATTGCACCCCACTTGCACCCACATTCTTTTTCTTCTCCTTTCTTGTATCATGGGTACCCCACCTCAAAAAACTCTTGCCGAACTTTGGTACCCTCATCCAAACATTGCTTCCTACGCGAATTGTTTTGGTCGAATTACGGACGACCTCTCCATGCCCAAAATTTCTTTGAAAGATCGAATAGAAGCGTCTAGGAGAAACAGTTCGACTCCGCAATCCACTTTGTATCAACTATTTCAACCTTCACCACCTTCTTACATTGATACTCCTATTTCGAGTCCTGTTGAAACTCCGAAACCCATGTCTATTGCTGAACATATTGAACAAGCACGTAACCGATCTTTCACTCCTTTCAACACTTCCAGTTCTTAGTATCAACAAGTCCATTCACCTTTTTATCCAAATGTTGATCCTACTCCTGTCCAACTATTCAATTCCTACCAGTCTTACCCGACTTTCGCACCTTCCCTAGACATTGCTTCTACACAGCCATTTGAGAGTTTCCAGAATCCAAACAATTTGAATCTTTTACTGAAACCCCTTCACAACTCATGTCTAGT
Organism: Agapanthus africanus; assembly: GCA_030015575.1. NCBI lineage: Eukaryota > Viridiplantae > Streptophyta > Magnoliopsida > Asparagales > Amaryllidaceae > Agapanthus > Agapanthus africanus. The sequence continues at coordinate 248,572,178 of JASDDO010000019.1, read as the reverse complement.
CTGGAATAGTAGTTGGAAGCTTATATTATAGCGACAAACCAACAGATGAGGAATTTGGATGCGTCCATTGCCGCCCTTATGCAACCTAGTGACCCGGTAGCTAGTTTCCAATTAGCTCCAAAAATTCCAATGTATGATGAGGCGGTTGGACAGATTGAGAATTTGAGTGGAGAGAGTGAGATGTGCACCCTTCCAAATCAAACCTACCCATCACCAATTGAATCCCATAACTCCGGTTTTGAATATCTATCAAGTGTCCCAAATGATTCACCAGTTGAAAATAAAACGTTTAATGAGTTGTGCAACTTTGTAGTGCTTGATTTGCCAGATTGTGAAGGGTCCCTTTCGAGTGAAACCATCACCAATCCTTTCGACCTCTACACCTCAAATCTAGAACCTGAATTGATAAATATCCATACTTTTGATGAAGTGTTCGAAAAATTTGATTTTCACTTGATTAAGGATATTGACGCAGGGAATAATTTGAATGATGAACCCGCAGATTTGACAGAATTTTTCTCTCCAATTCATCATCCCGAGTCATTAAATGTTTCTCCCGAACTTCATATGCGTCTTGATTTTGATGATAATTGCATGGATGGGATAATTTTTGAGGAGAATTATGATGATAGTATTGAGGAGAGTATTGAGGATAGTATTGAGGATGAACCAGTTTTGTATGATGAGTCGGATTTTCCAATTCATCCTCCTGAACCTTTAACTGTTATACTTCCTAAATCACCCCCTTCATCCTTTCCATCGTTCCGACCACGCAGGAGGACTGTGAGCTTGAAAAATTTCTGTTCGATCACAGCAGTTTTGACGCCACTAGTGCGTTCCTTCTTGAATCTGACACAATTCTCACAACCGATAACGATTACGAATGTTTCACTTTTTCGGACGATTTTGAAGACTCACCGCCCGAGTTTGAGTCCTTTGAATTTTCAGATGAGTTAGTTGAACCATCAGACTCGGTTGCTTACAGTCATTTCGAACCATTGATGGAATCCTTCGAGTTCGAGACAATTTCACCAATTTCACCTTCAATTGTTTCACCTTTGAAACTCGAACTCAAACCGTTGCCGTCTCACCTTACATATGCTTACTTAGGTGAGAATGAGACCCTTCCTAAATCACTCCCCTTCGTCCTTTCGATCGTTTCGACCGCGCAAGAATCCGTCACACTTCCATTTTCAATGGATAGTTTACCAAGTTCAACGTACCCATATTTTCTCGTGAATCTTGAGGGATTTGACCCCATTTCTCGACGGATTGATAGATTAGCACAATCGCTTTTAACACATCGGTCATCATAATTTGCGCTAATTTATTCACTCGATTTACACCCTCAAGTTCGTACTACACTTCTTTCTCTCTTCCGCCATTCTTCTTCTAATATACCGAGACCAAATTCCACCTTTCTTCCCATACGGTCTCGAGTGCTTCTCATTTCTTACCTCTATACTCCATTCTCTCACCAACCACACCATTATAACGATAAAAATTTTGAATGGTTGGTGCTGACCTTTGGCCTGTGTTAGGCCTTGTATAGCTTGATACTGTGTTTTTCTCCTCCCTAACTCTAAACTTTAACGCTTAAACAGTGGAAACACTGTTTCACTTAAATTTTGGGGGGGGCCTTTTTGTATATATATTTTGTTTTGTTTTTCTGTTAACAAAATATATATATATATATATAATAAACAGGGGAGTGCCGACAATTTTGACCCTCTTGGTGTAGCCTGATAGTGAGGACACTGTCAAGTTTAAGTTTGGGGTGTGCTCGGTAAGGTTTCTTCCTTCGCATTCATATGTATATTTTTTCATTTGCATACTTATTTTAAAACCCATAAAAATTGAAAAAAATTTAAAAATTATAAAAATTGAAAATTCAATTTTGGCCATAATTGACTTGAGTTTGACAAGAAGGTTAACTAGCTAGGAACAACTAAGTAAATTAAAAACCCTAAAAATAAACTTTGTAAAATTTAACGGTAGAAAGTATATGTCTTTGTATTCTATTTAGAAATAGGAAAATTTTGAGTTCACTTCTTGGGCTAAGTCAAAATAAAAGAAAAGTATTGATATTTTTATTAAAATATAAGTCTGAAAAATAATTCCTAAGCTTAAGTCTAAATTCTGAAAATATATACCCTACAAATTGCACAAACACGAATCTTAAAACTTGGAATAGTAGAAGAGACCTTGAAATGCTCTTGTCTAAAGTCCTTAGTATGAAGGAAAATAAATAAAAATATAAGTGTAAATAAAGAAAAAAAATGAACACTGGTTTTTGTAATTACTTAAGGCTGCATAAATAGAAAAAAAATATTTAGCGAGGGTGCTTTATCACCTAGTGCCTTAGACCAACTGGTTTGGGAGTCACTAGGTGTTACAAGACTAGGAATTACGCCTTAATGTGCAAACACATTTTGTAATCGGTCGTTGGTACCTCAAGAAGTATTAACGGTCGCATGAATAATGTGTAAGCAATTTCGTCTAAAAAATTCACCAACTAAAAATACTTTGGACGATGGACAAGAGTATGAGAGCTTGATTTGAATTTTCAAGTGTAGGGGTGATATATACACACACGTAGGGGTATGTGATTGGGGTTTGGATGAGAGATAAGAATGAAAAATAGGACTTATATGTTTAATAGAGATGATAAAAATTCCTAAGTTGAGATAGACCCTAGAAGAAAAACTCAAAAGATGCTAAAAGCTAAGTAAATCTACAAAACATATATAATCTTGAGTTAAATGATAAGGAAGCATGAAAAATACGGGTTGATAATTTCTAAGTTGAAGATAATAGAGTTTCTTGTTAGAAAACCGAATTGGAAAATAAAAGTCAATAGGCCGAATTGATAGGATTTTGTGGGTAGTATCCGCTGAAAACCCTCAGGAGACAACACTTTTCCTACTAGGGATACCTAGAGGTTTAACGACTTGTTGCACGAGCTCAGTGCAATCGCGTTTCCCTGGGAAAGTGAGGCTATGTCATTTTCAAGAATAAAACTAATTTTGCTCGAGGACGAGCAAAAGTTAAGTTTGGGGGTAATTGTTCATATCATAATTTTGCATTATTATATTCCCCATTCTTATTCATTTTACAAATAAACAGATGCTTTTGATCCATGTCTGCTATATAGTTGCAGGTTACAGGTTCTCGGAACAAAATAGTGAAAATGATGAAAAGACGATACAAAAGTGAGATTACGACTGATAAATAAAAGAATCTTAATCATGCTTACAGTTTGAGGGACAAATGAAGATCAATGGACAATTTCACAAAGTACAAAGGCAGCGCAAAGATTCAAGACTTCAACACGAAGCGAACGGTAAAAGTCCACGACATTATGCACTGTGGAAATCTGGAAGAAAGTAGAAGACATTCTGAAGAACCAAGTGAAGAAAAGTCAAGGAAAAAGCAACAAGAAAATTACCAGAGAAACAGAGACCAAGGACCCCTCTATATGGCCACGGAACCGTGGCCAAACATGGCTTTTGGCCACGGATCCGCGGCCATACAATTCGCGTGTCGGTGCTAAAAAAGTCGGTGTGGCGGTGCGTTGACTAGGCTTCTTAGGGTAAATTTGTAAATGCAGATAGGGATTGAATGTAACCCTAGGGTTTCTATAATCTATAAATAGAAACCCTATTGCTCTTTTTGGAGCATGCCTCTTCTTGTGTCTCATTTTTATTTATCAAATTCAGATTTCAATTCCTATAATGTATGAAGAGTGCATCAAATTAAAAGTAGGAAGTAAGTTTTCTTTACCTTGCCCTAGTTAATTTCCCTTTCTGCCCTAGTATAACTTTATTTATCTGCCCTAGTTTAGATTTTATTTATCTTCCGTAGATTAGATAATTAAGTTATTAAAAAAATGAAATCTTTTAATTCCCTAATGAGTGAGTAGTTCCTCACTTGTTGGGGTTAGGTTTGGGGAAGGTTTGAGAGATGAAATTCTCTCACCCCTTTCTTGCCCATCATATATTTTTATAGGACTCCATGCATACATACACACACCGCTCACTACGGCACCCTATCCCACAAGGTAGCGGTGATACCGTAGTTTAAAAAGACCGGTTGTATATGTTTTCCATAGAGATTAGGGTAAGAATTAAGAAAGGAAGGACAAGAACCTAGAGGAAGAAACCTAGTTTCTTCCTGATGGTACTAATCCACTTTATTAATTATTAGCATAACACCTAATAGATCTAAATTAAGGCATTGAAAGCGGTGAGGAATATTGACTTTCCATATTTAACCTAAACCTAACCCTAGAAAGATTTTAATCCTAATCAACTCATTTCAGTTTTTAGCGATAATCAATCCAACACCAATCGGAATTAACTCGTTAGAACAAATTGAGAATACACAAAATCCCTGTGGATCGACCCGTACTCACCGGCTACCTACCAAGCGACGCCGTTCTTGATTGCTGTTAAATATTCTTTGATTCATCTTTCGAAAGCGCACGCACGCGTAAAACATCTCTAGCAATCAATCGGCGAAGAGGCTGGGGTTCGTTGGAAACTACCGAATCCTCTGGTTCCACCAAATCTTCTGTTGCAGTTTGTGTAGCTGGAACTTCTTCCAGTTCTACCTCATTTCCACTAATTTCTTTTGCAAGAAATTCCTTTTCTAAAAAGGTAGCATGTTGAGCAATAAACACCCTTTGTTCCTCACTGCGGTAGAAATGATATCCATTTGAATGTTTTGGATATCCCACAAACTTGCAAAGAACAGACCGTGCCTCGAGTTTGTCCGGATTTTGCCTTTTGACATAGGCCGGACAATCCCATATCTTAACTCATTTAAAACATGGTCTCTTCCCACTCCATATCTCATATAGTGTAGTAGGCACTGATTTAGATGGAACTTGATTCAATAGGTATGCTGTTGTCTCCAGCGCATAACCCCAAAAGGAAATAGGTAACTCGGCGCTGCTCATCATAGAGCGCACCATATCTAATAGGGTGCGGTTCCTCCGTTCTGATACACCGTTGTGCTGTGGTGTATATGGAGGAGTAAGCTGAGAGAGAATCCCATTCTCTTTTAGATAGTCCTGGAACTCATTGCTCAAGTATTCTCCTCCTCGATCAGATCGAAGGGTTTTAATACTTTTGGTTCTCGACTTCGTGCTCATATTGTTTGAATTTCTCAAAAGCTTCAGACTTGTGTTTAAACAGGAACACGTGTCCGTATCTTGAAAGATCGTCAGTGAATGTAATGAAGTACGAGGAACCATCCCTGGCATGTGTAGATATGAGACCGCATACATCACTATATATCAGTCCCAAGAGTTCCGTAACTCTTTCTCCGTGTTCACTAAACGGAGTTTCGATCATCTTTCCTTTGAGACATGAATAGCAAGTTTCATAAGATGATAATTCGAACGGATCAAAATATCCATTCTTATGCAACTTAGCCAGTCGTGTCGTATTGATATGACCAAGTCCACAATGCCACAAGAAGGATACGTTCATTTCTGAACTTTTCCTCTTGTGAGTGTTTTGTACATTAAGAACTGTGGTTTGATTTAGAATGTATATGCCATTATATAACGAGCCTGATCCAATCAACTTTTGATTTAGGAAGATATTCATAATATCATCCTGTATTACAAAATTATATCCTTCTTTACTTAATAAAGAAACTGATATAAGATTGCATATCAGGTTCGGTATGTAATAGCATTCGTTCAGAATCAATGTATTACCATTTGGTAATATAAGGTGATATTCGCCAACTGCTTTGGCTGCAACATTTGCACCATTCCCTACTCTTATGGAATGATCAGCTATTCCCAGTTCTCTACCTTTCCTTAGCCCTTGCAACATATTGCATATGTGGGATCTCGATCCGGTATCTAATGTCCAGGACGTAGAGTGAACTGAGAAACAGTTCTCGATAACTAACACACCTGAAGAAAATGCATCAGCATACTTATTCTTCATTTGGGTAGCATGGGAATCCGGATATTCTCCTATCTCCTTTTTCAGTCTTATAACAATTATAAGAAAGAACGGAACCAACGTTCCCCTGCTCAGTATAACAGGCGGGTTCGGTCAATACATCAATGTTATTATCTTGATTAAGGCCTGACATGGTCGCTACTTGGAGAGAGAGAGAAGGAAACATTTTAGCGTATGCTCTTGCAAGATTAGATTGGTTATTATCTTATCTAATCAGGATGGCTCCCACTGTTTTGATCAAATCTTCCTTCAAAAAACCTTTAAAAAGGAAAGACTAACCGGGATTAATTACAGTCTACAACTTCGCTAACCGTTCAGCCAGGCCAGTGCTGGTACTTTGAGGGAGGTTCCCCGCGTTTTCGTACGGACCTAATTAAAATAAACCTCGTTTTCCCTTAGGGGCAGCCCCATTAACACCTTTCTAGATACCTAATGGGTTAGCTAATTGTAAAGTGCAAAACTCTCCTAGGAGCAACTCTTGCTCACAGCGGGTATCGGGATCCAACTATCTCATAGAAGGTATGCAATCTCATTGCAAATTTCAACACTTGAAATTCCCGATAATATCTTTTGCCCCTAGTTTGCTATGATTTTAACAGAGGTCAACAAACCATAGTGCACTAGTCAAGTTCGGCCCGTCATTTCTTGATTGAATTATACCCACCCGCACGACTCTTGACAGAGGTCAACAAGGTCGTACGACTACCCTAATCCAATCTCATCTCATGCTTTACAAATAAGTACTAATCAGCTACCGTATACTACACCTTGACAGAGGTCAACAAACGCAGCACGAATACTAAATAATCTTTATCTGAAATGACGGAGGGCTACGAAGGTTTTTAAGAAAACCATGAGCGTAATGAACTTGATATTGTTGTAGAAACAAGTGATTTTGAAAAAGGAGTGTTTTTGAGGCTTATATTAGTTCCGCTAAAGAGGTCACTCCCGGTGAAGGGATCTCAGCTCTTTCCTTATCGAATAAGGTGCTGGATATTCTACAAGGAATACCGCTATACAAAGAAAGAACTATAGAATCAATCAAAAACAAAACCGAGTGAGTTGTAGCATCTGCTAGTTTCGCTAAAGAGGTCACTCCCGGTGAAGGGATCTCGGCTCTTTTCTTATCGAATAAGGTGCTGGATATTCTACAAGAAATACCACTATGCAAATCAAAAACTAGAGCTACCCTTTTTTGAAAATTTGATTCTACAACATCTTTTAGGTTTCTTTTCTTTTCATTAATCTCATTAATGAATTCCCATCATATAAGCTTCCTAAGTATCACAGAAGAAACGAAAGCAATAATATTTATATATCATATACATATAGTATAAGCATTCGTCTCACGCATATAAAATGATCACATTACAGAATATCAGCAGCAGAATAATCACATATGAAATATTGGATATACTAGGAATTCCATGTTTTATTTAAGCCAGTAAAACCGCGGATTCCACGGTCGCGATGAATAGCCAATCCCACATCCCTAGACCCTTACGAGAGCGACAAGTAACCCTACCAATTCTAGAGTTAAGAGACCATGACTCGACTCCTCGAGTTGGTCTCTGTTCCCCTCCGAATGGCGGCCTAGACTTGGCGTCCATGCCTGATGTTCGGGGCAGATGCTATTTGGTTTTATCCGTTTATCTCTCCGAAGATGCCAAGTTGATTTATGGCACCGTGCATCGGAGGTTTAGACGGATGCGGCCGATGTAGCAGACTTCGTCAGATTCCCCCTCAGGATGAGGGGTTTTTGATTATGGGGACGCTCTTCCCTGCAGGCGCAAGCCTCTGCAGTTAATTACGCTACCGCATCGCGGTAACAACTTTCTCCTTCTCCAGAATTTCACTTCGTGTCGTGTGTGTTCATTTTGTTTGTGGTTGCCCGTGGATTGTATACGGAGACTGAGTAATGCCGTCGCCCGTAGGACGTGGATTAGTCCAAATCCGTATTTACTTAGATTTGGGTTTGGTGTTTTCAGTTTAAGGATGCATTAGTCGCGTTGCGGCTAAGATCAACTTAAACGTTTGTCAAGGATACGTTAGTCCTGTTTTAGACTAAGATCAACTCAACGTAGTGATTAATTTAATGTATGGCCATCGGGACTCGTCACCTCTCTGACGTCGTTGAAGGATTACAACGACATGTATCAAAGGAGCTCGGAGATGTACCCTCGAACCAGAGTTGATTGGGAGTTTTATAATCCATTTGAATATTTAAGGATACGTTAGCCGTGTTTGGGGCTAAGATCAACTTAAACGTTTGTTAAGGATACGTTAGTCCAGTTTGAGACTAAGATCAACTTAACGGGACCGTTTAGATCCGACAAAAGAGCATTTGGGCTCTATTGTGCCAGTTTAGGGACGTGGTGGTCCGATATTAGTTTAGGGACGTTTAGGGACGTTTCGGTCCGATATTAGTTTAGGAACGTTTCGGTCCGATGTTAGTTTAGGAACGTTTCGGTCCGATGTTAGTTTAGGGACGTTTCGGTCCGTTGTTAGTTTATGGACGTTTCGGTCCGATATTAGTTTAGGGACGTTTCGGTCCATTATTAGTTTAGGGACGTTTCGGTCCGATGTTAGTTTAGGGACGTTTCGGTCCGGTATTGGGTGTGTGGCCGTTGGGACCCGTCACCTCTTTGACGTCGTTGAGGAATTACAACGATGGATGTCAAAGGAGTTCGGAGATGTACCCTCGAACCGGATGTAGATTGATTTAGGAGAGCCATTTTGCTCGGCCAATTTAATTTAAGGACTTATGGCCACGATTGGGCTAAGTCCAGTAAAAAAAATGTCCAACATTGCTTTTGCATTTCCTTTTATTTTTATTTGGGCTTTGCCCAGAAAAGATGCAGGGCATCAATTTGTTTTGGGCTCTGTTCTTTATGAATGATGCAGAGCATCAATTTTATTTGGGCTCAGCCCTTTTATTGCTTTGCAATTTATTTTGGCCTGCTAGGTCTTTTTGATTTGAGCCTGGCCCTTCAAGTAATGCATTGCATTTGTGCAAAGCACCAAGAATCTTTTAGATTCAAGGAAAGGAGTGCAGAGCACTTTTTAATTTCTTGATCTAAATTTAGATCAAAGAGAAGAAGAAAAATCTTTTCTTTCTTTCTATCTCAGAGAACCAGAGGTTCTCTAGCAAGTGCAAGGCACTATTTTTTTTATTATTTTTATTTATTTATTTATTTATTGAATATCACTGATTTTGTCTTTTAGATCAATGATCTATTCCTAAGAGAATTTTCTCTTATTTCAAAGGTTTTTACCTTCTTCTTTGTGTTCTCAAGAAGTTCTCTTCTTCTTTTTTTTTTAATCCAATTGTCTCTCCCTTTGAAATGGGGTCTGGGGTCCTTTTTATAGTGCTCAAAAATCAGTTAAATTTGTTAAAAAGATCTTTTCTGAGTGATTTGGGGAATTTTCCCCACCGTTGGATCTTTGATCCAAAGGCCCATGTTTTACAGAAGAAATCTTCTTGTTTAAACAAGAACAGAAAAAATATCCTTAAATCTTCACTCTGTTGTTGCGCAACTCACCAGCGCGTGACACGTGTCGCGCAGTGAAGCGCTTGCGCAACAGGGCTTGCGCAACTGCGCAGACACGTGTCGCGCAGCGGTGCGCTTGCGCAGTTGTGCTTGCGCAGTTGTGCTTGCGCAACTGCGCAGACACGTGTCGCGCAGCCGTGCGCTTGCGCAGTTGAACGTTGCTTATGTTTTTTAAAGAGCTTTGCTCTGATTGGACGTACTGCCTTGGGCGTTGTGCTGCCGTGTCAACTTCTGACACGTGGCGCGTTGCGCACAGCGCACGGGAACTGAAGCGTTGCTTCAAAATTTGAATTTTCAAAATTCAAGCAGAGCCTTGCTCTGATTGGGAGAACAAATGCCCCCCCACCGTTGCGCTCACGTGGCGCGCACGTGAGTGCAGCGGTGGCAAGACCCCGACCGTTGGATCATTGAGGTCAGATGAAAAGACGCAGGCGTCTATAAATAGGACCCTTGGTCCTTGGTAATTCTTTACTAATTTCAAGAATTTGAATTTCAGAGCCTTGCTCTTGCTTAAGAACTTCCAGAGCCTTACTCTTGTGAGAACTTCAAAGTTCTAGTTTTAGAATCACTCTAAGTAAAATTAATTAAATTAAATTAATTTAAATTAAATTAAATTTAATTAACAGAGCCTTGCTCTTATAGATCTTTGATCTAAAGGAAAACCCCTTTGGGGTTTCTTCAACAGAGCCTTGCTCTCAAAAAATTTACAGATTTACAGAGATCTGATCCATGGATTCTAACCCATGAACAGAGCATTGCTCTTAGATCAAATGTAGATCTTTTTAGATCTGATAAACAGAAAAAAAATTTGTTTTATAAGTTTTCATGGATTTTTCAAGATTCCAAAACTCTAAAGATAAAATTGATGGATCTTTCCACCATTACCATAGAGCTATGCTCTTTTAAGGAATCTTGTTCCCCTGAGACCAGAGTTTGACAAATGTCACTCTGTGACAGAGCTTTGCTCTGAAAGAGAATATTTCTCCTTGTCTCTAGGGATTTCCCATCAGTGAGGATATTCTTTTGGGGATCTTTTCATTAATTGACAGTCTCATCTAATGATGGGGTTGTCTTATTAAATGATGTACCGTCATCCAGATTTTGTGGGTCCCTCTTTTTGTCCCCTACCCATTACAGCACAGTGTTGAGTAAGATTTCAAAATGCCAAGTGTCAGAACACTAACGGTTATTTTTATCTTTCTACAGGAAACATGTCTGACGACTTATCTTTCCCCTTCGTTCGCTCGGAAGGAGGGTTCCCACATTCGCCAATGGACCGGGTGGTGTTCGCCTTGATTAAAGATCACGATCCTGAGTGCAAGAGACTTCACTTGTGGGGAAGGTGGTACAGCCAAATCATCCAAGGCCATCGCAGCTTCAGCTCCGCTTCGCCCTCTGAGCCCATAGTTACGATCCCTTATGCGGACAAGCCCCCGGTGGAGTATGCCGTGGAGGTTAAAAATTGGAATGCCGACGACCTCCTTCAGCCTGCAATCGGTGCCATTCCGGTGCAGCCGCCGCCGGCTATAGATATCTTGGGGAGGCGAATCTGTCAGGGTGAAGCACGCCCTTGGGGACAGGCTTATAACATTGGATTGATCCCGCGGCCGCTTGCCGGATATTTGCAATGGGCCCGTTACATTTTGGCGACGAAGAGGGCTCTCCTGACGACGATTGGTTTATACTCAGCTGTCTACGTCTCGCTCTTCGAGTATCTCTCTCCTCCGACGTGGTGGATAAAGGCCTTCATCGAACAATGGAATATCCCCACCCATACCTTCCTGACAGCGGATAGGGAAGTCTCCATCTCTTTGGAGGAGTTTGCTGAGATTTCAGGTCTGCCAATGAGGGGAGAACACTACGAGGAGATGCTTCCTCCTGACGAGTATGTCTTCGCCACCAAGCAGCTTGTATTTGACTTAACTCTGGAAAATGCCATTCAGCATCAGCACCCGGGCTTGGTGAAGGTGTTGGAGATTTATGAGGAACTCCATTTGGAATCGGGCGACCGGGGCGTCAGTTTCACGGATTTCATTGCTCGTTTTATCCGCCCGGAGTTCCTATCAGAGCAGGGCGAGAAGTTCGCTCAGCTTGCTGACCCCTTTGGTTTCGGCTTGGACCGCCGACCTTCATCGGAAAATGACCAGCGGGATTTTTATTTCCTCGGCACTGCCAGCGTCCCTTTCTCAGAGATCGCCGTTCCTGGCATGGACGAGGAGACTTTTTTCATAGGGTTCTTGGGTCTATGGCTATGCAGCTTCGCGCTTCCCATGCACCCACGCCTCATGCGGTCCTCTGTCTTTTACCCGGTGCATCGAATGGCGGCTGGTTTACAGTTATTAGTAGGGATCGCCGGGCTGGCTTACCTCTACAATGGACTTATCGTAGCGGCGGATGCTAATGAGCCTGGGGTACAGCCTGCTAACTTCCCGATGCACTACTTCACTTCTTGGATGGAGCTGCATGTGCGAGGGGTGTTTGGTGCCCATAAGGCTCCTCCGTTTTTTGAGAAATACAGACTCCCAAGAATCATGCGGTTGGTCGGGGCTTCAATTGTGGTTGCACCTCCGCGGGAGTCTAGGGGACTGCTCCTGCGTTCACATCTAGTCGGAGCGAAGACCTCTTTTGTGGATAAGGTCATCACCATAGGCTCCGAGACCACTAAGTCAGTGGTGTCGCTGCGTGATGACTTTAAGGGCGGGGTTTCTGTTCTGAAGGCTCGGGAAATCCTTCACCTTTACTCCATTCGGCCGGGCTACCTAGTATTTAGGCAGAATGAGACGGCTCTCTTTATGAGGTATAACCCACATCGATTTGCCCGACAATCGAGTTACAATCAAGGGATCCCGATGGAAGCCTTTCTGGAAACACCCGCGGCCAACCAAGGGGGAATAAGGAATGCTATGCATCATTTCACCCGGCTCAATACAGGCTCTTATTTTTTCATCAGTGAGCCTAGCTGTGCCCCTAAAATAATCCATCCGTATGTAGCCTGGTATGCGCATGCTATGGGCCCAATCATTTTAATGGAGAAACGCTTGCTGGTTGACCGTAGTGGTGCGCCTCCTGGCGGTGATCGCAAGGCTCCCTTGCAGCCAAGGATCCAGGTCACCCTCCCGATGAAAGATGCCGGAGCTGACCGACCACGCGTGTTGGCCCCCCCGCGTGGATTGCCACTGCCTACTACGGTGGATGCACCACCGGCGCCCCGTGCTCCCACAAAGACGGTTAAAATGGTATCGCCAGAGTCTGGCGCAGGAGCGGATATCGGGACTCGCCGCCCTAAAGTGACTGCCAAGCGCAAAGCTGCTCCGAGTGGATCTAAAGCTGGCGGACAGAAGAAAAAGAAGTCCACTCTATCCCTCGACGCGATCCTTAGCTTAAAGCCTGCGGCTCCTCCTGCCGAGGCCATATGTGAGTATGGCAGCAATGAGGGCTTCGTGGTAGACCCTGTGGACACCAATTTGGCTGCCGCCATTGCAGCTTCGGAGCGATCGGCGAGGCTTGAAGCGATGTTAAGCAAACTCGCTGAGTCCGGTAATCATCAGACGCTTTATTTTTCGTTTTATTGCACTTTGTATTGTTATATTTAACTAACATTTGCTCTATTTTCAACAGGTGTCTCTACTGAAGAGGCTATTGCTGCCTCCCTGAAAACCTTCCAGGAGGAGGAGGAGAAGCGTGCCCTAGCAGGCGCTGGTATGTTTCACCCCTTTCTCTTTTATAAGGAAAGTTTGTTGTCTTTTTATGATGGTCAACCTAACCTTCTTTCGTTTCTTAGCAGGGGTTATATCAGTTGATGCGGGGATTCTTCCCGAGCCTGTTACTGAAGTCCCGGCTTCGTCGAAGTTGCCGCAAGAGCCTCGGCTTGACAAAACGACGAGGGATGCCCTGAAAACCTTAGAGGCTTCCCTATTCACGGACGAGGACACCTCAATTAGGGAAGCTCTAGTGGCATCCGTCTCAACGGCTCGGGAGGAGCGGAAGTGGTTGAGACGCGAAGCAAAGGCGCGTAGAGCTGCTTTGGCCGCGGGAGCGGGTCCCAGTACCATTCCTCGCGCTGACACTCCTTCTGGAGAGGCCCCTGTCGCCCTGTCTACTGCTTATAGGCAAGTGGCGCGCGCGGCCCGAAGTGCAAATAATAAATCCCCTTCAGGTAGCATCTCTTTCAGAACCTTGTTGTAAGAATTATTATAAAGCCATTGGCTCATATGCATTCCATCTTGCAGGACCAAGTCCGACTGAGGGGGAGGCGGAGACCGTTGGACCCCAGGAAACGGCGGAAGCGGCGCCTGCCGAACCTGAGCCGACGGTGGGCACCGTCGTCGGAGCCACGGTGCCTGAAACAGAAGTTGAAGGATCCACCGCCGAGAAGGTCATTGATGCCGCGTCTGAAGTGGCGGCAGATGAGATGATTGTCGAGCCGAAGGCAGTAGAAGTCGAGGAGCTTGAGGCTGGAGACGTCACGGTGCCGATGGACGAGACAACCGTGACCGCAGAAACCGAGAGAGTATCGGGTGAGGCGGCCATGATTCCTGAGGAGGAGCGAACCGCTCTTTCTCAGGAATCTGGTAATACTCCGATCATAGCCCTCCCCGCGTATGGTTCCTTGCCGTCTCCTGGGCTCATGAGCACAACAACGGTTCCCATCGAGTCGGGTGATGAGGCTACGGGGGGTGGTCTCATGTCGATAGATGAGGGGATTGCTTCAGTTTCTGCTGGTAGCTCGTCAGGTAAAAATTTTTTTGTCACCGGCGTTCCCCCCCTTTTTTTATATATCTTGCGATCTCTTCTAACAAGCTTGTCTTTGTAGGTGCGGCCAGTGTCGATGCTCCTTTGCTCGAGGGGGCACCGTCGACTACTGCTTTGGCGGTGGTCACCTCCCCGCCTTCCCTTGTACCATCACGGATGTTGGAAGGTATGGATTCACGACTCATGCATTAATTTTTCAAAAATGTAGCTTTGTACTAACGTTATACCATTGTGCCTTTGCAGGAGTGCTCTTCGATCATTTATATCAAGTGTTGCTCCCACACTTCTCTTTCCCATCTGAGCTCGCTTCTCCTTCTGGTGGCGCCGGTGAGTATACCTTCACTATAATATCTTTACTTACCCCATTTTTTCTAGCAATGGGATAATTTCTGACTTTTCCTTTTCTTTATTGCAGTGCCACAAATCGAAGGAGGGGATGCAAGACCTGCCGCGCCACCGGCCCTTCCGGCTTTACCGTCCGTTGCAGCTGGTATAATAAATTTCCTTTTTTGGTAACCCTTCAACATCTTCTGAACCATCGTTTAACCATGTTTTGTTTTGCAGCTATTGTTCCGGCTCCGATCCCCTTTGAGGCTCGCGTCCTTTCACCGGCAGGCCCTTTCTTGAGACGTCCATCTTCCAAGGGTGCTGCGATGAGTTTGGGCATGCTGAGCGGGTACATTGAAGAGCTCAATATGGACCCTCTCCCTTCTGCCGTAGATTTTGCTGCGGAGGTTAACCCGATGTTGGCGGCGCTCGTAAATTTTCATAACGAAGGCGTCGTCGAATCTTGGGTTAACCACTGCAGGGGGATCGAGGCCTGTCTATATCGGCTGGAGTCGACGCGCCCTTCTCCCAAAGTTTTAGCTCTGAGCACCCAACGCACAACTTGGCTCGAGCAAAGCACTTCGCACCTCCGCCACTTGGAACAAGAAGCAGCTTCAAGACTAAGGGAATGCCAAAAGACCTCGAACGAAACGGCCCATCTGCGCGCTGAGGTTGAGGCAAATGCTGCCCAAGTGAAGACTATCTTCGAGGGTCTCTTGGAGCGTATCTCCCATGGGCTAAACTTGAAGCGGAAGCTTGACGTAGCTGAGCGCAATACCCCAAGTCGGGAAGCTGCCTATCAGGTCGTCAGGGAGCAGCTTGCGTCGGTCTTGCAGCAGCGAGCCCAAGTGGAGGCAGAGCTGGCGGTAGTAGCCGATCGAGAGAAGACGTGGAAGGAAGTATGCGAGCAATTGTTAAATCTATGCAAGAAGCTTCCTTCCCAGTAATTTCTCCTTGTATCATTTGTACTTGTAATACATATGTATATATTTTTTTTATTCTTTAGTACAATGTATCCTGTACCCAGTCAATGTTCATGAATAAAAGATACACATTTTTGTAACGTCCTGTGTCATTTCTTCGCCTTTTTCATTCTTTTCAGCATGACATATTTAATACACCTTATTGACAGATAACTTCATTTCTCCCAGAGATAACGATGGCCTAGACTGCAGGTTCAGATCTGCCGCTTAGGACTTTTCAACTCTATGAGCCGTGAGGGTCTCGTAGAGACTTTTCTTCCTACGGATCGAGAGGATCTCGTAGGCGGGCTTTCTCCTTAGGAATCGTAGGGATTCTTAAGTGTGGTTTTCTCTTATAAGTCGTAGGGATCTTATAAGAGAATTTTTCCTCTTACGAGTCGAGAGAATTCGTAAGCGGTTGTTTCCCTCCTCGTCGAAATTCGACTTCGGAGAGTGAGACCCGTGAATAGTATGCAAGAGACCATTTTGGATTGACTTGTAGGGCCCCATTGCTTAAGAAGCAAGCTTTTTAGTCCTTGCTGTCTGAGACTTCATCTTGCAGATTAAGAAGCAAGTTCAATTTGTTGAAGAAATCCCTTTTCTGAAAGATTTGGCGGGATTTCCCCCACCATCGGATCTTTGATCTAGGGGCTTCTGTTTTACAGAAGATAATAACCGAAAAGATTTCTTCAGAACCTTTTTGTTTAGCGCGAATGCTCCAGGATATGACACGTGTCGCACAGCACACAGTGCAGCGCAACTGCGCTAGCACATCTATGCCGACACGTGTCATGCAGCGCACGACGCATACGCCGCTGAAGCGTTGCTTCCCTTGGTTTTGCTTGAAACAGAGCTTTGCTTTGGCTGGGTGCGCTGCTTTGGGGTGCTGCGCTGATGCGTTTGCGCTGGACACGTGGCGTGTAGCGCGCAACGCAACTGCGCTAGCGCTTCCGTGCTGAAGCGTCGCTTCTTCAAGACAGAGCTTTGCTCTAATCGGGGAAGGATGAAGCGTTGCTTCATCTCCTGTCTCGGAATTCGAACGGACATTCGCTCCAATTAGGGTAAACTGCCGTGACGACTCTTGGGAGTCGAAGAGGCACTTGAGGCCTATAAATAGGACCCTTGGTCCCCTCCAGATACTTATCATCTTCCAGATTTCCATTTTTGAAGACTTCAGAGCTTTGTTCTTGCCTTTAAGAACTCCGGTGCCTTGCTCCCTTTTTTTTAAAAGTTTTTTAGAAGAACTTCAGGTAAAATCGATTCTTAGATCAATCTTAAATAGCAGAGCTTTCGTCTAGTGGGTTTCATCTTTGAACACAGTTTTGCTCTCTAGGAATTTAGTCATCCATGTATATTATTGCTTTTCTATTGTTGATCTTCCTGTAATATTTTCTCCAGGCGTAATGGCGGCGGTGCATCTATACAGTCTGCACGAGTTCATTACCTACGATGATATCCACGCTCAGGGTCGTCAACAAAACCAGGAGTTTACAGACGCCGAATGTGCCGAAGTTATGGGTCGTCTGAACGCAAGCGGTGGTTGGCTGTTGCCTCGGCGTTCGGCTCTTTTGAAAGTCGTGCTGGGAGCAATATGGAGGGCACTTCCGGGTCTTCACGAGGCCCTACCACTCAATGCGCTGGATGATGCCGAGGACAAGGTGCATTCAGTGCACCTGACAGGGCTGATCTCAAAGAAGCGACGGAACGACCTCGTTGACATCCTGCATCAAGTGTTTCAGCAGACGACGATCGTTGCTGCTTATCAAAGGTCGGAAGGGCTTGCCGATGATATCGATACCGAGGAGCGCGAAAGACTGCGCATAAGAATAATTAGAAAGGCCAGAAGAACTCTGGATGGCCTTACTTTTGATTTCCTCAATCCGTTCCCCGGATCCGAGGTTATACCGTTGTAATATTTTGAACAATGTTTCTTATGCATTATTCTTATGCTTGTAAAAACTTTTGGCGGTATGAATGAAAACCCTCCCCTTTTCTATTTCAGCTTGTCTTATTTCTCATCCTGAGTCTTCTGTCCATGCATAAATGAATGCGTCACGCATGCCAGATCAAATGTAGAACGGATATTCTTTCTGTCATCTTCTTTCTTTTAATGTCAGTAGGCTGTCTTAATAATCATGGTTGATGGATGTCTAAAACGAGTATTCCGACTTCCTCAGGAAATAGCGATGGCTTAGGCCGCAGGTTCAGGTTTACCGCCTAAGACTTTTCAATTCTATGAGTCGTGAAGGTCTCATTGAGGCTTTTCTCCCTACGGATCGAGAGGATCTCATAGGTGGATTTTCTCCTTAGGAATCGTGAGGATTCCTAAGTGTGGTTTTCTCTTATAAGTCGTAGGGATCTTATAAGAGAATTTTCCCTCTTACGAGTCGAGAGAATTCGTAAGCGGTTGTTTCCCTCCTCGTCGAAATTCGACTTCGGAGAGTGAGACCCGTGAATAGTATGCAAGAGACCATTTTGGATTGACTTGCAGGGCCCCATTGCTCAAGAAGCAAGTTTTTCAATCCTTGCTGTCTGAGACATCTTCTTACAAATTGGGACGAATCGGGAATTTGCTCGCGAAGAGGGTGATGGCTCTGCGAGTTGACATGAGTTAGGAGGCTTTCATCACGGAGTGTTTATATCCGTGAGTCGAGGAGTTTGCTAGGGATTATTTGTTTCCCGAGCACCAAGGATTATTTGTTTCCTTGTGGTTTGAAACGAGTCGAGGATTCCCACGGAGGCGCTGGTGGCTCTGCAGGTCGACGCGGATCAGGAGTCTCTCGTCAAGGAGTGTTTGTATCCGTGAGTCGAGGGATTTGCTAGGGATTATTTGTTTCCCGAGCGCCAAGGATTATTTGTTTCCTTGGGGTTTGAAACGAGTCGAGGATTCCCACGGAGGCACTGGTGGCTCTGCAGGTCGACGCGGATCAGGAGTCTCTCCTCAAGGAGTGTTTGTATCCGTGAGTCGAGGGATTTGCTAGGGATTATTTGTTTCCCGAGCGCCAAGGATTATTTGTTTCCTTGGGGTTTGAAACGAGTCGAGGATTCCCACGGAGGCGCTGGTGGCTCTGCAGGTCGACGCGGATCAGGAGTCTCTCGTCAAGGAGTGTTTGTATCCGTGAGTCGAGGGATTTGCTAGGGATTATTTGTTTCCCGAGCGCCAAGGATTATTTGTTTCCTTGGGGTTTGAAACGAGTCGAGGATTCCCACGGAGGCGCTGGTGGCTCTGCAGGTCGACGCGGATCAGGAGTCTCTCGTCAAGGAGTGTTTGTATCCGTGAGTCGAGGGATTTGCTAGGGATTATTTGTTTCCCGAGCGCCAAGGATTATTTGTTTCCTTGGGGTTTGAAACGAGTCGAGGATTCCCACGGAGGCGCAGTGGCTCTGCAGGTCAACGCGGATCAGGAGTCTCTCGTCAAGGAGTGTTTGTATCCGTGAGTCGAGGAGTTTGTTGGGAGAGTATGGCTCCTTCTTTGTTTACGCCCTTGGATTGTATACAGGGATCGATGTGATCTTAACTGTAGGGCCAAAATTTTATCATCATTATTTTTTTTGTTTTATTTCCGCGATGCTCTATCATTTCAGCTTTTATATCGCGAAGGTCGCGATCGCCCAATCATTTCGGCTATTTTTCGCGGTGCCCAATCATTTCGGCTTTTTATTTTATTTTTACTCGCTGCTTTTTATTGCGAGTTGCCCAATCATTTCGGCTATTTCTTCATGCATATAATTTTACTTGCTGCTTTTTTTTTATTGCAAGTTGCCCCATCATTTCGGCTATTTCGTATGCATGTACGGTCTACTGGCTTTTCACCGTGAACCTGAACTTGGACACTGATTCTGGCATCAGCACCGCTACAACTGGGATGTTTCCAGGAGCGAATCATCATTTGCCTCTGTCATTGTCGAACAAAGGAGGCTTAGCGACCAGGGTTAGGGTCCTGTCGACTAAGGCTTTTGACTTTATGAGCCGTAAGGGTCTCACAAAGCTATTTCTTCCTACAAGTCGTTAGGATCTTATAGGTGTATTTTCTCCCTAGGAATCGTGAGGGTTCCTAAGTGTTTTGTTCCTCTGTAAGTCGTAAGGATCCTACAGGAGGGTTTTCTCTTTGCAAATCGAGAGGATGTACAAGGGTTATGCGAATATATCCCCAGTCACGGATGGACCTTGGTCAGGGAAATGTTTATTCGCGCCCGTGGATTGTATACAAGGGTCAGTATTGAGCCACTTGTAGGGCAATATCGAAATTTGTGGGGGTTGCTTAAGCACAGGTTTAGATCTCTGTAACTTAAGACTTTCAAACCTTACGAGCCGTGAGGGTCCTATAAGAGCGTTCTCCTTACGAGTCGTGAGGATCTCGCAAGTGTATTTTCTCCTTAGGAACCGTGGGGATCCCTAAGTGTGTTGCTCCCTTGTGAGTCGTACGGATCTCACGCGGGTGGTTTCTCCTTACAAGGTCGAGAGGATCTTGTAAGTGTTCTTTAACGAGGTTGCGCCCTTTCAGGTTTTCACAAACACTCGCCGGTAGCCCTGCTGTTTTTACTCACGGAGCCCTTTCGGGTTTTCATCCGTGCCCATTTTGCTTATGGACCTACCATTTTTTATTCTTTTTATTTCCTTTTTCTCTTTTTTTTTTTACGAGGTCGCGCCCTTTAGGGTTTTCACGAACACTCGCCGGTAGCCCTGCTGTTTTTACTCACGGAGCCCTTTCGGGTTTTCATCCGTGCCCCTTTTTGCTTATGGACATACCGTTTTTATTTTATTTTATTTTCATATTTTATTTTTATTTTATTTTTTTTATCTCGTCAGCCTAAGGATGCTGCGGTATTAGTTTAAAGACGTTTCGGTCTGCTATTAGTTTTAGGATATTTCGGTCCGCTGTTGAGAAGCTGGCTACTGCTTATAAAGTTTGAGCTTAGGAAGATAGCGAGCGGACATAGTCGTCGTCATCTATCGTTGACCTAGGCTGTGGCTCATTAAGCGTAGTATTTCTTTAGGAAGCGACCGTTTATCGGCCTGAAAGGCCTTTCACCGTGCATGTCCATGAGTAGATAGGCCCCACCCTGATAAACTTTATCTATGATGTACGGGCCTTCATAGTTCGGCTCGAATTTTCCCCGCTTGGCGCGATTGGGGATCATAGGCCTTTTGACCACTAGCACGAGTTCGCCTTGGTGGAATGTCCTTGGTCGGGTCAATCTTTCGTATGAGCGCATCATCTTTGCTTTATAAGCTTCCAGATTTTGTTGCGCTATGAGCCTAGTTTCATCAAGGGCGTCAAGCTCCTCAAGCCGAAGGTGAGCATTTTCTTCGTCCGTTAGCTCGTGGTGAACTGCCACTCGTAGAGAGGGTAACTCTATCTCGAGAGGGAGTACTGCTTCCGTGCCGAACACCAACGCGTATGGCGTTGTGTTTGTGGCTGTCTTGAACGTGGTTCGATACGCCCAAAGAGCTTCTTGCAGTCTCTCATGCCAGTCTTTCTTATTTCGGGACACTGTTTTCTTTATAATTTTCGTCAAGGTCTTGTTGAAGGCCTCGGCGAGACCGTTAGCTCGTGGATTATAGACTGAGGAATATCTCCAGTCTATGTTATGCTGCTGTGCGAAGCGGCTGATTTTATGACTTCGGTAAGCTGGCCCGTTATCGGAGATGATCCGCCTCGGAGTTCCAAACCGATATATGACGTGCGTTTTGAAGAAATGGAGGATATTCTCCGTCTTCACTTCTCTCAATGGTATTGCTTCTGCCCACTTAGAGAAGTAGTCAGTCGTCGCTAGGATGAAACGATGTCCTTTAGACGATGCTGGCTCGATGGGGCCGACTATATCAGTCCCCCACATTTCGAATGGCCAGCTAGCTACCGTTGGATGCAGCGGATTTGGGTGCTGGTGGATGAAGTCCCCATGAATCTGGCATGAGTGACATTGCTTCGCATATTCGATGCAGTCTTGAATCATCGTGGGCCAGTAATAGCCCATCCGTTTGATCTTCAATTTCATCTTTGGACCTGCTTGGTGAGAACCGCAGATTCCGTCATGAATTTCCTGAACGACTCTTTCCGATTCGTCCGGTCCTAAGCATCTCAGCCACAGAGAATCGAATGACCTCTTGTAGAGAGTATCATTGACGAAGGCGAAGGACAGAGCTCGATTTATGAGTTGATGTCTTGCGGACGCATCTTCGGGCATTTGGTAGGACTTGAAGTAGTCTATAAAGACTTCCCTCCAATCCTCAACCTTTTCATGTTCTTTTATTTGCAAGGTCGCTTGTCTAGTCACTCCCTTCTCTTCGGGTGATTCCGAAGGTATTTCTGCGGGGGCGAGCACCTGACGACTTTGTACCATGATTCTAACGTCATCGAGGTTCTCGTCAGCCATTTCTTTAGCGAGTTTGGCCAACGCGTCCGCTTTGCTGTTATCCGCGCGTGGTATGCTCTCCAAAGTATAGGAGGGAATTTGGGTTAGCAGTTGTTGCACCTTTTCACCGTATTTTACTAACTCCGGTTTGCATGTTTGGTAATCGCCGTTTACTTGACTAACGACCAGTTGCGAATCTCCGTATATGAGGAGGTTTTCAATTCCTATGTCAATGGCGATCTTGAGGCCTGCTATCAGAGCTTCGTATTCGGCTTCGTTGTTTGTCCTCGGTTCCGTCAGGGAGAACGCGTAGTGCATTATCCCTCCTTGTGGAGTTATAAAGATGAGTCCTACCCCCGATTTGATTATAGGGATACTTTGATTGCGCTTCTTCACGGAAGATGCTCCGTCAAAATAAAGCTCCCATCGGGTATTATCACCATCGATCGCATCAAACGCATGTTCGTCTGGAAGATCGCAGTTTAAAGGAGAGTCGGCTGGTATCGGGTGCTCAACAAGGAAGTCGGCGATGGCCTGGCCTTTTACTGCTTTGAGTGGTCGCTATGCTATCGAGAACTCCATTAAGAGTAGGGCCCATTTAGCGAGTCGTCCTGTCAATATGGCCTTTGACATTAGATATTTGAGAGGGTCCACCTTTGAAATGAGATAGACTTCATGCGCTAATGCGTAATGTCTAAGCTTTGTTATTGCGAAGATCAACGCCAGGCAGTGTTTTTCAATGGGGGAATAATTGCTTTCTGCCCCCAGCAGCACTCGACTTAAATAGTAAAGTGCTCTTTCTTTCCCTTGGTCATTCTCTTGTGCCCATAATGCGCCTAAAGAACCTTCAAGGGCGGCCGTGTAAAGAATGAGAGGCTTTCCCTTCACTGGAGCAGCCAACACTGGAGGGTTTTGCAAGTACTGTTTGATCTCGTCTAGTGCGCTTTGGCACTTTTGATCCCAGACGAACGGGGTTCCCTTCTTCATCAGGTGGTTGTAAGGGCGGCACTTTCCTAAGAGGTTGGCTATAAATCGTCGTATGTACGCGAGCTTTTCTTGGAGAGACCGCAGCTGTTTGAGAGTTCTCGGCGGAGGCATTCCTATGATTGCCTTGATCTTGGATGGATCTATCTCGATACCTCGGTGTCGAACGACGAATCCCAGGAATTTGCCCGAGGAAACCCCGAATGCACACTTCAGAGGTTCATCTTCAAGTTGTATTGTCGAAGACGTTGAAATACGGTCTTCAGATGCTCGAGATGTTCCTCATATGATTTGCTTTTAACAACGAGGTCGTCGATATAGCATTCAACAATTTCGTGTATAAGGTTATCGAAAATCTTCGTCATGGCCCTTTGGTAGGTTGCACCGGCGTTCTTTAAACCGAAGGGCATCACCTTGTAACAGAATATTCCCAGAGGAGTCCGGAAAGCCGTATGTTTCTGGTCTTCAGGGTGCATTTTTATTTGATTATATCCTGATGAGCCGTTCATGAATGAGAAAATCTCATGCGTGGACGTATTGTCTATCATTAGTTCGGTGACTGGTACTGGGAAATCATCCTTCGGGCAGGCTTTGTTGAGATCCCGAAAGTCCACGCATATGCGCACCGTACCATTTTTCTTCATCACTGGGACGATGTTAGCAATCGATTCAGGGTATTGAACCTCTTGGATAAAGCCGGAGTCTATCATCTTTTTGACTTCCGCGTTGATGCTCATTTCGAGCTCAAGCCGCATTCTTCTCGGCGCTTGTTTGACCGGCTTGACACTCGAGGATATTGCCAGTCTATGTACAGCAACTTCTGGATCTAGTCCCGGCATCTCGGAATAGTTCCATGCGAAGCAATCTTTATGCTGTACAAGGACGTCCTTTAACGCAGCCACCTTTTCCTCGGACAGCAGTTCGCTGACGAATGTCGGTCGCGGATCGTTTATCGTCCCCAACTCAATTTTCTTGAGGCTATCCGCAGTGGTATGTATGCCGTCCTCCAGTTCTTTCGGAGCTGGGGGAAATTCTGAGATCACCTCATCATTGCTGTTTTCGAAGCACCAGGGAAGGCTGTCCACATTCTCGGACTCTTCTTTTAATATCGTTATCATACGACAGGTGCGAATTTTCTGCCAATCCCAATGTGGAACTGGTTCTTCTTTCGTGGCCTTAGGCTCGTGCTTTTGTGGTGGTGCTACCCTCCAGTTGTTGGACAGAGCGAATTTACCAAGCTGATATTGATCTTCGACCCAATTCTTGAAGGTGAAGCAATCTTCAAGAGGATGACCTACTACTCGATGGTAAAAGCAATAATTTGGGTTGAATACCTCGCCCGCGTGCTCGGGGTGCTTGGACTCTGGCAGCGTAAGCATTTGATGTTTTAGAGCAAGATCAAATATCTTCCTTGTTTTGTTCCGAGGAAATGAGTATGCTCGACCCATTTTCTTCATGAGGGCTAAGTCAGTAACGCTCGACTCTCAGATACGTGGTTTCTTAGCTCTGCCTTGTGGTTGTTGAGCTTCTTTTCTGCCCTCTGACTTTTTTTTGCTTTCGCGTCGAACCTTTTTTGTAGCAGGTTGACAAGGAGCGGCCTTTTCATCCTTCACGGCCTGTCGGAGAAGGCGTTGCGTCTTGGCTTTCTCATAGATGGCCGTCTCGCGATTGTGGTCATCTCGGACTTTTTGACCAGCTTCCCTTATAAGCCTGTCCATTTGTTCTTCAAATGATGGACCGGGCACTTTTTCATCAGGAACTTTTACTGGCTTAGGATTAGCGTCCTCCCATTGAGCGTTCGCATCTTCATCGAAGTCATACATGACATAACAGCTATTTACTAGCTCTCGTTTCTTTAGCCGGATGTACCCAAGCCCTTTTGTTTCCATTCTCCCGTTAGGCAGTTTGCGTTGGGTCCCGGGAACATTCCAGACCCTGTCATAGAATTTGGCCTCTCTAACGGTCTGTCTGAAGGATATCCCCTGGCGTTTCAGCAGTTTCTTCAAACCTTCGGTATAATATCTGGGAAGACGGATAGGCTGAAGTCTGTCGAGCGTGGGATCCACGCCATGCCAAACTTCTTTTTCCACCTTGTTTTCTTCAGAACGGTAGAATAGGATTGCCTTCTCGTTTTCTCGCCTGGGAGGGATATAGAATATCTGCAGCTCTTCTACACTGTAGATATTAAGTGCGTTCAGTTCTTTATGATGTTTAGGCGGCACCATGGTTATCTGCAGACTTCGCTCTTCATCAGCGGAAGCCCGTATTGAAGGCCGAGCAGAGAATACGACATGGACCTCATCCTCCGAGTCACTACCAAAGACCAATGTAGGAGTGGACGGTCCTGTCTTGTTATGTTGGGGCGGACCCGAATAAACGATCTCCTCTTCTTCCTCGGTATCACTGCCGAAGACAGGGATGGTGGCGTTAGTTTTATTTTCCGGCTTGTGACACTTCTCTGTGTCTTCGAAATCCGGCAAGAAGTATTTGGCATCTTCGTATTTGCGGACCTCGTTCACAGAGAACGGGTTCAGTTCTCCCGTCACGGTATACTCGAAACCATCCTTAAAATACTTCATACACTGATGTTGTGTAGAAGGGATGATGTTGTACTCGTGTAACCATGGTCGGCCGAGCAAAGCGTTGTAGCATGTCTTGGCATCTATGACGTGGAACTTAATGTCCGTGACGAGTAATCCGAAGCGTAGCGTCAGTATCACAGATCCAAGAGTCTTTGACGATTGGGAGTCGAACCCGGATATGGTGATCTTGTCCCGAGCAAGGTGCTGGACGCTCATGCAGATTTCCTTCAACACCCGCACGTTGAGTAGGTTAACAGACGACCCGTTATCGATCAGAATTTTGCCTATCTTTATATCATGGCAGTATCCCGAAACATAGAGAGGGCGATTGTGTTCGCAAGTCCCGAGTAGAAGGTCCTCATCGCCAAAAGTAACATCAGCCGTGTGTACTTCCTCCAACTCATCCTTCATCTTTTCCTCGGCCAGGCATGCTTGGAATTGTTCCGGGTCTTGGAGTGCCTTAATCAAAGAATCCCTCGCCTCTTTTGATAGCAACAGGGCATCGAAAATGCTGAGTTGTGAGGGTAGCTTCCTCAGATGCGCCAAGATATTGTAATCCACTTTATTCCTCTTTGGCGGGTTCTTGGCGGTTAACTCTTCCGCAACTTGGTCATCGAGAGTAATATCCTCAGAGACCTTTTCTTTCCCTTTATCTTTTCTGTTCAAGGGTCCGAAGTTCTTTTCAGGCAGCGTCCGATTTCGCAGCCGGATATTTTCGCAGACCTTCGGTTCTTCTTCTTTTCCTGAAGCAGACTCTTTAAAGAGAGGGGCAAGTTCTAGCTCTTCATCAGAATCACTCCCGAATGTAGGCACTTGTGATCCACCGGCGTTAATCATGCAACAACCACTGCTAGTTTTATCAAGCACTTTGATCATTCCGTTCTGCTCTCGGCGGGCTTTGCGCTTTTCCCGCTTAAACTGTTGCCGGTGAGTAACATATCCTTGCCACCACTTACCAAAAGCTTTGCACTCTTCGGTGGGATGCGACACCTTCCGATGGTATAAGCAATAGGAGGGATGGTTTTCTATTTCACCCGTAATGTTTTTCTTGGAGGGTGGTAGCTTTATACCCATCGACACGGCCTTAGCGAATCTCTTCTTTATCTTGAACTTGATTTTATCTGTGGTGGGTGTATTTTGTTCTAGCGGGAGTACCGCAATTCTTTCGCCGAGGCGCTGGCGTTTGGCCTTTTCGAATATAACCGCTTCGTTATCCCGATCAGCTTTGCCCTTTAAAAACGCCTGATTTAGGAATGCATCAATCGCTTCATCCGACGGCTTCAGGATTTTTAGTGCAGGCTCTGCCCCCAGCTTTTCAGTGCGAGGAGTCTCCTCATCGCTTGTGGACAAATAGGAAATCACATGGCAACTTGCTACATGTTCTTCAGATTCATTTGATGAACTACCTCCCTCATCTTCTGCTTGGAAGACGTGGTTGAGGAACTCTTGCAATGTAACGGGAGTCCGCGCCTTCTGGTTGTACTCTTCCAGCGCGTCAATTTGCTTTTGCAAGTCCGTGCGCCTATCGCTAGGCTTCACCGGTTTCTTGGCCTTCTTCTTTTTCTTCGAAGACTTTGACGACTGGCCACTAGTGCTTGAACCCCCATCATTGGTCTTTGGAGTTGGACGTGGCTTTAACATCCCCTCAACGACCTGCGGTTCCAATGGGCTTTTCCACTTGATCGCCGGACATGTCCGAAGATCATTTAGCATCCTCTTCGTTTTTGATGATAATACAACCTCCCACGGAGTTTCTTCAATGACAGAGCATGTTGCCCCCGGCGTATTCGTCCCTTTAGAGGTGTGGGGCTGCGGGGGATTCACCTTCCATTTTTCAGATAACGCAAATTTTCCCTGTCTATACTGGTTTTCAAGCCAATTTTTGAAAACGTAGCAGTCCTCAATCGGATGGCCTAGCACTCGATGATAGGGGCAGTAATTAGGTTCGTTGACGTCATTTGGTTGTAACGGACGTTTTGGATCTGGCAGATTTATGAGTCTGTTGCGTAATGCCAGCTCGAATAACCTCTTCGTTTTATCACGGGGAAAGGAATAAGGACGTCCCATCCTATCCTCAAGGGGTACGTAAGGGCGCGTATTGTTTGGACGAGCAACCGGCTTCAAGTCGTTCGGTTGTTGTTGAGCATTAGCGACAATGATCGTTTTTCCCTTTCCTTTGTCAGTTCGGGAATCTGGCTTTGGGAGAGGGGGTTTATGACCCATCTGGTCCATTTACGCTAGTTTGTCAATCAAAGCCTGGAAGGAAGTCGGCTTGAAAAACATCATAAACTGTGAGATGGTTGCCTGTGGATCAAGGGTTCCAACAAACATTCCCACCGCAGGGGCTTCTTCTATGCGCTGCTCACACTTTGACCATAGATTACGCCACCGTATAGCGTACTGAACCCATGTCTCGCCGGGTTTTACCCTAGCGTTAATCAGTGCCGTCATCGGGGTACGTTCACTGGCACTTGCAAAGCGTTGGGTAAACAGCAGCTCCATCTCCGCGAAGGTTTTAATAGAATAATTAGGGAGTTCAGAGTACCACTCGAACGTCGTATCTGATAGACTTCCGACAAACTGGCGGAGCAAAAGCTTGTCATCGCCGCCGGTGTTACCGCAAAGCGCCCTGAACTGGGCGACATGCTGATGGGGATTGCCAGTCCCTTTGTAGACATGAAACTTGGGAATTGTGTAACCCGGCGGGTACTTGATTTGGTCATACCAGCCTGGATATGGCTGCCCCGTTTTTACGACGTGGCCGGCTGCTTCGGCCGCATGATGAACCTTTATTTGCTGGGCTATGTATTCGTCCAGATCAGTCTTAGAGATTGTATCCTCTTTAGCTGTTAATAGAGCGGGCTGCGGATTTAATGTATCTCCCTTATCATCTCCAAGGATGGTTAGGGGTTCTTCAGCGGGAGGATCTTGTTGTATCATCATCCCTATCATGTCCTGGAAGAGGAGGCCCATCCGCTGTATGTTGGCCGCTTGTTCAGCAGCCTCTTTGTCCCTCTTTTCCAGTACTCGGCGAAGGAACTCGGCGTCGGTCTCTTCCTCCTGGCGCTCATCTAAGGACGCCTCAGGGTTCTCTTTTGGCCCAGTGAGTGCAGCCATTGTGGTCATCATCTCCTGGAGCTTTTGTTGCTGCTCCTGAGCCTTGGTCACTGATCGGGTGAGCGGTCGGTGACCCGTAGAAGTGCGGCTTTCTTCCTTTCCAGAAGCCATATAAATCGTATGAACTGTTATGCCCCCTGACTTTGGAGGTTTAGGTTCACCGCCTTTAAACTTTGCCGCTGACGCGGGAGCTTTCTCTGGCCTCCTTCTTTTGTGGGCCATCGAGGTTGAAGGAGTCGTTAAAATGGGCATGCTAGCAATTGTTTCCCCCTGCTGTTTAACGGGGCGGGTTTTGTCCTTTTCCACCTTTGCCTTTTTCTGGCGATGAAAGTGATCTGGGTCAATCACAGAGTCTTGAACCCTCCGCCAAACTTTGTATATCTTTGACGATAGCCGTTGAGGGGGCTGTTCTTGTTTTGTTTCTGGAACTCTCTCCGCAGGTGGAGGGGATCTTTTCAAGGTAGCGGTTGGAGAGTTCTTACGCACTCTCCTCAGTAGTTCAAAGCTGTTCCCAGTTGGAACAGCAGCGTTGACTTCCACCATTGGAGCGGGTGGAGTTATCCCTGAGGGGGAGTTGCCCCCGGCTTTCCTCACTCGTCGCCAATGGCGACGTCGCGCACGACGAGTCGTTGGGACTGGCTCGGAAATCGAGATGGTTTCTTGCTGCCCCCTGTTTGAGTGTGGGGTAACTGCCGATGTCAGCCTGTCGAAGACTGATGCCTTTTGACCAGCTGGGAGAGGAGTGGGAACCGTCAATCTTGTGAAGACCGACTCTCTGATGGGAGAAGCCGCTTTAACGACTTCCGAAGCAGCGGCCGTTGCCCTCTTTGGGACGGCCACTTTATAGTTCTGACCTAGCCTGGTGAAAACGGAGGCTGTCGGTTTAGTAGCGGGCGACCCGTTGACAGGGGCTGTCGGAACAGTGAGCCGGTTGAAGACCGACTTTTTACCCACTTCCGGTGCAGGTATTGGTGCAGAAAAGCTTGCAAATGGGATCATAGTCCTGAAGAACAAGCCGGTGGTGGCTTGGGTCACTTGGTCTACCGGCAGGGTAAGGAAGGAAGCCGCTTGGGGCCCATATGCTACACCTCCTGGTGAGGTGGAGCGTCCGTTGCAGCGGCATTTCGAGCAGTTGGTACGGCTAGAGGCCATTGAATCTTGAATTCCGCGCCAGGTAAAAGACCAAATCTTAGTAACTTGAAATCCGAAGACAACCATTTAACGAACCGCGATTGGTTCGCGAAGACGACACACGAAGTGTGGAGTGGAAAGAGGAAGAGGTCCCACCGGGCGTGCCAGAATCTGTTCCCCTCCGAATGGCGGCCTAGACTTGGCGTCCATGCCTGATGTTCGGGGCAGATGCTATTTGGTTTTATCCGTTTATCTCTCCGAAGATGCCAAGTTGATTTATGGCACCGTGCATCGGAGGTTTAGACGGATGCGGCCGATGTAGCAGACTTCGTCAGATTCCCCCTCAGGATGAGGGGTTTTTGATTATGGGGACGCTCTTCCCAGCAGGCGCAAGCCCCTGCAGTTAATTACGCTACCGCATCGCGGTAACAACTTTCTCCTTCTCCAGAATTTCACTTCGTGTCGTGTGTGTTCATTTTGTTTGTGGTTGCCCGTGGATTGTATACGGAGACTGAGTAATGCCGTCGCCCGTAGGACGT
This sequence comes from Agapanthus africanus, assembly GCA_030015575.1. NCBI lineage: Eukaryota > Viridiplantae > Streptophyta > Magnoliopsida > Asparagales > Amaryllidaceae > Agapanthus > Agapanthus africanus. The sequence continues at coordinate 248,541,893 of JASDDO010000019.1, read as the reverse complement.
GGATTAGTCCAAATCCGTATTTACTTAGATTTGGGTTTGGTGTTTTCAGTTTAAGGATGCATTAGTCGCGTTGCGGCTAAGATCAACTTAAACGTTTGTCAAGGATACGTTAGTCCTGTTTTAGACTAAGATCAACTCAACGTAGTGATTAATTTAATGTATGGCCATCGGGACTCGTCACCTCTCTGACGTCGTTGAAGGATTACAACGACATGTATCAAAGGAGCTCGGAGATGTACCCTCGAACCAGAGTTGATTGGGAGTTTTATAATCCATTTGAATATTTAAGGATACGTTAGCCGTGTTTGGGGCTAAGATCAACTTAAACGTTTGTTAAGGATACGTTAGTCCAGTTTGAGACTAAGATCAACTTAACGGGACCGTTTAGATCCGACAAAAAAGCATTTGGGCTCTATTGTGCCAGTTTAGGGACGTGGTGGTCCGATATTAGTTTAGGGACGTTTCGGTCCGTTGTTAGTTTATGGACGTTTCGGTCCGATATTAGTTTATGGACGTTTCGGTCCATTATTAGTTTAGGGACGTTTCGGTCCGATGTTAGTTTAGGGACGTTTCGGTCCGGTATTGGGTGTGTGGCCGTTGGGACCCGTCACCTCTTTGACGTCGTTGAGGAATTACAACGATGGATGTCAAAGGAGTTCGGAGATGTACCCTCGAACCGGATGTAGATTGATTTAGGAGAGCCATTTTGCTCAGCCAATTTAACTTAAGGACTTATGGCCACGATTGGGCTAAGTCCAGTAAAAAAAATGTCCAACATTGCTTTTGCATTTCCTTTTATTTTTATTTGGGCTTTGCCCAGAAAAGATGCAGGGCATCAATTTGTTTTGGGCTCTGTTCTTTATGAATGATGCAGAGCATCAATTTTATTTGGGCTCAGCCCTCTTATTGCTTTGCAATTTATTTTGGCCTGCTAGGTCTTTTTGATTTGAGCCTGGCCCTTCAAGTAATGCATTGCATTTGTGCAAAGCACCAAGAATCTTTTAGATTCAAGGAAAGGAGTGCAGAGCACTTTTTAATTTCTTGATCTAAATTTAGATCAAAGAGAAGAAGAAAAATCTTTTCTTTCTTTCTATCTCAGAGAACCAGAGGTTCTCTAGCAAGTGCAAGGCACTATTTTTTTTATTATTTTTATTTATTTATTTATTTATTGAAGATCACTGATTTTGTCTTTTAGATCAATGATCTATTCCTAAGAGAATTTTCTCTTATTTCAAAGGTTTTTACCTTCTTCTTTGTGTTCTCAAGAAGTTCTCTTCTTCTTCTTTTTTAATCCAATTGTCTCTCCCTTTGAAATGGGGTCTGGGGTCCTTTTTATAGTGCTCAAAAATCAGTTAAATTTGTTAAAAAGATCTTTTCTGAGTGATTTGGGGAATTTTCCCCACCGTTGGATGTTTGATCCAAAGGCCCCTGTTTTACAGAAGAAATCTTCTTGTTTAAACAAGAACAGAAAAAATATCCTTAAATCTTCACTCTGTTGTTGCGCAACTCACCAGCGCGTGACACGTGTCGCGCAGTGAGGCGCTTGCGCAACTGCGCAGACGCGTGTCGCGCAGTGAGGCACTTGCGCAACAGCGCTTGCGCAACTGCGCAGACACGTGTCCCGCAGGGAGACACGTGTCGCGCAGTGAGGCACTTGCGCAACAGCGCTTGCGCAACTGCGCAGACACGTGTCGCGCAGCGGTGCGCTTGCGCAGTTGCGCTTGCGCAACTGCGCTTGCGCAACTGCGCAGACACGTGTCGCGCAGCCGTGCGCTTGCACAGTTTGTTCTTGCGCAACTGCGCAGACACGTGTCGCGCAGCCGTGCGCTTGCGCGGTTGAACGTTGCTTATGTTTTTTAAAGAGTCTTGCTCTGATTGGACGTACTGCCTTGGGCGTTGTGCTGCCGTGTCAACTTCTGACACGTGGCGCGTTGCGCGCAGCGCACGGGAACTGAAGCGTTGCTTCAAAATTTGAATTTTCAAAATTCAAGCAGAGCCTTGCTCTGATTGGGGGAACAGTCTCCCACTGGACTCTAGAACCCGGTTACTTATGCCCCCCGCCTTGGGTCTATCCTAATGCGGAAAAGTAAATAATATACAACAATGGTGACATCATCCTCAACCCGGAAATGCTCCAATAAAAGAATATTACATACATTGAATTTTACATGAATGAAAATAAAAACTCTCATCTCACATAGAAAACCCCGGCTATTCTAATCATGACGATCCAATATAACATATTACAGCAACACATAACATCACATGTTTTCAACGTAAGTAAATATGCGTATCCTATTTTTCGTTGATGTATAGCAACGAAAACGGTGATACACCACATATTACACTTACGGCCGCAGAAAAGAAAATATAAAACTACAACATTTGGAATCTACAATCACCTTAGACATCATAAACCCGAAATATCACATATTACGGATTTCATGCCTAACTATATGAATTCCACATATTGTATCGCAATCACAGATAGCTAGGCAAAGTTAGACAATTCGATCGATTCAACGAATTCCCAAAATTTCCTAGAGAGCTCAATACTTGAGCACTGTTAAAGTTAACCAGAGACATACCAAAGTACCTACGGACGTACAGCTGAAGGGCCCGATCCAAGCCTTATAAGTAGCGCCGCGGATCCGCTACCAAAACCATGTTTTGGCCGTGGATCCGCGGTCACTTAGACGAGTTAGGGTTTCGTTCTTCAGGTGTGTCCATAGAATTCCCTGTATGATTTTCTGGGTATTTTTAACATGGAAAAATCCAACCTTTTGAAAAATTTCCAGAGAGGGGGTCCATTTCGGGTTTTCGGGGTTCAATCGGAATTCTAATTTCGTCTAGACAACGCCTAATGCTCTAGCTTGGCTCTGATACCACTGTAGGATTAGCTTATCACCTTAGCAAGGTTTTGGCAAGCATCAAACATGCTATATTAAAATTTTGGGGTGCTAAAAAAACCAACCAAGTAATCGAACTAGAGAATTAGGGTTAATTTTGCATGTAAACAACTTTTCATCTAAGTGATAGGAATTACAACCAGTCCGTTCCTTCGCTTCAAAAGCTCCGAGTAGTGGTCTTTTCGCTGTGATCCATGAGATCCTGAACTCTTGAGAGGCTCCACAAGATATACGATGCATCCTTGCTTGAAGTCTTTAAAGTCTGTGATGATCTACGTCGAGGAAACACTCACTCTTCACTAATACGGAATTAGTGAAGCTAACACACTAATCTATATGGCTAGTATAGAAGAGGATGATGGAGTAGGAATTTAGCTCACTTTAGTATTTAATTTCTCACTATTTTTCTTCTTGATCTCAAAATCTAGAAAGCAAAAATGAGATAAGAAAGAAGAAGATAAATGAATGAGATGAGATTAGAAATGCAACCCTTGGTTAGTATATGTGAATACTTAACTCTTGTAGAGAGTTAACCATGGCTATGTGTCATGGTTGGGTTAGAAAATATCTTAAGCAAAACAAAAAGGGTGGACTTTATCAATGGTTATCAACAAGCTTTATGAAGCTTCCACCATGACTCATTTCCACATTTTTGAATTACTTAAGAATTTAAACCCAAATATTATATGTAGCATGGTATAATTCTTAAGCATCCTTATTGCATGTATAACCTAGCATGTCACAATATTATATATCGCATATATAATATTTATATAACAAAAGAAAACAATACAATAAACATATATCACATATATGTTAAATGTATCATAAGTGAGAATAATAAATATTTAAGTGAGCATAATATATATATATATATATATATATATATATATTCATCGAATCAACACTTGATCCGAAAACCCGGCTATATCACATATAACCGGCCGATATCACATATCGCGAGAATAGAATACGGTATCACATACTCGTATCAATCTCAATCCCGCACATATCACATATGTGCTCCTACTCCGTTTTGCCTGAGCCTGGAAACCTCTATGTAGAACTCTAAAGACTCGTCAATACGCCGGCAGTAGGTGATGATCATATCAAACACGAACAAGCCGCATGCGGTCAGCTAAACGTAACGGCCACCCGGGTATTGAGCGATCAAAAGATCAACAATCAAGTCTGCTCTAACTCCTGTAAATCCAATCAGTAACATTACCGCACAGTCCGGTCTCTTCGTCTAATATGTCGCATATCCAGTCTAGGATTGGTAAACGTCAGACCCCAGTAACCGATAAGCCATGTCGATATGAGGCTTATAACGGGTCGAGAAACTACTGATAACACTTACCAGTATATCTCGATATCAGCCCTGGCCAGGGACTTCCAGTTATAGCCAATCGAACACAGTGCAACATCAACCCCCAATACCGGGAGAGACGAAACCCCTCTTATAGCTCATTGCCTCCATGTGATTCGGGACTGTACCCAAAAGCCACCATTTTGCACGTTCTCATGAACGTGGTAAGGTGAAAATCAAAGCACAGTGGGAATCACACAAGAATCTATGACGATGTCGGGTCTACAGACTAACTTGTACCAGTGTCACCAGAGAACTGCTATCTGACGATAGCTATAATACCAACAAGGAGTGGGATCCAGTCTCCACTGAGCACCCGTATACCATCTTTGATGTCAAACACCAGTGGATGTGGGATCATCTATCATATGGGTCAAGAAGCGTATACGCTAATCTACTCTGGAGTATCAATGTCCTGTCTCGATACACCCTCGACTAGGAATAATTATAGGATGTACTCGTGGACTATCCTGGCCCCACTAGTATGATCTGCATCATAATCCTGGTAGTTAAGTACTCATCCTAAGGGCTTTATCAACATGTGATCACAAAACAGTATTTGTTAACATATTAAGATAAAGTGCAATCAGATAGCATACTATCATGTCGAGCAAGAAAGTCCTCTCTATATATCCAAGCATCCACTATAATATACATCATATGTACAATAATGGCCTCTAGGGCATATACATAACTAACACAAAGAACAATCCAGTAGTGGCTTGTGTTACTGGCCCCACCGGCATTGAAAAGATAGAGGCCGCGTTGGGTCCGTAGGTCACCCCTCCAGCTGGGGTGGAGCGAGTGTTGTTGTTGCATGTTGTGCAGTTGAAAGCCATTGATTTTTTTCTGCACGGGAGAAAGACACCAAATTTTAGTACCTCGAATCCAAGGGCAACCGTAGCGAGCCGCGATTTTGTTCGCGAAACAAGACACCTAAAGTGTGGAGTGGAAAGTGGAAATGGTCCCACCGGGCGTTCCAGAATCTGTTCACCGCCGAAAATAGAGACGAACTGGGATAGATCGTCTTGCCTGAGTTTGGGAGCAGATACTATTTGGATTTATCTATCCACCTTTTCGAAGATACCAAGTTGATTTATGGCACCATATATCGGAGATTTGGATAGATGCGACTGTTGTAGCAGACTTCATCAGATTCCCTCTCATTTTATCAGGGGTTTTTTATTATGGGGACGCTCGTCCCTACAGGCGCAAACCCCTGCAGTTAATTACGTTACCGCATTGCGATAACCACTTTCTCCTGCTCCAGCAGTTCACTTCGTGTCGTGTGTATGTTTTGTTTTTTTTGTTGCCCGTGGATTGTATACGGAGACTAGTTTATGTCGTCGTCCATAGGGCGCGGATTAGTCCAAATCCGTATATTTTAGATTTGGGTTTTTGGTTTATTTAAGGACCGTTAATCTGGTTTGAGATTAAGATCTACTTAAATTTATAAGTGAGCATTTGGGCTCAGTTTGTTTTCGCTAAGGATATGTTAGTCTTGTTTGAGACTAAAATCAACTTAACAACATTTTGGGATCATTTTTACTTGAGATCCGGCAAAAGAGAATTTGGGCTCAGCTGCAAGAAAACTTCAGAGACTCAGCCAATTTGGGCTTAGTCTACTTAGTCCTTTTTTTTAATCCAAAAGTGCTAAGCACTTATTTGTGCTCTGTTTGTTCAGCCATTTCTTTTTCTGTAAAAGTGCTAAGCACTTATTTGAGCTCCGATACTCACATGTATGTCATGTGAAGTATTCAGTCATAAGCGCTGCCTAATAAATGTTGAACACTTTAATCATTTTGACTAAATGTGAACTGCTAAGCACTTTCTATGGCGTCTACGTGAGGTGCACGTAATTAGTGCTAAGCACTCGCCGTTTTGGCTGTATATGATGTGCTAAACACTTTTTATATGGCGCCCACATGAGGAGCACGTGAGGCGCTGGGTGCTACCCAATCAGTGCTAAGAACTTAACTGTCTTCGGCTGTATATGGAGTGCTAAGCACTTTTATTCAGCGCTCACATGTGTTTCACGTGAGGCGCTGATCTTCTGTTTTGGGCACCCGCGTGTTTTTCACGTGGGGTGCTAGGCGCTGTTAAAAGGACGCCCACGTGGGAAGCACGTGAGGCGCTAGTCTTTTTTTTATACGGAGATTTAATCTCTATTGATATTTTCAGAGAGGTTAAACCTCTATCAATGGTATTTTGACCATTAACGCTCGCCTAAGTCACTATTTTTTGAGAATCTCGGGTTGAGTTTTTAAAGAACTAAGTTCTTGATTTGAAGGAACTGAGTTTCTGAAGTATTATGGACTCCGTCCTTTTTCTCTTTAAATTTATTCTCCCCTGAATCTTTAATTCTCAAGAACAAAATCTTCCCGATGAGAATTAAATTCTCAACTTATGGAAGACTTTTCTTGTGGATCTCAGATCCAGAAAAAAAAACTAAGTTATTTTAAAAGGGTTAAACCCTTAGATGTGATAGAGATATTTTGATCTCTTTTCTTTACCTAGGGTTTTGGGAAAGAAGGTCTTCTTCTTTGAGAATTAATTCTATGTTCTCTTAAGGGCTCGCTGTATTTTGGCAGGAGCTTGTAGGGGTCTTCTTTTATCTCCCTCTGTATGTGTGAGACTTGAAGTATCGGGTCCTTTATATAGTGAAAGCAGATTGTTAATTGGTTTTGAGAAAATCTCTCATTGAGAGATTCCAATTGATTTAATTGGTCTCAAAATTAATTTGGAGAATTTTACCCACCGTTGGATCTTTGATCCAAGGACTTCCGTTTCTACAGAATATGTTGTTCTTATTTTTTTTAACAAGATTGGTGAAATATTTTCCCATATACAGAATTTATTCTGTCAAGTGGTGATTCTTAATCACCATTGGATTTTTAATCTAAGAGTTCTCTGTTTTAGAGAGAGCAATATTTTTGTTTAGAAAGATTGAGAGAATATATTCTCAATATAGAACTTTATTCTATTATTGGATCATTGATCCAACCGAGAGTATCTTTCTTATTTAGAAGGATTTGGGAGATATTTTCTCCTAATATAATTTAATTAAATATTTTGATAATTTATCACCTCCGTTGGATTTTTGATCCAACGGCTCTGTTTAACAGATAGTGGAATTTAATTCTACCAGGGCACCGGCGCTCACGTGTTGTGCACGTGGACGCCAGTTAAGAATTTAATTCTTATGATGGGTACTTCTGTGCCTTGCACATCGGTGCCCGCGTGATCAGCACGTGCGGCGCAATATAAAAATTTAATTCTTACTCAGAAAGCGTTTCTGTGCTTTACACATGGGCGTCATGTAACGTTTTGAAAATCATTTCGGTGAAATTTCGGAAAATCGGTAAAAGGAGGTTTTCTGCAAAAAGTCAAAATACAAATATCTTTATTATAAAATTAAATATACATATCCTAGCAATGTAATAAACCCACCGTTGCCGGTCCCAAGTCCGGATGAGAAAGGGTGAGGGTTGTGGTAGGCTTGTGATAGCCAACGTAAAACTTTGTCACATTCTATGACATGAACCATAATAAGAATATCGTTGGGGCGTCCCCTACTCAGCGACGCGCTACATCGGATCCCGGGTGTAGTGTTAAGTATGCAAGGCCCTCTAGGTCGTCGTCCAGATGCGGCGCGCTACATCGGACCCCGGGTGTAGTGACAAATAAACAAGGGTCGTCGTCTAGAAACGGCGCGCTACATCGGACCCCGGGTGTAGTGACAAATAAGCAAGGGTCGTCGTTCAGAGACGGCGCGCTACATCGGACCCTAGGTGTAGAGACAAATAAGCAAGGGTCGTCGTCCAGAAACGGCGCGCTACATCGGACCCCGGGTGTAGTGACAAATAAGCAAGGGTTTCATAGGATCCGTCTAGCTTCCTGGAACATAGGTTCCCTTACGGGTAGACTAATAGAATTAGTGGAAGTGATGATTAAGAGGAGAATTGGTATTATGTGTTTGTAAGAAACTAAGTGGGTAGATGAAAAGAGTAGAGTCATAGAGCCTTGGGGTTATAAGCTTTGGTATACGGGTAGAGATAAAAATCGTAATGAGGTAGGCATAATCATAGATAGACGGTTGCTTGAGGATGTAGTTGAGATTAGGAGAAAAGGTGATAGAATTTTACTGGTTAAGCTTATTCTAGGTGGAGAGATTCCTAATGTTATTAGTGCTTATGCACCGCAGATAGGTCTTGATGACGCTAGTAAGCGTCTATTCTGGGAGGATTTAGACGAGGTGGTGCAAAGTATACCTAATGGAGAGAAGTTATTTATTGGTGGTGATCTTAATGGACATGTAGGTACTAGTCGTAGTGGGTTTGATACTATCCATGGAGGTTATGGTTTCGGACAAAGGAATGAAGTTGGTGACTCGATTCTAGATTTTGCCTTATCTTATAACTTGATCTTAGCAAACACCTGGTTGAGGAAAAGAGAGTCCCACCTTATCACTTTTAGGAGCGGATCAAGTGCTAGTCAAATAGACTTTTTTCTGACGAGAAGAATAGATAGAGGTTGTTGTATCGACTGTAAGGTAGTGCAAGGTGAGAGCGTAACCACTCAACATAGACTTTTAGTTCTAGATTTTCGATTCAGAAGAGAACCTAAGAAGATTAGATGTAAGGTAGAGCCTAGAATTAAATGGTGGCGATTGAAAGAAGGCAACCAAAAGGCTTTTATAGATCGTGTAGTCCAAGAAGCGGATTGGCAATCGGAAGATGATCCAGACAAAACATGGAAAAAAATGGCTTGTTGTATCAAGAAGGTAGCTAGAGATCTACTTGGTGAGTCGAGAGGTGGTGCTCCACCATCTAAGGACATATCATGGTGGAATGAAGATGTAAAGGCTGCTATTAAAATTAAAAGGGATTCTTATAAAGATTTGAAGAAAAGTAGAGATGTGGAGAGATTTGAGAAGTACAAAATGGCTAAAAAGGAAGTTAAGAAAGCTGTTCGGGAAGCTAAATCTAAGGTCTATAAGGAGGTGTACGAGAAATTAGACACTAAAGAGGCTGCAAATGATATATACCGGATTGCTCTGATGCGGGAAAGGAAGACTAGAGACTTATGTGCGGTGAAGTGTGTCAAAAATGAAAATCAGAAGGTTTTAGTTCGAGATGAAGATATCAAGGAAATATGGAGAGATTATTTTGACAAATTGTTCAATTAGAGCTTTACTAAGAATTTGGATAGACTTGTCATTCAATCTCAAGATATAAACCGTGATTTCATGCGTAAAATAAGACTATCTGAGGTTAAAGAAGCTTTGAACAGAATAAGTTTAAGAAAAGCGGTTGGCCCTGACGGGATTCCTATCGAGATTTGGAGATGCTTAGGAGAAATAGGCGTTAAATGGCTGACAGATCTGTTTAATATGATTTGGCAGACAAAAAAGATGCCAAATGAATGGAGAAAAAGTATCCTTGTACCTATCTACAAGAACAAGGGTGACATTCAAAGTTGCTCAAACTACCGGGGAATAAAACTTATGTGTCACACCATGAAACTTTGGGAGAGGGTGATTGAACACAGGCTAAGGAAGGATATTAAGATAACAGAAAACCAGTTTGGGTTCATGCCTGGACGATCAACGACAGAGGCTATTCATTTGCTTCGTCAACTTGTCGAGCGTTTTCGAGAGAAGAGAAGAGATTTGCATATGATATTTATTGATTTAGAAAAAGCATACGACAAGATACCTAGAGAGGTATTATGGGGGGACAATGATGAAGAAGGGGGTCCCCGTCAAGTATATTGACATAATCAAGGATATGTATGATGGAGTAGTGGCAAATGTCAGAACTTGTGGCAGCTTAACGAGTGATTTTCCGATTACTATTGGTTTACATCAGGGATCTGCATTAAGTCCATTCCTATTTACCATCGTGATGGATGAGCTTACTAGAACTATCCAAGATGAGATACCTTGGTGTATGCTATTCGCTGATGATATTGTTCTAGTAAATGAGACGAAAGCAGGGGTTAATGCTAAATTGGAATTATGGAGGCAAACATTGGAATCTCGGGGATTCATATTGAGCAGGTCCAAGACAGCATATATGCATTGCAAATTTAGTAACCAGAGAAGTCAAAACCATATTGGTATAACATTGGAAGGGCAAGAGATATCACCGAGCGACCAGTTTAGATATTTAGGTTCCATCATCCAAAAGAATGGGGAGATCGATAGTGATGTTAATCAAAGGATCCAAGCTGGTTGGTTGAAATGGAGGAGTGCAACAGGGATTTTGTGTGATCGTAACTTTCCGTTAAAATTGAAAGGGAAGTTTTATCGGAGCGCTATTCGGCCTGCCTTATTATATGGTACAGAATGCTGGGCTCCTAAGAAGCATCATACACAGAAGATGCACGTAGCGGAGATGCGCATGCTTCGTTGGATGTATGGTAACACTAGAAAAGATAAAGTGCGAAATGAGGATATCCGTACAAAAGTTGGTGTCGCCGCTATGGAGGAGAAGATACGGGAAAACCGGTTAAGATGGTTTGGTCATGTGCGACGCAGACCTATGGAAGCACCGGTCTGACGAATAGATACTCTCGATATGGGCAATGGCAAAGGGGCAAAAGGGAGACCGAAGAAAACATGGATGGAGGTGATACGAAACGATATGGTTGCCAAAGGACTCAATGAAAGTATATTGTTCGATAAGAGTGAGTGGAGGCAGAGGATTCATGTGCTGGACCCGGCGTGAATCTCATGTTGGTTCATGTAGCCTACCCCATATGCTTGGGATAAAAGGCTCAATTGTTGTTGTTGTTGTATTCTAGCTATGTAATTGCTATTATTTGGTGTTTATTGAGCCACTGGTGAAATTTCAAATTTTCTGAAAAATTTTCCGAAATTAATTATTTTAATATTATTTTAAGCCGTCACTAATACATTTAATTAGGGAGAATTACAAATTGGAATGAGTTGATACAAATTTTATAATTCATGACACACTAAACTGACATGTAAAATATTATTTCTGAAACGAAATGATTTGCTAGAACGGTTTAGAAAATATCGAAGAAAAATGGCTTAATTAGTGAATGTTGTGTTAGTGGGAATTGGGGTAATACATTTATCTTTTTTCCTAACCCACACACCCACACCTCACCCTCTCCCCCTCTCCCCATGTGGCCGGCCCCACCTTGACAGCCCTCCCCCCTCTCTCTCCAATCACTTTTGAAAAGAAAAGAAAAGAAAAGAAAAGAAAGTCAAAAGGGGGTGGACCTTGTCTTTTCTCTCCACTTTCTTCACCTCCCTCTCTCTCCTCACTCCCGTCATGTCCTGGCCGAGAATTCCTTCCCCCTCAACAGCAACAGCCCTCCCCCAAATCCCCTCCATTTTTGCATCAAAAAATCCACAAAAATGCCTCAAAATCCCTACAAAATCAAGGCTAATTCCAAATCCAATCTCTACCCATTTCCCCATGACCTATTCTAAGTTGGATCTTGGAGGAAAGTTGGTGTTTTGGTGGCTAATTTCCAAGCTAGATCTCTAATCTTGAGAGGTATAAACCTTGACCCTATATAGAATTTGTTGTTTATATTGCTTAATCTAACATAATTAAGTGTTAATTTGGTTCTTGTTGCTAATTTTGAAAATTCAAGAATATAGTTTGAAGCTAATTTGGGTTTAACCATCACTAATAGGATAATCAAGTGTAGATTATCATCTTGAAGAATTGTAAAACCTAATATAATTGCTAGTTTGCAAATTGTTAGGTTGATATTGTTATATTTAAGCTATTTTGCTAACTAGGGTTTTTGGAAAATTATGAAATGTTTTAGATTAAAATATAATTATAGCTTCATGTCATTATTAATATTATAATAAGTGGTTTAATGCCTTTTGTTCATGCAAAACAAAGCTTAGTTGTTGTTTTGTGCATTTCTACTTGGAATTGTTAAAATTTGTTAAAATTGCGAAACTAGAATTTTTAGTTTTATAAAAATTGATGAGATTAAAATGTGAAAATGGTTTATATGACATAATTATGATATTTAGTGGATATTATGGACATTAATTTTGTTAAAACATCAAGTTTCGAATTAAAACGGTAAATTTTTGCTTGCTAGATTTTCGGAAAAATGGCTTTTAAAGTGAGTTTGGGGTTTTTATGAATTTTAACCTATTTTATATTATAATTAGTGTTCGTGAATACGCAAATGAGTGTGTTTGGGTTTTTCTCGATGGTTTGACGTTTGTACATTGACATCGAGGGTTGGTTTGGCTATTCTTGCATGCGTAGGCGATAGGTTTTGACCTATGCGTGATACGCGTGCCGATTTGATTTTCATGTGCCGTTTCGATTTCGAATTTGGTTTTAATACGATACGGTGCGTTATGATATGTAGGTACCCCATGTGGACTTCGAGACGACAAGCAAGCGCGTGGCGACGTCGGCACCAGCGAGCAAGGACCAGGTGAGTAGATTTATATCTACGGGGAGATTCGGGTGGATGGCGTATAGCACCCCCGCAGTTCGTGGTGATGTATACGAATGCGTATACACACATATATTGATTATATATTGTTTGAGATTATTGATGATAAATATGGATATTTGGTGTGCTTGGATGATTTAGTGTCGCGAAATCCTAGAGTAGTGGTCGCACCACACATGCACACACACACACCCATACTTGCATTCATTCTTCTTTCATATGCGCTTATATGGGATTCTATATAGTTGTGTGTTCACATAGATATGGGACTATGTGTTCATATACTGGATTTGAGGAGGATACTTGGGATTGAGAAGTGTCGATGAGATTTGATTTGAGATTATGATATCAGTGATATGGCAGGATTCGTACTTGAGATACGTCCTGATGTTTATAGCGAATCTTTGGACGACGATACCATGTGAATAGTGATATACATAGAATGGTTGACATGTGATCGTGATATGAGATAGGATATGTTAAGATATTCATAATAGGTCGCATTGGGCGATGTATACCACTTTATGACGATATATGATGATATCGGTTTGTATGAGGCAGTAGATCAGCAGTCAGATCATGATTATATTGATGATATTAGTATTATACTAGACATAGATCAGTACCCGAATTGTGATCTTTGATAAAGAGGATACCAGATGAATAATTTGATGAATGTGATACTGACCCGTATCCAGATTTGGGGATGCCGTACGACGGATTTACGTACGAGCTATATATTGATGATTGATCCGCACTCTTGACTTGGGATGTCTGATTATAGATATGGTATCGGATATGATATTATTGAGACGGGATCACCGACTAATATATATACAGGTATGTATATGTATCGACTCAGATGTTAGACGGTTTTCCTTACCTTCCGTTAGCCTGTTAGCTCAGCCTATAGTTTAGTGTAGGTGTATGACTCTTATGACATTAACTGCAGATTAGTTATCGTTGTGTTTAGTATTTCGCTCCCGCTCATTATTGCTGTTCGCTCCGCATCGCATATTTATATTATGATTCATATTCTATTGTTGATACCATGCTGTTAGGACACCAGCACCATTACCGATGATGCGTATGTACCACGTACACTTACTTGCCGGCTCACACACATCTTAATCAGTAATTGCCATGTCACGTACACTTAGAGAATATTATTGCTTGATTTAGCTTGTTAGCTAGTAGTTTTGATATGATATTAGTGTATTTGCCTTATATGCTAGTTTAGACATTGTAGTTATTACTTGTCACCTCATGCATACTGTTATTCATCATTATGCCGCATTCATAGATTCTCATGCCTATATTCACTGTTTTACGTGCTATTGAGGTTTTGGATTCGGATTTCCATGAGATTTTCTGGATTTGGGGGAAAACTGCAAAACTTATATAACTTCTTTTCTCTCTTTTAAATAAAAAGTGCGGTTTTCCCATGATGTATGAGTCGTCCACCATGAGTTTGCTGAAGGATTTTGAGACCCGAGTTCGAGGAGTGGAGGAACCGTTTCGGGTATATGGTGGACCCGGTGCGGTACCCCGGGGCTAGAGGATCGCAGATGATGGCGTTGAGCCTCGCAGGGGAGCACTACCGACCGGTGATTTTACCCGATGTGTCGGATATCCGGAAGATACCGTCGTGGTCTGAGATGGATGGTAGGGGCCGGTCTGGACTGACGGCGCCCTAGATATTGTGATTGAGACATTGAGATTTTGAGATATTGAGGTACAGAGATTGCGACACAGAGATATCGAGATATTTGGATATTTGTTTTGTGTCGATGCTAGGCACTGTTTATGCTGATTTCATTTATGATACCTCGTTTTTAAAAAGATACAGAAATCTCACTAATTTATGAAAGCAGTTTTCTTCAGTACATGCATTCTGTTTCATGCATTCATACATCATCCATATGATATATTGCTACCTGAGGCACTGACACGGCACATGGGATTACACTCAGGTTAGATATTTACCCTAGCCTTTGTTATAGGTTGCATGTTATATATTTGAGGATATATTATGATCTTATGACCTAGGATTGCGTTGTTCATGCGATTTCTTTTCGTAGATGTTTTTCTACTCACGAGTTGGCAACTCATCCCCGTTGTGCCACAGTTTCTTGCAGGTTTTGCCGTACAGGTTTCATTACGGCTTTGCTGGCACTGCTTCTTTTCGGGTGACTTGCTAGTAGGTGGGTTTATTTGTATCGTACCCATCATTATACCTTGTATAATATTATTCAGTTGTATCTGGTAAATTCCATCAACCAAATATGTATTTATTTTTGAGATAGAGACCAGTGATGTTATTCTTTCAACCTTAGAGTCGAGCGTTATATTTCTGTGGATTTCTTGTTGTTTTGAGTTTCCTTTTGAGTTTTGATCATCGCCCTTAGCGTTGTATATTATATTGCTTGTGTGGTTGTGACCGTCGATTGACGAAAAGCTAGCTCCCGCTTGGGGATGCCTTTTATTGATTTCGTATACTATTCATGTTGTATCCCGTTTGGGAGCCAGTATTTACAAAGGAGACTCTGCCGAAATTTTCAGGAAATATTTGATGTTTTTAAAAACGCATAATTCGGCTTATGCTATTAAAACCACTTGATTTAAATTGGTTTCCTTCACTCAACTACTTTTCTTGGTTTGGATTTTTGGGTTTTCGGCTTACTTAGATTACGTACGCCTCGAGACGTTTCATAGTTTAAGTGCCGGTCATGTTCCGTACTTTCGGGATGTGACAAAGTTAGTATCAGAGCGTTAGGTTTTACCTTCGGAGCGTAGGATGACCCTTGGTTGATGGAATAGGTGACTAAAGTAGAGTGACGTACCGTGGGTATGTTCCGCGGCATACTTACGATACGCTACTCCACTTAAGGAGCCTTAGGATGTACATTTCTTGTTTAGTATTATATTCATTCCTGATCTAGCCTCATCGGTACCAGTTCTGGTTTTGCTGCTACGATTACGGGCAGGGAGAGCTACGGCTAGACTTGTGGTCAGCACGAGCTCGTTACGAACGAGAACTGACCAGGGAGTAATTCCGGCGACACACGATTACGGAGATATGTCTTTTTATTGTGTTTTCGCCCCACGAGCGTTTGGCGGATCGCCTTTACGAGATTTCTCAGACGTGCCGATCAGTATCAGAGGATCAAGCCAATGATAGAGGCCAACCAGATTTTGATGATCGTTGGTGTATTGCTTATTCATGATGTTTGAGGCACTGTTCAGCGTGCAGACGAGTGAGCCAGTTATTGCTGCGAACGACGAGATATCGCCTCAGATGTTGGAGCTATTGCAGTACGAGTTGTACTAAGAGATGATAGAAGGTCGTTAGTCACCGAGAATGAATGACTATGACATGTGGTTCGTTCGCTACCCCGATGCGAGGTCATCAGATAGATTGATTCCAGCTAGAGACGATTTCACGCGGAGGCGTTGAGAGTCGACAGAGACAATCGAATGTCAGAAACCTATTATTCCAAGTTTAAAGTATTCGGAAGAGCATGCAGGCAATTCTATGGACCCTCTAGAAGAATGAAACCCTAACTCGACTTAATGACTGTGTGAAAGCCTTTGAACCTTAGGGTTTGCGACAGTTCCACGGCGCTATTAGTGAGGATTGGGTTTGCCCTTCTACGGCTGGACCATCAATGCTGTGGTATGTACTCGATACTGTTAAACTGTACCCAAGATGTTGAGCTCTTGGGGGATTATGAGGTTTTGACGAATCAATCGGATGGTTCGACTTCATTCGGATGCTAGGTGGTGAGATGCATTCTTGGGAGACTCCAGATACGAGGATAGCCATTGGAGCTCAGTCTATGTAGCCACGACGAGACGAGTCCGAAGCAGTTGACATTAGAGAAAAGTGGAGTA
Organism: Agapanthus africanus; assembly: GCA_030015575.1. Lineage (NCBI taxonomy): Eukaryota > Viridiplantae > Streptophyta > Magnoliopsida > Asparagales > Amaryllidaceae > Agapanthus > Agapanthus africanus. The sequence continues at coordinate 248,525,249 of JASDDO010000019.1, read as the reverse complement.
AGAGGTTCGTATGAGATCTTGATGAGACGACGTTCCACTCCGCCGACATCAGAAATGCGATACGCATGCCGAGGCATTGTACTTGGATATACCTTCCAGAAGGAGTCGCGATGAGTATGCAGCCGTTCCGGAACAAGAAATTGCTTAGTAAAGGACGATGACTTCCGGACAGTTCGGCAAAGACGAGATTTGAGAGAGATCTCGACAGGACCTTTCTGGAATAAATTACAAGAAGACTTGGACCCAGGAGTGGTCATGATACGCACACCAATAGACCAGAGTTCATGATCATTAACGAGACATGCTATGAGTGACCACAACAGTTGGCCAGAGATTCTTGGAAGATGTGCTTGAGCGGGACTATTCCGCCATACTTGATTTCGGTATTTTGGGCGATCTATTCGCATGATTGATTTTGATGATTGAGTTTCATGATATTTGTTTTCATGTACCATGCTTGCACCTATTGAGTATTTACGATTGTTGCACAGTTGTTGCACTTAATATCGTTTTTGCGCCTTGGTTTCACATGTTTATGATTTTATGGGTTTCACACAGTTGACTTGATTTTGTGCATATGTACGCACACGATTTGATTTTTGCACTCGGTATAATTCACATATGCTTGCAGTGCAGTGATTCGCATTTTGTACACTTAGCTGCACTTAGCTGCACTGAACTTCGATTTCGATTATGATGTTCGATATCTGTTTTGTGCACCTTGTGCACCTGATTGGATTTTGCGCATGTTCGGCGCTTGATATTGGATTTCATGATTTTGTACATGAAGGATGCACCCGATTTGGATTTTCGCGCATGTTGAGCGCATATTATGAGATACGATTTTGGTGCACACCAGATGCACTAAATCAAGATTTTTCGTGCATGTCAGATGCACCTTATTTTGCTATCAGGCACACACGTTGCCTATGACAGGTGTTTCGTGCACACCCGATGCACTTAGATATTGTTTCTGTGCGTATATATGGCACATTCATGGATTTTGATTTCCGTGCGCACCAGACGCACGTAGTATTCATATGCATATTTTGGGGATTGATTTATTATGGAGCTGTACATTTTTATGATATTTGCGATTTGTTTTCGTACTGAGCAGGACTAGTCAAATGACAGTACCTGAGTGTGTTTTGCATGCATTGATAGATTTCGGAGGGATTTCCAAAAAGCGAGCTATAGTCTCAGTATTTACCTACGTGTCCGATATGACACGAAACGTTTAAAAAAAACAAGGGAACCCTTCTAAATTGTTTCCAAAAACGACGGAACGTACATATTAAACAAAATATATATATACGTATATAGTTATTTTCTTACGATAGACGTCCGCCACTATGCAGTTTTATGCGCATTACACAGCGACTTTAAGAGATTTGACATGCATTTCTTTCAGATATTTACATATATAGATTTGATATTTACGTGTATAGTTTCGAGTTATATCATATTGGTTTTGTATTGGATTTGACAATTGTTTCTTTACCATGACTCCGATGATTGCGGGATGCTTAACGGAGTTTTGATTTTGAGTTATATGCTCATTTTTCATGCGCATGCGCTGCGCTACGATATATTTTAGGTATTTATGATTTCGGAGCCCCGACGACTTGATGGTTTTGCTTAGATGTTTTAGTATTTGGAGGGAGTTTTAATTTAAATTAGGGGACCGAATTTCTTTAAGGGGGGAAGATTGTAACGTTTTGAAAATCATTTCGGTGAAATTTCGGAAAATCGGTAAAATAAGAAAGTTTTCTGTAAAAAGTCAAAATACAAATATTTTTATTATAAAATTAAATATACATATTCTAGCTATGTAATTGCTAGTATTTGGTGTATATTGAGCCACTGGTGAAATTTCAAATTTTCTGAAAAATTTTCCGAAATTAATTATTTTAATATTATTTTAAGCCGTCACTAATACATTTAATTAGGGAAAATTACAAATTGGAATGAGTTGATACAAATTTTATAATTCATTACACACTAAAATTACATGTAAAATATTGTTTCTGAAACGAAATGGTTTGCCAGAACGGTTTAGAAAATATCGAAGAAAAAGGGCTTAATTAGTGAATGTTGTGTTAGTGGGAATTGGGGTAATACATTTATCTTTTTTCCTAACCCACACACCCACACCTCACCCTCTCTCCCTCTCCCCATGTGGCCGGCCCCACCTTGATAGCCCTCCCCCTCTCTCTCTCTCCAATCACTTTTGAAAAGAAAAGAAAATGAAAGAAAGTCAAAAGGGGGTGGACCTTGTCTTTTCTCCCCACTTTCTTCACCTCCCTGTCTCTCCTCACTCCCCTCATGTCCTGGCCGAGAATTCCTTCCCCCTCAACAGCAGTAGCCCTCCCCCAAATCCCCTCCATTTTTGCATCAAAAAATCCACAAAAATGTCTCAAAATTCCTACAAAATCAAGGCTAATTCCAAATCCAATCTCTACCCATTTCCCCATGCCCTATTCTAAGTTGGATCTTGGAGGAAAGTTGGTGTTTTGGAGGCTAATTTCCAAGCTAGATCTCTAATCTTGGGAGGTATAAACCTTGACCCTATATAGAATTTGTTGTTTATATTGCTTAATCTAACATAATTAAGTGTTAATTTGGTTCTTGTTGCTAATTTTGAAAATTCAAGAATATGGTTTGAAGCTAATTTGGGTTTAACCATCACTACTAGGATAATCAAGTGTAGATTATCATCTTGAAGAATTGTAAAACCTAATTTAATTGCTAGTTTGCAAATTGTTAGGTTGATATTGTTATATTTAAGCTATTTTGCTAACTAGGAATTTTGGAAAATTATGAAATGTTTTAGATTAAAATATAATTATGGTTTCATGTCATTATTAATATTATAATGAGTGATTTAATACCTTTGGTTCATGCAAAACTAAGCTTAGTTGTTGTTTTGTGCATTTCTACTTGGAATTGTTAAAATTTGTTAAAATTTGTTAAAATTGCGAAACTAGAATTTTTTGTTTTATGAAAATTGATGAGATTAAAATGTGAAAATGGTTTATATGACATAATTATGATATTTATTGGATATTATGGCCATTATTTTTGTTAAAACATCAAGTTTCGAATTAAAACGGTAAATTTTTGCTTGCTAGATTTTCGGAAAAATGGCTTTTAAAGTGGGTTTGGGGTTTTTGTGAATTTTAACCTATTTTATATTATAATTAGTGTTCGTGAATGCACAAATGAGTGTGTTTGGGTTTTTCTCGATAGTTTGACGTTTGTACATCGACATCGAGAGTTGGTTTGGCTATTCTTGCATGTGTAGGCGATAGGTTTTGACCTATGCGTGATACGCGTGCCGATTTGATTTTCATGTGCCGTTTCGATTTCGAATTTGGTTTTAATGCGATACGGTGTGTTATGATATGTAGGTACCCCATGTGGACTTCGAGACGACAAGCAAGCGCGTGGCGACGTCGGCACTGGCGAGCAAGGACCAGGTGAGTAGATTTATATCTACGGGGAGAAGTCGGGTGGATGGCGTATAGCACCCCTGCAGTTCGTAGTGATGTATACGAATGCGTATACACACATATATTGATTATATATTGTTTGAGGTTATTGATGATAAATATGGATATTTGGTGTGCTTGGATGATTTAGTTTCGCGAAATCCTAGAGTAGTGGTCGCACCACACATGCACACACACCCATACTTGCATTCATTCTTCTTTCATATGCGCTTATATGGGATTCTATATACTTATGAGTTCACATGGGTATGGGACTATGTGTTCATATACTGGATTTGAGGAGGATACTTAGGATTGAGAAGAGTCGATGAGATTTGATTTGAGATTATGATATCGGTGATATGGCAGGATTCGTACTTGAGATACGTCCTGATGTTTATAGCGAATCTTTGGACGACGATACCATTTGAATAGTGATATACATAGAATGGTTGACATGTGATCGTGATATGAGATAGGATATGTTAAGATATTCATAATAGGTCGCATTGGGCGATATATACCTCTTTATGACGATATATGATGATGATATCGGTTTGTATGAGGCTGTAGATCAGCAGTCAGATCACGATTATATTGATGATAATAGTATTGTACTAGACATAGATCAGTACCCGGATTGTGATCTTTGATAAAGAGGATACCAGATGAATAATTTGATGAATGTGATACTGACCCGTACCCAGATTTGGGGATGCCGTACGACGGATTTACGTACGAGCTATATATTGATGATTGATCCGCACTCTTAACTTGGGATGTCTGATTATAGATATGGTATCGGATATGATATTATTAAGGCGGGATCACCAACTAATATATATACAGGTATGTATATGTATAGACTCAGATGTTAGACGGTTTTCCTTACCTTCCGTTAGCCTGTTAGCTCAGCCTATAGTTTAGTGTAGCTATATGACTCTTATGACATTAACTGCAGATTAGTTATCGTTGTGTTTAGTATTTCGCTCCCGCTCATTATTGCTGTTCGCTCCGCATCGCATGTTTATATTATGATTCATATTCTATTGTTGATATCATACTGTTAGGACACCAGCACCATTACCGATGATGCGTATGTACCACGTACACTTACTTGCCGGCTCACACACATCTTCATCGGTAATTGCCATGTCACGTACACTTAGAGAATATTATTGCTTGATTTAGCTTGTTAGCTAGTAGTTTTGACATGATATTAGTGTATTTGCCTTATATGCTAGTTTAAACATTGTAGTTATTACTTGTCACCTCATGCATACTGTTATTCATCGTTATGCCGCATTTATGAATTCTCATGCCTATATTCACTGTTTTACGTGCTATTGAGGTTTTGGATTCGGATTTCCATGATATTTTCTGGATTTGGGGGAAAACCGCAAAACTTATATAACTTCTTTTCTCTCTTTTAAATAAAAAGTGCGGTTTTCCCATGATGTATGAGTCGTCCACCATAAGTTTGCTGATGGATTTTGAGACCCGAGTTCGAGGAGTGGAGGAACCGTTTCGGATACATGGTGGACCCGATACGGTACCCCGAGGCAAGAGGATCGCAGATGATGGCGTTGAGCCTCGCAGGGGAGCACTACCGACCGGTGATTTTACCCGACGCGTCGGATATCCGGAGGATACCGTCGTGGTCTGAGATGGATGGTAGGGGCCGGTCTGGACTGACGGCGCCCTAGATATTGTGATTGAGACATTCAGATTTTGAGATATTGAGGTACAGAGATTGCGACACAGAGATATCGAGATATTTGGATATTTGTTTTGTGTCGATACTAGGCACTGTTTATACTGATTTCATTTATGATACCTCGTTTTTAAAAAGATACAGAAATCTCACTAATTTATGAAAGCAGTTTTCTTCAGTACATGCATTCTGTTTCATGCATTCATACATCATCCATATGATATATTGCTACCTGAGGCACTGATACGGGCACATGGGATTACACCCGGGTTAGATATTTACCCTAGCCTTTGTTATAGGCTGCATGTTATATATTTGAGGATATATTATGATCTTATGACCTAGGATTGCGTTGTTCATGCGATTTTTTTTCGTAGATATTTTTCTATTCACGAGTTGGCAACTCACCCCCGTTGTGCCACAGTTTCTTACAGGTTTTTCCGTACAGGTTTCATTACGGCTTTGCCGGCACTGCTTCTTTTCGGGTGACTTGCTAGTAGGTGGGTTTTTTTGTATCATACCCATCATTATACCTTGTATAATATTATTCAGTTGTATCTAGTAAATTCCATCAACCAAACATATATTTATTTTTGAGATAAAGACCAGTGATGTTATTCTTTCGACTTTAGAGTCGCGCGTTATATTTCTTTGGATTTCTTGTTGTTTTGAGTTTCCTTTTGAGTTTTGATCCTCGCCCTTGACGTTGTATATTATATTGCTTGTGTGGTTGTGACCGTCGATTGACGAAGAACTAGCTCCCGCTTGGGGATGCCTTTTATTGATTTCGTATACTATTCATATTGTATCCCGTTTGGGAGCCAGTATTTACAAAGGAGACTCTGCCGAAATTTTCAGGAAATATTTGATGTTTGTAAAAACGTATAATTCGGCTTATTCTATTAAAACCACTTGATTTAAATTGGTTTTCTTCACTCTACTACTTTTCTTGGTTTGGATTTCTGGGTTTTCGGCTTACTTAGATTACGTACGCCTCGAGACGTTTCGTAGTTTAAGTGCCGGTCATATTCCGTACTTTCGGGATGTGACACGTCAGCATGATGAGCACGTGCGGCGTCGTATAAGAATTTAATTCTTATTCAGACAGCGTTTATGTGCTTTACACATTGGCGTCCGCGTGATGAGCATATGCAGCGCCGTATAAGAATTTAATTCTTATTCAGACATTGTTTCTGTGCTTTGCACATTGGCGCCCTCGTGAGAAGCACGTGGGATGCTGCCCCATTAAATTTCAACAAAATTTTGCTATTTTAATATGTTTAAATATTAGGGAAACATAAATAGCTCGAACATCACGTGTACCAAAGACCCCTACGAGCGCAGCAAACTACCCGTCAATTCTAGAAGTGGGGCAACCATCACTCAATAAAATGAATGGGCCGTCCTCCACTTCATGGAATCCGGCAACTTGAGCACTCCACCTTAGGTCTATCCTAAACCCCTACAAGTGCGGCGAATATCCTGCCAATTCTAGAGCGAGAAAGATCGAACTCGCCACTACGAGACGACCACCTAGCATACTCTAGAACCCGGCTATTCGAGCACTTCTCTATAGGTTATCCTAATATAGAAATGAATGAATATACAATAGTAATATCGACCTCAACCCGGTCGTTTTCTAATGAAACAATATATAACAAGCGGTGACAACGGCCACAATCCGGCCGCTCGTCCCGAATATCAAATATACATCCATTCTATGATGAAGGGGCTATCCACCACGACTATCTGTCTAATCCATCACAAGATATATATAACCACAGCAAGTGCAAGTATTTGTAACCACGTCTAATCGACCTATAGCAATTAGACGACGTATAAAAACACGATCTCAAAGACAATAAATGATGCTAAAGTTAAAAGTTTAGAACTTTCCGTATTGTCCGAATACAAAGATAACACGAAGTGAAATTTGGACAAAAAAGAAGTCTACCAAAAATCCTCATTTTCAATATCTAAGACATTGGAAAAATACGAGTCCAAATAGAGAATTCCTGGTCGCAAAAAGCGGTTTTTTCAAATGAAAAAGAGGTCCAAATTTTTGGATTGGACTCATATTTGTACAGCGTCATATTCATGGTTCTACCATCTTTCTGCAATACTCCAAAAAAAAATTGAGACCTAATTTTTTTTACAGAAACTTGAATATTGGGTTTTGAAAATACGGAAATTTGTCGGTTCGAAACTTTAAATATCGTTTAAACTAGTTCCAGTATTTGGGTGGCACCGATTGCATATAAGTAGACGTTCGTACACATGCCACTAACCAGCGACCAAGACGGAATACAAAACAAAAAAAAATTCTAAAATAGAGCACGAACTTCTACAACCTAGAATCAAATCTAAATACTAAACTAGCTAAACTATAAGGAGTTAACTATTTGGATAGACGTTTAGCTACCTTCGTAGTTGTGTCCTTCGTCTTTTTTCCACTTCTTGCTCTCCTAGGGATTTCGGGAACGAGATTGGATACCGGTCTTCGGTGTCAAAGAAGATCCACCCGAAAGAACCCTAATAAAGGTTATAAATTCACACAAAATATTTAAGTGAAGCAACTAGTAAACAAAGCTTGTTAGGATTTGATCACTAGAAGATATAGTGACTAATCTCTATATTTTTCTCTCTTAATCTTTTTCTTTCTCAACTCACAAAAACTCAAGAGGAGAGGAAGAAGAAGAGAATGGTGATGATGAAGATAATATCATGCATGGCTCACAAAGATAAAATCTTATCTCTTTCCTTTTTCTTTCTTCTTTAAATGTGAGGAATGGTGTAGACTTGTGACTCACCATTGTGAGTCACGAGACCACGCTCTTCTCACATAATCAAGAAGAGATGAGAAGTAAAGAGAGAGCCATCTTATTTTTACACATATACATATGTATATGTATATATATAAATATATACAAATGCACTAATACAAGTATATGCTACAAATACATACACCCTTATTCGTATCAAAACACATATACCCGTATTTGTATTAAGATACAAATATACGTATTTATATCAAGACACAAATATAAGTATTATACAATACCAGTATTCGTACAAATACCGTATTATGTCAAAATACGAAAAGAAAAGAAAGATAATAAAAAGAGATAAATAATACGAGCTCACATTTCATCCAAATGTGATAATTTGGTTATCTTTCAAACAGTCTGGTATTAATAAACTGTCTGATTAAAAGTACGTGTACAAAAACACGTATTTAATCGAACCTAAGTATGCATCAAAATACATACGCTATATCGTTTCGCTTAAACTGGGAAATCCTCTGTGTGGGATTCTAAAGACTCGACAATACGCTGGCAGTGGGTTTAACCATAAGCACATTAGTGGCACTAGCTGTACGTAACGACTACCCAGGTATTGAACGAAAGGAAGACCAACAAGCAAACTTGTCTGTATCCCTACTGAGCCTGAAAATGAAAATCTATGTACAGACCGATCTCTTCGTCTGAGAGTATCGCATACAGGGTCTAGGAAGGTAGAAAATATCAGACCCCTAATAACCCAATAAGTCGTGTCGATGTGGCCCAAAACCATCCCAAGAAACTACCGATCTCACAATCAGTAAATCTCAACTGTCTTGGCCAAGGTTTTATGGTGATGACTAATGGAACACAACGCGGCATCAATTCTCTATACCGGGAAAGACGAATCCATTTTATCGCTCACTGCCCCCAAGTGCTTCGGGACTGCATCCAACTAAAACCTGTTTACACGACTCTTTAAAGTCGTGGTAGGATAGTAATCTAAGTATGGTGGAAACACACTCGGGACGAATGACGATGTCAGGTCTAAAAACTAACCTATACCTATCATCAAAGAACTACTGTCTGACGATGGGTATATTACCATCTATAAGTTCTCGATGAGTCCGTCCAGTGTAACTCATAACCTAATGAGCCCAGTATATTATCTTTGGTGTCGAACACCAATGGCCGTGGGACAGGCCGTCTTCCCTCACGGGAATAAGAAATGTATACACTAGTCTACTCCGGAGTATCAATGCCTTATCTCGAGACTCCAACGACTAGGGAAAATTTAAGGATGTGCTTATAAACTAGCTAGACCCCACGAGTATGATCGCCATCACAACTCTAATAGTCAAGTAAAGATCCTACGGACTTTACCAACATGTAATCGAGATACGTAATATCAAATAGAATATATACACATATTGAGGTAAAGATAAAGCAGATAGCATACTGTCATATCAAGCAAGATTGTCCTGTACATATATATCCCAAGTATCCAGATGTAATATACAATCATGTACTATACAGTAATGGCCTCTAGGGCATATACATCCAATATACTGTTGGGTTGGGAATACTCCTACAGAGGTTGATGTACACGAACTCACGATAGGATAGAGTATATTTTTGTGACCAAATAGGATATGACTTGACCGACTTACGCTGTTTATATGCTTGTTTCACATCATTACCATATCCATATTTACATGTGCACGCGGGCTTCACTACACTCACATATTCTTGCTAACACACACATACACACACTATTACGATTGAGTACCTGCAGGATGTTCTGAAATCCCTGAGACTTGCTATCTCAGTTTTAGAGACCGATTCACAAGCAGAACAGGATCAGAGTGACTATCAGGAGTTTACTGAAGATTAATAGTATCCGTAGGTTTATTTCTATTTTATTTTAGTGCGCACTTAGCATGTATGCCCTTCGCAGGACATTAGGATTGATGTACCATTTCATTTTGGATATTGTATTTCGTTTATTCAGAACAGTTTGTTATTTAGATCTTTTATTGAATGTAGCTTTATCTCGTGGGTTCATCAGTATTATTTATTATTTATGCAGTATGATGTTAGTATTATATATTAGATATTATTGTACAGTTTTAGCTAGACAGTCTTCATGTGGCCATGGAAGGATCTTTTCTTACTGTAGGTAGCATGGCTTGCTTTCGTTGCTCTCCGTATTCTGTATTTTGGGAAGCGGGACGTGACAATATTCAATGCATGTTGCAAGAACTAGTTGTCAAGGTCTTCACTCAAAACATATTCCAAAAGCTTTTACTCTTGTACATAGTTAAAATTAACAGTTTCAGTGTTTTAAGATATATATAGATATATATAGATATATATATATATAGAATATGTTTATTGCTCATCTTAATCTTCAACTTCTCGAATTTTTGAATATGCTTATTGCTCATCTTAATCTTCAACTTCTCGCATTAAAAATTCTGAGCATATATTGTAAACCCTCCAAGATTAACTATCAAATTAATGCATGGATTAGAAACTTCTCAAACAAGGATAACAACAAATGCATTATTCAAAAAAGACGTATTTATATATTAACCTTGGATTCCAAGAAATTTTCATTTAGTTTATATACAGACACAAACCTGTCAAAAGTATAGAGAGTAAATTATTTATCTTAATTTGACAAAGCAACCGATCAGATTAGAGAGAATGCATAAAATTTGCTGCCTGTGCAAATTATGGAGAATTGGTCCACCTAATTATATAGAATTTGCTTTGAATGAGTCTTTGCCTTTTGCATAGAAGAGAATAAAATATATGTAGAAACCAAGGGAGAAACCATGCACTTGAGCATGAAACTGTAGTGGTTATGAAACCTATATATAGGTGACAACTTCTCATAGCTCCAATATCAAGCCCTGTATAACACTAATAACAAAAGATCTATAGAAAGAAGGGGGGGAAAAGAAGATGGAAAGTACTACTGCAAAGATAATACTAGTGAGCCTATTGTTTGTAGGAGCGATGGCCACTGCAAGTGGTAATAATTTGATCACTGAGTGCGGTAAAAGGATCGATTATTACAGCCCTCGAGGCAATCGATTCTTTCGCAATGTCGACCTTGTTCTGTCTGAGTTGAAGGCCATGACGCCAGTGGATGGCAACTTTGGGCATGAAACTGTGAGCAAATCGCCAAGAGTTTTCGGGCGGGCATCTTGTTTCTCTTCTCTGACGACGAGTGTGGAAACATGCACCTCCTGTCTTGAGAGAGCAATAGAAGACATTAAGAAGAAGTGCAAGAACAGCGTCGTGGCAAGTGGTGGGTCCGCTGCTGCTGGCTGCAGTATTAGCTTTGGTAATAAAAAGTTCTAGGCTTGATGCATGCATTGCATGCATTGAAAGATCAAAATAAAATTATTAATTATCTATGTTGTTTGAAAGTCATGTAGTTGGTCATGTTTGGTAAAGAGTCTGTGTCTATTTGTGTGTACTGAAAAGGAACTTCAGTTTCTATGTCTATTCTGGGAATGTTTGAGGTTGTAAGAAGAATAAAGTGATAATATTATATGTGCTTGAGCCTACTAGTTTGTTCATCTTCATCTCTTCTATTTAATATATATGTAGGCTTTATACCAAACCTTTTACTTAAGAGCTTGTTTGTAGAAAGTAGATGTCTCTTCCTTTGCCACCTATGATAGTTTTGATTTCACCTTTTAGGTTCAAGTTAGAAAGCGAAAAAATGTTTAGTAAGAGAGATTTTATATCTTTCTAAGTATTTCCTTAAAGCATTAGTTGTTCTATTTAAGCATAATAATCATGATTGCAAATTACTATTTTTATTATAGAGCTCTTATAGCTTAGACTCTCTACTATATGATAATCTCACGGAACTCAGGCGATCACCACCAGTGTTATCTAGACCCTGCAGATATCGAGACGTCCAGCTCTCATCATGCAAGTAATGCCTCCGCCGTCTTTTTCGGCCATCATCATGAATAACTAAGGGAAGAGGACGGCCCTCAGCCTAACAATCGGCATGCAATCCTTCAATAGTCTGCTGTGCCGATTAGAATATGGCCGAGGCCGCCGCTGTCTAGATGCAATTTAAGGCCGCTTGTGCAAATGATCCAGATGTCTTGCCCTGCGTTCGTACGATGGGTTTAGATTCAGTTTCAGTCAAGGTGAGGTAATCGCTCGGTCTAGAAACATTAGACCGAGCCATCTAGATATCCAGCCTTGTGCTCTTACATTGGGGCTAGACCGAGTGAAGCAGGCCGAAGGCCGGACCGACTTTAAGATCGCTTGTGCAAACGATCCAGATATTCAGCGTTGTGTTCATACAACGGGTTTAGAGCGTGTCTCGGCCAACCGAGGCAGGATAAGTAGGGTAAGAATTGCAACACTTGTAATAGCCCCGTCAAGACTGGACTCAGTTTAAGGTTTGTGTCGCAAACGATCCAGATTGCCACCCCTGTATTTGCGCTCAGGCTGATTTAGATCGAGTCTCAGCCGATGGACTAACTTTAAGATCGAGTTTTGAGTCACCTTATTGTTAGAGTTCAGGAACCATAAAATTGTTTACTAATAGGATATGCAAACCTGAAGAGTTTAGATTTAATAAATTTGAATAAGGGGTCATATTAAATATTTTGATAATGTTTAAAGGTTAAAAAGATAAATTGTAAGATAAAGTCATTTTGTGATTCAAATCACAGTTAAAACATTAAGTACTTATGTAATAGACGGAAAGCCATAAAGTCTTATAGGAGTACAAAGTTTGCCCCCAATAATATAGCCATCACTGCCGTATCACATCAATGTTGAGATCAACCAAAAAAAATTAGATAGAGTCGGATCAAAGTGTTGGCAAGGTAAGCATCATGTAATAAGAGTTTGCCACTGTTGATGAAAATAAAGCATACTACATAGTTTTGAAGACCGAAAACATTAAAGGCATCCGAGTTGAACATTGCTGAAAAACTCATAGCTTTTGTAGTGACTACTTGTAATTAAAAAACAATCAAAACCACATTTGCTTTGGACCAGAAGCGGGAACACCAGAAGAAACCACCAACAAAGGATCTGCGACATGAATGAGTGAAAAATAATTTTTAGAAACAAAAAATTAAATGAGAAATTTTAGATGATGTATTTAAAAAGATTATACACACTTCTCTGCAACCTCCTTGCTTAAAGGTTTGGTGAACAAGAACTTTACAAGATCAGCATTTCCAAAATCATCAAATTTCATAATAGATGTTGACAAAATCACAGAAAGTGTTTTGAAAGCTAACATGTGTAGTAAAATAAAGAAACAAGTCCCAAAATGTTATATACTGTATAAAAAAATACACATATTGACAAAAAAATTTATGATCTGAATAAATAACGAGTAAACAAAACAGGGATAAAAATATATTAAGAAGTAACTAATAGGATTTTATATTTGTTTAGCAAACTGCTATAATCACAGAATCATCTTCCCTCGATATTGTAGATAGTTATGAGAAATAAACCCTATATCAAATATCCGCTTGTAGAGTAGATGCAAATTGTGCAAAAGACTCATTCAAAATGCAAAGACTCATTCTTGCATGCATCCATTGTCAGGTACATTCGCAGCTGCTCCACTAATGTTATTTTTACGTAAACTGACAGAGTTGTGGGGTGCCTGCTATCGTTATCAAATTAATTTGACAGAATTCTTCTTTTCACGTATGCCTGTTTTTATGTGTTTGACATTGTCAATGATTGTCTGTTTACTTGTTCTAATATCATGATATCTTTTTTGATGTAAGCTCAGATTCAGCTCTGGCCTTGGTCTCTATTTGTTTGTCATCTATTGGATACCTGAAGCTCTTTGGCGACAATGCGTACCTATTTTCTTCTAGAAACCTTCAAATTTTGAGAACAACAAAGTGACGTTCCTTCTCCAAAGCTTATTCATTGCATATATATACTCATTACATCCTTTGAAAGTTTTGATAACATGCATGTTATGCTAATCCCATGGAGCCTCAAATAGTCTTGTTAATTAAATTTACAAAATGCTGCAATAGCTAGTTGTCAAGGTTTTCACTCAAAACTTACTACCAAAAAGCTTCTACTCTTGTAGATGGTTAAAATAAACAGTTTCAGAGTTTTGATAAGTATAAAAACCATACAGCATTAATCTAGAGAAATGGAAACATATTTGAATTTTGAAGCATATGGGAATGCCATAAGTAAGCTTATTGATTTTCTTAATCTTTGTTTGCTTGCATTAAGTATTCCGAGCTTTTATTCTTTAGACTGCTTGGACGGCATCTCTATTGAATACATTGTAAGTCCTCTAATGAGACACAAAAATAAATTATAAACTTCAATAACAACAAATGAATAATTAAAAAAAGCCGTATTTATATATTAACATTGGATTCCAAGAAGTTTTCATTTATTTTACATATCACTATGTATAGATAGTAGATTATTTTGCTTAATTTGACGAAGCAATCGATCAGATGAGAGAGAAAACATAAAATTTGCTGCCCTGTGCAAGTTATGGAGAATTGGTCCACCTAATTAATTATATAGAATTTGCTTTGAACGATTCTTTGCCTTTTGCATAGAACAGAATAAAATATATGTATAGAAACATAAGAAAAAAAACCATGCGCTTAAACATGAAAATGTAGTGGTTATGAAACCTATATATATAGGTGACAACTTCTCATAGCTCCAATATCAAGCCCTGTATAACACTAATAAGAAGAGAGAGTGAAAGAGAGTAACAGAGATATAGAGAAAGACAAGGGAAAGGAAAAGATGGAAAGTTCTACTGCAAAGATGATGCTAGTGAGCCTATTGTTTGTAGGAGCAATGGCCGCCGCAAGTGGTAATAATTTGATCACCAAGTGCGGCAAAAGGATCGATTACTACAGCCCTCGAGCTAATCAATTCTTTCGCAATGTCGACCTTGTTCTGTCTGAGTTGAAGGCCATGACGCCAGTGGATGGCAACTTCGGGCATGAAACTGTGAGCAAATCTCCACGAGTTTTCGGGCGGGCATCTTGTTTCTCTTCTCTGACGACGAGTGTGGAAACATGCACCGCGTGTCTTGAGAGAGCAATAGAAGACATTAAGAAGAAGTGCAAGAACAGCGTCAAGGCAAGTGGTGGGTCCGCTGCTGCTGGCTGCAGCATTAGCTTTGGTAATAAGAAGTTCTAGGCTTGATGCATGCATGCATGCATTGAAAGATCAAAATAAAGTTATTAATTATCTATGTTGTTTGAAAGTCATGGGGGTCATATTTGTGTGTACTGAAAAGGTACTTCAGTTTCTATGTCTATTTTCGGAATGTACGTTTGAGGTTGTAAGAAGAATAAAGTGAAAATAGTATATGTGCTTCAGCGTAATATAAATTATTCATTCTGATAATACAACTAGTTTGCTCATCTTCATCTCTTTTATATATATATATATATATATATATATATATATATATATATTTTATCACAGCATGAAAGCCCCTGATTTGTTGGGAATGACTTATACCAAACCGTTTACTTAAGAGCTTGTTTGGAGATATAAGAAAGCGGGTAGAAAGTAGATATCTCTTCCTTCGCCCACACAAGTGAAAAAAAGTTAAGAAAGAGAGATTTTATATCTTTCAAAGTATTTCCTTAAAGCATTAGTTGTTATATTTAAGCTTAATTAATGATCATAATTGCAAATTACTATTTTTATTATACAGCTCTTTTAGCTTAGACTATCTACTTTATAATAACTTATAGAACTCCGGTGATCACCGCCAGCGCTATCGAGACCCTACAGATATCGGAATATCCAGCTCTCATCATGCAAGTAACGCCTATGGTGTCTTTTCCGGACGACATCATCAATAACTAAGGAAAGAGGATGGCCCTCAGCCTAACAATCGGCATGCAATCCTTCAAAGGCCTGTTGTGCCAATTAGAATGTGGCCGAGGCCGCCGCCGCCCAGACTCGATTTAAGGCTGATTGTGCGAATGATCCAGATTTCTTGCCCTGCATTCGTACGGTGAGTTTAGATCTGGTCTCAGTCAAGACGAGGTAATTGCATGGTCTAGAAACATTAGACCGAGCAGACCAGATGTCCAGTTTTGTGCTCTTACAGTGGGGCTAGACCGAGTCAAGCAAGCCAAAGGCCGTACCGACTTCAAGATCGCTTGTGCAAACTATCCAGATATTCAGCTCTATGTTCATACAACAAGTTTAGAGCGGGTCTTGAGCAACCGAGGTAGGATAAGTAGGGTAAGAAGTGTAACACTCGCAACAGCCCCATAGCCGTCTAAGACCAGACTCGGTTTAAGGTTCGTGTCATAAACAATCCAGATGTCCATCCCTGTATTTGCGCTCAGGCTGCTTTAGATCGAGTCTCGGCCGATGAACTAACTTTAAGATCGAGTTACGAGTCTCCTTATTCTTTTTATACCGCTTATACAATTTAAGGGATCGAATTCATTCATTAATAAGGATAATGTTCCCCTTTCCTTTGATAATAGCCCATCTATCAAGGGGGACGTGTTTGCTTATTATAGCAAACCCATATTGTAGAGTAAAATTTTCTGTGAACAAATTGCTTCTCGGAAGCAAATAGCGAATTGACATTCACACCACTAACGCTAGAGCAATTACCAATTACTAAATTTTCTGTGTAAATTGACCCATTACTTTGCTTAAACTGATAAGCTGTACGGACAATTGCAAGCTTTCATAATCATAGTTGATTAGATAACTTTTCTAATCATGTCTGGAAGGTGGTGGGTGAATGGCATATGTTAGACTTCTCGAACCTTATAATTGTTTACTACGGAGACAGAAGACACTCTCATGTTGTGAAAGGATATGCAAACTTGAAGAGTTTAGATTCAATAAATTTGAATAAGGGTCATACTAAATATTTTAATAATGTTTAAAGGTAGAAAAAAAATTTGTAAGATAAAAACTAAGTTATTTTGCGATTCAAGCCACAGTTAAAACATAATTAAAGTACTTATAGTACAAAGTTTGCTCCCAACTGTTAGAATACACGTGTTTGTAATGTGCTTGTTCACGAGTTTCTAGCTTATTCTAGAAGACCCGTCTTTATATAATTAGGCACTAAGTAGGGGTGTAATTGTTAAAGGGATATGCCTATATAAAAAGGAGGATAAGACTAATCCCAATCTATCCATTACATTCCTCTAAACATTTTCTCTCTTTTTAATCTCTCTCTCTCTCTCTTCTCCAATTCTTAATATGGAATCAGAGCAAATCTAAACCATTGATCCTCTTCCAATCTTATCTTAGTCATTCATCCAATAACACAACACAAAACCTTAACCATCACTCATCACTGCCGCCACTGCCCTAAGCCTTATCACCGTCGACGCCTTCTTGCATCCCGTCAACCTCGTCAGAGCTCGTCGGCCTTCGTCAATGTAGAGTGTTTTTCATCACCCTATTGAGATGGATGCGCTCGCGTCTCATGTGCATATAGATTCCCCCTGCCCATTACAGGTCGGGTGCCCCCCATGTGCCTCCCTAGCCGGGTGCCCCTTGGGTCAGACGGCTCTTCATTGGGTGATCTCTTCTTCTCCTTTTTCTTTTTTTTGTTTTCTTGTTTTGCTTAGCCTTTTTCGGGGTTTTGACAAAAATTCAGCAACATAACCTAGATTATGTTGATTTTATTTGGTGAAATATAAACCGAATCTATGTTTTTTTATTGGGTGAATCACGGGTAAAAACCCGCATTCAAAACGGGAAAGTACAGATAGGAATACGCATTCCCGAGGATTTCCCCGGACGAAACAATGGGGTTTCCTCCTTTTTGGGGGGTTACCCTTCATCTTTCTTGTGCTTTGATGTCAAACGACTCTCTTTTTATCTTGGAACTTGAGTTGTGGATCTTGGATGAGAAAAAAAAAAAGCTTCTTTTCTTCTACTTATGCATTGGATCTTGAAATGGATGTGATTTGACAGATGTATTCTCCTACTTCCTTTCTTTGTTTCCTGAGGAATAAGACGAAGGAGATCCAAAAGGACTATCTTTTGCTTAAATTTAGTGGAAAAAGATGGTCTTTTTAATGGGTTTATGAAATTATTTTATTTCCTTGGAGAAAAGAGAGCTATCTTTTCTCTAGATTATTTTAGGAGGAAGATGAACTTTATGAGAGAACATGGAGGTCTAAAACCCTAGAGAATAGCAGGAGAAACCAAAGTTGTAATCATTTCTCATATGGTTGGGCTTTTATAGCCTTACACCTTTTCATTTAGCCCCTTGGCTTTATAAAATTGGTTTTTTGTCTATTTATTTTATATTGATCTCTACTTATTTACATATTAAATCTATTTATTACAATTTTCTTCTTTTTTCTTGATGGGCCAACCTTGCTTGAGCTTGGACCAGTTTGGGCTTGGGCACACTTGATTGGGTTTGAGCCCAGGTTGGTTGGGCTTGGGCTCACTTGTATGGACGTTGATTTTGACTTTTTGACTTTTTGATTTCGACCGTGGAGCGTAATTTTTTATCCCAGCAGTCGATCCTCGCCAAAGCTATTCATTGAAGATGGCTGCTTACTAGACTCGATTCGAGTTTGAAGCTGCTCTTTAATCCAGCAGCAGTCGTCGATTTGATCTCAAATGAGCTCGATTGAGGCTGTTCTTGGCTCGAGATCTCTTTACCCCTTCATTCAAACTCGTTTTATTGACCTCGACTTAGATGTTTGGGGCTCGATCTATAGTTTCCAGTTCTGGACAGCAGTTCTTGTGTCATATCTGAAGCAGTCGAGCTTGATTTGGCCGTTCTTGTGTTCGATTGCAGTTCTAATAATCGATTTGGTGTATGGGAGTTTGACTCTAGAAAGAAGGAGGGTGATTGCAGTTCTTGTGCTCGAGTTTGGAGTTTTGGGGGCTTGATTTTAGTCAGTAACCGAGAAAATAGGTGATTCTCTTTTGATTTCCATATTTGCTTTTGCTATGGATTGCTACGTTGATTGTGTTGGTGATGTATCGGAATCCGTGATCGGATCCGTTTGAGTAATCGATTTGTGTTTGTGTTGGTTATGGATCGGATCTTGAAAGATCGATCATAGTTATTTAGGTGGAATATTTGTAGATTCCTTTATTTGTTTGGTTGGAGTAGTAGTTCTTTCGGGTGGGATTTTGGAAGATCTTTTTCTTTCGCATGTTCTTCTGTGAGGAGTGATTCTTGGATTCTTGAAGATGGAGAGTAAATCAGAATGGAAACCGATCTCTTCCACCGATGTCTTGGCTATCAAAATGATGGACTTTAGACTAGATGATCAGAATTTCCACAGCTGAAAGCTCATGGTTGAGCGATATATGAAGCGGAGGCGAAATGGAGACCACTTGACGAAGCTTCCACATGTTCCCGATTACCTCCGATTGGTAGGCGGACGATGCACAATTCAGTTATCTCATGCTTAGCACGATGGAGCGACGGATCATGGATGGACTTGTCCACTTAGGATCTGAGAAAGAAATTTGGGATCAGCTCCACGAGCTTTATTCTCACAGGAGAGCCTCTTTAAGACCTTCGATTTGATGCAATTGTTATACAAGTTCAGCAAGAGGATCGATCCCTACATCAGTACTATTCATAATTTATGAGTCTTGTCCAGCTAGTCTCAAAGTTGTTCCCGATCACTAATAACGTTGTGGAGAAGAGGCGGTGACAAGAGGCCCTCCTAGTGATCGTCTTTCTTGGTAGGCTATGGCCCGGGAATGAGTCTGCATGTCCGACCTTACTTGCGAAGGCGGATATCACTTTTTCGTCTACTTACCACACGTTCAATCAGATATTTCAGTTGGAGAATATCGTTGAGCAGCCTATATTTGGTGAGCACACTGCTCATATTACGCTTGAGAGTGCTCCATGTAGGGTGTTTTTCGTCACCCCATTGAGATGGGAATACGCGCGCGCTTGTCAGGCGCATTACAGATTCCCTTTGTCTAGGGTAGGCCGGAGTTTATTGATTGTGGGGATTCGAATCTCCGGCAGCCGCGGACTAAGCTGCCGTTAATTACCCCTCGCATTTGGAGCGAGAGGACCTCCGATTGACGGGTTAAACTGGTCATGCGAACTCAATGTGCAGTGTTGTAGAGTGTGTGTGTATATATATACATATATATAAAATAAAAAAATAAAAAAAAGGAAAGGGCATCCAAAGGATGCGTGAGGAAAAACGCCAGCGCTTTGGCGCAAGAGCGCTAGCGCACTACGTATCAGCACGTGGGCGCTCGGGCGTTAGCACTGTGAGCGTAAAGGCGCTAGCGCTTTGAGCGCTAGCGCCCCCATGTGTCAGCACGTGGGCGCTCGGGCGCTAGCGCTCTGAGCGCAAGAGCGCTAGCACTTTGAGCACTAGCGCACGACGTGTCAGCACGTGACCGCTCGGGCGCTAGCGCTCTGAGCGCAAGAGCGCTAGCGCCCCACGTGTCAGCACGTGGGCGCTCGGACGCTAGCGCACCACGTGTCAGCACGTGGGCGTTCGAGCGGCAGAAGGGACTTGGTCCCTGCAATGGGAGTTGTACTCCCAGAAAGAAGCACTTATTTTTTTTTTTTGTGTGTGTGTGTATGAGGAGTTAAACTCCTAGAATGTTTTGAAGTTGATGAAGGGCTTCTCCTCTTGAGCCCTAGTTCTTCCCCAAAGTGGGGGTTCTCGAGATGGGTCTCCTTCTTCCTCCTCTGTTAGCAGGATCTTGAAGATCAAGAGATGTGAGATTTTAAAAATCTCTTCTTTTTGAGATCTGATGGGAGATCTAAGTTCCCCTTTGTAGGTTTTATGGTGAAAAACTATTTAGTTTTGGAAAAGGAAGAGTAA
Organism: Agapanthus africanus; assembly: GCA_030015575.1. Taxonomy (NCBI): domain Eukaryota; kingdom Viridiplantae; phylum Streptophyta; class Magnoliopsida; order Asparagales; family Amaryllidaceae; genus Agapanthus; species Agapanthus africanus. The sequence goes on along the minus strand of JASDDO010000019.1, from coordinate 248,504,422 downwards.
AACTCTTGATTTAATTCAAAAGAAAGAAGAAGGTTTGGAACCTTCAGAAAGGGGAAAGAGGCACAAACCCTAGACTTTTTGAGAGGAATGGAAAAGTATATTAGATATTTTCATCATGTTGCCTCTTATAGGCTTACACATTTACACATAGCCCCTTGGGCTTTACAAAATGACATTTGGCATATCCCATGCCTCATGTGCTAATTCTTTTTGCACATAAGCCATGGGCTTTACAAAAATTTGGTTTTATGCCCATTCATGCATAAAAATTATTTATTACATGATTTCTATGTTGGCATGGGGAGGCTAGCCGCGGGCTCGACTTGGGCATGGGCCTGCTTGACCTGGGCTTGGGCCTACCTGGCTTGGGGTTAACCTTCACTTTGACTTGGTCAACCGGGGTGCAAATTTTGACCCCAACAAAGTGCCCCTATCAATGAATGCACACCGCATGCATGAGTTGTGTGCACGAAATTGATGGATCTTGAAGTTGGACTTCAAGGTGGAACATCATTCCAAAGGTGGAGCATCATCCCGGGGAGCATGATTCCCGGGGATCGGAGCATCATTCCGATTTGCGGAGCATAATTCCAAGGATCGGAGCATCATTCCAAGCGCGGAGCATCATTCTAGGGATCGGAGCATCATTCCGGAGAGAGGAGCATGATTCCAGGGATCGGAGCATAATTCCGATGAGCGGAGCATGATTCCAAAGGGTTGGAGCATAGTTCCGAGGATCAGAGCATCATTCCGGATAGCGGAGCATGATTCCAGGGATCGGAGCATCATTCCGAAGCGCGGAACATAAATCCAAGGATCGGAGCATCATTCCAAAGATCAGAGCATCATTCCGAAGCGTGGAGCATGATTCCAAGGATCGGAGCATCATTCCGAAGAGCGAAGCATGATTCCAGGGATCGGAGTATAATTCCGACGAGCGGCAGACATTCTGACCGAAGCATAATTTCGATGCAGAGGTTGATTCCCAGGCGAAGCATAATTCCGATAGGGAAAACAGATACTCCGAGACGAAGCGTAATTTCGACACGGGGTACATTCTGAGATGAAGCATGATTCCGACGCAGAGCTTGCTGGTTGACTTGATTCCGAGGCGGAGCTTAATTCCGACGAGGAGGTCGCTGGTTGATTCCGAGCCGAAGCATAATTCTGACAGGGAAGGCAGATACTCCGAGGCGAAGTTTGATTTCGACGCGGGGTACACTCTGAGACAAAGCATGATTTCGGCGCAGAGCTTGTTGGTTGACTTGATTCCGAGACGGAGCTTAATTCCGACGCGGAGGTCGCTGGTTGACTTGATTCCGAGACGGAGCTTAATTCCGACGCGGAGGTCGCTGGTTGATTCCGAGCCGAAGCATAATTCCGACATGGAAGGTAGATATCCCGAGGCGAGGCATGATTTCGACACGGGGTACACTCTGAGACGAAGCATGATTCCGACGCAGAGCTTGTTGGTCGACTTAATTCCAAGTCGGAGCTTAATTCCGACAGGGAGGTCGCTGGTTGATTCCGAGCCGAAGCATAATTTTGATAGGGAAGGCAGATACACTGCGGCGATGCTTGATTTCGACACGGGGTAAATTCTGGGACGAAGCATGATTCCACCGCTGAGGTTGTTGGTTTGATTTGATTTGGGTTTACATTAGCATCGCTATACTGGAATATGGTACCAGGAGCGAATCATCATTTGCCATGAGTGGATTTGAGGATTTCGGTTTTTGTTTGGCATCTGCATTGCTGCACTGGGATAATGCCAGGAGCAACTCATCATTTGCCCTGAGAGGATTTGGGAATTGATGGCTTAGGAGGCAGGTTTAGATCCCTATCACATAAGGCTTTTCAATTTTATGGGCTATAAGGGTCCCATAAAAGCATATTCTCTCTACGAGTCGACAGGATCCCGTAGGTGTATTTTCTCCTTAGGAGTCGTGGGGACTCCTAAGTGTGTTGCTCCTTTGTGAGTCATAAGGATCTCACGCAGGAAATTTCTCCTCACAAAGTCGAGAGGACTTTGCGAGTACATTTCATCTCTTTTTTACGAGTTTGCGCCATTTCGGGTTTTCACAAACTCGCCGGCAGTCCTGCTGTTTTTACTCACGGAGCCCTTTCGGGTTTTCATCCGTGCCCATTTTGCTTATGGACATACCATTTTTATTTTTATTTTTTCTTTGAATGTGGCATCACCGGTAGGACTTGGGAGAGATTGGTATTGTTTTACGCCCGTGAATTGTATACGGTTTTGCAGAATGTATGATCCAGACCGTAGGGCCGGAAAAATTTTGGGACTTTGTTGGCATCTGCATCGCTGCACTGGAATATGGTACCAGGAGCGACTCATCATTCGCCGTTGGGGTATAATATTTGGAATTTGGTTGGCGTCTGCATCGCTGCACTGGAATATGGTACCAGGAGCGACTCATCATTTGCCGCTTGGGGATTTGGATTTTGGCCGGCGTCTGCATCGCTGCACTGGAATATGGTACCAGGAGCGACTCATCATTCGCCATTGCCTATTGGGAAGCGATGGCATAGGAGACAGGTTTAGATCCCTATCACCTAAGGCTTTTCAATTTTATAGGCCGTAAGGGTCCTATAAAAAATTTTTCTCCCTACGAGTCGTAAGAATCCCGTAGGTGCATTTTCTCCTTAGGAGTCGTGAGGACTCCTAAGTGTGTTTTTCCTTTGTGAGTCGTAAGGATCCCATGAAGGTTTGTTCTCCTCATGTATCGTGAGGATACAAGAGTGGGTCTTTCCAATGAAGCATAATTCCAAGGGCGGAGACCGGCCACTGGACTGTTGACTGTGGTGGGGCATGGGTATGATGAGAATTATTTGAGCTCGTGGATTGTATATGGTAGTCAATTTGGGGACTGGCCGTAGGTGTAAGTCCACATTGCCCACCCCGATACTTGCGGGGAGGCGGAAAACAGAATAAAAATCGGATTTTTATGAGCTTAGGCAACATGGACTAGACTATGAAGAATCTTTGCTAAACAAAAACAAGCTAAAGCTAAATAGAAACTAGCTAAGTGCTAGAAAGGTTATACCTTGGGCTTTAAGTCCTTCTCTCCTTGCTCCTTGGAGTGGTGGAAGGAGGTCACCTTTGTCGTCTTCTCCCGTCAAAGAAAGATCCACCCGAAAGCCTCAACCTTTGGCTTCAACTCCAAGCTAGAAGTAACTAGGGTGCAAGAAGTGCTAATCCTTGAACCCTAGATGAGAGTAGAGATTATCAAGAGAGGGTTTTTCTCAAGCTCAAGTATTTCTCAACACATGAGAGGGGAGAGCTTGAGGGAGAGGAAGAACAAGAGAGAGAATGTGAATAATAGAATGAGAGAATAATATGAACCATTCTTACATATATGTGTGAATTATTGTAATTAAATAATTAGCTAGATAATTGTCATGGTTAATCAAGACATGACCATTATCATTTCATTTTTAATGCAAATTGCAAGGATCAAAGAGCATCTTCCAAATGAAATGATGATGGTCAAAGTGTCAACAAGGTCAATAAGTCAAGATGGGTCAAATGGTCAACAACCATAACCATGCACAATTATTAAACTAATGTCAATTAACAATAATACACCCATAAGCATTAAGGTTAATAAAATGACAATAGTCATTAACCCTAATCAAAGTCCTCTCCCTCTGTCTCAAACAACTGTGCATACGCACCCGTATTCGTGATCCGAGGAACACGAATACAATGAGAAAAACCAATCCCATATCATATACTAGGATCCGGCTTAAACCAAAGCCCGCTAGTATAAGCTGTCCGGACAGCAAACGTGCACAAGTGCACGGATGTGAACGAACCCTGTCGCAAAACCATGCGACCTCTACTCATTTTGCCTAAAGGCGAATAGCTCTCTGTGTGGGACTCTAAAGACTCGACACTACGCTGGCAGTGGGTTTAACCACAGACCGCAAGCGGCACTAGCTGTACATAACGGTCCCCAGGTAGATGTCGATAAGAAGACTGACGAGGTGAACCCCATCTGAACTCCTACTGAGCCTGTATGTGACAATCTCCGTACAGTCCGGTCTGTTCGTCTGTTACATCGCATGGTGGGCCTAGAGGGCGGTGAACGTCAGTCCCCTAATAGCGGTACAAGTCGTGTCGGAGTGTAGCCCAGAACACCCTGAGATAACACTGGAAACCTACCAGTACATCTCGCTTGCCCTGGCCAGGGACTACTCGTATAATGGCTCTCCTGGACACAGCGCGATGTCAACCCCCAATACCGGGAGAGACGAATCCTGTCTAACCGTCACTGCCTCCAAGTGCTTCGGGACTGCACCCAAAAACTACCTGTTTGCACGACTCCTTTGAGCCGTGGTAGGGTAGCAATCAAAGTGCAGTGGGAACACACTCGAGGCGAAGTGACAGTGTCAAGTCAGCGGACTAAGCTGTACTCATGTCACCTAGGAACTGATAACTGACGATAGGTATAATACCAACCAACAGTTCCCGACGAGTCCTGTCCAGTGTACTCGTAACCTAACGAGCACCCGCATACTATCTCAAGTACGACGTACTGACGGCTGTGGGACAGACCGTCTCCCACACTGGGATAAGAAGCGCATACGCTAGTCTACTCCGGAGTATCGATGCCCTGTCTCGATAGTCCAACGACTAGGGACCTGTATAAGGATGTGCTTATAGATCACCCAGCTCCCACGAGTGTGAGCGCCATCACAACGCTGGTAATCAAGCAAAGATCCTAAGGGCTCTACTAATATGTATATCAGCAATATGCTAAAAGAAACACATGCACATATTAAAGCAGAGACAAACCAAGTAGCATACTACCATTTCGAGCAAGATTGTATATACAACTGTGAATATCCCAAGCTTCCATCAAGTAATATACAAACTAGTATGATACAGTAATGGCCTCTAGGGCATATACACTAACAATCTCCCACTTGTACTAAGGCCATGTACTGGCGTATCGAAGACCTATCATCTCGATCAGCCGCTCGAACTGAGTCTGGGGCAAGGCCTTGGTGAATGGATCTGCTGTGTTTTCTTCTGAAGCAACCCTCCGAACCTCGATCTCCTGGCGATCCACGATCTCCCTGATCAGGTGATACCGCCTCAAGATGTGTCTGGATTTCTGATGGGACCTGGGTTCCTTCGCTAAAGCTATAGCCCCGTTGTTGTCGCAATACAGAGGTATTGGTTCAACAATGGACGGAACCACCTGAAGTTCTCTCAAGAACTTCCTCATCCAGACAGCTTCTTTTGCGGCATCAAATGCAGCGATGTATTCCGCTTCCATAGTCAAGTCAGCAACGGTTTCCTGTTTGGAGCTCTTCCAACACACCGCCCCTCCATTGAGGGTAAAGACAAAACCCGACATGGACTTGGAATCATCCTAGTCACTCTGGAAGCTGGAGTCAGCAAAGGCCTCAATCTGGAGGTCTTTTCCGCCATACACCAAGAACATCTCCTTAGTCCTTCTCAGGTACTTGAGAATGTTCTTTACTGCTATCCAATGTTTCTCCCCAGGGTTTGACTGATACCTGCATACCACACTCAGTGCATAAGCCACATCCGGTCTGGTACATAACATCGCATACATTATAGAGCCTACCGCAGAAGCGTAAGGTATAATAGACATGCGATCCCTCTCCAAATCAGTTTTGGGAGACATCTCTTTGGAGAGGGTGATCCCGTGACAAGCCGGTAGATTACCGCGCTTGGAATCTTCCATACTGAATCTCTTCAATATGGTGTCGATGTACCTGGACTGCGAAAGTCCTAATATTCTCTTGGATCTGTCACGGTAGATCCGGATACTCAGAATGTATGAGGCATCACCTAGGTCTTTCATGGAGAACCTGTGTGACAAGAACCCCTTGACAGATTGTAGCATAGGAATGTCATTTCCTATTAAGAGAATGTCATCCACGTATAAAACGAGGAATACTACAGTTCTCGCTACAAATCTATAATAGATGCATGGTTCATCTGGATTTTTGATAAAGCCAAATTCCTTGACCGTCTCATCAAAACAGATGTTCCAACTCCGCGATGCCTGCTTTAGTCCATAAATGGACTTAAGCAACCTGCACACCTTTCCGCTGCTCCCACTCTGAATGAAACCCTCTAGCTGATCCATGTAGACACACTCCTCTAAATGTCCATTTAGAAAAGCTGTCTTTACGTCCATCTGCCAAATCCCATAATCGTGGAAGGCAGCAATGGCAAGAAGGATCCGAATGGATTTCAGCATAGCTACTGGAGAAAAAGTTTCGTCATGGTCCAAACCAGGTCGCTGACGAAAACCCTTTGCTGCCAGTCTAGCTTTATAGGTCTCAACCTGTCCATCTACACCAATCTTCCTTTTGAAGATCCACTTGCATCCTACGGGTTTTACCCCATCTGGAGCAATGTCCAACGTCCATACTTTGTTGGTGTACATGGACTCCATTTCGGTCCGCATTGCATCCAGCCATTTTACCGAGTCGACGCTCTGAATGGCTTGCTGGAAGCTAGTAGGCTCATCAAACTCTATAATGCAATCCTCTCTATCCCCGTCAATGAGAAAACCGTAGTATCTCTCGGGCGGATGAGACTGCCTACTACTCCTGCGGAGTGGCGTGGGAATGTCCTGATCTTTCGAACCCTCTGATTCTACTAAGCTTTCAGTAATAGCTTGTGGTTCTGGAATTTCTTCCAGTTCTATTGCGCTCCCACTTGATTCTTTTTCTATGAACTGGTTTTCTAGAAAGTGGGCATGGCGAGAAACAAGGACTTTTTGTTCCTCTTCGCAATAGAAGTAATATCCCTTGGAGTTCTTTGGATATCCCACAAACTTGCACTGTACTGAGCGTGCCTCGAGCTTGTCCGCATGCTGCTTTTTTACAAAAGCTGGACATCCCCATGTCTTAATGTGATTAAGATAGGGTCTCTTCCCACACCACATCTGATATGGTGTAGTAGGCACAGTCTTAGTTGGAACTCGGTTTAAAAGGTATGCAGCTGATTCTAGCGCATATCCCCAGAACGATCGCGGCAACTCGGCATTACTCATCATGGACCGTACCATATCCAATAGGGTTCGGTTCTGTCTCTCCGATACACCGTTATGTTGCGGAGTGTATGGAGGAGTAAGCTGAGAGAGAATTCCATTCTCTTTTAAGTAACCCAGGAACTCGACACTCAAGTATTCACCACCTCGATCAGATCTCAGTGCCTTGATACTTTTGCCTGTTTGTTTTTCTACTTCATTCTTATATTCCTAGAATTTTTCAAAAGCCTCGGATTTATGTTTCATTAAGAAGACATAACCGTACCTTGAAAAGTCATCCGTAAAAGTAATGAAGTAAGAATAACCGCTTCGTGCATGTGTAGACATTGGACCGCACACGTCGCTGTATACGAGTCCCAAGAGCTCGCTTGCTCTTACTCCGTGTCCAGTGAACGGAGTCTTTGTCATCTTTCCTTTGAGACAGGATTGACAAGTTGCATACGATTGATATTCGAACGAATCCAAATATCCTTCTGCATGTAACTTAGTCAACCTTCTCTCATTGATGTGACCCAGTCTACAATGCAATAAGAAAGTTTTATCGATTTCTGGAGACTTTCTTTTGTGTGTATTCTAGACATTGAAAATCTGTGGCTGGTTTAATACGTATATACCGTTGTTCAATGTACCTGACCCAATCAAAACTTGATTAAGGTGAATGTTCACTACATTACTTACAAATGCAAATTCATAACCTTCTTTAGATAATAAAGATACAGAAATGATATTACAGGTTGCATTTGGTACATAATAACAACTACACAAAACCAAAAAGTGTCCATCCGACAATCCCAGGTGATAGTCCCCCACGGCCTCAGCATCCATGCTAGCACCGTTTGCAACTCTGAGGGTCATGTCACCTACCTTCAAAACTCTACGCTTTCTCAACGCCTGCAAAGAATTACAGATATGAGATCCTGATCCGGTATCCAATACTCAGGATGTAGAGTTTATTGATAGACAGTTTTCAATAACATACACACCTGAAGCTGAAGCTGCAACTCGCTTCAAATCCTGTGTTCTGGCCTTCCAAGCCTTGCAATCCTATTTCCAATGACCACTTTTGTGACAATAGAAGCATTCTTCCTTCCCTACCAGCTTTCCCGCTACCTTTGTTGCTTTTCCTTTTCCCTTCGTATCCACTTTACTGACACCGCCTCTTGGTTTGGCGGGGGCTTTCTTCTTCTTGCCCTTGGCTTTCGCCCTGGACCTAGAAGAGGAAGATCCTCCTACAAACAAAGTGGATGTTTCCCTACCCTTCTGTAGGGTGCCCTCAGCACTCCTCAACATGTTCAGAAGTTCAGAAAGTTCAACCTCCTTTCCTTGCATGTTGAAGTTAAGAATAAACTTGGCGTAAGTGGAAGGAAGGGACTGGAGAATCAAATCAGTATAGAGTTCATTCTCCAACGTGGTCCCAAGGTCCGCGAGCTCCTCAATGTAGCCAATCATCTTAAGCACGTATTCCGCTACCGATGATCCGACGGCCAACCTTGCCGAAAACAACTTCTTCGACACTTCGTATCTTGCGATACGAGACTGCTCTCCATACAGTTCTTTTGTATGAAGAAATATGGACTCTAGGTCCATATTCTCGTGCCTCCTCTGATGTTCGTTGTCCATCGAGGCTAGTACGAGGCATCTGGCCTTCGCGCAATCTATTTCCCAGGTCTTGTAGATTTCCCTATCTACGACACTGGTTTTGGGACCTGGGACAGGGGGAGCTTTGGTGGTAAGGACATACCCCAACTTGTCATAAGTGATTGCCATCTTGACATTCCTGAGCCAATCTTTGTAGTTTGGCCCTGTCAATATGTTTTTATCTAGTAATAACTTAAGTCCGGTCATGTTGAATGGTCGCTGCAATTAGGAGAGAGAAAAGAAACACTTTAGCATGATGCTCTTGCAAGTTTAGAGTGGTTTTTAATTTGTCTAAACTGGATGGCTCCCACTGTCTCTCAAATCCCTTCCCAAACCGTAAAGAAAGGATTAGTCAGGATCAATCTCACCGTGCAATACTTGCTTAACCGTTCAGCCAGGCCAGTGTCGGTACTTCAAGGGAGGTTTTCCAACGCTTTCGCGAAGTTCCTTAATTAAGTAACCTCTTTTCCCTGTAGGCGTAGCCCCGCTAACACCTTTCTAGACACCTACTAAGTTTATAGCATTGATCGTTAAGTGAGAGTTTTCCCGAGGAGTAGCATATACTCACAGTAGGATCGGGATCCAAATATCATCGCGTGATAAAACCGAAGGAATCCTACCAGAATTATCACACTCCAAATGGTATGCAGCGCTAGCAAGTTTCAGTATTTATGAAACTCCCGATGTAGATTTTTGCCCCATGCTCTTATGACCTTGACTTTGGCCAAAATATCATAAGTCACATGTCAAGTTCTACCCGTCATTCTCCTGGTTAATTTGGACCCACCCGTACCTACCCTTGACTTTGGCCAAAATGGCAGCACGACTGTCCCAAACCAACGCATCTATCTATGCTGCACATGAATACCCAATAGCTACCAATCACTATGCCTTGACTTTGGCCAAAATACATAGCTTGAATACTTTTTGACCATTCATGTGGAATGACGGAGGGCTACGAATGGTTTTGGCGAAACCGTGAACGTAGTGAACTTGATATAATCGATGGAACGAGATAGCTTTTAAAAGGAGTGGTTCAAGCTCCGCGTTTAAAAGTTTGGTTTTGAAAAGAACCGAGCGGTTTCAAAGTGTTCCAATCGACTTTTGCTTGGTTTATTTTCTTGCATTAGTTCTTTTAATGCGTCCCATCATTTAATCCTACCATTGCAGAAAACAACCAAAATATGACGTACGCTTATGCCATTCACATTTGCCACGGGCCCCGTCATCACCCGTTAGGTTACTTAACTAACGACAGAGCGGGGGCTGGGCTAGCGCGGCTGTAAAACATAAGCAACGCCTAAATAGTTATCATATATAAATATATAGCAATGATAGACATTACAGATCACAGATGAATACATTGGATATACTAGGAATCCGCAATCCGTTCGAGGCTGCAACGAAAAGCGGATTACACGGTCGCGGTGAATAGCCAATACCCCACCCAAGACCCCTTCGGGTGTGGCAAACTACCCGCCAAGTACCCAAAGCGAAGCAACCTCCCTCACCACCGTGAGTAGGCCACTCGGCACTTCGAGATACCCGGTAGTTTGTGCACCCCCTCCATGGGTCTATCCTAGGAGCAAAACCAGTAAAAAGAATTATACAATAACGGCTACAACCCCGACCCGGTTGTGCGGCCAAACAAATAATAATATTACATCAATTTACATATTATAATGAATGAAAGAAAAAGCAACACTCATCTCACATCCACCCCGGCTATTCATCCACGACAATCCAACCCATTCATATACACATACCATCATCAATCACAGATCACAGATATGTATAACCCCGACTAATCGACATATAGCGATTAGCCTACGTTCAATACATATAAACATCACAGATATAACCTTTTAGTCAAAGTGTATTGAAGTTCGAAAAAAAATACGGATTTATAGGCCCCCAAAAACAAATTTCTATTCTGGAAAATCTGGGCACATATAAACCATCTTAAAAATCCTAAAACCAAGCCATAAGAAAACTGCACCAAACTCGACTCGGTGAGGAGTCAAAACGGCGGCGGTTCCGCGGCAATAGCTTGCTATTGTCGCTGAACCGCGGCGGTTTAGACGACTCACTGGACCGGGTTTGCTGTGCTTCTTAAGAAAACCCTGAGATGATTTTTGGAGTATGACAAATTTTATTTCGAACAGAAAAAATTTTAACAGAAACTTAGGGTTTTTAAAACTCGGTTTTTCGATTTTTCCGATTCGAACTTCGATACACACTACTACCTAGCTAGTTTATGTTTAGTTAGGCTCTGATACCACTGTAAGTCTACGTTGCCCACCCCGGTACTTGCGGGGAGGCGGAAAACGGAATAAAAATCAGATTTTTATGAGCTTAGGCAACATGGACTAGACTATGAAGGATCTTTGCTAAACAAAAACAAGCTAAAACTAAATAGAAACTAGCTAAGTGCTAGAAAGGTTATACCTTGGGCTTTAAGTCCTTCTCTCCTTGCTCCTTGGAGTGGTGGAAGGAGGTCACCTTTGTCGTCTTCTCCCGTCAAAGAAAGATCCACCCGAAAGCCTCAACCTGTGGCTTCAACTCCAAGCTAGAAGTAACTAGGGTGCAAGAAGTGCTAATCCTTGAACCCTAGATGAGAGTAGAGATTATCAAGAGAGGGTTTTTCTCAAGCTCAAGTGTTTCTCAACACATGAGAGTGGAGAGCTTGAGGGAGAGGAAGAACAAGAGAGAGAATGTGAATAATAGAATGAGAGAATAATATGAACCATTCTCACATATATGTGTGAATTATTGTAATTAAATAATTAGCTAGATAATTGTCATGGTTAATCAAGACATGACCATTATCATTTCATTTTTAATGCAAATTGCAAGGATCAAAGAGCATCTTCCAAATGAAATGATGATGGTCAAAGTGTCAACAAGGTCAACAAGTCAAGATGGGTCAAATGGTCAACAACCATAACCATGCACAATTATTAAACTAATATCAATTAACAATAATACATACATAAGCATTAGGGTTAATAAAATGACAATAGTCATTAACCCTAATCAAAGTCCTCACCCTCTGTCTCAAACAACTGTGCATACGCACCCGTATTCGTGATCCGAGGAACACGAATACAATGAGAAAAACCAATCCCATATCATATACTAGGATCCGGTTTAAACCAAAGCCCGCTAATATAAACTGTCCGGACAGCAAACGTGCACAAGTGCGCGGATGTGAACGAACCCTGTCGCAAAACCATGCGACCTCTACTCATTTTGCCTAAAGGCGAATAGCTCTCTGTGTGGGACTCTAAAGACTCGACACTACGTTGGCAGTGGGTTTAACCACAGACCGCAAGCGGCACTAGCTATACGTAACGGCCCCAGGTAGATGTCGATAAGAAGACTGACGAGGTGAACCCCATCTGAACTCCTACTGAGCCTGTATGTGACAATCTCCGTACAGTCCGGTCTGTTCGTCTGTTACATCGCATGACGGGCCTAGGGGGGCGGTGAACGTCAGTCCCCTAATAGCGGTACAAGTCGTGTCGGAGTGTAGCCCAGAACACCCTGAGATAACACTGGAAACCTACCAGTACATCTCGCTTGCCCTGGCCAGGGACTACTCGTGTAATGGCTCTCCTGGACACAGCGCGATGTCAACCCCCAATACCGGGAGAGACGAATCCTGTCTAACCGTCACTGCCTCCAAGTGCTTCGGGACTGCACCCAAAAACTACCTGTTTGCATGACTCCTTTAAGCCGTGGTAGGGTAGCAATCAAAGTGCAGTGGGAACACACTCGAGGCGAAGTGACAGTGTCAAGTCAGCGGACTAAGCTGTACTCATGTCACCTGGGAACTGATAACTGACGATAGGTATAATACCAACCAACAGTTCCCGACGAGTCCTGTCCAGTGTACTCGTAACCTAACGAGCACCCGCATACTATCTCAAGTACGACGTACTGACGGCTGTGGGACAGACCGTCTCCCACATTGGGATGAGAAGCGCATACGCTAGTCTACTCCGTAGTATCGATGCCCTGTCTCGATAGTCCAACGACTAGGGACCTGTATAAGGATGTGCTTATAGATCACCCAGCTCCCACAAGTATGAGTGCCATCACAACGCTAGTAATCAAGCAAAGATCCTAAGGGCTCTACTAATATGTATATCAGCAATATACTAAAAGAAACACATGCACATATTAAAGCAGAGACAAACCAAGTAGCATACTACCATTTCGAGCAAGATTGTATATACAACTGTGAATATCCTAAGCTTCCATCAAGTAATATACAAACTAGTATGATACAGTAATGGCCTCTAGGGCATATACACTAACAGTAGGGCCGGGAGAATTTTTGGAAATTGAATTTTGGTTGGCGTCTACATCGCTGTACTGGAATATGGTACCAAGAGAGACTCATCATTCGCCGTTTTTTTTTGTTTTTTGTTTTTGTTTTACCGCGATTGCTCTATCATTTCAGCTTTTCTTATCGCGAAGGTCGCGATTGCCCCATCATTTCGGCTTTTATTCGCGGTTGCTCTATCATTTCGGCTTTATTTTTCATCTTTATTTTACTCGCTGATTTTTATTGCGAGTTGCCCCATCATTTCGGCATTTCTTTTTATTTACATATTCTTACATTCCCAGTTTAATGACTTAGAGGTCGATTATTCCCAGTTTAATGACGTGGTGGTCGACTGTTCCCAGTTTAATGACGTGGTGGTCGATTGTTCCTAATTTAATGACGTGGTGGTCGACTGTTTTCAGAGAAAGGCAGATGTCTGAGAGAATCAGTTTCACGAAGAACTTCGGTCTCCGTTTGTATGAAATTGGCGGTCGCAGCTGGACTGTTTGTTAACATGCCTTTAGACAGTTCTATCTCTCCTGCCTTGTATTGCTTTTCGACCCAATCTTTGAAGATGAAGCAGTCCTCAATGGCATGACCTATCACTCTGTGATATGGGCAGTATTTGGGGTCGTCGGTCATAATCGCTTCCTGCGTTCTTTTTTACTCTGGCAGTTGTAGACCGTTCCTCTGGGCGTCTTTGAATATTTTATGGATTTTGTCCCTTCTTAAGGAATAGACCTTATCTAGCTTCTCTTTCAGTGGAGATTCTCCTCCCTCTCCGAACACTGGCTTTCGAGGCTGGTTGGCATTAGGCCCGCTCATCCCTTGCTTATTTCGGTTAGCCGAAATATTAAAAGATTCAGAATCGTCGGAATTTCCGCCTTTGCGATTATCGTCCTTTCAGCTTCTCCAGAACCTATTGTTATTTTGGGAATCCGAGGAGGACTCCTGCTTTGAGCGTTCCAGCATCTGAACTTTCCTGGTCAGCTCTTGGAATGTCTTGAGACCTGCGGTGCATAGAAACGGGGCCATCCAATTGTTGAGATTTCCGACGAGGAGACTGACAGATTGGTCCTGCTCTATCAGCGGTTCACATTTGACGGAGAGATTGCGCCATCGGGTTATAAAATCCGTGCTACTTTCGTTGTTCTTCAGCTTGGTCCTTACGAGATCGGCAATGGTAATCTTATCGCTGACGCTCATGAACCTCTGCCGAAACAGAGACTCCATTTGGACGAAAGTTGTGACGGAGTCATCCGGTATGCTCGCGTACCAGTCGAAAGCAACATCGGTCAGGCTATTAACGAACTGGCGAAGGAGAAGCGCATCATTGCCCCCAGTATTCCCACATGAGGCTTTAAAGTGGGCGATGTGCTGATTCGCATTTCCCGTCCCATCGAATCTTCCGAATTTAGGGATGACATAGCCGCTAGGAAATTCTACCAGATCATACTGAGCAGGATATGGTCTCCCACTACTGCTGATATCTTTTTGCGCTTCGGCTTCGGCCATTAATGTTTTGACTTTGTTGACAACCAAATCCATGATTTGATCTTGAGTTAGCGGGCTACTGTCATCGGTAGCCAAGACATTTCCCGAGATAGGATGCGACTGATTTTCATGCAGTTCGCCCACTTTTGGATTTGAGGGAATAGGCGTCGGCTGCTTTGGGACACCGTTTCTCGGTTCACGAGCAGAGCGTTGCGCTTGATTGGGCGGCTGAGAGGCAAGCCGGGCCGTGAGCTGCAAGACGACGTTCGTCAAGTCGTCAATTTTGGAGTAAAGTTTGGCCATCTCCTTGTCTTTGTTTCTGAGCTGCTTTCGGAGCTCTTGAAGCAGCTCTTGCTCCGCGGTCCTGGGGTGGAAAGTCGGCTCTTCCTCGCTGTCCGAGCTTGACTCTACATGGACTGAGGGGTCTTTCTGCCTATCATCCTCATCGAGAGGATTTTCATCATCCAGCGGAGGCGGCTGTTCTTGGGAAGAAGCAACCACATTCAAGCCAGATTGGATTTGAGATGTGGTGGCCCCGTCCTTGCTCTTGCTGTGCGTGCCCGCCATATAGACAATGTGGACCACATATCCAGCCATCTCCTCATCTTTGGCGGGGTAGCCCTATTCTTCGAACCTCATTAGGTTCAGCCTAGCAGGAGCCCTAGCCCTTTTGTTGGCTCTATATCTGAGCCTTTTCTGCCTTAGCTTCTCAATTTTAAGGGCTTGGCGGGCATCCATTTCCTGGGAAGCCACCGTGAGTCGATTAGCGGGAAGGTTAAAGAAGACACCCGATTGAGCAGTTGTCAGGGGCACCGCCGGAGCTTGCTCGAGAGGCCTTGTTGCTTTGTTGGTATTGATGGCCTTGCCCCCAGCTGG
Organism: Agapanthus africanus; assembly: GCA_030015575.1. Classification (NCBI taxonomy): domain Eukaryota; kingdom Viridiplantae; phylum Streptophyta; class Magnoliopsida; order Asparagales; family Amaryllidaceae; genus Agapanthus; species Agapanthus africanus. The sequence continues at coordinate 248,489,020 of JASDDO010000019.1, read as the reverse complement.
GGCTAAGGAGAGTCGTTCAAACACCGACTTGCGTTTGAGTTAGGACGCCTTCGAGACCACCACATTTGGCCTCTTGCCTTTCGAGACCGGTTTGTCTGTCACCGGGGCTTGAGGAGCTGCGACGGCGTTAGCTGGCACGAAAAGAATAGAGCCAAATTGTAGCGACGGCTCCTCCTACTGTCGCCCGAGACTGGCCGGAAGGATCGTCCTGGCGTCCATCTTCATCGTATAGGAGATGGGAGCCGTGCTGAGAGCTGAGTTCATCATTATAGACATTGTTGAAAAGTGATTGCTCGAAAACCTGCATGAAAGAGCATTATTTTAGTATAAATATAGACATGTATATTGATTGAGTTCGCATGAACGTTTAACCCGAAATATGGGAGGAGAGAAAGGTTCCATCGGGCGTGCCAGAATCTGTAGGGTGTTTTTCGTCACCCCATTGAGATGGGAATACGCGTGCGCTTGTCAGGCGCATTATAGATTCCCCCTGCCTAGGGTAGGCCGGGGTTTATTGATTGTGGGGATCCGAATCTCCGGCAGCCGCGGATTAAGCTGCCATTAATTACCCCTCGCATTTGGAGCGAGAGAACCTTCGATTGACGGGTTAAACAGGTCATGCGAACTCAATGTACAGTGTTGTGTTTTGAAGTGCTTTTGGATATATCGGGGGGCCCGCAGAGTTTTTACGGGGGTCCCGCTACCCGGATAGCGGGCTGGGGGTCAAGGGGGCTAGCAGCCCCCTTGCGGGGTGCGGGGTGCGGGGTGCGGGGCAGCGCCCCGGCCCAAAATATTTTGAGAGGGATAGTGTTGTAGAGTGTGTGTGTGTGTGTGTGTGTATACATATATATAAAATAAAATAAAATAAAATAAAAAGGAAAGGGCATCCAAAGGATGCGTGGGGAAAAACGCCAGCGCTTTGGCGTAAGAGCGCTAGCGCTTTGAGCACTAGCGCACCACGTGTCAGCACGTGGGCGCTCGGGCGCTATCGCTTTGGGCGCTAGCACTGTGAGCGCAAGGGCGCTAGCGCTTTGGGCGCTCTGGGCGCTAGCGTTTTGAGCGCTGGCGCACCACGTGTCAGCACGTGGACGCTCGGACGCTAGCGCCCCACGTGTCAATACGTGGGCACTCGGACGCTAGCGCTTTGGGCGTTGGCGCTCTGAGTGCAAGAGCACTAGCACTTTAAGCGCTAGCGCACCACGTGTCAGCACATGGGCGTTCGAGCGGCAGAAGGGACTTGGCCCCTGCAATGGGAGTTGTACTCCCAGAAAGGAGCACTTATTATTATTATTATTATTATTATTATTATTATTATTATTATTATTTTTGTGTGTGTGTGTGTATAAGGAGTTAAACTCCTAGGATGTTTTGAAGTTGATGAAGGACTTCTCCCCTTGAGCCCTAGTTCTTCCCCAAAGTGGGGGTTCTGGAGATTGGATCTCCTTCTTCCTCCTCTGTTGGCAGGATTTTGAAGATCAAGAGATGTGAAATTTTAAAAATCTCTTCTTTTTGAGATCTGATGGGAGATCTAAGCTCCCCTTTGTGGGATTTGTGGTGAAAAACTATTTAGTTTTGGAAAAGGAAGAGTAAAACTCTTGATTTAATTCAAATGAAAGAAGAAGTTTTGGAACCTTCAGAAAGGGGAAAGAGGCACAAACCCTAGACTTTTTGAGAGGAATGGAAAAGTATATTAGATATTTTCATCATGTTGCCTCTTATAGGCTTACACATTTACACATAGCCCCTTGGGCTTTACAAAATAGCATTTGGCCTATCTCATGCCTCATGTGCTAATTCTTTTTGCACATAAGCCATGGGCTTTACAAAAATTTGACTTTATGCCCATTCATGCATAAAAAATTACATAAAAATTATTTATTACATGATTTCTATGTTGGCATGGGGAGGTTGGCCGTGGGCTCGACTTGGGCATGGACCTGCTTGACCTGGGCTTGGGCCTACCTGGCTTGGGGTTGATCTTGACTTTGACTTGATCAACCGGGGTGCAAATTTTGACCCCAACACTCCCACCTATTACTCTCCTCGGGGGAGAGGGGGAGATGGTCATGGAGGTGGTAGAGCTGGTGGTAGAGGCCGTAGAGAGCATCTTTTTTGTGACTACTCCCTCAAGAGGGACATATTCGCAATACCCACGGAAATTGAATGGGAAGTTTTCTCGTCCTGCCCGTGCACATGTTGGGATATCGTCTTCCTCTTCTGCATCTTCCACCACTTCGACGGACTCAACATCATCCGAGGGCTCCGTCAAGTCTATAGAGAAGAAGATTGCTCGATTAAGAATTCTTGTGAGCTCGTCTGCTTCTGGTAGCTAGGATGGACTCGCTTCAACCAAAGCTTCAGCTGTTACCACTTCGGGCATTTCGAAAGGTAACCATACAACAGTTATTACTCCGGCATCTATATGCCATCCCTGGGTAATCGATTCAAGAGCGCCAGATCATATGACATGAGAGAGAAAGAGGCATATTGTCATCTTACCGACTAAGGCCTAGGTGTACCCGGTGACCTTAGCGAACGGTACCACCTCTGCAATAAAAGAGGTGGGGTTCATTCTTGCTACATCTCAGTTGTATTTCTCTACTGTCTTATATTGGCCCCGCTTTCCTTTCAATTTGATGTCCATTAGCCAGCTGACCCGAGATTTGAATTTTGACGCCATCTGTTTCCCTGGTGGTTGTGTTTTTTAAGAGCTTGAGACAAGACGGACGATTGGCACAGGGACTGAGGTTGACGGGTTGTACCACCTCGATAAGCATCCATGTCCTCTAGCCTGTCCAACAACGAGTTTTACTTCCACATCTGCTTTTGATGCATATTGTCGGTTTATGTAACGACCCTAAAATCCCCGTTCACTTTTGTTTATTCAATATTAATATAAAGGTGTATTTTAGTTCTGGTTTGAAGTTATAAATTTCTTGTGAAATTAGATAAAGAAACTCCTTATAGTTCATTCGTTAAGTTTCTCCACTGCTGTTCCATAGCCCATGTGTTCGAATCCTAATATCACCAATATTTTATTATATTTTTCTTTTCGACGTTTTGGAAGCCCAAAAGTTTTCACGAGTTTCACACGGGTTTACGAAACGTTGCAATAGAAAAGATATATTTAAATAAGACCCTAAACCAAACCTAGACCCCGAGCCCCGAGCACTAAGCTCGAGGCCTGATCTCCGAAAAGCCGCAAGTAGCGGCCTGGGTGTTCCCAAATTGGCTCGTGCTCCGCACTGGCAACTCTCTGAATCCCCACTACCCCTTTTAATATACTAAAATTTATGCATTCAACCAGAGAACTGTCAGACCTTTCATCTCTATAATTAATCATTTTTTAATTCTTTTTAATTCCTCATACGCCTATACCCCACTCCCTATAAATACCTAGTCATCCTAGCTCATCCTCATTCCTGAAAACACTCTAAAATTTTCTCTCAAAAGTTCTCAAGTCCAAACTAAAGGAGTCGAGCTTATTCTTCACGTCGCGACATTGTTCACTCAAGCTCGTTATGGCGTTGTCGATCTCGAGTCCGTCCCTCCGCTTCATCCTCGGTCTCGGTTCTTCCGACCGTGACTTATCCCTTCTCTACTATCTAATATAGATAGCGCAACCCATATTCTAGAAGCTGAGGAGGCGGATCCGACTGCTGAAGACTATGAACACATCACGGTCCAAGCCGACCTTTAGATTTCTTGCTCGGTTTTTCATTACCAGTATGCCACTTGTTTAGGCATTTCATGTTATTTGCATTTTCTTTTCAGAACATCTATCCATGTAAAACAAAGTTTGTTGAATAAATGTAAATAAAGTAGTTTGTAGAAAAATTCATGCTCTTATTATTCTTGCATAATTACTTATTTACGCTTAGAATATTTATTTTAAAAAATGATCTTCTTAACTTAAATATGTTGCGAGCTTGTTACGTGGTCGTTACCGTCCATTGGAAAGCGGGGTATGACAGATTTTATTGGTGGCCCATGCAGATCAGTTCTGCATGAAGTCATAAGAAATATACCACAAGAATTATGAAATTCAATAACTTTTACATTCCTTTCAATTCAAATTTCTGTAAGTCCATGTCACGCACCCCACGAACTTGCGGGGAGGCGGAATATATGAAAAATGATTATCAAAGCTTCGTAACACGGACTTGAGCGCATGAATCGTATCTAAACCGTTACTAACAAACTACGAGAGGTTTAACTACTCGGATTCGAAGTTATACCTCACGTTACTTGTCCTTCGGGTCTTCATCGCTGTCCTCCACTCCTCGTAGTCTCCTTGGAACATCGGCACCTCAACGGACTCCTCGAGTCAAAGATGATCCACCCGAGAGCTCCAACTCCAAGCTTGATCTCTAACTTGAGATAACTAGGTTGCTCAAAGTGCTAATCTAAGCTACCTAGGGGATATAGAGTGAGGTTATGGATTAATTAGTCTATCTAATCCTTGATCTCAACACATGAGAGGGGAGGATTAGGGTTTCAAGAATGAGAGAGCTTGAGGAGAGAGAAGGTGATGATAAGAATGAATATGAATAAATGAGCTCATTTGAATTTAACAACCATAACAATTTATCAAATAAATAATATAAATGATTAATCATCATGGTTGATTCATTCACCTTGTGTGATTCATCATATGACTCATTAGCTAATTAATGCATCATTTAATACCATGGATGAATCACACAAATGAGTCATTAAGCAATAAATGCAAATGTCATCTTAACCCCCAAGTCACCATGCTTCTAGAAGCTTCCCGGTAAATTACGAGAACGCCCCTCCAATCCGTGAAAACACGGAAAAACTTTAGACTGTATAAATCCAATAACCCGATACTAGAATCTGGCTTAAACTAAAGCCGACTAGTAAAAACTGTCCGAACGTCGTACGTGCGTAAACACACGTATGCGTCCGAACCCTTGTCGTAAAACCATACGACCTCTATATCGTTTCGCCTGGAGCAGGGAAACTCTCTGTGTGGGACTCTAAAGACTCAACACTACGCTGGCAGTAGGTTTAACCACAGCCCGCAAGCGGCACTAGCTGTACGTAACGGTCTCCAGGTAGATGTCGATAAGAAGGCCGATGAGGAAACCCATCCGAACTCATACTGAGCCTGATGTGACAATCTCCGTACAGTCCGATCTGTTCATCTAAGACTATCGCATATCGAGATTAGGGGCGGCAAGCGTCAGTCCCCTAATAGCGGTATAAGTCGTGTCGGAGCGTAGCCCATTACACCCTGAGAAACTACTGGAACCTACCAGTAAATCTCGCTTGCCCTGGCCAGGGACTTTGCGTACTGGCTCTATGACACAGTGCGATATCAACTCCCAATACCGGGAGAGACGAATCATGTCTAACCGCTACTGCCTCCAAGTGCTCGGGACTGCACCCAACTGCTACCTGTTTGCACGACTCCTTTGAGCCGTGGTAGGGTAGCAATCTAAGAACAGTGGAACACACTCGAGGCGAAGTAGCAGTGTCAAGTCTGCGGACTATGCTGTACTCATGTCACCTGGGAACTGTTAACTGACGACGGGTATAATACCAACCAACAGTTCCCCTGCGAGTCCTGTCCGGTGTACCCGTAACCTAACGAGCACCTGTATACTATCTCCAGTACGACGTACGGATGGCTGTGGGACAGACCATCTCCCCAACTGGGATGAGAAGCGTACACACTAGTCTACTCCGGAGTATCGTTGCCCTGTCTCGATAATCCAATGACCAGGGACCTGTATAGGATGTTGCTTACAGACTACCCAACCCCCACTAGTGTGACTGCCATCACAACGCTGGTAATCAAGCAAAGATCCTATGGGCTCTACTAATATGTATAAGTGATACGTTACAAGAAACCTTTGCACATATTAAAGTAGACACAAACCAAGTAGCATACTACCATTTTTAGCAAGACTGTTATATACAACTGTGAATATCCCAAGCTTCCATTAAGTAATATACAACCTAGTATGATACAATAATGGCCCCTGGGGCATATACACTAACAATCTCCCACTTGCACTAGGGCCATGAGCTGGCATATCGTAGACCTATCATCTCGAATAACCTCTCGAACTGCGTCTGGGGAATGACCTTTATGAATGGATCAGCAATGTTATTCTCCATCTCTACTCTCTTCACCTCGATCTCTCGGCGATCTATGATCTCCCTGATCAGGTGATACCGCCTTAAGATGTGTCTGGACTTCTGATGGGACATGGGTTCCTTTGCTAAAGCTATAGCGCCGTTGTTGTCACAATACAGAGGTATTGGATCAACACTGGTAGGAACCACCTGAAGTTCTGTGATGAACTTCTTCATCCAGACAGCTTCTTTTGCGGTATCGCAAGCAGCTATGTACTCCGTTTCCATTGTTGAGTCAGCAACGGTCTCCTGCTTGGAACTCTTCCTACAGACCGCCCCTCCATTGAGGGTAAAGACATAACCCTACATGGATTTGGAGTCATCCTTGTCACTCTGGAAGCCGGAGTCGGCAAAGGCCTCAATCTGGAGGTATTTTCCTCCATACACCAAGAACATCTCCTTAGTCCTCCTCAGGTACTTGAGAATGTTCTTTACGGCTATCCAGTGCTTCTCCCCTGGGTTTGCTTGATACCGGCTTACTACACTCAATGCGTATGCTACATCTGGTCTGGTACATAACATCGCATACATTATAGAGCCTACCGCAGAAGCGTAGGGTATAATCGACATGCGATCCCTTTCCAAATCAGTCTTGGGAGATATTTCTTTGGAGAGGGTGATTGACAAGCCGGTAGGTTACCACGCTTAGAATCATCCATACTGAATCTTTTCACTATGGTGTCTATGTACCTGGACTGCGAAAGTCCCAACATCCTTTTTGATCTATCACGATAGATCCGGATCCCCAGAATGTAGGTGGCATCACCCAGGTCTTTCATGGAGAATTTCTGTGATAAGAATCTTTTGACTAACTGTAATATAGGAATATCATTTCCTATTAGAAGAATGTCATCCACGTACAAGACGAGGAATACTACAGCTCTCCCTACAATCTTACTGTATATGTATAGTTCATCTGGATTTTTGATAAAGTCGAATTCTTTGACAGCATCATCAAAACAGATGTTCCAACTCCGCGATGCTTGCTTTAGTCCATAAATGGACTTAAGCAACTTGCATACTTTACCGCTTCTCCCACTCTGAATGAATCCCTCTGGCTGATCCATATAAACGCACTCTTCCAAATTACTATTTAGAAAGGCCGTCTTTACGTCCATCTGCCAGATTTCATAATCGTGGAAGGCAGCAATAGCAAGAAGGACCCGAATGGATTTGAGCATAGCCACTGGAGAAAAGGTTTCGTCATAGTCCAAACCAGGTCTTTGACGGAAACCCTTTGCAACAAGTCTAGCCTTATAGGTTTCAACCTGTCTATCTACACCAATCTTCTTTTTGAAGATCCATTTGCATCCTACGGGTTTTACCCCATCTAGAGCAATGTCCAAAATCCATACTTTGTTAGTGTACATGGACTCCATTTCAGTCCGCATTGCATCCAGCCATTTTACCGAGTCGGCGCTCTGAATGGCTTGCTGGAAGCTAGTAGGATCATCATCATCAATGACGCAATCCTCTCTATCCCCATCTATGAGAAAACCGTAGTATCTCTCAGGCGGATGAGACGGCCTACTACTCTTGTGGAGGGGTGCGGGAATGTCCTATTCTTCTTGAACTTCTGGTTCTACCAAACTTTCAGTAGTAGTTTGTGGTTCTGGAATTTCTTCCAGTTCTATTTCGCTCCCACTTGTTTCTTTTTCTAAAAACTGATATTCTAGAAAATGGGTATTACGAGAAACAAAAACATTTTGTTCCTCTGCGTAATAGAATAGATACCCCCTGGAGTTCTTTGGATATCCCACAAACTTACATAGTACTGATCGTGCCTCGAGTTTGTCTGCGTGCTGCTTTTTAACAAAAGCCGGACATCCCCAAATCTTCAGATACTGAAGATAGAGTTTCTTCCCACTCCACATCTGATATGGTGTGGTAGGCACAGTCTTGGTGAGAACCTGGTTCAAAAGATATGCAGCTGATTCTAGTGCATATCCCCAGAATGATCGCGGTAACTCAGCGTTACTCATCATGGAACGAACCATATCCAATAGGGTTCGATTCCTCCTTTCCGATACACCGTTATGTTGTGGTGTGTATGGAGGAGTAAGCTGAGAGAGAATTCCATTCTCTTTTAAGTAACCCAGGAACTCGGCATCTAAGTATTCACCACCTCGATCAGATCTCAGTGTCTTTATACTCTTGCCTGTTTGTTTTTCCACTTCATTCTTGTATTCTTGGAATTTCTCAAAGGCCTCGGATTTATGCTTCATTAAGAAGACATATCCATACCTAGAGAAATCATCCGTAAAAGTAATGAAGTAGGAATAACCACCTCGCGCATGTGTAGACATTGGACCGCACACGTCACTGTGTACGAGTCTCAAGAGCTCGCTTGCTCTTACTCCGTGTCCAGTGAACGGAGTCTTTGTCATCTTTCCTTTGAGACAAGATTCACAAGTAGCATAAGATTGATATTCGAACGGATTCAAATATCCTTCTCTATGTAACTTAGTCAACCTTCTCTCATTAATGTGACCTAGTCTACAATGCCATAAGAAAGCCTGATTTATTTCTGGAGCATTTCTTTTAAGTGTGTTCTGGACATTGAAAACCTGAGCTTGACTCAATATGTATATACCGTTATCTAATGTACCGGGCCCAATCAGAACTTGATTTAGGTGGATGTTAACTACATCGCTTACAAATGTAAAATCATATCCCTCTCTCGAAAATGAGGACACTGATATGATATTACAAGTCATACTAGGTACATACAAACAGTTACGTAGAATCAATATATGCCCACTTGTCAAACCTAGGCGATATTCTCCCACGGATTTAGCATTCACAGTCATTCCGTTTGCAACTGTGAGAGACCAATCACCTACCTTTATAACTCTACGGTTTCTCAAAACATGTAATGAATTACAGATATGAGATCCTGCTCCGGTATCTAGTACCCAGGAAGTAGAGTTAATTGACAAATAGTTCTCAATTACAAACACACTTGAGGCCGAAGCCACAACATGCTTCGTATCCTGGCTACTGGCTTCCAAAGCCCTGCAATCCTTCTGCCAATGCTCAATCCCATAACAATAAGAATGTCCCTCTTTTACTACATTCAGTCCCGAAACTTTTGCCCTTCTCTTTCCTTCTACTTCCCTGGTTTCCTTCAGGGTAGAAGGTAGAGACTGTAGAATCAAGTCAGTATCTGACCCGTTTCCTAACGTGGTCTCTAGGTCCTGGAGCTCATCAATATAGCTAGTCATTGTAAAGACGTTGTCCCCTACAGATGATCCGACGGCCAACCTCGCTTGAATTAATTCGGTCGAGATCGCATATCTTGCGATATGAGATTGCTCTCCATATAAATCTTTGTTATGGAGAAAGATGGAAACTGAGTCCATCTTCTCGTGCTGCTTCTGGTATACACTATCAACTGAAGCTAACACGATGCATTTGGCTTTTGTTTTATCCTTTTCCCTTGTCTGACGGATATCCATATCCACGACGGTGGAAACTGGACATGGAACGGTGGGATCTTGAGTAGTAATAGGGTGGTCCAGCTTGTCATAGGCAATGGACATCTGGACAGACCTTTGCCAGTCATATAAGTCAGATTCAGTCAAATTGTTATCTAGATGTAACCTATGTGTGGTCACAAGGTCACTGCAATGAACGAAAGAGAAGAAAACACTTTAGCATGATGCTCTTGCAAGTTTAGATTGGTTTTTAATTTATCTAAACAGGATGGCTCCCACTGTTTCTCAAATCCCTCCTCAAACCAAAAAGGAAAAACTAGCCAGGACTATTCTCATCGTACAATACTTGCTTAACCGTTCAGTCAGGCCAGTGTCGATACTTCGAGGGAGGTTTTCCAACGCTTTCGCGAAGTTCCTTAATTAAATAACATCTTTTCTCTGGGGCGTAGCCCCGCTGACACCTTTCTCGACACCTACTTGGTTTATAGCATTGATCGTTAAGTGACGAATCCCCTGATAAGTAGCATGTACTCACAGTAGGATCGGGATCCAAATATCATCGTATGATAATGTTGAAGGAATCCTACCAACATTCATCAAACTCCAAATGGTATGCAACACGAGCAAATTTCAGTTTCTTTAGAAACTCCCGATATGGATTTTTGCCCCATGCTCTTATGACTTTAACTAAGGGCCAAAAATGTCATAAGTCACATGTCAAGTTCTGCCCGTCATTATCCAAGTTAATTTGAACCCACCCATATATACTCTTGACTAAGGGCTAAGAAAAGTAATACGACTGTCCCAAACCAACGCATCTATCTATGCAACAAATGAACACCCCAGCAGCTACCAAACACTATGTCTTGACTAAGGGCCAAAAATACATAGCTTGAATACTACTGAATACCCAAATGAAATGACGGAGGGGTACGAATGGTTTTGGAAAAACCGTGAACGTAGTGAACTTGATATGATCGAAAGAACCTGATACTTTTTAAAAGGAGTGGTTAAAGCTCCGTAATTAAAAAATTCTACTCTTTTAAAATAACCGAGTGGTTTCTTTTAAATTTGTTCCAACGATTGAACTTTGGTTTATTTTCTTTGCATTATAATAATGCGTCCCATCATTTATCCTATCATTGCAGAAAACAAAGAAAATACCACGTCCTCTTATGCCATCCGCATTCGCCACGGGGTCCCGTCATCACCAGTTAGGTTACTTAACTAACGACAGAGCGGGGGCTGGGCTGGCGCGGGTGTAAAACATAAGTGACGTCTAATAGCTATCATATATAGATATTGTACATTCGTCAGACGCAATAATAAGCATTCCAGATCACTGATGAACTTTATTGGATATATTAGCAATCCGCGTTTGCTTTGAGCCTGCAACAAAAGACGGATTACACAGTTGTGATGAATAGCCATTACCCCACCCTAGACCTCTACGGGTACGGCAAACTACCCGCCAAGTGCCTGAAGTGAAGCGGTCTCCCTCAACAACGTGAGTAGGCCACTAAACACTTCAAAGTACCCGGTAGTTTATGCACCCCACCTTGGGTCTATCCTAGGAGCAAAAACAGTAAAAAGAAATAATACAACGGTGGCTACAACCGCAACCTGGATGTGCCCCGCAAAAGAATATTACATCATATTACAATTACATTGAATGAATGAATATAATAACGCATCTCAAACCGCGGCTAATCATCACAACAGTCCAATACAGTTCATATACACAAACAATAAACATTACAGAAATGTGCAACCCCCTGCCAACCGACATACTAGCAGTTAGGGAAGGTTTACGAACACATTAAACATTACAGATAAAAAACCAATTAGCAAATATGTTAGAACATCGATCGACAACCATTTTCCGTGTCAACCCCAATTGCAAGCCAGCACAGAAGTAACCTTGGCAGAAACAGAATATACAGGAAAACAAAACTCCAAAAAATATGAATTACTGTGCAAATCCGAGTCAACTCGAGGTTGACTCGGCGGCGGATCCGCAGCCAAAAGCACCATCTTGCCGCGGATCCGCGGCCGTCTTGCCTAGTTAGGGGCTCGTATTTTCCCAGTATTCTTATATTTCCCTGCTGTGAATTTTAAGGCATATCATATAATTTTTTAGACATGTGTAAAATTAACAGAAACTTAGGGTTTCCGGGGTTTCGTTTTCGTGTTTTTCCGGCGATCGAAATTCTAATTAGTTGCTAACAAGCTAGTAATGGTTTAGTTGGCTCTCATACCACTGTAAGTCCATGTCACACACCCCACGAACTTGCGGGGAGGCGGAATATATGAAAAACGATTATCAAAGCTTCGTAACACGGACTTGAGCGCATGAATCGTATCTAAACCGTTACTAACAAACTACGAGAGGTTTAAGTACTCGGATTCGAAGTTATACCTCACGTTACTTGTCCTTCGGGTCTTCATCGCTGTCCTCCACTCCTCGTAGTCTCCTTGGAACATCGGCACCTCAACGGCCTCTTCGAGTCAAAGATGATCCACCCAAGAGCTCCTACTCCAAGCTTGATCTCTAACTTGAGATAACTAGGTTGCTCAAAGTGCTAATCTAAGCTACCTAGGAGATATAGAGTGAGGTTATGGATTAATTAGTCTATCTAATCCTTGATCTCAACACATGAGAGGGGAGGATTAGGGTTTCAAGAATGAGAGAGCTTGAGGAGAGAGAAGGTGATGATAAGAATGAATATGAATAAATGAGCTCATTTGAATTTAACAACCATAACAATTTATCAAATAAATAATATAAATGATTAATCATCATGGTTGATTCATTCACCTTGTGTGATTCATCATATGACTCATTAGCTAATTAATGCATCATTTAATACCATGGATGAATCGCACAAATGAGTCATTAAGCAATAAATGCTTATGCCACCTTAACCCCCAAGTCACCATGCTTCTAGAAGCTTCCCGGAAAATTACGAGAACGCCCCTCCAATCCGTGAAAACACGGAAAAACTTTAGACTGTATAAATCCAATAACCCGATACTAGAATCTGACTTAAACTAAAGCCGACTAGTAAAAACTGTCCGAACGTCGTACGTGCGTAAACGAATGCGTTCGAACCCTTGTCGTAAAACCATACGACCTCTATATCGTTTCGCCTGGAGCAGGGAAACTCTTTGTGTGAGACTCTAAAGACTCGACACTACGCTGGCAGTGGGTTTAACCACAGCCCGCAAGTGGCACTAGCTGTACGTAACGGTCCCCAAGTAGATGTCGATAAGAAGGCCGAGCAGGAAACCCATCCGAACTCCTACTGAGCCTGATGTGACAATCTCCGTACAATCCGGTCTGTTCGTCTAAGACTATCGCATTTCGACCCTAGGCGGCGGCAAGCGTCGGTCCCCTAATAGCGGTATAAGTCATGTCGGAGCGTAGCCCATTACACCCTGAGAAACTACTGGAACCTACCAGTAAATCTCACTTGCCCTAGCCAGGGACTTTGCGTAATGGCTCTCTGACACAGCGCGATATCAACTCCCAATACCGGGAGAGACGAATCCTGTCTAACCGCTACTACCTCCAAGTGCTCGGGACTGCATCCAACTGCTACCTGTTTGCACGACTCCTTTGATCCGTGGTAGGGTAGCAATCTAAGAACAGTGGGACACACTCGAGGCGAAGTAGCAGTGTCAAGTCTGCGGACTATGCTGTACTCATGTCACCTGGGAACTGTTAACTGACGACGGGTATAATACCAACCAACAGTTCCCCTGCGAGTCCTGTCCGGTGTACCCGTAACCTAACGAGCAACTGTATAATATCTCCAGTACGACTTACTGATGGCTGTGGGACAGACCATCTCCCCAACTGGGATGAGAAGCGTACACACTAGTCTACTCCGGAGTATCGATGCCCTGTCTCGATAATCCAACGACCAGGGACCTGTATAGGATGTTGCTTACAGACTACCCAGCCCTCACTAGTGTGACTGCCATCACAACGCTGGTAATCAAGCAAAGATCCTATGGGCTCTACTAATATGTATAAGTGATACGTTACAAGAAACATATGCACATATTAAAGTAGACACAAACCAAGTAGCATACTACCATTTTTAGCAAGACTGTTATATACAACCGTGAATATCCCAAGCTTCCATTAAGTAATATACAACCTAGTATGATACAATAATGGCCCCTAGGGCATATACACTAACAATTTCCTTGAATCTATTATAATCTTTCTTTTTATCAAAGTGATGGATTCTTCCAACAACACCAGCACCAACGTCAACAGCAGTACACCACCACCTACTGTCGCAATTCTACCACCACCACCTGCTGTTGCCCCACTTAATGAACAGATGATTCTCTTAGAGATGATCAAGAGCCTACTGGAAGGATAGTAGGAGCAGACCGCACTCCTTCACTAAGGACTGACTCACTCTGAAGCGGAGGCACCTGGCGTGAAGCAATTTCAGGCATTGCACCCGAAGAATTTTTCTGGGAACGAGAGCGCGTTAGAAGTGGAAGAATGGGCTCAGAGCATTGATGATGACCTGGCAGCAGCCCAAGTTCCAGATGTGACTTGGGTTCGTGTAGCAAAGCTCCGGCTCACTAACAACGCCAGGGTCTGGTGGAAGGCCAAAAAGAGCCGTATTGAACAGCCAATTGAGTGGAAAACGTTCCGAGATCTCTTCGACGCCAAGTACTTTCCAGAAACTGCCCGGTTCGATATGGAACAAAAATTCATCCACCCGCAACAAGGTCCTATCTGGGTTAAGTCGGTAAATGAATACAATGCTGAATTTACCATGCTCGGCAGGTTCGCTGCCCACTTGATCCCTAACGCTGAAATCCGGGCCGGGCGCTTCCACCAAGGACTAGACCCCGAGATCCAGGCTGCTCTAGCAACGGGAGACTATCCAACGCATGAACTTGCTCTAAAGGCATCTCATCGCTATGAGGTCTTCGTGAAGAAGAAAAGCAGGCCACAGTCGGCCGGTATGAAACACCAAGTTAGCCAGATTGCAGGAGGAGCCTCCTTAAGGCCAACTTTTTCAGCGTCACCTATGAGGCCAGAAGGACCATTTGCAAATCGTAGGCCAGAATTCTGCAGCTACTATAAGAAACAGGGACATCATGTCAAGAATTGTCGTCGAGCCAATGGTCTCTGCTTGATCTGTGTATCTCCTACACACACCATAGCAACATGCCCACAGAACCGAGTTGGCTCAGCTCCCATAGCTAGACCAGCGATTCAAGCTCCTCCTACCCGTTTGGCTCTTCCTGCACCAACTCAGAGCTAACAACCCTTACCCCCTCAGCAACAAGTGTATCATCAGGCACAGAGAAAAGTGCCAAGATGCCAGACTTTCACTATGTCGACCGTAGAGGCCAAAACCATGGATCAGGTCGTCACTGATAAATCCCTTACATCTTTTTCAGCCAATTCAAATTCTTGCATTCTTTGATTCTTTCTTCCACCTGAACTGTTCCACACAATCCATACCCCAACCTTCACGATTGTATTGACTTAAAATTTTCTTTGAATCATTTACAATATCCTTCTTGTTTAAATTTCGAGAACGAAATTTTTCTAAGGTGGGTAGGATGTGACGACCCTAAAATCCCCATACATTTTTGTTAATTCAATATTGATATAAAAGTGTATTTTAGTTCTGGTTTGAAGTTATAAATTATTCTTGTGAAATTGGAGCAAGAAACTCCTTATAGCCTATTGGTTAAGACACTCCACTACTGTTCTATAGCCCATATGTTTGAATCCCAACATCATCAATATTTTATTATATTTTTCTTTTTGACGTTTTGGAAGCCCAAAAGTTTGCACGAGCTTCACACGGGTTTATGAAACGTTGCAACAGAAAAGAGATATTTAAATAGGACCTTAAACCAAACCCAGACCCTGACCCTGAGCCCCGAGCACCAAGCTCAAGGCCTGGCCATCGAAAAGCCGCAAGTAGCGGCCTGGGTGTTCCCAAATTGGCCCATGCTCCTCACTGGAGACTCTCTGACTCCCCACTACCCCTTTTAATATGCTAAAACTTCTACATTCAACCAGAGAACTGTCAGATCTTTCATCTCTACAATTAATCCTTTTTTAATTATTTTTAATTTCTCATGCGCTTATCCCTCACTCCCTATAAATACCTAGCCATCCTAGCCCATCCTCATTTTTTAAAACACTTTAAAATTTCCTCTCAAAAGTTCTCAAATCCAAGCTAAAGAAGTCAAGCTTATTCTTCACCTCGCAACATTGTTCACTTAAGCTCATTGTGGAGTTGTTGATCTCGAGTCTGTCCTTTCGTTTCATCCTCGGTCTCAGTTCTTCCAACCGAGACTTACCCTTCTCTACTATTTAATATAAATAGCACAACTCATAATCTAGAGACTGAGAAGATGGATCTGATTGTTGAGGACTATGACCAGATCACATCCTAAGTCGACATTTATATTTCCTGTTCAGTTTTTCATTACCAGTATGCCACTTGTTTAGGAATTTTATGTTATTTGCATTTTCTTTTCAGAATATCTATCCATGTAAAAAAAGTTTGTTGAATGAATGTAAATAAAGTAATTTGTTGAAAATTTCATGCTCTTATTATTCTTGCACAGTATATAATTGCCTATTTATGCTTAGCATATTTATTTTAAGAAATGGCATTCTCAACATAAATATGTAGCGGGCTTGTCATGTGGCCGTTACCGTCCATTGGGAAACGGGACGTGACAATTTGGTCACTCTTCTCTGCAGACTTTGAAGAGAATAGTTCTTTCGTTTGGTAGTTTGTCTAGTTTAGAGTGTGAGTCTTGTGAGTTGGGTAAACATTATCGCTTTAGCTACACATCTCGTATTCATAAGAGAGCTGAAAAACCTTTTGTTTTAGTGCATTCTGATGTTTGTGGGTTATGCCTTGTTGTTGCCCAAGGAGGCTTTCGCTACTATGTGACTTTTCTTGATGATTTTTCTCAAGTCTCGTGATTGTATTTGATTAAATCTAGAAATGAATTGTTTTCTCATTTCTAGATTTTTTTGATCCAAAGTTAAGAATCAATTTACGGTTAATGTTAGTCTCTTGAGTAGTGATAATACCAAAGAGTATTTTAGTACACCCTTTAGGGAGTATGTGGAGAATTTGGTATTATCCCTGAATTTTCTTGTTCTTATACCCAGTAAAATAGGATGGCTGAAAGGAAGAATATATAGGCATTTTTTATAGGTCACTTGTATCCTTTTGTTTCATATGTGAGTGCCTAAATCTTTTTGGGGATGCCGTTCAACTGCCAATTACTTGATTAATACGTATGCCTTCCTTTATTCTAGATAGGTAGATTCCTTATTCCATGTTTTCCCTTCGGCAGTCTCATTCTCCGTTCCTCCAAGGCTCTTTAGGTGTGTCTTTTTTGTCCATGATGTACAACCTGAGGGATCTAAATTAGAACCTAAGAATGTTAAGTGTGACTTTCTTGGGTAATCTCAAACTCGAAAAGAATATCGATGTTATAGTCTTATGTTACGGCGTCGATTTATATCGGCTGACATGTCCTTTCATGAGTCCACCCCATTATTTCCCTTGGATATCTCATATATCTTGTCACAAGAAAGCACCACTTCCGATTCTCCACCCCTTGTATTGGAGGTTATCTGTATGTTTTTGTTAACCCACCTACCACCCCTGATTCATTGCTGTTGGGCCCCACACCACCAATTTCAAAGGTATATGATTGTCAGGACCGTCCGGCTCTTGAACCTCAGCCTTCTGCTGCTAATCTACCAGAGTTTCAAGCTCCACTGGAGGCTGACATTGATCTTCCTATTGCCTTATGGATAGGCATCTGAATCTGCACTTTTCATCATATTGCTCATAATGTGGCAAGTTCCCATTTACCTCCTGCATACCGTGTGTTCCGCTCCTCTCTCGATTCTAATGCTTTACCCAAGTCACTCTCGCTGCTTTTATCTCATAAAGGGTGGACAAATGCTATGATTGATGAGATGCTGGCCCTTGAACAGAATCAGACTTAGGATTTAGGTTCGCTTCTAGTTGGAAAGAAGGTTATGAGGTGTCGTTAGGTGTACACTGTGAAGCATAATCTTGATGGGACCGTTTTTCGCTTGAAAGCGCGTTTGGTTGCTAAAGGGTACTCGCGGACTTATGGAATTGATTATAAGAAGACATTTTCTTCTTTAGCCAAAATGACTTTTGTTTGCCTACTTATTTCTCTTGCGGCTACACATCATTGGCCTTTGCATCAGCTTGATGTGAAGAATGCATTTCTTCCTGGTTCTTTGGTCGAGGAGATCAATATAGAGAAACTACCTGATTTTGTTGCTCAAGGGAGGTCTGGCTTAGTTTGTCGATTAAATAAGTTATTGTATGGCTTGAAACGGTCTCCATGAGCATGGTTTGGGAAATTTACTGATGTGGTTATTTCGTTCGGCCTTAGACAGTGTGCTCATAACCATTCGATATTCTACTATAATAACGCTAATGACCTTCGCATTCTATTGGTGGTATATATCGATGACATAGTGATTACTAGCGATGATGTGGCCGGTATTGCACAACTTAAGCACCACTTTTAAGCGAGTTTCACACTAAGAACCTTGGAATCCTTAAAATACTTTTTGGGTATCGAGGTTGCTTGATATAAAGATGGCATATATATCTCATAGCGAAAATATGTGCTTGACATGATAACTGAAGCTGAGATATTAGGGTGCAAATCTATAGAGGCTCTAATGGATCCTAATACTGAGCTGCATTCGGGACAAAGTGATCTGTTTGAGGATCCCAAGAGATACCAACGATCGGTCTGTAAGCTTAATTACCTCACCATCACTCGACCTGATATTGCATATCCCGTCAGCGTCGTGAACCAATTCATGGCCAATGCTCGAAGTGCCCATTAGAATGCGGTGATTCGGATACTTCGATACTTGAAGAATGCTCTGGGGATGGGTCTACCGTATTCAGACCATGGATATTCTCAGATAGCAAGATTCACAGATGAAGATTGGGCTGGGTCCCTAGCTGATCGCAGATCTACCACAGAATACTGTGTATTTGTAAGAGGCAACTTGGTCTTCTGGAAAGTAAGAAGTAGAACGCGGTGTCTTGTTCTACTGCAGAATCAGAGTATCGAGCCATGACGAACACTACTTGTGAGCTTATATGGATCAGTTTCTTGCTTGGAGAGCTTGGTTTTGGACCCACTTCTTCTATATGCCTATACTACACAATAAGGCCGCAATTTATCGAATCATGTATTCCACGAGCGTACGAAACACATCGAGATTGATTGCTATTTTTGTACGAGAGATGATTGAAGATGGGACCATTAACATTTATCATGTTCAATATGCTCATCATTTGGCAAATTTGTTCACGAAACCTTTGTGAAGTAATATAGTGCATTTTATTTGTACCAAGTCGGGCATGTATGATATATATGCTCAAGCTTAAGGGTGGGTGCTAAAATACTCGCATTGTACGAAACCTTTTGGGAAGGAATAGAGTGTTAGAATACTCGTGTGTGTATTTTAATGGGTTTCTAGCTTATTCTAAAAGATCCTTCTTTATGTAATTAGGCACTAAGTAAGGATGTAATTGTCAAAGGGCTATGCCTATATAAAGAAGAGCATGGGGTTAATCTTAATCTATCCATTACATTCTCTCTCTCTCCCTCTCTCCCTCTCCCCCCTCTAATTCTTAACACCAACAATACAGCCATCCCTATCGTAACACGTCAATCCACAAGCATCAATGTTGGGGGCAACCAAAAAGGTTTGGATAGAGCCGGATCGAAGTGTTGGCTGAAAATAAAGCTTACTACATAGTTTTGAAGGCGAAAAACATAAAAGTCGTCTGAGTTGAACACTGCTGAAAAACTTATAGGTTTTGTAGTGACTAACAGTTATTAAAACCATCAAAACCATATTTGTTTTGTAGCAGGAACTCCAGAAGAAACCACCAATAAAAGATCTGCGACATGAATAAGTGAAAAGTGATACTTTGAAACAGAAAATTCAAATGATAAATTTTAGGCGATGCATTTAAAAAGATTAAATACACTTCTCTGTTTCCCCTTGCTTAAAGGTTTAGCGAACAAGAACTTTACAAGATCAGCATTTCCAAAATCATCAAATTAAAAATTTGCAGTCGTAATAGATGTTGACAAAATCACAGGATGTGTTTTTGAAAGCTAACATGTGCAGTAAAATAAAGAAACAAGCCCCAAAATGTTATATACTGTATAGCCAAAGAAACACATTGACAAAAAGGGATCTGAATAAATAACTAATAACAAAACATTAGGTAAAAAAATATATTAATAAGAAACAAATAACTGATAGGATTTAATATTTGTTTAGCAGGCTGCTACAGTCACAGAATCATCTTCGCTCGATATTGTAGATAGTTATCAGAATTGAATCCTATATCGAATATCCGCTAGTAGAATAGATGCAAATTGTGCAAAAGACTCATTCTTGCATCACTACTACAATAAGGGGTTGCCCCTACGGTTACAGGAATCCGTAGGGGCAATTACGGATTAATCCGTAGGTCCCTAGAATTGTCCCTACGGTGCCCTACGGATTAATTTAAAAATATTAAAATGTAATTTGTTATTTGGCCCTACGAAACCGCAAAATAAGGCCCTACGGATTAATCCATAGGGACATATATGGGTTATTTATAAAAAAATAAAGCCCGGAAATTTCCTCGTTCCCAAAATTTCCCATCGCTCTCACCGATCTCCCGCGCACGCCTCGTCGCCACCACCCCCATGCGCGTCCCGTCGTCGCCAACTTCATCATCGACTTTCTCGTCAACGGTAGAAACTCTCTCGTCGCCGATCTCCCCCTTGTGTCGTCGACAAACCATCTCCGCTCTCCTCCTCCTCGGGACAGTAGAATCGCCGGCCTAAGATTAGTCAATTTCATTTTTTAACTTTTAATTATGCTTTTATTTGTGTTATTGTTGATTATTGGGTTGCTACTAGGGCTTAGAGTTAGGGTTCGGTCTAGGGTTTGGGCTAGGGTTTGGGTTAATTAGGTAGGGTTAGGTGTAACAACTCCAATTTGTATACCAAAAATTTGCTTTAAATATAGTGTACACCTGGAGTATTGATGTTGCTGGAAACAATTTAAGTATCTAATTCCTTACAATAATTACAAGAAGAAGCTTGTAGCTCATTGGTAATACCTTGCACTGCTGAACCAAGCCACCGGAGTTCAAATCACATGCCCCACATTATTTTTGTATTTATTTTGTTTTATTTTTTTTGGAAGTCAACGGTAAAAAGGCCATAACTCCTAAAATATGTACTGGACAGCAAAAAGTAAAAATACCAAGTTGTTCCTCAGGAAAACCCCCGGCCATTGGACCCTTGACTCGGCCCGACTCGGTGCCACCGGCCGGCGACTCGGCCGACTCTGTCCGGCGCCGCCGGCCGGACTTGGCCAGACGGCCGAATCACCAACTGAGAAAAGTTGGCTCTTGACTTGGTCAACCCTCTTGCACACTTATTATACCTGGATCGGTTTTGATTTGGCCAATAAATCCCTTTTACTCCTAGGTTTAATGATTTTTAATGAATTTTTAATGTTTTTTTATATTTTCTTTTAATATTTTTAATCCTAACCCTAACCCTAGCCTAGCCCTATATAAAGAACCCTACCCTCTACCATTTCACCTCACAACTCTAAGTCCACTCTCCCAAATTCTCGAGAACTCGGTACGAAGAGCGAGAAGCGAAGCGCTGCCGAAATCGACGACGGGTTCCGGCGACCGGATCAGAACCTTCACGACGTTTTCGACGAATCGACGACCACCACATCCCTTAGCTACCTTAGCTTGTCCAAACCGTAAGTCCCATCCCTTCTATCTCTCTTTTCTATAAATGTAAAAATACGACTTTTTGGAACCCGACGGAAATCGGATAAACCGATTTCTGATTCGGTTTTTATATAAATTTCCACTTGTCACCTAATACATATTATCTACCCATATTCATGTTGACTATTGATCACCCATAAACCAATTTAATCAAACTTTTTCATATGAAATGATAACTTCTTTGCAAAACCGTATTCTTTTCATAAAAATACCATGAAGTTCGTTTTTCTTAGTTTAATTAATTACTTCACTCCTAAATATGTTTATTTTGATCACTAAACTTGTAGAACTCAATTTGAATGAAATTTCACACATAAAATAATAACGTTTTCGAATACCGTATTCTTGCGCGTTAATACCTTCAACTTTAACATATCATGTTTTACCCTTAAACTTCACCAAAACTTAAAATAAGTCACGAGGTAATGACCTACCTCTACACACACTCAATATAACCCTAATTGATAAATATCAAAACACAGAATACGAAATTACAGGACTTTTCACTAAAATACCTTAATCTTTATAATCTTTATTGAAAGCTTTAAATTGTAAACATTTCTAAATAAAATCTTTTAATAAAATGAAAGCACGATTGGTCATGGACATCGATCGTTTATCTAAACTGTCTTGTGGTGCCTAGGCAAGTGTGTCTAAGGCTGGTGGTTTTTAATTAGGCCCACGACTGTGGTTCCTTCCCACTTACCTGGCACTTACCTGGCCGCAATTGGCGGTGAAGAGGCGATTTGAGGCTTCTAATGACTCATCGTTTAGACCTTAGAAATAGGCTAGTTGGCTTAGGAAACCCTAATAACTAAAATACGGAAAACTAAACTTTTTTGCAAATAAATACCTTTTATTTATAAAACCGTTTTCGTAAATGAGAAGTGTTTATAAAACCTAAGCAAAGTGCCGCTACAACCCATTTTTGGGGAACCTGTTAGGGATAGTACGGTTCATCGTACACCCGCAGGCTAGTAGTGCGAGATTCATATCTCCGCAAGGAGCATTCGGTCTCGAAGGGTTTAAAATACGATATTAAAGGAAAATGAGATTTTTGAAAATAAAATATTCATTTAAAAATTATTCATGTGTTAATATATATATAATTATCAATTAAACACATATTTTATTATAATATGAAATTTCCACATTTTACTAAAAATTACAAGATTTAAAGTTACACTAAAATACCATGAATTTCAGATAAAACAATTAATACTTTTATTAGGATATATTCACTAGAATAACACAAATAAAATTCACATTCATTATAACAATAAAGACGATTATTAAATACTTGAGGTGTATTTTGAAAACTATACAAAAGTACTTTTTACATAAAAACCCCTCAAGTTTTACAAATTACAATAAGGCCCCTAGCTAATATTGAACTTCAAATTATCTTTCTTTTAGTCTGATTCGGGTTAGAGTCTGACTATTTCTGACTTAAATACGATTCAAGTCAATCTATATTCTTTAATATTCCAACACAATTTTGAATACATGAAACCCTGAATCCAGTTAACAATATATTCCTTTTGACTGAATCAAACCATGGATATTCATCCATTATCCTGATATTTCATTTACCTGATTATACAGTTGCAACATGTTTAC
Organism: Agapanthus africanus; assembly: GCA_030015575.1. Taxonomy (NCBI): domain Eukaryota; kingdom Viridiplantae; phylum Streptophyta; class Magnoliopsida; order Asparagales; family Amaryllidaceae; genus Agapanthus; species Agapanthus africanus. Next base: position 248,465,880 of record JASDDO010000019.1, on the reverse strand, counting down.
TGATATCATAGTTTTGATCAGTCGCCCAACTTACATATTCCAATACCACATTACTGTTAAAACACTACGGGGTTTAAAGGGGTAGATTGGTACGGAAGGTGTTAAAGGTGGCACGAGGTGGTCAGATTAAGACACCTAACATGAATCCTATTGCAGTTGTACCGTGGCATAACGGTTCCTTGTACTTTTCTTTTGCCATGATCTCTAGCATATAGAGATCCCCCTCGTATACACTGGCATCCTTCTGTACCAAGCTACAAACAACAGCGTTACACAATATTTCATAATATCCGACAATATAACACTTTAGAAAATATATACTGTACTCTTTCATTCTCATTCTTCTTATTCTTTGGGACTTACCGAGCGACCTGTTCGCTGACGACATTCTATTTCTTTCTTCTTTGAATGTCGTCAGGTGCGTTGGACCAAGCTGAGATCGAACCCACCGGTGAAGATTTGGAGCAGTTCCAGGAAGATCCAGAGCTCTAGATACTGTACCTTGTTCTTTCCAGTTTATTTCATTTACTGTTATGCCACTGTTTAGGCATTGCTTTTCATTCCAGTTGTATTTTCTTTTCCTGCATTGTAAAAAGAATGTTATTAATAAAAGCTGCTGTTATTTCTTTATTATTCGTCTCTTGTGATTTACTTTATATTGCTTAGCTACGCTTAGCGTATGTACTTCTGAGTACATACGTAGCGGACATCGTCGCGTCCACTTCGCCGTACACTGGGAAGCGGGGCGTGACAGATTTTGTTGGTGGCCCATGCAGGTCAGAGCTGTATGAATCCCTGTCATGCAGTTCTGGTCTGCGTGAACAACCTAAGCAATATAACACAAGAAACAGCAACTTTAACATTCTTTACAATTCATGTTCCTTGAATCTTGCAAATCTTTATTCCTTGAATTTGAATCTGTCCTAACCCAAATTTTTCTTCAGGGTTATGGATTCCCCGAACAACATCAGTACCAATGTCAACAACACACCTACACCTCCAACACTACCTCTCACATCTGCCGTTCCTGCTCCACCCAACGAGCAGACGGTTCTGCTTAAGGAAATCCAAAGCCTCCTGGTTGGACTGCAGCAGCAGACTGCCATATTATTGAACCGACCAGAAGCAGGAGCAACCGTCAGGAAACGCACTGCCACCCAGATGGCAAGAGGAACCTACACTACACAACCTGCAAAACCCAAGAGACAGAAGGAAACAATTAACCAGTCAAGTTCAGGATTTTGCTACTACTGCCATAGGAATGGACACTTGTGGAAGAACTGTAGGCGCGCAAAAGGCCTGTGCCTAGTTTTCGGCGCATCCGATCATAGAATTGGAGACTGTCCCTATAGACGCAACTCAGCCAACACACCCACTATCTACCCGAAGCAGCCAGCTATCCAGACCCCTGCACCTAATCTTGCACTTCCAGCACCACCTCCACATGGACCATCCCTACCTAGTCAGGCATCGATGTATCGGCTTACTCAGAAAAATATGTCGAGACGTCAAGCCTCCACCTTAACAGCCTTAGAACCTGAGACTAAGAACCAAGGTAACCCAGGTAACTCCCTCACTTTGATCAAAACATTTTGCAATATTTCTTTCTTCTAAATATTTTCATACACTACCAATAGTTCTGCCACCAAACTTCTTTGCACTGTTACACTTTCCTTTTACAAATTTCGAGGACGAAATTTTTGTAAGGAGGGTAGATTGTAACAACTCCAATTTGTATACCAAAAATTTGCTTTAAATATAGTGTACACCTGGAGTATTGATGTTGCTGGAAACAATTTAAGTATCTAATTCCTTACAATAATTACAAGAAGAAGCTTGTAGCTCATTGGTAATACATTGCACTGCTGAACCAAGCCACCGGAGTTCAAATCCCATGCCCCACATTATTTTTGTATTTATTTTGTTTTATTTTTTTTGGAAGTCAACGGTAAAAAGGCCATAACTCCCAAAATATGTACTGGACAGCAAAAAGTAAAAATACCAAGTTGTTCCTCAGGAAAACCCCCGGCCATTGGACCCTTGACTCGGCCCGACTCGGAGCCGCCGGCCGGCGACTCGGCCGACTCGGTCCGGCGCCGCCGGCCGGACTTGGCCGGACGGCCGAATCACCAACTGAGAAAAGTTGGCTCTTGACTTGGTCAACCCTCTTGCACACTTATTATACCTGGATCGGTTTTGATTTGGCCAATAAATCCCTTTTACTCCTAGGTTTAATGATTTTTAATGAATTATTAATGTTTTTTTATATTTTCTTTTAATATTTTTAATCCTAACCCTAACCCTTGCCTAGCCCTATATAAAGACCCCTACCCTCTACCATTTCACCTCACAACTCTAAGTCCACTCTCCCAAATTCTCGAGAACTCGGTACGAAGAGCGAGAAGCGAAGCGCTGCCGAAATCGACGACGGGTTCCGACGACCGGATCAGAACCTTCACGACGTTTTCGACGAATCGACGACCACCACATCCCTTAGCTACCTTAGCTTGTCCAAACCGTAAGTCCCATCCCTTCTATCTCTCTTTTCTATAAATGTAAAAATACGACTTTTTGGAACCCAACAGAAATCGGATAAACCGATTTCTGATTCGGTTTTTATATAAATTTCCACTTGTCACCTAACACATATTATCTACCCATATTCATGTTGACTATTAATCACCCATAAACCAATTTAATCAAACTTTTTCATATGAAATGATAACTTCTTTGCAAAACCGTATTCTTTTCATAAAAATACCATGAAGTTCGTTTTTCTTAGTTTAATTAATTACTTCACTCCTAAATATGTTTATTTTGATCACTAAACTTGTAGAACTCAATTTGAATGAAATTTCACACATAAAATAATAACGTTTTCGAATACCGTATTCTTGCGCGTTAATACCTTCAACTTTAACATATCATGTTTTACCCTTAAACTTCACCAAAACTTAAAATAAGTCACGAGGTAATGACCTAGCTCTACACACACTCAATATAACCCTAATTGATAAATATCAAAACACGGAATACGAAATTACAGGACTTTTCACTAAAATACCCTAATCTTTATAATCTTTATTGAAAGCTTTAAGTTGTAAACATTTCTAAATAAAATCTTTTAATAAAATGAAAGCACGATTGGTCATGGACATCGATCGTTTATCTAAACTGTCTTGTGGTGCCTAGGCAAGTGTGTCTAAGGCTGGTGGTTTTTACTTAGGCCCACGACTGTGGTTCCTTCCCACTTACCTGGCACTTACCTGGCCGCAATTGGCGGTGAAGAGGCGATTTGAGGCTTCTAATGACTCATCGTTTAGATCTTAGAAATAGGCTAGTTGGCTTAGGAAACCCTAATAACTAAAATACGGAAAACTAAACTCTTTTGCAAATAAATACCTTTTATTTATAAAACCGTTTTCGTAAATGAGAAGTGTTTATAAAACCTAAGCAAAGTGCCGCTACAACCCACTTTTGGGGAACCTGTTAGGGATAGTACGGTTCATCGTGCACCCGCAGGCTAGTAGTGCGAGATTCATACCTCCGCAAGGAGCATTCGGTCTCGAAGGGTTTAAAATACGATATTTAAGGAAAATGAGATTTTTGAAAATAAAATATTCATTTAAAAATTATTCATGTGTTATAATATATATAATTATCAATTAAACACATATTTTATTATAATATAAAATTTCCACATTTTACTAAAAATTACAAGATTTAAAGTTACACTAAAATACCATGAATTTCAGATAAAATAATTAATACTTTTATTAGGATATATTCACTAAAATAACATAAATAAAATTCACATTCATTATAACAATAAAGACGATTATTAAATACTTGAGATGTATTTTGAAAACTATACAAAAATACTTTTTACATAAAACCCCCTCAAGTTTTACAAATTACAATAAGGCCTCTAGCTAATATTGAACTTCAAATTATCTTTCTTTTAGTCTGACTCGGGTTAGAGTCTGACTATTTCTGACTTGAATACGATTCAAGTCAATCTATATTCTTTAATATTCCAACACAATTTTGAATACATGAAACCCTGAATCCAGTTAACAATATATTCCTTTTGACTGAATCAAACCATGGATATTCATCCATTATCCTGATATTCCATTTACCTGATTATACAGTTGCAACATGTTTACTGATATCATGGTTTTGATCAGTCACCCAACTTACATATTCCAATACCACATTACTGTTAAAACACTACGGGGTTTAAAGGGGTAGATTGGTACGGAAGGTGTTAAAGGTGGCACGAGGTGGTCAGATTAAGACACCTAACCTGAATCCTATTGATGTTGTACCGTGGCATAACGGTTCCTTGTACTTTCCTTTTGCCCTGATCTCTAGCATATAGAGATCCCCCTCGTATACACCGGCATCCTTCTGTACCAAGCTACAAACAACAGCGTTACACAATGTTTCATAATATCCGACAATATAACACTTTAGAAAATATATACTGTACTCTGTCATTCTCATTCTTCTTATTCCTTGGGACTTACCGAGCGACCTGTTCGCTGACGACATTCTATTTCTTTCTTCTTTGAATGTCGTCAGGTGCGTTGGACCAAGCTGAAATCGAACCTACCGGTGAAGATTTGGAGCAGTTCCAGGAAGATCCAGAGCTCTAGATACTGTACCTTGTTCTTTCCAGTTTATTTCATTTACTGTTATGCCACTGTTTAGGCATTGCTTTTCATTCCGGTTGTATTTTCTTTTCCTGCATTGTAAAAAGAATGTTATTAATAAAAGTTGCTGTTATTTCTTTATTATTCGTCTCTTGTGATTTACTTTATATTGCTTAGCTACGCTTAGCGTATGTACTTCTGAGTACATACGTAGCGGACCTCGTCGCGTCCACTTCGCCGTACACTGGGAAGCGGGACGTGATATTAGGGTTCAGTTTAGAGTTAGGGTTAGGGTTCGGTTCAGGATTAAGGTTAGGGTTAGGGTTAGGGTTAATTAGGGAGGGTTAGGGTTAGGGAGGGTGATGATTAGGGCTAGGGTTAATTAGGTAAAATAGGGTTGGTGTTGATTAGGGCTAGGGTTTGGGTTAATTAGATTAATTAGGGTTAATTTTGGTTTGGGCTAGAGTTAATTTGTGTTGGGGTTTGGGTGATGATTAGGGTAAGGTTAATTTAGGGTTAGGGTTTGGGCTAGGGTTAATTGGGTAAAATAGAGTGTATTTGTGTTAGGGTGTTGATTAGGATTAATTGGGTTAATTAGTGATAATTTGAAGGGTTAGGGTGTTGATTAGGGTTAATTTGGGTTAATTGGGTTAAGTTTGGGTTAATTAGGGATAATTTGTGTTAGGTTGACGATTAGGGTTAATTTGGGTTAATTAGATTAATTTGGGTTAATTAGGGTTAGGGTTTATGGTGCACTGGTTCCTTCAGTAGGATACTCGATAATAACGTAAATGTACAATTTTACCATAAACGCAAGAAAAATTTATCCTAAACTTAAAATTTCGAACCCTTAATAACGAAACGTAAACGTAAAACCTATTCATGTTAAATGTTCAAGTTAAAACCAATATATGATACTCGATGATAATATGAAACTTTCATATTCTCATCGATACTCATATGTGAAAATCAAAACGCGACTTAGTCCCCGTCTATCAGTTAACATACGTTCGATGTTCGTCGTGACATAGAACTATACGAAGTTTGTTGGTATAGTCCGGTACTAACAACCGTCGTGTAGTCTATGTGATGAGAAGATTCAATCGTATGATAACCGATAGATTTGTCCAGTGTGGACAAATTAGGAATGTATAAAACAAACACCTGCATTCACTTGTGTTTTCATCCGTTTCGAGTTATTTCGTCGGTACTTTTCTGTCGGTTCTCTGTGTACAAAGATAGATTAAATGTTTATTTCAATGTTGTTTCATAGCTTTGAAATGATTATCTATTCTATTACAGTGTACTCGGAGAACAGCGGGAAGGTGCTGCCGAAATTACTCGAAACGGTTGAAAGCACAAGCGAATGGGTGTCTGATCTATACATTCTTAATGGGATAGAAGCCTTACCCCCGACAGCCGAAACACACACATACAACACGAATACACAACAAATGCACACACAGCACATACACACTAACAACCCTATACTTAAGCGAAATCATAAACTGAAACACACATATATAGAATACAACTCATACATGGGTATCCTCAAATCTAATTTTGATTATCGATAATTTATTCTTTTCAACGACAAATGCACACACAAAGCATATACACGAATTTTCTCCTTTGTCGGTAACCATCCCGTTCTTAGATTTCTTAATATAGTCATCATAACCTACAATTTATATGTTATACGGTCTAACATGGCCCATGAGTATATCAGAGTTAAGGACTGGATGTATGTAGATTGGCAACAACATATGCAACCTAAGTTTGTCGCAGGAGTTGCTGCTTTCATTGAATTTGCACGCGCACATAATAAGATCGTGTGTAGGGTGTTTTTCGTCACCCCATTGAGATAGGAATACGCGCGCGCTTGTCAGGCGTACTACAGATTCCCCCTGCCTAGGGTAGGCGGGGGTTTAATGATTGTGGGGATCCGAATCTCCGGCAGCCGCAGACTAAGCTGCCGTTAATTACCCCTCGCCTTTGAAGCGAGGGAACCTCCGATTGACGGGTTAAACTGGACATGCGAACTCAATGTACAGTGTGCGCGTGTTGTGTTTTGAAAGGGGGGTTTTGGATATATTGGGAGCGACGCAGAGTTTTTACGGGGGTCCCGCTACCCGAATAGCGGGCTGGGGGTCAAGGGGGCTAGTAGCCCCCTTGCGGGGTGTGGGGCAGCGTCCCGTTAGAAATTTTTTTCTAACAGGGACAGTGTCGTGGTGTATGTGTGTGTGCACATATGTATATATATGTATATGTATATATATAAGAAGAAAAAAAAGGGAAGAAAAGGCATCCAAAGGATGCGTGGGGGCAGCACCTTGGGCGCTGTGCGCCCAGGTGCTGTGCGCTCAGGTGCTAGAGTGCCACGCATCGGCACGTGGGCGCTCTGTGCTTAAGCGCTGGACGCTTGAGCGCAAGCGCGCCACGTGTCGATACGTGGGTGCTTTGCGCTTCAGCGCCTGACGCTCGAGCGCAAGTGCGCCACGTATCGGCACGGGAGCGACTTGCGCCTAAGCGCTTGCTCTTGAGCGCAAGCGCGCCACGTGTCGGTACCGGGGCGACTTGCGCTCGAGCGCTTGCGCTTGAGCGCAAGCCCGCCACGTGTCGGCACCGGGGCGACTTGCGCTCAAGAGCTTGCGCTGGAGCGCAAGCGCGTCACGTGTCGGCACGTGGGCGCTTTGCGCTTGAGCGCAGGGCGCTGTAGTGCAAACGTGACGCGTGTCGGCACGTGGACGCTTTGCGCTTGAGCGCAGGGCGCTGTAGTGCAAACGTGCCGCGTGTCGGCACGTGGGCGCTTTGCGCTCGAGCGCAAGTGCGCCACGTGTCGGCACGCGGGTGCTCTGCGCTTGAGCGCCGGCGAGAAAAGGAGACTTTTAGCCTAAAAAACAGAAGCTATGCTTCAGAAATGAAATATTTGTTGTTATATATATATATATATATGGAGTTAAAACTCCTAGGATGTTTTGAAGCTGATGAAGGGGGTTCTTCTTCTTCCTCCTGTTATTTGGCCGGATCTTGAAGATCAAGAAGTATGAGATTTTAAAAATCACTCCTTTTTGAGATCTGATGGGAGATCTGAGTTCCCCTTTATGGGGTTTGTGGTAGAAAACTACTTAGTTTTGGAAAAGAAAGAGTAAAACTCTTGATTTAATTCAAAAGAAATGAGAAGGTTTAGAACCTTGGAGGAAAGAGCAGGAGGCACAAAGAACCCTAGTTTTGGGGGGGGATGAAAAGTGTTACTTTATTCATCATTATGTTGCCTTTTATAGGCTTACATATTTGCATATAGCCCCTTGGGCTTTACAAAATGGCATTTTGCCTATCTCATGGCTCATGTACCATTTCATTTTTGCACATAAGCCATGGGCTTACAAAATATTGGTTTTATGCCCATTTTACATACATTCATGTATAAAAAAATTACATAATAATTATTTATTACATGATTTTGTCGTTGCCATGGGGAGGCTGGCCATGGGCTTGACTTGGGCATGGGTCCGCTTGACCTGGGCTTGGGCCCACCTAGCTTGGGGGTTGACCTTTACTTTGACTCGGTCAACCGGGGTGTAAATTTTTACCCCAACAAATTGCCCCCCATCAATAAATATGCACAGCATATGTGGGTCGTGTGCATGAAATTGATGGATCTTCTTTTGCGTAGAGGCGACTTGCTTTGGTTCCTACTTTTTGGGATGCACTGCCATTTTTACGACATGGACGGTCGGCGCTTGACGCGTCTCCGAGATAGAGTGTCCGTGGTAAACGTTTCCATAGCCTGGAGTGACTTCGTTGACGTGCCCCCGGCCCGGAGTGTCGCTGGTCGACGTTTCCCTGAGGCGGAGTATCAGCTGGTTGACGTGTCCCCGAGACGAAGTGTCTGCTTGACGTTTCCCCGAGACGGAGTGTCTGCTTGACATTTCCCCAGCACGGAGTGTCGCTGATCGACTTTTCCCCGGCGCGGAGTGTCGCTGGTTGACATGTCCCCGGCACGGAGTGTCTGCTTGACGTTTCCCCGGCACGGAGTGTCGCTGTTGGACATTTCCCTGATGCGGAGTGTCTGTGTTGGACGTTTCCCCGATGCAGAGTGTCACTAGTTGACGTGTCCCCGGCACGGAGTGTCCGCTTGACGTTTCCCCGACACGGAGTGTCTGCTTGACGTTTCCCCGGCACGGAGTGTCGTTGTTTGACTTTTCCCCGGCACGGAGTGTCACTGATCGACTTTTCCCCGGCGTAGAGTGTCGGGTTGACTTTTCCCCGGCACGGAGTATCGCTGGTCAACTTTTCCCCGGCGTGGAGTGTCGCTGGTTGACTTTTCCCCGGCACGGAGTGTCGCTGATCGACTTTTCCCCGGCGCGGAGTGTCGGGTTGACTTTTCCCCGGCACGGAGTGTCGCTGATCGACTTTTCCACGGCGCGGAGTGTCGGGTTGACTTTTCCCCGGCACGGAGTGTCGCTGATCGACTTTTCCCCGGCGCGGAGTGTCGCGGGTTGACTTTTCCCCGGCACGGAGTGTCGCTGATCGACTTTTCCCCGGCGCGGAGTGTCGCTGGTTGACTTTTCCCCGGCACGGAGTGTCGCTGATCGACTTTTCCCCGGCACGGAGTGTCGGGTTGACTTTTCCCCGACACGGAGTGTCGCTGATCGACTTTTCCCCAGCGCGAAGTGTCGGGTTGACTTTTCCCCGGCGCGGAGTGTCGCTGATCGACTTTTCCCCGGCGCGGAGTGTCGGGTTGACATTTTACCCCGACACAGAGTGTCGCTGATCGACTTTCCCCGGCGCGGAGTGTCGCTGGTTGACGTTTCCCCAAGACGGAGTGTCCGCTGTTGGATGTTTCCCCGATACAGAGTGTCTCTTGTTGACGTGTCCCCGGCACGGAGTGTCTGCTTGACGTTTCCCCGTCACGGAGTGTCGTTGTCGGACATTTCCCTGATGCGGAGTGTCTGTGTTGGACGTTTCCCCGATACAGAGTGTCGCTTGTTGACGTGTCCCCTAGACGGAGTGTCAGTTGTCCGATGCAGAGGTCGATGTTGGAATTGGTTGGTTTGTTTTGATTTGAGTTGACATCAGCATCGCTATACTGGAATATGGAACCAGGAGCGAATCATCATCTGTCTTTGAGAGGATTTGGGAATTGGTTTTCTGTTGGCATCTGCATTGCTGAACTGGAATAATGCCAGGAGCAACTCATCATGTGCCCCGGGAGGATTTGGATTTGTTTTTTTGTTTGGCATCTGCATTGCTGCACTGGAATAATGCCAGGAGCAACTGATCATGTGCCCCGAGAGGATTTGGATTTGGTTTTTTGTTTGGTATCTGCATTGCTGCACTGGAATAATGCCAGGAGCAACTCATCATGTGCCCCGGGAGGATTTGGATTTGATTTGTTTGGCATCTGCATTGCTGCACTGGAATAATGCCAGGAGCAACTCATCATGTGCCCCGGGAGGATTTCGATTTGGTTTTTTGTTTGGCATCTGCATTGCTGCACTGGAATAATGCCAGGAGCAACTCATCATGTGCCCCGGGAGGATTTGGATTTGGTTTGTTTGGCATCTGCATTGCTGCACCGGAATAATGCCAGGAGCAACTCATCATTTGCCCTGAGAGGATTTAGGAATTGGTTTGTTTGGCATCTGCATTGCTGCACCGGAATAATGCCAGGAGCAACTCATCATTTGCCCCGAGAGGATTTGGGAATTGGTTTGTTTGGCATCTACATTGCTGCACTGGAATAATGCCAGGAGCAACTCATCATTTGCCCCGGGAGGTTTGGATTTAGTTTGTTCGGCATCTGCATTGCTGCACTGGAATAATGCCAGGAGCAACTCATCATATGCCCCGAAAGGATTTAGGAATTGGTGGCTTAGGAGACAGGTTTAGATCCCTATCACCTAAGGCTTTTCAATTTTGTGAGCCGTAAGGGTCTCACAAAACATTTTCTCCCCACGGGTCGTAAGGATCCCGTAGGTGTATTTTCTCCTTAGGAGTCGTGGGGACTCCTAAGTGTGTTGCTTCTTTATAAGTCATAAGGATCTCACGCGGGAATTTTCTCCTCACAAAGTCGAGAGGACTTTGCGAGTGCATTTCATTTCTTTTTCACGAGTTTGCGCCCTTTCGGGTTTTCACAAACTCGCCGGCAGTCCTGCTGTTTTTACTCACGGAGCCCTTTCGGGTTTTCATCCGTGCCCATTTTGCTTATGGACATACCATTCTTTTTATTTTTATTTTTTTATTTTTTTATTTTTTATTTTTGGTGGGATTTTGAATGTGGTCTCACCGGTAGGACTTGAGAGAGATTGGGGTCGTTTTACGCCCGTAGATTGTATACGGTTTTGCAGGATGTATGATCCAGACCGTAGGGCCAAAAACATTTTGGGTCCTTGTTGGCGTCTGCATCGCTGCACTGGAATATGGTACCAGGAGCGACTCATCATTCGCCGTTGGGATTTGAATTTGGAATTTGGTTGGCGTCTGCATCGCTGCACTGGAACATGGTACCAGGAGCGACTCATCATTCGCCGTTTGGGAATTGGAGAGCGATAGCTTAGGAGACAGGTTTAGATCCCTGTCACCTAAGACTTTTCAATTTTATGGGCCGTGAGGGTCCCAAAAAGTATTTTCTCCCTACGGGTCGTAAGGATCCCATAGGTATATTTTCTCCTTAGGAGTCATGAGGACTCCTAAGTGTGTTTTTCCTTTATGAGTCGTAAGGATCCCACAAAGATTTGTTCTCCTTATGCATCGTGAGAACACATGAGTGGATTTCCCTCGTTCCCAGTTTAATGACTTAGAGGTCGACTGTTTCCAGTTTAACGACTTAGCGGTCATCTGTTTCCAGTTTAACGACTTAGAGGTCATCTGTTTCCAGTTTAACGACGTAGAGGTTATCTGTTTCCAGTTTAACGACGTAGAGGTCATCTGTTTCCAGTTTAACGACGTAGAGGTCATCTGTTTCCAGTTTAACGACGTAGAGGTGATCTGTTTCCAGTTTAACGACTTAGAAGTCATCTGTTTTCAGTTTAACGACTTAGGGGTCTATTGATGGCGAGCTTGGAATTTTAGGGTAGGGGCCGACATCAGCGTTGCTAACACTGAAGCAGAGGTGCCGGGAGCAATTCATCATTTGCCTACTCTTGTTGGCGGAGCGATAGCTTAGGAGACGGGTTTAAGTCCCTATCGCCTAAGGCTTTTCAATTTTATGGGTCGTGAGGGTCCCATAAAAGCATTTTCTCCCTGCGAGTCGTGAGGATCCAGCAGGTGTATTTTCTCCTTAGGAGTCGTGAGGACTCCTAAGCGTGTTTTTCCATTGTGAGTCGCAACGATCCCACAAAGGTTTGTTCTCCTCATGTATCGTGAGGACGCATGAGTGGGTCTTCTCAATGGAGCATAACCCCAAAGGCGGATACCAGCCGTGTAGCTGGTGGTTGCGGTGGGGCATGGATATGCTGAGAATTATTTGAGCCCGTGGATTGTATACGGTAGTCAATTTGGGGACTAACCGTAGGGCCGGGGGAATTTTGGAAAATCGGATTTTTGTTGGCGTCTGCATTGCTGCACTGGAATAATGCCAGGAGCAACTCATCATCCGCCTTTGTTTTGTTTGTTTTTTTGTTTTGTTTTTGTTTTACCACGATTGCTCTATCATTTCAACTTTTCTTATCGCGAAGATCGTGATTGCCCCATCATTTCGGCTTTTATTCGCGGTTGCCCCATCATTTCGGCTTTATTTTCATGTTTATCTTTACTCGCTGATTTTTATTGCGAGTTGCCCCATCATTTCAGCTTTTCCTTATTTTTCTTTTATTTACACATTTTTTTGTTTATTTACATACATATATATTATTATTTTATTTTTTTACATTCCCAGTTTAACGACGTGGTGGTCATCAGGTGTTCCCAGTTTAACGACGTGGTGGTCCTTTTTGCTTATCCCAGCTCCTTGAACTTTGTTCTTGGCGGAGCTGTGTTGATGACCTAGCTCCGTGGCTTGCCGATACATCCGAGGATTGTGAGGTTTTTCCAAGCTTATATTGGTCCTCTGCCCAATCTTTGAAAATATAGCAGTCTTCGATGGTATGACCCACCACTCTATGATATGGGCAGTATACGGGATTGCCGGTCATGTTCATTTCCTGTGGCCTCTTTGGAACAGGCAGTTGCAGACCGTTGTTCAAGGCGTCCATGAATATTTTGTGGACTTCATCCCTCCTGAAGGAGTATACCTTCTTCTTTCTCTCCATTGTAGTAGGTGCCTTTACTGATGCTGGTCCTCGAGGCCGATCGGTCTTTGATTCGCCCTTTTCAGATAATGGCACATGTCTGGGAGGATTAAGTTCCCGAAAGGCTTCGGTCTCCATTTGCATGAAATCGGCGGTCGTAGCTTGACTGTTTGCTAGCGCGCCTTTAGACAGTTCTATCTCTCCCGCCCTGTATTGCTTTTTGATCCAATCTTTGAAGACGAAGCAGTCCTCAATGGCATGACCTATCACCCTGTGATAGGGGCAATATTTTGGGTCGTCGGTCATATTCTCTTCTTGCGGTCTCTTTGATTCTGGCAGTTGTAGACCGTTTCTTAGGGCGTCCCTGAATATCTTGTGGACCTTTTCCCTCTTGAAGGAATAGACCTTTTCCAGCTTCTTTTTCAAAGGCGATCCCCCCCCAGGCGTATGTATCGAAGGGACTGGAGGCTGATTGCGGCCGTTTTTCACGAAGGCGCTCCGCTTTTAGGTTCAAAGGGATATCAGTTGGCTGCCCCCGGGTATCAACCCCTGGCTCATGAGCCAAAATTTGATTCTGCTGTAATTGCAATCGGGCGAATTGGGTTGCGAGATCTGCCACGACGTTTGCCATCTTGTCGACTTTGGAATAGACCTCGGCCATCTTCTCATCCCTGTCTTGAAATTGCTTTTGAAGCCATTGGAATAATGCTTGTTCTGCAGTTCCGGCTATGACAACCGGGTAATCTTTATTGCCTGAGCTCAATTCCGTAGGAACCGCGGGCTCCTCTGGCTTATCGATCTGAGCGAGCTCTTCATCATTTAGATCGAGCCGATGCTGGGTAGCGTCAACCATATCATCACCATGGCTGTGAAGAAGAGGAGGGTTCGTTTCTTCATGTCCGGCCATGTAGACAGTGTGGATAACACATTCAGTCATTCTTTCATCACTGGCAGCTGGTTTCGCGGAGCGGTCCGGGATTTGGAAATTCATAAATTTTAACACGGCCAGAGCCCTAACCCTTTTGTTGGCTTTGTATCTGAGTCGCTTCTGCCTCAGCTTCTCTGCCTTGAGCGCTTGGCAGGCTTCTGCTTTTCGGAAAGCCGCCATGGGCTGAGTGATGGGGAGACTTGAGAAGACACCCAATCGAGCAGTTGTCAGAGGCGTCGCTGGAGCTTGCGCGAGACGCCCTGTTGCTTTGTTGGCGCTGATGGCCTTGCCCCCAGCTGGGGCCATGGAGAGTCGTTCAAACACCGACTTGTGTTTGAGTTGGGGCGCCTTCGAAACCACCACATTCGGCCTCTTGCCTTTCGAGACCGGTTTGCCTGTTACCGGAGCTTGAGGAGCTGGGATGGCGCCAACTGGTATGAACATAATAGAGCCGAATGGTAGCAGCGGCTCCTCCCATTGTCGCCCGAGACTGGCCGGGAGGACCATCCTGGAGTCTATCCTCATCGTGTAGGAGACGGGAGCCGTGCTGAGAGCTGAGTTCATCTTTGGAGACATGGTTGAAAAGTGATTGCTTGAAGACCTGCATGAAAGAGCATTATTTTAGTATAAATACAGATATGTACATTAATTGAGTTCGCATGAATGCTTAACCCGAAATATGGGAGGAGAGATTGGTCCCACCAGGCGTGCCAGAATCTGTAGGGTGTTTTTCGTCACCCCATTGAGATGGGAATACGCGCGCGCTTGTCAGGCGTACTACAGATTCCCCCTGCTTAGGGTAGACAGGGGTTTAATGATTGTGGGGATCCGAATCTCCGGCAGCCGCGGACTAAGCTGTCGTTAATTACCCCCCGCCTTTGGAGCGAGGGAACCTCCGATTGACGGGTTAAACTGGACATGCGAACTTAATGTGCAGTGTGCGTGTGTTGTGTTTTGAAAGGGGGGTTTTGGATATATTGGGAGCAACGCAGAGTTTTTACAGGGGTCCCGCTACCCGGATAGCGGGCTGGGGGTCAAGGGGACTAGCAGCCCCCTTACGGGGTGCGGGGCAGCGCCCCGTTAGAAATTTTTTTCTAACAAGGACAGTGTCGTGGTGTATGTGTGTGTGCACATATGTATATATATGTATATGTATATATATATGTATATATATATATAAGAAGAAGAAAAGGGAAGAAAAGGCATCCAAACGATGCGTGGGGGCAGCACCTTGGGCGCTGTGCGCCCAGGTGCTGTGCGCTCAGACGCTAGAGTGACACGTGTCGGCACGTGAGCGCAAGCGCGCCACGTGTCGGTACCGGAGCGACTTGCGCTCGAGCGCTTGCGCTGGAGCGTAAGGGCGTCACGTGTCGGCACGTGGGCGCTATGCGCTTGAGCGCAGGGCGCTGTAGTGCAAATGTGCCGTGTGTCGGCACGTGGACGCTTTGCGCTGGAGCGCTGAGCGCTGGAGCGCAAGTGCGCCACGTGTCGGCACGCGGGCGCTCTGCGCTTGAGCGCCGGCGAGAAAAGGAGGCTTTTAGCCTAAGAAACAGAAGCTATGCTTCAGAAATGAAATATTTGTTGTTATATATATATAGAGAGAGAGAGAGATTAATGGAGGAAAGAGGCCATAGGAGGGGATTTCCTCCTATGGCGTCGAAAAAACACCCCCTCCCTAGTTTTTTCCGACGATCGGCACCCACCAACTTCATCGTCATCATCTAAGATGTGGGTATACCAAATTTCATGTGATTCTACAACTTTTTCACCGTTGATTTAGTGGGTTCAAAATTAACGGTTTACCGACAATAGAACTTTTTACATTGCTAAATCAACGGTGAAAAAGTTGTAGAATCACATGAAATTTGGTGTATCCACATCTTAGATGATGACGATGAAGATGGTAGGTGCCGATCGTCGGAAAAAATTAGGGAGAGGGTATTTTTTCGACGCCATAGGAGGGAATTCCCTCCTATGGCATCTTTTCTCCATTATTCTCATATATATATATATATATATGGAGTTAAAACTCCTAGGATGTTTTGAAGCTGATGAAGGGGGTTCTTCTTCTTCCTCCTGTTGTTTGGCCGGATCTTGAAGATCAAGAAGTAGGAGATTTTAAAAATCACTCCTTTTTGAGATCTGATGGGAGATCTGAGTTCCCCTTTATGGGGTTTGTGGTGGAAAACTACTTAGTTTTGGAAAAGAAAGAGTAAAACTCTTGATTTAATTCAAAAGAAATGAGAAGGTTTAAAACCTTGGAGAAGGAGCAGGAGGCACAAAGAACCCTAGTTTTGGGGGGAATGGAAAGTGTTACTTTATTCATCATCATGTTGCCTTTTATAGGCTTACATATTTGCATATAGCCCCTTGGGCTTTACAAAATGGCATTTTGCCTATCCCATGGCTCATGTGCCATTTCATTTTTTGCACATAAGCCATGGGCTTACAAAATATTGGATTTATGCCCATTTTACAAACATTCATGTATAAAAAATTACATAATAATTATTTATTACATGATTTTGTCATTGCCATGGGGAGGCTGGCCGTGGGCTTGACTTGGGCATAGGTCCGCTTGACCTGGGCTTGGACCCACCTAGCTTGGGGGTTGACCTTGACTTTGACTCGGTCAACCGGGGTATAAATTTTTACCCCAACATCGTGTTAAAGAAGATTCTCTGCCCGTGCGATAGATGTGGGAATAAGTACTGACAGAAGCTAGAATTCGTAGAGCTTCATATCGTTAAACATGGTTTTACTAGACTTTATACAACTTGCCTATATCACGGGAAAGGAGAAGAAGAAGACAGTAATGTGACAGAAGAAGAAGGAGAAGACGGTAATGCGGCAGAAGAAAAATACGGTAACTTCTTTCCAGGAGAAGAAATGGAGGATATGGTACAGCCTGTCCTAGGTGATAGTATTCGTACCGAATATGACATTCCTTCCGGTCAAGAACCGCGTGCGGATAAGTATGAAAAGTTCATGAATGATACTAGAAAACCAATTTATGAGAATGCAAAGTATTCCACCCTCTCATGGTTCGTTTAACTTTTCCAGATTAAGTGCCTAAATGGATGGAGCAACAAGTCATTCACAATACTTCTGAAGTTCTTGA
The DNA here is from genome assembly GCA_030015575.1 of Agapanthus africanus. Lineage (NCBI taxonomy): Eukaryota > Viridiplantae > Streptophyta > Magnoliopsida > Asparagales > Amaryllidaceae > Agapanthus > Agapanthus africanus. The sequence goes on along the minus strand of JASDDO010000019.1, from coordinate 248,448,939 downwards.
AAGATTCTATGCCCCTGGGAAATAACATGCCCGGCGGTTGGTACGGAGCCCAGAAGATGATGTCTGATTTGGGTCTGAAGTGTGAGAAGATTCAAGTATGTCCCAAAAATTGAGTGTTGTACCAGAAAGAGAATTCAGATTTGAAAGAGTGTCCAACATGCGGAGAGACCAGATATAAGCCGAAAGATTCTGATAAGAAACCCGATATACCTGTCAAGATAGCACGATACTTTCCCATAACACAGAGGCTGCAGAGGCTATTCAGGTGCAAGAAAACAGCCGAGGCAATGATTTGGCATCACCGTGCTCCTCCAAGTGAAGATGGAAAATTGAGTCATCCAAGAGATTCACCGGCATGGAAGGATTTCGATAGGAGGCACGAAATATTCAGTAGTGATTCTCGCAATGTCAGGCTCGGACTCACTAGTGATGGTTTTTGCCCAATCAACTATATGGCTGGAAGACACAGCATATGGCCGGTTGTAATGATAGTTTATAATCTGTCGTCTTGGTTGGCTATGGATCAATCCTACTTTATGATGCCTCTTCTTATCGACGGACCAAACTCACCGGAAAACAATATCGACATCTATCTCCGACCTCTGATCGATGAGTTAAAATCTTTATTCATTGATAGTGTAGAGACATATGATGCAAACACAACTACAACTTTCATACTACGTGCGGCTTTAATGTGGACAATTAATGACTTTCATGCGTATGAAATGCTATCAGGTTGGTCCGTACATGGTCACAAAGCATGTCCTTATTGCCATCAATATACAACATCAAAATTCTTGAATTTTAGCAGGAAGGTTTGTTATTGCGGCCATCGACGTTTCCTGCCACTAGACCATCCCTACAGGTTAGACGTTGTTCACTTTGATGATCATCAGGAGCTTCTTGGACCTTCAGCCCCATTGTCCGGAGAGGACGTGACTGCTCAGTGGGATGATTAAAATAATGTGACCTTCGGGATAGATCCGACAAAACATGTCAAATCACCATTCTGGAACAAGTTAAGCATTTTCTTCGAGCTTTCGTACTGGCCAACTGTAACACCCTAGTTCGTTATACCATGACTTGATTTGATTAATTTATATATTGGGTGGTTATTCTTGATTTATTGTTGTTATGGGTATGAATAGTATAATCGGTATCTGTATTTGCACCTGACCCGACCCGCTTGCTGGAAACCTGTCTTCATTCCTGTTTATGATTTATTCCGGCTAGTTATGAGAATCCGTGCACTTTCATGTTGTATAACTGCATTGTATCTGGCATCTGCATTTTTTTTACTATAACATATAAAGTCAAATAAAATATTTTAAAAATATCTAGCATGGCCTGTATCATACCCCTAACCCTGTTGTAGTATCCGTACATCGTGTTCTTGTCCCGTTCAGTGAAACGGACTCGTTTGGATAGCTACGTGCATGCTACGTGTATCCGTTCTTGGGGTTATGCATTTTCGTTACCCGGATATCATATTTTGGTTTTGGTTGATACGTATATTATCCGTATTTTCAAACCGTAAATTTAGACCCAACCCGGGCATATTTTGGAGTACTTTTGTATTAACCGGAAAACTCAAATATAATCAATATTATTTTTTAACTATTAAATATATATGTACACATTCACAAACTCTTTTTGCATAAGAATATTTTATAAGAAAAAGATTTACAAAATCCTATCCTATCCTAACCACCAATCCCTGCCTCTCTGTCTCTCTCCTTTCTATACATATTATATAAATATAATATATTATATTCTTTACCTAATATATTTCACAATCAGCATCCCTGCTCTCTCTCTCTCTTTTCTCAGTTCTCTCCCTCTTTTTGTTATTTACGGCTCACCAACCCACCTCTAATCTCTCCGTCAAACACTCTCCCTTTCTCTCTACAAAATCCTATAATATTTATCCTAACAATCCTAAACCAATCACAGATCTTACACTTTCTCTCTCTGTCAATCTTCCCTATATATTAACTCATACCTACACGTTCCTCTCTCTCCTCCACTTTAAATATATTGTTTTTTTAAAGTTAACACTTTCGCACGTCTCTCTCTCCTCTTGTAACACTCTTTCTATCTCCCTGATATATATATATATATAGATATATATATATATATATAATAATAATAATAATAATAATAATAATAATAATAAAACCCTATTTCTATAACCCCCACGTCCTGTCTCTCTCCCTCACATTTTTCCTTTCCCGCCGCCTTCCTTACGCGAAGCCCTCGCGAGAACCCACGCCTCGCGCTCGCCTCGTCGCCGTCGCCACCACCGCCGACCGCTCATCTCCACCTTCGCCCGCATCCCCTTTCCTCTTCTCTCCCCGCTGCAACTCTGAACCCAACGACCCAAGAACCCCGACTGCACACCCCGCCTCGCCGGAGCCCCGACCCTGTAACCTCCTCGTCTCGTAGCCACCTTCTTCTCCTCTTTCCTCTCTTCTTCTCCAAAACCCGAGCAAGAACCCTGTACATAACACGATCCCGACTTCAAGAAACCCACAGCCGCCTCGCAGTGAAACCTCGCCGGAAAACCCACGCCTTTCGTCGTCACCCCCTCGCCTCTGTCCCAGAACCCCGAGACAACTCCAGTACACCCTGCAATCACCGCAGCCGTCTTCTTTTCTTTCTTCTTCTTCTCCTTCTCCTTCTTCTTTCTTCTCTTTATCTTCTTGGATTCTTGATTACGGTCATCACCGGAGCAGTGCCGCCGCCGACGATCCAGGTGACCCAGTGGACGTTCCCAGCCAGCATAGTCACCTTCTTGCTTTGCCTGGTCATGCCCCGTGCGCATGTGTACATTGCGACATTTACCCGACGTCGGGCGCGGCGTACGCACCCCGTATTGAGATCCGATCAGGCAAGCTTATCTTTCTACATGCTATGTTATTATATTTGCATCCATATGAATAAAAATATTACATGTTTATTATATTATGCATCCATGTTACAGTTTTACTGTGTTGCCAATATCCGTTCGTATTCGTATCGTTTATTATATATCTAGTTGCATGCCATATCATAATATTTCATGTTACTGTTACATTGGCACCCTATGCTTGATAATGTGCATCATACGTAGTCACGGAGTTGTAGATGTGATCCCTGATAGACATTGTGCATGCGTGTTTTACTGTGATTCGATACTTGCTGCATTTTACTGTTAGGCATCCATTTGATACAATGTGCATCACCTGACATATCCCGATATACTACTTGACCTGATACTTGGATCCTGTTACTAATGCCGACAATCCCGACTTGTTGTCCCGATGGACGTTACTGTTGTCTGTATAGACAAAACCTGTACCTGCTTGATCCTGTGTCGGCATTAGCTCTAGATTTATCAATACCTGACTTGAACACATAACCATGGGGGTAAAGGGAAATCAATAATAAAACCTGACTTGTAACTCAACAGTTCGACGTTTATACTGATCAGTTTTGGGGGCTAGGCCAGTCCCGGGATGATGATGCTGACATCATTCGTCTGTACATGTTTCCTGTTTTGTGCTTAGCGGCACGTCTCGGATTCAGCCCCGAGAGTCTGGACCATGGTCCCGGGCATGCACGGGATACTATTGAGTTACATCGACGATTCATTAAATTGATTTCAAAGACATGAGAGTAATTAACCCAGTAGCATAGATTACTCACCGCATGCACATACGCTTCACTGTTCCATATTCGTGTTACTGTTATACATTCATTATTGTTCATACTCATGCCTGCATATCTTGTTACCTCCTGATTATATTTTATTGTTTGATATTATGACGCACTGACGTCTGGGTTTTGCATGGCCCAGATCCTCTGTCTCTTTTGCATGCTGATCAGGAGTATTTTCGCCGTCAGGCTGAGCAGTGAGGATCCTGTTAATATCTAGTTTAGTTTAGTTTTATTTCCGTACTTTCATTTCCTTATGTGAGCCCGTATTTGGGACGTACTTTCCAGACGTTATTGTTTATTGGATTTATTGCTTCCGCATATTATTTCTTGACTCTTTTATTCTGGTATATGGACATGTATTAGATAGTTCATTTTATTTTATTGTTCTTGATATCTTATAGACAGCCTTAATGTGACTTTGGAGGGATGTTTCCTAGCCACAGGTAGCATGGTTGGCTCTGTCACGTGCCGATCTTAGCGCACTCTGGGACACGGGGCGTGACACCAACAAATTTAGTGTGTCATTGTCTGGACGTCATGCACATAGAGAAGGAAGTATCCGAGCATGTACTCAACTTGCTTCTTTGTAAAGACGGAAAATCGAAAGACAGGCTCCATACTCGGATGAATTTTCAGGACTGGGAAATTAGAAGTGAATTGCATCCTAAACCGATAGCGGGTAAACCAGGCAAATTTGTACTTCCCAATGCCGCATATCATATGACGTCACAACCGGAGAAGAAAAGATTCCTGCAGGTGTTGCATGATTTGAAAGTTCCCACAGGTTTCTCAGGATCATTTAGCAAGAAGATAAAAATTGTGAAAGGCAAGATCGATGGGCTGAAAAGTTATGATCACCATGTTATTATGGAGTACCTTCTCCCATTAGCACTCAGGACTTCCCTTTCTGAATCGGTTGGTCTAGTAATCAATGACCTATATTGTTTTTTTAGAGAATTATGCGCTAAAACCCTGAATGTTGTGACGCTGGAGAAACTAGAAAATTCTATTTCGTTGATACTTTGCAAATTTGAGCGTATTTTCCCACCGTCATTCTTCGATATCATAATACATCTGACGGTTCATCTTGCAACTGATACTAAGTTAGCCAGACCGGTACAATATCGATGGATGTATCCCGTCGAAAGGTATGTGGAATTTTTCGTTTCGCGCAATTTGTAAAATTATTGTTGTCCTATGTGCCGGTATTTATTTATTTAACATATTTTTCTTTAGGTACCACCACACTCTAAAAAAGTATATACGCAATAAATTTCGACCAGAGGGTTCTATCATGCAAGGTTATCTTCTAGATGAAACAACCACATTTTGTTCCCGCTATCTGGACGAGAACATTGAGACGAAACTTAACCGGTCTCGAAGAATTCACGAAGGGCCATATGGTAAAGCAGATTATAAGAGAGTAGACACTATGTTTATCAACAAGATATATCGGTTTATCCTACTCAATAGCGCATGTCTTGAAGAAATTAGAGAGTAAGTTTTTTTTTTGGATTAATTGTTATATTTGTGTTTGTGTGTGTATGAAATAATATAATATTAATATCATAATTTATTGTTGAGAATAGAATTCATTTTAACGAGGTACGTGAGGGGCATCCTGATTGGAATGATGAACGATTGGAAAAATATCATCAGGATAATTTTTGCGATTGGGTTGCAGATCATGTAAGTTGTTCGAATAACATGTTATTGCTAGCAGTCTTAATCTAAACTTATATCGTTATGTATTTGTCGTAAAATTTGTTTTGTCAGATCCACGATCTGAACTTGTCTGCATCATTAGAGAGTGATCAAGATGTTTAGCTCAGTTTCCTAGTATGGAGATTGCATATTATAAAGGATTCGGTGTCCTTGGATACAAATTCGAAGTTAAGGACATAGAAACATCTCAAACCACTCAGAATAGTGGGATTGCGACGGTAGGATCGGATGGTGTGATTTATTATGGATACTTAACTTGCATACTTGGCATCCAATATCCCGGACGATCGGAACCATTTTATATATTTCAGTGTACTTGGTACGATACACAAACCGATAAATAGACACGTTGGATATAGAATCTTTACCTGAGGTATTTGATTGATCCGTTGCAGCTTAAGCAAAAGACTAGAAGATAAGTGGAGAAACAAGCTCAGGACTTGGAAAGATGAATATAGATTGACCAGTGTGAACACACTTCGATTTTATGGTCAGGACGATCCGTTTATCTTTCCGAACCAAGCGTTCCAAGTATACTACTCACAGTGCTTGAAGCATCCGGGATGGAGTGTCGTATGCCGTTGGAAACCCAGGGATGTTTACGATGTCCCAGAATTCGAGAACAGCGTTAAGGATGAAGAAGAGAGAAGATTTAGAGTGCTCCGACCGTCTGTTTCAAAAGATGGGTTGTCTTCGGCTGATCATGAAGTTACGTAGGTTAGAAATGATATCGATGATGAAATCCAAGTAAATATGTCTAATGCATCCACGAAACGAAAAAGGTTATCAGTAATGTTATATTATTACTTCACATTTTACGATGTATACATATATAGCATGCATATGTAATGATTGTACTCTTGTCTAGATTTGATGACGACGACTGGAGCAGCGAGGACGGCAGGAGCACCAGCCGTGGCACAGGCAGAGGCAGAGCGGTTCTGCCGCCCGGAGAGCTGCGTAGGGAGTTTCAGAGGGCCGGTCTTGCACCCCGATCGGAGACCCCTTCGGATGCCTCCTTCCGTGTGGACTTTGCCACACCTCCAGGTATATTGCACGCATATTCATTTTGTATGTAATATTATATATATACATGCATATTTATGTCAAAATTACTTATATAGTCAATGTTTGATTGTCTAGCTGTTAGTGCTGCGTCCACATCAGAGGCAGAGGCCACTCCCGCACCTCCAGGTATGTTTATATATCCTATGGTGCATGCATATTGATTTAGAATGCTATATCATAAATATACATATATTCTTTTTACTCTTACGTACTTAGATAATCATTTTTTAATTGTCTAGCTGTAAGTGGTGCCTCCACATATCGGGCAGAGGCCACCACCGCACCTGCGGGTATGTTTATATATCCTATAGTGTATGCATGTCGATTTAGAATGTTATATGATTGATATACACATTCTTTTTGCAATTACTTATATAGTCAATATTTGATTGTCTAATTATAGGTGGTGCGTCCACGTCTGGTGCAGGGGCCACTCCCGCCACTTCCGTACCCTCCGCTCAGTCTGCAGGTTAATATGAATAAATATAAAATATTTATTCATTTTACATATCCTTTAAAAGTAAACATGAACTTCGTGTAACTTTATCGTCAATGTTTATTTTCTAGTTGGAGGAGATGCATCTACGTCCGGGTCACCGGCTGTTCCTCATCGAAGGAACTATCGTCCCGCTTGTGCTGCTGCCCGGGCCCAGGCTCGTGCTTCTGTCACTGGAGGTATATATCACACTTCAATTTTCGTTAAACATTGATTTCTTAATACCACTTTGTCTTAATATTGATCGTCTTGATATTTTTTCTAGATGCAGGGCAACCCCATCCCGAGAGGGAGAATCGAGACCTGAATCAGTCTCACAGGCTGAGGCCCGATAGAGCTAGGGGGAGGCAGCATTCCCCATCTTCTTTACCCCCGATTATCGCTATACCGGCGATTATGCCGAGAGGTTCGGCCGGTATATGGGGGATGAGAGCCGCCTCGTGAAGAAGTATCCACTTCACGTTGAGTTGGGCGATCAGCACCGGCGTTCATTTGCCCTCTTCTGGGATCAGGCTCGGGTATTAATATATATTTTCATTTGAATTATCCAATATAATTATTATTATTTAACACTTGCAATTTAAATACATTGTTTTTTTATATTTGCGGTTGGATTACGACTTTCAGTCTTTAACCGACCCTGACCACCCTGAGAGGGTGCTCGATCTTCACGCTATGTACCATGGCCTGATGAAGAACATGCAATCAAAGGTCCGATACAATAGGAACGAGCTGAAGATCGACTGTTATTCCCTGTGGATGGCGACCCCCAAGGCAGAGAGAGTGGCTCTCCTATATACTCCGGTCTTTGTGAGAGTCGACGTAGATACATGGCCTCTCTTATGCCAATATTTCGACTCTCAGCGTAAACAGATTTGTAATTTAAATGTAATTCATTGTTTAGTATATAATTTATTTTTTTGTGTTGCTTAATTAGAAAACTAAATATGAATGTGTTGTGCAGAAACAGACCGATCAAAATAAAGAAAATAGGAAGTCGGCGAAGAGGGGTCGCCCCACTTATACAGGTGGATCGAGAAATATTACTCGTGCCATGGAGGCATCGGTAAATTACAATAGATCTACTCTGATATAATGTAATATTAAGAGTTATTTTATAATATATGTAAATTTTTTGCGAATTGCAGAGAGCTCAGACCCTGGCGCAGGGTGGTACACCGAGCGTGCTGACCGCGTATCTTGCCGTCCACGGCACCTCGATATATCCCGCCATGGGCGAGCTTCGATTCCCCGACATCGCTACCCAGGAGTATTGCGTAAGTGTTAATATTTATTTTAACAGGTTTGAAACTTTTGTTTTGAAAAGTTCAAATTTAAATGATATGTTTATATTTTAATGGTTAATGTGGGTGTGGGAGCGGGTGGTGGAGCAGATGGAGGCATCGGGGATCGATTTTACTGGACAGAACGATCTGATGCTGCTGACCCCAGTTCTAGACGCCGCACACGGAGGGCACCACGGAGGTTGGGAGAGAGACCCGGGACTGGGTCCTAGCAGGGCCCATATGAGGTTGGACTCCACTCCGGCGGTTACTTCTCCTACCCCCCGTGAGCGACGTTTAGAGCATGATGTTGCCACCTTGAAGACCACAGTCGAGGAGTTGAAGGAGATATTGGTACGTATACTACTTAATAGTACAATATTATATCACATTATAGATAGTAACATATGCAATATTAGTAGCCTGAGCTTATTTGGTTGTAGACTTAGTTTTGATTAATCATACTTACATAAAACTATCTAATTAAAATAAACTACGGTTTTCCAAACTCGATATCCAAACGAGGTCTAAGTCCCTAAATATTCTTAGATTGGGATTTCGCAATAACCTGATAATGATACGAATTCGACTAAAATCTAATACACAGTTCTTACTCGTTTATTACACACAAAATTGAACAGATGTGACAGGCTGTTTCGGCTGCGGCTCCACATGCATCTCCTTCGGCTGCGGCTCCGCAAGCTACTACCTCGGCTGCGGTTGCGCATACCACTCCTGCAGCTCCACAGCCCGCTCATACTCCCATACAGTCCGCTCCTTCATTGGTCGAGTTTTTTACGACTCAGGGCTGCACCGAGGAGCAGATGGGTCAGATTACGACGTTTATCAGAGGTGGAGAAGCTGGACCGAGCTAGGGTAACTTTTTTTTATATATTTTAAGCATGTATGTACTTATATGATACATATTGTATATATTTTGGACGATATTGGTGTTGTTTGCGTGTTCACGATGATTTAGATTGATATCGTATTTTGTTTGTTTATTTCTTTTATATATTATGCGTGAGATGTTGATTATGAATACTGCGGTATTTTGTTATATGATGTATATATTATTGTGCACAGAGCGGGGGAAAAAATGAAGCCCTTTTTTTAAAGAAAAAACCTGATATTTTATCCCTACGCATTAATCTGTAGGGCCATCTGTTGCCCCTACGGATTAATTCGTAGATCCAAAGTTTATCCCTACACAGTTAGCCGTAGGTGCAAAATATCAGGATACCTGATATTTTGCCCCTATGGACTCAGTAACAGGCGTTAAACTTGCCCCTACGCATGTATCCGTAGGGGCGTTTGTCTGGACCTACGGACTATCCCGTAGGGGCCTTAAGCTGGACCTACGAATAAATCCATAAGGCTTCTATCTGGACCTACGAAGAACACCGTAGGGGCATGTTCAGGCCCTACGAAATTATCCGTAGAGGCAAGTATTTTATTTTATAAACCAATAAATTAAATAAATATTTTGTCCAGATGGACCAACGAATAAATCCGTAGGGACTTCTATCTGGACCTACGAAGAACTCCGTAGGGGCATGTTAAGGCCCTACGAAATAATCAGTAAAGGCAAGTATTTTATTTTATAAACCAATAAATTAAATAAATATTTTGTCCCTACGATATAAGTCGTAGGGAAATATGTCCCTACGGAAGAAAGCGTAGGGGCAATTATTACTCCATAAGGGTATGTTTAGGACGAAAACATGCACATGCGGCTTTTGCACCTACGGTGTATTTTTGTGCCCTACGAATATATCCAGTGCTTTGTCCCTACAGATAAAGCCGTAGGGACAACTCCTTATTGTAGTAATGCATCCAGTGCTTTGTCCCTACAGATAAAGCCGTAGGGACAACTCCTTATTGTAGTAATGCATGCATCCATTGTCACGAACATTCACAGCTGCTCCACTAATGTTATTTTTACGTATACTGACAGAGTTGTAGGGTGCCTGCTATCCTGATCAAATTAAGTTGGCAGAATACTGCTTTTCACTTATGCATGTTTTTATGTGTTTGACACTGTTAATGATTGTCTGTCTACTTGTTCTAATATCATGATATCTTTTTTGATGTAGATCAGATGCAGCTCTGGCTTTGGTCTCTATTAGTTTGTCATACCTGAAGCTCTTTGGCCACAATGTGTATGTATTTTCTTGAATAGACCTTCAAATTTGAGAACAACAAAGTGAAGTTCCTTCTCCTAAGCTTATTCATTGCATAAACTTAGTATATCCTTCGAAATTTTTGATATGTTACTCAAATAGTCTAATTGATTAAATCTACAAAATATTTAATGCATGTCGCAAGAGCTAGTTGTCAAGGTTTTCTCTCAAAAACTTACTGCCAAAAGCTTCAACTCTTGTACATGGTTAAAATTAACAGCTTCCGTGTTTTGATATGTATAAAAACTATATAGATTAAGCTAAATGATTATCTTAATCTTCAATTTCTCACGTTAAGTATTCTGAGCTTATATTCTTTAGACTCCTTGGACGGCATCTCTATTGATTGCATCCAAGTACTTAACTATCAAATTAATGGAAACTTCTCCAATGAGACACAAAAATAAATTATAAACATTGATAATAACAAATGCATAATTAAAAAAAAAACGCATTTATATATTAACTTTGGATTCCAAGTATTTTTCATTTAGTTTATATATAGACACAAACCTGCAGTCACTAAGTATAGATAGTAAATTATTTTATTTTATTTGACTAAGCAACCGATCAGATTAGAGAGAATGCATAAAATTTGCTGCCTGTGCAAATATGGAGAATTGGTCCACCTAATTAATTATATAGAATTTGCTTTGAATGAGTCTTTGCCTTTTCCATAGAAGAGAATAAAATATATGTAGAAACCAAGGGAGAAACCATGCACTTGAGCATGAAACTGTAGTGGTTATGAAACCTATATATAGGTGACAACTTCTCATAGCTCCAATATCAAGCCCTGTATAACACTAATAACAAAAGATCTATAGAAAGAAGGGGGGGGGGGGGGGGGGGGGGGGGGGAAAGAAGATGGAAAGTTCTACTGCAAAGATGATGCTAGTGAGCCTATTGTTTGTAGGAGCAATGGCCGCCGCAAGTGGTAATAATTTGATCACCAAGTGCGGCAAAAGGATCGATTACTACAGCCCTCGAGCTAATCAATTCTTTCGCAATGTCGACCTTGTTCTGTCTGAGTTGAAGGCCATGACGCCAGTGGATGGCAACTTCGGGCATGAAACTGTGAGCAAATCTCCACGAGTTTTCGGGCGGGCATCTTGTTTCTCTTCTCTGACGACGAGTGTGGAAACATGCACCGCGTGTCTTGAGAGAGCAATAGAAGACATTAAGAAGAAGTGCAAGAACAGCGTCAAGGCAAGTGGTGGGTCCGCTGCTGCTGGCTGCAGTGTTAGCTTTGGTAATAAGAAGTTCTAGCTAGGCTTGATGCACGCATGCATTGAAAGATCGAGAAAGGAACTTATTAATTATCTTATCAAAATTTTATTAAGTATCATGTTATTTGAAGATCGTGTTTATAATGTTTGGTAAAGAGTCTGTTTATTAATTTGTCGATTTCGGATTGGTTGAGTATGTAAGAAGAATAAAGTGATAATAGTATATGTGCTTCAGATATATATAGAGAGAGAGAGAGAATAACGGAGAAAAGAGGCCATAGGAGAGGATTTCCTCTTATGGCGTTCGAAAAAATACAACTTCCATCATTTTTTTCCGACGATCGGCATCCATCATCATCATCGTTATCATCTAAGATGTACATACACCAAATTTCATGTGATTTCACCACTTTTTCACGGTCGAATAAACACTGTAAAAAGTTCTATTTTCGGTAAACCATTAATTTTGCACCAACTAAATCAACGGTGAAAAGGTTGTAGAATCACATGAAATTTGGTGTATCCACATCTTAGATGATGACGATGAAAATGGTGGGTGCCGATCGTCGAAAAAAACTCGGGAGTGGGTATTTTTTCGACACCATAGGAGGGACTCTTCCCTCCATTAACGGCTCTTCCCTCCATTAATATATATATATATATATATATATATATATATGAGATTAATGGAGGAAAGAGGCCATAGAAGGGGATTTCCTCCTATGGCGTGGAAAAAATACAACCTCCACCATTTTTTCCGACGATCGGCACCATCATCTTCATCGTTATCTTCTAAGATGTGCGTACACCAAATTTCATGTGATTCCACAACTTTTTCACCGTTGATTTAGTGGGTTCAAAATTAACGGTTTACCGACAATAGAACTTTTTACATTGCTAAATCAACGGTGAAAAAGTTGTAGAATCACATGAAATTTGGTATACCCACATCTTAGATGATAACGATGAAGATGATGAGGGCCGATCGTCGAAAAAATTTATGGAAGTTGTATTTTTTCCACGCCATAGGAGGAAATTTCCTCCTATGGCCTATTTACTCCATTATTCTCATATATATATATATATATATATATATAATCTGAATTATCTAGTTGTTTACTCATCTTCGTCTCTAATTCTATTAATATTTTTGTTAATATGTTGTCATAGCATAGCATGAAAGTCTCTGTTTCGTACGGAACGACTTATACCAAATCTTACTTTTTTTAGAGCTTGTTTGGAGATACAAGTAGATATAGATTTGCCCTCCCCTTTTGGCAAAACAAAAAAACGTAGAAAGAGATTAGATGCATGTTTCTTAGTAGTTCGTAAGCTGCATATGATACTTTTGATTTCATTTTTTAGGTTCAACTTAGGTCTAGATTGGCAACAAGGTTTTTGAGACCATGGCTAGTTTCGATTAAGTTAGAACGAAACCATGGTATGCTTGTGTACAAACCGTGGTTTCATAAAATTGGAGTCTCACAAAGTTTAGAGTTGTTTGGAAACACGGTTTATGAAGCCAAAGTTCCATTCAAATATAACTTATTTTTAAGGGACAGAGAAAGAGAATTAATAAAGAGAGATGCCACCAAACTTTCCATGACCCAGTTTATGTCATAGATTGAGAAACCTGGACCAGATTGAATCAGCCAATAATGCTTTGCTAGGTGCCATCTCTCCTTATTTTGTGAGTACTGGTGCGGAACAACCTTATTGGCTTTTTAATGAGGGAAAATATATTCGTTCTTTCTATAGTTTTCTTAATAATGGCAAGGAATTTTCTCAAAAAGACAAAGAATTTTCTCAAAAAACAAAAAATAAAAACAAAACAATAATTGATAAACACAATGGAAAGAAAGCCAAACAAGGAATATATATATTTTCTTCAATTCATACAAACTTATCAACATCCCTTATAATAGTTACGGGATGGAAATATCAAATTGCTTTAAAATGTATCTTTTGCATCAACAAATTTTAAAATTAAGCTTCTGAAATATGTTGGCATACTTGACCAAGCTCCTCCATATCTGTACCTATTGCAAATGAAACCAATAGCGTTATTGAGTATAACTCGATTTTAATGTATCATCTATAGTAGGCATTTTAGATTGAATTTCTTTGCGCGAACCTAAATTAAATTTTGAACAGCATAGAACGAATACTCCAAGCTGCCGATATACTCCCGTCATTTGGTCCACATACACATGTTATTTATGCTTTGAAATAAGGCGTAATTGCGCAAAGGTATCCATGTACTTTCACGTTTTTTTGCTTTTGATAACATAAACTTTAAATATTAGGGTTAGCTATCATGAACTTTATTTTTGACATAAATACAATACGGCATTAAAAATGGTGCATGAATGGTCCGTTATACCCTTCGATTTACCTTTAATTTCAAAAAAGGAAAAAACAGAAAGAAAAAAAGAAATTAAAAAAAACTCAGGACTGCCATCACCCCGCCCTCCTTACCTCCCTCCGTGCCGTCCTCACAGCCATTACATCCTCCACCTCCTCCTTCGCCATCGTCGTCTTTGGCGCGGACAAGTTTTTCTCCAACGATCTCGACTGGGCCCAAGCCATCCCATTTGAGCGTCATCCTTTCCTTTCCTCCCTTCTCAATCAATTTCTCGAGCATCCATATGGAATTAAGGGTGAATCCCATGGCAATCAATTTCTTCGGCAATCATCCCTCCACCGTCGTCGTCTCGTCATCATCATCATCACCACAACCGTCACCATCATCATCAACACAACTGTTCCGGTCCACGCCACCTCCGCGACCCATCGCCACCATCGTCGCCGTCGTCCTACAACCCAATTCTGAAACCCTAAACTTAAAAAAATCTAATTGAGTTGTAGTTGTTCTCGCCGTCACCGTCGTGCCACCCTCGTCGCCGCTACCGTGCTGAAGGAGTTGAGAGGAGGGGATGAGCATGGGATGGGTTTGGGTTTGGTGAGGGAGGAGAGAGAGTGATGGTGATGATGGTGGTGGGTGATGGCGGTGGTGGTTGCGGTGATAGTGATAGTGATAACAGGGCAGCGGCGGTGGAGGGACTGCAGTGGTGTGGGCAGCGGCGATCGAGAGGGGAGGTCTTGGGCAGCGGGCTCGGGAAAAGTTCCTGAGCAGTCGGAATCGGAGTCGGTGACGTCGGGATCTTTGTAGATCAAGCAGATCTTCTTGCTGCCTCCATTGCTGCTGTTGCAGCTTCTTCTATTCACTACTACATACAGTCGCTATTAGAGACCGTATGAAACGGTCCCAAGAAAATAATTAACGGTCCCAAAAAAATAATAAACGACTGTTCATTAGCGACCGTTTATATTAGCGGGCGTTTATATTTTAAATGGTCGCTAAAACTCGGTCGCTGATTGGGTGGTCGCTGATACATATATTAGCGACTGTTCATGAACGGCCTTTAATAATAACTGTCGCTAATATTCGTATCAGGGACCGTTTTATCCGGTCGCTAATAAGGAGACACGTAGACATCCTAACGAATTTAACCGTTTCCTAATATCAGCGAACGGTCGCTGATAAGGTATAAGCGACCGTTCATGTAGCTAATATGGTCGCTAATGCCTATTTTTCCTGAAAAAATTACAAAAAATACTATATTCAATACAATAACACACAAAATCACAATATATTACGCCACAATAGTGTTTCGCATACAAATCAATATATATGCACAATTTACAACATATCCAACAAGATCAACAAAAAATAGGATCACATACGCATACAAACCAACATATAAACATTATCCACGATATATCCACTAATATCAATAACTCAATCAAACACATATGAACTAAATTCTTAATAAACAAGTATACATAAACTAAATTGTTTTGAATACGAACACAATACATACACTATATATATGTCCAACGATACGAAAAAATCTCCAAATCACTGGCAATCACAACTCACTCAACCCTGTGAATCGAAACAAATAAATATATAAATATACGAACTCAAATCATAATCTTCGAAACAATATTAGCTATACTAACACATATATATGTGTATCTCATTAACTCCCGCCACTTCCATCGTCAAAATATAATCCTTTCGCCATTAATTTATAAGAACCTTATGAATACACAGCATGAATTTTAAACATCAAAACTCAACACGGTTTAATTGTATGCTCAAATTTCTGTAAATAATAACTATACGGACATCACTAACTCGCACCGCTACTATCGCCACCAGAAGCCCGTCTTGAATATTATCGATTCATATCGTCGAAGTCCTCCTGCAAAAAAAAAGTTACCTAATAACCCTCCATGTGGGGTCGACTGATCAGGGTTATATGGTTCCTATGGTGAAGGGTTAGGATAATAAGGATCTTGTGGCGGAGGCCGAGGGTAGTATCCTCCTTGTGATTGCAGAGACGGAAGATAAAGATAGTACGACATTCCTTGTGATGGGGGGAGGGTAATACGGTCGCAATGTCGGAGGAGGGTAATATGCTGGCTGCGGCGGCAATCAGCCCTGTGTTGACCACGATTGCGGAAGCGGAACGTATTATTGCAAGAATTATTCCCACCGCGCCTCCATTTAAGCTCTCCAAACCGCTTCATCTTCTGCGCTCTTCTTATCTGTTTCATCTCTCCTCTTAAACTACTCATCTAGCTCATTGATCCTTTGTGCCTCAGCCGATTGCTGGTTGGAGCGAGCGATCGACGAACTTGAAGTAGTTCTTCTGGAACCAAACCACAAAAGACTAACGGGACCACCATATAGGGGAATACGACCGTGTCCTCTCGACTGAGACAAAAGCTGCTCTATAATGGTACCTCGGCCTCCGTAGGAAGAGGATCGTCAGCCGGATATTCGGAATTTGATTCCTGATAGCTCCTCTCCGCCTCCTCGAAATTCTCTTTCAATAAATAAAACAATAATTAATTTTCCTTAAGAAGATAACAAGTGTAATTAATTTACTTAAAAGAATTGAAAAATGCAATCTTACCCCATGTTGAGTGATGATATCCATCCTTTCTTCTGACATGCCCTTTCGCATATGCAATGCCTCCCAAGTCTCAGGGAGGCTCGGCTTTTTCCCAGCCTTCTCGTGTAACAGATATTTAATTTATTTATATATGAAGATATGTAACGATGAAATTGAAAAATCGAACATTTATGTAATTAAAGATAAGCAAACCAAAGTAGCCTTATATAGATCAGCAGGAACCGATCCACCATAATAGTCATCTGTAGCTTCCTCTCGGTTCTGCTTATTCATTTTTGAGACTTCCTACTTATTCATAAGATAATATCTCTAAATGTAATTTAATCTAAATTCGGTATTCAAATTATTTAAGTATATTTTTAATAACCTTTGCTTCAGGTATATCTCAATGCAATAAGAGAAACGTAAACTGATCTCTAGGGATCATGGAGGGAAGAGTGACAAAACATTCTCAATCATCCGTAAATTTCTCCGACTGTTTGAATTTTTTCTTCAATCTTTGATACCATCTCTTGAATATTTGTGACATCTCATACCGGACATGCGTCCAATGTCCGTATATATCGTCTTCTAAGACGAAATGTTTTTGCAATACAGATTAATAAATATATTATTTAAAAATTTTATAATATATAACAGGTATGCATGTAATGTTGAAATATAGTTGAGTTATGCATTACCAAGAGTGAGCGCCAAGTCCATACGTATGCTTCTCAGGGGTTGTCTGCAAATGTGAAGCACACGTTTCAGAAGTCGGTGTTGCAGACGAGAATACCGATACAACCATAGAAATGTGTAGCCCACATACCCGGGCCTACGGGCTTCCTATCTACCCATTGCAGAATTGTCCTTTTTTCATGCATATCGTATTTCGTAATTTCGTTTGCAACATCTCTTCCGTGGTGTTCAAACCGGGCCAAATTATCCCTCGCAGCCCGTGCCTCATCAATACTTGTGTCTGCTGACTCTATCATCATATCGATTTGAGGTCGAGCAGTAGCCCACTTCGTATTGTTCCTATCTCAATACGGTTTTTCATTTGTAAATCGCAAGGAAAAGACAATGCATGAATCCACTCATCAGTAACGGGATCCGAGAACGCCTTAGGTTCTCTACTTAAGTCCGTGCACTGCTCATCTAGATGTGCATATGGATCATGCCGCATTGATGGACCTATACATTTTAATTTATTATAATCAATGCAATAGTTATTTAAATAAAATAATGCGGTCGATGATTATTCAAAACTCGTAATATATACCTCTATTCTCAGGATCAGGCTGTGTCGAGAAGGAAATATCTCGATCTCTTTTCTTTGAAGAAAATGCTTTGGAAAATTTTCCGAATAAATCTTTTCGTCCCATTTGTTTCATGCAAGAATAACGACGATACAAAATATATAATATGCATAAATTATTAAACTAACAAATCAATACATTACAAGTGATTAGAACTGCAAAAAAATTTATATATCATTTACATGCAAGTGATTATAAGTTTTCATAACTGTAAAGTTTATAACATATATCAATTGATTATAATTGTTCACAACTGCAAAGTTTTTTCATATGTCAATCGGATCTGCTTCATCAAGGTCAACATCGTCGGTAGAATTATCGAATAAGAATTTAGGAGGTGCCATCAATGCAATCCAAGTTTCTTCACGATTAGGATCTTTGACATAGAAACACTGCTCAGCTTGTGAAGCTAACATGAACTTATCATCTCAATAAATTTCATTATTGAGATCGACAAGCTGAAAACCGTACTCATCTATCTGGATGCAAGCGCACCAACAAACTTTGAACATAATAAATGTAACACACGAGTTTATTTATACCAATTCCAGTTTCCGTATTTACTTATCCATGGTCTAGTCTTGATTTAGCGTGTTTGGGTACGAATGGTATTTTACATATTACTGGGCATTCGACCCGACCCGCTTGCTTGAACCTGTTTAACTCTTATTTATAGATTGCCTTGACTTGTTGCATGGGCTGGTGCACCTCATAATTTGGTATATACCGGTATTTTATCTTGTATCGCATCTTTTGCATATAACAGTTTAAAACACGTAAAATAAATTAAAATTGTATTTCATGGCCTGCATGATACCCCTAACCTTGTGGTGGTGTCCTTGCATCGTGTTCTCATTCCGTTCAGTGAAACGGATGTGTTTGGATGGCTACGCGCACGTACGTGCGTTCGTTCTTGGGGGTATGCCTTTTTGTTATAAAATTCTTCATTTTAATTTTTAGAACTTGCCTAGATTTCATATTTCAAATTCAAAATTTTGGACACGACCCGGGCGCAATTCTGAAATATTTTGTTTTCCGCCAAATTTTATTTATTTCAAAATTTCTTAAAATCAATTTAAGAATATTTTCTTCAGCCTACAATGATTTTCCATAACAAAATTATTCCCTAAGCCACGATATCATATTTTAAAACCTCAGAAAATCTTTTACAATTTTTCCCAAATTCCTCAGCCAATCAAACCCCCGTTTCTCCCCTAGGCCCCACCTCTCTCTCTTTCTCCCCTCACCGAGCTCTTTCCTTTTTATAAAACCCTGGCCCACCTTCTCTTTCTCTCTCTTCTCTTTTCCTTCTCTTTTCTTTCTCTCTCGTTCTCTCTCTCTCTTCCTCACTACGCGCCAACCCTCTCTCTCTCCTCTCGCTTTCTCACTCCTCTCGCGATCCCTGTTCATCAGGGATCCGCTCACCGCTCTCCCCCTATGGTAACCTCCTTCCTTCGTTTCCCTCTCGTCCTCGACGCTAACCCTAACCCAGCCTCACCTCTCGCAACACCTAACCCCTTCATCACCGCAGCCACCTTCTTCCATCACCCAACTCGAGAGCACCCCTTCATCCCTCGCTGCTTCCATGGCCGAGAGCAAAACCTTCAACTCCTCCATCACCACCTACCCACGCCTCCATACCCGAGCGACCCATCAACCCATCGCCGGAGCTCCTTTAACCCCGACGACCTCACTTCGTCGTCGCCTCTTTCTTCTCCTCTTCTCCTTATATACTTCCTCCTCTTCCCTCTTTCCCTACAACTCAACCCCATCACCATCATTTTCCAGATCCACCCTACTGCCTTACTCGAACCATCGCCGCCGGAGCCCCGACGACCTCGTCGCCGACTCCACAACCCTGTCCTTTTCCTCTCCTCCTCTGCCTGAGACTCCAGCCACCAAGAGTCTCGCGCACATGCACACCTGGACCCTTAAACCGAGCCTGCACATTCTCTTATCGGAGTTGATCGCCGTCGTCGATCCCGCTCTCGTCTTCCGACTCCAGTGCGCCCAGTGGGTAGTCCCCTTCTTCCTAACCTCTTTATCCTTTTCCCTTCCTCTCCTTCTTCTTTCTTTTCTTTGTAATCTCTTCTTTATGTTCTCTGTTGTTTCTAGTTCGCCAGAAACTGGCGTTTCGTCGACGATCCAGACGAGCGTACCTGACCCGTGTGATCACACTGTGCGTGGTGTGGATCCGTTCCGTGTACCGTGCGCGCGTCGCGACGTTTTCCGCCGACGTGAGACGTACCGTATTCTCGTTCTTGATCCGTCCAGGCAAGTTAATCTTGCTATATGCTATTTAAGTTATTATATACCTATTCTAATATATATCATACCTGTAGTTTAAATATAGCACCCCATGCATCATTTTATAACATTTCGACGTTCCGTTTGCATCTGTTCATATTATTTCAGATCTAAAACTTGAAACCTAACTATTGCATTTAGTTTACTAAACCTACGTAATCACATTTATATGTTAGATCACATAATCACAATTGTTTTATAGCCATATTACCTTTTTTTAGTTTTACCCTATCGGACGACCGATTGCATACATTTAGCCTTATTCACATTCAATTGCATCTCTAGATGGTTTTAATACATATTAATATGATTTTATCATCCACATGTGTAATCCTGCATTCCTGAAATGTTAAAACTATTCCTTAAACCAACTGATAACCGTACAACTAATTAGTTTAATCTACACCTATTGCTATCATGTTACTGTGCCTGTTTATTGTTCTGATAGTACCATGCTTGTTTATTCATAACCATGATTATGCTAGTCGATTATGAGCATCCATATGTTATCTTGTACACCCTGATGTGATTTGCTACACATATTACTTGACCTGACATGGTACCGTGCACTCTTGACATGACATGACATGACATCTAAGTACATTACTCAACTTGACCTGATGTACCATGGCTTTACCTGTTACCTGATCTTGTGTCTAATGCCAATAAACCCGACATGTAGTCCTTACGGACCGTTCCTATTGTCTATCCAGACAAAGCTGCACCTACCTGATCCTGTGTTGGCATTAATTCTTGATTACTGAATACCTGACTTGAACACATATAACTTGGGGGTATGGGGAAATCAATGATGAAATCCTGACTTGTAACTCGACAGTTGCTTGCTTATACTGATCAGTTTTGGAGGCTAGGCCCGCCTCGTAACGATGCTGCTGACATCGTTGGTCTTTACCCTTTTCCTTTTTATGCCTAGCGGCACGTCTCAGTTTCAGCCTGAGAGTCTTAGACCGTGGTCCCGGGCATGCACGGGATACTATTGAGTTACATCGATGATTCATCAAATTGATTTCAAAGACTTGAGAGTAGATAACCAACATATCGGTTTAGTTTACTCACTGCACGCGACCTTTCACTGCCCTGATTTAGATTGCTTTACACCTGCTTTACTATTTATGATTATACTTGCATGTCTTGCTACCCTGTTTATATTGTTGCTTGATGTTATGACGCGCTAACGTCTGGGTTTTGCATGGCCCAGATCCTTCTACCTTTGTTGCAGACTGATCAGGAGTATTGCCGCTGTTAGACCGAGCGGTGAAGTTCCTGTCGGTATGTAGTTTTACTTTCCAAGTGTTTCATTTATTGTATCCTTTGCTTCCGCATATCATTATTTCTTGACTCATTCATTCTGGCTCATGGACATGTACTAGATAGTTTAGTTTACTTTCCTGTTCTTGATATCTCTGCAGCCGTAATGTGACTGTGGAGAGATTTTTCCTATCCACAGGTAGCATGGTTGGCTATGTCATGTGCCCATCTTAGCGTACTCTGGGAAGCGGGGCGTGACATGGTTCTTTTGGTATCAGAGCCATAGGATATAGGTTAATCGAGTGTGATTCTTTTGTAGTTGGGTATTGGACCCAATACACGAATCAAAATACTCGTGATTAGGAACATGTCCTGCCACCTTGTTATCGTGATTCTTGAATCATATCTTTCTTTTATCCTTTGTCCTTGACGGTATGCAAACAACTTTGCATCTCGGCTGGAAACCTTTGGTTCTCTATTGTTTCTCCCTGTTCTTTGATTCTGATACTAGGATTTGGGCGACTTGAGTGGAGTTATGTAATTGTACCCATGAACTGCAGCATGGTTACAATGCGGTACTCTATTCGAGTAACTTGGAATTCTAGTTTTGATTCACTTCCTTGTTTCATGGTCATCATATTACCTTGCTTCTCTTGGTTTCATTGCTTACCAGTTCTTGTTTTATCACCAGTTTGAATCATGTTTACCGTGCTTGATCCTCTTCAGTATCTTGACTTAAGTTGAAGTCATCTCGGTATCTTACTTGTTCTTGTTTTCCCCGCATTAGGATTGTTCAATTCTGGTGCACCCCTTTGTTGTTGTTGTCTTGAGAATGGATTTTCGCGGCACTTTCCACGCTCATATTGATTGTAAGGAAAGGAAAGTGATTTTCCAGATTCCCAGACATCCGGAGCTTGTTTTGCCAGAGGAAGTGGTTCTGTCGGGCCAGTCGAGTTTAAGGGCTAGGCCGACAAATAATGTTCTTTCGTCGATGGAAGTTGATAAGGAATAAGCGCCGGTTATATTTCGAGAGTTCATGGACGTGTTCGAAGACACCTCGGGATTATCGCTGAAACGAGATGTGGAGTTTGCGAGTGATCTTATTTCTGGTGCAGCGCCAATCTCAAAGACGTACTATCCAATGGCACCAGTGGAGTTGGAAGAAGTCAAGAAGCAGGTTACTGAATTACTTGAAAGGGGTTGAATTCGCAGCAGTAACTCACCTTGGGAAGCTCCAGTTCTTCTAGTAAAGAAGATGATGTCACAAGGAGGATGTGCATTGATTATCGAGAATTAAACCGGGTGACTATTAAGAACAAGCATCTGATCCCTCGCATTGGCGAATTGTTCGAGCAGCTTAGTGGCACGAGGGTATTCTCGAAACTGGATTTGTGGTCCGGATATCATCAGGTCCGAGCTAAATCAGAAGATATTTGCAAGACTGCGTTCCAAACTCGGTATGGACATTACGAGTATTTAGTGATGACCTTCGGAGTAACGAATGCACCGGCGATATTTATGGACTTGATGAACCGAATCTTCTACCGTTCTTGGACCAGTTTATAGTAGTGTTCGTTGATGATATTTTGGTCTACTCAAAGGAGTATCGCAAAGCATGCAAAACATTTGAAGATCGCACTGCAGACATTGAGGCAAGAAAATTATATGCACAGATGAGCAAGTGCAAGTTTTGGGCTTGAAGGAGTGAAGCGTTGGGGGCACGTGTGGCTAGGGATGGAATCGCCGTTGATCCTAAAAGATTACAGCAGTTCGAGAATGTACGTTTCCGAAGAATGTTGCGGAGATAAGAAGTTTCTTGGACTTGCCAGGTATTATAGAAGGATCGTGGAGAATGTTTCTCGTTGGCTGAGCCTGGACCAAGCTTACGCGTAAAGAAGTACCGTTTGTATGGACGGATATGTGTGCGTCAGCTGTTTAGGCGTTGAAGCAGAGGTTGATAAAACGCACTTGTTCTAACCATACCAGACAGTTCCGAAGGATTGGTGATTCACAGCGACGCACCGGAGAAAGAATTGGGATATGTTTTGGTGCAGCATGGGAAGGTTACAACTTACGCATCGAGACAGTTGAAGACCCACGAAAAGAATTACCCAACTCATGACTTGGAGTTAGCAGCTGGGATTTTCGCTTTGAAGATTTGGAGACACTGCTTATTGGGCGGAAAGGGTCGAATTATTCGCCGATCACAAAAGCCTAAAGTACGTATTCATTCAGAAGGAGCTAATTGTGAGACAACACAAGATGGTTGAAGCTGACGGCTGACTACGATCTCGATCTTAAGTACCATCCGGGGAAGTTAATGTTGTGTCGGATGCGCTTAATCGGTTACCAGCAAATTCGGATGTTAACTGCACAAAAAGGAACTTATTGAAACTTTCGGAGATTCGAGTTGGAGATCTTGCTACCGCATTCTTCAGGACAGTTGATGTCGCTGCAAGTACAGTTGTCATTGATCGAGAGTATTAAAGCAACGCAGTCAGAAAGCCCAAGATTGCAAAGGTTTCGAGAACAGGTTGAAGCCGGACTTCGAACGGACTTGTTGATTCATGAAGGTGATTCGTTGCGTTATGGTAACCGTTTGTGGGTGCCAAAGGGAGATATCCGTGAAGGAGTTGTGAAGGAGGCACACAGTTCCGCGTATTCCGTACATCCAGGAGGCACGAAGATGTACCGAGATACGACAGCATTTCTGGTAGGAAGGCATTGAAACGGGAGATTGCTCGCTTTGTGGCAAAGTGTTTGGTATGTCAGCAAGTTAAGGCTGAACATCAACGGGTTGCTGGTTTATTGAAAGTGGAAGCGGGAGTGGGAACATATAACCATGGATTTCGTGACTGCTCTACCGTGGAGTCCAAAGGGCAACAGTGCAGTTTGAGTGATTGCTGACGGATTGACCAAGGCAGCTCATTGCATCTCTTTTCGAGATGATCAATCAACAGAAGTTTTGGAAGAACAGTGCGTACATGAGATAGTAAGATTGCACGGAGTGCCGGTGGGCATCATGACCTACCGTGATCACCGTTTCTTATCATGCTTTTGGAGGAACTTACGGGAAGGTTTGGGGCTAGTTTGAAGTTTGTACAGCTTATCATCCTCAGACAGATGGACAGTCGGTGAACGATCCGAACTCTTGAAGACATGATGAGAGCTTGCATGTTGGACTTCAAGGGTTTATGGGAGGATCATCTACAATCGGTAGAGTTTCTTACAGCAACAGTTTTCAGGCGACTATTCAGATGGCTCCATTCGAAGCCCTATATGGTCGCAAGTGTCGTCACTTATTTACTGGGACGATGTCGGTGAACGAAGATTGTTGGGACCAGTTTTGGTGGTGCAGACAGTTGAGAAGGTTAATACTATCCAGAATCTTATGAAAGCGGTACATGACCGACAAAAGGGTTAGGTAGATACATCGAGAAGACCTCTAGAGTTCGTCGTTGGTGATTTGTATTCTTGAAGGTATCGCCGACTAGAGGGGTGATTCATTTCGGAAGTCGAGGAAAACTTAGTCCTCGATTCGTTGGGCCTTTTGAAAATTTTAGAGCGTGTTGGAGAGGTAGCATGTCGTTTGGCTTTATTGCAACCCCTGGCGAATGTTCATGACATGTTTCACGTATCTCGACTCCGTAAAGTATGCTCGAGATGAAACACACATGCTGGATAATTTGGAGTTTTCGGTACAAGAAGATTTGACTTTTGAGGAGCGACCGATGTCGACTGTGGATCGAAGAGGAAAGGTAGACCAAGTTACCTCTCTTGTATTTGTTTCTTGGGGTAATCGCTCACATGGAAGATCAACTTGGGAGACGAGAAATTGAAGTCCGAAATTTCCACATCTATTCTTGTAGTTTCTTGTTTGTTTATCCTATCTTGTTCTTGGAATTTCGAGGACGAAATTCTTTTGTAGTTGGGTATAATGTAACACCCGAGTTCATTTATACCAATTCCAGTTTCCGTATTTACTTATCCATGGTCTAGTCTTGATTTAGCGTGTTTGGGTGCGAATGGTATTTTACATATTACTGGGCATTCGACCCGACCCGCTTGCTTGAACTTGTTTAACTCTTATTTATAGATTGCCTTGACTTGTTGCATGGGCTGGTGCACCTCATAATTTAGTATATACCGGTATTTTATCTTGTATCGCATCTTTTGCATATAACAGTTTAAATCACGTAAAATAAATTAAAATTGCATTTCATGGCCTGCATGATACCCCTAACCCTGTGGTAGTGTCCTTGCATCGTGTTCTCGTTCCGTTCAGTGAAACGGACGTGTTTGGATGGCTACGCGCACATACGTGCGTTCATTCTTGGGGGTATGCCTTTTTGTTATAAAATCCTTCATTTTAATTTTTAGAACTTGCCTATAATTTTCATATTTCAAATTCAAAATTTTGGACCCGACCCGAGCACAATTCTGAAATATTTTGTTTTCCACCAAATTCTATTTATTTTAAAATTTCTTTAAATCAGTTTAAAAATATTTTCTTCAGCCTTCAATGATTTTCCATAACAAAATTATTCCCTAAGCCACGATATCATATTTTAAAACCTCAGAAAATCTTTTACAATTTTTCCCAAATTCCCCAGCCAGTCAAACCCCTGTTTCTCCCCTAGGCCCCACCTCTCTCTCTTTCTCCCCTCACCGAGCTCTTTCCTTTTTCTAAAACCCTGGCCCACCTTCTCTTTCTCTATCTTCTCTTTTCCTTCTCTCTCTTTCCCTCTCTCTCCCTCTCTCTCCCCCTCACTACGCGCCAACCCTCTCTCTCCTCTCGCTTTCTCACTCATCTCGCGATCCCTGTTCATTAGGGATCCGCTCACCACTCTCCCCCTATGGTAACCTTCCTCCTTCGTTTCCCTCTCGTCCTCGACGCTAATCCCAACCCAGCCTCACCTCTCGCAACACCTAACCCCTTCATCACCGCAACCACCGTCTTCCTTCACTCAACTCGAGAGCACCCCTTCATCCCTCGCTGCTCCCATGGCCGAGAGCAAAACCTTCAACTCCTCCATCGCCACCTACCCACGCCTCCATACCCGAGCGACCCATCAACCCATCGCCGGAGCTCCTTTAACCCCGACGACCTCACTTCGTCGTCGCCTCTTTCTTTTCCTCTTCTCCTTATATACTTCCTCCTCTTCCCTCTTTCCCTACAACTCAATCCCATCACCATCATTTTCCAAATCCACCCTACTGCCTTACTCGAACCATCGCCGCCGGAGCCCCGACGATCTCGTCGCCGACTCCATAACCCTCTCCTTTTCCTCTCCTCCTCTGCCTGAGACTCCAGCCTCCAAGAGTCTCGCGCACATGCACACCTGGACCCTTAAACCGAGCCTACACATTCTCTTATCGCCGGAGTTGATCGCTGTCGTCGATCCCGCTCTCGTCTTCCGACTCCAGTGCGCCCAGTGGGTAGTCCCCTTCTTCCCAACCTCTTTATCCTCTTCCCTTCCTCTCCTTCTTCTTTCTTTTCTTTGTAATCTCTTCTTTATGTTCTCTGTTGTTTCTAGTTCGCCGGAAACCGGCGTGCCATCGACGATCCCGACGATCCAGACGAACGTACCTGACCCGTGTGATCACACTGTGCGTGGTGTGGATCCGTTCCGTGTACCGTGCGCGTCGCGACATTTTCCGCCGACGTGAGACGTTCCCTATTCCCGTTCTTGATCCGTCCAGGCAAGTTAATCTTGCTACATGCTATTTAAGTCATTATATACCTATTCTAATATATACATACCTGTAGTTTAAATATAGCACCCCATGCATCATTTTATAACATTTCGACGTTCCGTTTGCATCTGTTCATATTATTTCAGATCTAGAACTTGAAACCTAACTATTGCATTTAGTTTACTAAACCTACGTAATCACATTTATATATTAGATCACATAATCACAATTGTTTTATAGCCATATTACCTTTTTTTAGTTTTACCCTATCGGACGACCGATTGCATACATTTAGCCTTATTCACATTCAATTGCATCTCTAGATGGTTTTAATACATATTAATATGATTTTATCATCCACATGTGTAATCCTGCATTCCTGAAATGTTAAAACTATTCCTTAAACCAACTGATAACCGTACAACTAAGTAGTTTAATCTACACCTATTGCTATCATGTTACTGTACCTGTTTATTGTTCTGATAGTACCATGCTTGTTTATTCATAACCATGATTATGCTAGTCGATTATGAGCATCCATATGTTATCTTGTACACCCTGATGTGATTTCCTACACATATTACTTGACCTGACATGGTACCGTGCACTCTTGACATGACATGACATCTAAGTACACTACTCGACTTGACCTAATGTACCATGGTTTTACCTGTTACCTGATCTTATGTATAATGCTAACAAACCCGACATGTAGTCCTTACGGACCGTTCCTGTTGTCTATCCAGACAAAGCTGCACCTACCTGATCCTGTGTTGGCATTAATTCTTGATTACTGAATACCTGACTTGAACACATATAACTTGGGGGTATGGGGAAATCAATGATGAAATCCTGACTTGTAACTCGACAGTTGCTTGCTTATACTGATCAGTTTTGGAGGCTAGGCCCGCCTCGTGACGATGCTGCTGACATCGTTGGTCTTTACCCTTTTCCTTTTTGTGCCTAGTGGCACGTCTCGGTTTCAGCCCGAGAGTCTTAGACCGTGGTCCCGGGCATGCACGGGATACTATTGAGTTACATCGATGATTCATCAAATTGATTTCAAAGACTTGAGAGTAGATAACCAACAGATCAGTTTAGTTTACTCACTGCACGCAACCTTTCACTGCCCTGACTTAGATTGCTTTACACCTGCTTTACTATTTATGATTATACTTGCATGTCTTGCTACCCTGTTTATATTGTTGCTTGATGTTATGACGCGCTGACGTCTGGGTTTTGCATAGCCCAGATCCTTCTACCTTTGTTGCAGACTGATCAGGAGTATTGTCGCTGTTAGACCGAGCGGTGAAGTTCCTGTCGGTATGTAGTTTTACTCTCCAGGTGTTTCATTTATTGTATCATTTGCTTCCGCATATCATTATTTCTTGACTCATTCATTCTGGCTCATGGACATGTACTAGATAGTTTAGTTTACTTCCCTGTTCTTGATATCTCTACAGCCGTAATGTGACTGTGGAGGGATTTTTCCTATCCACAGGTAGCATGGTTGGTTATGTCACGTGCCCATCTTAGCGTACTCTGGGAAGCGGGGCGTGACAATAAATCTTTCTTGCTCATTACTCCCGTAAAATAGCTCTATTATATCCTCCAGCTGACCATAATATTCTTTTTTTCCTCCCTGCGGTCTTTGATCACGGGAATTTGAGAAGACTTTTGTTCAAATGGACAATAAATCTCATTATTTTGGGTTATCAATTTCTCGGTTTTAAGAAAATTTAGTTTATTAATACAATATGAACCGTATCGATTCACTTTTGCACTGGGACCTTTAGATAGTCATAAGATTACATCCGGAAATTGCATCCCTTTTGCGATGTCATTTTCAATCTACAATGTATTTACACGTAAAATGTATAAGCTATATATGATATATGCATGTGAAATGTAAAATATACAAGACATGCGTACGTGTATATGGAACCATCGTGGAAAGTGTTTCTTATGTTCTTGATTAATCTTCCAATTAGTACTCTTTCTGGAAATCGTATTCGTAAGTTCTTCAATATGTCGGCTAAAAAAACCACAATATTAATTATTTAGGCATATATAAATATAGACACCCAAAATATTGACGTGATTAAAAGTTTTAATTTATATACCTTCTGTGATCGGCAGTAATTTCAAAATTATTAAGGATATACGAATGCACTTGATCGAGCCACTCCCTCTGGTAGGATCGATCCTCCCCTTGTGGATGGGATAGCCGGTCATCATTAATTTGAGAAGGACGGTTTAATCTTATTTCAACTCCACGCAAGTAACGAGAAATGAAATTGAGGCATTCGTTGGCGCAATAACTCTCGGCTATTAACCCTTCCGGTCGAGCTCGATTGCGCACTTGCTGTTTCAAGAATCCCAAATATCTAAAATGATAACGAATACTTTAGACAAATTTGAATATTATAATGAATTGAATAACACAATTGACTGAAAAATATATTACTTTTCTACTGGATACATGCACCTATGTGAGACAGGTCCAGCAATCATTACCTCTGAGCTAAATGCACAGAAAGATGAATCATAATGGTGAAAAAAGATGGTGGAAATATCATCTCTAAGTTACAGAGGGTTTCAATAATAATCTTTTGCAACTCCTCGAATTTGGCCACATTTATCACTTTAGAACAAAGTTTATTGAAAAAATCGCAATACCCTATCAAAACTTTGGTGACTTTGGATGGCAAATTATGTCGAAAAGCCATTGAAAGCAATTGATGCAGAAAGATATGACAATCATGATTTTTAAGATTCAAGAGCTTTGGTGGTTCGACCTGCACATTCTTTGCTATGTTATTGGAGTACCCATCTGGGGTTTTGATACTCTTTAGCACCTCACTAAATCTTTTCATAACCAATTTCGATATTATGTGACTCGAAACTAGTAATTTATAGACACCATCATCACGAAGTACCGGATGCAATTCCTGTCGGATTCCAATCTCCTCCGAGCACTCGCGAGCACTCAACTTATCCTTAGACTAAGAATAGTCCTGTAACAATGTGCCTGCAATATTATCAAACACATTCTTCTCTACATACATGACATCAATATTGTGTCGAATTAACAAATATTTCCAGTAAGGAAGATTCCATAATATACTTTACTTCTTCCACACACTCAATAATTCGTTATTTTCGGAGCGCTTTCGTTTTTTTGTTTATTGAAGGAACCATCAGAGTTAAAACGATTAGAACCTTACTGGAATTGACACGATGAAATCTGCTCAAAAATTTCTATCCCTGACAATTGTTTTGGTGCTTCACCCTTTTCCAATATTCCATCAAACTTATTTTCCATTTTTCTGTACGAATGATTCACTGATAGCTACCTATGATGAAACTAGTAGAAAAACTTACCATGTGTCTTAAACTGTAGGGCACTGTAATCAAGACCACATGATTGACATGCATGCTTCGCGTAGGTAGGCCGTCCAGACAATATGTCGTATGCTGGAAAATTGTTAATTGTCTAAATAACAGCCACTCGTATTCTAAACTTCTCCTCGGCGTACGCATCATATGTCTCTACTCCATATTCCCAGAGTTCTATCAGCTCTTCAATTAAAGGTTCCATATAAGCGTCGATGTTCTAACCAGGTGAATATTTTCCAGGAATTAATAAGGAAAGAATCATATACGGTTGCTTCATACACATCCAGGGAGGCAGATTGTAAGGCATAAGCGATACCGGCCATGTGGACCAACTAGAGCTCATGAGTCCGTAAGGCATGAAACCGTCGGTTGCCAAATCTAGACGTACATTTCTCGGCTCATCCCCAAAATGATCAACAATGTCTAATTACTTCCATGCTTCTGTATCAGCCGGATGCCTCAGCTTCCTGTCTTTGATCCGACGATCGGAATGCTATCGCATGCTCTTCGTCATGTCCTTTGAAATATATAAATTTTGCAACCTCTTAGCCAGGGAGAAATAACGAAAGACTTTGGCTGAAGTTTTCTTGCCCTTTTTGCTGACATCGAACATTTCTGCGTTTGAATTTTTCTTAACATTTTTCCACCTAGACAAGTTGCAAGTGGGACACTCATCGAGAGACGCATAATCCCTGCGATACAGCACACAGTCATTGGGATATGCATCAATCTTCTCATACGAGAAACTAAGTGTTTTAACAATCTTTTTTGCATGATAATGATTCTATGGAATGCTTTCCTTTTCTTCAGGAATTATCTTGCATAGGAGATCAAGAAGCACGTCAAAATGCTCGTTAGCCATCCAGCTGATCATCTTTAGATGGAGGAGTCTTATTACAAATGATAGCCTACTAAATTCTGTACAGCCTTCGTACAGATCTTGTTTGTTTCTCTCCAGAAGTTTCTGCAATTTTTCTAATTCACTGGTGCCTTCACATGGTTCAACATCATTCATTTTCTCTCCGGCAAATAAATTTCCCAACATCTCATGCGTGTCATCTACCCTGTCACCCGTCGACAATTCAGCTTGCGAAGCTGCGGTCTCATTATCCATCCTCGTTTCCTCGTTACGTATTCTCTCGCCATGGTAATTCTAATGTATGTAGTTCGGTTCAAAACTCTCTACAAACATATGTTCTTTTATCACTTCACGTCAAAAACGGGTTCTATTATTACATTCTTTATAAAGACAGAACAAGAGTCCGTCTCGGCTACACTTTGGGTTCATCTCTGCGTAATCTAAAAAGACTTTAAGCCCATCTTTAAATCGGGTGTCTCTCAAACTATACATATCTTTTTTCTCCATATGCATAAACGATTTATCCGGGAGAATTCTCATATGTTATCACATAGATAATAATATGAGTTTAACATATCTTATGAGTTTATCACATACTCATCATTAAATAAATTTTCAAGTCTTAAATTGGATTTCATGATGTGGACGCATCAAAACATCTAAAGTCATTTAAGATTGGTGTACGTAATCAGGGCAAAAGGTCGGAACGAATAATTAGTTTCACGGCTGTTATGGATAAAGGTCCTAATTTCCTTTACGAATGCAACACTCACATCTCACATCCTTTTGTTTTTCGTCCATTTCGAGAAAATTTCGGCAGCACTTTCCCCCTATTTTCCGTGTTCGTACATAAATCTGTACGCGGGGAACAAGTGGAAAGCACCGTTAAAACTTCTCGAAATTGACGAAAATACAGGAGGATATGAAATGCGAGTCTTGTTGCATTCGTAACATATCCAAACTGGACAAATCCGACAATTACTGTATGTCAAATCCTCTCGTCGAATACTACACATACGTTTGAAAAAGTTGAACATGACGTTCAACTCTCACAAACATATAATGTGATCCTATCAATTCGACGGGAAAAATATTTGATATACACCAATTGTCAGACGAGAAACTATAGGTCGATCCTAAACAAGTTTAAGACCTTTCAATTTTAAACTTACTAATTAAATGAAAATATAAAACCCTACTTACGTTTCTAATCAAAATTTTAGGGTATCACTTAACTTTCTATATAATCGTTTTTTAATCAGGATCTCGGTTCACTATTATCTGGTCTTAATTAAGATTTCTTAATTAATGTAATTAATGTTATAGGGTAATTAGTGTTAATTTTTCTTAATTAGTTTGATTTTATTTTTGATTTATGCGTCTACTATAGTTTAATTGGTATTAAAGGATTTGATTTTTATTTTGATTTGGTTTATAAATTATGCTACAATTAAAAAATCTAAGCAATAAATCATAAGCAACTAGATATCAAATTATTAAATTTACAAAATAAAGAATATCGAATCATTAAATTTACGAAATACAAGATAGAATTCAGGATGAATATATTTTTGAAATATTTCATATGCGGGTGCGCGCATGCACAACACATACACTCTCACACACTCACACATATATACGCGCGCGCACTCAAACACTCATACAAACACTTAGCTCACACACACACACATATACTCACAAACACACATGCGCGCGCGCACCCCCTCAATTAACAATAATACATTTTACCCTAAATTCATCTAACATAATTCGTTAATCCATCTTACCTTAATTTAATCTAACAAGTAAATTCATCGATTACCTATATTCCTTATATCTTCAACTCTAAAGCTAAATTACCAAATTTATATTTCAATTTTTCATATATTTTCAATTCTAAAAAACATCTAAAACAATTTTCTTTAATTATATTTTAATGCTAAAACACATCAACCCCCAAAATCATAATAAATTTCAAACCCATCATTTTACAACCGATTCAATTCCTTATTATCCATATTTAATATATCAAAACTAACACAAATCACAGATTATAATCGCCTAATTTCAAAATTTAATAATCTAATTGAAAAAATTAAGGTTAGGAGGTGAAAACACTAATCTTGGTACGGATTTGAAAAAGAAAAAAGCGATCGTAAGCTTCTACACCACCAACTGCAACAATAACACCTAAAAAAATTTGGGTTAGATTTGATAATTTTTTCGAAAATTTTGAGAAAGAAGGAAAGGGAAATTAGCTCTCAAGATGAAATTGAGGAATGGGAAGGAAGAAAGGCCATCACGGCTCTTATCTGATCAACCTACCAGCGACCGTTTAAAACGGTCACTAATATTATGTGAACGGCCGCCCATATATTGGCGATCGTTCATTAGAGACAATATAATATATACGGTCGCTAATAATTTATTCAGTCCCTAATAAACGTTCAAACGTTCTCTAATACGTATAGTTTCTACTAGTGATTGTAATGTCATCATGATACTCCGTGTTAAAAAATTCCGGTTTTTTAAAATGGTTCAAAAGGGAAAGGAGATGAATGAAATTTCTAGAAAAAGTGAAGAGAGAGAGAGAGAGAGATTTGTTATCCTTTTTCAGAGAGAAATGGAGGTAAAACCCTTTATGGGTTTTGCACAGGAGAAGCAGGAACACCAATGGGCATTAAATTAAAGAAAAAAATTAAGTACTATACTTCACTTTAATATGGAAACGTAAGAATGAGTTTATTGTCTTCATCATTTTTTTCTGTTTATTCTAATTTATATATAAATTGGAAGGTTTTTAGAGAAAGACAGAATGAATAAATAAAAAATTCCGATTGATCCAACGAATAAAGTAAATAGTACCAATACAAGCAGGGGAAATAACATAGTATTGTCCGATTCGTGAGGATAGGTGTAAGTGTATTTATTTCTAAAGTAAGTACTAAAGTATCGTACTCCATTTCTTCCATTATCATTCATTTGATACGTATCTGTCGAAAAAAAGGTCATTTTCATAAGAAAGCGCTCTTAGTTCAGTTCGGTAGAACGCGGGTCTCTAAAACCCGATGTCGTAGGTTCAAATCCTACAGAGCGTGATTTGGTTTATGTTATTTGATAGGAGACAATAGTGTTTTCCCCTGGAGATGGAAAATTCGTCCACCGGGTTTCATTAATTTGCAAATTCTATCTCAACCAGTTAAAAGAATGAAATTGGCTGATATCATGACGATACTAGGTAGTATAGATATCATTATGGGAGAAGTTGATCGTTGAAATGATAATTGATACGACAGAAATAGAAGTACAAGCTATCAATTCTTTTTCTAAATGCCTCATTCAAGAATTTTTTTTTATCCAACCCGTAGGAATCAATAGAAAAGGCAAATCCCCTATGATACACCAGACCCGGCTCGGTTATTGATAGAGTGAATAGATCTGCCATTTCTTGAAATCTCTCTTTTGATTCAAAATCGTGGTATAACGTGTATCCCCCTTTGTTCCGGTCATGGAATAGATGAAATAAATCCAAAAATGGATTTTTTTTTAGTCCGAAAGCACCATGGAGAGCAACAAAAGTCCACAGCCCTCCTAATTGACACCAACGAGTAAAATCTCCTTGTGCTTCAGGGCCCATAGTGGCAACAAAGAGTGTGCTAAACTATTTACAGGGGTAGAAACTGCAACGGTTAAGAAATTACAACCTTCCAAATAGGAACTGGCCAATCCATGGGTATACCATGAAGTTACAAAAGTTGTACCTGTGAACCAGCCGAACAAATAAATGAGTTATGTTATATATGTTTTAACATATGTGTGTTTCTTTTTTGATATTGTTTAATATATGTATGTGTTCTTTTCCAGTTAAGTAATTAAGTAAATTGATAAAAAAAAATACTATTTCAAGTAAGCCGCTATGGTGAAATCGGTAGACACGCTGCTCTTAGGAAGCAGTGCTAGAGCATCTCGGTTCGAGTCCGAGTGGCAGCATACTGTAAAAGAGATACAGTGGATCCTATAATGTATTTAATTCCCGATTTCGTTTTGTAATGGGACCTCTTTTATGTATGATATTTGCGACTTTAGAACATATATTAAAGAAGAAGCAAAGCTACCGTGCTCTGTTGTCCTTTGAAGAAAGAAGAAAAAGAAGGGTGAAATGAAGAAACAACTCAAATATTGCTGACGTGACAGTTAAACTTAACGGTTATAAAAGGGATGGCATTATTTGCAACCGGGACCGATAGTTCAAGGTAGCTGTTTGTAATTAAATTAGTTCAGGGTATCAATTATAAAAAACGTGAAAGTTCATGAATACCTTTTGTGCAATTAAGTCTTGAAATAATTATTTGAAATAACTCTTTACGCTTTGCACAAGATATTCATTGAAAAGACCGAAGGAAACAGCAATAGTACATAATACATCGAGAACTAAACAAGATGCCACAAACATTCTGCATATTTCAGATATATAACCTACACTTTTTTGAAAAGCTTTCAATTCGATGCCTTATGACTGACGCTTTGAGCAAATAGTAGCTACCT
Source organism: Agapanthus africanus (assembly GCA_030015575.1). Taxonomy (NCBI): domain Eukaryota; kingdom Viridiplantae; phylum Streptophyta; class Magnoliopsida; order Asparagales; family Amaryllidaceae; genus Agapanthus; species Agapanthus africanus. The sequence continues at coordinate 248,412,894 of JASDDO010000019.1, read as the reverse complement.
GGATACATCTCTTTATTTCATTAAAATCTATTTGATAAAGCCACCAGAGTGTTTCATTCAGGACATAGTACGTATTTTCTTGAGGTTAAATTACCAAATAAAAACCTGGCCTGATTCAAACTATGTGTAAAAAAAAATGGCTGAGCTTTTTTCACCCCTGGGCCCAATCAAAATCCATTGTATGCCAGTTGTTTGTAATATCTAAGTATTTATAATTGCATGGAATATCTAAACAGTTTTCAGTAATATCTAAGTAACTGCCTGTAATATTCAAGCAATTGAGATAATACAAAGCTTAAATGAAATAAAATTCGGACATTTTTTCACAAAGATTTTGAACGGTAGTCCCTTCCTTACAATTTCAAAAACGACAAGAGTTTTTACACCACTACCGAGCCGGCCGAGGGCTTTTTGACAATTTACCCTTTTCTTTATTAGTACTTCATACATTCAATCTCTTAAATGAAGCATGAAGCACTCTGCTTTCTTTGCCCCCACGTATTATTTCAATAATAATAATAATAATAAGACGATGCAAAGTAAACCAGTGCTACTGCAGTGGCACAAATGGCGGATGACTATTCATATCTTTTTTATTCTAATTTTGATGATTCTTAGTTTTGAAAAAGATACAGGGGAATCGATTTGCCATGTGTTTAGCAACCATAGTTAACTGCAGGATAGCAGCAAATAGAAGAAGCAAAGCTCTGACCATAACCAAACAAATTCACAATGGGGTCATAACTGCCTATATCCCATATAAAACTGAAAACAGCAACAATACTGGAGTAAACAATACATTAGCATTCTTGCATATCCTCCATCAAATACGGCGGAATAAACTAATATATTGACTAATAAGTGTCTCGCGCAACATTGGATATAATATAAATTAGGAAGAAACATGTACAACAAAAATAATTAGTAGTTACTTGAGAATACAAAATTGTAGCTCAAAAATATTCATAACCCCTTTACAACATCTCAATTGCTGCTGCTCAATTTTTATTCTTTTGAAAAGACTTGCTGCTGCTCAGTAATCCTGATCAAATTTAAAACAGCCAACAACATTGTTCCTCTATGCTGAAATACATGAAAACACCGCATTGACAGCCAAATCTTGCAGAATTGAGTTAGCTAATTAATCCTTAATCACTGGGAACATCAAAGAAAACCCCCAAACTACTGTTATTCAATAAGATGTAAATTCCTATACCTGCGAGGTCTAAATCTCGGGATGAAAGTTATTTTAGCCAAACAGTCTTCACAAAGCAGTATCCCTAAGGACCGTGGTTGGAAATCTCCGCCGGGCCGAATCCGATCCCCAAAAACGACCATCCAAATTCCGCGACCAATACGAAGTAATATTAGGTTTACCGTTTGATTAGTGAGGTTTTAGTAATAAGGCTATTAATGGTTAGTGGGTTCATTGATGGGCTAATAGGTTCATTAATGATTTGATGGCTTTATTATCGGTCAATGGGTTATTATGGTTAATTTGACAACATTAATTCGGCTTTAAATTGTTAGGTGGCATCAGCTGTTTTTTTTATTAAAAAACAGCTGATTTCTTAAAAATTATATTTCTCCGACAATATAAAATTAGATATTCCTAATCCGATACTACCGAGATCACCGATCCCAAAAGTGATTGTCCGATATCTGTCCTGATACCAAGATTTTAGACATTGTCGAGACCTTATTTTTTCACTGGGGTACATTCAGGACCCCCGGCAAGTCCATATTTATTTCATCATCAAATCATTAGTACAATGAGATATTTCCAACAGTAGAAATGGCCTTATAGGCCTACATGCAAAACATTTGCCACCAGTATACCCATGTAGTTACTTCAGATCTTTTACTTGGTAGCTCTAAGATCGGGTAGAGTAGTCAGATCCAGTTTGGCTAGCATTTTCAGGGAAATGTAGAGTACAGGAAGAGCTTGAGCATTGTGATATCAAACCATCCTTGGCTGCATAATCTGTCAATCTGTTGTTTTCACTCTATATATGCTTAATTTCTGCATTCAGTTTCTCCAGTAGGCAAACTATAACTTTAATAAGGTATTTTAATTTACATGGAACACTGCTGATGTAATGATCAAGTCTACCAGGAGTTTTGAGTCTGTTTCCACCTCTATGCTATGTATTTTGCATATAATAACATTGCCGAGACCTTAGTTACAAAGTAACAACTGAGTTCTCCATTCAGGAACTCAAGGGCAAATGGATCATTAAGAATAAATTAAGAAATCAAAGACCACGCCTGTGATATCTTCCACATTTCCAGTGAAACTTAAAACCCAAACAAGCTTGAAAGGCAACTCGGGAATTTTCTAAATCAAAGGAAAAAAGTGAAGACTGGCAGAATACTACAAATCCAAAGATTAGACATAATGACATACCTTTTTCTATGTCCGAAGAGGTAAATATAAATCTGCAGGACATGGAAACCGCTGCAAAAATTATGCCATAACATCAAAACTTTCAAAAGAACCGCCATTCCAAATTAATGGACACCATGAACATCCCGGAAAGAATTTGCCAGACAAAACAATCAATATAACTCATGCAAACCACACCGGCCAAGGATAACATTGAAATCGAAGGGAAGGGAGATCATTGATGAAATTGGAAGGTTAGAAAACAAATACCTAGAATGTGTTATCCAACCTAAAGATAGCATTTGGGTCTTTAAGATAAGAAAGAAAACCATGTTCCTTGACAAAATTTGAAGGTTTCAACACAAGTATACACATGCTGGAGTTTAGGGATGACAGCTGAGAAACCTTAACAGAAATTCAAAGGCCGTGCTGTAAGTACACAAACACTGCAAAGAAATGCAGATTAAAGGACTTTTGCAAATGCAAAGCATACAACTAAAACTAAAAGATAAACTGCCAAAACAGAACAAGGCAACCTAAGAAGTAACACTCAAAACGATTTGTAAACTGAGGATCAACAAGGTTAAAATAGTTTCTCTGAAGCAAGGAGAGACTATACTTTCATACAACCTATATGAGATATCAACTCTAAAGCAGTTTCCAATTGCTAAACTGAGCAAACCCATAGTTCCAAACCAATAAAATGTAGTGACAATTGCAAAGTTTCCATACTCAGTGTTGATTAGATAGCATTTATAATCTTGTTTAAGAAAGGGTGGGGGGGGGGGGGGGGGGAGGTGAATGGCATACATTAGGTTTCAGAACCTTAAAATCGTTTACCTTGGAGATAGAATACACGCTCGTGTTATTGAAGGTTATGCAAACTGCAGAGTTTAGATTTGAATAAAATGGGTCTTACTAAAAAACTTTGATAATGTTTAACGATTAAAAATAATATGAAAAATAACAACTAGGCATTTAACAATCCAACTCAGTTAAAACTGAAGTGCTTATACAACAGACGGAAAGCCATAAGGCTTATAGGAGTACAAATCCAGTTGATGAAAATAAGGCATACTACATAGTTTTGAAGCCTGAAAACATTAAAGTAGTCCGAGTTGAACATAGCTGAAAAACTCATAGCTTTTGTTGTGACTAACAGTTATTAAAACCATTAAAACTGCATTTGCTTTGGAGCAGAAGCAGGTACTCCAGAAGAAACCGCCTATAAAGGATCTGCAACATGAATAAAGTAAAAAGGGATTTTTAGAAACAAAAAATAAAATGAGAAATTTTAGGTGGTGCATTTAAAAAGAGTAAATGCACTCCTCTGTTTTCTTCTTGCTTAAAGATTCAGTGAACAAGAACTTTACAAGTTCAGCATTTCCAAAATCATCAAATTAAAAATTTGCAGTCATAATAAATGTTGACAAAAATTATAGAATGTGTTTTGAAAGCAAACATGTCTGGTACGAATAAACAAAATAAAGAAACAAACCCCCAAAATGTAAAACTGTATAGCCAAACAAACACATTGACAAAAAAAGTTATGCCTCAATAAATAAACATTGGGATTAAAATTTATTAGAAGAAACAAATGACAAATAGGATTTTGTATTTGTAACTGCTATAATCACAGAATCAGCTTCACTTGATAACACATGGCAATCTTTTAAAAAAATTATTAAGAATGAGCATATAAATCTCACCAACTATGACCTCGCGAGTTTAAAGCTAATTACATTAAGAATTTACATTTTGGTACATAGTTGGCATGCTAGCTTAGCTTATATACACAGCATGCACGGCCCATTGTAACATGACATGAAACTGCTTCAGGGCTTTTTTTCTCCTGAAACTCGTGTCTTCCTGAAACTCATGTTTGTTGGTCAACGGTTCTTGTAACTAGGTGAAGCATCAGCAGTTGTATGAAATAAAAAATGAAAAGGGAGATATCCGTAGCTATCTACTCTAAGAATTTCCTCATTACTACAAACTACTTTTGATCGCAAGCAGTGTGATCAACATGCGAGGAGGTATAGATTTTATAATCTAAGATTTTTTTAAGTGGTTCATCAAATAAGCTACAAAGGTTCGCATGAATCACAATATTTGCACAATCCATGTCCACATATAAATTAGGGGGAAATGGCCAAATATTAGGAAATCTAGTCGAGACTACTGACTAATGTATAAATATAATAGATAAAATTAACTTAGTTGAGCAAACAAACATCGTATATTATTAATGATCTAGCACCTAATTGAGCTTAACAGATTTTTTTTTAATCAAGATCATTGGCTACTGCTCAATGCAGTGGTTACACAGTAACCGCATAGAACAGGGTGTCCACCAAGTAATATGGAAGAATTAACCCATCACAGCAATACTATATGAAGGCTGTGGGCCTGTGGCAACAATTAATGTAAACATAGCTTTTCATGTTCTGGGCTGCAAGGAATCTAGTTACATGATCTGCAATAGTATACAAGTACCAAGAACACAAAACACCTACAAAAATAGAGCAAGGTATTTTGAAACTAGATGCACAAAAAAGCTACTGGAATTATTTTTTTTTTTAAAAGATGTGAATTATTTAAGAAAAGATGCATCTTGATATATTTAAAAGAGATGCCATTTAATAAGCAAGAAGATATAGGTCACATTAGATGGCATCACCATACCAGTGCAAACAGTATATCACATTAATATATGGAATTGAATATCGAAATAAATCTACTTTATATAGAAACTTTACACATGGTTTACTACCAAAATATTAATTTCACTGATTATACATTAGTAATCTTGACTTGACTATTTAACAATAATCTTATTGCGATATATTTGAACAGGTTTAAGTAAGAGTTTTCTAATCTCCTGCTAAATTAGACTTTCTTCCATTTGACTATATGACGGGGGAGCATGATTTAACAAGGAAGTAACCAGATTAGGAGAAATTTAAAAGCAACATTCTAACGATTTACCAGACCTTATAGATAACTCAAATAACTTTGGGAGGTTTGAATCGTTTGATAGTTCTGGTTATGATTATAGTAACATACGGCAGTGACAAGAGTGTACAAATGCATTAATATGCAAGTTATGGTAGGCGTCTGCTGTGGCTGTAAACTTCCCCTACCAGCTATTTGTCAATTTAATTTATCCCCTTGCTTGCAACCAACGGTAATCATATTATGACGAATATTACAGACAACAAACAAGCCGCAGTCCAGACAAGACATATTTAGGAATTTTATGTACAGGTTAAAGCATTTCTTACCAACATGGTTACCTTCCTCCTAGTACAAGACACTAGATAACAAATCCTTGTACTCCAGATATTGACGAGTGTAACTCTTTCTAGAGAGTGCTACAAAGACAAAACAAACAGGTTTTATAATGATCTAAGAGGTATCGGTCTCATGCAGTCATACATACCTCTAGGAGCTCCAACTTTTCTAGATTAGGGAAATGAATGCATTTATCTCCTACTGATGTTTATGAACATAATAACCTTGGCGTCATCACAATTTTGCAACAATATTCGCAAAAGCATTTCGAATTGCTATTACTCTTTGATTTCATTTAGTAGGTGATATATGCCACATCAGTCATTTTTTATCTACGCCGCTTTCATGATACAGGTCTAAAAATAAGTGCCTAAGAACACCACATTCATGATATAGGTCAAAAAATAAGTGCCTAAAAACAAGATATGCTATATTCGCGGCGCGGGGGGCGGGAGGGGGGAGGATGTCCAAGGCACAGCAATCAATGGAAGCTGACCACATGTATAATTTATTTAGACCTTTGTAACGCTGGACGAAAAAGAACTAAACTTTATGTTGTCCTGATTGTCACCTTAATTAGATGGTAATTGGCAAGGACCCACCAAATTGATCACTTGTGTCCCCAAAATGAGGAAGGGGGAAAGCTCCTTGGACAGGCCCAACATCAATAACCACCAACCATGAATTAAATTCCTGGAACTTAAACTTAATAAGAAGTTATATAGGAGGCTAACATCTGATATTCCAATAATGGCCATCGCCATATCCCAATTCTCTCCTATCATTGTGACACTTTAAATTGCTTTATTTTCCTTGCATATATAGATGGCCTTGTTTTTACAAAGTTAAAATCCAAATTTCGACATAAACTAACATGTAATTACGCATTGTAAGACCGAAAAGGGTGATCCACGCAGAAGGGAGCAAAAAGATATATCTTACATTACCAGCATCAGAATAAAAGGAATACAGCCCAAAACCATGCATTCAATTAAGAAAAATGAGAATCCATAGTTATATTTCAAGTGGACGTACAGGTTATGCAAAAAGGAGCTTGCAAGGGTCTGACTACAGTTGAGAAGATGCTTTAGTGTGTGGTTTGGCTTTGAACCTGTTTCTCCAAAAGGGTTGTTTTCATCCCCTTGTTTGGTGTGAATATAAATGTCACGGAATTTTTGATAACTCCATCTTCAGTTATCCAGCTCCAAATCAAATTCCGACAGGGTGCGGTCAAAAATTTGCGGTTAAGTTGAGGGCCACATTTAACTTTGGAGTTCAGATTACTCCGGTTTTGTAATGTAGTCTAATCTTCCAACACTCAAACCTCATCCTGAATTAGCTATGGTTTTTAAGTTGAGATAATTTCAATATCTAAACTCCAAACAAAAGAAAGATATAGAAAGTGTACCTCTAAAGCGAAACAACACTAAACTAAGAATATAAAGGTGATTTCTTTTATTGAGTGAAGGAAGAATCATTCAAATTGGAGTTTCCATACTATCCCCCTACACGCAAAAATTAAACCATCTTATCCTACACCTACAGTCAATCCAATTATCCTAAGCTAACTTGAAAACCCAAAACATTAGCCAAAATAACCAACCACAAACAGGCAATTTTACCTAGCGCTGCCCCAGGTAAGGCTGTCCACCGCCTGCATTTCCATACCCTTGCTGCCCATACCCTTGCTGCCCGTGCACACCTCCTCCTTGCCCCATCTGGGGCCCGCTTCCATACCCGCCTTGCACTGGCACCTGCCCACCATACCCACTATTCACCATTTGTCCTGATACTCCTTGATTACCCACCAACAGATTCACCAAACCCCCAGCTCCTTGTGTTGCCAAAAGTGCGGTCAAAGCCTGACCCAGCGCCGGATTCAACCCAGCCCCTGTAGCCACAGGCTGAACCGGAGCCTGATTGTACACAGTGGCCGGTGGGGCCATCAAATGCCCGGCAGCTGCACCACCAGCAAAATTACCCTTCTGCCCATGCACACCGCCGGAACTTTGTCCACCATGAAACCCTGCCTTATTCATCTTCGGCCCATCCACTGCCCTTTGGCAATGCAGCACATGCCCTTCGAAGTTCTTGTGTGGCTCCTCCAACACTTTCTTCGCGCTCTCTGCTGTCTTATACACAAACAAGCAGAAGCCTCTTGGCTTCCCTGTAAGCTTATCAAGCCCCAACGGCCCATCTTCAATCTCACCGAACTTAGCAAAGAACTGAAGCAGCTTCTGCGGGTCGAGCTCGGCTCCTACGTTGCTCACAAAAATCTTCCTTTGGGTGTATTCAGACACCGGCGGGGCCGAAGGCTGCTGGGTCACGGGGCCAGACGACGCCAGCTGGCACGCCGTCATCCTATTCCCAATCTTCTTCTGAGGCTCCTTCAACGCATTCTGAGCCCCCTTCCGATGCTTGAATAGGATAAAGGCGTAACCTTTCGATTTCCCAGTGATCTTATCAGTGACAGCCTTGCAATCCTCGATCTCGCCGAATTGGCTGAAGAATTCCATCAGCATTTGAGCAGTCGTATCCCAACCGAGGCCGTGGACGAAGACCTTGCGGTGCGCGGTGTCGACATCGGCGATCCGGTAGATCTCTTTGAGGAGATAGGGGCTCTTGACGGCGGCGCCGCGGAGGAGATCGACGAGCTGATCCTTGGAGAAGAAGTCGAGGATTTTCTTGATGGATTCGGGGTCGGATTCTACTGGATCGGCACTAGGGTTTGGGATGGCTAGGGTTTGGGACTTCTGATCCTCTTCTTCCTCCTCCTCCTCTTCCTCTTCGCTTGCTTCTTCCTCTTCTTCGCTAGAGTCTTCTTCTTCTTCGTTAGACTCTTCTTCTTCTTTCATGGGTTCGGGTTCGGGCTCGGGTATGGGTGCGCGTTTGGGTTGTTTGGAGGAGGGAGTGGATGATTTTGTGAGCTTTCGCTTCTTCACGACCATGGTTGATGATTGATAGGAGAGAGGAGAATAATTTAGGGGTTCGGCTAGGGTTTGGTATGACGATGATGTGGCAAATTAGATGCGAGGATGTTAAAGGGTATTTATATCTAGGGTTCTTCAATTGTCCCTTTCCATTAATTTGTGGTTATCTTCATTTATCACCCCCCTACTTTCAATATTCGGATACATCTCCACGACACTTGATGTCACGGATGCATGTCGGGTGGCCTTTGACGGAGCCCGCTTCAACTAGACAGCGTGCTATTAAAACATGTTTCGTTCAATTATTCAAGACCTTCCCAAATGACTGTGTACAACAATTGAGATATCTTATGAGTGGTCGGTGATGATGCTCGATGTCGGTGATCTCCCAGATTGTGACACGTGGCAGGCAACGTGTCCTGAACCTAATAAGAAAGGACCGGGAACGGTACGTCGGTAGAATACTCCGGGTCTGTAGCCCATGGACATGGCCGTCCTTCTTCTACCGACCACACCATTCATGTACCCGCCTTACAAACAACCGTTGGCACACCTCCGAGCCCCTGCACAACTGGCCTCCTCGGCCCCTTCAACTTGTCTCCGGGCTTTAGCAGAACCAGGACACCTCGGCCTCCCGCTCATTCCTGAGCTTCCCGCCGAGCTAATCCTCCTCGGTCTCATCCTGACCGACCCGCAGCACTGATCACAGGCTTCCACGCCACGGCTCCGCGAATCTCGCCATGCGCGAGATAGCCGACGCCCACGATCCTACGTTCCACGTCATCACGATCCCCCCATTAACGAACCTGTCTCGCCATTAATGTGGGATTCCGCTTATCACGCGGGCATGACGTCGAGAGCGTAACGGCCGGCGTGATTCTCGCGCCTGCCTGCTCATCGCTGCTGCTATATAAACCCCTCTCTCAGACGATCAGGGTACGCAATTCTCTCCTCACTAGGCCGCTACTCTGCCCAAATTGCACCACTAACTTGATCGTCGGAGGGTCCTCGGTGGTACAACCACCCCGAGACTTCCTTGCAGGTAGCTCGGTCACCACAACCTAAAACCCATTGAGAATCCACACGCTTCAAAAGTCAACCTCCAAGTCAATCTCAGCCGTCAATCGTCGCTCGACGGCAAATCTGTGGAAGGTAACATCTTGACGTTATACGACGCACGTCAGCTGGCGCCGTCTGTGGGAACTCTTGATTCCACTGAACAAAGTTCACCTTCCGACCTCGACTCAATGGTGAGTGATCACTACGACGATCCAAGCACTAGCGGGGGCACGCGGACGGGACTCGTCGCGGCACCTTGAAAACTACTTCGCCAGGGGACCTAAGGAACCTCATCGAGAGGAACCAGGGCCGCGGCCAGACACGGGTCTCCAACAGCAGAGGCCAAAGATCAGAATATGCCGAATCGTCGGGATACCACGGCCGACTCGACGTCCTCGAAAAGAAGATCGAAGGTATGCATCGGGAAGGTCGTCATTCGAACGACGGGGCTAAATACGCCTCCGACTCGCTCACAAAACCCTTCATCGAGGAGCTACTCGTCGTCCATGTATCCTCCCGAAACAAGCCCCACAAAGGTCTCTCTCTTCGATGGTAAGTCCGACCTGAAGGACCATCTAGACGCATTCACCGCAGGAATGAGCTTCCAAGACAACTCTGATGCCGCCCAATGCCGAGCTTTCCCAGCCACTCTCATCCGCTCCGGACGGGACTGATTCCGAGGACTCGCGCCACGCTCGATCTCAACCTTCGATGAGCTGGCCACCTAATTCCTCGGCCACTTCGTCGGGAACAGAAGGCAGAAACGGACCGTCGACCATCTCTTCACAATCAAGAGCGGAAACAAGGAGACATTCAAAGGGTACATCACTCGCTTTTACAATGCCTTTCTTGAAGTCCCAGAACATCGGGATGAGACGGTCATTAGAGCACTTAGGTCTGGTCTTTGGCACAAGGAGTGGTTACGCTCCTTTGCATTAGCGCAACCTAAGACCATGGCCAAGATAAAGGCCTGAACCGAGCGCGAGATCCAGCTCGAGTCCGAAGTGAACGAGAATCTCTCAGGGGCTGAGCAAACTGACTTAAAGAAAAGGTCGAGGAAAGAAAGAAGGAGACTTGAGCGATCAAAGCCCTACTCCCCAAAGTTTCATGGGTACACCCCGCTCAACGTCTCCCAGACGGTACTGCTAGAGGAGGCTAAGGGCGAGGGTTTCTTCAAGCTCCCCCCGATCTCGCGCATGGCGGAAAAGCGCACCCGGGGTCCTTACTGCGGTTTCCATAGGTCGCAAGGCCACTCCACAGAAAGCTGTAAGCAGCTCCGAGACTGCATCGAGGAGCTCATCCGTTCGGGACACCTGGCAGCGTACTTACAGGACAAGCGGCAAGCTGACCGCGAGTAAGAGCAGCGTCCCCCTCCCGGCGAGTTAACAATCGGCTAGATCATGGTCATGTCGGCGGGGGGTACGTCGGATACCTACGAGGCTCAGCACCCCACGCAGTACGCGGAGGCCAACAGACATCCGAGGAGTTCAAACCGTGCCAATGAAAAGAACATCTACTAGCTTGTACTTCTTTTACTAAGGCGATGTAAACTTTTCTCAAGATCTTTCTGTTTATATAATAAGAAGGGATCAATAAAGCATTGCAAAAAGAAGAGCTTGTTTATTCAAAGGGTACTATAAGCTCCTCAGCCGTACACCGAAAAAGAAAAATTACAATAGCGGGGGAAGGGGGTGCAGGAATCACTGCTCGTGGTACTCCGAGCATATTTCCGCCAGCCGAGCCCTCGCCACTTCAGCCTTTTGCCTCTGATGCCGCCCACGAATGTCGGCGTGGTGCCTCAATTGATAGCACTCAAGGATGAGCGCCACCGAGCGATCCCGCTGACCCGCGGAGATCAGGCCGAAGCGCCGCAAAGACCTTAGCTTACCAACCGTCTCGTCCCTCAGTTGTTCAGACAAGGGGTTGTAGAGCCCCGGCGACGCCCTCCAGATGGAGTACATCAACATCTGGAGCAGGGGGAGCACCGGGGAAGCAGTCGGCCGAAATGATCCTCAATGCGGCCAATCACTAGCTGCACCGTGTCCTCGGTGCAGTACTGGTCATAGAGGTACACATTCTCGAAATTTACGATGTCGGGGATCGTAAAAGGGAAATCCTCCATTCTTACATTTTGGGTGTGAAGAAAGGAGTGATCAACGCTCCCTCCGCTTTATAGCCCGCGACACCCCACGAGTCCAACAGTCGCTCATTTCACCCACAACTGTACCGCCACGTGGCAGGCATCGAGCCTTTCTCGTTAAAATCGAAACGACGCGGCTCCGGCGCTCCAACTCCCCCATGCGTTCATGACACGTGTCGCCCGCGACCGTCCCTCTTCCCCACACTCGCACCGGGAAGGTCGGACAGAACCTCACGAATCGACTGGGCAGCTTCACTGCTCGGTCCGTCCTTAGCAAGCATCTTACGGTCCTTCCAGCGCTAAGGATCGAAGCCCTCGCCAAGAGGCGGCCGAGCGGCGGCCGAGCGGCTATCCCGCTCGGCTATCCCTGGCTGGTAGTTCCCTACCCCACAACGCCAGGGATCAAACCCCTCACCAAGAGGTGGCCGAGCGGCTACCCTGCTCGGCTATCCCTGGCTGGTAGTTCCCTACCCGACGACTCCAGGGATCAAAGCCCTCGCCAAGAGGTACCCGGGCAGTAAACCTGCTCGGCCCGTCCTTAAGGATCAAAGCCCTCGCCAAGAGGCACCGGACAGTAATCCTGCTCGGCCCGTCCTTAGTAGGCCTCTTTCGGCCCCTCCCGTGCTAAGGATCAAAAGCCCTCACCAAGAGGCAACCGGGCCCGCCCTTGCTCGGTTATCCCTGGCTGGTAGCTCCCTACCCCACAACGCCAGAGATCAAAGCCCTCGCCAAGAGGCACCGGGCAGTAACCCTACTCGGCCCGTCCTTAAGGATCAAAGCCCTCGCCAAGTGACACCGGACAGTAACCCTGCTCGGCCCGTCCTTAGTAGGCCTCTTACGGCCCCTCCTATACTAAGGATAAAAAGCCCTCATCAAGAGGCAACCGGGCCCGCCCTTGCTCGGTTATCCTTGGCTGGTAGTTCCCTACCCCACAACGCCAGAGATCAAAACCCACGCCGAGAGGCACCGGGCAGTAACCCTGCTCGGCCCGTCCTTAAGGATCAAAGCCCTCGCTAAGAAGCACCGGGCAGTAACCCTGCTCGGCCCGTCCTTAGCACGCCCCTTACGGCCCCACCCGCGCTAAGGATCAAATTCCTACTCAAGAGGCAACCGGGCCCGCCCTTGCTCGGTTATCCCTGGCCGGTAGCTCCCTACCCCCACAACGCCAGAGATCAAAGCCCTCGCCAAGAGGCACCGGGCAGTAACCCTGCTCGGCCCGTCCTTAAGGATCAAAGCCCTCGCCAAGTGACACCGGACAGTAACCCTGCTCGAGCCCGTCCTTAGTAGGCCTCTTACGGCCCCTCCCATACTAAGGATAAAAAGCCCTCATCAAGAGGCAACCGGGCCCGCCCTTGCTCGGTTATCCTTGGCCGGTTGCTCCCTACCCCACAACGCCAGAGATCAAAGCCCTCGCCAAGAGACACCGGGTAGTAACCCTGCTCGGCCCGTCCTTAGCAGGCCCTTTACGGCCCCTCCCGCGCTAAAGATCAAAAGCCATCATCAAGAAGCAACCGGGCCCGCCCTTGCTCGGTTATCCCTGGCCGGTAGCTCTCTACCCCACAACGCCAGGGATTGAAGCCCTCACCAAGAGGCCACTGAGCAGCTTTACTATTCGATCCATCCTTAGCCACCTCTTACGGCCCTTCCAGCGCTAAGGATCGAAGCCCTCACCAAGAGGCAACCGAGCAGCTACCATGCTCAGTTATGATGGATGTCGTTCACTACCCCACGAAACCAGACACCTAAGCCCTCGTTAAGAGGCAACCGAGCATCTACCATGCTCGGTCATCCGTAGCTGGTGTTACTAACCGCCGACGCCACGATCCAAGCCCTCACCATGAGGCCATCCACGTCTAAGCGATCCCAACCTCAACTTCGAGGCCATGGAGATACCGACCCTTCACCGGTCTTTGCACACTTGGCAAATAGTCGAATTCAACTCGACGTGCGATCGCCAGATGAAGAACCGACCCGACGTGAAAGCTGGACCGTGCAATTACAAATGTTTTCCACAAACAAAAGGAAAATATGCACACAAAGAAGCAGCAAAAATATTTTTTATTCACATAAATCAAAAGTCTCTACAAAGGTATTATGGGCTCCCCATCCTAACAAAGTGCCCGGAGGCTTACAAAATTTCATAACAAAAGAGAGAAATAAGGAGACGTGGGGCTTCAATCCTCGGGGGCGGGCACATCCTCGGCGAGCGGCACCTCCCCTGCGACCACTGGGGCGGCATCTTCAGAGTCGGCACCTCTGGCGGGAACTTCGGCATCGGCAGCTGGGGAAACCGACTTACCCCTCACACTCCTACCGGGGGCCGCTTTCCCTGCATCATGTCCGTGGGCGATCCCCTGCGCGTCATCGGCGAGAGGGTACAAAGCCCGGAGCTCGACGTCGGGGAACTCCGGCATCTGAGCCTTGACAGAGTCAAGGGCGTCGTGCCAAATGACGCCCCCGACACTGGCAAGGTCGGCATAGAACTGATCTGATTTTTTGTAGCTCTACACCGCCTTCCGTGCCCGATCCTTCGCAGCCTCGTTCTCCTTCCGGAGGCTGCTCACCATCTTTTTCATGGTAGCAACGAGCACCCGGGAGTCCTCTAACTGGGACTCGGCGGCTCGTGCGGCCTCTCGGTACCGAGCGACCTCCCTGTTACTATCCTCCACCCGGGCCTCAAGGGCAACAACCCTCTCCATTGCCGCCCCCGGCTCCTGCCTTAAGCTCTCCTCCCACAAGGAGGACTCGCCTTCGGCCCGCATCGCCAGAACATCTCCTTGTCCTCCATGTGGACGACGTGGGCGACGTGCTGGAGGACTTGAAGAAATAAAGAGGTTCAAAAAAGGGAGGAAAGCACCCGACCACGTGGATAAAGTGCTGAATGAAAAACCAGGTGAGGTGTGAACACTAACCTGCAGGCCTCTTGAGCTATCGCCGCCATTTGGGCCTGGAGAGTTCCTCGAGGGACCCTGCCTCCTGCCGACCTCTCCATATCCGAGAGCAGGCTATCGGAGACAGAAAGCCCCGAGGGCACCACGAAGTGAAGCTCCCCATCGTCCATAAGGATCGGGGAAGCCGAGGAGCGGGGCGCCCTCCTGTGAGACCTCTTGAGGGACGGCACGGGAGAACCCTCCTTGTCTTCCACCTCGGGGGACTGGGGCTCTTGCGCCCGGGCACGCTTTCGAACCGGCGCACGACTAGACTCGGGGGCCCGGGGCTCGCTTGGGCACCTGGGTGAAAAGGCCACCGGCGGAGCTGGAACGGACGGCGGGCGAGAAGGACCGGCGCCTTTGGACTTCTTCCCCCTCTTCGCGTCGACCACTGTCGCGCGGAACTTGCTCATATCCATGGGTCCTGCATAAGACAGAAATACAAGGAGTCAACGATGCCAGGAAAAATGAAAGAATGGCACAAGTCTAAACAGGTCGCCTGAGAGCTCCCAACTTACCCGCGTACTCGGCGGGGCTAAGCCCGACCCAACCGAGGGCCCGCTCAGACAGCAGCACGTCAACCCGAGGGAGGGGCTCCCATTTTGACACCACCACCGCATCGGGATCAATCGACCGCCTCACCCACGGACAGCTGGCCTTTTGCCACAGGGTGAGCATAGGCCAATCCTCGCCCTCGAGCGGCGCGATAAAGAAAAACTTCTTCTTCCATTCGTGAATAGAAGAAGGCAATACAACAACCCCCGACCCGGGGGCGTCTCCCCGCTGTCTTCTAAAGGAGAGGTATACCCAGCTCGGCTCGCCCCTACGAGCGCTGGGGTGGTTCTTGTAGCAAAAAGAAGAGAGGAGAAGGTTTAGGCTGAAAGGGATCTGACACAATTTCAACCGGACCAGGAACCTGAGGAGGATTCTCCAAGAGTTCGGCGCTAGCTGGCCTGGAGCTAACCCAAAACAATTCAACGCCTCACTCACTTCAGGGGAGAAGGGCAGACGCACCCCAGCCCAAAAAGGCCTCCAGGTACAAGGCAATCTCCTTGCCTTGTACCTGGTTTGCCCTCTCCCCCTCCTCAGCCAAACGAAGTGAATAGCCTGGTGGGATCAAGAAACGGGTCTTGATGTTAGCGAGCTTCTCTGCGCGCCTCAACGAGGATCGCACGCCAAGAACACCCGCGGCCTGAACTCTGGGGGCCACCCTATCTTCTCGGGTGAACTCCAGCTCAGAGGGAGAAGAGGAAGAAGTAGAAGAGGAAGCTTAAAAGGACCCCCTAGACTCTACCCGCACTACATCTACAGACTCCTCAGAAGAAGACATCTAACCTGATTGAAGAAAGGTGTCCTCGGGAGATCAAAAGCGAGGAGTCCGAACTGAGGAGAAGAGCGCCGAGCTAATAAAACTCTGGACGAGGAAAGTATGAAGAGATATGGGCCCTGATGAGGACCCTACCTCTATTTATAGCAACCGGCGTACACATCCAATAGCGACAGTCATTTCCCGCCAAAACGACTCATCGCATTCGACGGCCTCCATCGCTCCACCTGTCGCACGCGTGTTGATCGCACCCCATCGGACGCCAGAAATCTGCGGCCCGTCGCATCGGCTAACCAGCGCCGGACACGTGGGCTATCGTTACGGTGAACATACGTACGATCCGGCGCATCCTCTTTAATGCAGGATCTGGCCCTTGATCCACTGACGTTGTCAAGAGAATACAACTGATTGCCCAAGAATATACACTTACGCTATCTACGAAAAAGAGCTCACCTCGACCGACCTGGTAGACTACTCTCGAACTGACCCGTGAACGGGTCAGGACGAGGGTGGGAGGCTAATGATGATGCTCGATGTCGGTGATCTCCCAGATTGTGACATGTGGCAGACGACGTGTCCCGAAGATAACAAGAAAGGATCAGGAACGTTACGTCGGTAGAATATCCCGGGTCTGCGGCTCATGGGCATGGCTGACCTTCTTCTACGTACCACACCATTCCTGTACCCGCCTTACAAACAACCGTTGGCTCACCTCCGAGCCCCCTGCACAACTGGCCTCCTCGGCCCCCTCAGCTCATCTCCGGGCTTTAGCAGAACCAGGACACCTCGGCCTCCCGCTCGTCCCCGAGCTTCCCGCCGAGCTAATCCTCCTCGGTCTCATCCTGACCGACACGAAGCGCTAATCACAGCTCCCACGCCACGTCTCCGCGAATCTCGCCATGCGCGACATATCCGCCGCCCACGATCCCACGCCATCACGATCCCCCATTAACGAGCCTGTCTCGCCATTAATGCGGGATCCCGCTTATCACGCGGGCGTGACGTCAGGAGCGTAACGACAGGCGTGATTCACGTGCCTGCCTGCCCATCGCTGCCGCTATATAAACCCTTCTCTCAGACGATCAAGGTATGCAATTCTCTCCTCACTAGGCCGCTACTCTGCCCAAATTGCACCACTAACTTAATCATCGGAGGGTCCTCGGTGGTACAACCACCCTGGGACTTCCTTATAGGTAGCTCGGCCACCACACCCTAAAACCCATTGAGAATCCACACGCTTCAGGAGTCAACCTCCAAGTCAATCTCAGCCGTCCATCGTCGCTCGACCCGCAGAGAAATCAGCGTCTTTGCAGGAATATCTCGATTCGTTTCAACTCCGAGGAAATCAGCGTCTTTGGCAAAAACCTCGATTCATGGAAATCAGCGTCCTTGACAAGAGCATTTTGATTCGCGTCGACCCGCAGAGAAATCGGCGTCTTTGCAGGAATACCTCGATTCGTTTCAACTCCGAGGAAATCAGCGTCCTTGGAAAAAACCTCGATTCAGGGAAATCAGCGTTCTTGACGAGAGCATCTCGATTCGTATCGACCCGCAGAGAAATCAACGTCTTTGCAGGAATACCTCGATTCGTTTCAACTCCGAGGAAATCGGTGTCCTTGGCAAAAACCTCGATTCAGGGGAAACAGTATCCTTGACGAGAGCACCTCGATTCGCGTCAACCCGCAGAGAAATCAGTGTCTTTGCAGGAATACCTCGATTCGTTTCAACTCCAGGGAAATCAGTGTCCTTGGCAAAACCTCGATTCAGGGAAATCAGCGTCCTTGGCGAGAGTATCTCGATTCGCATCGACCCGCAAGGAAATCAGTGTCTTTGCAGGAATACCTCGATTCGTCTCAACTCCGAGGAAATCAGTGTCCTTGGCAAATACCTCGATTCAGAAAAATCAGCGTCCTTGATGAGAACATCTCGATTCGCACCGACCCGCAGAGAAATCAGTGTCTCTGCAGGAATATACAACGTCAGCAAAGCGGAGCCGCGGCAAAGTTCCCAGTTCCATGACTCGGTGGTGCACAGACAACCCAAAGTCAACCCTCGACCTTCCTGTTGAAGCAATGCTTTGACTCGGGAGTAGGTCAACTCGTCAATCACTTACGAGTCCTCTCGACTTGTAAGGAAGAAAATTCTCTTGTGAGATCCTTACAACTCTCAAGAGAAAACACACTTAGGAATACTCACGATTCCTAAGGAGAAAATACACCTATGAGATCCTCTCGACTCGTAGGAAAAAAAATCTTTATAAGACCCTCACGGCTCATAAAGTTGAAAAGTCTTAGGCGGCAGATCTGAACCTGTTTCCTAAGCCATCGCTTCTTATCTCGATTCAGGGAAATCAGTGTCCTTGGCGAGAACCTCTCGATTCGTTTCGACCCGCAAGGAAATCAGTGTTGCGAGAATCTCTCGATTCGTCTCAACTTGAGGGGAAATTAGTGCTCCTAAGCATAAAGAAAATTCTCTTGTGAGATCCTTACGATTCTCAAGAGAAAACACACTTGTGAGTCCTCACGACTCCTAAGGAGAAAAGACACCTACGAGATCCTCACGACTCGTAGGGAGAAAAGCCTTTGTAAGACCCTCACGGCTCATAAAGTTGGAAGGTCTTAGGCAACAGATCCTAACCCTGTTTCCTAAGCCATCACTGCCTTATAAAGAGTTCAAGATGAACTGTTATTTACCATCTATGGGCCACACTTGCCAAAGCTACATGCCACTGAAATGGAGAAGTTACTCATGAAGCATATAAACTACTTCATGCCAAAGTAAGACATAAAGAAACAGAAGGGTGCGGCTCATGGAGCTGAGAGTTTGGAACTATATACCTTAAGAGTCGAGATTTGAGTCAATGATAAATGACGACGCTTGTGTCCGCTCGTTATCTTCTTAAATCAAGATCCTGAAGATTATATACTAACCCAAAACTGGTCATACGCTATGAATTACTCTGCACTATTTCACCTACGTATATACTTACGTGGGCAAAGTAGTGGGGGGCATTTGTTCCCGCCAAAAAATTTCTGCGCAAAAGAGCCCAAGGTATCAAATGGCAGCGATACGTTTAAGAAAATATGAACCAGTATTTTTCGGGCTGTATTTTAACAAACTCTCGAATGAGAAATAGCTAAATTCTGATCGTATCGAAAGCGTCTCAAAAAATCCTTCGATTTGATATATTATGGGCTTCATAATTCATCCGGGATCAAAAGTTATGAGGCATCACATGCTCACACGTGACCGGGCATCACGTGCCCACACGTGACCGGGCATCACGTGCAGACACGTGACCATTTACAGGCAAAACCTTTAGGCACTGAATAAAATAAATAAATGAAAATAATTAATCAGTGGGGTCACGTGCCAACACGTGATGGGCCTTTAAACCCGCTGAAAAGAATTAAAGGTATAATAAAATAACAAGGAAAAATCCTAATAGGGCATCATGTGCTGACACGTGATAATTTTTGAGTTCTTTAAAACAACAGAATTAAATTCTGGTCAAATGCTTAATCAGGGGGTCATGTGCCAACACGTGATGGATTCCTAAAGATCTATGAATTAATAGAATTAAATTCTAATTAAGAGGGAATCAAAAACCCTAACGGGAAAAATATTTCTCTAAATCTTTCCAAACAAAAAAGATGGTGCTCTGTAAAATGGAGCACCGTTGGATTAAAAATCCAATGGTGATTAAAAATCACCAATTTATGGAAAGATTTTATACAAGGAAAGATTTTCCTGAAATTTGCCAGGAATAACAGATAAAATATCTTTTGGATTAAAAATACAATGGTGAATACTGGATGATCTAAAAAATCATGTTAGTTACAAAAAAACAACTAAAATCTTTTAATGAAAGACTGACAAAACAAATTGATTCTTTTCTTTCTCTTATAAATAGGAGCCAAGAAGAGAAGAGAGGAGGATCTACTTTTTTGGGAAATATACAACAACAGAGAGAAAAAAGAAAGGAGAATTTAATTCTCAAGAGAGAAAAAGAAGATCTCTTCAGGAAAAAAAACCCTAGGTGAGAAAGGGAAAGAGATATAAGCTCCATAAAACAAAAGGAGAATTTAATTCTCAAATTAAGAGTTTAACTCTTCTGAATAAGAACTTAGTTCTTCCTTTGGTTGAAGATCTACAGAAGCAAATCTCCCTATAAGTTGAGAATTTAATTCTCATCGGGAAGATTCTGCCATGCAGATCCAAAACTTAGAGGGAGAATTGGTTTGGGGAATTTAATCCCCACAAATTCATAGGAATTTAATTTCTCTAAATGAAACTATGGTTTAACCCTATATGAGAATTTAATTCTCCCAAATTCATAGGAATTTAATTCCTCCAAATGAAACTAGGATTTAACCCTACATGAGAATTCAATTCTCCCAAATTCATTGGAATTTAATTCCTCCAATTGAAACTAGGATTTAACCCTATATAAGAATTCAATTATTCCAAATTCATGGGAATTTAATTCCTCCAAATAAAACTAGGGTTTAACCCTACATAAGAATTTAATTCTTTCATATACATAGGAATTTTATTCCTCAAAACAGAATTAGGGTTTAACCCTACCAAAGAATCTAATTCTCAAACAAATGACTTAAATTATCCATGCATGTAAACGTGGTCATGTGGCAACACGTGACCCTTCCTTTAATGATCAGAAAAGAATGAATGAGACATGGTCGCGTGCCCCACGTGACCCTCAAACAGACTCCTCAAAATGAGAAAGAAAAAGCATGAAGGCAATGCCTCACGTGCTCACACGTGACTCTCAAAACAAAAGGAAACAAATCCAAGGGCGGAATCAATGTTGGGCGCCCTCACGTGTCCCCACGTGAGCCCTAAAAACATTTTAATAATCAGTGCATGGATACCCATCACGTACCAACACGTGATGGCCTGAAGACTAAAAGTGTTTAACTCTTATTTGAATATTTTGACAATAAAATAAAGGGAGTCTGGCCCCCATCTTCAGATGCCCAACGTGACCCCACGTGACCAATTCAATTTTAGTGTTTAACACTATTTTCAGCGCATCACATGGGAACAAGTGACCGCCAAATATCCTCTAGTGTTTAACACTATTTTAAAAACCATTCTTAGCCCAAATTGACTAAGTCTTCCAGAGGCAAGACTCTCCTTTGACTGAACCTCAAATACATCCTTGCCTTCCAAGATTGATCATCTTATATAGCATATGAGTGCTCAGCACTCAATAAGAGATAAAAATATGGTCAGAACCCAGACCTATGCTTAGCATTGCTAAATAATGGGGAGGCTGAACCCAGACAAATGTTCAACAGTCCAGCAAAGGTCTAACATTCTAAACCTAATTGGACTTAGCCCAAGTTGGCCATAAGTCCTCAATTCAGATTTAATTGAGCCAATATGCTCATAATCTAATTAATTGATCTTAGTCCCAAATTGGACTGTAGATCTCTCAACCAATATTGGTTCAAGGGTACATCTCTTCACTCCTCTGATATATGTCGTTGTAATCCTTCAACGTCTTCAGAGAGGTGACGGGTCCCAACAACCAGCAAATCTTACGGACTATGATGTCCTTAACCTCAGACTGTGGGGTCCCTTTAAACCCACGGATTATGATGTCCTTAACCTCGGACTGTGGGGTCCCTTTAAACCCACGGACTATGATGTCCTTAACCTTGGACCACCATGTCCTTAAACTGGTAATCGATCGCAAAGTCCCTAAACTAGAACAATAGAGTCCAAATGCTCTTTTGTTGGATCTAAATGATCTTGTTAAGTAGATCTTAGTCTAAAATTAGACTAACGTATCCTTAACAAATGGTTAAGTTAACCTTAGTCTAAAATCAGACTAGTGTGTCCTTAACGACCCCGTTAAGTTGATCTTAGTCTAAAAATTAGACTAACGTATTCTTAACAAACGTTTAAGTTGATCTTAGTCTCAAATGAGGCTAACGTATTCTTAAACCTAACCCCCAAACCCAAATCTAAGAAAATACGGATTTGGACTAATCCACGCCCTACGGGCGACAACATAAATTAGTCTCCGTATACAATCCACGGGCAATCAAAAACAAAACAAACACCCACGACACGAAGTGATCATCTGGAGAAAGAGAAAGTGGTTACCGCGATGCGGTAGCGTAATTAACTGCAGGGGCTTGCGCCTGCAGGGAAGAGCGTCCCCACAATCAAAAACCCCTCAAATGAGGGAGAATCTGATGAAGTCTGTTACATTGGCCGCATCCGTCTAAACCTTCGATACGTGGTGTCATAAATCAACTTGGCATCCTCGGAGAGGTGGACGGATAACACCAATTAGCATCTACCCCGAAATTCAGGCAAGATGAACCTACGCGGTCTCGTCTCCGTGTTTCGGCGGAGAACAGATTCTGGCACGCCCGGTGGGACCTTTTCCTTTTTCCACTCCACACTTTGTGTGTCGTGTTCGCGAACGAATCGCGGTTTGCTATGGTTGCCTGTGGATTCGAGGTACTAAGATTTGGTGCCTTGCTCCGTGCAGAAAACAGAAGATCAATGGCTTCAAACTGCACTAATTGCAACTGCAACTCTCGCTCCGTCCCATCCGGAGGAGTGACTTACGGGCGCCAAGCGGCCTCCATCTTCGCTATGCCAGTGGAACAGGTGACTCAGGCCACCACTGGATTGTTCTTTGGGACCATGATCCCGCCAACAAGCTTCAACGCTCCTGTACCATAACAAGAAGCTCCGAAGAAGTCGGTCTTTGATCGGCTTACCACCACTGCGGCCCCTCTTAACGGGTCGCCCAAACCAAGCGTCTCAGTTTTCAGCAGACTGGGCCAAAACTCCAACGGGCCCGTGAAGAAGCCCACAATTCCAGAAGGCGTTATCCCGAAGCGGATAGCTATTCTTACTCCCGAAGTCACCAAGGCGGCTTCTCCGGCTAAGGGGTTGGTCTTCACAAGACTGACCGTTTCAGCTCCTGCTCCGGATGAAGTAACCAAGGCTGTTTCCCCTGCACGAAAATCGGCCTTTTCAAGATTAGCCATTCCCTCTCAGCGAGCATCTGTCTTTGACAGGCTGGCGCCAACAATAGACTCTCATCAGAACATGGGGCACGGAAAAGCTGATCCAACAGTGGAGGTGATCCCGGCCGCACGACATGCTCGACGTCACCACTGGCGCCGAGTGAAGAAAGCTGGGGGCAATTCCCCTTCTGGACTAACTCCGCCAACTCCAATGGTGGAAGTTGATGCTGCTGTTCCAACTGGGAACAGTTTTGAACTACTTAACAGGGTACGCAGGAATTCGCCAACTGCTGTGCTGAAAAGATCTCCTCCACCTATGGAGAATACCCCAAAGGTGAAGCCGGAGCAGCCCCCTCAGCGGCTGTCCTATAAAATTTACAAAGTTTGGCAGCAGGTCCAGGATTTCGTGGTAGATCAAGACTATCCCCGCCGACAGAAAAAGATGAAGATTCGGCGAAAAGAGGACAATCCTGTTAAGCCACAGAAGGTGACAGCTACTTAGGTGCCCACTGCAACGGCCCCCTCAACCTCGACCGCTCACAAGAGGAAAAAGTCGGAGAAAATCCCTGAGTCCGCGATGAATCGCAAAACCACTGAACCCAAACACCCCAAGTCTGGGGGCATGGTGGTACATACTATCTATATGGCATCCGGAAAAGAGGATAGCCGTATCTCCACAGGTCATCGACCACTTACGCGATCAGTGACTAAGGCTTAGGAGCAACAACAACAAAAGCTCCAAGAGAGGTTAACAGCTATGGCCGCACTCACAGGACTGAAAGCAAGCCCAGAGACATCCTCGGAGCAGCGCCGTGAGCAGGAAACTGATGCCGAATTCCTTCGGAGAATGCTTGAGAAGAAGGACAAAGAGGCCGCGGAACAAGCAGCCAATATAAAACAAATGGCCCTTCTATTCCAAGACATGGTGGGCATGATGATCCAGCCGGACCCTCCAGCTGAAGATCCTCCGATTATCCTCGAAGATGACCGAGCGGAGACGTCAAATCCCCTTCCGACTTGTTCAGCAGCCAAAGAGGAGACCATCTCCAAGGCCACTCTGGATGATTACATTGCTCAGCAAATACGAGCTCACCAGGCGAATGAAGCAGCTGGGCAGATCGTTAAGACTGGACGACCCTATCCGGGCTGGTATGACCAAATAAGGTACTCGCCAGGATATACGATCCCCAAATTCTACGTATATAAGGGGACGGGAAATCCGCATCAGCACGTCGCTCAATTCAGAGCCTTGTGCGGCAACACTGGAGGTGATGATAAACTTCTGCTTCTCCAATTTGTTGGCAGTTTGGCGGAGATGGCCTTCGAATGGTATTCGGAGCTTCCAAATGACTCCGTCAAAACATTCACAGAGATGGAGCTGTTATTCACCCAGCGTTTCGCATGCGCCAGCGATTCACCCCAATCACGGCGTTGATCAATGCCAGGGTGAAACCAGGAAAAACATGGGTTCAGTATGAGATACGGTGGCGCAACCTATGGTCGAAGTGCGAACAACGCATAGAAGAAGCTCCTGCAGTAGGCATGTTTGTGGGAACCCTTGATCCCCAGGCGACCATATCGCAATTCATGATGTTCTTCAAGCCGACCACCTTCCAGGCCTTGATCGACAAGCTGGCCCAAATGGACCAGATGGGTCATAGGCCTTCCTCTTCAAAGTCGGAGTCTTGGAATGAAAAGGGCAAAAGGAAAGCAATCTTCTTCGCCAACGCTCAACAACAACCGAGTGGCCCGAGACCGGTTGTTCGCCAAAGCAACAAGCGGCAATCCCTCGATGAGAAGTTGAGACGTCCTTACTCATTTCCCCAGGATAAAACAAGGAAACTGTTTGAACTGGCAGTGCGCAATGGGCTCATTACTCTACTGGAGTCGAGACACCCACCGCAACCGAACGACGTTAATGATCCCAATTACTGTCCCTACCATCGAGTATTGGGCCATCCGATCGAAAACCGCTACGTCTTCAAAAATTGGTTTGAAGACCAGTATCAACAGGGCAAGTTCGCGCTATCCGAAAACTGGAAGGTAAATCTGCCACAACCACATGCTCTGAAAATGATGGACATGCCGGGGGCATCATGCTCATTCATAAAGGAAGCTCCATGGGAAGTTGTTCTTTCGGCAAAAACTAAAAGAATGCTGAAAGATCTTCAAACATGTCCGGCGATCAGGTGGAAAAGCCCGCAAGAGCTGGAGATCATCGACGGGATGCTGAAACCACGCCCAACATCGGGAATTAATAGCAATGGGCAAAACATCCATGCACAGCCGTTACAGTCTTCGAAGAAAAATGAAGAAGATCAAAAAGCCAGCGCAGTTTGATGACAAGCGCACGGATCTGCAAAAACATATTGACGCGCTGGAGGAATATAACCAGAAGACACGGACCCCGGTCACACTCCAAGAATTTCTCAACAATATCCTTGAGAGCGGAGATAACGAAAATAACGACGGGGATGACTCGTCAGAAGAATCTGAAGACTATGTGGCAAGTTGCCACATGATCTCTCATTCGGCGTTAATTAACAAAGAAGCTCACTCAGTGATAGAAGACAACATAAAAGAGCTGGGGGCAGGATCGAAGCCAAAATCCTTGGAACCGTCTGACGAGATGATCGACTTGCTACTGAATGAAGCCCGTCAGAAAAGCAAAGCCAATCGAGAGCGCGAACTGGCTATATTCGAAAAAGCCAAACGCCGACGACTGGATGAAAAGGTCGAGGCACCCCAACCGGATCGAAGCATCCCTATCGCCGGCAAAAGTAAGCTTAAAGTAAAGAAACGATTCGCTAGGGCCCTGTCAATAGGAATGAAGTTGCCCTCTTTCAGAGGAAATTCTCCTGGCGGTATACATCTTGATAAAGCGGACATACATCCTAACTTCTGTTTATACCATCGGAGGATTGCACACCCTATCGAGGAGTGCATAGCCTTTAAAAACTGGTGGCAGGGATATGTTGCCCATCGACAACACGTTCAATGAGTGAAGCGCAAGGCTCGTCGGGAACAGAAAAACACGACAGATGAGCGCAAAAGAGCTACTGGCAACTGTCACATAATCGACACAAAGGGATCGCAAGTTATCACCTTTGGAAGCGACTCTGACGAAGAAATCCCTCAGCCCTCTCTTCAAGGAATCCACCTCCGACACAAAAAATGCGAAGATTTGCGAGAAAGTCTATCTTCGTAATCGTACGTTGCCCAAAAAATCTCGAACCTATGACCGAAACGTCTTTAAACTACTACAAACCCGCGGCATCCCCAGGCTGACGTGGTAAAAGAAAAAGAAAAAAAAAGGGTACGTCCATAAGCGAAATGGGCATGAATGAAAACCCGAAAAGGCTTCGTGAGTAAAAACAACGGGACTACCGGCGAGTTTTGTGAAAACCCGAAAGGGAGCAATCTCGTCAAAAGACTCTTGCAAGGTCCTCTCGACCCTGTAAGGAGAAACCACCTGCGCGAGATCCTTACGACTCACAAAGGAGAAACACACTTAAGACTCCTCACGATTCTTAAGGAGAAAATGCACCTACGAGATCCTCACGACTCGTAGGAAGAAACACCTTTATGAGACCCTCACGGCTCATAAGGTTCAAAAGCCTTAAGCTACAGGGATCTGAACATGTTCTTAAGCAGTCATACACCCTGATTTTGCCCTACAAGCGGTTCAATATTGACCCTTGTATACAATCCACGGGCACAAATAAACGTTTCCCCAACAGAGTCCCAACACTGACTAGGGATATGCTCACACGGTGAGCGACCCTTGTAAATCCTCTCGGTTTATAAGGAGAAAACACTCTTGTAAGATCCTTATGATTTATAAGAGAACACACACTTAGTAATCCTCACGATTCCTAAGGAGAAAACGCACCAACGAGATCCTCACGACTCGTAGGGAGAAACACCTTTATGAGACCCTTAAGGCTCATGAAGTCAAAAGCCTTAGTCGATGGGATCCTAACCCTGTTTGCTAAGCCACCTTTGTTCGACATCGACAGAGGCAAATGATGATTCGCTCCTGGCAATGTCCCAGTGATAGCAATGCTGATGCCTAAATCGGTATCAAATACCAAGTCCTTTCACGTCAAATGATGATTCGCTTCTGGCAATATTCCAGTTGTAGCGATGCTGATGCTAAGATTGGCATCAGGTTCCAACTTCTACGCTCGCGATAAAAAATTGGCGAGCCAAAAATGCATATGAAATAGCCGAAATGATGGGGCAACTTGCAACGAAATCAGCAAGTAAAAATGTATGCATATAAAAAACAGCTGAAATGATTGGGCGACTCGCAATAAAAGCAGCGAGTAAAAAGAAAAATAACCGAAATGATTAGGCACCACGAAAAATAGCCGAAATGATTGGGCAATTGCGATTTTCGCGATATAAAAAGCTGAAATGATAGAGCATCACGGAAAGAAATGAAAGAATGAAAGAATGAAAATTTTTGCCCTACAGGTGAGATCACATCGATCCCTGTATACAATCCAGGGGCACAAACAAAAAGGGAACCATACCTTCCCACCAGGCTCCATCAGAAAGCGAAGCCAAATCTCGACGGCCATGTCCACAGCCTGGAGAACAACAATGGCGTTCCTCCTCATTCCAGCAGGATTTATACGCGAAAATCAATCTCGGAGCCACGGTAAAGTCCCTAGTTCCAAATCTCGACGGCCATGTCTATAGCCTAAAGAACAACAATGGCGTTCCTCTTCATTCCAGCAGGATTCAGACGCGACATCACCAATCGGAGCCACGACAAAGTCCCTAGTTCCAAGTCTCGACGGCCACATCTACAGCCTGGAGACCCACGACAGCGTGCCTCCTCATTACAGCAGGATTCGGACACGACATCACCATTCGGAGCCATGGCAAAGTGTAACAACCTAATTCATTTATACCAATTCCAGTTCTCGTATTTCCTTAATTGTGGTATTTTCCTGATTTATCATGTTTTGGGTGCGAATAGTATTTTACATTTTACATTGCATTCGACCTGACCCGCTTACTTGAACTTATTTGATTCATATTTATGAATTATCCTGACTTATTACGTAGACTGGTGCATTTTCATGTTTAGTGCATACTGGCATTTTATCTGGCATTTGCATTTTTACAATATAACATTTTAAGTCACATAAAATATTTTAAAAATACATTGCATGGCCTGCATGATACCCCTAGCCCCGTGGTAGCATCCGCGCATCTTGTTCTTGTCCCGTTCAGTGAAACAGACTTGTTTGGATGGCTACGTGCACGTGCGTGCATCCGTTCTTGGGGGTATGCATTTTTCGTTATCCGGACATTCATTTTTATTTTGGTCGACATGTATATTTTTCGTATTTTAAAACTGAATTTTAGACCCGACCCGGGTATGTTTTGGACTATATTTGTATTTACCAGAATATTAAATTTTATTTATATAATATTAATTTATAAATTGATACAAATTAAAATTTAGTTAACTAATAAAAGATTTTTTAAATTTGAATCTAAACCAATTCCCTAACAAACTAACAACCCCTTTCTCTCTCTCTCCTCTGCATATATATATTTATACATATTTTATTTATTTAATTTTTTCTTTCCTTATTTAATATAGAGCCTCTTCTTCTTATTTCTTCTTTCTTTTTCTTGATCTTGTTTCTTGATTCCGGTGATCACCGCCGGAGCCGTGCTCGTCGCTGACGATCCGAGTGATCCAGTGAACGTACCTGACTTGCGTGATCACCCTCGTGCGTTGTTTGGAACTGTTCCGTGTACCGTGCGCGCGTCGCGATATTTCGCCGACGAAGAACGTTCCGTACACACCCGTTCTTGTTCCGTCTAGGCAAGTTAATCTTGTTACATGCTATATAACTCATTATATACCTATTTAAATAAATATCACACATGTATTTTAAATCAAGCATTCCATGTTTCATATTACAACCTTTCGACGTTCCGTCTACATTTGTATAGTGCATTTCAGATCTAGGGCATGCAAACCAATCTTAATTACATGCTACATTACTTTAGACGCATCTGTTTTAACAAATGGAATACATGTATTTAAAATCATGCACCCCATGTTTAGTTTTATAACTTTTCGATGTTCCGTTTGCATTTATTCATATCATTTCAGATCTAGGTCATAAAAACTTATCTTGTTACATACTATACTATCATATACTGCATCAAATTGAATAGTTACATTTCATATTGCTTAGTTATATGTTCCGCACTTGTTAGTTTATCATTTTACGATTATGTGATACCCGTTTGCATTAAAATATATATCGTCGTAATATTTCTTATTATTATCTTTAATTAGCTTATAATCTGCATTTTATAATGTTATACATTTAAAAATATTATAGTTTACACATGAAACGTCGTTGAAAAGCGGATACGACAAATCTGAAATTTACTGTACACATTACCTTATAAAATTCATTATAAATCATAGAAAAATTATTAGTATACGTTCTTTAGTTCTTTACGAAGCTAACTCAGAATACTATAATTCTATGAAATATTTACTTGCAAAATAAATTGTTTAAATAACGTAAAATGCAAATGAAAATATCTCTAAACTGCTGTCCAGGGAAATTCCAGCAGCAAACTTTCAATTTCGAATGTTCATAGTTTTTTTTAAGGACAACCTGAGATGCTTATACTTATAAAAATGAAAATCTTATTGAATTATCTTTGTTTTGGTATAAGACACGTCCCTTTTGGAGAACGTTTGTTATTTTTAAGCTATTTTACAAATCAGGGTGACGCTGAATTTCTGAACGGAACTTTCTTGTGCATGGTTAATCAATACCACTTTTATAGTTATTAATCGGTTTGAATATGTTATCCATGTTAATATTATTATATCAATATCTATTTAATAAATAATAGTGCTTGTGTTTTAATATTCAGCAAATTTTACCGATATAACACCCGAGCCCAATACTACTATTTCCTGTTACTGGTTGAGCATTAGATAGTACTCATTTCATTTAGCTTGCTTGTTTGGCACTTACTGCAAAATCTTATCTGGAAAAGTCATTTCTGCATATAACAAATTTTAGCGTCTAAAATGAAATTAAAAATATCTATCTTGGCCTACTCGACACCCCTAGCCGTGTGGTAGCGTTCGTGCATCGAGTTCTCGTCCCGTTCGGTGAAACGGGCGAGTTTGGACGGCTACGCGCGCGTACGGGTATCCGTCTTGGGGGTATGCTTTTTAATCATAAAACACCTCATTTAAAAATTTGGAACCCGCTTAAAATCCTATTTTTTAAATTTCGAATTTTTGGACCCGACCAGGACGCGATTTGGAAATGTTTCATTTAGCGCCAAAATCCCAAATTTAATATAATATTTAAACCATATAATATTTCGTTTATATATATTCTTTACTGTATAATCTTTTAAATCTTAAATGTATTTTTTTCTTTAACCACTTTCTGGCCAATCGTGATGCCTATATCCCCATGGGCCCCTTTTCATTTTTCCCTCCTTCTCTGTCTCTCTCACTCTATCTTTCCCTAGCTCTCTCTCTCTCTAACCTCTCTCTCTCTCTCCCCTATATATTTCTCCCTCATTATATTTTTTCCAGAACGTAACCATCGCGAGAAACCCATGGAGAACCCTAACCCTAGCCGCCTTCACCGTCGCCGCCGCAGCCCCGACGCCGGCGCCAGCGTCACAGTCGCCCTTGCCTCCGCCTCCTCCCCTCAACCTCAACCTTCTTCCTTTTCCCCCGCGCACCCTGCGCAGCCGCGGCCACCTGCAGAATTCCCTGCAGTCGCCAAGTCGCTGCCGGCAACCATCTGCGCCGCCGACCATCACCTCGCCGTGTTCCCCTCACCTGAGTTTCCTCTCCTCGCCATCTCCCCTCTCCTTCCTCAAACCCAACTGCAGCCGAGACCTCTACAGAAACCCATCTCTTCGTCGTCACCGTCGCGGCTTGAACCGCCGGTGATCTTGACGGCACCGATCGCCTCGCTGCCGGGTTGCCGTGAGTGCATCCATCTCTGTCCAGATCATCATCTCTATCCCGAGCCCTTGCTGTTATCGTGTCGCGTGGGTTCGCGCCTCCGTTCTCGTGACTGTTATTTCGTCGAGGCAAGTATTCGATACTTGCTACATGCTATTGCAACTTTAAAACTTGCCTTAATATTTATGTATGGTTTAATGATGTAATATTTAGTAAACCACCTTACATACATTGCTTCCTGTTTAACCCTAGTAGCATGTCAAATTAATTATTTTCCTGATAAACCCCTATTCAGAAGTGATAACAGTAGAGTTCTAATTAACCGTATCAGGCTCCGCTGTATCTTTATGTTTCCGAACCTAAGACTTAATCTCGCATCGAATTATTCATACCCAACGACCCTGTACATGATAGATTACATTTTGATTTACTGCTATGATGCTTTTATTCCGGTTTAGTTTATCTGATATTCATGTACAACTTAAACCGGTCAAATTACAATTGCATTCTTTAAACATATTATACTTGTCGTGGCATTCTTGGAACACTCAATGTTTTCTTAACCTGATTACAGTAGTCACATTTACCATTCTGTATTCACGTTATATTGACACCGTCTATTTAACACAATTGAAAATTGTACAGCTAGATAATAAATCTGCTTATTGCTTAACGCATTGATTAGATCATGATGTTTGCTTATATATCTGATTGTGAGCACACCCACGATGTGTTTATACCTTGACCTGACATTGTTACACATATATATATTGATACACCTGACATGGTACCGTTTACTGTTGACTTGACCTGATATACCATGACCCGACCCGTTACCTGATCCCGTGTCTAATGCCAACAAACCTGACATGTAGTCCTCATGGACCGTTCCTGTTGTCTATCCAGACAAACCTGCTTTTACCTGATCTTGTGTTGGCATTAGTTCTTGATTACTGAATACCTGACCTGACATATATAACTTGGGGGTATGGGAAAATCAAAGGTGAAACCTGACTTGTAACTCGACAGTTCACCACCTGTTCTGGGTGTACACATTCTTGTTTTGTGCCTAGCGGCATGTCTCGGTTTCGGCCGAGAATATTGTGGCCGTGGTCCCAGGTATGTACGGGATACTATCGAGTGTACACTTTCCTGTTTTGTGCCTAGCGGCATGTCTCGGCTGCAGCCGAGAATATTGTGGCCGTGGTCCCGGGTATGTACGGGATACTATTGAGTTATATCGACGATTCATCAATTGATTTCAAAGACTTTAGACTAGAAAACCTGATAGAACAGTTTAGTTACCCACTGCACACTACCCTGCATTGCTTGTTTCACAGTATTACTTTATTCATGTTTTATTTTTGCATTGCCTGTTACACTGTTCATATTATATTACTGGTTGACATGACGCGCTGACGTCTGGGTTTTGCATGGCCCAGATTCTCTACCACTTTCGCAGTCCGAGCAGGAGTACTTCAGCCAGCAGGCTGAGTTGTGAGTTCAGTAGTGGTTAGTTTTATTTCCTGCACTTTTCCAGATGTGAGCCCGCATTATGGGACATACTTTTCAGATATTGTATTGGATCATTTGCTTCCGCATTTATTTTATCATTGACTCTTGTTATTCTGGATTATGGACATGTTTTTAGATAGCTTTATCTTGTTCTTGATATCTCTACAGCCGTAATGTGACTGTGGATGGATACTTCCTACCCACAGGTAGCATGGTTGGCTATGTCACGTGCCCAATCTAGCGTACTCTGGGAAGCGGGGCGTGACATGGTTCTTTTGGTATCAGAGCCAGGTTAGTTGGGTTGATTCTTTTGTAGTTGGGTATTGTACCCAATACACGAATCAGAATACCCGTGTTTAGGAAACATATCCTGCCACTTTGCCATTTACCATTCTTGAATCACATTCTTCCTGATTATATCTTTTACGACGTGCAAACTTACTTTGCATGTCGACTCGAAAACCTGATTTCTTGTTATCCCTAGGACTTAGGCGACTTGGGTGGAGTTAAGTAATTGTGGCTATGATACCGCGTCATAGTTACAATGCGGTACTCTATTTAAGTATCTTGGAGTTCTAGCCTTGATCTATATATTGAATCTATCATCATGCTAATGTTGGGTGTTTTTGATTTCAGGAATATAGCAGATAAGAATTTCAAGACATACCAGAGGCGTGTGGACGAAGCCGCCATGCTGGGAGTAATAAGAGGAATGCTGGAAAATCAGAAGAGGCAGACTGAGCTGATCTAGAAGCAAGCAGACTCGTTTCAGGAAGGTTTGCAGGTCGTTCGGCAGTCTGTAAACAACGTTGGAGCTAAACCAGTTGACCGAGTAGGGACTGTGGCAGATTTCAGACGTTTGGGTCCGTCTGCATTCACGGGTTTGGAGGAGTCGTTGCCAGCCGAGCAGTGGCTAGTCGACACGGAGAATTTGCTGATTGCAGCACAGATTCCAGAGGACAAAAGAGTTGATGTGGTGCGCATTCAGCTAGTGGATTACGCCCGAGAGTGGTGGCTTGTGGAGGAGACCCTATGGTTCACAGACAACCTGGAGTCAACCAATGACCTCCCTGCCAGATCAACGCTCCGTCTCGGAAACAAGTCAACCAACCCCAGGGAAATCAGTGTCCTTGGCAATACCTCGATTCAGGAAAATCAGTGTCCTTGACGAGAGCATCTCGATTCGCGTCGACCCGCAGAGAAATCAGCGTCTTTACAGGAATACCTCGATTCGTCTCAACTCCGAGGAAATCAGTATCCTTGGCAAAAACCTCGATTCAGGGAAATCAACGTCCTTGACGAGAGCATCTCGATTCGCATCGACCCACAGAGAAATCAGTGTCTTTGCCAGAATACCTCGATTCGTTTCAACTCCGAGAAAATTAGTGTCCTTGGTAACCTCCTCGATTCAGGGAAATCAGCGTCCTTGACGAGAGCATCTCGATTCGCGTCGACCCACAGAGAAATCAGCGTCTTTGCAGGAATACCTCGATTCGTTTCAACTCCGAGGAAATCAGTGTCCTTGGAAACCTCCTCGATTCAGGGAAATCAGCGTCCTTGACGAGAGCATCTCGATTCACGTCGACCCGCAGAGAAATCAGCGTCTTTACAGGAATACCTCGATTCGTCTCAACCCCAGAGAAATCAATGTCCTTGGCAAAACCTCGATTCAGGGAAATCGGTATCCTTGACGAGAGCACCTCGATTCGCGTCGGCCCGCAGAGAAATCAGTGTCTTTGCAGGAATACATCGATTCGTCTCAACTCCGAGAAAATCAGCGTCCTTGGCAACCTCGTTGATTCAGGAAAATCAGTGTCCTTGATAAGAGCATCTCGATTCGCGTCGACCCGCAGAGAAATCAGCGTCTTTGCAAGAATACCTCGATTCATCTCAACTCCGAGGAAATCAGTGGCCTTGGCAAAAACCTCGATTCAGGGAAATCAACGTCCTTGACGAGAGCATCTCGATTCGCATCGACCCGCAGAGAAATTAGTATCTTTGCCGGAATATCTCGATTCGTTTCAACTCCGAGGAAATCAGTGTCCTTGGCAACCTCCTCGATTCAGGGAAATCAGCGTCCTTGACGAGAGCATCTCGATTCGCGTCGACCCGCAGAGAAATCAGCGTCTTTGCAGGAATACATCAATCCGTTTCAACTCCGAGGAAATCAGTGTCCTTGGCAACCTCCTCGATTCAGGGAAATCAGCGTCCCTGATGAGAGCATCTCGATTCGCGTCGACCCACAGAGAAATCAGCGTCTTTGCATGAATACCTCGATTCGTCTCAACCCCAGGGAAATCAGTGTCCTTGGCAAAACCTCGATTCAGGGAAATCAGTGTCCTTGACGAGAGCACCTCGATTCGCGTCGGCCCGCAAAGAAATCAGTGTCTTTGCAGGAATACATCGATTCGTCTCAACTCCGAGGAAATCAGCGTCCTTGGAAACCTCCTCGATTCAGGGAAATCAGCGTCCTTGACGAGAGCATCTCGATTCACATCGACCCGCAGAGAAATCGGCGTCTTTGCAGGAATACCTCGATTCGTTTCAACTCCGAGGAAATCAGCGTCCTTGGCAAAAATCTCGATTCAAGGAAATCAGCGTCCTTGACGAGAGCATCTCGATTCGCGTCGATCCACAGAGAAATCAGCGTCTTTACAGGAATACCTCGATTCGTTTCAACTCTGAGGAAACCAACGTCCTTGGAAAAAAACCTCGATTCAGGGAAATCAGCGTCCTTGACGAGAGCATCTCGATTCGCATCGACCCGCAGAGAAATCAGCGTCTTTGCAGGAATACCTCGATTCGTTTCAACTCTGAGGAAATCAGTGTCCTTGGCAAAAACCTCGATTCAGGGAAATCAGCGTCCTTGACGAGTGCACCTCGATTCGCGTCGACCCGCAGAGAAATCAATGTCTTTGCAGGAATACCTCGATTCGTTTCAACTCCAGGGAAATCAGTGTCCTTGGCAAAACCCCAATTCAGGGAAATCAGCGTCCTTGGTGAGAGCATCTCGATTCGCGTCGACCCGCAAGGAAATCAGTGTCTTTGCAGGAATACCTCGATTCGTCTCGACTCCGAGGAAATCAGTGTCCTTGGCAAATACCTCAATTCAGGGAAATCAGCGTACTTGATGAGAACATCTCGATTCGCGCCGACCCGCAGAGAAATCAGTGTCTCTGCAGGAATATACAACGTCGGCAAAGCGGAGTCGCGACAAAGTTCCCATTTCCATGACTCGGTGGTGCACAGATAACCCAAAGTCAACCCTCGACCTTTCTGT
This sequence comes from Agapanthus africanus, assembly GCA_030015575.1. NCBI lineage: Eukaryota > Viridiplantae > Streptophyta > Magnoliopsida > Asparagales > Amaryllidaceae > Agapanthus > Agapanthus africanus. The sequence continues at coordinate 248,377,024 of JASDDO010000019.1, read as the reverse complement.
TGAAGCAATGCTTTGACTCGGGAGTAGGTCAACTCATCAATCACTTACGAGTCCTCTCGACTTGTAATAAAGAAAAGTCTCTTGTGAGATCCTTACGACTCTCAAGAGAAAACACACTTAGAAATCCTCACGATTCCTAAGGTGAAAATACACCTATGAGATCCTCTCGACTCGTAGGGAAAAAAATCATTATGAGACCCTCACGGCTCATAAAGTTGAAAAGTCTTAGGCGGCAGATCTGAACCTGTTTCCTAAGCAATCGCTTCTTATCTCGATTCAGGGAAATTAGCGTCCTTGTCGAGAACCTCTCGATTCGTTTCGACCCACAAGGAAATCAGTGTCTTTGCGAGAATCTCACGATTCGTCTCAACTTGCGGGGAAATTAGTGTCCCTAAGCATAAAGAAAATTTTCTTGTGGGATCCTTACAATTCTCAAGAGAAAACGCACTTAGGAGTCCTCACGACTCCTAAGGAGAAAAGACACCTACGAGATCCTCACGTCTCGTAGGGAGAAAAGCCTTTGTAAGACCCTCACGGCTCATAAAGTTGGAAAGACTTAGACAACAGATCCTAACCCTGTTTCCTAAGCCATCGCTACCTTATAAAGAGTTCAAGATGAACTGTTATTTACCATCTATGGGCCACACTTGCCAAAGCTACATGCCACTGAAATGGAGAAGTTACTCATGAAGCATATAAACTACTTCATGCCAGAGTAAGACATAAAGAAACAGAAGGGTGCGGCTCATGGAGCTGAGGGTTTGGAACTATATATACCTTAAGAGTCGAGATTTGAGTCAATGATAAATGACGACGCTTGTGTCCGCTCGTTATCTTCTTAGATCAAGATCCTGAAGATTATATTCCAACCCAAAACTGGTCATACGTTATGAATTACTCTGCACTACTTCACCCACGTATATGCTTACGTGGGCAAAGTGGTTGGGGGCATTTGTTCCCGCCAAAAAATTTCTGCGCAAAAGAGCCCAAGGTATCAAATGGCAACGATACGTTTAAGAAAATGTGAACCAGTATTTTCCGGGCTGTATTTTGACAAACTTCCGAATGGGAAACAGCTAAATTCTGATGGTATCTAAAGCGTCTCGAAAAATCATTCGATTTGATATATTATGGGCTTCATAATTCATCCGGGATCAAAAGTTATGAGGCATCACGTGCTCACACGTGACCGGACATCACGTGCCCACACGTGACCGGGCATCACGTGCAGACACGTGACCATTTACAGGAAAAACCTGTAGGTACTGAATAAAATAAATAATTGAAAATAATTAATCAGTGGGGTCACGTGCCAACACGTGTTGGGCCTTTAAACCCGCTGAAAAGAATTAAAGATATAATAAAATAACAAGGAAAAATCCCAACGGGGCATCACGTGCCAACACGTGATCAAGGGTCACGTGCTGATACGTGATAATTCCTGAGTTCTTTAAAACAACAGAATTAATTTCTGTCCAAATGCTTAATCAGGGGGTCACGTGCCAACACGTGATGGGTTTCTAAAGATCTATGAATTAATAGAATTAAATTCTAATTAAGAGGGAATCAAAAACCCTAAATGGAAAAATATTTCTCTAAATCTTTCTAAACAAAATAGATGGCGCTCTGTAAAATGGAGCACCGTTGGATTAAAAATCCAATGGTGATTAAAAATCACCAATTTATGGAAAGATTTTATACAAGGAAAGATTTCCCTGAAATTTGCCAGGAATAACAGATAAAATATCTTTTGGATTAAAAATCCAATGGTGAATAAAATTCACTGGATAATCTAAAAGATCATGTTGGTTACAAAAAAACAACTAAAATCTTTCAATGAAAGATTGACAAAATAAATTGATTCTTTTCTTTCTCCTATAAATAGGAGCCAAGAAGAGAAGAGAGGAGGGTCTACTTTTTTGGGAAATATACAACAACAGAGTAAAAAGAGAGAGGAAACTTTAATTCTCAAGAGAGAAAAAGAAGATCTCTTCAGGAAAAAAAACCCTAGATGAGAAAGGGAAAGAGATCTAAGCTCCATAAAACAAAAAGAGAATTTAATTCTCAAATTAAAAGTTTAACTCTTCTGAATAAGAACTTAGTTCTTCCTTTAGTTGAAGATCTGCAGAAGCAGATCTCCCCACAAGTTGAGAATTTAATTCTCATCGGGGAGATTCTGCCATGCAGATCCAAAACTTAGAGGGAGAATTGAGTTTAGGGAATTTAATTCCCCCAAATTCATAGGAATTTAATTCCTCCAAATGAAACTAGGGTTTAACCCTACATGAGAATTCAATTCTTCCAAATTCATAGGAATTTAATTCCTCCAATTGAAACTAGGGTTTAACCCTACATGAGAATTCAATTATTCCAAATTCATGGGAATTTAATTCCTCCAAATAAAACTAGGGTTTAACCCTACATAAGAATTTAATTCTTCCATATACATAGGAATTTTATTCCTTAAAACAGAATTAGGGTTTAACCCTACCAAAGAATCTAATTCTCAAACAAAGGACTTAAATTATCCATGCACGTAAACGCGGTCATGTGGCAACACGTGACCCTTCCTTTAATGATCAGAAAAGAACGAATGAGACATGGTCGCGTGCCCCACGTGACCCTCAAACAGACTCCTCAAAATGAGAAAGAAAAAGCATGAAGGCAATGCCTCATGTGCTCACACGTGACTCTCAAAACAAAAGGAAACAAATTCATGGGCAGAATCAATGTTGGGCGCCCTCACGTGTCCCCACGTGACCCCTAAAAACACTTTAATAATCAATGCATGGATACCCATCACGTGCCAACACGTGATGGCCTGAAGACTAAAAGTGTTTAACACTTATTTGAATATTTTGACAATAAAATAAAGGGAGTCTGGCCCCCATCTTCAGATGCCCAACGTGACCCCACGTGACCAATTCAATTTTAGTGTTTAACACTATTTTCAGCGCATCACATGGGAACACGTGACCGCCAAATATCCTCTAGTGTTTAACACTATTTTAAAAACCAGTCTTAGCCCAAATTGGCTAAGTCTTCCAGAGGCAAGACTCTCCTTTGACTGAACCTCAAATACATCCTTGCCTTCCAAGATTGATCATCTTATATGGCATATGAGTGCTCAGCGCTCAATAAGAGATAAAAATATGGTCAGAACCCTGACCCATGCTTAGCATTGCTAAATAATAGGGAGGCTGAACCCAGACAAATGTTCAACAGTCCAGCAAAGGTCTAACATTCTAAACCTAATTGGATTTAGCCCAAGTTGGCCATAAGTCCTCAATTCAGATTTAATTGAGCCAATGTGCTCATAATCTAATTAATTGATCTTAGTCCTAAATTAGACTGTAGATCTCTCAACCAATATTGGTTCAAGGGTACATCTCTTCACTCCTCTGATATATGTCGTTGTAATCCTTCAACGTCTTCAGAGAGGTGACGGGTCCCAACAACCAGCAAATCTTACGGACTATGATGTCCTTAACCTCAGACTGTGGGGTCCCTTTAAACCCACGGACTATGAGCCTTAACCTCGGACTGTGGGGTCCCTTTAAACCCACGGACTATGATGTTCTTAACCTTGCACCACCATGTCCTTAAACTGGTAATCGACCGCAAAGTCCCTAAACTAGAACAATAGAGTCCAAATGCTCTTTTGTTGGATCTAAATGATCCTGATAAGTAGATCTTAGTCTAAAATTAGGCTAACGTATCCTTAACAAATGGTTAAGTTGACCTTAGTCTAAAATCAGACTAACGTGTCCTTAACGACCCCGTTAAGTTGATCATAGTCTAAAAATTAGACTAACGTATCCTTAACAAACGTTTAAGTTGATCTTAGTCTCAAATGAGGCTAACGTATCCTTAAACCCAACCCCCAAACCCAAATCTAAGAAAATATGGATTTGGACTAATCCACGCCCTACGGGCGACAACATAAATTAGTCTCCGTATACAATCCACGGGCAACCAAAAACAAAACAAACACCCACGACACGAAGTGACCATCTGGAGAAGGAGAAAGTGGTTACCGCGATGCGGTAGCGTAATTAATTGCAGGGGCTTGCGCCTGCAGGGCAGAGCGTCACCACAATCAAAAAACCCTCAAATGAGGGGTAATCTGATGAAGTATGCTACATCGGCCGCATCCGTCTAAACCTTCGATACATGGTGTCATAAATCAACTTGGCATCTTCGGAGAGGTGGACGGATAGCACCAATTAGCATCTGCCCCGAAATTCAGGCAAGACGAACCTACGCGGTCTCGTCTCCGTGTTTCGGCGGAGAACAGCTATCACCAAAAATCCGTGGCCACGATGGATGAGATTTACTGATAATTGATCAATAGTATCTCTATTGGTGATGTGTTTGACTCAGACACGACTTATCGGGTTGGTAGGGGCCTGATGTTATCCACCCCTATACCCGATATGCGATACACTTTGATGAAGAGACCGGACTGTACAGAGATTGTCACATTCAGGCTCAGTAAGGGTAAGGACGTACTTGATTGTCGACCCCCCTTTCGACAGGTACCTGGGTAGTCGTTACGTACTGCTAGTGTCGCTGATGTGCTTGTGGTTAAACCCACTGCCAGCGTATTGTCGAGTCTTTAGAGTCCCACACAGAGGGTTTTTTCGGTTCAGGTGACAGATATAGGAGCCGTACGTTGGTACGTGCAGGGGTCCGATTAAACATGTGTACGCGATACACGGACTTTAATCGGACGGTTGATAATACTAGCCAGCTTAGGATTAAACCGGATTATTAAATCAGGTTTTAATTTAATAATTTGTATATGTATTTTGATACATATATTTTAGTATTATTGTTCACTATTTATTTTCTCTATTTGGTGTTATCCGTATTTTTATACAGATACGCGTATGTGCAGCGATACATATACCGGGTGAAGTATTCCGTATGTATACGTGAATGCTTCTAGAAGAAAGACACCTCATATTTATTTTTCTATTTAGAAAAATAAAAAGAAATGAAGTGGAAAGGAGGAATTATGAAGCATGGTGTGTTCCCTGATTAAAAATCAGGAGAAGCTTCAGAAGAGGCATCACGTGCTCACACGTGACCAGTTGTCACGTGTTGGCACGTGACACTTAAAGCAGCGGCAAAAAGCACATTCATCCCCTGATTAAAAATCAAGAAAAAACTTCAGAAGAGGCATCGCGTGCTCACACGTGACCAATGGTCACGTGTTGGCACGTGATGGTTAAGCAGCGGCCAGAGAACAGAGCGCAGAAGAAGAGAAGCCTATTCCAGGGGTCACGTGCTTACACGTGACCAGGGGTCACGTGGCCACACGTGACCGGCTTTAAGAGCCTTATTCTTTAACAGAATTAAAATTCTGAGGAAGAATCTTTCAAATCTTTCCAAAATGAACAAGGATTATCTAAAACCGTTGGATTAAAAATCTAAAGGTGATTAAATATCACCAATTTATGGAAAAATCTTGGATTTGGAAAGATTTCCCCCTAAATCTAACCGAAATAACAAGAGGATATCTTTGGATTTAAAATCCAATGGAGAATAAAATTCACCTAAAAATCTAAAGGCCCAGATTAATGATGAAGATAAATCAAATCTCTCAATGAACAAATCAAATCTTTCAAAGAGAGATTTACCAAATAGATTGATTCTTTTCCTTCTCCTATAAATAGGAGCCAAGAAAAGAAGGGGGGACCTTTGGACCTTTTCTTTTGATACACAGAGAGAGAGATATAGAGCCTTTGATTCTCTGCAAAAGGAAAACCTTAGGTAAGAAAAGAAAAGGGAGGCTTAAAAAGAGAATTTAATTCTCAAAAGAGTTTAACTCTTATATAAAGAAAAGGACTTAGTTCTTTCTTTGGTGGAGGATCTGTAAAGTGCACATCTCCCATGAATTGAGAATTTAATTCTCATTGGGTTGAGATCCTGCCATGCAGATCTAAAACACAGAGGAGGAACTGTGTTTTGAGAATTTAATTCTCACAAAATGATAGGAATTCAATTCCTTTGAGATAAAATTAGGGTTTAACCCTATGTTATAGGAATTCAATTCCTTCAAAATGAACAGAACTAGGGTGTAACCCTAATTGAGAACATAATTCTCTCAAACTCACAGGAATTTAATTCCCTTAAGAAAAGAAATTAGGGTTTAACCCTATTTAAGAATATAATTCTTCAAAAGAAAACAGGAATTTAATTTCTCTAAAGTTTATTGTTAGGGTTTAACCCTATGAAGAAATTAATTCTTAAAAGATGAACAGATCCTTAAAACATGCAAAGAATCAGAGTCACGTGCTACCATGTGACCCCTGCAAAGACCCACAGAAAAGAACTTTGAAGCAAGCACCTCACGTGTTACCACGTGACTCTTGCAAAGATCCATAAAAGAGAACTTTGAGGCAATGCCTCACGTGCCCCACGTGATCTCTAAAGCACACGGAGAAAAAGGCAAAAGAAACAGAAAAGAGCTCTAGGGCGCCCTCACGTGTCGACACGTGACCCCTAATGAACATTCTAACAGATCAAAGCGCAAGCCCCCATCACGTGCCCACACGTGATGGCTTTCAGAATTAAAAAGTGTTAAACACTCATCTGTAGAACAAAATAAAGAGCTCTAGGGCGCTCTCACGTGCTACCACGTGACCCCTTGGCTGAAGCTTTAACAGACAAGCACCAAAATTCCCATCACGTGATAGCACGTGATACTTCAAAGTATTCAAGACTTTTGACTGAATAAAATAAAGGGAATCAGGGCGCTCTCACGTGTTCACACGTGACCCCTCTTACCTTAGTGTTTAACACTAGTCTGGAGATTTTGTCCCCAGTGTTTAACACTGATTTGCTTAGTGTTTAACACTAATTTGAAAACTCTGTTCCCAGTGTTCAACACTGGTTATCTTTTAGTGTTTAACACTAACTTGTTAATTTTATTCCCAGTGTTCAACACTGTTGGTCTCTAGTGTTTAACACTAGCTTTAGCCCAATTGGCTAAGTTTCCAGAGGCAAAGCCTCTCCTTCAGTGAACCAATAGAGGGCCAATATCCCAAACATGATTGGACTTAGCCCAAGCTGGCCATAAGTCTTCAATTCAAACTTAACTAGGCCAATGGGCTCATAATATAATAATTGATCTTAGTTTCCAAATTGGACTATGGATCACTTAATCTACCTTGGTTTAAGGGTACATCTCTTCACTCCTTTGATACTTGGCGTTGTAATTCCTTAACGTCTTCAAAGAGGTGGCGGGTCCCGATGACCACACATTGATACGGACTGTGGGGTCCTTAAACCCATGGACTATGAGGTCCTTAACCTTGACCGTTATGTCTTAAAACTAATATCGGACTGTGGAGTCCTTAAATCCATGGACTACGACGTCCTTAACCTTGACCGGAATGTCTTAAAACTAACAACGGACTATGACGCCCTTAACCTTGACCGTGATGTCTTAAAACTAATGTCGGACTGTGGAGTCCTTAAATCCACGGACTATGACGTCCTTAACCTTGACCGCAACGTCTTAAAACTAACATTGGACCGCGATGTCCTTAAACTACCTATTGACCGCAATGTCACTAAACTAAACAGCATGGCTCCCTTAATCGCTCTCTTGTCGGATATAAACGATCCCGTTAAGTTGATCTTAGTCCAAAACTGGACTAACGTATCCTTAACAAATGTTTAAGTCGATCTTAGTCTCAAACGAGGCTAACGTATCCTTAAACCCAAACCCCCAAACCCAAATCTAAGAGAATACGGATTTGGACTAGTCCACGCCCTACGGGCGACGACATAACCCAGTCTCCGTATACAATCCACGGGCAACCGAACACGAATCAAACACGCACGACACGAAGTTATCATCTGGAGAAGGAGAAAGTTGTTACCGCGATGCGGTAGCGTAATTAACTGCAGGGGCTTGCGCCTGCAGGGAAGAACGTCCCCACAATCAAAAACCCCTCAAGCGAGGGGGAATCTGACGAAGTCTGCTACATCGGACGCATCCGTTTAAACCTTCGATACACGGTGCCATAAATCAACTTGGCATCTTCGGAGAGATGGACGGATGGCACCAATTAGCATCTGCCCCGAATTTCAGGCAAGACGTCCCGTCTGTCGCGCCGTCTTTCGGAGGGAACATGGTGCATGCATGAAGAGAGATATGGCTTGGAGATTTTTAAATGATAATATCATTTGTGTGCACTATTGCACCATGGTTGTAAAAGCAAGCCATTCTCATTATTTTTCTAAACTTGATGATTTTCATTCCACACTTGAGCTTCATGCTCCTAGGTTGCACTTTTCCTTCCCTTTCTTCTTCTTGCTCTTATTTTGAGCATAGATTTTAGAGAGAAAAATTTAGTGAAGTGTTCTTACATCACCGACCATCCAAACCTAGCAAGTCTGGATCGTCAGTTAGAGCCTCCTCCGGATTTTCTCGGATAGATCGTCTTTGACAAGGGTGGTCGATTCTCAAGCGTGATTCTGGCGGTTACGAACTTGGAGGGGTCTTCTACAATTGGGTGGACACGCGACAAAGGTTGTATTTTCTCACCCATTGCACTTTTAGTTAGCAAGTTTAGGTCTATGGATCAAATCTTGGATTTTACGGGCTTTCGGTGTTCGCTAGAATTTTTTTCGCTTCCGTCTCGACCGCGGTTTCCGCGACACGGACACCGAAACCCAACATGGTATCAGAGCCACTCCATAAAGCTTAACTAGCAAGTTTGCACAAGTTTAAAGTCTCAATCGACGAAATTTTCCGAATCGCATTTCCGATTACATGCTTGCTGTTCGAATTTTAAAGTTATTCAAAAAATTGTTCTGGTTGTCTTAAAATTATTTGCAGGCAATTATAGAGACCAGGAAGAAATTGGAGCACAAATGCCCAACTTTTGGCCGTGGAACCGCCGCCTATTATGGCATTTATCCGCGGTTCCATGGTCATCTTAGGGCCGTTGTGCCCCAATTTTCTTCAGGTGCTCTATAATATGGAAATGTAATTTTTGGGATGTTTGGTTTTGGCCCTGATTTATTTGACTACATGGTTGTACTTGAGGCCAATGCGGAAAGTTTAATCGATCGAAATTCTGAATTCGTGTTTATTAGTGCATATGTTAGTTTCTGTGACCGTGAATATCGTAGAGCGGTACAATCCGACTGGTTGTTATATGTACAATCAGACGAATTTACGAATATGATAATCACGTTGATGTTCTGTGTTGCACTGATGTTATGGACAGATTGTCGTGATGGATAGCCTTGTGTGCAATGTTAGATGTACAGTTCAGATTCATTTGTATATTGATTATTGCGGAGCGAGCATCTGACATGTGGACTGTCTTCACTTCCAGTTATGTATATTCTTTTATTGGGGCACAAACGGGTTGAGGTCAATGTTACCGTTGTATATATATTTTCTTTTTTGTACTAGAATTACCCCGTGGAGGAGTGCTCGAATAGCCGTGTTCTAGAATGCAACGGGCCCGCATCTCATGGCGTTGATACCGAGATGGCCTTACTCTAGAATTGGAGGGCTATTCGTCTCACTTGTAGGGGGTATAGATTGACCCACAGAGAGTGTTCCCCTCCGAATGGCGCGGCGGAGACGCGGTAAACGTCTGGGCCTGAGATTCGGGGCAGATGCTATATGCTTTTATCTGTCCACCTCTCCGAAGATGCCAAGTTGATTTATGGCACCGTGTATCGGAAGTTTAGACGGATGCGGCCGATGTAGCAGACTTCGTCAGATTCCCCCTCGGGGTGAGGGGTTTTTGATTGTGGGGACGCTCTTCCCTGCAGGCGCAAGCCCCTGGAGTTAATTACGCTACCGCATCGCGATAACAACTTTCTCCTTCTCCAGAATTTCACTTCGTATCGTGGGTGTTTGTTTTGTTTGTGGTTGCCCGTGGATTGTATACGGAGACTGAATAATGCCGTCGCCTGTAGGACGTGGATTAGTCCAAATCCGTATTTACTTAGATTTGGGTTTGGTGTTTTTAGTTTAAGGATGCATTAGCCGTATTGCGGCTAAGATCAACTTAAACGTTCTTTAAGGATACGTCAGTCCTGTTTGAGACTGAGATCAACTTAACGTAGTGGTCCATTTAATATATGGCCGCCAGGACTCGTCACCTCTCTGATGTCGTTGAAGGATTACAACGACATGTATCAGAGGAGCTCGGAGATGTACCCTCGAACCAGAGTTGATTGGGAGTTTTATAATCCATTTGAATGTTTAAGGATACGTTAGCCGTGTTTGGGGCTAAGATCGACTTAAACGGGATCATTTAGATCCGGTAAAAGAGCATTTGGAGGCTCTATTGTTCCAGTTTAGGGACGTAGTGGTCCATAGGTAGTTTAAGGACGTTGCGGTCTATTGCCAGTTTAGGGACGTGGTGGACTATGTTCCAGTTTAAAGACGTGATGGTCCGTATTCCAGTTTAAAGACGTGGTGGTCCGTATTCCAGTTTAGGTACGTGGTGGTCCGACATTAGTTTAAGGACGTTTCGGTCCGATATTAGTTTAAGGACGTTTCGGTCCGATATTAGTTTAAGGACGTTTCGGTCCACGAGTTTAAGGACCCCGCAGTCCATATTGATGTGTGTGGTCGTCGGGACCCGTCACCTCTCTGACGTCGTTGAAGGATTACAACGATAGGTGTCAGAGGAGTTCGGAGATGTACCCTCGAACCGGTCGTAAATTGATTTAAGAGAGCAATCTTGCTCAGTCAATTTAATTTGGGGACTTACGGCCATGATTGGGCTAAGTCTCGTTGAGAATATTCAACATTTTTCTTGATCTTTGGCCTATTAGGCCTGTGCTAGGGCTTTGCCCATATCTGATAATGCACTGCATTTTATTCTGGCCTGCTAGGCCTTTTTGATTTGGGCTCTGTCCCTTTATTTATGATGCAAAGCATCTGTTTTGGTTTGGGCTCTGCCTTTTTTAAAATAACGCATTGCATTTTATTAGGCATGTTAGGCCTTCTTTAATTGGGCTTGTCCCTTTTGTAAGCAATGCAGTGCATTTGTCTGGCGCTTTGCGCCAAGTAATGAGCGCAAGCTCATATGGTGATGACACGTGTCATGCTCTGACGAGCGCAAGCACAACAGCGCTGTTCTAGTGCGCTGCGCTTGCGCTGCTGACACGTGGTGCGCTGTGGTGAATTGCGCCAGTTTCAGAGAGCAAGGCCCTGGTTTAAAAGCGCATAGCGCAATTGGTTCAGATGCTGACACATGGCGCTCTCTGGTGGTTTGCGCCAACCCAGGAGCGCAACAATGCAGTTTTGCAGGTGCAAGGCACTATTAACTTGAGAATCTTTTAGATTCCAGAACCAATGGTTCATAAGTGCAAAGCACTACTTGGTTTCTTGATCTAATTTAAATCAAAGAAAACAAGTGTTTCTTATTTTTCTTTATCTTAAAGAACCAATGGTTCATAAGTGCAAAGCACTATTTTTATTTTATTTTTTATTAAAGATCATTAATCTTGTTCTTAGATCAATGATCTATCAGGAGAAATTCTTCTATCTAAAAGGTCTTTTACCTTTCTTCTCGAGATTTCTTCAGAGTTCTTCTTTTTTTTCCCCAGAAAATGTTGATGCTTTGAATTGAGGTCTGGGGTCTCTTTTATTGTGCCCATAAATTAGTTAAATTTGTTAAAGAGATCTTTCTCTGAGTGATTTGGGAAATTTTCCCCACCGTTGGATCTTTGATCCAAGGGTTTCTGTTTTACAGAAGAAAATCTTCTTATTTTAACAAGAACAGAAAAGATTTCTTTAGAATTTTAATTCTGTTTGGCGCAGATGCCCCAGCGCGTGACACGTGTCGCGCAGCGCACAGCGCAGCGCAACTGAAGCATTGCTTCCTTTAATTTTACTTAAAATAGAGCTTTGCTCTGATTGGGCACGCTGCCTTGGGCGCTGCGCTGCCGTATCAGCTTTTGACACGTGGCGCGTTGCGCGCAGCGCATTGAATCTGAAGCGTTGCTTCGAATTTTGAATTTTGAAATTCAAACAGAGCCTTGCTCTGATTGGGGGAAACATATGCCCCCCACCGTTGCGCTCACGTGGCGTACACGTGAGTGCAGCGGTGGCAAACTCCTGATCGTTGGATCAAGGGGTGAGGCGAAGCGGCTCAGGCGCCTATAAATAGGACCCTTGGTCCTTGGTAATTTTTTTACCACTTTTAAGAATCTTGATTTTCAGAGCCTTACTCTTGTTTAAGAATTTTAGAGCCTTGCTCTTGCTTTTTCATAAGAACTCCAGAGTTCAGAACTTGAAACCATCTTAGGTATAATAATTAAATTAAATTAAAGTTGATTAATAGAGCCTTGCTCTTATAGATCTTTGATCTAAAACCCTTTTTGGGGTTTCATCAGCAGAGCTTTGCTCTGGAAAGTTCATAAATCTACAGAGATCTTGTTCTTGGGTTTTAACTCATGAACAGAGCTTTGCTCATGGATCAAATGTAGATCTTTTCTAATCTGAAAATGGAGAACTCCTAAAAGTTTTCATTGATCTTTAAAATCCCAAATTTTTAATCTTTAAGAGTTGAAGTTTTCTTTTTGATGGATTTTCCATCATTAGTATAGGGCTAGGCTCTCTTTAGAGAAATTTTTATTCCCTTGAGACCAGAGTTTAACAAATGCCACTCTGTGACAGAGCTTTGCTTTAAAAGAGGAGATTTTCTCCTTGTCTCTAGGGATTTTCCATCAATGAGGATATTCTCTTGGGGATCTTTTCATTAATTGACAGTCTCATCCAATGATGGGGCTGTCTTATTAAATGATGTACCGTCGTCCAGATTTTATGGGCCCCCTTTTGGTCCCCTTATCCACTGCATTGCGGTATGGTATAAAAATTTTAAAATGTTGAGCGTTGGAATTATAATACTGACGGCTAATGTTTGTCTTTTCGCAGGAAACATGTCTGCCAATTTGTCTTTTCCGTTTGTTCGCTCGGAGGGAGGGTTTCCTCAGGCACCGGTGGACCGCGTGGTGCTCGCTCTCATCAAGGATCATGACCCCGAGCACAAAAACCTTCACTTGTGGGGTAGGTGGTACAATGAAATCATCCAGGGTCGTCGCAGTTCCGCCATGCCGTCTGAGCCAACATCTTCACTCCCCTACGCAGATGAACCCCCGGTGAAGTATGCCGTGGAGGTCAAAAATTGGAATTCGGATGACCTCCTCCAGCCTGCGATTGGTGCTATCCCCGTGCAGCCGCCGCCAGCAATAGATATTTTAGGGAGGAGAATTTGTCAGGGTGAAGCGCGCCCTTGGGGACAGGCTTATAACATTGGACTGATCCCACGACCGCCTGCCGGATATTTGCAATAGGCCCGGTACATCCTATCAGCGAGGAGGACTCATCTGATGAGGATTGGTTTGTACTCGGCCATCTACGTCTCGCTCTTTGAGTATCCTTCTCCTCCAACGTGGTGGGTTAAGGCTTTTATCGAGCAATGGAATATTCCCACACACACCTTCCTGATGACGGACCGGGAAGTCTCTATCTCCTTGGAGGAGTTTGCTGAAATCTCGGGTCTGCCGATGAGGGGAGAGCCTTACGAGGAGCTGCTTCCTCCCGATGAATACGTCTTTGCCGCCAAGCCACTAGTGTTTGACCTGACGCCGGAGAACGCTATTCAGCACCAGTACCCGGGCTTGGTGAAGGTATTGGAGATTTATGAAGGACTCTATCTAGAATCGGGTGACCGGGGAGTCAGTTTTGCAGATTTCATTACTCGCTTCATTCAACCAGAGTTCTTATCAGAGCGGAGCGAGAAGTTCGCCCAGCTCGACGACCCTTTTGGGTTCGGTTTTAATCGCCGACCCACATCGGAGGATGACCACAAAGACTTTTATCTTCCCGGTGCCGTCGTCGTCCCTTTTTCAGAAATTGCCGTCCCCGACATGGATGAAGAGACCTTCTTTGTAGGGTTCTTGGGCCTGTGGTTGTGCAGTTTTTCTCTTCCTATGCATCCACGCCATATGCGGCCGACTGTTTTCTACCCAGCGCATCGGATGGTGGCTGGTTTGCAGTTGTCAGTAGGAATCGCCGGGCTGGCTCATCTTTATAATGGACTCAATGTAGCGGCGGACGCTAGTGAGCCAGGGGTGCAACCCGCCAACTTTCCGATGCACTACTTTACTTCTTGGATGGAAATGCACGTGCACGGGGTGTTCGGTGCCCATAAGATTCCTCTCTTTTTTGAGAAATGCAGGCTCCCGAGGGTCATACGCCTGGTTGGGGCTTCGATCGTAGTTGCACCTTCGCGGGAGGCTAGGGGCTGCTCCTTCGACCACACCTGGTCGGGGCGAAGACTTCTTTCTTGGACAAGGTCATAACAATAGGCTCAGAGACCACCAAGTCAGTAGTGTCGCTACGCGATGAATTTAAGGACGGGGCTTCCATATTGAAGGCTCGGGAAATCCTCCATCTCTACTCCATTCGACCGGGCTACCTGGTGTTCAGGCAGAATGAGACAGCCCTCTTCATGAGGTATAACCCTCACCGGTTTGCTCAGCAATCGAGCTACAATCAAGGGATCCCGATGGAAGCCTTCTTGGAAAAGCCCGTGGTTAGCCGGGAGGGGATAAAGAATGCAATGCACCACTTTATGCGGCTTAACACGGGTTCTTATTTCTTTATCAGTGAGCCGAGCTGCGTCCCCAAAGTCCTCAACGCGTACGTGGCCTGGTATGCGCATGCAATGGGGCCCGTTATTTTGATGGAGAAACGTATGCTGGTTGACTGCAAGGGTGTACCTCCCGGCGGCGATCGCAAGGCTCCCTTGAGGCCGAGGACTCCGGTCATTCCTCCATTGAAAGGTGCTGGAGGCGGACCTCCGCGCGTATTGAGTCCTCCGCGCGGATTGCCGCTTCACGATGCTGTGGATGCGCCACCAGCCCCCGTGCTCCAGACGAAACGGTAACTGTGGTATCGCCGGAGTCCGGTGTAGGCGCGGATGTCGGGACCCACCGCCTCAAGGTGTCCGCCAAGCGTAAATCAGTCCTGGGTGCATCCAGAGCTGGCGGGCAAAAGAAGAAGAAGTCGCTCCTTTCCCTTGACGCGATTCTTGGCTTAGAGCCTGAGGCCCCTCTTACCGAGGGAATAAGTGAATATGGCAGCAATAAGGGCTTCGCGGTAGACCCTGCAGACACCGACCTGGCGGCCGCCATTGCGGCTTCTGAGCGATCAGCGAGGCTTGAAGCGTGGTTGAGTAAACTCGCTAAGTCAGGTAATTATTAGCTGCTTTCTTCATCATTTCATCGCATTTTTTTTATCATTATTCTTGACTAATCCTTTTCCCCATTTTCAACAGGTGTCTCTACTGAAGAAGCTATTGCTGCCTCTTTGAAAACCTTCCAAAAGGAGGAGGAGAAACGCGCTTTAGCGGGCACCGGTATGTCCCACCCCCCTTTTTTTTAAAAACAAATTTTGTTATCTTTTTCGATGGTTAACCTAACTTTCTTCCTTTGTTCTTTATAGTGTTTATACCAGTCAATGAGGGGATCCTCTCTGAACCTGTTATTGGAGTTCCGGTCTCGTCAGGGCTGCTGCAAGAGCCTCGACTTGACAAGTCGACGAGGGATGCCTTGAAGAATTTGGAGGCATCCCTGTATACAGACGAGGACGCCTCAATGAAAGAGGCTCTGGTAAGGTCCATTTCAACGGCCCGGGAGGAAAGGAAGCGGCTGAGGCGTGAGGCGAAGGCGCGCCGGGCTACTTTGGCTACGGGAGCGGGCCCAAGCACCATCCCTCGTGCTGACACTCCGTCAGAAGAGTCCCCGGTCGCTTTGTCTACCGCTCATAGACAGGCGATCCGCGCCAATAGAGAGGCTAATGACAAGTCTACCTCAGGTAGCACTTCTTTCAGAATTTCATTATAAAACTCATAAAGCTGTCGGTTCTTATATACTTTATCTTGCAGGGCCAAGTCCGACCGAGGGGGATGCGGAGACCGTAGAACCCAGGGAAACAGAGGAGGCGACGCCTGTCGAACCTGAGCCGACGGTGGGCAACGTCGCTGAGGCTTCAGAGCCTGAGATGGAAGTTGGGGGGTCCGTAGCCGAGAAGGTCATTGATGCCGTGCCTGAAGTGGTGGCAGATGAAATGATCATTACAACTGAGCCCAGGGTGGTGGCGGACGAGGCGCTTGAGGCCGGCGACCTTATGGTGACGACGGATAAGCCGATGGAGATTGCGAAGCCTGAGGAAGTAGCGGGTGAGATGGGCACGACTCTTGGGGAAGAGTCAACCGCTCTCTCTCAAGAGTCCGGCAATGCTCCGATCATTGCCCTCCCCGTCTACGATCTTCCGCCGTCTCCTGGCCATGCGAGCACGACAACGGTCCCCATCGAGTCGGGTGATGAGGCCACGGGCGGTGGCTTCATGTCGATAGAGGAGGGAGTCGCCTCCGTTTCAGCCGGGAGCTCCTCAGGTAAACCCCAAGTTGCTGTTTTTCTTTACTTTACAATCCTTTCTGACAAGTTCATCTTTCTTGTAACGCAGATGCAGCCAGTGCCGATGCCCCACTGCTTGAGGGAGCGCCTTCAACGACTGCCTTGGCGGTGGTCACCTCTCAACCCTCTCTCATACCATCTAAGATGTTGGAAGGTATGGGTTTACAATTTATTAATCCTATACTTCAGACGTATAATTTGTGTGCTAAAGTCATATTGTTGCGTCTTTTCAGGAGTGCTCTTTGATCATGTATATCAAATGTTGCTCCCACACTTCTCCTTCCCATCCGAACTCGCTTCTTCCTCTGGTGGCACTGGTGAGTATGATTTCCATTGATATCTTTCTTTTTTATTGATGGAATTACTTCTAACCCTTTTTCTCATCCCGACTGCAGCGCTACAGATTGAAGGAGGGGATACAAGATCGGCTGTGCCACCGGTCCTTCCGGCCTTGCCACCTGTCTCGGCTGGTACGGCGACTATCGCATTAATGACTTCCCCTTCTTTTAGTTCCTGAACTGTTATCTGATCACATCTTGCTTCTTTTCAGCTGTCGTTCCGGTCTTGGCGCCTTTTGAGTCCCATATTACAATGCCAGCCGGCCCTTCTCAGAGACGTCCGTCTTCAAAAGGTGCGGCGAATAGTCTGCGCATATTGAGCGACTACATTGAGGAACTCGACGTCGAGACTCCTACGTCTGCTGTGGACTTTGCTACGACGGTTAACCAGATTTTGGTAATATTTGCCAACTTCCATGAGGAGGGCATCGTCGCCTCCTGGGTTAATCACTGTCGGGAGATTGAGGCTCGCCTTCATCAACTGGAGTCGTTGCGTCCCGCTCCTGAGACCTTGGCTGCCGGCAATCAAAGAGCAACGTGGATTGAGCGGAGCGCTTCTTACTTCCTCCATCTTAAACAAGAAGTTATTTCAAGGCGTAAGGAGCGCGGTGAGACCTCGAGCAAGTCTGCCCAGCTGCATGTTTGGGTAGAGGCCAATGCTGTACGGCTGAAGGCTGCCTTTGAGGGTCTTCTGCGATGTCTTTCTGAAGGATTATGCTTGAGGCAACAGCTTGACGTTGTCGAGCGGGATGCACCCAGCCAAGAAGCAGCCCTGAAGGCGGCCGAGGAGCAACTTTCATCCTTTTTACAGCAGCGGACCCAGGTGGAAGCGGAGGTGGCCGCGGCAGCCGCTCAGGAGGAGGCGCTGAAGGAAGTGCGAGAGCAACTTGTGAATTTACTAAAGACACTTCCTCCTCAGTAGCTATCCCTCTTTGTATCGTTTGTGCTTGTAGACGAAAGAATGTGTATATATATTTTTTTAATTCTTTAACACAATGTATTCTGTACCCAATTAAGTTTATGAATAAAAGATACACATTTTCTGTAATGTCTTGTGTCATTTCTCCGCCTTTTCTTTCTTTTATTATCAGGACGCCACCTTAGTAAACATGGTCAACAGATAATAGAGCACGCATCTTGACTTTCTTAAGAATCAGCGATGGCTTAGGCCGCAGGTTCTGATCTGCTGCCTAAGACTTTTCAACTCCATGAGCCGTGAGAGTCTCATAGAGACTTTTCTCCCTACGGATCGAGAGGATCTCGTAGGTGGTTTTTTCTCCTTAGGAATCGTGAGGATTCCTAAGTGTGGTTTTCTCTTATAAGTCGTAAGGATCCTATAAGAGAATTTTCCCTCTTACGAGTCGAGAGGACTCGTAAGCGGTTGTTTCCCTCCTTGTCGAAACTCGACTTTGGAGAGTAAGACCCGTGAATAGTATGCAAGAGACCATTTTAGATTGACTTGCAGGGTCCCATTGTTCAGGAAGCAAGTTTTTCAATCCCGGCTGCCTGAGGCTTCATCTTGCAAGTTGAGACGAATCGGGAATCTTCCCGTGGAGACACTGGTTTCTCTGTGAGCCGACGCGAATCAGGAGGCTCTCGTCAAGGAGTGTTTGTATCCGTGAGTTGAGGAATTTGCTAAGGATTATTTGTTTCCCTAGCGCCAAGGATTATTTGTTTCCTTGGGGTTTGAAACGAGTCGAGAATTTCCCACGGAGGCACTGGTGGCTCTGCGAGTCGACGCGGATCAGGAGGCTCTCGTCAAGGAGTGTTTGTATCCGTGAGTCGAGGAATTTGCTAAGGATTATTTGTTTCCCTAGCGCCAAGGATTATTTGTTTCCTTGGGATTTGAAACGAGTCGAGAATTTCCCACGGAGGCACTGGTGGCTCTGCGAGTCGACGCGGATCAGGAGGCTCTCGTCAAGGAGTGTTTTTATCCGTGAGTCGAGAAATTTGCTAAGGATTATTTGTTTCCCTAGCGCCAAGGATTATTTGTTTCCTTAGGGTTTGAAACGAGTCGAGGACTTCCCACGGAGGCACTGGTGGCTCTGCGAGTCGACGCGGATCAGTAGGCTCTCGTCAAGGAGTGTTTGTATCCGTGAGTCGAGGAATTTGCTAAGGATTATTTGTTTCCCTAGCGCCAAGGATTATTTGTTTCCTTGGGGTTTGAAACGAGTCGAGAATTTCCCACGGAGGCACTGGTGGCTCTGCGAGTTGACGCGGATCAGGAGGCTCTCGTCAAGGAGTGTTTGTATCCGTGAGTCGAGAAATTTGTTAAGGATTATTTGTTTCCCTAGCGCCAAGGATTATTTATTTCCTTAGGGTTTGAAACGAGTCGAGAATTTCCCACGGAGGCACTGGTGGCTCTGCGAGTCAACGCGGATCAGGAGGCTCTCGTCAAGGAGTGTTTTTATCCGTGAGTCGAGGAATTTGCTAAGGATTATTTGTTTCCCTAGCGCCAAGGATTATTTGTTTCCTTGGGGTTTGAAACGAGTCGAGAATTTCCCACGGAGGCACTGGTGGCTCTGCGAGTCGACGCGGATCAGGAGGCTCTCATCCAGGAGTGTTTGTATCCGTGAGTCGAGGAATTTGCTAAGGATTATTTGTTTCCCTAGCGCCAAGGATTATTTGTTTCCTTGGGGTTTGAAATGAGTCGAGAATTTCCCACGGAGGCACTGGTGGCTCTGCGAGTCGACGCGGATCAGGAGGCTCTCGTCAAGGAGTGTTTGTATCCGTGAGTCGAGGTATCTGCTGAAGACACTAGTTTCTTCGGAGTTGGGCTGAACCGTCGAGATTTGGCTTCGTCTTATGGCGGAGCCTGTTGGGAAAGTATGGCTCCCTCTTTGTTTACGCCCTTGGATTGTATACAGGGATCGATGTGATCTTAACTGTAGGGCCAAAGTTTTATCATCATTTTTTTTTCATTTTTTTTGTTTTACCTCCGCGATGCTCTATCATTTCAGCTTTTATATCGTGAAGGCCGCGATTGCCCAATCATTTCGGCTATTTTTCGCGGTGCCCAATCATTTCGGCTGTTTATTTTGTTTTCACTCGCTGCTTTTTATTACGAGTTGCCCAATCATTTCGGCTATTTTGCATGCATACATTTTTACTTGCTGCTTTTTATTGCAAGTTGCCCTATCATTTCGGCTATTTCGTATGCATGTGCGGCCTATTGGCTTTTTGCTGTAAACCAATTTCGGCATCAGCACCGCTACAACTGGGATATTACCAGGAGCGAATCATCATCTGCCTCTGTCAATGTCGAACAAAGGTGGCTTAGCGACCAGGGTTAGGGTCCTGTCGGCTAAAGCTTTTGACTTCATGAGCCGTAAGGGTTTCACGAAGTTATTTCTCCCTACAAGTCATGAGGATCTTGTAGGTGTATTTTCTCCTTAAGAATCGTGAGGATTCCTAAGTGTATGTTCCTCTGTAAGTCGTAAGGATCCTACAGTAGGGTTTTCTCCTTGTAAGTCGAGAGGACCTACAAGGGTCATGTGAACATATCCCCAGTCACGGATGAGACTTGGTTAGGGAAATGTTTATTCGCGCCCGTGGATTGTATACAAGGGTCAGTGTTGAGCCACTTGTAGGGCAATATCGGAAGTTGTGGGGGTTGCTTAAGCACAGGTTTAGGCCTCTGTAACTTAAGACTTTCAACTTTTATGAGCCGTGAGGGTCCCATAAGAGAGTTCTCCTTACGAGTCGTGAGGATCTCGCAAGTGTATTTTCTCCTTAGGAATCGTGGGGATCCCTAAGTGTGTTGCTCCCTTGTGAGTCGTAAGGATCTCACGCGGGTGGTTTCTCCTTACAAGGTCGAAAAGACCCTATAAGTGTCTTTTAACGAGGTTGCGCCCTTTCGGGTTTTCACGAACACTCACCGGTAGTCCTGCTGTTTTTACTCACGGAGCCCTTTCGGGTTTTCATCCGCGCCCATTTTGCTTATGGACATACCCTTTTTTTTATTCTTTTTTTTATATATTTTTTTTACGAGATCGCGCCCCTTCGGGTTTTCACGAACACTCGCCGGTAGCTCTGCTGTTTTTACTCATGGAGCCCTTTCGGGTTTTCATCCGTGCCCTTTTTGCTTATGGACATACCGTTTTTTTATTTTATTTTTATATATATTTTTTTACGAGGTCGCGCCCCTTCGGGTTTTTCACGAACACTCGCCGGTAGCCTTGCTGTTTTTACTCACGGAGCCTTTTCGGGTTTTCATCCGTGCCCTTTTTGCTTATGGACATACCGTTTTTTTAATTTTTATTTTATTTTTATATATTTTTTTATATCTCGTCAGCCTAAAAGATGTTGCGACAGTAGTTTAAAGACGTATCGGTCTGCTATTAGTTTTAAGGACATTTCGGTCCGACTTTGAGAAGGCTGGCTACTGCTGATGGAGTTTGAGCTTAGGAAGATAGCGAGCGGACATAGTCGTCGTCATCTACCATTGACCTAGGCTGTGGCTCATTAAGCATAGTATTTCTTTAGGAAGCGACCGTTTATTGGCCTGAAAGGCCTTTCACCGTGCATGTCCATGAGTAGATAGGCCCCACCCTGGTAGACCTTATCTATGATGTATGGGCCTTCATAGTTTGGCTCGAATTTTCCTCGCTTGGCGCGACTGGGAATCATAGGCCTTTTGACCACTAGCACAAGTTCGCCTTGGCGGAATGTCCTCGGTCGGGTCAATCTTTCATATGAGCGCGTCATCTTTACTTTATAAGCTTCCAGATTTTGCTGTGCTATGAGCCGGGTTTCATCAAGGGCGTCAAGCTCCTCAAGCCGAAGGTGAGCGTTTTCTTCGCCCGTCAGCTCGTAGTGGACTGCCATTCGTAGAGAGGGTAACTCTATCTCAAGGGGGAGTACTGCTTCCGTCCCAAATACCAACGCGTACGGCGTTGTGTTTGTGGCCGTTTTAAATGTAGTTCGATATGCCCAAAGAGCTTCTTGCAGTCTTTCGTGCCAGTCCTTCTTATTTCGGGACACCGTTTTCTTTATGATCTTTGTCAAGGTCTTGTTGAAGGCTTCGGCTAGACCATTAGCTCATGGATTATAAACTGAGGAATACCTCCAGTCTATATTATGCTGTTGCGCGAAGCGACTGATTTTGTGGCTTCTGTAGGCTGGCCCGTTATCGGAGATGATCCGTCGCGGAGTTCCAAACCGATATATGACATGCGTCTTGAAGAAATGGAGGATATTCTCCGTCTTAACTTCCCTCAGTGGTACCGCTTCTGTCCATTTGGAGAAGTAGTTAGTCGTCGCCAGGATGAAACGATGTCCTCTAGACGATACTGGTTCGATGGGGCCGATTATGTCAGTCCCCCACATTTCGAATGGCCAGCTAGCCACCGTTGGATGTAGTGGATTTGGATACTGGTGGATGAAGTCCCCATGAATTTGGCAAGAGTGGCATTGCTTCGCATATTCGAGGCAGTCCTGAATCATCGTGGGCCAGTAGTAGCCCATCCGTTTTATCTTCAACTTCATCTTTGGGCCCGCTTGGTGAGAACCGTAAAGTCCGTCATGAACTTCCTGGACGACCCTTTTCGCTTCGTCAGGTCCTAAGCATCTCAACCACAGAGAATCAAACGACCTCTTGTACAGAGTATCGTTGACGAAGGCGAAAAACAGAGCTCGTTTCATGAGCTGATGTCTTGCGGACGCTTCTTCAGGCATTCGGTGGGACTTGAAGTAATCTATGAAGACTTCTCTCCAATCCCCTGTATTTTCCCAACCTTTTACTTGCAGGGTCGTCTGCTCGCTCGCTCCCTTTTCTTCGGATGATTCCGGAGATATTTCTGCTGGGGCAAGCACTCGACGGCTTTGTATCATGATTCTAACGTCATCGAGGTTCTCGTCAGCCAGTTCTTTAGCAAGTTTGGCCAACGCGTCTGCTTTGCTGTTTTCCGCGCGCGGTATGTTCTCCAGAGTATAAAAAGGAATTTGGGTCAACAATTGTTGCACCTTTTCGCCGTACTTTACCAATTCTGGTTTGCACGTTTGGTAGTCGCCGTTTACTTGACTAACGACCAGTTGAGAATCTCCGTATATGAGGAGGTTTTCAATTCCCATGTCAATGGCGATCTCGAGGCCTGCTATCAGAGCTTCGTATTCGGCTTCGTTGTTTGTCCTCGGCTCCGTCAGGGAGAACGTATAGCGCATTATCCCTCCTTGTGGAGTTATAAAGATGAGTCCTACCCCCGATTTAATTATAGGGGTACTTTGTTTGCGCTTCTTCACGGAAGATGCTCCGTCGAAATAAAGCTCCCATCGGGTATTATCACCGTCGATCGCATCAAACGCATGTTCGTCTGGAAGATCGCAGTTTAAAGGAGAGTCGGCCGGTATCGGATGCTCAGCGAGGAAGTCGGCAATGGCCTGGCCTTTCACTGCCTTGAGAGGTTGATATGTTATCGAGAACTCCATCAAGAGCAGGGCCTATTTAGCGAGTCGTCCCATCAATATGGCCTTCGACATCAAATACTTAAGAGGGTCTACCTTTGAAATGAGACGGACCTCATGCGCCAGCGCATAGTGCCTGAGCTTTGTTATCGCAAAGATCAACGCCAGGCAGTGTTTTTCAATGGGGGAGTAGTTGCTTTCTGCCCCCAGCAGAACTCAACTTAAGTAGTAGAGTGCTCTTTCTTTCCCTTGATCGTTCTCTTATGCCCATAATGCGCCTAAGGAACCTTCGAGGGCGGTTGTATAAAGAATGAGGGGCTTTCCCTTGACCGGAGCAGCCAACACCGGCGGGTTCTGCAGGTATTGTTTGATCTCGTCTAGCGCGCTTCGGCATTTT
The DNA here is from genome assembly GCA_030015575.1 of Agapanthus africanus. Lineage (NCBI taxonomy): Eukaryota > Viridiplantae > Streptophyta > Magnoliopsida > Asparagales > Amaryllidaceae > Agapanthus > Agapanthus africanus. The sequence goes on along the minus strand of JASDDO010000019.1, from coordinate 248,353,408 downwards.
TGGTCCCAGACGAACGGGGTCCCCTTCTTCATCAGGTGGCTGTAGGGATGACACTTGCCTGAAAGATTGGCTATAAATCGCCGTATGTATGCGAGCTTCCCTTGGAGAGATCGCAACTGTTTGAGAGTTCTCGGCGGAGGCATTTCCATGATCGCCTTGATCTTTGACGGATCTATTTTAATACCTCGATGTCGAACAATGAATCCCAGGAATTTGCCTGAGGGAACTCCGAATGCACACTTGAGCGGGTTCATTTTCAAGTTATATTGTCGAAGGCGTTGAAATACAGTCTTCAAATGCTCGAGATGTTCTTCGTATGATTTGCTTTTAACCACGAGATCGTCGATATAGCATTCGACGATTTCGTGTATAAAGTCATCGAAGATCTTCGTCATGGCCCTTTGGTAGGTGGCACCTGCGTTCTTTAGACCGAAGGGCATCACCTTGTAGCAGAATATTCCCAAAGGAGTCCGGAAAGCGGTGTGCTTCTGATCTTCGGGATGCATCTTTATCTGGTTATACCCCGATGAGCCGTCCATGAAGGAGAAAACCTCATGAGTGGACGTATTGTCTATCATCAGTTCGGTGACTGGTACTGGGAAATCGTCCTTCGGGCAGGTCTTATTGAGATCCCGGAAGTCCACGCATATGCGCACTGTCCCATTTTTCTTCATCACCGGGACGATGTTGGCGATCCACTCCGGATATTGAACCTCCTGGATGAAGCCAGAGTCGATCAGCTTTTTGAATTCAGCATTGATACTCATTTCAAGCTCGAGCCGCATTCTTCTCGGCGCCTGTTTGACTGGCTTGACGTCCGGAGATATCGCCAATCTGCGTACAGCAATTTCTGGATCTAGTCCCGGCATTTCGGAATAGTTCCACGCGAAGCAATCTCTATGCTGTAGAAGCACGCCTTTTAATGCAGCTACCCTTTCTTCAGATAGTAACTCGCTGATGAATGTCAGTCGTGGATCGTTTGCCGTCCCCAACTCAATTTTCTTGAGATTATCTGCAGTGGTATGGATTCCATCTTCCAGCTCTTTTGGCGCTGGTGGGAACTCTGAGATCACCTCATCGTTGCTGTTTTCAAAGCATCGGGGAAGGTCATCCATGTCCTCGGGCTCTTCTTTTGATATTGTTATCACGTGGCAAGTACGAATTCGCTTCCAATCCCAATGTGGAACTGGTTCTTCTTTCGTGGCCCTGGGTTCGTGCTTCTGTGGCGGTGCTACCCTCCAGTTGTCAGACAGAGTGAATTTGCCAAGCCGATACTGATATTCAACCCAATTCTTGAAAGTGAAGCAATCTTCAAGAGGATGTCCTATTACTCGATGGTAAGAGCAATAGTCCGGGTGTGAGACTTCGCCTGCTTGTTCGGGGTGTTTAGACTCCGGCAGTGTAAGCATTTGATGTTTTAGAGCAAGATCAAGTATCTTCTTCGTCTTATCCCGAGGAAAAGAGTATGCTCGACCCATTTTCTTCATGAGGGATAGATCAATAACGCTCGACTCCCGTTTGCGTGGCTTCTTAGCCCCGCTTTGTTGCTGTTGAGCGCCTTTTTAGCCTTTCAACTTATTTCTGCTTTTGCGTCGAGCCTTCTTTATAACAGGTTGACAGGGGGCGGCATATTCATCCTTCACGGATTGTTGGAGAAGGCGTTGCGTTCTGGCTTTCTCGTAGATGGCCATTTCGCGGTTATGGTCGTCTCGGACTTTTTGACCAGCTTCCCTTATAAGCTTGTCCATTTGTTCTTTGAACGACGGACTGGGCACTTTTGCATCTGGAATTTTCATTGTCTTAGGATTAGCGTCCTCCCATTGAGCATCCGCCTCTTCATCGAAGTCATACATGACAAAGCAGCTGTTTAGTAGCTCTCGTTTCTTTGACCGGATGTATACAAGTCCAATTGTTTCCATTCTCCCATTAAGCAGTTTGCGTTGAGTCCCGGGAACGTTCCAGATTTTGTCATAGAACCTGGCTTTTCGAACGGTTTGCTTGAAGGATATCCCCTGGCGTTTCAGCAGCTTTTTCAAACCCTCTGTATAATATCTGGGAAGACGGATAGGCTGAAGCCTGTTGAGCGTGGGATCCGCGCCATGCCAGATTTCTTTTTCCACCTTGGTTTCTTTAGAGCGGTAGAACAGAATTGCTCTCTCGCTTTCTCGCCTGGGAGGGATATAGAACATTTGCAGCTCTTCTACATTGTAAATATCAAGTGCATCCAGTTCTTTATGGTGTTTAAGCGGTACTATGGCGACTTGTAGACTTTACTCTTCGTTAGCGGACGTTCGTATAGAAGGTCGAGCAGAGAATACAACACGGACCTCATCTTCCGAGTCGCTACCAAAGATTAACGTAGGAGTGGACGGTCCTGGCTTGCTGTGTTGGGGCGGAACCGAATACACTATCTCCTCTTCCTCCTCGGTATCACTGCCGAAGACAGGGATGGTGGCATTAGCTTTATTCTCCGGCTTGTGACACCTTTCCGTGTCTTCGAAATCCGGTAAGAAGTATTTGGCATCTTCGTATTTGCGGACTTCGTTGACAGAGAACGGGTTCAGTTCTCCCGTCACGGTATACTCGAAACCATCCTTAAAATACTTCATACACTGATGTTGTGTAGAAGGGATGATGTTGTACTCGTGTAACCATGGTCGGCCGAGCAAAGCATTGTAGCACGTCTTGGCGTCTATGACGTGGAACTTAATGTCCGTGACTAGTAGCCCGAAGCGTAGCGTCAGTATTACAGACCCAAGAGTTCTTGATGACTGGGAGTCGAACCCGAAGATGGTGATCTTGTCACGAGCAAGGTGCTGGACGCTCATGCAGATTTCTTTTAACACCCGCACATTGAGGAGATTAACGGAGGATCCATTGTCGATCAGGATTTTTCCTATCTTTATATCGTGGCAGTATCCTGAGATATAGAGGGGGCGGTTGTGTTCGCACGTCTTAAGGAGAAGGTCCTCGTCGCCGAAAGTGACATCGGCCGTGTGCACTTCTTCCAATTCATCCTTCATCTTTTCCTCGTCCAGGAAAGCTTGGAATTGTTCCAGATCTTGTAATGCCTTGATTAACGGATCTCTCGCCTCCTTTGATAGCAAAAGGGCGTCGAGAATGCTGAGCTGTGAGGGTAGTTTCCTCAGGTGGGCTAGGACGTTGTAATCTACCTTATTCTTCTTCGGCGGGTTGTTGGCGCTTAGCTCCTTCAGAACTTGGTCATCTAAGACGATATCTTCAGAGACCTTTTCTTTCCCTTTATCTTTTCTGTTTGAGGGTCCGAGGTTCTTTTCAGGCAGCGTCCGATTCCGTAGCCAAATATTTTCGCAGATCTTCGGCTCCTCTTCTTTTCCCGAAGTGGATTCTTTAAAGAGAGGGGCAAGTTCCAGCTCCTCATCAGAATGGCTCCCGAATGTAGGCACTTGTGACCCGCCGGTGTTAACCACGCGACAATCGCTGGTAGTTCTTTTAAGCTCTCCGGTCGTATTTCTTTGCTCTCGACGAGTTTTACGCTTTTCCCGCTTAAAGCGTTGTCGATGAGCAACATATCCTTGCCACCATCTATCGAAAGCTTTGCACTCTTGAGTGGGGTGCAAAATCTTTTGATGATATAAACAATAGGAGGGGTGCGTTTCCACTTCACCGGTGATGTTTCCTTCAGAGGATGGTAGCTTCATGCCCATTGATATGGCCTTAGCAAACCTTTTCTTTATCTTGAATTGGCTTTTGTCGGTAGCGGAGGTGTTTTGCTCCAGCGGGATCGTCTTACCTCTTTCATCGAGTTACCGGCGCTTGGCCCTTTCAAATATAGCCGTCTCGCGTTCTCGATCAGCTTTACTTTTCAATCGAGCTTCGTTAAGGAACGCGTCAATCATTTCATCTGATAGCTCCGGAAATTTTGGTTCAAAATCTGCCCCCAGCGCTTCGGTACAAGGAGTTTCCTCACCGTCCATGAACGAATGGGAAATCACATGACAGCTCGCCACGCATTCTTCAGATTCATCAGATGAACTTTCTCCCTCATATTCCTCTTGAAAAACATGATTGAGAAACTCTTGAAGTGTAATGGGAGTCCGTGCCTTCTGGTTGTATTCTTCCAGCGCGTCAATTTGTTTTTGCAGGTCCGTGCGCTTGTCGCCAGGCTTCACGGGCTTCTTAGATTTCTTCTTCTTCTTTTTCGAAGATTTTGACGGTTGGCTGCAAGTGTTTGAGCCACCACCATCGGTCTTTGGAGTTGTACGCGGCTTCAACATCCCCTCAATGACTTGCGGTTCCAACGGGTTCTTCCACTTGATCGCTGGACATGTCTGAAGACCGTTTAGCATTCTCTTTGTCTTGGCTGATAATACAACCTTCCAAGGAGCATCTTCAACGACGGAGCATGTTGCCCCCGGCGTATTCGTCCCCTTAGAGGTGTGGGGCTGCGGGGGATTCACCTTCCATTTATCAGATAATGCGAACTTGCCCTGTCGGTACTGGTTTTCAAGCCAATTTTTGAAAACGTAGCAATCTTCGATCGGATGGCCTAGTACCCGATGATAAGGACAGTAGTTGGGCTCGTTGACGTTACTTGGTTGCAACGGACGTTTTGGTTCTGGCAGATTTATGAGTCTGTTGCGTGATGCCAGCTCGAATAACCTTCTCGTTTTATCGCGGGGAAAAGAATAAGGACGCCCTAGTCTCTCCTCAAGGTCTACGTACGGGCGCGTATTATTTTGACGCACAACCGGCTTCGAGTTGCTCGGTTGTTGTTGAGCATTAGGTTCGACGATCGCTTTTCCATTCCCTTTGTCATTTCGGGAGTCCGGCTTTGGAAGAGGAGGTTTATGGCCCATCTGATCCATCTGCGCTAGCTTGTCGATCAAGGCCTGGAAGGTAGTCGGCTTGAAAAACATCATAAATTGCGAGATGGTTGCTTGCGGATCAAGGGTTCCCACAAACATACCCACCGCAGGAGCTTATTCAATGCGCTGGTCGCACTTCGACCATAAGTTCCGCCACCGTATAGCATACTGAACCCACGTCTCACCTGGCTTTACCCTGGCATTAATCAGTGCTGTCATCGGGGTGCGTTCACTGGCGCTTGCAAAACGCTGAGTAAACAACAGCTCCATCTCTGCGAAGGTTTTGATAGAGTCGTTCGGGAGCTCAAAGTACTACTCGAACGCTGTATCCGATAAGCTTCCAACAAACTGGCGAAGCAACAGCTTGTCGTCACCGTCGGTGTTGCCGCAAAGTGCCCTGAACTGGGCAACATGCTGATGAGGATTGCCCGTCCCCTTGTAGACATGGAACTTGGGAATTGTATAACCTGGTGGGTACTTAATTTGATCGTACCAACTTGGATATGGCCGCCCCGTTTTTACGACCTGGCCGGCTGCTTCGGTCGCATGATGAACCCGTATTTGTTGGGCGATGTACTCATCCAAATCAGCTTTGGAGATTGTATCCTCTTTAGCCGTCGACAGAGCTGGTGGAGGATTTGATGTCTCTCCCCTATCGTCTCCAAGGACGATCGGGGGCTCTTCGGTTGGAGGATCTTGTTGTATCATCATCCCTATCATGTCTTGAAAGAGGAGGCCCATACGCTGTATGTTGGCTGCTTGTTCAGCAGCCTCTTTATCCTTCTTCTCCAATATCCGACGAAGGAATTCGGCGTCGGTTTCTTCCTTTTGACGTTCATCCGAGAACGTTTCAGGGTTTTCCTTTGGCCCTGTAAGTGTGGCCATAGCGTTCATCATCTCTTGGAGTTTCTGCTGCTGCTCTTGCGCTTTGGTCACTGATCACGTAAGCGGATGATGACCCGTAGATATGCGACCGTCCTCTTTACCGGATGCCACGTAGACGCTATGAACTATAATGCCCCCTGACTTAGGGCGTTTGGGTCCACCACCTTGGATATTTGTCGCCGGCGCGGGGGTTTTCTCTGGCCTTCTTCTTTTGTGGGCCGTTGAAGTTGAAGCGGCCGTTGCAGTGGGTACCCTAGCGATCGTTGTCCCTTGCTGTTCAATAGGACGGTCTTTTCCTTTTTGCACCTTCGTCTTCTTTCGTTGACGGGAGTGATCCGGGTCGATCACGGAGTCTTGAACCCTCCTCCAAACTTTATAAATTCTTGAGGACAGCCGTTGAGGGGGCTGTTCTTGCTTCGTTTCTGGAACTCTCTCCGCAGGCGGAGGAAATCTTTTCAGTGTAGCGGTTGGAGAATTCTTACGTACCCTCCTCAGCAGTTCAAAGTTGTTCCCAGTTGGAACAGCAGCGTTGACTTCCACCACTGGAGCTGGTGGAGTTAGCCCTGAGGGGGAGTTGCCCCTTGCCTTTCTCACTCGTTGCCAATGGCGACGTCGAGCACGACGAGCCGTTGGGACTGGCTCGGAGATTGAGATAGCTTCTTTTTGCCCCCTGTCTGAATGTGGCGCCGCTGGTGTTAACCTCTTAAAGACTGAAGTTATCTTTTGAGGGGTGATGTTCAACCTATCGAAGACGGATCCTCGAGCAAGGGCAGGAGCAGGAATCGTCAGTCTTGAAAAGACTGATTCTTTGACAGGGGAAGCCGCCTTGACGACTTCTGGAGCAGCAGTTATTGCCTTCCTTGGGACAGCCAGTTTAGAGTTCTGATCCAGCCTGGCGAAAACCGAGGCTGTTGGTTTGGTAGTGGGCGACCCGTTGACAGGGGCCGTCATGGCAGTGAGCCGGTCGAAGACCGACTTCTTGTTCACTTTCGGTGCAGGTATTGGCATAGAGAAGCTTGTAAGTGGGATCATGGTCCCGAAAAATAGGCCGGTAGTGGCCTGGGTCACCTGGTCTACCGGCAGAGCGAGGAAGGAAGCCGCTTGGGGCCCATATGCTACACCTCCGGGGGAGGTGGAGTGTCCGTTGCAGTGGCACTTCGAGCAGTTGGTGCAATTAAAGGCCATTGAATCTTGAGTTCTGCGCCAGGTAAAAGACCAAATCTTAGTAACTTGAAATCCGAAGGCAACCATTAACAAACCGCGATTGGTTCGCGAAGACAACACACGAAGTGTGGAGTGGAAAGAGGAAAAGGTCCCACCGGGCGTGCCAGAATCTGTTCCCCTCCGAATGGCGCGACGGAGACGCGGTAAACGTCTGGGCCTGAGATTCGGGGCAGATGCTATATGGTTTTATCTGTCCACCTCTCCGAAGATGCCAAGTTGATTTATGGCACCGTGTATCGGAAGTTTAGACGGATGCAGCCGATGTAGCAAACTTCGTCAGATTCCCCCTCGGGGTGAGGGGTTTTTGATTGTGGGGACGCTCTTCCCTGCAGGCGCAAGCCCCTGCAGTTAATTACGCTACCGCATCGCGGTAACAACTTTCTCCTTCTCCAGAATTTCACTTCGTGTCGTGGGTGTTTGTTTTGTTTGTGGTTGCCCGTGGATTGTATACGGAGACTGAATAATTCCGTCGCCCGTAGGACGTGGATTAGTCCAAATCCGTATTTACTTAGATTTGGGTTTGGTGTTTTTAGTTTAAGGATGCATTAGCCGTATTGCGGCTAAGATCAACTTAAACGTTCGTTAAGGATACGTCAGTCCTGTTTGAGACTGAAATCAACTTAACGTAGTGATCCATTTAATATATGGCCGTCAGGACTCGTCACCTCTCTGATGTCGTTGAAGGATTACAACGACATATATCAGAGGATCTCGGAGATGTACCCTCGAACCAGAGTTGATTGGGAGTTTTATAATCCATTTGAATGTTTAAGGATACGTTAGCCGTGTTTGGGGCTAAGATCGACTTAAACGGGATCATTTAGATCCGGTAAAAGATCATTTGGAGGCTCTATTGTTCCAGTTTAGGGACGTAGTGGTCCATAGGTAGTTTAAGGACGTTGCGGTCCATTGCCAGTTTAGGGACGTGGTGGTCTATGTTCCAGTTTAAAGACGTGATGGTCCGTATTCCAGTTTAAAGACGTGGTGGTCCGTATTCCAGTTTAGGGACGTGGTGGTCCGACATTAGTTTAAGGACGTTTCGGTCCGATATTAGTTTAAGGACGTTTCAGTCCGATATTAGTTTAAGGACGTTTCGGTCCAACATTAGTTTAAGGACGTTTCGGTCCACGAGTTTAAGGACCCCGCAGTCCATATTGATGTGTGTGGTCATCGGGACCCGTCACCTCTCTGACGTCGTTGAAGGATTACAACGATAGGTGTCAGAGGAGTTCGGAGATGTACCCTCGAACCGGTCGTAAATTGATTTAAGAGAGCAATCTTGCTCAGTCAATTTAATTTGGGGACTTACGGCCATGATTGGGCTAAGTCTCGTTGAGAATATTCAACATTTTTCTTGATCTTTGGTCTATTAGGCCTGTGCTAGGGCTTTGCCCATATCTGATAATGCACTGCATTTTATTCTAGCCTGCTAGGCCTTTTTGATTTGGGCTTTGTCCCTTTATTTATGATGCAGAGTATCTGTTTTGGTTTGGGCTCTGCCCTTTTTAAAATAATGCATTGCATTTTATTAGGCCTGTTAGGCCTTCTTTAATTGGGCTTGGCCCTTTTGTAAGCAATGCAGTGCATTTGTCTGGCGCTTTGCGCCAAGTAATGAGCGCAAGCTCATATGGTGATGACACGTGTCATGCTCTGGCGAGCGCAAGCACAACAGCGCTGTTCTAGTGCGCTGCGCTTGCGCTGCTGACACATGGTGCGCTGTGGTGAATTGCGCCAGTTTCAGAGAGCAAGGCTCTATTTCAAAAGCGCATAGCGCAATTGGTTCAGATGCTGACACGTGGCGCTCTCTGGTGGTTTGCGCCAACCCAGGAGCGCAACAGTGCAGTTTTTCAAGTGCAAGGCACTATTAACTTGAGAATCTTTTAGATTGCAGAACCAATGGTTCATAAGTGCAAAGCACTACTTGGTTTCTTGATCTAATTTAGATCAAAGAAAACAAGTGTTTCTTATTTTTCTTGATCTTAAAGAACCAATGGTTCATAAGTGCAAAGCACTATTTTTATTTTGTTTTTTATTAAAGATCATTGATATTGTTCTTAGATCAATGATCTATCAGGAGAAATTCTTCTATCTAAAAGGTCTTTTACCTTTCTTCTCGAGATTTCTTCAGAGTTCTTCTTTTTTTTTCCCAGAAAATGTTGATGCTTTGAATTAAGGTCTGGGGTCTCTTTTATAGTGCCCATAAATTAGTTAAATTTGTTAAAGAGCTCTTTCTCTGAGTGATTTGGGGAATTTTCCCCACCGTTGGATCTTTGATCCAAGGGCTTCTGTTTTACAGAAGAAAATCTTCTTGTTTTAATAAGAACAGAAAAGATTTCTTTAGAATTTGAATTCTGTTTGGCGCAGATGCCCCAGCGCGTGACACGTGTCGTACAGCGCAGCGCAACCGCGCTGACGCATCTGCGCTGACACGTGTCGCGCAGCGCACAGCTCAGCGCAACTGCGCTGACGCATCTGCGCTGACACGTGTCGCGCAGCGCACAGCGCAGCGCAACTGAAGCATTGCTTCCTTTAATTTTACTTAAAATAGAGTTTTGCTCTGATTGGGCGCGCTGCCTTGGGCGCTGCGCTGCCGTATCAGCTTTTTACACGTGGCGCGTTGCGCGCAGCGCATTGAATCTGAAGCGTTGCTTCGAATTTTGAATTTTGAAATTCAAACAGAGCCTTGCTCTGATTAGAAGAAACAGAGAGGTGCTCAGGTTACCGGATTCCGTGAAGTGCCGGATGGCTCATTCGCTTTGTTGATTGGGGTTACCTCACTTCGAAGATTGGTGGGTAAGTTGCCGCACTCGTAGGGGTCTAGGATCTTCATTGCACTGGCTATCCACATGGCCGGGGAACGCCGCGTCTCATTTATGGCTCAAATGAAATGCGGGGCTCCTAGATTATCCACTATTCCATTTTTTTGTTCGCATACTTGTAATGATTTTTATCTGCCTGTGATGACTATTATCTGCATGTGATGTTGATATATATATTATATAATTTAGTAGATATTTCTATATATTTTGTATCCGCACTAGTCCTGATTCCGCTCTGCCTTTAGTTAAGTAACCAACGGTGCATGACGGGACCCCGTGGCGAATGCGGATGGTATATAAAAAGCATGTTATTTTGTTGTTTCTTTTGTGGCTTGGAAACATAAATGATGGGAACGCATTATCTGAATAATGCAAGAAAAAATAAACCTAAATGATGTTGTCGAAACCAATTTTAAAACTGCTCGGTTTTCTTTAAAACTCATAGTCGTATTCTTTTGCTTTGCATAGAAGTATACGGTTAGGAATATCCCGCATCTCATTCTATGAGGGAAGAGCCTTGATCCCTTTATATGGAGTTCGCTCTTAAGCAAAAGTTTATGTTATCAGTTTTAAAAAGCGAAGCTTAAGCCACTCCATTTCAAAACCACTCGAGTTCCTTCAACGATATCAAGTTCATTACGTTAAAGGTTTTTCGCCAAAAACTAGCCGTAGTCCTCCGTCATTTCAGATTAGTATTGCTTAGTATTGATGCTACGTATTTCGATCTTTAGTCGAGGCGTAGTGTTCGTTAGCTGTGTAAAGCTTTTCTGTTGCATGGTAATGCGATTGGTTAGGACAGTCGTGCGATAGTTTTGATCTTTAGTGAGGTGTCATGCGGGTGGGTCTAATGCAATCAAGATAATGACGGGTAGAACTTGACTAGGACCCTTTGGCATTTTGATCTTTAGTCAAGGTCACTTGGGTCCTAGGTGAAAAAACCATATCGGGAGTTTCAAATATACGGGAAACTTTTCAGGCATGCCTTCTGGAGTGTAGTGACTTGAGTAGATTCCGTCAAGTTATCGCATGATGATAGTTGGGTCCCGATTCCCACTTATGGGTATGTTTTACTCCTCGGGAGACTTTTCACTTCACAATTAGCTAATTTATAAGGTATCTAGAAAGTGTTAACGAGGTTACGCCTCTGCGGAAACGAGGTTGTTAATTGGGTCCATGAGAAAGCACGGGGGGTCCTCCCTCGGACAACCAACACTGGTCTAGCTAAACGGTTAGCGAACTTGTAAAAGTGTAAATGATCCTAAGTAGTTCTCCGTTTAGGTTTTGAAGGAGAATTCGAGGAAACAGTGGGAGCCATTCTGATTAGATAAAGTGAAAACCAATTTAATTTTAATAGAGTGCACGCTGAGTGTTTACTTACCTTAAAAACTCATGAACCAAGGTAACCGAACCTTTTTACACCCTTTGGTTTCGGATTGTCTTGATTCACGACAAAATCGCACATATCTTGCCACTCCTACTCTACACTTTGCATTTCTTCAGAACACATCGTATCGCAACGATGATCCATATTTTTTGGAACGGCCATCGTATAGTTACATACGGACTCGAAAAAGTTACTTTAGTCGAGGATGGCCACAGGTTCTGAAGAAATTGAATAGGATTATTCGGTTGTCTCTTCTCTTTACTTTCTCTCAGGTTGTGAGAGCTCATTATATTAGGAGAGTACACCTATTATGCTTATTGGATAGTTTTCTTCCAAACCTCAGGCTGGTGCCGAAAGGTAGGGAAGGAAGAAAACCAATTAGCCTAAGGCCGGTGTACAAAATGTAAGATGTAGAGGCATATAAAGGAATTGAAGTGAGAGCAAATAAAATTGCGACTACTGTCATGAATCTGGATAATAGAAAATGCATTATTAGGAATACATGACCATCCCCTATGAAACATTTTCATGTTTCAGTTTTTCTGTGTATATGTAAAAGAGAACCGTTTTCCTAATTAATTCTGACTCCAGGGTATCTATTTACCAGATTTGGATCTCACATCTATACAATGTTATAGATATTGAGAAGGAGTAGAGTATTGAGAAATGGGCGATTTGATTCTCAAAATCGGAATTCGTTGTAATTGGTGATATTGGATTAAATCATTTGGTTTTTGCCTGACGGCAAATATTTGGTTTCGAATAACCGTTATTATGCACCAAATTTTAAAATGAAATATATGTACCTTTATTTTATAAAGTGAGATGTATATTTTGAAAATTGTGTTTTAAACATTTACCTTTATCAGTTGAGGATAAGGTGAGGTGCATTGAATAACTGTGTAAGACATTCTTAACCAAGATTTACAAAACACAGAATTTAAGTTGGTATACTCTCGGGACTTATACATGGAAATGTATGTTGTCCGGTGTCCTTCGCGGCAGGGGATTCATACTCTTAGTTCATTTACGTTTACCTATGAGTTCTCTGGTTTTAGACACACATTCGTAGTAATGAAAGGTCTAAAGATTTTGAGAAGTTTGTAGGTATAAGAATAAAGTAGAGAACCGTCCATTAGAAGTATCGGGATTCTTCAAGGTGATCAAAAATATAGATACTTATGCTAGGTATTCCATCATAGTAATATCGAGAACTAGATTCTCTCACAGATTACTCATCCGTGAACGCACTCCATGATAAGTAATACTATATTGGCCCTTTTTCCATTAGGTAAAATGCTGGAAACAGATGCATGACATTTTGAATCTGGTTCCATCTAAATTAGTGCATTGATTCTATATGAATATAGAATGGTTGCATATCTTGAGGTTGTTAAAATATGGAGATATCCGGTTTCTGTTTAAAAGCAGAGTCTGGACAAACTCGAGGCACGCTTGGGTAATGACAGTTTGTGGATTATCCCAAGCATTCGCTAGAATTTTGTTTCTACCATTTGCAAGATCAATGGTTACATTATTCTTGACTCACCACCATTTTATAAAAGGATCTTTTTGCAAAAGAAACTAGTGGGAGTATGGTATAATTGGAAATAATTCCAGGACCACAAACGGTTACCGAAAATTTAGTAGAACCTAAGGATTCAATTGAACTTGACAAACCGTTAGCCACTCCGTAGATTTTAGTAGGTGACCTCAGACACCTGAGAGATACTTCGGTTTTCTCATAGACGGTGACAAGAAGATCAGGATCATGGTGATGATGACCCTACTAGTTATCAGTAGGTCATATGAAGTGGTAACTTCTACGTGATCAGATGCTTATATCCAAGATGGACTCCACACACTTCAGCAAAATTATGGATTCTGGACTTTGCTGGATGCTCCTGAAGGGGCAAAACCCATAAGGAGCAAGTAGATCTTTTGAGATCTGTGCAGGTGGAAAAGTACTAATCTAATAAAGATGGACTTGTTGTAAAGAGTTTTTATCAAATACCCGTTATGGATTGTGATGAGACTTTTACTTCAGTATCTATGCTGAAATCCATATGGATATGACTTGACACCATTGTTCCCCTTACTTGTTATCAGCGGGTCATTGGAAGTGATAACTTTCAGGTGACCAGGTATTTCATACCCAAGATAGACTCCACACACTTCAGTAAATCATGGATTTTGGACTTTGCTGGGTGTAACGACTCTGAAATCTCTGTACAGAAATTTTCCTGATAATATACAAGAAAAGAGTTTTACAGCCTAAGTTTGAGTTATAAGTTACTTTTGTTAAATAAATACAATAAATAACTTGTAGCTCACTGGTAAAGCCTCTACAATTCCTATCAGTCACATATTTTTTCTGATTTTTCTTTTTAACTTTTTGGAAGCCAAAAAGGTTGCACGTGCAATACACGGGGAAATGAAAAGTTCAGAAAAATTAAACATGTAGAAAATGGAGCAAACGGAGAATTAATCATGTAGCACGAATATCGAGGCCAGAGAGCCAATCTCGACCGGCCAAATTAACTTTGGTGCCGGTGGGGACGGTCAGATTAAGCCCAAATTGATCCGTGCTTTGCACACTCGTCTCTTCAACTCACCTTAACTCCTCTGCACTGTTTGATTTCCCTGCAATCAAACATAGACCTTTCAATTCACCAATCAATATCATTTTAATGCTTTTTAATACACATTTTTAATTCCAAAACTCTAATTCTCCACTATAAATACCACTCCATGCCCTAGCTCTTCACCATTCTGAAAATTCTAGCAAAAACTCTCTCAAAAATTCCTAAATGCAAGTGGAGTAAAGTGGAGTTAGCGAGCAAGCTTCTTCCGTCGAAGATCGAAGCCGATTCCGGAGCTCCCACTATGCCATAAAGCCTCCCTCTTCTTCCTAACTCTTTTTTTTGTTATATTCAAACCGTAAGCCCCTCCCAACTCTCCTCCTTCTCATTAAAATTCATCTTTAAATCCTATATCAGTAAAGTGGAGTTATTACCGATATTCTTTTTCTAAACCCAAGAAACTCCTTTTTTCTTTATATATTGATCAATCTAAGTTTACCACAATACTTGTAACCATAAATATCAATATTTAGAATCAAGTTTAACCAAGAATCTCATGTGAAACAACTATAATTGAACTTTTTCATTAAAATACCTTGAACTTTATTATCACCTCTTTTCATTTTTGTTAAAACTATACCTTTTGGAAAAACTTCATGGGTTAACGACCTACCCCACACATACATTTTGGTTTCATAGAACGATACCTATTTGTATGTATATTTGTTTAGAATAATAATCTTTACAATAAAATACCACATACTTTAAACCGGGTTTCTTTTAAAACGGTATTTTGTATTCCTTTGCAATTATGAATTTACAATCCTTGTTAGGGGATCTGCTAATGGATGGTGCTGATTATCACATATCCTGGGGATAGTAGAGTGAGATGCAGCACTCCTCACGGAGTATTCGATCTTGAAAGGATATAAAATATGGTTTTTTAAGAAATGCGAATTTCTAAATAAAACTAATTTTCTAAAAATTAAAATTATATAAAATTAAAAATCCATATTTTCATTATATCATGAAACCATATTTTTCTAAAAATGAAAAATAAAAAAATGCCAATAAAATACCATCAAGTTCCTAAAAAGGACTAGTTTCCAAGAAAATACCATAAACTTTTAAAAACTAGGTAATTATTATTAAAATACCACAATACTTAAAATACATGTTCATGAAAACCCTAAGTAATACAAATCACCCTCGAGTTTTATTTTTAATCTATATCAAAATATTTTTCATAAAACCCCCTCGAGATATACAAAACAACCTTGAAGGACTTTAGTAAATATAGCTTTAATACAAGTACCTAACTCAGTCTAAGTCAAGCATCAAACACGAATACTTGATCATGAATATGAATACTCTAATTCAAACATCAAATTCAAACATGTATACTTGACTTGATTTGACCGAACAATGGTTATAACTTGACATGACAACTTGAATACATGATTACATCCTGAACATGAACCTGAACATTTTGTATCCATGGTTCCGGAAAGACTTGTAAACATAATCTATACAATACATTACGCGGGGATAAAGGGGTAGATTGGTACGGAACGTATATCCTGGCATGGGAGGTCGCTTAAAAGACATCTACATGAATTCTCGCGCCGTTGTCCCGTGGGTTATGACGGGGCCTTATACTACATGTTACCATAGTTCACGGGGTAAGATGGACTCCTCTTGTA
The DNA here is from genome assembly GCA_030015575.1 of Agapanthus africanus. Lineage (NCBI taxonomy): Eukaryota > Viridiplantae > Streptophyta > Magnoliopsida > Asparagales > Amaryllidaceae > Agapanthus > Agapanthus africanus. The sequence continues at coordinate 248,337,964 of JASDDO010000019.1, read as the reverse complement.
TACATGAATACCTTCTTTACCAAACTACAAACAACCACGTTATAATAACTATCATATACCAGTAATCGATCGTATACAACTTTACCTGTTCATTTCACTTTATATATTATCTTCTCTTTCTTCTTTTGGAACTTACCGAGCGTTAGTTCGCTGACGACATTCATTTCTATTTCTTTCTTTGGAATGTTCGTCAGGAGGAGCAGACTCTGAGGAGATAGAGCCGGGCCAAGAGGACTTGGACCAGCTTACCGCTCAACCTGACTACTAGTTCCTCTGCACTTACTTTCAGTATGCCACTATTTAGGCATTTGCTTTTGATTATTGTATCTTTTATTTCAAACAGTTATATGTAAAGTTGAATGTAAATAAAGTTGTTGTTTCATTTTATTCTCTTGTCATTCTTGTTCATTTTTATATACTGCTTAATTACGCTTAACGTATTTATTTTATAGTAAATATGTTGCGGCCTTCCACGTCACTGTTTCCGTCTACTGGGAAGCGGGGCATGACACTGGGTGCTTCTGAAGGGGTGGAGCCCATTATGAGCAAGTAGATCTTTCGAGATCTGTGCAGGTGAAAATGTACTAACCTAATAAGATTAGATTTGTTGTAAAGAGTTTTCATCAAATACCCGTTGTGGATTGTGATGTGACTTTTACTTTAGTGTTTATACTGAAGTCCATATGGATATGATTTGGCCCTGATGCAGTTCATAGCCATGATATCTGACAAGTGAGTGACTATAACGTCTTTCCAAATGGGAATTTGGAAGCGTATGTGTATATGACTCTGCCAGAGGGTTATCATAGTCAGTGGGAGCAGTGGAAGGTGTGTAAGATGCTTATGTCTATTCGTAGACTGAAGCATGGATAGCGAAGACAAATCTTCTATTTTGATGAGACAATCAACCTAATTGACTTCATAAAAAAAAGATGAACATAGTAAGAATGATGTAGGGAGTACTGTCCTGTGATTTAGATGACATACTCCAGATAGGAAGAGATGTTCCTGTACTACAACAGGTCAAACTTTAGTTACCACACAGTGTTTTCTCCATGTTAGATATGGATAGTATATCAGGAATTTTGGTTTTAGATCTAGATTTGGGAAGTTTCCCAACCGGATACTTAGATAGCATCCTAAAAGTATTTTAGAATGGACGACTCCTGACGTGGTGGTGTACCTACAGATGATGGAGTCACCCTCTCTAAAAAGGATGTCTTCTAGACTGATGAAGAAAGAGACTGGCATGAATGACATATCATTTGCTTAGACAATTGAGTCAATCATGCAATGTCTTGTACAACTACAGATATTATTTTTGCACTAGTTGTAATAAGCATATATTAATCTAATTCTCGAGAAACAAAGGGAAGCTATCATGAACATAAGTGCATGTTCTTGGTATTGTTAGTTATATGTATGCCCTAGAGGCCATTACTGTACATTGGATGTATATTGTAGTGGATGCTGGGACATATATAGGTAGGACTTTCTTGCTCGACATGATAGTACGCTATCTGGTTGCACTTTATCTTAACATGTATGCTTTCTGTCTCTCTGATTACATGTTGATAAAACCCTTAGGATGTGTACTCGACTTCCAGGACTGTGATGCAGATCATACTAGTGGGGCTTGGGTAGTCAATGAGTATATCCTTCATTGTTCCTAGTCGTGGGAATATCGAGACGGGGCATCGATATTCCAGAGTAGACTAGCGTATATCTTCTCGACCCATGTGATGGGCGATGGATGATCCCATATCCATTGGTGTTTGACATCGGAGATGGTATACGGGTGCTCAGTGGAGACTGGGTACACTGAACGGACTCGCCGAGAACTCCCAGATGGTATTATACCTCACGTCAGATGGCAGTTCTCTGGTGACACTGGTACAGCTTAGTCTGTTGACCCGAGATTGTCATAGAGTCTTGTGTGTCTCCCACTGTGCTTTGATTTCCACCCTACCACGGCTTTACTGAGTCGTGCAAACAGGTGGTTTTTGGGTACAGTCCCGATTCACATGGAGGCAATGAGCGATAGGAGGGGATTCGTCTCTCCCGGTATTGGGGGTTGATGTTGCGCAATGCACGACTGGCCATAACAGAAAATCCCTGGCCAGGGTTGCAGTGATATACTGGTAAGAGTTATCAGTAGTTTCACGAATGTTATGGACCTCAAGTCGGCATGACTTATCGAGCTATTGGGGTCTGACATTTACCACCCCTAGGCGAGATATGCGACATATCAGACGAACAGACCGGACTGTACGGTAAGTGTTACTGGTTGGATTCACAGGAGTGTGAGCGGGCTTGCTCGTCGATCTTCTGATCGCTCAATACCCGGGTGGCCGTTACGTTTAGCAGACCGCTTGCGGCTTGTGGATGCTTGATATGATCATCATCTGCTGCCGGCGTATTGACGAGTCTTTAGAGTCCTACACAGAGGTTTCCTAGCTCAAGCAAAACGAAATAGGAGCGCATATGAGATATGTGCGGGACAGAGAATAATTCGTGTATGTAATACCGTATTCCATTCTCGCGATCAATGTATCGATTGGTTATATGCGATATAACCTAGTTATCGAATCAAGGATTGATTCGATAAGCCGATACATATGATACTAGTCGGTTATATCCGATATGACCGGATCGTTAAATCAAGTGTTGATTTAATGATTTAGTGCATATTTATATATTTGATATATTACTTTGCGTTAACTAGTATTGGTTCACTTTAAAAGGATTTTCTCACTTGAATTGTACACATTGTATATGCGATATAGTTTTGTGCACATGTTTGTATCATGTTTGATGATACATGCTTACTTGGTTAAGTGTAAAGAATCAAACCATGGTTTAAGTTAATGATTAGGGTTTTGATTATTTATTCATTTATATTTTTCTTATTTATTCATTTTGGAAAAAGAAAAGGATAAATGAATGGTTGAATGTTTTGTTTTTAGTTGAAGTTTCTTGAAACTTTGACTAAGTCACTCTTTTGTTCTTATGCTTAACCCTAACCATCCTTTTAACCATGGTCTTTTCTCTACACCTAACTAAGGTTGAAAGTATGATAAGATTTAATTCTTTTTCAATTTAAAAAACAAGAATTATCATATCTTTCTTCTTCTTCTTCAAGAGCTAGAAAAAGAAAAGCTTTCTAGTAAAATGGCAACTAGTGAAATCAAGTGAGAAATCCAATTCTAAAGTCTACCCACTTCCTATTTCTTCATCCTCTACCTCTTGCCAAGTTGTATAGGGTGTTTACTTCACAAGTTTTCAAAGCTTGGTGAAGTTGGAGCTTGTTCTTGTGATGCATCGACGTAGATCATCTTCGGCATCGAACCGACGATCAAGCCCGCCCATTCTTCGATGATGCCAATGCTAGAGTCAGGGGTTTGATTTGGACAGCGGAGGGAGATCATCACGGAGCTTAGGAAGTGGTGGACCGGATCTACAAAGGTTGTAGTCACTTTCCCTTAGCAGTTAATTCGATTACATGCTTGCTTCGCCTATATATCTAGTTAACGATCCGTATTAGGGTTTGTAGGCACTTGTAAAATTTCAATTGGCTATGTTTGATCACTTGTGAGACTCCATTAGAGTGCCTAGGAACCCTACAGTGGTATCAGAGCCTAGCTAGAGCCTTAGGCGAAGTCCCGACGGAATCAGAAGTCCGATCGACCCAAAACCCGACTTGAAAAATGCTCTATGGACTTTTCTGTAAAATGTGGATTTTTTTAGATTAAAAATATTCAGAAATATCAGCAGGAAGATACAAGGGTTACTGTAAAATTCGAGCACCTGATTCCATAAAGGAGCCGCGGATCCGCGGCATGAGCATGCTCATGCGGCTGATCCGCGGCCATTTTGTCTTTTTGTGCATCCTATTTTGCACAGTAATTCTTAGTTGTCTGTGCTGGTTTTCCTGGGGATTTTTAATAATTTTTCCAGAGTTTTATTTTCTGGGTTGTATTGGGGGCTCGGTGTATTCGATTGGACTGTCTAATTTTTTGTCGGTGTGCTTTTCCGGGTATTTTTAGAATATGTTAAAAAGTTCGACCGGATATAAATACCCACTTTTTCCCCTGCCGGGAAATTTCCAATTGTTGGATTTTTCCGTAGTTTAACGACGTTCTAAGTAGTGCAAGTAACGCGATGGACACTCTAGAAGACAACAAACCTTAACTCGATTATGTGACCGTCTTGAACTGCCCTTTGAACCTTCGGGTTTGGGGCAGTACGGCGTGCCACATGTGAGGCGTTGGCTTGACCCTTCTACGGCTGGACCGTTGGTACTGAGGCACGAACTGAATGTTGTTAGACTTATTTCATGTGTTGAGCTGTTTCGGGAAAACTTGGGTGTTCGAATATTCAATCGGAAAGTTTAACATTTTCTGTTTATCCGGAATGTGATACAACAATTGGAATTCACAAAAGTTATGTGATAACTGAATGAATGTTATAAACATAGCACTTTAGTCTCACTTGATCGGTTGCTACGGAATTTTGATGTGATCAAAAGTCCGTCGCAATCACGTAGCGTACGCGGATACTCGCCGGGTAAACTTAATAGACAGCCTCACTCCATTGCCCCGACCAAGTGACTGTAGGAGAACCCCGTCGCCGAAAGCATCCGTTCGGGTGCTCGCGGCAACGGTGTTCCGCCTTGGTGCACTTTGTCGACGGCGTCGGGGGTGCGGCCGCCTACTAAAGTTTGCAACGAGTATTCGATCAAAATGTCGGGAATCTTGTTGAATTGCCTGACTTGATATTGCAAAGTGTTTTCGATAATGAAACTAAAATGCGGGGTTTATAATTGTTAGGCATGCGATGTCTAAAGAATTCATTTGATCAGGCATGCGATGTCTGAGGTGGTTGCGGATTCCAACTGTTGTAGTTTTACACTTTCTTTTCTGTGACCGTAAGTGTAATATGTGATATCGCCGGTTTCGTTGCTATATGTCAACGACAATTGGGATGCGCATATTTACTTACGTTGATGACATGTGATGTTATGTGTTGCTAGATATGTTATATTGGATCGTCGTGTTTGAATAGCCGGGGGTTTTTATGTGAGAAGAGTGTTTTTCATTTTCATTCATGTAAAAACTTGTATGTAATATTCTTTTATTGGGGCACTTCCAGGTTGCGGATGTTGTCACCACTTGTATATTATTTACTTTTCTGCACTAGGATAGACCCAAGGAGGGGAGCACAAGTAACCGGGTTCTGGGGTCCAGTGGGAGACCAACTCGAGGAGTCGAGTCCGGGTCTCCTAACCCTAGAATTGGTAGGGTTACTTGCCGCTCTCGTAGGGGTCTAGGGTGTGGGATTGGCTATTCATCACGACCGTGGAATCCGTGTTTTATACTGGCTCGTATTGAAAACACGGACGTCCTAGTATATCCAATATTTCATATGTTTCTTCTGCTGTGTTTTATCTGTGATGTGATCATGTGATGTTCTGTGACAGATATTATATATAGTATATATGATATATTATATAGACGTTGCTTATGTTTTACACCCGCGCTAGCCCTGCCTCGCTCTGCCGTTAGTTACCTAACCTAACGGTGCAGACGGGACATCGAGGCGAATGCGGATGGCATAAGCATACGTTATATTTATCTGTGATGATTAGGTGGACTTAAATGATGGGATATTCATTAATGAGATTAATGAAAGAAAATAAACCTAATTGATGTTGTGGAATCGAATTTCAAAATAAAAACAGGTAGCTACAGTTCTTGCTTTGCATCGCGGTGTTCATTATAGAACATCCTGCACCTTATTCGATGAGGAAAGGACCGAGATCCCTTCACCGGGAGTGACTCCTTTAGCAATAACTGGCAGATGCTGCACACTCGGTTTGTCTTTGATCGTTTCTATAGTTTTCGCTTTGCACAGTGATATATATGATATATCCCGCACCTCATTCGACGAGGAAAGGGCCGACGATCCCTTCACCGGGAGTGACCCCTTTAGCAAAACTAGAAAAGCCTCAAAAACATTCCATTTAAAAACCATTTGATTCCGCAACGAGATCAAGTTCAAAGCGTTAAAGGTTTTCACAAAAACCATTCGCAGCCCTCCGTCATTTTAGGAAGTAGAGTACTTAGTATTCGTGCTACGTTTGTCGACCATAGCCGAGGCGTAGTGTGCGGTAGCTAAGTGATGTCTTCCTACACCGCATATGATGCGATTAGTTAGGACAGTCATGTGGCTTTGTTGACCTTAGCCAAGGGTCATATGGGTGGGTCTAATTAATCACGAAATGACGGGTAGAACTTGACTAGTACCTATGATTTGTTGACCTTAGCCAAGGTCATAGGTGCTAGGGGTAAAAACCATTATCGGGAGTTTCAAGTGTTGACACTTGCAATGAGATTGCATACCTTCTATATGATAGTTGGATCCCGATACCCACTGCGAGTAATTGTTACTCCTGGGAGAGTTTTGCACTTTGCAATTAGTCGATCAAGTAGGTGTCTAGAAAGGTGTCAACGGGGTTACGCCTCTGGGAAAACGAGGTTTACTGTAATTAGGTCCGTGCGAAAGCACGGGGAACCTCCCTCAAAGTACCGACACTGGCCTGGCTGAAAGATTGGCGAACTTGTAGAGTGTAATTAATCCCGGCTAGTCTTTCCTTTTAAGGTTTGAAGGAAGATTTGATAAAAACAGTGGGAGCCATCCTGATTAGATAAAATATATAACCAATCTAATCTTGCAAGAGCGCACGCTGAGTGTTTTCTTCTCTCTCTCTCCTGGTAGCGACCATATCACGCCTTAATCAAGATAATAAAATGGATGTATTGACCGAACCCGCTTGTTATACTGAGCTGGGGAACGATGGTCCCGCTCCAACTTATAATTGTTATAAGACAGAGCAGGAAATAAGGGGAATACCAGAATTCCTATGCCGCCCAAACGAAGAAAGTGCATATGATGCATCTCCTTCGGGTGTGTTCATTACAAAGAACTGTTTCTCGGTATCCTCTGCATCCTGGGTATATGATACCGGATCAGGATCCCAGATATGTAATCTGTTACATAGGGCTACAAAAGGGTAGAAAAACTGAGAACGGGTGATAAGTTTCATGAGACAGAAAACGGGGCAAGTGTTGCAGCCAAGTCTGTTGGTCACTGTCACCCTGTATTACGAATACATTGATTCTGAACAAATGCTATTAGATACCGAACCTGATATACAAAATCATATCAGTCTCTTTATTAGTAAAGAAAGGATATAATTTTGTATTGATGGATAATGTTTTGAACACTTCCTATATCAAAAGTTGATCGGTTCAGGCACGTTATCTAAAAGCATTGACGTTCTAAATCAAACTACAGTTCCTTGTATATTGAACACACACAAGAGGAAGAGTTCAGAAATGAACAAATTCTTCTTGAGGCATTATAGACTAGGTCATATCAATGCGACCCGACTGGCTGAAGTTACATTTAGATGTATATTTAATCAGTTTGAATTTACATCTTGTGAAAACTTGCCAGTCATGTCACAAAGATAAGATGACCATAGCTCTGTTTAAAGGAAACAGAGAAAGAGTTAGTGAACTCTTGGGATGATACATGTTGATGTATGTAGGTCCCCAGTCTACACATGCCAGGATTGGTTCTTTATACTTCATTATATTCTCTGATAATCTCTCATGATTCAGTCGTATGTTCCTGTTGAAACATAAGTCCGAAGCTTTTGAGATATTCACAGAATATAAGTTGGAAGTAGAGAACCAAAATACGGGTATAAGTATTATGTCCTTTGATATGATCGAGGAGGAGAATACTTGAGCACGGAATTCCTGGATTATTCTAAAGGAGAATGAGATTCTCTCTCAGCATTACTCCTCCGTATACACCATAGCACGATAGTGTATCAGGGCGGAGCAATTACACCCTATATGATAAGGTGTGCTCTATGATGAGTACTACTGAGTTACCTTTTTCCCTTTTGGGAGTTATGCGCTTGAGAAGCTGCGTACCTATTGAATTAGGTTCGAATCAGATCACTGCCTACCATTCCATATGAGATATGGTATGGGAAGAGCCTATCTCTTAAGTAAGTTAAGATTTGGGATTATCCGACCTATGTCAAAAGCAAAATCCGGACAAGATCGAGGCAAGGTCTGTAATGTAGAACTGGAAAGGTTCCAGCTATACAAACTACAGCAGATGATTTGACAGAACCAAAGGATTCTATAGTCCCCGACGAACCTCAGCCTCTCCGCCGATCTGGTAGGGTTCCTTGCCTGCCTGAGAGATACCTCGGTTTCTCGATGACAGTGGGAGCAAGGATTGCATCATGAGATGATGACCCAACTAGATTCGAGCAGACCATCAAGAGTAGGGACTCTGTAAGAATGGCTGGATGCTTAGCAATCTGAGATGGAATCCATATACACCAACAAAGTATGGACTTTGGTTGCGATATCTGAAGGGTTAAATCCCCATCAGGAGCAAGTATATCTTGAGAAGATTACTTGGTGTAGATGGACAAGTTGAGACTTTCAAAGCTAGACTTGTTAAAGGTTTTCGTCATCGACCAGGCACGGATAATGATGAAACCTTTTCCAGGGACTATGCTTGAGTCCATCCAGATCCTACTTGCCACGGCTACATACCATGACTACGATATCTGGTGGTTGGGTGCCATGACAACTTTTCTAAATAATGATTTAGAAGAGAACGTCTATAAGAACACAGCCAGAGGGCCTCGTAGACAGTGGGAGCAGCGGAAACGTGTGCAAGATGCTTTATAGGATAAAGCAGGCATCGCGGAGTTGGAACATCTGTTTTGATGGATTAGTCAAAGAAGTTGACATCATCAAAATGGTAGATGAACCTTGTATAAACAAAAAGGTAGTAGGGAGTATGGTGACGATCCTCGTAGAGTACGTGGATGTCATACTCTTGTTAGGGAAGGAGTTTCCTATGCTACGCTCGATCAATCTCCGTTTATCACAATGATTTTCCATATAGGATCAAAGTGATACATACTAAATCCTAAGCTTTGGATCTATGAGATAGATTTAATTGGATGTTAGGATACTCACTAGTTGTAGTGAGATGGTATCAATCGATCCTGGGGAGAATCACTGGAAGAGTTCCAGGGTGATAAAAACGACTGAATGTCAGTCACAGGCATTGTCTTTACCCTCAGTAGAGGGACGGTATGTTGGAAGAGTTCCAAGATAGATACCGTGGCAAACTAGACGATAAAGGCTGGTAACATCGCTATTAAAGATACTACCAAAGAGGCAGTTTGGGTGTATATTGGTTCATAAGATGAACTAGGTTCCTACCATTGTGTGACAATGGAAGTGTGGCTTCGACCTTGGAACCCTGGTCCCATCAGTGACCCAGACATATTCTGAGGAAGCATCACCTGATCATGGAGATAGTTGATCTCCAGGGTGATCGAGGTTAGGAGAGTAGACTCAGAGGACAACACGGCGGATCCACTCACAAAGGCCTTTTCCCAAAGAGAGACTTTTATGGGATGGTTGAGTATGTGATACTGCAACCACTGCTACAGATGGCCCTAGTGCAAGTGGGAGATTGTTAGTTATATGTATGCCCTAGAGGCCATTACTGTACATTGGATGTATATTGTAGTGGATGCTGGGACATATATAGGTAGGACTTTCTTGCTCGACATGATAGTACGCTATCTGGTTGCACTTTATCTTAACATGTATACTTTCTGTCTCTCTGATTACATGTTGATAAAACCCTTAGGATGTGTACTCGACTTCCAGGACTGTGATGCAGATCATACTAGTGGGGCCTGGGTAGTCAATGAGTACATCCTTCATTGTTCCTAGTCGTGGGAATATCGAGATGGGGCATCGATATTCCAGAGTAGACTAGCGTATATCTTCTCGACCTATGTGATGGGCGATGGATGATCCCATATCCATTGGTGTTTGACATCGGAGATGGTATACGGGTGCTCAGTGGAGACTGGGTACACTGAACGGACTCGCCGAGAACTCCCAGATGGTATTATACCTCACGTCAGATGGCAGTTCTCTGGTGACACTGGTACAGCTTAGTCTGTTGACCCGAGATCGTCATAGAGTCTTGTGTGTCTCCCACTGTGCTTTGATTTCCACCCTACCACGGCTCTACTGAGTCGTGCAAACAGATGGTTTTTGGGTACAGTCCCGATTCACATGGAGGCAATGAGCGATAGGAGGGGATTCGTCTCTCCCGGTATTGTGGGTTGATGTTGCGCAATGCACGACTGGCCATAACAGGAAATCCCTGGCCAGGGTTGCAGTGATATACTGGTAAGAGTTATCAGTAGTTTCACGAATGTTATGGACCTCAAGTCGGCATGACTTATCGAGCTATTGGGGTCTGACGTTTACCACCCCTAGGCGAGATATGGGACATATCAGACGAACAAACCGGACTGTACGGTAAGTGTTACTGGTTGGATTCACAGGAGTGTGAGCGGGCTTGCTCGTCGATCTTCTGATCGCTCAATACCCGGGTGGCCGTTACGTTTAGCAGACCGCTTGCGGCTTGTGGATGCTTGATATGATCATCATCTGCTGCCGGCGTATTGACGAGTCTTTAGAGTCCTACACAGAGGTTTCCTAGCTCAAGCAAAACGAAATAGGAGCGCATATGAGATATGTGCGGGACAGAAAATAATTCGTGTATGTGATACCGTATTCCATTCTCGCGATCAATGTATCGATTGGTTATATGCGATATAACCTAGTTATCGAATCAAGGATTGATTCGATAAGCCGATACATATGATACTAGTCGGTTATATCCGATATGACCGGATCGTTAAATCAAGTGTTGATTTAATGATTTAGTGCATATTTATATATTTGATATATTACTTTGCGTTAACTAGTATTGGTTCACTTTAAAAGGATTTTCTCACTTGAATTGTACACATTGTATATGCGATATAGTTTTGTGCACATGTTTGTATCATGTTTGATGATACATGCTTACTTGGTTAAGTGTAAAGAATCAAACCATGGTTTAAGTTAATGATTAGGGTTTTGATTATTTATTCATTTATCTTTTTCTTATTTATTCATTTTGGAAAAAGAAAAGGATAAATGAATGGTTGAATGTTTTGTTTTTAGTTGAAGTTTCTTGAAACTTTGACTAAGTCACTCTTTTGTTCTTATGCTTAACCCTAACCATCCTTTTAACCATGGTCTTTTCTCTACACCTAACTAAGGTTGAAAGTATGATAAGATTTAATTCTTTTTCAATTTAAAAAACAAGAATTATCATATCTTTCTTCTTCTTCTTTAAGAGCTAGAAAAAGAAAAGCTTTCTAGTAAAATGGCAACTAGTGAAATCAAGTGAGAAATCCAATTCTAAAGTCTACCCACTTCCTATTTCTTCATCCTCTACCTCTTACCAAGTTGTATAGGGTGTTTACTTCATAAGTTTTCAAAGCTTGGTGAAGTTGGAGCTTGTTCTTGTGATGCCTCGACGTAGATCATCTTCGGCATCGAACCGACGATCAAGCCCGCCCATTCTTCGATGATGCCAATGCTAGAGTCAGGGGTTTGATTTGGACAGCGGAGGGAGATCATCGCGGAGCTTAGGAAGTGGTGGACCGGATCTACAAAGGTTGTAGTCACTTTCCCTTAGCAGTTAATTCGATTACATGCTTGCTTCGCCTATATATCTAGTTAACGATCCGTATTAGGGTTTGTAGGCACTTGTAAAATTTCAATTGGCCATGTTTGATCACTTGTGAGACTCCATTAGAGTGCCTAGGAACCCTACAGGTATAAGATAACGGCAACCTCCTCTGGGAGGCGGTTATTGGTTCAGGCTTTCAAGGTGACCTAGATGACAGAGATGCTGTCAAAATTTTGAGTTTAGCCTCTTCTGAGGATCGGTGTATTGGATAGTCCAATAGGGATACCGAGGTAATCATGGTGCAGGGTGCCGGTTATAACTCAATAGAGGATACAACCCAAGAAGTTTGTTGGATAGAGTTGTTTATTTATGAACTTGGTCCCATCAAGTATCCAGAAAAATTCTTGAGGCGGGGTATCGCTCAGTTTGGGAGATTGTTGATCTTCGCAAAGTTGAGATATAGCGAGATGAAGTTGGAAAATCGTAGCGGATCCACTCACCGAGGCTATTCCTCGAACAGATTAAGTTTCACAAACAAGCTTTGCGAAACTGATTAGTAGAGAAGTTGGGTATTTGGTAGCACGCGAGCTGTGGGTACGCGATACCGCAATAATTGGCCTTAAGTGAAAGTGGGAGATTGTTGGATATAGTTCCCTCAAGGCAATTATTATGATTGCAAGTAAGTGATTATGATAATTGAGGGAGGACTTATACATGTATAACAGTCTTACTCGAGATGAAAGCATGTTGTCTGGTTTGTCTTCATCATTGATGAAGCCCGTAGGATTGTTGCTTGATGACCAGCATTATGATGGTGATCATATATGTGAGAGCTGGGTTGTCCATAAGCACATCCTTAAATGTCTCTAGTCATAGGAATATCGAGATTAGGCATCAATATTCCGGAGTAGACTAGTGTATATGCTTCTAGACCCCGACGAGCGGCGGTGGCCGATCTCACAGGTCATTAGTGTTATGCTACCTAAGATAGTATACATGTGCTCACTAGAGGTGAGTACACTGAACGGGCTCGCCGAGAACTTCTAGATGGTATTATATTTATCGTCAGATGGAAGTTCTCAGGTGGCATGAGTACAGGTTAGTCCTTTGACCTGAAATCATCATTTGTCTCGTCTAAGTTTCCACTGTATTTTGCTTATTGCCCTACCATGACTCAAAGGAGTCGTGCAAACAGGTTTTAGTTGGGTACAGTCTCGAGCCACATGGAGGCAGTGGCAGACTGTCAGGGATTCTTCTCTCCTGGTATTAGGTGTCGATATTGCGCCGTGTTCTGTTGGCTATCACCAGAAATCCGTGGCCACGGTGGATGAGATTTACTGATAGTTGATCAGTAGTATCTCTATTGGTGATGAGCTTAACTCGGACACGACTTATCGGGTTAGTAGGAGTCTGACGTTATCCACCCCTTAGACCCGATATGCGATACTCTTTGATGAAGAGACCGGATTGTACAGAGATTGTCATATCAGGCTCAGTAGGATAAGGACGTACTTGATTGTCGACCCCCCTTTCGACAGATACCTGGATAGCCATTACGTACAGCTAGTGCCACTGACGTACTTGTAGTTAAACCCACTGCCAGCGTATTTTCGAGTCTTTAGAGTCCCACAAAGAGGATTTTTCCGGTTCAGGCGACAGATGTAGGAGCTGTACGTTGGTACGTGCAGGTGTCCGATTAAATACGTGTACGCGATACATAGACTTTAATCGAACGGTTTATAATACTAGCCGATTTAGGATTAAGCCGGATTATTAAATCAGGTTTTGATTTAATAATTTGTGTATGTATTTTGATACATATATTTTAGTATTATTGTTCACTATTTATTTTCTCTCTTTGATGCTATCCGTATTTTATACGGATATGCATATGTGTAGCGATACATATACCGGGTGAAGTATTCCGTATTTCTACGGGAATGCTTCTAGAAGAAGGACACCTCATATTTATTTTTCTATTTAGAAAAATAAAAAGAAATGAGGTGGAGAGGAGGAATTATGAAGCATGATGCATGCATGTAGAGAGGTATGGCTTGGAGATTTTACAATGATAAAATCATTTGTGTGCACTATTGCACCATGGTTCTAAAAGCAAACCATTCTCATTATTTTTCTAGACTTGATGATTTTCATTCCACACTTGAGCTTCATACTCTATGCTTGCTCTTTTCCTTCTTCTTCTTCTTGCTATCATTTGGAGCATAGATTTTAGAGAGAGAAATTTAGTGAAGTATTCCTGCATCACCGACCATCCAAACCTAGCAAGTCTGGATCGTCGGTTAGAGCCTCCTCCGGGTTCTCTCGGGTGGATCGTCTTCTGCAAGAGTGGTCGATTCTTAAGCGCGATCCCGGCGGCTACGAGCTTGGAGGGGTCTTCCACAATTGGGTGAACACACGACAACGGTTGTATTTTATCAACCATTGCACTTTTAGTTAGCAAGTTTAGGTCTATGGATCGAATCTTGGGTTTTACGAGTTTTCGATGTTCGCTAGAATTTTTGTTTTCGCTTCCGTCTCGGCAGCAGTTCCCACAGCGCGGGCACCGAAACCCAATAGTAAAGATAGGGAAAGTCTTATTGCGCTTGAATCTACGAGCATATATGCGCAATGGTTTCTGACTGATCGACAGATTAAATTATTAGACGAATGGGGTTTTTGTGAGTATTGTAAAATTGGCCACCAACAACATGACCTACGGTTGATATCTACATTAGTTGAGAGACGGCGACCTGAAACAAACACTTTTCATTTACTCATTGGAGAGGTGTCAATCACTCTTGAAGACATAACATAGATTCTCAGTCTCCCGGTCACAAGTTCTCCAGTTGTTTATGAAGGATGTATGAGTTCCTTCATACATTTTGACGACATATTAGGAGTTGATACCCCGAAGGTGAAGAGAAAAGACGATGTCATGCTTACGACGTGGGTGTATGAGACTTTTAGTAGTCTCGGAAATAATGCCGATCAGGGGAAAATTGTTCAATGTACAAAAACTTATGTTTTGTACAACATTTGCATGGCATTATTCCCTACACGCTCCAAGAACCTAATTCATCCAAAATGGCTTCGATTATTGCGCGACGACGAACTCATCTCCACATATTCTTAGGGGCGGAGATTTTGTCGTATTTGATAAATGAATTGAACGAAGCTACACTGTTAAATGCGAGAGCGATAAAGGGGTGTCTTAAAGTTTTGTAGATATCGTATTAGTTGTATAATTATTTTCTTTTATTGTAAAGATAATTGTAGTGAATCTAACAATTAAATTTTATTCGTTGTTGGGCATATACGAAGATCTCAGTCATCCGGCCTATCTCCGATACTAGCATTAAAGAGATTAGACCCCTTGCTAGACAATGGAGTGTACACACACATTGATATCCCCATCATCATAAAACTTTCTACCGGGGAATACATGATAATTTGAATGAACTACATGAAATTACTATTTCATTACTTAATTTAACGACATTTGTTTAATTCTCTATGAATAATAATAAATATTTCAACCGTTTCTTTAATGACAGTTCACATGAGATCCATACACTGAATATGTTGGTGCATCCGAAGACTTTTTCCTTCTCGGTAGATGATGGGTTTCGGTGCCGGCGCCGCGGAGGACGCGGTCGAGACGGAAGCAAAAACAAAAACTTTAGCGAGCACCAAACGTCCGTAAAAACCAGGATACAGTCCAAAAGCCTAAACTGGCTAACTAAAAGTGTAAAGATTGAGAAACTACAACTTTTGTCGCGTGTCCACCCAATTATGGAAGACCCCTCCAAGCTCGTAGCCGCCGGAATCACGCTTGAAGATCGACCACCTTTGCCGAAGACAATCCACCCGAGGGAAACCGAAGGAGGCTCTACCCGATGATCCAAACTTGCTAGGTGAGGATGATCGGTGATATAGGAATATTTCACTAAATATTTCTCTCTAGAATCCATGCTAAAAAAGAGAGCAATAAGAAAAAGGAGAAGAGGAGAGAATGAAACCATGAAGCATGAATTTCAAGTGTGGAAAAAACATCAAGTCTAAAGAAAATGAATGGCTTTGCTTTTTAACAACAATGCATCAATAGTGCACACACAAATGATTTTATCATTTTAAAAGCAAAACCATACCTCTATATGTTTGCACCCATGCCTCATGGCACCTCCTTTCCACCTCATTACCATTTAATTTTCTAAATAGAAAATCAAATATGAGGTGTTCTTCTTGAAGTATTCCCGTATAAATACGGAATACTTCACCCGATATATGTATCGCTACGGATAGAACCAAAGAGAGAAAATGAATAGTGAACAATAATACTAAAATATATGTATCAAAATACACATATAAATTATTAAATCAAATCCTGATTTAATAATCCGGCTTAAACCTAAGCCAACTAGTATTATCAACCATCCGATTAAAGTCTGTGTATCTCTTACACGTATTTAATCGGACCCCTGCACGTACCAACGTGCAACTCCTACATATGTCGCCTGAAACGGTAAAACCCTCTGTGTGGGACTCTAAAAACTCGACAATACGCTGGCGGTAGGTTTAACCACAAGCACGTCGGCGACACTAGTTGTACGTAATAGCTACCCAGGTACTTGTCGAAAAGAAGGCCGACAATCAAGTACGGCCTTACCCTGCTGAGCCTGAATGCAACAATCTCCGTACAGTCACGTCTCTTCGTCAAAGAGTATCGCATATCGGGTCTAGGGGGTGGATAACGTCAGACCCCTACCAACCCGATAAGTCGTGTTTGAGTCAAGCTCATCATTTATAGAGATGATATCGATCAACTATCAGTAAATCTCATCCACCGTGGTCACGGATTTCTGGTGATAGCCAACTGAACACAGCACGACATTGACTCCTAATACCAGGAGAGACGAATCCCTGAAAATCGACCACTGCCTCCATGTGGCTCGGGACTGTACCCAACTAAAATCTGTTTGCACGACTCCTTTGAGCCGTGGTAGGGCAGTAATCAAAGTATAGTGGGAACTCACACGAGTCAAATGACGACTTCAGATCAAAGGACTAACATGTACTCATACCACCTGAGAACTTCCATCCGACGGTAGATATAATACCATCTAGAAGTTATCGGCGAGTCCGTCCTATGTACTCACTTCCAGTAAGCACCTGTATACTATCTTAGGTGACACAACACCAATGGCTTGTGAGACCAACCACCACTCATCGTCAGGGTCTAGAAGCATATACACTAGTCTACTCCGGAATATCGATACCCAGTCTCGATACTCCTACGATTAAGAACATTTAAGGATGTGCTCATGGACAACCAAGCTCTCACATATATGATCGCCATCATAATGATGGTTGTCAAGCAACAATCCTACAGGCTTTATCAAAGATGAAGACAAACCAGATAGCATACTATCATCTCGAGTAAGACTGTTATACCTGTATAGGTCCTCCCTCAATCATCATAATCGCCTACTTGTGATCACAATAATTGCCTTAAGGGCACTATATCTAACAGTAGATACGTTGGACTGTTATGAGTTTCTCTCATTTGTTTCAATATTGTCCAGTAGTAATATCCTGAAAGGATAATCCAAAAGTTTGGTGGTATTTAGAGTGTACCCATTGACGTTCAACCTATACAAACTTAGAAGGAGAAACCAACCAAGAATAAACCAATATCCGATATGATTTCGGAGTTTATCAATTTGTGGGATGAAGCCCAAATTGTTATCGAAGCAAAAAGAGTTGAATTTGATGCTAGCACAGGAGAAGGTTAGGATGTTGTCACGCCCCGTTTCCCAGAATACGGAAACAGGCACGTAACAAGTCCGCGACGTTTTTATTTCGAGAAGGTCATTTCCTGGAGTAAATACGCTAAGCGTAAAATAAGTAATATTGAATGACAAGAAATTAACATGAGATTTAACTTCAACAACTTTATTCACATTCAAATTTGATACATTTACAATACACGAGTTCAACTAAAAAGAACATATAAGAACATAAATGCCTAAATATGTGACATACATAAACTGAAAGAAAAGATGAGTTAAGCTACGGTTAAGTAGTGATCTGGTCGTAATCCCCTACAGTTTCTTCTATCTCCTCAGTCTCTAGACCATCTAACGAACATCTAAAAGAAGAAACAGATGGGTGGATGCCCGTCAGTGAATTTTCGCTCGGTAAGTACCCAAGGAAAGGTGTGAAGTATAAAAGTATAATGACAAGTTAAAAATGGATATCATGATGCAATGGATTAGGAGATAGGGTGTTTAAACATGTCATTTAATATAAGCATGGCAATTCTATGTAACATGCAGTTATATATATCATGGCAAAATAACATGAGCATAGTATAGCATAGCCGTGCGGTGTAGGTATAGTGAACATAAAGTGCATGTAAGTGTCTTAAAAGGTCTTTATAAGGATAAACTAATCTAACGTAAGTTCAAGGGTGAATGTCAATCAATCTCAAGAGTGTTCTCGAACCCAACAAGCTGTAATTCAGGGGTAAGGAACCACGGGCCCGAATCAAGTGTTAATAACGGGGCTTCAACCTAATGTTGAAGTATTCCAAACTCAACAAGCTATAATTCAGGAGAAAGGAAACATGGGCCCTCATGATAAATTGATTGTGTTAGTAGACATGGATTCATGATCTAGGAGGACTCCTGAGATTTCGTTGGATTCACACTTGAACTACCCAATACCCCGTATATTATAGATTATAGTTAAAATTACCAGTCTTGCTCGAATCCATAAATACATCAAGTTGCAAGATTGAATTCATGTCAAGGTCAAATATTCGTGTCAAGTGTTCATATATTCATGGTTCGAGTCAAGTCAGATCAAGAGCAGACATTGGATTCAGGTATCATGTTAAGTTCAAGTGTCAAGTTCAGATTCATATTTAATTTCTAGTTCGAGTTTGAGTTTAAATTCACATCTGAGTCATATTCGAGTTTGTATTCAGGTTATAATCTTTTGAATAACTTTAATCTTATATATTCTTAAGTTCGGAAATAATCGGACAACTGCTACACATGGACGGCAGGATTTGTGTCTTTTTCCAAGACGATTGCCACTGATAACTCCGTTAATTTGCAGTGTTGTCTAATCTGAATAGGTAAGCACTCACTTTCTCCAGCTTCCAGAGGCTCAAGAGAAATGATACTGCTTAAACCTATATTAATCTAGGATCCTTAAAGATTTATTCAAGTTGTTTACATTATGTTTACATGGTTTGTATTTCTCGAGGGGGTTTGTCATGCCTCGCTTTCCAGTGTACGGAAAAGGTGACGTAACGGGTCACAACGTATTTACTAAAAAATAAATACGTTAAGCGTAATTAAGCAATGTATATAAAACGCACAAGAATGACAAAAGATATAAAATAAACAACAACTTTTATTAACATTCATCTTTACAATACAACTGCTTTGAAAAGAAAAGATACAATAATATAAAGCAATGCCTAAATAGTGGCATACAAACTGAAAGTAAGTACAAGAGAGCTAGAAGTCCGGCTGGGCAGTGAACTGGTCCAAGTCCTCCTGGCTAGGCTCGATCTCCTGAAAGTCCGGTCCTCCTGACGAACATTCCAAAGAAAGAAAAGACAGGAATATCGTCAGCGAACTAGCGCTCGGTAAGTCCAAAAAGAAAGAAGGGAATAGAACAAGTAATGAGAATTGAACTGGTAAGTTGTACAGTTATATGATTGTTATTCTAACGTGGTTGTCTGCAGCTTGGTACAGAAGGTATTTGTGTATATGAGAGGAGTCCATCCTACCCCATGGACTATGGTAACATGTAGTACAAGGCCCCGTCAAAAGCCATGAGACAACGGCACGAGAGTTCATGTAGGTGTCTTTTAAGTGACCATCTCATGCCACGTTAATACGTTCTGTACCAATCTACCCCGTTATCCCTGCGTAATATATTGTATAGATTATATTACAAGGCTTGCCGAGACCATGGATACAATTTGTTCAAGTAGCCAGGTTCAGAATGTAATCTTGTATTCTAGAATTCATGTCAAGTTATAATCATGGTTCGGTCAAGTCAACTGTTCATGTTTGATATTGATATTTGAATTCATGTATTCAGGTTCATGTTCAAGTATTCATGTTAGACTTTGGATTCATATTTGAATTGGACTCTGATTTGAGTTTGGATTCGGGTTTGAGTTAGACTCAGCCTGAGTCAAACACTTGTAACTGATTTGGATCCTGAATTAGGTTCGGGAGTTATTGGTAACCACTGCACCTGGATAGCAGGATTTGTGTCTTTTTCCAAGACAATTACCATTGATAACTCCGTTAAATTTTTCTAGCTTAAATAGGCAAGCACTCATTTTCTCCGGATGCCTGGGGCTCAAGAGAATTGATCCCGCTTAAACGTATATTTACTAAAGTCTTTAAATATTGTTTTATATAACTCGAGAGAGTTTTATGAAAAATATTTTTAATATAATTTCAAAATAACCTCGAGAAGTTATTTATATTATTTAGGGTTTCCATGAATATGAATTTTAAAGATTTGAGGTATTTTAGCGATAATAGCTTAGCTTGGAAAATTCATGGTAATTTATTGTAAAACTTGTCTTTTGTTGATATCTTGATGGTATTTTGGTAAAACTTGTAATTATTTCACTTTTAAAAAAATAAGTTTATTATATTCTGAAAATATATGGATTTTTAATTTTTATATAATTATTAAAAATTAAATTTTATTTAAGTAGAAAAATGCATTTTTCTTAAAAACGGTATTTAAAACCTTTCGAGACCGAATACTCTGTGAGGAGGTCTGCATCTCACTCTACTAGCTCAAGGATGTGAGATAATACGCATCATCCAATAGCGGGTCCCCTAAAAATAATCGCAAAGGGATTTAAAATACAATTCAATAGAAAACTGTTTTTTTATAGTAAATGGTATTTTCTTGTAAAGTTGTACTCGTAACAAAAATTCCAACTAAGATGTATCGTGCTATGGAACCATGTATATATGTGAGGGGTAGGTCATTATCTCGTGAAGTTTTCTAAAGGTAAAGTATTAACAAAAAATACTAAAAGAGGTGATGTTTGAAGTTCATGGTATTTAAATGAAAAACTTAATTTGAAGTTATTTTGCATGATATTCTTGATTAAAATTTTATTCTAAACATTTTGATTTAAGGTTACAAGTGGTGGGTATAAGTTAGATGGAAAAAAATATTAAAGAGAAAGAGTTTTCTAGGGTTTTGAAAAATATATCGGTATTAACTCCACTTACCAATATATGATTTGAAATGGAATTTCAAAGAATATGAAGAGGGATTGATAGGGACTTATAAGTTAGTTAGGTAAATGAAAGGTTGAAGAAGAGAGAGTAGTGGCGTCACGGAATTGCCGGAATTTGCTTCTATTCTCGCTGGAAGTTGATCGCTTGCTAACTTCTCTTTTACACCACTTGTACTTAATAAATTTTGAAAGTTTTGACTAGGATTTTCAGAATGATGAAGGGCTAGGGCATGGGGTAGTTTTATAGTGTAAAATTAGGGTTTTGGAATTAAAATGGTGAATTAAAATGCATTAAAATGATGATAAATTGTGAATTGATGGAGTTCTGTTTGATTGCATGGAAATCAAACAGTGCAGGGGAGTTAGGGGTAGGGGAAGAGTCAAGTGTGCAAAGCACGAGCCTCATTGGGCAAAATCAAACCATCGGTGCCGGCCTAGGGGAGCATCTATGTCACGCCCCGCTTCCCGGTGTACGGCGAAGGGGACGCGACTGGCCGCTACGTATTTACTCAGAAGTAAATACGCTAAACGTAACAAAGCAATATAAAAGAAATATACACAAGAGACAAATGTAATGAAACATCAACTTTATTTATTAACATTCTTTTGTACAATGCATGGAAAAGTAAATACATATGAATGAAAGCAATGCCTAAACAGTGGCATAACAGAAATGAAAAGTACTGAAATAAAATATGTACAATGAAGCTAGAGCTCTGGGTCGTAGGAAAACTGATCCAAGTCCTCGCCGGTACGCTCGATCTCCTGAGTGTCCAGATCACGTGACAACATTCCAAAGAAGAAAGAGAAGGAATGTCGTCAGCGAACAATGGCTCGGTAAGTCCAAAAGATAAGGGAGAAATATAATAGATAGAGAGAGAGAGTAGCTTTTAAAGTTGTATTATATGGTTAACGTTGTTGTTTGTAGCTTGGTACAGAAGGATACCAGTGTATACGAAAGGAGTCTCTATATGCCAGAGACTAAGGGCAACATGAGTACAAGGAACCGTTTATGCCACGGTACAACAGCAACGGAAATACATGTTAGGTGTCTTAAGTCTTGCAGTCTCGTGTCACTTCTAACACCTTCCGTACCAATCCAACCCTTAAACCCCGCGATGTCTTATTTGTATAGTTGGATTGTATTGCAACTTGAATTGTCTTGTAATATAGATTGTATAATTGGATGACTTGCCGAAACCATGATATCGGTAAATGGATATAACTGGAGAATCATGGATGCAACTGGAGAATGATATAAATGGAAGTTTATCCATGGTTTGGTTCAGTCAATATATATTGAATATATTGAATATATGGATTCATAGATTTATGTTGATTTGTAGTATTGTAGATTTACTTGAATCATATTCAAGTCATATTATAATAATGAGACTCAATCTGAGTCAGAACAATTAGAAAAAGAAATTGAAGTCCTGAATTAGGTTTTGATGTTATCGGTAACCGCTGCACATGGGCGGCAGGATTTGTGTCTTTTTCAAAGACGATTACCGTGTGATAACACCGTTTGTTAAGTTGTCTACCTTAAATAGGCAAGCACCCATATCTCCGGCTCTCTGAGGCTCAAGAGACCGGTCCCGCTTAAACCTAAATTTACTAGGGTCCTTATTGTAATTTATAAAACATGAGGGGGTTTTATGTAAAAATAATTTTGTATAATTTTCAAAATACACCTCAAGTATTTAATTATCGTCTTTAGAGTTTTCATAGTTATGGATTTTATATTTATGACATTTCTAGTGAATAAACATATTTTTCATAATATAGGGTATTTAATTGTAATATTGAACTTGTATGGAATTTCATGGTATTTTCATGTAAAGTGATTTTTTTGATTTAGAAAAGTTGGAATATTTTTTTATTATATCAAAAATAGGTATTTTAATAATACATACATACATACATACATATATATATATTTATAAAAATAATTTTATTATTTTCTAGAAATCTCATTTTCTTAAGATATTTGTATTTCAAATCTTTCGAGACCGAATGCTCCTTGCGGAGGTCTGCATCTCGCACTACTAAGCCCAGGGATGTGCGATAATCCGCACCATCCCAGTCGGGTTCCCTAAAATGGGATGTAGCGGCGCTTTGCAAAGATTTATAAAAAATACGTAATTTTGTAAAAAACGGTTTTAATAGTAAATGGTATTTATATGTAAAGTTTCGTTTTCCCGTATTCTATGTTCCCGAAAGATATTGTGCTATGTTGCATATGAGTGTTGTGAGGAGGTAGGTCATTACCTCGTGATCTAACTAAAGGTATAACAAGATTAACGAGGTTTTAAAATAGAAAGTAAACTACATGGTATTTTAGTGAAAAAGAGCGGTAAAAATTACAAAATGAAATGGTTTGCTATGAAACTTGTTCAACATGTTTTGTTAGTAATTAATAGTCAAGATATAAGAGTTTAATATGGTTGTGTTAAGGAAAATTGAATTTTATAAAGAAAACCGAATCGGAAGTCGGATTTAACTCTGCTTCCGTCGGATTTTATTAAAAAGAGTTTTAAGACTAGAGGATAGAAGAGGGAGATGGGACTTATGGGTTTAGATTTAAGAGAAGAGGGAGAGGAAGCGGTAGGAGGCGCCGGTGCGTCGCTTCGTCGCTGGGAGCTTCCAGGGTCGTCATCGGAATTTCGCCGTAGCTTCGCCCTTTGCTAACTCCAAATGCACACTAGAATTCTATAGAGTTTTCTTGAGAGTTTGGACAGAATTGTGAGTGAGGGGTGTGTGTTTAGGGTTGATATTTATAGGGAAAGATTAGGGTTAGGATAGGTGAAAGATTGAATTGAAAATGTAATAAAAATTGTATTAAAAATATGGTTTAATGGGGTTTTAATTGGATTTAAAAGGCTCTGCAAATGTGCAGGTGTTTTAAAGTGTGCAGGAGTTATAAGAATACAAAAAGACAGAGGGTCACAGAAGGGAATCGGCGATCCGGCTCAACTCGGCCGGCGGCGGCGGGCCGAGTCGCCGGCCGAGTCACGGCGAGTCAGGCCGGGGCTCGCCGTCAAGTGACGCCGTCGTTTTTTCTTCCCCCTGGTACAATTTGTTTTTAGTGTGACGTGGGGTTTTTACAAGTTATGCACGTGTTGACCCTTGAACTTCTAAAATTTTAAAAGAAAACAATATTAAAAATAATGTGGGGGATGGCATTTGAACTCTGGTGCAGCAGTGCAAGGTCTTACCAAAGAGCTACAAGCTCCTTCTTGCTATTAAAAAAGCAAAACAAACTTATAACTTGTGCTCAGGCAAAAGTACCCCTTTCTGTATTTTTTTGAAAAATTGTACAAAAAGTTGTACAGAAAGTTTAGGGTTGTTATAATCTCGCCGGTCGATCTAGGGCTAAGGGGCTCTGGATTTTGGCCACGTGTAATATTCAGTGTTTAAACCCTTTTGCACATGTTTGATTTTTCCAACTTTTCATTTTTATGTGTATTGCATATGTAAACTTTTGGGCTTCCAAAAAGTTTAAAAAATAAATCAGAAAAAAATAATGTATCTGATGGGAATAGAATACATGGGCTACGTCACAGCAGTGCAAGGGCTTTACCAGTGAGCTACAAGTGGTTTCTTACTGTTATTTAACAAAATTAACTTATAACTCAATCTCATGCAGTATAACTCATTTCTGTACATTAAACTGAAAAATTCCGTACAGTAAATTCAGAGTTGTTACATTCTACCCTCCTTATAAAAATTTCTTCCTCGAAATTTACATTTACATAGGGACTAATTTACAAATAAGTAAGGTTATCTTGCATGCATGTCTTCTTCTCGTTCCCAAGTTGATTCTCCTGGCAAATCTTTTCTCCGCATCACCCGGACCAAGTTTACTTCCTTGTTCCGCAGTGTCTTCACCTTTTGGTCCAGGATTTCAACGGGTTGTTGCTCGCAAACCAGGCCAGCAAGCTCTGAGTGATCAAGGATGTGGCTGAGGTCGCTCAAATATCGATGTGGCTGGTTCGCTCACATATCTTCATAGCTAGGATATGTAAAACACGTTATGCACTCCTTCTAATGAGGGTGGTAGTGCTAAACGGTATGCCACTTATCCAACTCGTTCAAGTATGTCGAACGGTCCTATATATTTAGGACTGAACTTACCCCTCTTACCAAAGCGGATCACTCATTTATTTGGAGAAATCTTTAAGAAAACATGGTCTCCATGTTGGAACTCCAGATGTCGGCGCTTTGCATCTGCCCAATACTTCTGTCGGTCTTGGGCTATGCGCATTCTTTCCTTGATCGTGCGAACTACGTCCACAGTTTCCATGATCATCTCTGGTCCAAGAAGTTCACGATCTCCGATGTCATCCTAACTTAGCGGTGAACGACACTTCCTTCCGTAGAGTGCTGCAAATGGTGTCATTCCAACGCTTGTCTGATAGTTGTTGTTGTATGAAAACTCCACAAGGTGTAAGTGATCTTCCCACGAACTTCCGAAGTCTAACATACACGCTCTTAGCATGTCCTCCAGAATCTGAATTGTTCGCTTGGACTATCCGTCCATTTGTGGATGGTAAGCCGTGCTGAAGTTCAGACTCATTCCCAGGCTAGCTTGTAGACTCTGCCAAAACTGTGATCGGAATCCGGTATTATGATCGGAGACGATGCAAACCGGTACTCCATGTAATCTTACGACCTCCTGCATGAGTTCATGGGTATCAAATATTGTACACTTTGACGTTAAATCTTACTTTAGATTCATGCTTACCTCCATGTACTTGATTGGTAAAGTTTTTGCGTGCTTAGTTAATTACCGCGATCAAGACGGTTTCGCTTGTAGCTAGTCGGTTGAGTACAGGTCGTCCGCAGGGAGATGGGAATCTTTTTCTATGTGCTTTAACGAGTTAAGTCCAAATGTCCAGGTTTGTTTTTAGATTAACTATGTGCTAAAATGATATATAGAGAGAGCTTGTTAGGGTTAGGATTAGGTTAGTTTGAGTTAGGAGTCGCTCACTTCTTTCGTTGCCACTCTTAATATCGGTGTTACGGTAATCGGCAACAACGGGGATTAGCACAACTAGGAAGGAACTTGCGAGTATAAGCTAGGCTTTCCAATGCATAAGTTCTTCCTTTTGGTGCTTGTCCGTCCGTTCTTGGCTCTTAGCCTTAACCTCCGGTTAATTCAACCACAACCGGTCTCACTAAGGAATCACCGCTATCATATAGGATAGGGTGCTGTAGGGAGCGGATTGTGGTTCAATTAACGGGATTCCGAATTAAAATGTTGGGCAAGAAAAGAGTGAGAGAGATTTCCTTCTCTCAAACTTTCCTTATCCTACCCTAACAAGTATGAAAACTACTCACCCATTACAAGAAAAAGGAAAATAAAACAAAGGAGGAAGATAGAAAGAAAGAAGTTAGAAGATTACAACTAGCTAATTGAGACCTCACTTTGGCAAGGATCAAGCTTAAGCATCATTGTTGTTTAAGGATAAAGAAAAAGAGAACAAGAAAGAAACAAACAACAAATAACAACAACTAGATTAGCAAATGAAAATTACAAGCAATTATAATTAACAAAAGAACAAGACAAGCATGATAACAAAGAGAACTCTTTTATTCATTCTTCACTCACAAAAGCTCACTACAAGTTTTTAATGGAGAAGAGATGAGAAGAGGAAGAAGAATAACAACATGTATTCTAAAATCTAAATACAAGAAGAAGCACCCTTCACTTGGCATTGTTATGGGCTATTTATAGGAAGGAAACTGAAAATCTAGGGCAACAATCTGTCCCTACATGAAATGCCAAAACTGCCCCTGAAAATTCTCCTTCTGCCGAGTCAATACCGCCACGGTTCCGCGGCCTAAGCTCGCTTATGCCGCGGAACCGCGGCCATTAAGTGGAATTAGCCCCTCGTGTTTTGTGGTTTTTCCTGGTTTTCTATGTCCTTCAGTCTGGTATATGATTTTTCTCAGAAGCTCTTCACAATTTTCCAGAATTTCAGCAAATCAAAAGGTGATTTGATGTGGATCTTTTGCCATGATTTTTCTTGAGCTCCGCGTAGATATGTTGGATCTTGTGTTGACATTGAGCTTTGTGCATGAAAATGACATCGATTTGCCATTTTGTCCCTTAGACTGGTGTGCGGCAACATACGGATAGAGAGCGGAGACCCGTGTTTTATCTGTGGTTGGCAGTAATCCGGAATTTGTCGTGCTTTTCCATGAATTTCACTGTTTAGAGCTGAGAACCTGTATCCTGCAATTGACTAGAAAACACGGCTCAAGAATACCTACCGATAAGCAATGTGATAAAAATTGGTGGTATAAAAATGCAAAAATCTGATATGAACAAATACCCCCAAACTTATCATTTGCTCGTCCCGAGCAAAGCCAATTTATTCACAAAAAATTCCTAACCTCGCTTTCGCAGGGAACGCGATTGCACTGAGCATGTGCAACAAGCCGTTAAACCTCTAGGTGTCCCTAGTAAGAGGAGTGTTGTCTCCTGAGGGTTTTCAGCGGATACTACCCACAAAATCCGGTCAAACTAGTTTTGCAAAATAACTATGATTCAAACCCTAAGGTTTTGTTTCAGAAAATAACAATTCTATGATCCTAAGTCTAGACTATCGAACCCTTATTTTTCACACCTCGCTTCTTATTTAACTAAAGATTTTATATGTCTTTACGTGTAGTGCAAATAGTATCGTTAAGTTCCAGAAGGATCGATTAAATTCATCATGTCACACAATAAAGCCCAGATAAATTTTTTTAAAGGATCACATAAGTTTTATAAAGAGTTAAGAATTTTTCAAGTTTCGTTTTCCAGTAAAGTTTCAACTTCAGAATTTCTATCTTCCCTAACAGGAAACCAGGTCTTATTTTTCACTCCACCTTTTTCTTGTTTTCATTTCATACACACCTCTGTGAACGTGCGATAGTCTTTATCATAGAATAAAACCTTCATATCTCCGCTAGAAATATTTTTTTATAAAAACCTGTCTTTTGTCAAGATTATTCTCACACAAAGAACCGTTAGGAATTTTAACTCGGAGAGAACACTTGCTTGACTTTGTTTTAATCTGAACTTTCTAGGTTTCTTAACGAGCTTTGGGCCAATGCACCCAAATCAGTTGGCTTTAGGGCATTAGGTGTAGAAACACCCCGGCGGACTTAATTACTCAAGTTACCTTGGTCCAAAAACAAAAGACAATTTAGCGTGAAAATCATGATGATTCAATGCGAACGGAGATATAACCGGCAGTTCAATTATTTTTTGGATAAAAGACGTGTTTAGTGGGTTCGGTGTGTAATCATTCCAATCAAGTTCCAGATGGGTTATTTTTCAGACTTGTTTCCACTTAAGGCATCAATAACATTCCTTCATATTCACTTTACTTCATAAACTATTCTTGATATTACTTATTTCAGAACAAACCTATTAGATCCTCAGAAAATCATTTATCCATTTAAAAGTTTTTAGACATAAAAGACTTGTCATCTAATTTCTAGAACTCACGACACGTGTAGCGTGATGTAAAGACGTATATCAGCTATAGTTAACTTTAAAGGAGAGTTATCTTTCAGGTTTTCAAAATCTAAAAATAAGATTTAGTTATTCTTATCTTGTCAAACAAAACCGTCGAAATGTTGAATCAGAGTTCTCCCACTAGCTAACATGACAGAAAAGTTTTTTTGTTTTTTTTAAAAATTTTCTGATTTTTATGGATTTATGGATTTTAATATGCAGATGCAAAATATACATATGAATGCGAAGGTTCGAAATGCGTACCGAGTGTACCCTCAAACTTAAACTGGACAGTGTCCTCACTGTCATTGCATGAAGAGAACATTTGAAGGGTCAAAATTTTCGGTTAGATAAACACAATTTTTTTTATGTTTTTGTTTTTAAAGAAAAGTAGAATAGAAAAAATGGAAAAGAATATCCACAAATATATACAAAATGGTATATACATACCCCCAAACTTATTTGGAACAGTGTCCACTGTTCTTGGCTGGATAACCGAAGTTTGGTGGTAGGCAGAGGAAGATTATGCAGGGTAAACCGGCTCCTGTAAGACCAGGAGCTCCTCTGTTGGTTCGGCGCTAAGGTACGGTTTAAGTCGGTGTCCGTTTACTTTGAAAAATGAACCGTCCTTTGGATTCTCCAAATCCACAGCGCCATGCGGATACACATTCCGCACAAAATACGGCCCTTTCCAGCGAGATCTGAGCTTTCCTGGATGGAAGTGTAGCCGGGTGTCGTAAAGCAGTACCTGTTGACCAGTTACGAAAGTTTTGCGCAAAAGGTGTTTATCGTGAAACGCCTTCGTTCGGTTCTTAATGACAACCGCGTTATCGTAAGCCTCATCCGGAAGCTCACTCAATTCGTTCAACTGCAGCTTCCGATGGCTGCCCGTATCTTCGAGAGACAGATTCAGTTCTTTTATCGCTCAAAATGCGCGATGCTCTATTTCGACAGGGAGGTGGCAAGCCTTTCCGTACACAAGCCGATAGGGAGACATGCCAAGATCGGTCTTATAAGCCGTTCGAAATGCCCAAAGGGCATCAGTGAGTTTCAACGACCAATCCTTTCAGTTCTTGGAAACCGTCTTCTCCAGTATCTGCTTGATTTGCCGATTTGAAACTTCGGCTTGCCCACAGGTTTAGGGATGGTAGGGCGTAGATAGCTTATGATTAATGGAATATTTCCGCATCAAGGCCTCGAAAGTCTTATTGCAGAAATGAGTTCCATTGTCGCTAATGATCGCTCGGGGGTGCCCAAACCGGGAGAAAATGTTTTCTTTAAGAAACCTAACTACAACCTTGTTGTCGTTAGTCCGGCTGGGCACAGCCTCGACCCATTTAGAGACGTAATCAACAGCGAGAAGGATGTACAAATTCCAAAAAGAGCTGGGAAACGGCCCCATGAAGTCTATCCCCCAAACGTC
Source organism: Agapanthus africanus (assembly GCA_030015575.1). Classification (NCBI taxonomy): domain Eukaryota; kingdom Viridiplantae; phylum Streptophyta; class Magnoliopsida; order Asparagales; family Amaryllidaceae; genus Agapanthus; species Agapanthus africanus. The sequence goes on along the minus strand of JASDDO010000019.1, from coordinate 248,308,078 downwards.
GAAAATCTCCACAACCAAGATTGGTTGGAGCGGCATCTCGTTCCTCCGGGATATCCGGCCCAAGTGTTGGCACCGGGAGCAAGTCTTGCAATAGTCATGAGCGTCTTTAAAGAGTTGTGGCCAGTAGAAACCATATTGCAAGTTCTTCTCAGCTGTCTTTCTAGGGCCAAAATGCCCGCCACATGCTTGAACGTGGCAAAATGACAGCACACTCTTGAATTCATCGTCAGGGACACACCGACGAATAATTTGGTCGGGACAGTACTTGAACAGATAAGGTTCGTCTCGGTAAAAGTGTTTTACTTGGGATAAGAATCGAAGTTTGTCCTGACTTGACCATTCAGTCGGTAGTAACCCTGTGGCCAAATAGTTCACAATATCTGCGAACCAGGGTTCGCAAGATACTGTCAAGAGTTGTTCATCCGGAAAAACGTCGTTGATTGGAAGTTGAGGCGACGGCGAAGAAGGAAGTCATGACAGATGGTTGGCGACTACGTTTTCATATCTTCTTTTGTCCATGATGACAAGGTCAAACTCTTGAAGCAAGAGAATCCAACGTATTAGCCGAGATTTTGCATCTTTCTTCGCAAAAAGATGGCGCGGAGCAGAATGGTCTGTGTAGACAATGACTGGAGAGCCGATGAGGTAGGGCCTGAACTTTTCTAAAGCAAATACAACAGCCAAGAATTCCTTCTCAGTTGTTGTATAATTAAGTTGGGCGTCGTTCAGGGTTCGGCTAGCATAATAGATTACGTACGGCATCTTGTTGATGTGTTGTCCAAGGACAGCACCAATGGCAAAGTCGGATGCATCGCACATAATCTCAAATGGGTGCGTCCAGTCAGGTGAAGAAAGAACGGGAGCAGAAGTGAGTGGGATTTTTAATGACTCGAACGCAGTCACACAGCTCGAGTTGAAGTCGAATAGCGTGTCCTTGGCCAGTAGAAGAGTCAAGGGCCTAGCAATCTTGCTAAAGTCCTTGATGAACCGTCTATAGAAACCGGCATGGCCAAGGAAGGCTCGGATGTCTCTGACGCATCTGGGAGGAGGGAGATTGGAAATGACCTCAATCTTCGCTTTGTCAACCTCTATGCCATTTTGCAAAATGATATGTCCTAAGACAATACCTTCGCGCACCATGAAGTGGCACTTCTCCCTATTCAAAGTGAGGTTCTTGTCCTTACATCGGGTAAGGACAGCGTCAAGATGCAGCAAACACTCGTTAAAGGAATCGCCGAAGATGGAGAAATCGTCTATGAAGATCTCCAGGAATTTCTCCACCATGTCTGAGAAGATTCCCATCATACACCGCTGGAAGGTAGCGGGCGCATTCCATAACCCAAAGGGCATGCGACGATATGCAAACGTGCCGAAAGGACAAGTGAATGCGGTCTTGTCCTGGTCTTTTTCGGTGATGGGAATCTGATTATAGCCGGAGTAGCTATCAAGAAAGCAGTAGTACTCGTGTCCGGCCAATCGTTCAAGCATTTGGTCAATGAAAGGTAGCGGAAAGTGGTCCTTCCGCGTTGCGGCGTTGAGTTTTCTGTAATCGATGCATACTCGCCACCCAGTTTGGGTGCGAGTAGGGATTAACTCATTCTCCTCATTAGTGATGACCGTTATGCCTGATTTCTTGGGGACAACGTGAATGGGACTAACCCACTGGCTATCAGAGATAGGGTAAATGATACCACTATCCAGACACTTCACGATTTCCTTTTTCACAGCCTCCTTCATGACTGGGTTGAGTCGCCTTTGTGGATCCCTGGCTGGTTTGGCATCATCCATCAGATGAATATGATGTTCAACGATCAGGGGACCAATCCCCTTGATGTCCGCCATGGACCAGCCAAAAGCTTGCCTATTGCTGTGCAAGACCGCAAGAAGAGCTTTCTCTTGCTCTGGAGCTAGAGAAGCCGAGATGATAATAGGGAGGGTCTCGTTCTCACCCAAGTAAGCGTACTTAAGGTGAGACGGCAAAGGCTTGAGTTTGAGCGTTGGAGGTGAAACGATAGAAGGCAAGATTGGTGAAAAGGTCTCGAACTCAAAGGATTCCAACAAAGGTTCAAAACGAGTGTAAGCGACCGAGTTGGATGGTTCAGGTAACTCATCCGGAAATTCGAAGGATTCAAACTCGGGTGGTGAGTGGCTAAGATTGTTCGAGAAAGTGAAACACTCGTAGTCATTGTCGGGCGCAGAAACAGCAGCAGGTTCGAAGAGGAACGCACTAGTGGCGTTAAGGTTATCGTGATCGAACAAAAACTCCTCGAATTCACACTCTTCTGGGGTGATCTCCTGGATTGAGCAAACGTCTAGTATATGAGCATTAGGTTCGGTGGGATGATTCCCCAACCTAAAAATGTTGAGTTCAATTGTCATGTTTCCAAAAGATAGGTTCATCGAACCATTGCGACAATTGATCACAGCATTTGAGGTTGCAAGGAATGGGCGACCGAGTATCACCGGAATTTGATTCCTGGGGTTAGCTACAGGCTGTGTGTCTAATACAATGAAGTCAACAGGGAATATGAAGTCCCCAACCTTGATTAACACATCCTCTAGCTCACCCATAGGATGGGTGATCGATCGGTCGGCCATTTGGAGAGTGCAGTGTGTGGGTTTCAGCTCTCCTACACCTAGCTGCTCATATATTGAGTACGGAAGCAGGTTAACACTGGCACCAAGATCTAATAGTGCGCGGTTGATGTTCTTATCCCCAATGGTAATAGAAATCGTAGGACAGCCAGGGTCCTTCCGTTTTCGCGGTAAAGATTGGGTAAGAGCATCACTCACAGCACTAGCCAAGAAAACTTTCTTGGGTACCTGAGACTTCCTCTTTTTCGTGCACAAGTCCTTTAAGATTTTCGCGTAGGACGGGACTTGTTGGACAGCATCTAAAAGGGGAATGTTGATGTTAACCTGCTTAAACAACTCCAGAATCTTCTCCATTTGTGGATTTTGTTTATTGGACCTCAACTGGTTTGGAAATGGAACGTTTTTAAAATTGGTTGAGTCCAATGCTTGTAGAGGAGATTGTGGAGCTGGAACGGATCCCAGAGCTGGTGTTTTCGTGGAGTGAGAAGTGGGTCCGTTCAGAGCAGAAGAAGAAGAAGGAGAGCCTTTTGAAGAATGGAGAATAGGCTCAGAAGACGAAGAAGAAGAAGAAGCGGCCGAGGTGTCATTATCCTCAATTGCTGTGCCGATGTTGTTGTGCAGCATCCTTCCCGATCTCAATGTAGTCACGGCACTCACATTATGGTTCTGTTGTTCAAGAGCAACATGTACATTATGTGGGTGACCGGGATTTGGGAGTGGTTGAGATGGAAGCTTCCCCTTTTCTCACTCGCTTAACGCCGCATTCAGCTGTGCAATCTGGGCTTCGATGGTCTTGATGCTTTGCCCGTGTGCAGCAGTGTGTTGCACCAAAGACTGAATAGACGACTGGATGTTGGCGGTGGATTGTGTCGATTGTTTAACGAACGCCTCCAGACTTCGTTCTACCGAGGAAACCTTATCGTTGTTTGACGGAACAAAGTTGTTTTGCGGAAAAGAATTGTTGGGTGCAAAGTTGTTCGTCTGATTTTGAAAAGGTTGGGGTTGGAAGGGCTGCTGAAACTGATGTTGAGTTTGTTGTTGCGCTTGTTGTTGCGGAGGAGGGGGCCTCTGGAAATTGTTGCCTTGGAATTGTTGCTGATTCTGATTCCAGGCGAAATTGGGGTGGTTCCTCCAATCGGGATTGTAGGTGGAAGAGTATGGATCATTTCTCGGTCTTTGCTGAAATGCAGCATTAACCTGATCCTGTCCTTGAGATGGTGGATTGTAAGGACACTCTTCGGTTAAGTGAGAAGGATCGGAACAACAAGCACAAATGGTACGAAGGGGAAGAACATGGGCAGGGGCAGGAGTAGGAGATGAAAATTTGCTCTCTATCGCTTCGTGTTTTCTTGTTATTGCAGCCATTTCAGCTTTCATTGCAATAGAGACATCGAGTTGGTGAATTCCTACCCTAGACTGACCAGTAGAAGTGGAGGAAGAAGAAGAAGAAGTTGGTCTGGTGCTCTCCCATTGAAGCGTTTGTTCCGCAAGGTCGTCGAAGAATTGCCACGCTTCCTCGTCAGATTTCGATAGGAAGTGGCCCTGACAAATGGTTTCCAACAACTGCTTGGTTGCTGGGTTCAGGCCCTTGTATAAGGTTTGGCAAAGTTGCCATTTCTCGATACCATGGTGAGGACACTGAACAAGATGGTCTTTATACCGGTCAAAGCACTTCCAGAAGGGTTCAGTAGGAAGATGAGAGAATTGGTTGATTTCGTTACGGATCCTTGCGGTTTTATGATTCGGATAGAATTTCTTGAGAAACGCTTTCACAAACTCGTCCCAACTGGTTATGGAGTGGGAAGCGGTGCTATACAGCCATTTTTCAGCAAGATCGCACAAAGTGAACGGAATGACCCGTAGCCGTATAGCATCGTCCGACAGCTGGGTAGTTTTCATCATGGCACAAACATTTTGAAACTTGTTGATGAAGATATAGGCATCTTCAGATTCAAGCCCATGAAATTTCGGAAGCATGTTAATGAAGTGGGGCTTAATTTCAAAATTATCCCCATTGGCCGGTGGAAGGGAAAGACAAGTGGGAAGTGCAGAACGGGTGGGATAGAAAAGATTCTGGAGCGCGATTCGCTGCGGCGCTACAACAGGCTGTGGTGGTGGGTTATTTGCATCCGTAGGAGGTGGAGTCAATCCCGGGGGAGTCAAAGAGATGTTTGGATTAAATCCTGACATCGCGAAAGAAGAGGTTGGTGATGGTGAAGGTGAGGATGTATGAACAGAATTTGGGTCAATGTCGGAGTTGGCCGGCAAAGGTAAGGGTGAAAGAGGTGTGGACGGAGTTTCGACGTCTGAGTCGATCGCGTAGTCGGTAGCGACTAACGTAACACGGACTAGGCGGGCGCTAGTGTCCCGAGTCTAAGCGGACATACACTAAACGAGTTTAGTATAGTCAAAGCGGAGAAGGTGAGGGTAAGAAAACGTCAATTGAGAAACACGATGGGAGGTGGGTGAAAAAAATGGATTCTGGCGACAAAGGCAAGTTTTTATAAAAGTTTTTGGTTTTGTGTTTTTCTTTAGAAAGAGCTTTACAGAAATATGTACGGACTTACGGCTTCAAGCAATCACAAACAAGATATGCACAATCACACCTAGATCTAGGGTCACCTAGGTCAGCTAGACAGCTCCTAACTGTTCCAAAGGGCTAGAAACAGGACCTCAAACCGCCTCTTCTCCGCCAATTGCGGCCAGGTAAGTGCCAGGTAAGTGGGAGGCTCCCCACTACGTAAGTAGTGGTCCTAATTAAGTAACAACTTGCCTTGGACACACTTACCTAGACACCGCAAAGTCAGGATAGGATAAACGGCCGATGCCTGTAACTAGTCCTCTTCCTATTGAGCGCGAAGTTCTTAGGGCTGAGTCTAGTATTTTTTTTTAAACAATGGTCAATGCATATGCTTTTTGTGATTTCTGGGGTCCTGGAAAGGGTGATGAAATCCCCACCCAATCTGGATTGGTTTCAAGCTCCTTAAAGTCCGTATTAATATATGCAAAGCAGTAACAATCAACTGCAATCAATTTTTTTTTATTTTTTAGCGCGGCGCAAAGAATCCTGCACAAAAACAATTTATTGGAAGGGGGAAGAGAATTTGCGCAAAGAATGCTGCAGAAAACACAGTTCAGTGGAGTTCAGAGGAGTGGGGAGGAGATAAGGAACACTCACAGGGAATTTGGCACCCTGAAGGCACCAAACGGCCGCGGTTCCGCGGCCTAAGCCTGCTTATGCCGCGGTTCCGCGGCAGTAAGGGGGCTTTGGGGCTTCAAAAATTCTGTAGATCCTTCTTTGGCTGTCCTCTTCTTGTCTGGATTTCCTGAATCTTGATTTGCTCACTGTATCTGCTCCAGATTTTTACAGTAGACCGTTGGCTCCGTCTTGATCCGTCGCGGTGTAGCCGCGAGATAAGGGTCTAACTTCCCACGTCTTTGGCACTGAACTCGACCGTCTTTTTATCCTGCACACTTGCACAAAAACTAATCAAGAATAACAAGATGGTTTTTTACAATGTATTTTTTTGTTTGTTTTTCGGTTATATTTATATTCACAAATTAACCCGAAATTACACAAAGAAATAAACTACCGTCTCCCCGGCAACGGCACCATTTGATTGGTAGAGTTTTTGCGTGCTTAGTTAATTACCGCAATCAAGATGGTTTCGCTTGTAGCTAGCCGGTTGAGTACGGGTCGTCCGCAGGGAGATGGGAATCTTTTTCTATGTGCTTTAACGAGTTAAGTCCAAATGTCCAGGTTTGTTTTTAGATTAACTATGTGCTAAAATGATATATATAGAGAGCTTTTTAGGCTTAGGATTAGGTTAGTTTGAGTTAGGAGTCGCTCACTTCTTTCGTTGCCACTCTTAATATCGGTGTTACGGTAATCGGCAACAACGGGGATTAGTACGACTAGGAAGGAACTTGCGAGTATAAGCTAGGCTTTCCAACGCATAAGTTCTTCCTTTTGGTGCTTGTCCGTCCGTTCTTGGCTCTTAGCCTTAACCTCCGGTTAATTCAACCACAACCGGTCTCACTAAGGAATCACCGCTATCATATAGAATAGGGTGCCGTAGGGAGCGGATTGTGGTTCAATTAACGGGAGTCCGAATTAAGATGTTGGGCAAGAAAAGAGTGAGAGAGATTTCCTTCTCTCAAACTTTCCTTATCCTACCCTAACAAGTATGAAAACTACTCACCCATTACAAGAAAAAGGAAAATAAAACAAAGGAGGAAGATAGAAAGAAAGAGGTTAGAAGATTATAACTAGCTAATTGAGACCTCACTTTGGCAAGGATCAAGCTTAAGCATCATTGTTGTTTAAGGATAAAGAAAAAGAGAACAAGAAAGAAACAAACAACAAATAACAACAACTAGATTAGCAAATGAAAATTACAAGCAATTATAATTAACAAAAGAACAAGACAAGCATGATAACAAAGAGAACTCTTTTATTCATTCTTCACTCACAAAAGCTCACTACAAGTTTTTAATGGAGAAGAGATGAGAAGAGGAAGAAGAATAACAACATGTATTCTAAAATCTAAATACAAGAAGAAGCACCCTTCACTTGGCATTGTTATGGGCTATTTATAGGAAGGAAACTGAAAATCTAGGGCAACAATCTGTCCCTATATGAAATGCCAAAACTGCCCCTGAAAATTCTCCTTCTTCCGAGTCAATACCGCCGCGGTTCCGCGGCCTAAGCGCGCTTATGCCGCGGAACCGCGGCCATTAAGTGGAATTAGCCCCTCATTTTTTGTGGTTTTTCCTGGTTTTCTATGTCCTTCAGTCTGGTATATGATTTTTCTCAGAAGCTCTTCACATTTTTTCCAGAATTTCAGCAAATCAAAAGATGATTTGATGTGGATATTTTGCCATGATTTTTCTTGAGCTCCGCGTAGATATGTTGGATCTTGTGTTGACATTGAGCTTTGTGCATGAAAATGACATCGATTTGCCATTTTGTCCCTTAGACTGGTGTGCGGCAACATACGGATAGAGAGCGGAGACCCGTGTTTTATCTGTGGTTGGCAGTAATCCGGAATTTGTCGTGCTTTTCCATGAATTTCACTGTTTAGAGCTGAGAACCTGTATCCTGCAATTGACTAGAAAACACGGCTCAAGAGTACCTACCGATAAGCAATGTGATAAAAATTGGGTGGTATAAAAATGCAAAAATCTGATATGAACAGTACTTCTTTGTTAACGTCTCAGTAAATTGACCGACTCGAAAGGGAATAAAGTGAGCCGACTTGGTGATTCGATCCACAATAACTCATACTGCGTCGTTACTCTTCATGCTGCGAAAAAGGGTAGTTACGAAGTCCATGGTAATGTGCTGCCATTTCCATTCTGGAATTGGTAACGGCTGAAGTAGACCAGCGGTTCTGTGATGTTCAGTCTTTACTTGCTGACATACCAAACACTTGGCTACACTCCTGGTTACTTCTCGCTTCATTCCATACCACCAGTAGTGTTGCCGTAGATCCATACATTTTTGTACCATCGGGGTGTAACGAATAAGAAGAGATGTGAGCTTCTTTCATCAACTCTTCTCGAACTGGGCCGTTTGGTACACACAATTGACTTCCATATCTCAAGGATCTATCTTCGTGGATGATGAAGTCAGTTCAAAGTCCATTTTCTACATGTTGTCGGATCTTTTGTAGCTTGGCATCAATTTCTTGAGTTGCATTGATCTGATTGACAAGAGTATACTGGACTTGTAAGTTCATCAAATACGAAGCGTTACCTGGCATAACTACTTCGATTGTCAATCCATGCAATTCCTGCTGTAGCTTCCACTGAGCGGTGAGATTCATTGCTAATGGCTGGCGGCTAAGTGCAACAGGAACTATATTCACCTTCCCAGGATGATACTGTAGGTTGATGTCGAAGTCCGCCATGAGTTCTAGCCATCTTCTCTACCGCATGTTTAATTCCTTCTGAGTAAATACATACTTCAGACTCTTGTGGTCAGTGTATATATCCACTCGTTCTCCCAGAAGATAGTGGTGTCAAATTTTAAGTGCAAAGATAATGGCCGCCAACTCCATATCACGTGTTGGATAGTTGCGCTCATGAACTTTCAGCTGTTTTGATGCAAAAGCTACAATTTTTCATGCTAGTGTAGAACACATCCTAATCTCTTACCGGACGCATCATAATGTACGACGAATTCTCCAGATTGATCCGGTATCATAAGGATAGGAGCAGAAGTTAATCTTGATTTGAGTTCTATAAAAGCTTTTCCACATGCTTCTAACCACACGAATGCTTCATCTTTACGTGTGAGCTTGGTCAGGGGTGCTGCAATCTTCGAGAAACCTTCAATGAATCTTCGGTAGTATCCTGCTAATCCCAAGAAATTTCGTATATCTTTCACTGTTTTTGGTGTCGGCCACTCACTGACAGCTGACACCTTAGCTGGATCTACTGAGATTCCTTCGCCTGAAACAATATGTCCAAGAAATTCGACTTGATCTAGCCAAAATTCACACTTGCTGTACTTGGCATCAAGTTGATGTTGTCGCAATGTCTCCAGAACAATCCGTAAATGATCGGCGTGTTCTTTCCGATTCTATGAATATACCAGGGTGTCGTCGATGAAGATGACAACGAACCTGTCTAAGTACTCTCGGGAAACTTAGTTCATCAAATTCATAAATATAGTAGGTGCATTGGTCATTCCAAAGGGCATCACGAAATATTCGTAATGACCATAGCAAGCCCTAAACCCCGTCTTTGGAATGTCGGACTCTTTGACCTTCACCTGATGATAACTCGAACAAAGATCTAGCTACGAAAATACACAAGACCTACTTAGCTGATCGAATAGATCATCGATGCGTAGTAGTTGATACTTGTTCTTGACCGTCACTTCGTTCAAAGCTCGATAATCTATACGCATCCTGTATGAACCTTCTTTCTACTTCACGAGTAAAACTGGAGATCCCTAACTTGAAGTACTGGGATGAATCCAACCTTTCTTCAGGAGATCGTCCAACTGAATGCGGATCTCCTTCGATTCTTCCGGACTTAACCGGTACGGAGCTTTGATTATTGGTTGTGCACCAGGTAGTAAATCAATGCTGAATTCAAGAGCTCGATCGGGAGGCAAACCTATTATATCTTCAGGGAACACATCCTCGAACTCTCGAACGACCTCTAGCTTTTCTTCTTCCGCCGGTAAAATAAACACTTCTGCGGTTTAGCATAGAAGATTCCTGGCTCCAACGTTCTATATCCACTCTTGAAGTAGAAGACCGGGTGATCTGTTATCTCCAATACTACCTTTCTTTGACGGCAGTCAATCGTAGCATAGAAAACTCCCAGCCAGTCCATTCCCAACACAACATTGAAATTTGGGATGTCCGGTACTTTGAAATTCGCGTAGAAATCTTATCTGTTAGTTATATGTATGCCCTAGAGGCCATTACTGTACATAGGATGTATATTGTAGTGGATGCTGGGACGTATATAAGGAGGACTTTCTTGCTCGACATGATAGTATGCTATCTGGTTGAACTTTACCTTAACGTGTATACTGATTGTCTCTCTGTTACATGTTGGTAAAGCCCTTAGGATCTGTACTTGACTACCTGGACTATGATGCGGATCATACTAGTGGGGACATGGTAGTCCATAAGTACATCCTTCAAAGTCCCTAGTCATGGGTGTATCGAGACGGGGCATCGATATACCAGAGTAGACTAGCGTATACCTTCTCGACCCATACAGATGGGCGATGGATGATCCCATATCCATTGGTGTTTGACATCGGAGATGATATACGGGTGCTCAGTAGAGACTGGGTACACTGGACGGACTCGCCGAGAACTCCCAGATGGTATTATACCTCACGTCAGATGGCAGTTCTCTGGTGACACTGGTACAGAGTAGTCTGTTGACCCGAGATCGTCATAGAGTCTCGTGTGGTTCCCACTGTGCTTTGATTTCCATCTTACCACGTCCAAGAGGGCGTGCAAAACGGTGGTTTTTGGGTACAGTCCCGAGTCACATGGAGGCAATGAGCGATAGGAGGGGATTCGTCTCTCCCGGTATAGGGGGTTGATGTTGCGCTGTGTTCGATTGGCTATAACAGGAAATCCCTGGCCAGGGTTGCTGAGATTTACTGGTAAGTGTTACCAGTAGTTTCTCGAACAGTTATAGACCTCATATCGACACGACTTATCGAGCTATTGGGGTCTGACGTTTACCACCCCTAGGCGAGATATGCGACATATCAGACGATCAGACCGGACTGTACGGTAGTGTTACTGGTAGGATTCACTGGAGTGTGAGCGGGCTTGCTCGTCGATCTTCAGATCGCTCAATACCCGGGTGGCCGTTACGTTTAGCAGACCGCTTGCGGCTTGTGGATGTTTGATATGATCATCATACGCTGCCGGCGTATTGACGAGTCTTTAGAGTCCTACACAGAGGTTTCCTGGCTCAAGCGAAACGAAATAGGAGCGCATATGAGATATGTGCGGGACCGAGAATGATACCAGTATGTGATACTGTATTCGATTCTCGCGATTTGTGACATTGATCGGTTATATGCGATATAGCCGGGTTATCGGATCAAGTGTTGATTCGATAAGTTGTTACTATTGAATACTAGTCGGTTGTGTGCGACATGACCGGATCATTGAATCAAGTGTTGATTTAATGATTTAATGCATAATTATATATTTGATATGTTACTTTGCACTAACTAGTATTGGTTCACTTTAAACGGATTTTCTCACTTGGATTGTGCACTTGTATGTATCATGTTTGATGATGCATGCTAACTTGTGTTTTGTGTGAAGATTAAACCATGGTTGTGAGAGTGGTTAGGGTTTTATTTTCCATTACTTATTTATTCATTTATTTATTTGTTTATACATTTTGGAAAATAAATGGAAAAGAGAAAAGAATGGTGGCTTTATTTGTTCTTTAGTTGAAGCTTCATGAAGCTTTGATCAAGTCAACCATTCTTATCTCATCCTTAACCCTAACCATTCCCACTAACCCTAGTTTAGTCTCTACACTTGACCATGGTTAATTTTATGATAAGAATTCATTTTCTTTTCTTTTTCAAATAACTTATCATAAGACTTTCTTCTTCTTCTTCATCTTCTTTCATGAAGAAAAAGCAAGCTCCATCAATGGTGATTGATGGAAATGAGTGAGAAATCCAATTCTAAAGTCTACCCACTTCCGGATCTACAAAGGTTGTATTTCCGTATCTCATAGTTAAGTGTTAACCAGTTAGCTTTTTCGCCTAGAAATCTAGCAAACGATCCGTAGTCGGGTCTCTCGGCACCCATAAATTTTTATATTGGCATGTTCGATGCCTTGTGAGACCTCACTAGGGTGCCTAGGAACCCTACAGTGGTATCAGAGCCTAGCTAGAGCCTTAGGCGAAGTCCAGACGGAATTTGAAGTCCGAACGAACCCGAAACACCAAATCAATCTTGCTCTCTGTACTTTTTTGAAAACAGTGAGTTTTTCCAAATTAAAAATTGCTAAAAAATTCAGCAGGGAAAAATAAGAATTACGGTGCAAAAAGTTTCTGGTGAACAGTAATTTTCGCGGCGGATCCGCGGCAGAAGCATGGCTTCTGCGGCGGATCAGCGGCCCAATCATGACGTCATCCCTTACTGTTTGCACAGTAATACCTGATAAATTCTTCTGGATTTTCTGGGAATTTTTAAAATTTATTCAAGAGTTGAATTTTCTGGGTTGTTTTGGGGATTCGAATGTTCGATCGGATTATCGAATTTTGTCTGTGTGGCTTTCCGGATAAATTTTTAGAATATGTTAAAAAGTTCGACCGGATATAAATACCCAACTTTTCCCCTGTCGGGAAATTTCCAAGTGTTGGATTTTTCCGTAGTTTGACGACGTTCTAAGTAGTGCAAGTAACGCGATGGTCCCTCTAGAAGACAACAAACCTTAACTCGATTATGTGACCGTCTTGAACTGCCCTTTGAACCTTCGGCTTTGGGGCAGTACGGCGTGCCACATGTGAGGCGTTGGCTTGACCCTTCTACGGCTGGACCGTTGCTACTGAGGCACGAACTGAATGTTGTTAGACTTATTTCATGTGTTGATCTGTATCGGGAAAACTTGGGTGTTCGATTGTTCGATCGGAAAGTTTGACATTTTCTATTTATCCAGAATGGGATACAATAATTGGAATTCACAAGTAGTTATGAGATAACTAAATGAATGTTATAAACGTAGCAGTTTAGTCTCACTTGATCAGTTGCCACGGAATTTTGATGTGATCAAAAGTCCGTTGCAATCACGTGTAGCGTACGTGGATACTCGCCGGGTAAACTTAATAGACAGCCTCACTCCATAGCCCCGACCAAGTGACTGTAGGAGAACCCTGTCGCCGAAAGCATCCGGTCGGGTGCTCGCGGTAGCGGTGTTCCGCCTTGGTGCACTTCGTCGACGGTATCGGGGGTGCAGCCGCCTACTGAAGTTTGCGACGAGTATTCGATCAAGATGTCGGGAATCTTGTTGAATTGCCCGACTTGGTATTGAAAAGTGTTTTCGATAATGAGACTAAAATGCGGGGTTTATAATTGTTAGGCATGCGATGTCTAAGTAATTCATTTGGTCAGGCATGCGATGTCTGAGGAGGTTGCGGATTCCAACTGTTGTAGTTTTACACTTTCTTTTCTGTGACCGTAAGTGTAATATGTGATATCGCCGGTTTCGTTGCTATATGTCAACGACAATTGGGATGCGCATATTTACTTACGTTGATGACATGTGATGTTATGTGTTGCTGGATATGTTATATTGGATCGTCGTATTTGAATAGCCGGGGGTTTTTATGTGAGATGAGTGTTTTTCATTTTCATTCATGTAAAAACTTGTATGTAATATTCTTTTATTGGGGCGCTTCCAGGTTGCGGAAGTTGTCACCTTTTGTATATTATTTACTTTTCCGCACTAGGATAGACCCAAGGAGGGGAGCACAAGTAACCGGGTTCTGGAGTCCAGTGGGAGACCAACTCGAGGAGTCGAGTATGGGTCTCCTAACTCTAGAATTGGTAGGGTTGCTTGCCGCTCTCGTAGGGGTCTAGGGGTGTGGGTTTGGCTATTCATCGCGACCGTGGAATCCGTGTTTTATACTGGCTCGTATTGAAAACACGGACGTCCTAGTATATCCAATATTTCATATGTTTCTTCTGCTGCGATATCTGTGATGTGATCATGTGATGTTCTGTGATAGATACAGTATATAGTATATTTGATATATTATATAGGCGTTACTTATGTTTTACACCTGCGCTAGCCCTGCCCCGCTCTGCCGTTAGTTACCTAACTTAACGGTGCACGAGGGGACATCGAGGCGAATGCGGATGGCATAAGTGTACGTCGTATTTATCTGTGATGATTAGGTACTTATATGATGGGACTTCATTAATGTGATTAATGAAATAAAAGAAACCTAAGATGTTGTAGAATCGAATTTCAAAATAAAACAGGTAGCTACAGTTCTTGCTTTGCACAGCGGTATATGAGATATATCCTGCACCTTATTCGATGAGGAAAGGACCGAGATCCCTTCACCGGGAGTGACTCCTTTAGCAATAACTGGCAGATGCTACACACTCGGTTTGTCTTTTGATTGCTTTTAAGAGTTTTTGCTTTGCACAGTGATATATATGATATATCCCGCACCTCATTCCACGAGGAAAGGACCGACGATCCCTTCACCGGGAGTGACTCCTTTAGCAAAACTAGAAAAGCCTCAAAAGCACTCCATTTCAAAATCATTCGATCCTACAACGATATCAAGTTCATTACGCAATAGGTTTTCAGAAAAACCTGTCGTAGCCCTCCGTCATTTCAGATATGTACTGGTTAGTATTCATGCTGCGTTTGTTGACCTCTGTCAAGGCGCAGTGTGCGGTAGCTGATTAGTGCTTATCTGCATAAGCATATGATGTGATTGATTTAGGGTAGTCGTGCGACCTTGTTGACCTCTGTCAAGGGTCGTGCGGGTGGGTTTACTTCAATCAGGAAATGACGGGTTGAACTTGACTAGCAGCCTATGGTTTGTTGACCTCTGTCAAGGTCATAGGACGCTAGGGGCAAAATATTATCGGGAATTTCAAGTGTTGAAATTTGCAATGAGATTGCATACCTTCTATGAGATAGTTGGATCCCGATACCCGCTGCGAGTAAGAGTTACTCCTGGGAGAGTTTTATACATTACAATTAGCCGATCAAGTAGGTGTCTAGAAAGGTGTTAACGAGGTTACGCCTCTGGGAAAACGAGGTTTACATTAATTAGGTTCGTGCGAAAGCACGGGGGACCTCCCTCAAAGTACCGACACTGACCTGGCTGAAAGATTGGCGAACTTGTAGTGTGTAATTAATCCCAGCTAGTCTTTCCTTTTAGGGTTTGAAGGAAGATTTGATAAAAAGCAGTGGGAGCCATCCTGATTAGATAAAATAATAACCAATCTATTCTTGACAGAGCGCACGCTGAGTGTTTTCTTCTCTCTCTCTCCAGGTAGCGACCATATCACGCCTTAATCAAGATAATAATACGGAATATTGACCGAACCCGCTTGTTATACTGAGCTGGGGGACGTTGGTCCCGCTCCAACTTATAATTGTTATAAGACCGAGCAGGAAATTGGGGAATACCAGATTTCCCGTGCCGCCCAAACGAAGAGAGTGCATGATGATGCATCATCTTCGGGTGTGTTCATTATACAGAACTGTTTCTCAGTATCCTTTACGTCCTGGGTATGTGATCCCAGATCAGGATCCCAGATATGTAATTTGTTACATAGGGCTACAGACAGGTAGAGAACTGAGAACGGGTGATAAGTTTCATGAGGCAGAAAACGGGGCAAGTGTTGCAGCCAAGTCTGTCGGTCACTGTCACCCTGTATTACCAATACATTGATTCTGAACGAATGTTGTTAGATACTGAACCTGATATACCAAATCATATCACTCTCTTTGTTAGAAAAGAAAGGATATAATTTTGTATTGTTGGATAATGTTTTGAACATTTCCTTTATCAAAAGTTGATCGGTTCAGGCACGTTATCTAAAAGCATTAATGTTCTAAATCAAACCACAGTTCTTTGTATACGGAACACACACAAGAGGAAGAGTTCAGAACTGAACGAATCCTTCTTGAGGCATTGTAGACTAGGTCATATCAATGCGACCCGACTGGCTGAGTTACATTTAGATGCATATTTAAATCAGTTTGAATTTACATCTTGTGAAACTCGCCAGTCATGTCACAAAGATAAGATGACCAAAGCTCCGTTTACTGGAAACAGAGAAAGAGTTAGTGAACTCTTGGGATGATACATGTTGATGTATGTAGGTCCCCAGTCTACACATGCCAAGACTGGTTCTTTGTACTTCATTACATTCTCTGATAATCTCTCGAGATTCAGACATATGTTCCTGTTGAAACACAAGTCCGAACCTTTTGAGATATTCACAGAATATAAGTTAGAAGTAGAGAACCAATACGGGTATAAGTATTATGTCCTATGATGAGATCAAGGAGGAGAATACTTGAGCACGGAATTCCAGGACTATTCTAAAGGAGAATGAGATTCTCTCTCAGCATTACTCCTCCGTATACACCATAGCACGATGGTATATCGGGGTGGAGCAATTGCACCCTATGTGATAAGGTGTGCTCTATGATGAGTAATACTGAGATACATATTTCCTTTTGGGAGTTATGCACTTGAGAAGCTGCATACCTTTGAATAGGGTTCGAATCAAATCAGTTGCCTACCACTCCATATGAGATATGGAAAGGGAAGAGCCCATGTCTTAAGCTAGTTAAGATTTGGGGTTGTCCGGCCTATGTCTGAAAGCAAAATCCGGACAAGCTCGAGGCAAGGTCTGTTATGTAGAAGTGGAAGTGTTCCAGCTATACAAACTACAGTATGATTTGGTACAACCAGAGGATTCAGTGGAAACCAACGAACCTCAGCCTCTCCGCCGATCTAGTAGGGTTCCTCACCCACCTGAGAGATACTTCGGTTTCTCTATGACAGTGGGAGCGAGGATTACATCATGAGATGATGACCCAACTAGTTTCGAGCTGGCCATCAGGAGTGAGACTCTGTGAGAATGGCTGGATGTTTATCGATCTGAGATGGAATCCTTATACACCAACAAAGTATGGACTTTGGTTGCTATATCTGAAGGGTTAAATCCCCATCAGGAGCAAGTATATCTTGAGAAGATTACTTGGTGTACATGGAAAAGTTGAGACTTTCAAAGCTAGACTTGTTAAAGGTCTACATCATTGACCAGGTATGGGATGATGATGAAACCTTTTCTAAGTGGCTATGCTTAAGTCCATCCAGATCCTACTTACCACGGCTACATACCATGACTACGATATCTGGTGGTTGGGTGTCTTGACTGCTTTTCTAAATGATGATTTAGAAGAGAGCGTCTATAAGTACACAGCCAGAGGGCTTCGTAGACAGTGGGAGCAGCGGAAACGTGTGCGAGATGCTTTATAGGATAAAGCAGGCATCGCGGAGTTGGAACATCTGATTTGATGAGTTAGTCAAAGAAGTTGACATCATCAAAATGGTAGATGAACCTTGTATAAACAAAAAGGGAGTAGGGAGTATGGTGACAATCCTCGTAGAGTACGTGGATGACATACTCTTGATAGGGAAGGAGTTTCCTATGCTACGCTCGATCAATCTCCGATTATCACAATGATTCTCCATATAGGATCAAAGTGATACCTCCTAAATCCTGGATTTTGGATCTATGAGATAGATTTAATTGGATGTTAGGATTCTCACTAGTTGTAGTGAGACGGTATCAACCGATCCTGGGGAGAATCACTGGAAGGGTTCCAGGGTGATAAAGACGACTGAATGTCAGTCGCAGGCATTGTCTTTACCCTCAGTAAAGGGACGGTATGTTGGAAGAGTTCCAAGTTAGATACCGTGGCATACTAGACGATAAAGGCAGGATACATCGCTACTTAAGATGCTACCAAAGAGGCTGTTTGGGTGTATATTGGTTCATGAGATGAACTACGTTCCTACCATTGTGAGACAATGGAGTTGTGGCTTATGCCAAGGAACGCCGGTCCCATCAGTGATCCAGACATATTCTAAGGCAGTATCACTTGATTATGGAGATGGTTGATCTCCAGGGTGATCGAGGTTAGGAGAGTAGACTCAGAGGACAACACAGCGGATCCACTCACAAAGGCCTGTTCCCAGAGAGAGACTTTTATGGGATGGTTGAGTATGAGATACTGCAACCACTGCTATCAGATGGCCCTAGTGCAAGTGGGAGATTGTTAGTTATATGTATGCCCTAGAGGCCATTACTGTACATAGGATGTATATTGTAGTGGATGCTGGGACGTATATAGGGAGGACTTTCTTGCTCGACATGATAGTATGCTATCTGGTTGAACTTTACCTTAACGTGTATACTGATTGTCTCTCTGTTACATGTTGGTAAAGCCCTTAGGATCTGTACTTGACTACCTGGACTATGATGCGGATCATACTAGTGGGGACATGGTAGTCCATAAGTACATCCCTCAAAGTCCCTAGTCGTGGGTGTATCGAGACGGGGCATCGATATACCAGAGTAGACTAGCGTATACCTTCTCGACCCATACAGATGGGCGATGGAAGATCCCATATCCATTGGTGTTTGACATCGGAGATGATATACGGGTGCTCAGTAGAGACTAGGTACACTGGACGGACTCGCCGA
Source organism: Agapanthus africanus (assembly GCA_030015575.1). Taxonomy (NCBI): domain Eukaryota; kingdom Viridiplantae; phylum Streptophyta; class Magnoliopsida; order Asparagales; family Amaryllidaceae; genus Agapanthus; species Agapanthus africanus. The sequence goes on along the minus strand of JASDDO010000019.1, from coordinate 248,289,713 downwards.
GAACTCCCAGATGGTATTATACCTCACGTCAGATGGCAGTTCTCTGGTGACACTGGTACAGAGTAGTCTGTTGACCCGAGATCGTCATAGAGTCTCGTGTGGTTCCCACTGTGCTTTGATTTCCATCTTACCACGTCCAAGAGGGCGTGCAAAACGGTGGTTTTTGGGTACAGTCCCGAGTCACATGGAGGCAATGAGCGATAGGAGGGGATTCGTCTCTCCCGGTATAGGGGGTTGATGTTGCGCTGTGTTCGATTGGCTATAACAGGAAATCCCTGGCCAGGGTTGCTGAGATTTACTGGTAAGTGTTACCAGTAGTTTCTCGAACAGTTATAGACCTCATATCGACACGACTTATCGAGCTATTGGGGTCTGACGTTTACCACCCCTAGGCGAGATATGCGACATATCAGACGATCAGACCGGACTGTACGGTAGTGTTACTGGTAGGATTCACTGGAGTGTGAGCGGGCTTGCTCGTCGATCTTCAGATCGCTCAATACCCGGGTGGCCGTTACGTTTAGCAGACCGCTTGCGGCTTGTGGATGTTTGATATGATCATCATACGCTGCCGGCGTATTGACGAGTCTTTAGAGTCCTACACAGAGGTTTCCTGGCTCAAGCGAAACGAAATAGGAGCGCATATGAGATATGTGCGGGACCGAGAATGATACCAGTATGTGATACTGTATTCGATTCTCGCGATTTGTGACATTGATCGGTTATATGCGATATAGCCGGGTTATCGGATCAAGTGTTGATTCGATAAGTTGTTACTATTGAATACTAGTCGGTTGTATGCGACATGACCGGATCATTGAATCAAGTGTTGATTTAATGATTTAATGCATAATTATATATTTGATATGTTACTTTGCACTAACTAGTATTGGTTCACTTTAAACGGATTTTCTCACTTGGATTGTGCACTTGTATGTATCATGTTTGATGATGCATGCTAACTTGTGTTTTGTGTGAAGATTAAACCATGGTTGTGAGAGTGGTTAGGGTTTTATTTTCCATTACTTATTTATTCATTTATTTATTTGTTTATACATTTTGGAAAATAAATGGAAAAGAGAAAAGAATGGTGGCTTTATTTGTTCTTTAGTTGAAGCTTCATGAAGCTTTGATCAAGTCAACCATTCTTATCTCATCCTTAACCCTAACCATTCCCACTAACCCTAGTTTAGTCTCTACACTTGACCATGGTTAATTTTATGATAAGAATTCATTTTCTTTTCTTTTTCAAATAACTTATCATAAGACTTTCTTCTTCTTCTTCATCTTCTTTCATGAAGAAAAAGCAAGCTCCATCAATGGTGATTGATGGAAATGAGTGAGAAATCCAATTCTAAAGTCTACCCACTTCCTATTTCTTCATCCTCTACCTCTTGCCAAGTAGTAGAGTGTGTTTACTTCACAAGTTTCTTGACTTGGTGAAGTCGGAGCTTGATTTAGCGATGCCTCGACGTAGATCATCTTCGGCATGGACATCGACGACCTAGCTTGCCCATTCTCCGACGAAGCCGACGCTAGAGCCCGGATTTGATTTGGACAGCGGAGAGGACTTCGTTGCGGAGCTATGGAGGTGGAGCACCGGATCTACAAAGGTTGTATTTCCGTATCTCATAGTTAAGTGTTAACTAGTTAGCTTTTTCGCCTAGAAATCTAGCAAACGATCCGTAGTCGGGTCTCTCGGCACCCATAAATTTTTATATTGGCATGTTCGATGCCTTGTGAGACCTCACTAGGGTGCCTAGGAACCCTACATTATCCGCAAACTACAACTGGACACTGATCAAATCCCATAGTTGCTTTCAATACTCTATTCCCGGAACAGACATTCCATCTTGAAATGAGTGGCTTCACGGGAATCACATGCGTTCTCACAAATCGTTGGGACATTAAGCAGTGTGATGCCCCAGTGTTGAACAGTGCGAGTGCAGGAATGATGGCTACTAGTATAGTACCTAAGTTGTGTGAGGTTGGTTTTAGATACAGGAGAAATATAGAGGTATATAAGGATTGAAAAGATGAAAGGATTGGGAATTACCAGTGATTACTTGGCCAGTGGCTTCGGCTTCCTCAACCATCATTGTGAAAGCCTGATGTCGGGGTACATTCCTCCTTGCGAGAGGCACATTCCCCTGTCCTTGGGGCACGTTTCTTTGTCATTGAGGCATGTTCCTCTGTGCCTGATGGAATTGACGAGGAGGCTGTGCAGGAGGTCCACGTGTAGGTGGTGCAGGGAGAGCAAGACGAGGTGCAGGAGCTTGAATAGCTCGTTGCTGTGGAACTGTGATTGCTGGTGTAAGTGCTGGAGTTGGGTTGAGTCGATATGGACATGCTCCTATGGCGTGAGTGGATGCGCCATAAACCAAACACAGGCCATTTGCACGCCTGTAGTATTTCGCCAGGTGTCCATTCCTCGTGCAGTAAAAGAAAAAGTCTGGACTGCGCTGGTTAAATGATCCTCCCGGTCTCCTGGGTGCAAAAGTTGGCCTAGAAGAGGCTCCTTCTACCATCTGTGTGGTAGAGCGTTTCACATCGGCAGTCTGTGGTCTGCCTTTCTTCACAACTGCCTCATAGCGTCGAGCAGCCTTCAACGCGAGATCAAGGGTTGGGAAATCCCCTGTAGCTAGTGCAACTTGGATTTCCGGGTTCAACCCTCGCTGAAATCTTCGTGCCTGGATCTCAGCAGTTGAGATGAGGTGTGCCGCGAACCTGCTAAGCATGGTAAACTCAGCATCGTATTCATCCACGGACTTGCTCCACATCGAGCCTTGTTGTAAGTAGATGAACTGCTATTCCATATCGAATCGGGCAGTCTTAAGGAAGTATTTCGCGTCAAACATATCGCAAAACGTCTTCCATTCAATTGGTTGGGCGAGTCGGCTTTCTTCATCCTTCCACCAGACTCTGGCGTTGTCTGTCAGTTGCAGCTTCGCAACTCTCACCCAGGCAATCTCCGGCACTTGTGCTGCTGCCAGGTCATCTTCTATCGACTGAGCCCATTCTTTTGTGTAACAACTCCAATTTCAGTGTACATAAATTTTCTTAAAAGTTAATGTACAATTGGGGTATTTACAATTCCTGTGAATGCTATAAGAATTTGATTTGCTTTAGAACAGCAAGAAAGAGCTTGTAGTTCACTGGTAAGGCCTTGCACTGCTGAGACATAGCACCAGAGTTCAAATCCTATCAGCCACATTATCTTTTTATTTTAAATTCTTTTAATCTTCTAGAAGCTCAAGGGTTTGCACGTGCATAACACGTAAAAATGAAAAGACACTGAATAAATAAAAATGTGCACTGAAGAAGCCAAAGCGACAAAGACACGTCGCACAAACCCTAGCCCCCTCCGTCGGGAATGATCTGGTGAAATGCCCAAAATGCCAGGCTCCGCCGGTCTAAACCGACGGTAATACCCCCATCTTCTCACATCTGCAACCTTTGGCCTACCCCACTTCCTGATTGATTCGAAAGAGTGTGTTTCTAGTGTAACCGCAATCAGGACGGTGTCGCGTGTAGCTAGACCGAGGTGAGTACGGGTCGTCCTCAGGAAAACGTTGAACCTTTTATTCTTACTTTAGATGTGTTGAAAAAGATAGGAGGGATAAGAATGTTGAGAAATGGTTTCTAGATCTACGTTAAGCAAAAATGCAAAAATATAGATCTAGATTATTTTAGGGATGTAGTTAATATAATAAGGGGGCTTATAGGGTTCGTTAGGATTTAGTAGTCAGGGACGATTAATTAAAAATTACTCTTTCTATCCTTTAATAGATTTAAAACTAGAACGACGGTGATGCGTGTAGATTAGGGTTTCTAGAGGGAAAAGGAATCCCACTTTTAACCCCTATCTCGACACGGAACTCCGTTCATATCTAGCCTTTACCAAAACAATCATTAATCTAATCTCTAATCGCGGTCGGAACTAACAAAGAATTATTAGCGCGCCCGATTAGGATGTTAATGATTCTTTTGATAAAGTTCATAAACTTTATAGGACTTAAAAAGAGTTTAGGGATGTTCATCATCCATTAGCCTACCCTAATCCTACGAACCCTAACAAGCGGAGAATTACTCGCGCATGTTGGGAGAAGAAGAGATGGAGAGAAAATGCATAATTAAACTACGAAGAAATAGAATAAGAAAAAGAAAGCTACCTTTATTAATCAATAATATTCATTACACTTTGATTCCTTAGAAAATGATTACAAAGATTAGTTTACTTCTCGATTTCTTCCGAGGAGGTAGACGAACAGTTGATGATCAGCCTGGATGCGTGAGCCGTCTTGGACTTCGTGATCTCGTCGGCTTGATGATTTTTCCAAGAGGGGCTCGGTCTTTATTTATAGTCCCAAAGCCAAAAAGTTAGCTTCCAAAATTGGAAGCTAACAGCAAAGATTCACCCACAGAAAGATCACCCTCTATCTCCTCAATCATTCCGCGGATCCGCGGCATAAAGCGGCTCTGGCCGCGGATCCGCGGCCAGAAGATCAGATCCATTGATCAATTTTTTATGGTAATTCTCCTAGAGACATGTGGCGATCCTTGGAACCTTCAGAATTTGGAAATCTTTTCTTTTCTTCTGTCAGAATTGATTTCTTCATTTTGATTTCTTAATTAGGCAGGTTAGCTTTAACAACTTGATTTCCTTGATTTAAGACCTGAAATTCTGCACAACAACTTAAATAATATTTAGTAGACTTAGTTCTACTAGGATTTGGTCAATAATATTATTTGCATACATTTTCCTACCAAATGCTAATTACAATATATCAACACAAGGAAAATAGTATTTTTACACATAAACCCTCATGTGTATGATATATTATAATAAAGATCTTTTTAAATATGGAAATGGTAGGAAAAATGTAATAACAAATGTGTAGTTTTATCAACTGAACAAATACCCCCAAACTTATCTTTGATCGTCCCGAGCAAACTAGTTTATTCAAGAGAAGGAGAGAAAAGAAAGGAGAAAACTAAGCACACTTTCGTAGGCTAACACGATTGCACTGAGCACGTGCAACAAGCCGTTAAACCTCTAGGTGTCCCTAGTAGGAGGAGTGTTGTCTCCTGAGGGTTTTCAGCGGATTACACCCATAAAATCCTATAATAAAAGAGAGATGGTGAAATTTACATATAAAGATAAGAACTATAAAAGAAAGACTTTGAAAATAAGAGTTTCCAACTACACTAGTTTTTCAGTTGTCATGAGCCCTATCTTAATAGTTATGAAAAAAATGTTAGAAATCACATTATCCCTCAATAAAACATCGTCTTTATTCTTCATTTCTACCTTTCATCCAAACATCGATCATATACCCCTACGTGTGTGAAATGGACATCCCTACACTCGGAGAATTCAATTCAAGCTATCATACTCTTGTCCATCTACCTCAGTACTTTTTAATTTGATGAATATTTAGATTTGCTCACACATTTTCATGCGACCGTTAATACTTCTTGAGGTACTAACCGACCGATTACTCATGTGCTTGCAGATTAGGTGATAATATTTTCCTCGTCTTGCACCACCTAAGACTTAGGAGTGACTCCCAGACCAGTTGGCCTTAGGGCACTAGGTGATTAAGCACCCTCGCTATATTTTTTTATTGCTGCCTTGGCGATAACAAAACCGGTGTTCATTTTTTTTCTTTTCACCATTTTTATATTTTCTTCATTTTTTTATTTTTTTCATTTCCTTCATACTTTGGCTTTTAGACAAGAGCATTTCAAGATATCCTCTACTATCCCGAGTTTCAAGACGTGTGTAAGTGCATATAGTAGGGTATCAACATTCAAATGTTTGGTTTTCAGAATAGAAATTATTTTTCAGACTTATTTTTATTCTCAGATTAGTGGCTTCCTTCATCTTACTAACCCTTGGGACAACAGCTCATAACTACTTATTACTAGTTCGTTTAAGAAAACTTCTAATTTTCTTGGTTTTCTTAAACTATTCCTATCTTTTGGATGTAATTTTTCACTTTCTACTCTTTTATTATCAAAAAAATTTTGTGCTTATAAATAGTATAATGCAAAGTATGTGTAAATAAGCACAAACCTCCCCCAAACCTGTTTACAGCAGTGTCCTCACTGATGTCATCCGTTAAGCTCAAAAACCTGTAGACTTGGGAGGAAATTATTAATGGGGGTAAGAATATATGCAAGTGAAATCCTTCCCCAAACTTATTTTTGGCTCACAATTTTGTAAAAATCATTTTCTTTCAAGAGCCAAAATATAACCCCCCCAAACTTGAGTTAAGCAATGTTAATTTTTTTAAATCACACGAGGGGGGTAAGGTTATTGGTCAATGCCAAGCTTTGCAAAGACCAAAAGTCAACACCAACCATTCAAAAATTTTATCGATGAAGCACCAAGGTTGGTGGAAGAACATGTCACCTTTCGGCCACTACCTCGAGCCCGAAAATTGCGATCACGTCACTTGCCGCCGCCCCGGGTTCGGAAATAGCAGCTACCTCCTCCACCGCTCCCTCAGGCTCAGCGGTCGCTGCCACTTCTTCGGGAAGACTCGGCTCTACAAAGATAAGATATATGAGAAATGATAGCTTAAAACTTTGACAATAAAGCCTCAAGGCATATTACCTGGAGTTAAGTTACTGTTGGCTTCCCGAGCCGCACGTGCCGTCCGTCTGTGAGCAGTAGACAAGACGGCCGGAGACTCCTCTGAAGGAGTAGCAGCAGGGGCAGCGGCGCTTGAACCTACTCCCACAGCTAAAGCAGCACTGCGCTCCCTTGCTGCGCGCCTCAGGCGCTTCCTTTCCTCCCGAGCCGTCAAAACAGACCTTTTAGAAGACTCCTTCAACAGGACGTTATCGTCCACATCCAGGGTTACCTCTGGAGCCGCCAAGGCTTCCGTCATCAGTTTTTTAAGTAAGGCCTCTTTCGGTAGTACCGAAGAGGCCGGGACTTCGGTAGCTGGCCCGGGAAGAATTTCCGCATCAGCTTGCGGGATCGGAATCGTGTTCCCTGCGATAAGACAAAGAAAGGTTCAGATCACTCATAAGAAACAAAGGCGGAAACATGGCGAACCGAAATATACCAAGGCCCAAGGAGGCCCGAAATCGTTCCTCTTCCTCAAAAGTCTTGAGAGAAGCGGCGAGAGCTTCTTCGGTAGAAATGCCTATTGAAGAAGGAAAAGAGTCAGTCAAAAAAAAATAATAATAACACAAGTATGATGCAATGGCGAAAAATACAACTAATGATTACCCGATCGCGCGAGGATAGCCAACCTCTCTTCGCGTCTTGCTAATCGCTCGGAAGCTGCAATGGCAGCCGCCAGATCAGTATCATCTGGCAGCATGAACAAGCCCTCATTAGTCCCATACTCGCTCAAGCCCTCACTATAAGGAGCATGAGGCTCCTGGCCAAGTACCACGTCAAGAGAAAACATTGACTTTTTCTTCTTCTGAGAGCGAGCTTCGGTCGCAGCCAACACCAGCTTGCGCTTAGTGGCCACCTTGGGACGGCGAGCCCCGATATCCGAGCCCACACCAGATTCGGGCACATTCACCGTCTCCGCACGAACACGAGGCACCGATGGTGCATCCACCATCTCCATAGAATCGCGGGGCAATCCGCGCGTCGGGCTTAGCACACGTGGAGGCTCAACTGCAACAGCCTCTCTTAGCAAAGCATAAACCGCAGGGTATAGACCGATCTTCAGCAGGTGTGTCTTCTTCACTGACAAAATGTACCTGGCCCACTGCAAATACCCGGCCGAATGTCGGGGGGTCAACCCGATGTTGTAGGGTTGTCCCCAAGGGCGCGACTCGCCCTGGAATATGCGCCGCCCCAAAGTATCCAAAGCTGCCGGCAGCTGCATGGGTATGGAGGCAATCGAAGGTTGAAGAAGACCCTCCGAAGTCCAATTGACAACCTCCACGGCATAGTTCACCGGGGGTGCATCTGCATATGAAATCGATGAAATCGGATCCGACGGCGTCGCACAAGAGAAGCTTCGGCGACCTTTGATAATCTGGTCGTACCACCTACCCCACAGATGAAGGTTTTTGTGTTCCAGGTCATAGTCTCTAATGCGCGCGAGAACCTCCCGGTCCACCGGTGCCTCAGGGAATCCTCCCTCTGAACGAAAAAACAGGAAAGAAAGATCGGAAGACATGTCGCCTGCGAGAAAGAACGGAATTTAATTATCAGTATTATAATTTAATTTTAAAATCCCGACGCTCGGCACTTTAAAATTTGTACCACACTGCAATGCAGTGGAAATGGGACCAAAGGTGGACCCACAAAATCCAGATGACAATGTATCAATTAATAAAACAGCCTCATTATTGGATAAGGCTATCAATTAATGAGGAAATCCTCAAGGAATATTCTCATTGAATGAGAAATCCCTCGGGAAAAGGAGAAAACCTCCCTTTGAGAGCAAAGCTTTGTAACAGAGTGACACTTGTCAAACTCTGGTCATGAAGGAATAAAATTTCTTAAAGAGCCTAGCTCTGTAATGATGATGGAAAATCCATCAAAGATTAATTAAAATTAAAATTAATTCTTGAGAATTAAAAATTCTGGGATCTTCAAGATCCATAAAAAAACTCTTAAGAGTTCTTCATCAAAAGATCGAAAGATCTACATATTATCAAAAGAGCAGAGCTCTGATGCATGGGATAAGAAACCCCAAGAAAAGATCTGTTTAGATCTATGGATTCTTGAGAGCAAGGCTCTGTTTATGAAACCCTAAAGGGGTTTTCTTTAGATAAAGGATCTATGGAGAGCAAGGCTCTGTTAATGGGTAAAAACCCTAATTTATTAAAGTTAATTTAATTTTACCTAAGTTTGGTAGAGTTCTAACTCTTGAAAGTTCTTGAACAGAAGAGCAAGGCTCTGAATAAAAATTCTTGAGAAGAAGATGGTAATCATCTGAGGACCAAAGGTCCTATTTATAGACGCTAAGACGCCTCTTCAACTTCTGAGTTGATCCAAGGGCTCAGATGGTGTCACTGCTGCACTCACGTGTGCGCCACGTGAGCGCAACGGTGGGGGGCATTTGTTTTTCCCAATCAGAGCAAAGCTCTATTTTGAATTTCAAAATTCAAAAATTGAAGCAACGCTTCAGATCCCGTGCGCTGCGCACTGTGTGCCACGTGTCAAGCGCAGACGCGCTAGCGCCAGGTGCGCTAGCGCCAGGTGCGCTGCGCCCTAGGCATCGCACCCCCAATCAGAGCAAAACTCTGTTTCAAAATTCAAATTTAAAAGTTGAAGCAACGCTTGAGATCCAGCGCTCTGCGCTGCGCGCCACGTGTCAAACACGGGTGTGCTGGCGCAGTTGCGCTGCTCTCTGCGCTGCGCGCCACGTGTCAAACACGGATGTTGCATTTTGATTTACTATACCTAGTACCCACATCCGCTTCCCAAAGTACGCTAAGGTAGGAAATAGAGCTCAGATACGTGAAAAGGAGAAGAGGGATTTGATTGGTTCGTGGTGGGGCCAGGGGAAAAGAAATAGAGCTGAGAAGAATCGGATGTAGTTAGTAAAAAATTTTAAAAGATTTAAAATGGTTTTAGGAAAATCTTTTAAACTGAAAAATATTAGAATTAAATTTAAAATTCAAATAATTGAATTTTAGCGGGATATAAAAATATTTCAAAATGCGCCCGAGTCGGGTCTAAAAATTTAGATTTAAAATACGAAAATTATTTGTAAGTTCCAAAATTTAAAATGAAAGATTATGTAACGAAAAAGCATACCCCCAAGAACGGACGCACGTACGTGCGCGTAGCCATCCAAACACGTCTGTTTCACTGAACGGGACGAAAACAAGATGCACGGACGCTACCACAAGGTTAGGGGTATCATGCAGGCCATGTTATGCATTTTTAAATTATTTTACGTGACTTAAATTGTTATATGCAAAAATACGCGATACTAGGCGAAAATGTTGATATGCAGTTTATACTAGATGCACGTTTCTATGCAACAAGCTAGGGTAAACTATAACTATGAATCAACAGGTTCAAACAAGCGGGTCGAATGTAAAGTAACTACCATTCGCATCCAAACACGATAAATGAATAAAACACCACAAACAAACAAATACGGCAACAGAAATTGGTATAACTGAACTCGGTTGTTACATTATACCCAACTACAAAAGAATTTCGTCCTCGAAATTCCAAGAACAAGAAAGGATAGCAATCCATCAAACTACAAGAATAGATGCGGAAACTTCTGCCTGATTTCATCTTCTTGTACCTAAGTTGACTCTCCATGTGAGCGATTACCCCAAGAAACAAGTACAAGAGGGATAACTTTGTTCTTAAGAACCTTTTCCCTTCGATCCATAATCGACATCGGTTGTTCCTCGAAAGTCAAATCTTCTCGTACAGTCAGCTCCAAATGATCCAACACATGTGTTTCGTCTCAAACATACTTACGGAGTTGAGATACGTGAAACACATCATGAACATTCGCCAAGGATTGCAGTAACGCCAATCGATACGCTACCTCACCAACACGCTCCAAAATCTCAAAAAGTCCGACGAATCGAGGACTAAGCTTTTCTCGACTTCTGAAACGAATCACCCCTCTAGTCGGTGATATCTTCAAGAATACCAAATCACCCACGGCGAACTCTAGAGTTCTTCTCGACGCATCTGCCCAACTCTTCTGTCGGTCTTGTGCTGCTTTCATATGATTTCGGATAGCGTTAACCTTCTCAACTGTCTGCACAACCAAATCTGGTCCCAACAATCTTCGTTCACCGACATCGTCCCAACAAATAGGTGAACGACACTTGCGACCATATAAAGCTTCGAATGGAGCCATCTGAATAGTCGCCTGGAAACTGTTGTTGTAAGAAAACTCCACTAAATGTAGATGATCCTCCCATGAACCCTTAAAGTCCAACATGCAAGCTCTCAGCATGTCTTCAAGAGTTTGGATCGTTCTCTCCGACTGGCCATCTGTCTGAGGATGATAAGCTGTGCTAAAGTTCAATCGAGTCCCCAAACTTTCCTGTAAGCTCCTCCAAAAGTGTGATAAGAAACGAGTGTCACGGTCGAACACGATGCTCACTGGCACACCATGCAACCTTACAATCTTCTGCATGTACCGTTCTGCCAAAGTTTCTGTTGATTGACCAACCCAGAAAGGGATGAAATGAGCTGCCTTGATCAAACGATCAACAATCACCCAAACTGCTTGTTGCCTTTTGGACTCCGCGGTAGAGCTTTCACGAAATCCATGGTTATATGTTCCCACTTCCACTGAGGAATCGGAAGTGGTTGCAATAAACCAGCAACCCTTTGATGTTCAGCCTTAACTTGCTAACACACCAAGCACTTTGCCACAAAGCGAGCAATCTCCCGTTTCATGCCTTCCCACCAGAAATGCTGTCGTATATCTCGGTACATCTTCATGCCTCCTGGATGTACGGAATATGCTGAACTGTGTGCCTCCTTCATAAGCTCTTCGCGAATATCTCCCTTTGGCACACACAAACGGCTACCATATCGCAACGAACCATCTTCATGGATCAGTAAGTCTGTTCGAAGTCCAGCTTCAACCTGTTCTCGAAACTTTTGCAATCTAGGGTCCTGCGATTGCGCTGCTTTAATATTCTCGATCAACGACGAATGTACCTGCAGCTGCATCAACTGTCCCGAAGAATGCGGTAGCACAACCTCCAAATCAAATCTTCGAAAGTCTTCAATGAGTTCCTTCTGTGCAGTCAACATCTGAATTGCCGGTAACCGACTGAGCGCATCCGGCACGACATTAACTTTCCCCGGATGGTACTTAAGATCAAGATCGTAGTCAGCCATCAGCTCCAACCATCTGCGCTGCCTCATATTAAGCTCCTTCTGCGTGAACACATATTTCAAGCTTTTATGATCGGTGAAAACCTCGATCTTTTCGCCCAAAAGGTAGTGTCTCCAAATCTTCAAAGCGAAGATCACAGCTGCAAGCTCCAAGTCATAAGTTGGGTAATTCTTCTCATGGGTCTTCAACTGTCTTGATGCGTACGCAATAACCTTCCTATGCTGCATCAAAACACATCCCAATCCTTTCCCAGATGCGTCGCTGTGAATCACCAATCCTCCGGAATTGTCTGGCACGGTCAGAATAGGAGCGGTTATCAATCTCTGCTTCAACACCTCAAAAGCTGACGCACACTTATCCGTCGACACAAATGGTACCTTCTTGCACGTAAGCTTGGTCAACAACTCCGCCAGACGAGAAAAATTCTCCACGAACTTTCTGTAATACCCGGCAAGTCCAAGAAAGGTTCTTATCTCTGCAACATTCTTCGGAATCGGCCAATCTCGAACCGCTGCAATCTTTTCGGGATCAACAGTGATTCCATCGCCAGACACGACATGTCCCAAAAACTTCACTTCTTCAAGCCAAAACTCGCACTTGCTCATCTTCGCATATAATTTTTCTTGTCTCAACGTCTGCAGTGCGATCTTCAAATGTTCTGCATACTCTTCACTACTCTTCGAGTAGACCAGAATATCATCAATGAACACCACTATAAACTAGTCCAAGAATGGTGAAAAGATTCGGTTCATCAAGTCCATAAATATCGCCGGTGCATTCGTTACTCCGAAGGGCATCACTAAATATTCGTAATGTCCATACCGAGTTCGGAACGCCGTCTTGCAAATATCTTCTGTCTTAACTCGGACCTGATGATATCCGGATCGCAAATCCAGCTTCGAGAATACCCTCGCGCTGCTAAGCTGCTCAAATAATTCGCCAATGCGTGGGATCGGGTACTTGTTCTTAATAGTCACCCGGTTTAATTCTCGATAATCGATGCACATTCTCCTTGTGCCATCTTTCTTCTTGACTAGACGAACTGGAGCTCCCCAAGGCGAGTTACTGCTTCGAATCCAACCCTTCTCAAGTAATTCAGTAACCTGCTTCTTAACTTCTTCCAACTCCACTGGTGCCATTGGATAATACGCTTTAGAAACTGGCGCTGCACCAGGAACAAGATCAATCGCGAACTCCACGTCTCGCTTCGGCGGTAAACCTGATATGTCTTCAAACACGTCCATGAAATCTCGAACAACAGCTGGCGCTTCATCTTTATCAACCTCCAACGACGAAAGAACACTAGTTGTCGGCCTAGCCCTAAACTCGACTGGCCCGACAGAACTGCTTCCTCCAGTAAAGATAAACTCTGGATGTCCGGGAATCTGGAAAATTACTTTCTTTGCCCTACAATCAATGTGAGCATGGAAAGTGCCGAGAAAATCCATTCCCAAGATGACTTCATAACTGCCTGTATCAATCACCAAGAACTCCGCAAACAGCTCCCGTCCGCAAAAAACAACTGCACAATCCTTACATTCTCTACTAGATATGATCTTTCCATTCCCGGTATGTATGTCCCAGAAACTAGACAGGGTCGTACAAGTAATCGAGTGTGTAGCAATAAACTTGGACGACATAAAACAATGGGATGCATCAGAATCGAATAACGCTAATGCGGGAAAACCATGGACAAGTAGAATACCTGAAACAACTTCTCCTGAAGCTTTAGCTTCCTCAGCCGTCAGGGTAAATGCTCGAGCTTGATTGGGTCCCTGAGTCAGCTGCTTCTGTCCCTGAAACGGTTTCTGCTGTGGCTTCTGAACATCATCCTTCGTGCGAAGCTTCGACGGACAGGTGCTAATAATATGATCCGCCGATCCATAAACCAAACAGAGTCTATGTTTCCTTCGACATTCCCTTTGCACGTGCCCAGGTAAATGGCAGTAGTCACAAATCACGGTCCTCCTCTGATCGACAACAACAAGCTTCTTCATCGGTGTTACGCCACGCCGGTTCACTGGAATGCCTCTGCGTCCATGTGCTCGGTTCGGTGCAAATGCCGGCTTCCGTACTGTAACTGCTGGCTGTTGTGTACTCCCAGTCTTCATAGATAGGCTCTGCTGCTCTCGGGCTGCTGTAAGTACTTATGAGAAAGTGGTCAAACTCAGGGAGACAATCTGCCTCTGGATGTCCACATCCAAACTGCGCATGAACCTCCTTGCCCTATCCGCATCGTTAGCAACCAAAGGTCCAGCGAATCTACTGAGCCGCGTCCACTCAGTTGCATGTACATCTATAGGTGCGCCGTTCTACTTCAAACTGACGAACTTTTCTCCCATTTCCTCCCGTGCAGTCCGCGGGAAGAACTTCTCCAGGAAACTCTTTGAAAAATTCGCCCAACTGATCGGCTTGGGCAAGCGGGTCTCTTCCACAAGCCACCATTCACGGGCGTAATCCACCAACTGGATGCGTACCACATCCACTCTCTTATCTTCTGGGATCTGTGCCACAATGAGTAAATTCCCTGTGTCAACCAGCCACTGCTCCGCTGGCAACAGCTCCTCCAAGCCAGTAAAAACAGACTGACCCAGTCTCCTGAAATCCGCTACGGTTCCCACACGATCCACTGGTCTGGCCACAACATTGTTCACGGACTGCTGAACGGTCCGCAAACCTTCCTGAAAAGATTCAGCTTGCTGCTGGATCAACTCGGTCTGTCGCTTTTGGTTCTCCAACATCCCACGTATTACTCCAAGCATAGCGGCTTCGTCAACACTCCCTTGGTATGTTTTCAGATTCTTGTCTGCCATGTTCTTGAAATCAAAGCACCAAAAAGATTAGCATGATAACAGATTCAAAATGTAGGTTACGGATATGAATCAAGGCTAGAACTCCAAGTTACTTAAATAGAGTACCGCATTGTAAGCATGCCGCGATATCATAGCTACAATCACATAACTCCACCCAAGTCGCCTGAGTTCTAGAGATAACAAAAAGGAAACCAGGTTTCGAGTCGATATGCAAAGGAGGTTTGCATATCGTAAAAGTAGAATCAGGAGGAGGTCAAGATTCAAAAATGGCAAGACGGTAAGGTGGCAGGACATGTTTCCTAATCACGAGTATTTTGATTCGTGTATTGGGTCCAATACCCAAATACAAAAGAATCAAACCCGATTAACCTATATCCTATGGCTCTGATACCAAAAGAACCATGTCACGCCCCGCTTCCCAGAGTACGCTAAGGTAGGCACGTGACATAGCCAACCATACTACCTGTGGATAGGAATTATCCTTCAACAGTCACATTACGGCTGTAGAGATATCAAGAACAATAATAAACCATCTAACACATGTCCATAAGCCAAAATAAAATGAGTCAAGAATAAAATAATGCGGAAGCAAAAGATCCAATACAAGAATAACTGGAATGTATGTCCCATAATGCGGGCTCACATCAGGAATGAAAATACTGAAAATAAAAGAACTAACTACTAACGAGTCCTCACTGCTCAGCCTGCTGACTGAAGTACTCCTGCTCGGACTGCAGCAAAGGTAAGGAATCTGGGCCATGCAAAACCCAGACGTCAGCGCGTCATAACATCAAGCAATAATATATAAACAGGGTAGCAAGACATGCAAGTATGATCATAAATGGTAAAGCAGGTGTAGCAGCAATATAAATCAGGGCAGTGAAAGGTAGTGTGCAGTGAGTAATCTAAACTGGTCTATTGGGTTAACTACTCTCAAGTCTTTGAAATCAATTTAATGAATCATCGATGTAACTCAATAGTATCCCGTGCGTGCCCGGGATCACGGTCTATGACTCTCGGGCTGAATCTGAGATGTGCCGCAAGGCAGTAAAAGGGTAGTAGGTAATGACGAGTGATGTCAGCAGCATCATCCCGGGGCTGGCCTAGCCCGTAAGACTGATCAGAAAAGGTATCGAACTGTCGAGTTACAAGTCAGGTTTCATCATTGATTTCCCCATACCTCCAAGTTATGTGTTCAAGTCAGATATTAAATAATCTGGGGCTAATGCCAACATAGGATCAGGCAAGTACAGGTTTGTCTGGATAGACAACAGGAAATGTCCGTAAGGACAACAGGTCAGATTTGTTGGCATTAGTCACAAGATCAGGTAACAAGTAAAGCCATGGTACATCAGGTCAAGTCAGGTAGTATATAGGTATCATGTCATATCAAGAGGTGCACGGTACCATGTCGTGTCAAGTAGTAGGTGTAACAAGTCATGTCAGGAGTGCACAAAATGTCATGTGGGTGCTCATAATCAACTAACATAAGCATGGGTATACAAAACAAGCATGGGGTACTATTGGAACAATAAAATGGAGCATTGTAATGTTATATGCAAAAAGTACATATTAAAGCATATGGATGCACAGTTATCGATTAGAGTTAGGGTTGTGGTTCCAACATTAAGTAAAATACACTTAAACAAATATGGAATTGTTAAAATCTCGCTATTATGGATTAAATGATCTAGGGATGCAATTATATATAAAATGGATGCAAACGGGTGTCCGGTGGGGTAGAAACCATTTAAAGGTACTTTGGGCTATGTAAGTGATTTAAACACGGATGTGGGTACTAGGTATAGTAAATCAAAATGCAACATGGTATGTTCCGAGTTATGAATATAAAATGATAAAATGGACATCGAATGTTAAAATGTAACATGAGACATTGGATTAAATCCATAGGTTTAACATGTAATCAAATAAATATAAAATATTATGAATAGCATGTAGCAAGTTTCACTTGCCTCGACAGATCACGAAGCGGGTATACGGAACGTCACGCGTCGGCGGGAAAAATCGCGACGCGCGCACGGTACACGGAATGAGTCCAAACAACGCACAAGGGGATCACACGGGTCAGAGATGCTTGCTGGGTCGTCGAGATCGTCGCCAGCACAGTCGGATTCCGGCAAACCAAGAAACAGTGAACAATGAGAAGTAAAATACACTAAAAAAGAAAAGAAAGGATGGAGAAAGGAATGGAAGAAGGGAAGAATGAGAGGAAGCTTACTGTGCATGTGTTCTATGGTTGCAGAGGGGAGTGTGAACGGCGGTGAACGGAGCTCCTGCGGTGAGGGTTTGGTGCTTGGGTTTAGGTTTGGGGTTGGTTTTGATGGCGGGGTTTGATGTGCAGGGTGAGGTGAGGGTGCAAAGGAAAGGGGGAGGAGAGGAAGGATATGGCGATGGCGATGAGAGATGGTCGGCGGTGATGGAAAGGCGATGATGATGGGTTCTGTGATGACGCGGAGGGTGTGCAGGCAAAGGTTTAGAAGAAAAAGAAGAGGAGGGAGATGGAGAAGAAAGAAGGAGAAGGAGGAAGGTGGTTTGAGGCGACGAGGAGATGGGGTTGACGGCGATTGGTTGGAGTTTGAGGAGCTAGGGTTTTAGTTGCATGGGTTCTCGTGGGGGCTCGGGTTAAAAAGAAAGAGAAGGAGGGAATTAGAAGGAGGGAGGTGACGCTAAGGGGGAGGCGGTGACCCGACTCGAGGAGCGAACAGTGTTCGCGAGATGAGAGAGAGAGGCACGAGAGGAGAAAGAAAGAAGAGAGAGAGAGAGAGTTACGCAGGGTAGAGAGAGAGAAAGGAGAAAGAGAAAGATTTTGAGGGGAGAGAGAGAGACGTGTGGGGCCCGGTGAAAAGGAGAAAAGGGATTTGATTGGTTCGTGGTGGGGCCAGGGGAAAGGAAATCAATGATGAAACCTGACTT
Organism: Agapanthus africanus; assembly: GCA_030015575.1. Classification (NCBI taxonomy): domain Eukaryota; kingdom Viridiplantae; phylum Streptophyta; class Magnoliopsida; order Asparagales; family Amaryllidaceae; genus Agapanthus; species Agapanthus africanus. The sequence continues at coordinate 248,272,144 of JASDDO010000019.1, read as the reverse complement.
GTAACTCGACAATCAGAAAGAAAAACCCTCTGCAAAAGAAGAGAAAGCTCTTAGAGAAAAAAAAGAAGATTTTTCTTCATCTTTAATGTAAAGAACTATGTTCTTGAATAATAGAGATGAAACCATCTCGTAAAAAGAAGAACCATCTTCTAAAAAGATCAGAGATCTAAGAAAAAGACCAAGGTTTTTAATAAAAAGAAAAGATCAAAAAGATCTAATCATAAAAAAAACTAAAAGAAGTATTTTACTTCATTCACAGATCTTTTGATCTATAAAAGCAGAGCCTTTTATAAAAACAAGAACTTTTGTTCTTGGATTTTGAGGAAAAAGCCTCCTTTGAAGAACATAAATTTGTTCTTTGATCTTAAAATTTATCAGATACGCCTTCCGCTATTGAAAAGTGTCTTGCACTCATGAATTGCGCCCTTGCGCTCATTGGACCGCGCTTAGCGCCAAAACCTGCCACGTGTCAACCAGAGACACAATCTGCGCTTTGCGCTTTTAAAACAGAGCACTGCGCTCATGGGCTGGCGCTCAGTGCCAAGCGCGCTACGTGTCACTCACTGGTGCACCAACAGACTAGCGCAAACGCGCTTATAAACTAAAAGCGCAATGCGCTAACAAACTAGCGCTTAGCGCTAAGCGCGACACGTGTCCTCTTCATATGCGCTATCCGACAGAAGCACAATGCGCTCTTTGACTGGCGCAAAGCACCTGGAGCGCCACGTGGCGCACTGTCAGAATACAATTTGTTCTGATCAAGACAAAATATGTAAGAACTCAATGCTTAGCATTATTAAAAGGGACGAGCCCAAATAAAGGCTTAATAGCCAGAACAAAAATAAAATGTTAAATATTTTTAATTGGACTTAGCCCAATTCTGGCCATAAGTCCTCAACTTATTTTGAATTGAGCACATCTGCTCTTTCAACCAACTCACCTTGGTTCAAGGGTACATCTCTTCACTCCTTTGATATTTGTCGTTGTAATTCCTCAACGTCTTCAAAGAGGTGACGGGTCCGGACAACCACACATTTCACGGACTGTGGGGTCCTTAAACCCATGGACTATAATATCCTTAACCTCGATCGTGATATCTTTAAACTAACATCGGACTGTGGGGTCCTTAAACTCACGGACTATGATGTCCTTAACCTCGACCGTGATATCTTTAAACTAACATCGGACTGTGGGGTCCTTAAACTCACGGACTATGATGTCCTTAACCTCGACCGTGATGTCTTTAAACTAACATCGGACTGTGGGGTCCTTAAATCCACGGACTATGATGTCCTTAACCTCGACCGTGATGTCTTTAAACTAACATCGGACTGTAGGGTCCTTAAACTCACGGACTATAATGTCCTCAACCTCGACCGTGAAGTCTTAAAACTAACATCGGACTGTGGAGTCCTTAAATCCACGGACTATGATGTCCTTAACCTCAACCGTGAAGTCTTAAAACTAACATCGGACTGTGGAGTCCTTAAATCCACGGACTATGATGTCCTTAACCTCGACCGCGATGTCTTTAAACTAACAGTGGACCGAGATGTCCTTAAACTAACAATGGACCGTAATGTCCTTAAATTAATTATCGACCGCAATGTCACTAAACTAAATAATTGAGCCCAATTGCTCTCTTGTCGGATCTAAACGGTCCCGTTAAGTTTATCTTAGTCTAAAATTAGACTAACGTATCCTTAACAAACGTTTAAGTTGATCTTAGTCTCAAATGAGGCTAACGTATCCTTAAACCCAACCCCCCAAACCCAAATCTAAGAAAGATACGGATTTGGACTAGTCCATGCCCTATGAGCGACAACATAACTTAGTCTCCGTATACAATCCACGGACAACCAAACAAAAAAACAAACACCCACGACACGAAGTGACCACATGGAGAAGGAGAAAGTTGTTACCGCGATGCGGTAGCATAATTAACTGCAGGGGCTTGCGCCTGCAGGGAAGAGCGTCCCCACAACCAAAAACCCCTCACCGTGAGGGGGAATCTGACGAAGTCTGCTACATCGGCCGCATTCGTTTAAACCTTCGATACATGGTGCCATAAATCAACTTGGCATTTTCGGAGAGGTGGACGGATAGCACCAATTAGCATATGCCCCGAATTTCAGGCGAGACGGACCTACGCGGTCGCGTCTCCGTGATTCGGAGGGGAACACCCACTTTTGGGGACCCCGTTCAAGATGGTGCGGATTATCGCATATCCTCGGGCTTAGTAGAGCGAGATGCAGACCTCCGCAAGGAGCATTCGATCTCGATGGAATTTTTATACATTTTTTTCTTTAGGAAATGAGATTTCTACGAGAAAATAAATAACTTATTTTCATTATATATATTATCAAAATATCTATTTTAATTATATAAATATTCCAAGTTTTCTAAAAGAATCACCATTATATGAAAATACCATCCAAATACAACACAATTACAATATTTCAATAAAATACCATATACTTTGAAAATTAGGTTCTACTCACTAGAAATTTCACATCTATAAAATATACATCTATGAAAACCCTAAAGACGATAATTAAATGCTTGAGGTGTATTTTGAAATTATGCCAAAGCTATTTTTACATAAACCCCCATCAAGTTATACTAAACTACAATAAGGACCCGAGTAAACATAGGTTTAAGCGGGACCAGTCTCTTAAGCCTCGTGGAGCCAGAGATATGGGTGCTTGTCTATTTAAGGCAGATAACCTAACAAACAGTGTTATCAACATGGTAATTGTCTTGGAAAAAGACACAAATCCCGCCGTCCATGTGCAGCAGTTACCGATAACATCAAAACTAATTCAGGACTTCAATTTCTTTTCAAAGTGTCTGACTTAGACCGAGTCTCAATATAATCAATCTGACTTGAATGCGATTCAAGTATAAACTTATAATACAACAATTCAATATGAATCCGTCTGTACAATCTATTTTAATATACAACTTGACTGAACCGAACCATGGATATACATCCATCTACATGATTCTCGAGTTACATCCATTTACTGATATCATGGTTTCGGAAAGTCATCCATTTATATATAACAAGACAATACAATACAAACAATACAATCAAGATATCGCTGGGTTTATAAGGGATAGACCGGTACGGAAGGTGTTAAAAGCGGCACGAGACTGTAACCATAATACACCTAACCTGAATCTCCATTGCTGTTGTACCATGTCCGGACGGTTCCTTGTGCTCCGTATACCTTAGTCTCCGGAATAGTGGGACTCCTCTCGTATACACTGGCATTTTCTGTACCAAGCTACAAACAACAGCGTTAAAAATATAATACAACTTTATAAGTTACATTCTCCTTCTGTCTAATCTATCTATACCTATTCTTTGGGACTTACCGAGCGATTGTTCGCTGACGACATTCCTTTTCTTCTTTCTATGGAATGTTGTCATGTGGATCGGACCTTCTAGAGACAGAGCCTACCAGCAAGGACTTGGATCAGATAGCTTTCGACCCAGAGCTCTAGTTTACTTGTATATGTTTTCATTTCTGTTATGCCATTGTTTAGGCATTGCTTTCATTCCATGTATTTACATTTCAGTTGTATTATAAAAAGAATGTTTAATAAATAAAGTTACTGTTCATCTACATCTTGCTCTTGTGTACATTTCATTTTATATTGCTTAAAAACGATTTGCGTGTTTACTTCTGAGTAAATGTGTTGCGTGACCCGTCGCGTCCTCTTCCCGTACACTGGGAAGCGGGGCGTGACAGGTTTTGGTGGCGGCCCATGCAGGTCAGCCCTGTATGGACATGCAGGTCAGCTCTGCGTGGACAACCTGAGAAATATAACACAAGAACCAGCAACTGAAAACATTCTTTACAATTCATATTCCTTGAATCTTCCAATTTCATATATTTTGAATCTATCCTAACCTAAATTTTTCTTTCAAGGTTATGGATTCCCCAAACAACACCAGCACAAATGTCAACAACACTCCCCCACCTCTACCGCTTACACCTGCCGTCGCTGCTCCGATCAACGAGCAGACGGTACTGCTTGAGGCAATCCGCAGCCTCCTGGAAGGACAGCAGCAGCAGACTGCTAATCTAATGAACCGACCAGAAGTGGAAGCCCCAGGGGTAAAGCAATTTCGAGCCCTATACCCCAAGCAATTTTCGGGAAAAGAGAGCCCTCTAAAAGCTGAGGAATGGGCTCAAGGTATTGAGGATGACCTGGCAGCGGCACAAGTGCCAGAGATAGCTTGGGTTCGAATTGCAAAGTTGCAACTCACTGACAATGCATGGGTCTGGTGGAAGGCGGAAAAAAGTCGTCTCACCCAGCCGATCGAATGGAAGACCTTCCGTGATATGTTCGACGTGAAGAACTTCCCCGAGACTGCCAGATTCGACATGGAACAGTAGTTCATTCACTTACAACAGGGTTCAATGTGGACCAAATCAGTGGATGAGTACGATGCTGAGTTTACCATGCAGTCGGTAAGATATGTCTCTTTATTTCGATTTTCATATACCACATACTATACAGCTAACACAATACCTTAACAGATTCGCGGCACACCTAATACCAACGGATGAGATCAGAGCCCGACGATTTCAACAAGGGTTAGATCCGGAGATCCAAGCCGCGTTAGCTACAGGGGATTTCCCGACTCATGAATTGGCTCTGAAAGCGGCCCGCCGATATGAGGCAGTGGTAAAGATGAGGGGCAGACCTCAATCTGCCGGAGTTAAGCGTCCTGCTAACCAGATGGCAGGAGGAGCCTCTTCAAGGCCACCATTTGTGCCCAGGAGACCGGGAATACCGAACAACCGGCCTAGCCCAGCCTTTTGTACCTACTGCAGGAGAGATGGACATCTGATGAAAGATTGCCAGCGTGCAATTCGTATTTGCTTAGTCTGCGGCTCAGCTACTCATGATATTGGGTCTTGTCCTTGTAGACACAACCCATATGCTGCACCCAGGCCAGCAATCACTTACCCACAGTGCCCAGCCATCCAGGCACCTGCTCCACGACTCACACTACCTGCTCCACCTTCTCATGGACCGACTGCACCTCCTCCTCGTCAGTTCCATCAAGCTCAACGGAACCCGCATCAAGGACCAAGGAACGGACAGAGGAATGCTCCTCCAGCAAGGAGGAATGTGCCGAGGCGATAGGCTTTCACAATGACTGTGGAAGAGGCTGAAGCCACCAGCCAAGTCATCACTGGTAACAGTTCCCCATCAAGATTTATTTTCCATCTAGACATACCTATATACATTTTCCATTATACCTAAAACATATCCAACATAACTTAGGTACAATCTTAGTAGCCTCACTTCCTGCACTCGCACTCTTTGATACTGGAGCATCTCATTGCTTTATGTTGCAACGGTTCATCCGAACTCATGCGATTCCAGTTACACCGCTTGTGTCCAGCTGGAATGTCAGTTCAGGGAACGACATTCTAAAAGCAACAATGGGATACAACATGTGCCCAGTGGTCGTCTACAGCAGAGAATTCTATGTTGACATCAAGGTGCTAGATATACCGAACTTCGATGTGGTTCTGGGTATGGATTGGCTAGACACCTTCTACGGTACCATCGACCGTCGTCAAAGGAGGGTAGTGTTCGAGATTCCAGATCATTCGGTTTTCTATTTCAAAAGTGGAGACCGTACCCTGGAGCCAAGTACATACAAGGCGAAACCAAAGAAGGCAGTGATTGCAGCAATTCAAGCGGAGGAAGGATCAAAACCAGAAGCAGTTCGAGAGTTCGACGATTTGTTTCTTGACGATATATCAAGTTTGCCTCCCGATCGAGCTCTTGAATTCAGCATTGATTTAGTACCAGGAGCACAACCGGTGATCAAAGCACCATATCGGTTAAGTCCGGAAGGTTTGAAGGAAGTCCGAACTCAATTGGACGAATTATTAACGAATGGATGGATTCCTCCCAGCACTTCAAGTTGGGGATCACCAGTTCTACTTGTGAAGAAGAAGGAAGGTTCATACAGAATGTGCATTGCTTATAGAGCCTTGAATGAAGTAACGATAAAGAACAAGTATCCACTACCACGCATCAACGATCTGTTCGATCAGCTAAGTGGGTCTTGTGTTTTATCCAAGTTAGATCTTCGTTCGGGTTATCATCAGGTGAAGGTTAAGGAAGCTGATATTCATAAAACAGCATTCAGAACTCGTTATGGTCATTACGAATTTCTTGTGATGACATTTGGAGTGACCAACGCACCAGCAATATTCAAGAACTTGATGAATCAAGTTTTCCGAGAGTACATAGACAGGTTTGTTGTCATCTTCATCGACGATATCCCAGTGTATTCTAAGAGTCGGAAAGAACATGCCGAACACCGATGAATAGTCCTGGAAACTCTACGACAACATCAACTCTACGCCAAGTACAGCAAATGCGAGTTTTGGCTAGATCAAGTTGGTTTTCTTGGACATATTGTATCAGACGAAGGAATCTCTGTAGATCCAGCGAAAGTTTCAGCAGTAAGTGAATAGCCGACACCAAAGTCAGTGAAGGACATTCGAAGTTTCTTGGGTCTAGCCGGATATTACAGAAGGTTCATTGAAGGCTTTTCCAAAATAGCAACACCCCTGACCAAGATCACACTTAAAGATGAAGAATTTGTGTGGTCGGAAGCATGCGAACAAACTTTCGGAGAACTCAAGTCAAGGTTGATATCAGCGCCTATTCTCGTTATACCGGACCAATCTGGGGTTTTTTTAGTGCATTGTGATGCATCCGGTAAGGGATTAGGATGTGTTCTACATCAGCACGGTAAGGTTGTGGCTTATGCTTCAAGACGGCTGAAGATTCATGAGCGCAATTATCCGACGCATGATTTGGAGTTGGCAGCCGTAATCTTTGCTCTTAAGATTTGGCGCCATTATCTTCTTGGTGAATGGGTGGACATATACACAGATCACAAGAGTCTGAAATATGTGTTTACTCAGAAGGAACTGAATATGCGACAGAGAAGATGGTTAGAACTCATGGCGGACTTTGACATCAAGCTGCAATATCACCTAGGGAAGGTAAATGTAGTACCTGATGCCCTCAGTCGCCAACCATTAGCATTGAATCTCACCGCACAGTGGAAGCTTCAACAAGACTTGCATCAAATGGAGATTGAAGTGATCATGTCAGATAACGCTTCAAGTTTAATGAACTTACAAGTTCAATCTACCATTGTCAATCAGATCAAAGCAGCTCAAACAAGTGATGCTTAGTTGCAAAAGATCAGAGAACAAGTAGAGAATGGACTTAGAGCATACTTCATCATCTATGAAGACGAATCTTTAAGATACGGCAGCAGACTGTGTGTACCAAAAGGTTCTATTCGGGACGAGTTGATGAAAGAAGCTCATAGCTCTCCCTACTCAGTACACCCTGTAGGTACAAAGATGTACAAAGATCTACGTCAAAATTACTGGTGGTATGGAATGAAGCGTGAAATAGACAGAAGCGTCGCTAAATGCTTGGTGTGTCGGAGATAGAGAACTCTTTGGACCAGAGATGATAGTAGCAACTGTTGACGTAGTTCGTACCATCAGGGAACGAATGCGCATAGCCCAAGATCGACAGAAGCACCGGGCTGATGAAAAGCGCCGTTATTTGGAGTTCCAGCCGGGAGATCATGTATTTCTGAAGATATCTCTGAACCGTGGAGTGATCCGTTTTGGAAGAAGGGGTAAGCTTAGTCCAAGGTACATTGGACCATTCGATATACTCAAATGAGTCGGTGAAGTGGCATATCGCTTGGCACTTCCACCTTCATTGGAAAGAGTGCACAATATATTCCATATCCTAACTCAGAAGGTATGTGAGTGACCCCAGCCATATTCTTGATCATTCCGAGCTCACTATACAGCCAGACTTATCCTGTGAGCAGCAACCTGTTGAGATCCTGGACAGAAAAGTGGTCACTACGGAACAAGAAAGTCAACTTGGTTCGAGTGATGTGGAGAAAGGACACACCAGAAGAATCAACATGGGAAAGGGAAGATGAGATGCATGTAAGGTATCCTCATTTATTTGTAAACTAGTCCTTAAATTAAATTGTAAATTTCGAGGATGAAATTTTTGTAAGGAGGGTAGACTGTAACAACTCCAATTTCAGTGTACATAATTTTTTTAAAAGTTAATATACAATTGGGGTATTTATAATTCCTGTGAATGCTATAAGAATTTGATTTGCTTTAGAACAACAAGAAAGAGCTTGTAGGTCACTGGTAAGGCCTTGCACTGCTGAGACATAGCACCAGAGTTTAAATCCCATCAGCCATATTATCTTTTTATTTTAAATTCTTTTAATCTTTTAGAAGCCCAAGGGTTTGCACGTGCACAACACGTAAAAATGAAAATATATTGAATAAATAAAAATGTGCACCGAAGAAGCCAAAGCGACAAAGACACGTGGCATAAACCCTAGCCCCCTCCGTCGGTAATGACCCGGCGAAATGCCCAAAAAGCTCGGCGCCTCCGATCTAAATCGACGGTAATACCCTCATCTTCTCACACCTGCAACCTTTGGCCTACCCCACTTCCCCTAGGCCGTTTGTATACTCTGCACAATTCCAGAGAGCAATAAAATGCTATTTTAATCCAATTTTAATACATATTTTAAATGCATTCTTTAACACACCAAACTCTAATTTTTCCTATAAATACCACACCTCATTTCACCCCTCCTCACTAGAATTTAATTATCAAAACTCTACCAAATTCCCAAGTCTTTTTGTGTACAAGTGGAGTTAGCGAAGGGCGAAGCTCCGACGAAATTCCGAGGAGATTCCAGCGACGAAACGACGTCCCGACACTTTCCAATCCTTCTCCTACCTCTCTCCTCTCACTAAAGCCAGTAAGTCCCCCTCCCCCTCTCATCTTCTAATCTAGAAACTTTCAATTCTAAAACCCGACGGAACCGGAGTTAATCCGACTTCCGATTCGGTTTTTTCTTTAAAAATCATATTTATTCTTAAACAAGAAAATACCAAACTCTCATATCATGTTCAATAAACATCAACAAACATATTAAACAAGTTTCACATCAAAAGAATCATTTTGTAACTTTTATCGCACTTTTACAGAAAAATACCATATATTTTAGTTTCGACATAATAACTTTATTCCTTGCGTAACTTTAGATAACTCAAGAGGTAATGACCTACGTCACCATAACACACATCTTTGATATAGCACGATGAATTTTGGGACAATAAAATACGGGAAAATACGACTTTACAAATGTTCCCCGCCGAGAGACGCGACCGGGACGTTGGGACGTCTGGGCCTGAACTTCGAAGGCAGATGCTAATTGGTGCTATCCGTCCACCTCTCCGAAGATGCCAAGTTGATTTATGTCACCATGTATCGAAGGTTCAGACGGATGCGACCGATGTAGCAGACTTCGTCAGATTCCCCCTCGTTGAGGGGTTTCTGATTGTGGGGACGCTCTTCCCTGCAGGCGCAAGCCCCTGCAGTTAATTACGCTACCGCATCGCGGTAACAACTTTCTCCTTCTCCAGATGGTCACTTCGTGTCGTGGGTGTTGTTTTATTTTTGGTTGCCCGTGGATTGTATACGGAGATTAATTTATGTTGTCGCCCGTAGGGCGTGGATTAGTCAAAATACGTATTTTCTTAGATTTGGGTTTGGGGGTTGGGTTTAAGGATACGTTAGTACCATTTGAGACTAAGATCAACTTAAACGTATGTTAAGGATACGTTAGTCTAATTTTAGACTAAGATCAACTTAACAGTTTGTTAAGGATACGTTAGTCTGATTTTCGACTAAGGTCAACTTAACCATTTGTTAAGGATACGTTAGTCTAATTTTAGACTAAGATCTACTTAACGGGATCATTTAGATCCAACAATAGATAATTTGGACTCTATTGTTCTAGTTTAGGGACTTTGCGGTCAATTACCAGTTTAAAAACATGGTGGTCCAAGCCTAAGGACATCATAGTCCGTGGGTTTAAAGGGACCCCACAGTCCGAGGTTAAGGACATCATAGTCCGTGGGTTTAAAGGGGCCCACAGTCCGAGGTTAAGGACATCATAGTCCGTGGGTTTAAAGGGACCCCACAGTCTGAGGTTAAGGACATCATAGTCCATAAGATTTGCTGGTTGTTGGGACCCATCACCTCTCTGAAGACGTTGAGGGATTATAACGACATATATCAGAGGAGTGAAGAGATGTACCCTTGAACCAATATTGGTTGAGAGATCTACAGTCCAATTTGGGACTAAGATCAATTAATTAGATTATGAGCACATTGGCTCAATTAAATCTGAATTGAGGACTTATGGCCAACTTGGGATAAGTCCAATTAGGTTTAGAATGTTAGACCTTTGTTGGACTGTTGAACATTTGTCTGGGTTCAGCCTCCCCATTATTTAGCAATGCTAAGCATGGGTCTGGGTTCTGACTATATTTTTATCTCTTATTGAGTGCTGAGCACTCATATACCATATAAGATGATCAATCTTTGAAGGCAAGAATGTATTTGAGGTTCAGTCAAAGGAGAGTCTTGCCTCTGGAAGACTTAGCCAATTTGGACTAAGACTGGTTTTAAAATAGTGTTAAACACTAGAGGATATTTGGCGGTCACGTGTTCCATGTGATGCGCTGAAAATAGTGTTAAACGCTAAAATTGAATTGGTCACGTGGGGCATCTGAAGATGGGGGCCAAACTCCCTTTATTTTATTGTCAGAATATTGAAATAAGTGTTAAACGCTTTTAGTCTTCAGGCCATCACGTGTTGGCACGTGATGGGTATCCATGCATTGATTATTAAAGTGTTTTTTAGGGGTCACGTGGGGACACGTGAGGGCGCCCAAAATTGATTCTGCCCTTGGATTTGTTTCCTTTTGTTTTGAGAGTCACGTGTGAGCACGTGAGGCATTGCCTTCATGCTTTTTCTTTCTCATTTTGAGGAGTCTGTTTGAGGGTCGCGTGGGGCACATGACCATGTCTCATTCGTTCTTTTCTGATCATTAAAGAAAGGGTCACGTGTTGCCACGTGACCACGTTTACGTGCATGGATAATTTAAGTCCTTTGTTTGAGAATTAGATTCTTTGGTAGGGTTAAACCCTAAGTCTGTTTTGAGGAATTAAATTCCTATGTATATCGAAGAATTAAATTCTTATGTAGGGTTAAACCCTAGTTTTATTCGAAGGAATTAAATTCCTATGAATTTGGAAGAATTGAATTCTTATATAGGGTTAAACCCTAGTTTCATTTGGAGGAATTAAATTCCTATGAATTTGGGAGAATTGAATTCTCATGTAGGGTTAAACCCTAGGAATTAAATTCCTATGAATTTGGGAGAATTAAATTCTCATGTAGGGTTAAACCCTAGTTTCATTTGGAGGAATTAAATTCCTATGAATTTTGAGGAATTAAATTCCCTAAACTCAATTCTCCCTCTAAGTTTTGGATCTGCATGGCAGACTCTCACCGATGAGAATTAAATTCTCAACTTGTGGGAAGATCTGCTTCTGCGGATCTTCAACTAAAAGAAGAACTAAGTTCTTATTTCAGAAGAGTTAAACTCTTAATTTGAGAATTAAATTCTCCTTTTGTTTTATGGAGCTTAGATCTCTCCCCTTTTCTCACCTAGGTTTTTTTTTTTTGAATAGATCTTTTTTTCTCTCTTAAGAATTAAATTCTCCCCTCTTTTTTCTCTCTGTTGTTGTATATTTCCAAAAAAAAGTAGATCATTTCTCTTCTCTTCTTGGCTCCTATTTATAGGAGAAAGAAAAGAATCAATTTGTTTTGTTAATCTTTCATTAAAATATTTTAATTGATTTTGTAACCAACATAATCTTTTAGATCACTCGGTGAATTTTATTCACCATTGGATTTTTAATACAAAAGATCTTTTATCTGTTATTCCTGGCAAATTTCAGGAAAATCTTTCCTTGTATAAAATCTTTTCATAAATCGGTGATTTTTAATCACCATTTGATTTTTAATCCAACGCTGCTCCACTTTACAGAGCACCATCTTTTTGTATGGAAAGATTTAGAGAAATATTTTTCCAGTTAGGGTTTTTTATTCCCTCTTAATTAGAATTTAATTCTATTAATTCATTGATCTTTAGGAACCCATCACGTGTTGGCACGTGACCCCCTGATTAAGCATTTAACCAGAATTTAATTCTGTTGTTTTAAAGAACTCAGGAATTATCACGTGTCAGCACGTAACCATTGGTCACGTGTTGGCACGTGATGCCCCATTGGGGTTTTTCCTTGTTATTTTATTATATTTTTAATTCTTTTCAGTGGGTTTAAAGGCCCATCACGTGTTGGCACGTGACCCCACTGAATAATTATTTCCTATTATTTATTTTATTCAGTGCCTACAGGCTTTGCCTGTAAATGGTCACGTGTCTGCACGTGATGCTCGGTCACGTGTGGGCACACGTGATGCCTCATAACTTTTGATCCCGGATGAATTATGAGGCCCATAATATATCAAATCGAAGGATTTTTTGAGACGCTTTCGTTGCCATCAGAATTTAGCTGTTTCTCATTTGAGAGTTTGTCAAAATGCAGCCCGGAAAATACTGGTTCGCACTTTCTTCCTTAGATTACACGTGCATAGCATATTTGCTCATAAATTTTGATCCCGAATGAATTATGAAGCCCATAATATATCAAATCGAAGGCTTTTTCGAGACGCTTTCGATGCCATCAGAATTTAGCTGTTTCACATTCAGGAGTTTGTCAAAACACAGCCCAGAAAATACCGGTTCACATTTTCTTAAACGTATCGCTGCCATTACATATATTGGGCTCTTTTGCGCAGAAATTTTTTTGGCGGGAACAAATGCCCCCCACTACTTTGCCCACGTTAGTATATACGTGGGTGAAGTAGTGCAGAGTAATTCATAGTGTATGACCAGTTTCAAGTTGGTATATAATTTTCAGAATCATGATCTGAGAAGATAACGAGCGGACACAAGTGTCGTCATTTATCATTGACTCAAATCTCGACTCTAAAGGGATATAGTTCCAAACTCTCAGCTCCATGAGCCGCACCCTTCTATTTCTTTATTTTTACTCTGGCATGAAGTAGTTTATATGCTCATGAGTAACTTCTCCATTTCAGTGGCATGTAGGTTTGGCAAGTGTGGCCCATAGATGGTAGATAACAGTTCATCTTGAACTTTTTATAAGATAGCGATGGCTTAGGAAACAGGGTTAGGATCTGTTGTCTAAGACTTTCCAACTTTATGAGCCTTGGGGGTCTCACAAAGGCTTTTCTCCCTACGAGTCGTGAGGATCTCGTAGGTATCTTTTCTTCTTAGAAGTCGTGAGGACTCCTGTTCAGTTGATAAAACTGCACATTTAATAAGACATTTTTCCTAATATTTTTGTATAATAAAAGGTGTTTATTATAATATATGATACATATGAGGGTTGATCTGTAAAAATACTATTTTCATGTGTTTATATATTATAATTAACATTTGGTAGGAAAAAGTAAGCATATAATATCCATAGGACATTTGGCCCATTTAAATATGCTTACTTTATTAATACTTTTGACCAATACTTAATGGTTAAGTTAAATATCTCCATAAAACAAACTAATATTATTTGTTGAGTTATTGTGAAGAATTTTCAGGGCTGAAATCAAGAAAATCAAAGTTGGCAAAACAAACCTGCCTAATTAAGAAAGTAAATTAAATAAATCAATTCTGGCAGTGACGAAGAGAAGATTTTCAGTTTCAGAGATGTGAAAAGATCACCACGTGTCATCAAGTTAAAGCCCCAGAAAAACAACCACACGATCTCCCTACTTGGCCCCGGAACCGCGACCAAACCCACCTATTGGCCGCGGTTCCGCCGCGGTTTGGATGACTTAGTTATTGGGATTTTTCTGTTTGGATCTTAACTACTAGTTTCCAAATTAGGAAGCTAGGGTTCTGGCTCTGGGACTATAAATAAGGACCGAGAGCCTCTTGGAAAAATCATCAAGCTGAAGAGATCACGAAGTCCACGACAGGCCCACGCATCCAGGATGATCATCAATGGTTCATCTACCTCCTTAGAAAAGATCGAGAAGCAAACTAGGTTTTTGTAATCATTTTCTAAGGAAACAAAGTGTACTTGATCTTGTTAATTAATAAAGGTAGTTGTTTTCTTATTCTATCTCTTTGTAGTTTTTAATATGTTTTCTCTCTCCTTCTCTTCTTATCCCAACATGCACGAGTAATTCTTCGCTTGTTAGGGTTCATGGGATTAGGGTAGGTTAATGGATGATGAAGATCCTTAAACTCTTTTTAAGTCCTATAAAGTTTATAAACTTTATCAAAAGAATAGTTAACATCCTAATTGGGCGCGCTATCAATTCATTGATAATCACGACCATGATTAGAGATTAGATTAACAATTGTTTTGGTAAAGGCTAGATATGAACGGAGTTCCATGTCGAGATAGGGGTTAAGAGTGGGAACCCTTTTCCCTCCAGAAACCCTAATCTACATGTATCACTGTCGTTCTAGTTTTAAATCTATTAAAGGATAAAGAGAACAATTTTTAATTAATCATCCATAACTACTAAATCCCAAAGAACCCTACAAGCCCCCTTTTAATATAAAACCTACATCCGTAGTTAATCTAGATCTATATTTTGCATCCGTGTTTAACGTAGATCTAGATCCTACAACCATTCTTCACCATTCTTTATTCTTCCTCCTTTCTTTCTCAACACGCCTAAAGTAAGAATAAAATATTTAATGTTTTCCAGAGGATGACCCGTACTCATCTCGGTCTAGCTACACGCGACACCGTTATTGATTGCGGTTACATACTACACATAAAAATACAGATCAATCAACTCCTAAGTGCATTTTCTCTTGAAAATCGTAAGGATCCCACAAGAGAATTTTCTTTATGTGTAGGGACACTAATTTCCCCGCAAGTTGAGACGAATCGAGAGATTCTCGCAAAGACACCGATTTCCTTGCGGGTCGAAACGAATCGAGAGATTCTCGCCAAGGACGCTGATTTCCCTGAATCGAGATAAGAAGCGATGGCTTAGGAAACAGGTTCAGATCTGCTGCCTAAGACTTTTCAACTTTATGAGCCGTGAGGGTCTCATAAAGATTTTTTCCCCCTACGAGTCGAGAGGATCTCGTAGGTGTATTTTCTCCTTAGGAATCGTGAGGATTCCTAAGTGTGTTTTCTCTTGAGAGTCGTAAGGATCTCACAAGAGAATTTTCTTCGTTACAAGTCGAAAGGACTCGTAAGTGATTGATGAGTTGACATACTCCCGAGTTAAAGCATTGCTTCAACAGGGAGGTCGAGGGTTGACTTTGGGTTGTCTGTGCACCGCCGAGTCATGGAACTGGGAACTTTGTCGCGGCTCCGCTTTGCTGACGTTGTATATTCCTGCAGAGACACTGATTTCTCTGCGGGTCGGCACGAATCGAGATGGTCTCGTCAAGAACGCTGATTTTCCTAAATCGAGGTATTTGCCAAGGACACTGATTTCCTCGAAGTTGAGACGAATCGAGATATTCCTGCAAAGACACTGATTTCCTTGCGGGTCGATGCGAATCGAGATGCTCTCGCCAAGGACGCTGATTTTCCTGAATCGAGGTTTTTGCCAAGGACGCTGATTTCCTCGGAGTTGAGACGAATCGAGGTATTCCTGCAAAGACACTGATTTCCTTGCGGGTCGATGCGAATCGAGATGCTCTTGTCAAGACGCTGATTTCCCTGAATCGAGGTTTTTGCCAAGGACACTAATTTCCTCGGAGTTGAGACGAATCGAGGTATTCCTGCAAAGACACTGATTTCCTTGCGGGTCGACGCGAATCGAGGTGCTCTCGTCAAGGACGTTGATTTCCCTGAATCGAGGTTTTTGCCAAGGACATTGATTTCCTCGGAGTTGAAACGAATCGAGGTATTCTTGCAAAGATGCTGATTTCCCTGCGGGTCGATGCGAATCGAGATGCTCTCGTCAAGGACGCTGATTTCCCTGAATCGAGGTTTTTGCCAAGGACACTGATTTCCTCGGAGTTGAAACGAATCGAGATGTTCCTGCAAAGACGTTGATTTCTCTGCGGGTCGATGCGAATCGAGATGCTCTCATCAAGGACGCTGATTTCCTGAATCGAGGTTTTTGCCAAGGACACCGATTTCCCTGGAGTCGAAATGAATCGAGGTATCCCTGCAAAGACACTGATTTATCTGCGGGTCGACGCGAATCGAGGTGCTCTCGTTAAGGACGCTGATTTCCCTGAATCGAAGTTTTTGCCAAGGACACTGATTTCCTCGGAGTTGAAACGAATCGAGGTATTCCTGCAAAGACGCTGATTTCTCTGTGGTTCGATGCGAATCGAGATGCTCTCGTCAAGGATGCTGATTTCCCTAAATCGAGGTTTTTGCCAAGGACACTGATTTCCTCGGAGTTGAGACGGATCGAGGTATTCCTGCAAAGACACTGATTTCCTTGCGGGTCGACGCGAATGGAGATGCTCTTGTCAAGGACGCTGATTTCCCTGAATCGAGGTATTTGCCAAGGTCGCTGATTTCCCTGGGGGTTGAGACGAATCGAGGTATTCCTGCAAAGACACTGATTTCCTTGCGGATCGACGCGAATCGAGATGCTCTTGTCAAGGACACTGATTTCCCTGAGTCGAGGTTTTTTCCAAGGACACTGATTTCATCGGAGTTGAGACGAATCGAGGTATTCCTGCAAAGACATTGATTTCTCTGCGGGTCGACGCGAATCGAGATGCTCTCGTCAAGGACACTGATTTTCCTGAATCGAGGTTTTTGCCAAGGACGCTAATTTCTCTGGGGGTTGACACAAATCGAGGTATTCCTGCAAAGACACTGATTTCCTTGCGGGTCGACGTGAATCGAGGTGCTCTCGTCAAGAACGCTGATTTCCTTGAATCGTAGTTTTTGCCAAGGACACTGATTTCCTCGGAGTTGAGACGAATCGAGGTATTCCTGCAAAGACACTGATTTCCTTACGGGTCGACGCAATCGAGGTGCTCTCGTCAAGGACGCTGATTTCCCTGAATCGAGGTATTTGCCAAGGACACTGATTTCCCTGGAGTCGAAACGAATCGATGTATTCCTGCAAAGTCACTGATTTCCTTGCAGGTCGACGCAAATCGAGGTGCTCTCGTCAAGGACGCTGATTTCCCTAAATCGAGGTATTTGCCAAGGACATTGATTTCCCTGGAGTCGAAACGAATCGAGGTATTCCTGCAAAGACACTGATTTCTTTGCGGGTCAACGCGAATCGAGGTGCTCTCGTCAAGGATGCTGATTTCCCTAAATCAAGGTTTTTGAGTTGACTTGATTCCGAGACGGGGTCATTGGATGACTCCAGGTTGTCTGTGAACCGTAGGGTCTTGGAAATGGGGACTTTGCCGTGGCTCCGATTGATGGTGTAGCATCTGTGTCCTGCTGGAATGAGGAGGCACGCCGTTGTTGGTCTTCGGGCTGTAGATGTAGCTATCGAGATTTGGAACTAAGGACTTTGCCATGGCTCCGCTTTGTTGCGACTCTGAGGTCGGTTGTTGATGTCACGTCTGCATCTGGTTGGAGTGAGGAGAAACGCCGTTGGTGATCTCTAGGCTGTCTGTGAACCGTCGAGATTTGGAACTATGGGACTTTGCCATGGTTCCGTTGTTTTGACCCTTGGGTCGTTTGTTGACGTCGCATTTGCATCCTGCTGGAGTAAGGAGAAACGCCGTTGGTGATCTCTAGGCTGTCTGTGAACCGTCGAGATTTCGAACTAGGGGACTTTGCCCTGGTTCCGGGGTAGTCTCTAGGCTGTCTGTAAACTGTCGAGATTTGGGACTAGGGGACTTTGCCGTGGCTCCGTTTGTTGATGTTGCGTCTGCATCCGAATGGAGGGAGGAAGAACGCCGGTGTTGATCTCTAAGTTGTCGATGTTGACGTCGAGACCCTAAAGCTAGGGATCTTCCTTCGCTTTGTTTGTTGACATTGTGTCTACAATATTGCAACGAATGTCGATATTGTCTCTAGGTTGTATAAGAACCATCGAGATTTTTCTTCGCTTCGACGAAGCCTGGTGGGACGATATGGTTCCCTTCTTGTTTGTGCCCCTGGATTGTATACAGGGATCGATGCGATCTCACCTGCAGGGCAAAAAGTTTCATTCTTTCATTTTTTTTAATTCTTTCCGCGATGCTCTATCATTTCAGCTTTTTATATCGCGAAAATCGTGATTTCCCAATCATTTCGGCTATTTTTCGCGGTGCCCAATCATTTCGGCTATTTTTCTTTTTACTCGCTGCTTTTTATTGCGAGTTGCCCAACCATTTCGGCTATTTTGTATGCATATATTTTTACTTGCTGATTTTTTTGCAAGTTGCCGCATCATTTCGGCTATTTCATATGTATTTTTGGCTCGCTGATTTTTATCGCGAGTGTGGAATTTGGAATCTGGTGCCAATCTCAGCATCAGCATCGCTACGACTGGAATATTGCCAGGAGCGAATCATCATTTGCCATGAAAGGACTTGGAATTTGATACCGATTTAGGCATCAACATCGCTACAACTAGGATATTGCCAGGAGTGAATCATCATTTGCCTCTGTCGATGTCGAACAAAGGTGGCTTAGCAAACAGGGTTAGGATCCCGTTGACTAAGGCTTTTGACTTCATGAGCCGTAAGGGTCTCATAAAGGTGTTTCTCCCTACGAGTCGTGAGGATCTCGTAGGTGCATTTTCTCCTTAAGAATCGTGAGGATTCCTAAGTGTGTGTTCTTTTATAAGTCGTAAGGATCTTACAAGAGTATTTTCTCCTTGCAAGTCGAGAGGACCTACAAGTGTTTGTTCACCGTGTGAGCATATCCCTAGTCGCTGGCGGGACTTTGTTAGGGAAATGTTTATTCGCGCCCGTAAATTGTATACAAGGGTCGAGACGCTTGTAGGGCAGACTGGGAAATGTGATGGCTTAAGAACGGGTTAAGATCCCTGTAGCTTAAGGCTTTTGAATCTTATGAGCCATGAGGGTCTCATAAGAAGGTTCTCCTTACGAGTCGTGAGGATCTCATAAATGTAATTTCTTCTTAGAAATCGTGGGATCCCTAAGTGTGTCACTCCCTTGTGAGTCGTAAGGATCTCACGCGGGTTTTTTCTTCTCACAGGGTCGAGAGGACCTTGCAAGTGTCTTTTAAAGAGATTGCGCCCTTTCGGGTTTTCACAAACTCGCCGGTAGTCCTGCTGTTTTTACTCACGGATCCCTTTCGGGTTTTCATCCGTGCCCATTTTTCTTGTGGATGTACCCTTTTTTTAACGAGTCTGCGCCCTTTCGGATTTTCACAAACATCGCCGGTAGTCCTGCTGTTTTTACTCACGGAGCTCTTTCGAGTTTTCATCCGTGCCCATTTTGCTTATGGACATACCGTTTTTTTCTTTTTTTTTTTACCACATCAACCTGGGAACGTCGCGGGTTTATATTAGTTAAACGACGTTTCGGTCATTTGTACATAGGTCTGAGATTTTTCGGGCAACGTACGATTACGCAGCTAGATTTTCTCGGAAATCTTCACCTTTTTTGTGTTGGAAGTGGATTCCTTGAAAAGAGGGCTGAGGACGATTTGTTCGTCAGAGTCGCTTCCAAAGGTGATGACTTGCGATCCCTTGGTGTCGACTATGTGACAGTTGCCGGCAGCTCTTTTGTGCTCATCTATCGTGCTTTTTTGTTCCCGACGAGCGTTGCGCTTCACTTGTTGAACGTATTGTCGGTGGGCAACATATCCCTGCCATCAGTTTTTTTAAAGGCTATGCACTTCTCGGTAGGGTGTGCAATCCTCTGATGGTATAAGCAGAAATTAGGATGTATGTCCGCTTCATCAAGGTGTATACTGCCAGGAGAATTTCCTCTGAAAGAGGGCAACTTCATTCCTATTGATAAGGCTCTAGCGAATCGTTTCCTTACTTTAAGCTTGCTTTTTGCTAACGATATGGATGCTTCGATCCTGTTGGGGTGCCTCGACCTTTTCATCCAGTCGTCGGCGTTTGGCTTTTTCGAATATAGCCAGTTCGCGCTCTCGATTGGCTTTGCTTTTCTAACGGGCTTCGTTCAGTAGCAAGTCGATCATCTCATCAGACGGTTCCAAGGGTTTTGGCTTCGATCCTGCCCCCAGCTCCTCTACATTATCTTCTGATGCCGAGTGAGCTTCTTCGTTAGTTAACGCCGAATGAGAAATCATTTGGCAACTTGGCACATAGTCCTCAGATTCTTCTGACGAGTCATCCCCGTCGTTATTATCGTTATCTCCGCTCTCAAGGATATTGTTGAGAAATTCTTGGAGTGTGACCGGGGTTCGCGCCTTCTGGTTATATTCTTCCAGCGCGTCAATATGCTTTTGCAGATCCGTGCCCTTATCATCAAACTGCGCGGGTTTTTTGGTCTTCTTCTTTTTCTTCGAAGGCTTTGACGGCTGGGCCTGAATGTTTTGTCCACCATCACTATTAACTCTCAATGTTGGGCGTGGTTTCAGCATCCCCTCGATAATCTCCGGTTCTTGCGGACTTTTCCACCTGATCGCCGGACATGTTTGAAGATATTTCAGCATTCTTTTAGTTTTTGCCGAAAGAACAACTTCCCATGGAGCTTCCTCTATGAATGAGCACGATGCCTCCGGCATGTCCATCTTTTTCGGAGCATGTGGTTGTGGCGGGTTCACCTTCCAGTTTTCAGACAACGCGAATTTGCCTTGCTGGTATTGGTCTTCAACTCAATTTTTGAAGACGTAGCAATCTTCGAGTGGATGGCCCAATACTCGATGGTAGGGGCAGTGATTGGGATTGTTGACGTCGTTCGGTTGCGGTGGGTGTCTCGACTCCGGTAGAGTGATGAGCCCGTTGCGCACTGCTAGTTCGAACAGTCTCTTTGTTTTATCTCGGGGAAACGAGTAAGGACGTCTCAACTTCTCATCAAGGGATTGCCTCTTGTTGCTTTGGCGAACAACCGATCTCGGGCCACTCGGCTGCTGTCGAGCGTTGGCGACGAAGGTTGCTTTCCCTTTGCCCTTTTCATTCAAGGCTCCGTCTTTGAAGAGGAAGGCATATGGCCCATCTGGTCCATTTGGGCCAATTTGTCGATCAAGGCCTGGAATGTGGTCGGCTTAAAGAACATCATAAATTGGGAAATAGTCGCTTGAGGGTCAAGAGTGCCTATGAACATGCCCACTGCCGGCGCTTCTTTGATGCGCTGCTCACATTTTGACCATAAATTCCGCCATCGTATTGCGTATTGAACCCATGTCTCGCCTGGCTTTACCCTTGCGTTAATCAATGCGGTAATCGGGGTGCGCTCGCGAATCTCTGTGTAAACAGCAGCTCCATCTCTGCAAATGTCTTGACGGAGTCGTTCGGGAGTTCAGAGTACCATTCGAACGCTGTCTCCGACAACCTGTCGACGAACTGGCGAAGTAGCAGTTTATCGTCACCTCCAGTGTTGCCGCACAAGTCCCTGAACTGAGCGACGTGCTGATGCGGATTGCCCGTCCCTTTATATACATAGAATTTAGGGATCGTATATCCCGGCGGGTACCTTATTTGGTCATACCAGCCTGGATAGGGTCGTCCAGTTTTAACGATCTGCCCGGCCGCTTCATTCACCTGGTGAGCTCGTATTTGCTGAGCAATATAATCATCCAGGGAGGCCTTGGAGATGGTCTCCTCCTTGGCTGCTGAAAGAGCCAGAGGAGGGTTCGCTGTCTCCCCTCTGTCGTCTTCAACGATAATCGGGGGGTCTTCCATTGGAGGTTCCGGCTGTAACATCATTCCGGCCATGTCTTGGAACAAAAGAGCCATTCGTTTTATGTTGGCTGCCTGTTCCGCGGCCTCTTTGTCCTTCTTCTCAAGCATTCTCCGAAGGAATTCAGCATCGGTTTCCTGCTCACGGCGCTGCTCCGAGGATGTCTCCGGGCTTGCTTTCGATCCCGTAAATGCGGCCATAGCTGTTAGCATTTCTTAGAGCTTTTGTTGTCGTTGCTCTTGAGCCTTGGTCACTGATCGTGTAAGCGGCGATGACCTGTGGAGATACGGCTATCCTTTTTTCCGGATGCCATATAGATAGTATGTACCACCATGCCCCCAGACTTGGGGCGTTTGGGTTCAGTGGTCTTGCGATTCGTTGCAGACTCAGGGATTTTCTCCGGCCTTCTCCTCTTATGGATGGTCGAAGTCGAGCGGGCCGTTGCAGTGGGCACCCAAGTAGTTGTCGCTTTCTGTGGTTTGACATGGTGATCCTCTTCTTGCCGAACCTTCATCTTTTTCTGTCGGCGGGGATAGTTTTGATCTACCACAGAGTCCTGGACCTGTCGCCAAACTTTATAAATTTTAGAGGACAGCCGCTGAGGGGGTCGCTCCATCTTTGTCTTTGTAGCGTTTTCCATTGGTGGAGGAGATCTTTTCAGCACAGCAGTTGGCGAATTCCTGCGTACCCTGTTAAGTAATTCAAAGCTGTTTCTAGTTGGAACAGCGGCATCAACTTCCACCATTAGAGCCGGCGGAGTCAATCCAGAAGGGGAATTGCCCCCAGCTTTCCTCACTCGGCGCCAGTGGCGACGTCGAGCATGTCGTGCGGCCGGGATTACCTCCGCTGTTGGATGAGCTTCCTTATGCCCCCTGCTTTGAGGAGAGGTTGTAATTGGAGCTAGCCATTCGAAGACTGACATCCGTTGAGAGGGGATAGTCAGTCTTACGAAGGCCGACTTTCGAACAGGGGAAGCAGCCTTCGTGACTTCGCGTGGAGTAGTAGCTGAAACGGCCAGTCTTGTGAAGACCGACCCTTTAGCAGGAGAAGCTGCCTTGACAACTTCAGGAGCAGGAATAGCTATCCACTTCGGGATGGCCGCTTCAGGTATTGCGGGCTTTTCACGAACCCACTTGAGCTTTGGCCCAGTCTGTTGAAAACTGAGGCACTAGATTTGGGCGACCCGTTGGAGGGGCCGCGGTAGTTGCAAGCCGATCAAAGACCGATTTCTTTAGAGCTTCTTGCGACGGTAATGGGGCGTTGAAGCTCATTGGTAGGATCATGGTCCCGAAGAATAGCCCAGTGGTGGCCCGAGTCACCTGTTCCACCGGCATAGCGAAGATGGAGGCCGCTTGGAGCCCGTAAGTCACTCTTCAGGACGGGACGGAGCGAGAGTTGCAGTTGCAGTAAGTACAGTTTGAAGCCATTGATCTTCTGTTTTCTGCACGGAGCAAGACACCAAATATTAGTACTTAGAATCCACAGGCAACCATAGCAAACCGCAATTCATTCGCGAACACGACACACGAAGTGTGGAGTGGAAAGAGGAAAAGGTCCCACCGGGCGTGCCAGAATCTGTTCCCTGCCGAGAGACGCGATCGGGACGTTGGGACATCTGGGCCTGAACTTCGAGGGCAGATGCTAATTGGTGCTATCCGTCCACCTCTCCGAAGATGCCAAGTTGATTTATGGCACTATGTATCGAAGGTTCAGACGGATGCGACCGATGTAGCAGACTTCGTCAGATTCCCCCTCGTTGAGGGGTTTTTGATTGTGGGGACACTCTTCCCTGTAGGTGCAAGCCCCTTCAGTTAATTACGCTACCGCATCGCGATAACAACTTTCTCCTTCTCCAGATGGTCACTTCGTGACGTGGGTGTTTGTTTTGTTTTTTGGTTGCCCGTGGATTGTATACGGAGATTAATTTATGTTGTCGCCCGTAGGGCATTGATTTGTATGAGATTTATGATAAAAAAATATTTGTTAACCGCAATCAAGAACGGCGTCGCTTGGTAGCTAGCCGGTGAGTACGGGTCGGTCCACAGGGATGTTGTGTCTTTTGTAATTTGCTCAAACGAGTTAATTCCAAACGTTGTGAATGGATTATCTCTAAAACCTAAATTGATTTATACTAAGACTAGAATCTTGCTAGGGTTAAGTTTAGGTTAAGTTTGGAAATTGAATGTTTCCTCACCGCTTTCAATACCCTATTTTAGATCTATTAGGTGTTATGGTAATAATTAATAAAGGGGATTAGTACCATCGGGAAGAAACGATGTTTCTTCCTCTAGGTTCTTGTCCTTCCTTTCTTAATTCTTACCCTAACGTCCATAGAAAACATATACAACCGGTCATTTATACTACGGTATCACCGCTACCTCGAGGGATAGGATGTCATAGGGAACGGTGTGTTATGTATGCATGAAATCCTATAAAAACTTATGATGGGCAAGAAAGGGGTGAGAGATCTTCATCTCTCAAGCCTTCCCCAAATCTAACCCTAACAAGCGAGGAGACTACTCGCTCATTAAGGAATTTAATGACATTCTAACTATCTAACTAGGGCAAATAATTAAAAGTAAACTAAGGCAATGAAATATAAATCTTACTTTATTGATGGCTCTCTCCAAACATCAACACAGAAATTACAGATCTGAATTTATGAAATGAAAAGAGGCATGCCCTAGAAAAGGTTTTAGGGCTTCTATTTATAGATTCATAGAAACCCTAGGTTACAATCGCGTCATATCTGCTTTTACAAAAATACCCCCTAAGAAAAAGACCTAGTCAACGCACCGCCAGGGACTCCAAAATTTGCGCCGATACATGTCATACTCGGCCGCGGAACCGCGGCCATAGGCCAGGTTTGGCCGCAGTTCCGTGGCCAAGTGGGGGGCATGTTGTCTGATTTTTCCTGGGTTTGTTCTGTTGCACTTTTACTTCTTTTTTCTACAGTTGTTTCTTCTGAATGTCTTTTGGTTCTCTTCCAGATCTCCACAGTGAGTAATTGTAGTGGACTTTTACCGTTGCTTCGTGACGAAGTCTTGAACCTTGCGCTGCTTTTGTTCTTTGTGAACTTGTTAATTGATCTTCAATGTTCCTCAAGATGTGGGCACGATCAAGATTCCACCATTTATTGGTCGTAGTCTCACTTTTGTATCGTCTTATGTCTTTTCACTGTTTTTGTCCCGAGAATCTGTAACCTGCAACTATGTAGCAGACATGGGTCAAAAGCACCTGTTTATTTGTAAAATGCATAAGAATGGGGAATATAATAATGCAAAATTATGGTATGAACAAATACCCCCAAACTTATCTTTTGTCCGTCCTCGAGCAAACCTAGTTTTATTCTCAAAAAAATCCTAACCTCACTTTCGCAGGGAAACGCGATTGTACTGAGCACGTGCAACAAGCCGTTAAACCTCTAGGTGTCCCTAGTAGGAGGAGTGTTATCTCCTGAGGGTTTTCAGCGGATACAAAATCCTATCAATTTGGCCCATTAACTTTTATTCTCCAATTAGGTTTTCCAACAAGGAATTCTATTATCTTCGACTCATAAATTATCCACCCATATTCTTCACGCTTCCTTATCATTTAACTTAAGATTATATATGTTCTGTAGACTTATTTAGCTTTCGGCATCTTTTAAGCTTTCCTTCTAGGATTCTATCTCAACTTAGGAATTTTTGTCATCTCTATTAAAGATATAAGTCATATTCTTTATTCCTATCTCTTATCTAAACCCTAATCATATACCCCTACGTGTGTGTGTGTATCACCCCTACACTTGGAAATTCAAATCAAGCAATCATACTCCTGTCTGTTGTCCAAAGCACTTCTTGATTGGTGAATTTTTAGATGAAATTGCTCACATATCTTTCATGCGACCGTTAATACTTCTTGAGGTACCAACAACCGATTACAAGATGTGTTTGCACATTAAAACGTAATTCCTAGTCTTGCAACACCTAAGGCTTTAGCAGTGACTCCCAGACCAGTTGGTCTAAGGCACTAGGTGATGAAGACCCTCACTAAATATTTTTTTCTATTTATGCAGCCTTAAGTAATTACAAAAACCAGTGTTCATTTTTTTATCCCTTTATTCACACTTGTATTTATTGTATTTTCCTTCATACTAGGGACTTTAGACAAGAGCATTTCAAGGTCTCTTCTATTATTCCAAGTTTCAAGGTTCGTGTTTGTGTAATTTTGTAGGGTATATATTTTCAGAATTTAGACTTAAACTAGGAATTATTTTTCAAACTTACACTTTAATAAAAACATCAATACTCTTCCCTTGTTTTTACTTAGCCCAAGAAGTGAACTCAAAATTTGCCTATTTCTAAATAAACTACAAAGACATATACTTTCTACCGTTAAACTTTAAGAAATGTTATTTTTAGGGTTTTTAATTTACTAAGTATAAGATCTAGTTGTTCCTAGCTATTTAACATTTTTGTCAAACTCAAGTCAATTATGGCCAAAATTGAATGTTTTAATTTTTATAATTTTTATAATTTTTTAATTTTTATGGGTTTTTAAAAATAAGTATGCAAATGCAAAGATGTACATACGAATGTGAAGGAAGAAGACTTACCGAGCACACCCCCAAACTTAAACTTGACAGTGTCCTCACTGTCAGGCTACACCAAGAGGGTCAAAATGTCGGCACTCCCCTGTTTATTTATTTATAAAAAAAATTATTGTTAAAAGTTAAACAAAAATATATACAAAAAGGTCTCCCCAAACTTCATTGAAACAATGTTAACCGTCATTGCCAAACTTTGCAAAGACCAAACGTCAACACCAACCAGTTGAAAAATTTATCTGTGTAGAGTATCGGTCGGTGGAAGAACATGATGTATCGAGCCATAAAGAATTGGGGACGATATACGTGGTGGTATGGAGAGTGTCTGTATGTACGTGGAAGTGAATAGATAGGAGGTGATGATGAATCAAAACGAGAATGTGAATGATCAGAAATCAGTGGAATATTGGCATTCTCGTAACTTATTAAAAGAAAAGGGGGTGGTTCAACTTCTAAAGGAGGAGGTTGATTATCCACACAATCCCCAAGATGTTTCTGTGGATCATTTATTGACTTGGAATCATCCATCATATGCATATGATATTCAATTATGAGGGAACTAATCTCCTCGATGTCCACCATAGTCCAGCCGAAAGCTTGCCGCTTATCTTGTAAGACCATTAAAAGGGCTTTCTCTTGCTCGAGGGCTAGAGAGGCCGATATGATAACGGGAAAGGTCTCATTCTCACCTAGATAAGCATATTTAAGGTGAGACGGCAAGGGCTTGAGTTCGAGTTTCGGAGGCGAAACAATCAAAGGTAAAATTGGGGAATCTACCTCGAACTCAAAGGATTCCAACAAGGGTTCGAAATCACTGCAAACAACCGAATCAGATGGTTCAACTAACTGATCCAAAAATTCAAAGGACTCATATTCGGGCGGTGAGTCATCAAAATTATCCGAAAAATTGAAACATTCATAATCAATATCGGTTGTGTCAACTGTGGTAGATTTAAGGAGGGACACACTAGTGGCGTGAAAACTGTTGTCATCAAATAGAAATCTTTCAAGCTCGCAGTCCTCCTGCGTGATTTCGTGAATAGAGCAAACTTCTCGTGTACTAGTTTTAGGCACGGGGGGCAGACTTCCTATCTTGTAAATATTGAACTCACTAGACATCTTCCCGAAGGATAGAGTCATGGAGCCATTGCGATAATTTATTACGGCATTGGAAGTGGCCAAAAATGGTCGACCGAGGATCACCGGAATTTGGTTCCGTAGGTTAGCAACAGGTTGTGTGTCCATAACAATGAAATCAACGGGGAATATGAAATCCCCTACTTTGATCAACACATCCTCTAACTCACCCCTAGGATAGGTGATTGATCGATCAGCCATTTGGAGAGTACAACGAGTGGGTTTCAACTCTCCAACCCCTAATTGCTCGTACACGGAGTAGGGAAGCAGGTTAACACTAGACCCAAGATCTAAAAGTGCTCGATTGATGTTCTTATCCCCAATTGTTATTGAAATTGTAGGACAGCCAGGGTCCTTTCGTTTTTGGGGTAAGGGTTGAGGTTGGTTAATAGCATTGCTCACTGCACTAGCCACTAGCACTTTCTTAGGTATTTGAGACTTTCTCTTCGAGGAGCATAAGCCCTTTAAGATTTTCGCGTACGAAGGGACTTGTTGGATTGCATCCAAGAGAGGTATATTTATGCTAACCTGTTTAAATAACTCCACAATCTTCTCCATTTGTGGAGTTGGTTTATTGGAACTCAACCTGTTTGGAAATGGAGCATTTTGAAAATCTATTGAGTCCAATATCTGTGGAGTAGAATGTGGAGTTGGAACAGATCCCAGTGTGGGTGTGTTCGTGAAGTGAGAAGTGGGTCCGTTCGGATTAGAAGAAGAAGAGCCTTTTGAAGAATGAAGGATAGGCTCTAACGAAGAAGATGAAGGTGAAGAAGAAGAGGATGGAGAAGCAGAAGAAGAAGAAGAAGATGAAGAAGATGAAGAACCACCGGCGGGGGTGTCATCACTAATACCCACATTATTTTGCAACACTCTTCCTGATCTCAACGTGGTCACCGCATTTACATTATGATTTTGATATTCATATGCGACATGTGCGTTGTGTGTATGACCGGGATTTGGCAATGGTTGAGATGGAAGCTTTCCCTTTTCTCTCTCGCTCAACGCAGCAGTTAGTTGTGCAATTTTTGCCTCAATAGATTTGATGCTTTGATCGTGTGAAGCATTATTGTGCACCAAAGACTGGATGGAAGTCTCCAACCTCGCAGCGGATTGTGTAGATTATTTGATAAACGCATCTAAACTTTTTTCTAGCGAGATAACCTTATCATCATTTGGTTGAACAAAATTGTTTTGAGGGTAAAAGTTATTAGGCACAAAATTGTTCGTTTGATTTGGATAAGGTTGGAAAGGTTGATGGTATTGAGTTTGTTGGGGTGCTTGTTGTTGTGGAGGAGAAGGCCTTTGAAAGTTGTTGTTTTCTTGGAATTGTTGATTTTGATTCCAAGCAAAATTTGGGTGACTCCTCCAACCCGGATTATAGGTCGAAGAGTAAGGATCATTTCTCTGTCGTTGCTGAAAGGCAGCATTGACTTGATCTTGTCCTTGAACAGGTGGATTGTAAGGACACTCTTCGGTAAGGTGTGATGGATCCGAACAACAAGCACAAACAGTTCGTGGGAGTAAATCAGGGGCAGGAGAAGGCGATGAGATATTGGTCTCAATGGCTTCTAGCTTTTTCGTAAGTGCAGCCATCTCGGCCTTCATAGCAATCGACATATCTAATTGATGTATGCCTGCCCTAGATTGACCAATAGAAGAAGATGAGGTGGTCTTGGTGCTTTCCCACTGAAGTGTTTGTTCAGCAAGATCCTCGAGAAACTGCCATGCTTCCTCACTAGATTTGGTTAGAAAGTGACCTTGACAAATGATTTCTAGCAACTGCTTCGTTGCTGGGTTCAATCCCTCGTATAATGTTTGGCAAAGTTGCCAATTTTCGATCCCATGGTGAGGGCATTGAACAGGTAGGTCTTTGAATCTTTCAAAACACTTCCAAAATGGTTCGGAAGGAAGCTGGGAAAATTGTATAATCTCATTGCGAATTCTCGCGGTCTTGTGATGAGGATAAAACTTTGTAAGAAAAGATTTAACAAACTCGTCCCAATTTCTAATTGAATGTGATGTTGTGCTGTATAACCACTTCTCGGCTAAGTCACATAAGGTGAAAGGAACGACCCTTAGCCTTATAGCATCATCTGATAATTAGGTTGTTTTCATCATTGCGCAAACATTTTGGAATTTGATTATGAAGATGTAGTCATCTTCGGATTCCAGTCCGTGAAATTTTGGCAGCATATTGATGAAGTGGGGTTTCATCTCAAAATTGTCCCTATTTGCCAGTGGGAGTGAAAGACAGGTAGGTAAGGCGGTGCGGACATGGTAGAAGAGATCCTGGAGTGCGATTCGTTGGGGCGCTTCAACAGGCGGGTGATTCGGGTTATTCGCACCTAACGGAGGTGGAATCAGTCCCGTGGGTAAGGTGTTGTTAGGATTATATCCCGACATACCTTCGGAAAAAGAATTTGAAGGTGGAGGTAAAGAAGTGGAAGGAATTTCGACTTCGGAGTCGAAAGCTTCATCGGTCGGTACCAACGAAACACGGACTAATCGGGCGCTAGTGTCCCTAGTCCACACGGACATACACTAAAGAGGTAGTGTAGTCAAAAAGGTGAAAAACAGAATGTGGGGGTAAGAAAATGTCAATGAGAAGAAAGTGGGTGGTGGTGGGGTGCACGGATTTTAAGCGATAAGTTGCAAGTTTTTAAAAAAAAAATCATTTTTTATCCCTTTTTTTATGTGGAGCTTTTTGCAAAAAAGATTTTTCGATAAAAGGCTTTGACACAAGTTCAATCAACCACAAATGCACAATCAGGCTTAGATCTAGGGTCAGCTAGACAGCTCCTAATTGTTCCAAAGGGCTAGAAATAGGACCTCAAACCGCCTCTTCACCGCCAATTTCGGCCAGGTAAGTGCCAGGTGAGTGGGAGGCTCTCCACTACAAGTAGTGGCCCTAATTAAGTAACCACTCGCCTTAGAAACACTTGCCTAGACACCGCAAAGTCAGGTTAGGATCAACGGCCGATGCCTACAACTAGTCCTCTGTCCTATTGAGCGCGACGTCCTTAGGGCTGAGTCTAGTATTTTTTTAATTAAATAATGGTCAATGCATATGCCTTATGTGATTTCTGGGGTCCTGGGAAGGGTGATGAAATCCCACCCAATATCAATTGGTCTCAAGCCCCTTAAAGTCAGATTAAAAATATGCAAAGCAGTAACAATCACATGCAATCAATTTTTATTTTATTTTTTAGCGCGGCGCAAAGAATCCTGCACAAGATCAATTATTGGAAGGGGGAGAGATTTTTAAGCGCAAAGAATCCTGCAGACAGAGGAGATATTTGAGGTTACAGAGGAGAGAGAAAGAAAACAAACCGAGGGATTTTTGTCAACTGATGACGTCAGCATACCGCGTTTCCGCCGCAGAAATGAGGTTATCGCCGCGTTTCCGGGTTGGAAAGTAGGTTCGCTTCCCGAGAATTTTTTTTACATGCTGAGTCGACCAAGCCGCGGCGGTTCCGCGGTCGCAAGCGGCTTGGTGCGGCGGTTCCGCGGTTGGGTGTGCAGATCAGACCCCGAGAAAAATTCTACTCATCTGTTGTTGTGATCCTCTGTTGTTCAGATCTGCCGATTTCTGTTTTGATCTCTGGAATTCTCCAGATCCGAACTTCTTCATTGTTCCTGCAAAATTCACAAGATAAACCCTTCAAACAATAAAAGAATTTTTATTTTATTTTTTATTTTCTGTTTTTATGATTTTTTAATTTATATTAACCCGAAATTGCAAAAAGAAAATATTACACCATCCCCGGCAACGGCGCGATTTGATTTGTATGAGATTTATGATCAAAAATATTTGTTAACCGCAATCAAGAACGGCGTCGCTTGGTAGCTAGCCGGTGAGTACAGGTCGGTCCACAGGGATGTTGTGTCTTTTGTAATTTGCTCAAACGAGTTAATTCCAAACGTTGTGAATGGATTATCTCTAAAACCTAAATTGATTTATACTAAGACTAGAATCTTGCTAGGGTTAGGTTTAGATTAAGTTTGGAAATTGAATGTTTCCTCACCGCTTTCAATGCCCTATTTTAGATCTATTAGGTGTTATGGTAATAATTAATAAAGGGGATTAGTACCATCGGGAAGAAACGATGTTTCTTCCTCTAGGTTCTTGTCCTTCCTTTCTTAATTCTTACCCTAACGTCCATGGAAAACATATACAACCGGTCCTTTATACTACGGTATCACCACTACCTTGGGGGATAGGGTGCCGTAGGGAACGGTGTGTTATGTATGCATGGAATCCTATAAAAACTTATGATGGGCAAGAAAGGGGTGAGAGATCTTCATCTCTCAAGCCTTCCCCAAATCTAACCCTAACAAGCGAGGAGACTACTCGCTCATTAGAAAATTGAATGACATTCTAACTATCTAACTAGGCCAAATAATTAAAAGTAAACTAAGGCAATGAAATAGAAATCTTACTTTATTAATGGCTCTCTCCAAACATCAACACAGGAATTACAGATCTGAATTTATGAAATGAAAAGAGGCATGCCTAGAAAAGGTTTTAGGGTTTCTATTTATAGATTCATAGAAACCCTAGGTTACAATCGCGTCATATCTGCTTTTACAAAAATACCTCCTAAGAAAAAGACCTAGTCAACGCACCGCCAGCGACTCCAGAATTTGCGCCGATACGTGTCATACTCGGCCGCGGAACCGCGGCCATAGGCCAGGTTTGGCCGCGGTTCCGTGGCCAAGTGGGGGGCATGTTGTCTGATTTTTCCTGGGTTTGTTTTGTTGCACTTTTACTTCTTGTTTCTACAGTTGTTTCTTCTGAATGTCTTTTGGTTCTCTTCCAGATCTCCACAGTGAGTAATTGTAGTGGACTTTTACCGTTACTTCGTGACGAAGTCTTGAACCTTGCGCTGCTTTTGTTCTTTGTGAACTTGTTAATTAATCTTCAATGTTCCTCAAGATGTGGGCACGATCAAGATTCCACCATTTATTGGTCGTAGTCTCACTTTTGTATCGTCTTATATCTTTTTCACTATTTTTGTCCCGAGAATCTGTAACCTGCAACTATGTAGCAGACATGGGTCAAAAGCACCTGTTTATTTGTAAAATGCATAAGAATGGGGAATATAATAATGCAAAATTATGGTATGAACAGGCGTGGATTAGTCCAAATCCGTATTTTCTTAGATTTGGGTTTTGGGGTTGGGTTTAAGGATACGTTAGTCTCATTTGAGACTAAGATCAACTTAAACGTATGTTAAGAATACGTTAGTCTAATTTTAGACTAAAATCAACTTAACAGTTTGTTAAGGACACGTTAGTCTTATTTTCGACTAAGATCAACTTAACCATTTGTTAAGGATACGTTAGTTTAATTTTAGACTAAGATTTAGATCCAACAAAAGAGCATTTGGACTCTATTGTTCTAGTTTAGGGACTTTGCGGTCGATTACCAGTTTAAGGACATGGTGGTCCAAGCCTAAGGACATCATAGTCCGTGGGTTTAAAGGGACCCCACGGTCCGAGATTAAGGACATCATAGTCCGTGGGTTTAAAGGGGCCCCACGGTCCGAGGTTAAGGACATCATAGTCCGTGGGTTTAAAGGGACCCCACAGTCCGAGGTTAAGGACATCATAGTCCGTAAGATTTTCTGGTTGTTGGGACCCGTCACCTCTCTGAAGACGTTGAGGGATTACAACGACATATATCATAGGAGTGAAGAGATGTACCCTTGAACCAATATTGGTTGAGAGATCTACAGTCCAATTTGGGACTAAGATCAATTAATTAGATTATGAGCACATTGGCTCAATTAAATCTGAATTGAGGACTTATGGCCAACTTGGGCTAAGTCCATTTAGGTTTAGAATGTTAGACCTTTGTTGGACTGTTGAACATTTGTCTGGGTTCAGCCTCCCTATTATTTAGCAATGCCAAGCATGGGACTGGGTTCTGACCATATTTTTACCTCTTATTGAGTGCTGAGCACTCATATGCCATATAAGATGATCAATCTTGGAAGGCAAGGATGTATTTGAGGTTCAGTCAAAGGAGAGTCTTGCCTCTGGAAGACTTAGCCAATTTGGGCTAAAACTGGTTTTTAAAATCGTGTTAAACACTAGAGGATATTTGGCGGTCACGTGTTCCCATGTGATGCGCTGAAAATAGTATTAAACACTAAAATTGAATTGGTCATGTAGGGTCACGTGGGGCATCTGAAGATGGGGGCCAGACTCCATTTATTTTATTGTCAGAATATTCAAATAAGTGTTAAACACTTTTAGTCTTCCGGCCATCACGTGTTGGCACGTGATGGGTATCCATGCATTAATTATTAAAGTGTTTTTAGGGGTCACGTGGAGACAAGTGAGGGCGCCCAAAATTGATTCTGCCCTTAGATTTATTTCCTTTTGTTTTGAGAGTCACGTGTGAGCACGTGAAGCATTGCCTTCATGCTTTTTCTTTCTCATTTTGAGGAGTCTGTTTGGAGGTCGCGTGGGGCACGTGACCATGTCTCATTCATTCTTTTCTGATCATTAAAGGAAGGGTCAGGTGACCACGTTTACGTGCATGGATAATTTAAGTCCTTTGTTTGAGAATTAGATTCTTTGGTAGGGTTAAACCCTAAGTTTGTTTTGAGGAATTAAATTCCTATGTATATGGAAGAATTAAATTTTTATGTAGGGTTAAACCCTAGTTTTATTTGGAGGAATTAAATTCCTATGAATTTGGAAGAATTGAATTCTTATATAGGATTAAACCCTAGTTTCATTTGGAGGAATTAAATTTCTATGAATTTGGGAGAACTGAATTCTCATGTAGGGTTAAACCCTAGTTTCATTTGGAGGAATTAAATTCCTATAAATTTGGAGGAATTAAATTCGCTAAACTCAATTCTCCCTCTAAGTTTTGGATCTGCAAGGCAGATTCTCCCCGATAAGAATTAAATTCTCAACTTGTGGGGAGATCTGTTTCTGCAGATCTTCAACTAAAGGAAGAACTAAGTTCTTATTTCAGAAGAGTTAAATTCTTAATTTGAGAATTAAATTCTTCTTTTGTTTTATGGAGCTTAGATCTCTCCCCCTTTCTCACCTAGGGTTTTTTTTTTGAAGAGATCTTCTTTTTCTCTCTTGAGAATTAAATTCTCCTCTCTTTTTTCTCTCTGTTGTTGTATATTTCCCAAAAAAAGTAGATCATTTCTCTTCTCTTCTTGGCTCCTATTTATTGGAGAAAGAAAAGAATCAACTTGTTTTGTCAATCTTTCATTGAAAGATTTTAATTGATTTTGTAACCAACATGATCTTTTAGATCACTCGGTGAATTTTATTCACCATTGCATTTTTAATCCAAAAGATCTTTTATCTGTTATTCCTGGCAAATTTTAGGGAAATCTTTCCTTGTATAAAATCTTTCCATAAATTAGTGATTTTTAATCACCATTGGATTTTTAATCCAACGGTGCTCCATTTTACAGAGCACCGTCTTTTTGTTTGGAAAGATTTAGAGAAATATTTTTCCAGTTAGGATTTTAGATTTCCTCTTAATTAGAATTTAATTCTATTAATTCATAGATCTTTAGGAACCCATCACGTGTTGGCACGTGACCTCCTGATTAAGTATTTGACCAGAATTTAATTCTGTTGTTTTAAAGAACTCAGGAATTATCACGTGTCAGCACGTGACCCTTGGTCACATGTTGGCACGTGATGCCCCATTGGGGTTTTTCCTTGTTATTTTATTATACTTTTAATTCTTTTCAGTGGGTTTAAAGGCCCATTACATGTTGGCACGTGACCCCACTGAATAATTATTTTCTATTATTTATTTTATCCAGTGCCTACAGGCTTTGCCTGTAAGTTGTCACGTGTCTGCACGTGATGCCCGGTCACGTGTGGGCACGTGATACCTCATAATTTTTGATCCCGGATGAATTATGAGGCTCATAATATATCAAAAAGAAGGCTTTTTCGAGACACTTTCGATGCCATCAGAATTTAGATGTTTCTCCTTCGAGAGTTTGTCAAAATGCAGCCCGGAAAATACTAGTTCGCATTTTCTTCCTTAAATTACACGTGCATAGCATATTTGCTCATAACTTTTGATCCCGGATGAATTATGAAGCCCATGATATATCAAATCGAAGGCTTTTTCGAAGCGCTTTCGATACCATCAGAATTTAGCTGTTTCACATTCGGGAGTTTGTCAAAATACAGCCCGGAAAATACTGGTTCATATTTTCTTAAATGTATCGCTGCAATTAGATAACTTGGGCTCTTTTGCGCGGAATTTTTTTTGGCGGGAACAATAAATAAATACACTAAACTTAAAAAATCGTTTTCTTTAAAAAGTATTTTAATCAATTCCTTGCAATTGCGCCTCTACAACCCACTTTTGTGGATACTGTTCGGGATGGTGCGGATTACCCCACGCCCTCAGGCTTAATAGATCGAGATGCAGACCTCTGCAAGGATCATTCGATCTCGATGGAATTTTTATACATTTTTTTCTTTAGGAAATGAGATTTCTACAAGAAAATAAATAACTTATTTTCATTAAATATACACACACATTATCAAAATATCTATTTTAATTATATAAATATTCCAAGTTTTCTAAAAGAATCACCATTACATGAAAATACCATTCAAATACAACACAATTATAATATTTCAATAAAATACCGTATACTTTGAAAATTAGGTTCTACTCATTAGAAATTTTACATCTATAAAATATACATCTATGAAAACTCTAAAGACGATAATTAAATGCTTCAGGTGCATTTTGAAATTATGCCAAAACTATTTTTACATAAAACTCTCTCTAGTTATACTAAATTACAATAAGGACCCTAGTAAACATAGGTTTAAGCGGGACCGGTCTCTTGAGCCTCGGGGAGCCGGAGATATGGGTGCTTACCTATTTAAGATAGACAACCTAACAAACGGTGTTATCAACACGGTAATTATCTTGGAAAAAGACACAAATCATGCCGTTCATGTGCAGCAGTTACCGATAATATCAAAACTAATTCAGGACTTCAATTTCTTTTCAAAGTGTCTAACTCAGTCCGAGTCTCAATCTAATCAATCTGACTTGAATGTGATTCAAGTATAAACTTACAATACAACAATTCAATATGAATCCGTCTCTACAATCTATTTTAATATACAACTTGACTGAACCGATCTATAGATATACATCCATCTACACGATTCTCCAGTTACATCTATTTAATGATATCATGGTTTCGGCAAGTCATCCATCTATATATAATAAGACAATACAATACAAACAATACAATTAAGATATCGCGGGGTTTATAAGAGGTAGAATGGTACGGAAGGTGTTAAAAGTGACACGAGACTGTAACCATAATACATCTAACCTGAATCTTCATTGTCGTCGTACCGTGGCTGAACGGTTCTTTATGCTCCGTATACCTTAGTCTCCGGAATAGTGGAACTCCTCTCGTATACACTGGTATTTTCTGTACCAAGGTACAAACAACAGCGTTAACAATATAATACAACTTTAAAAGTTACATTCTCCTTTTGTCTATTCTATCTATACCTATTCTTTGGGACTTACCGAGCGATTGTTCGCTGACGACGTTCCTTTTCTTCTTTTTTTTGGAATGTTGTCAGGTGGATCGGACCTTCTAGAGACAGCCCACTAGCGAGGACTTGGATCAGATAGCCTTCGACCCAGAGCTCTAGTTTACTTGTATATGTTTTAATTTCTGTTATGCCATTGTTTAGGCATTGCTTTCATACCATGTATTTACATTTCAGTTGTATTGTAAAAAGAATGTTTAATATATAAAGTTGCTATTCATCTACATCTTGTCTTTTGTGTACATTTCATTTTATATTGCTTAGAAACGCTTAGCGTATTTACTTTTGAGTAAATGCGTCGCGTGACCCGTCGCGTCCTCTGCCCGTACACTGGGATGCGGGGCGTGACATTCTGCCTCGAGTAGGCTCTCTTTCCTAGAGTAATGTTTCGGGTGCAGTGCCCGAAATTGCTTGACTCCAGGTGCCTCAGCTTCTGGGCGGTGCATGAGGATAGCAGTCTGCTGCTGCTGACCCTCCAGGAGGCTCTTGATCGCCTCAAGCAGTACCGTTTGCTCGTTGATGGGAGCTGCAACGGTAAGTGGTGGTGTCAGAGTAGGCGGTGGAGTGTTTCCATTGACGTTCATGCTGGTGTTGTTCGGTGAATCCATGACCTTGATAGAAAAAGAAAGGTTAGGATAGATTCAAGGAATTAGAAATGTAAGAAATGTATAGTTGCTAATTCTTATAATTCTTGTGATATATTGCTTAAGACTTCATGTAGAACTGACCTGCATAGGCCGCCAACAAAACCTGTCACGCCCCGCTTTTCAGTGTACGGAAACGGTGACGTGACGGGTCGCAACGTGTTTACAAAGAAATAAATACGTTAAGCGTAATTAAGCAATATATATAAAATGCACAAGAATGACAAGAGATATAAAATAAACAGAAACTTTTATTAACATTCATCTTTACAATACAACTGCTTTGAAAAGGAAAAATACAATGATATAAAGCAATACCTAAACAGTGGCATACAAACTGAAAGTAAGTACAAGAGAGCTAGAAGACCGGCTGGGCAGTGAACTGGTCCAAGTCCTCCTGGCTGGGCTTGATCTCCTGAGAGTCCGGTCCTCCTGACGAACAATCCAAAGAAAAAAAAGACAGGAATGTCATCAGCGAACTAGCGCTCCGTAAGTCCCGAAAGAAAAAAAGGAATAGAATAAGTAATGAGAATTGAACTGGTAAGTTGTACAGTTATATGATTGTTATTCTAACATGGTTGTTTGCAGCTTGGAACATAAGGTATTTGTGTATACGAAAGGAGTCCATCTTACCCTGTGGACTATCGTAACATGTAGTACAAGGCCCCGTCAAAACCTACGGGACAACGGCACGAGAGTTCATGTAGGTGTCTTTCAAGTGACCATCTCATACCACGTTAATACGTTTCGTACTAATCTACCCCGTTATCCCCGCGTAATGTATTGTATAGATTATATTACAAGGCTTGCCGAGACCATGGATACAAGTTGTTTAAGTAGTCAGGTTCAGGATGTAATCTTGTATTCAAGAACTCATGTCAAGTTATAACCATGATTCGGTCAAGTCAAGTCAAGTGTTCATGTTTGATATTGATGTTTGAATTTAGGTATTCAGGTTCATGTTCAAGTATTCATGTTAGATTTTGGATTCATGTTTGAATTGGAATCTGATTTGAGGTTGGATTCGTGTTTGAGTTAGACTCGGACTGAGTCAGACACTTATAACTGATTTAGATCCTGAATTAGGTTCGGGAGTTATCGGTAACTACTGCACATAAACGGCAGGATTTGTATTTTTTTTCCAAGACAATTACCATTGATAACCCCGTTAAGTTTTTCTGCTTTAAATAGGCAAGCACTCACTTTCTCCGGCTCCCTAGGACTCAAGAGAGTTGATCCCGCTTAAACGTATATTTACTAAAGTCTTTAAATATTGTTTTATATAACTCGAGAGGGTTTTATGAAAAATATTTTTAATATAGATTCAAAATAACCTCGATAATTTATTTATATTATTTAGGGTTTCCATGAATATGAATTTTAAAGATTTGAGGTATTTTAGTGATAATAGCTTAGCTTGGAAAGTTCATGGTATTTTATTGTAAAACTTGTCTTTTGTTGATATCTTGATGATATTTTGGTGAAACCTGTAATTAATTCATTTTTAAAAAATAAGTTTATTATATTTTGAAAATATATGGAGTTGTAATTTTTATATAATTATTAAAAATTAAATTCTATTTAAGTAGAAAAAAGTGTTTTTCTTAAAAACCATATTTAAAACCTTTCAAGACTAAATGCTCCGTGAGGAGGTCTGCATCTCGCTCTACTAGTCCAAGAATGTGCGATAATCCGCACCATCCAATAGCGGGTCCCCTAAAAAGGGTTGTAGAGGCATAATCGCAAAGGGATTTAAAATACAATTCAAAAGAAAACCGTTTTTTTATAGTAAATGGTATTTTCTTGTAAAGTTGTACTCGTAAAAATAATTCCAACTAAGATGTATCGTGCTATGGAACTATGTGTGTATGTGAGGGGTATGTCATTACCCCGTGAAGTTTTCTAAAGGTAAAGTATTAACAAAAAATATTAAAAGAGTTGATGTTTGAAGTTCTTGTACTTAAGTTATCAATAATAACTAATAACTCGAAACTAGAACAAAAATACGCTATTTTATTAATATTGGATCAATAAAAGTGTATAGGAATTTTAGGGATGTTACTGATATGGCTGGAGATTATTTCGCTTGGTACACTGCTATTACCATGAAGGTAATATGTTATGACCCAAAAATGGCACGTGACCGGTACTTGCATCACGTGACATCTAAAGACGTCGACGCGATCCAAATCAGCCAAAAACCCGGAATCTAAACATTTTATGAAAATAGTGGAGGTGAAGTTTAAAAATAGTCATTAGATGGAATGAGTTTAAAATGAACATTTAAGTCTAAATAAGCATGTTTGAAAAGCATCTATAACGTTTTAAAAATCGGCAGCACCTCCTTTGTAAATTTTGAATAAACCTAATACAAGCATAATAATATATACAGCATCCCAACGGGAGCTAGCTTCCATGCCCAAATGGCGGAGCAACCACGCAGATAAATATACAACGCCAAATGGCGAAGAAAACAAAGCAAAACAATAAACAACAAGAAACAAGAAAATCGACTCCAATGAGTGCGACATCCACGACACATAACTTTAAGTCTCGCTTCTAAGATCACAATATACAAGTTTTAAGTCGATGGAGTTTTAACTAGATACAAAAGAATATATACATGCAAGTATGGGTACGATACAACAGTAGCCCACCTACCAAAGCAATCACCGAAAAGAAGTGTGTGCCGCAATCCGCTGATGATCCGAGCGGTAACTCCTGCAAGAAACTGGGGCACAGCGGGGGTGAGTTGCCAACTCAGTGAATAAAAGTAAATCATAAGGTAGAAATCGAAATGTACAACGATATCCGAGGTCATAAAATATAGCACTATCATATCCTTTACTAATATATATATATATATATATATATATAAAGTGCATAATTACAATAAATGCAATAATATCTATCATATAACTGTAACCTCTCATATGTATATGCCCTGTTTCCAGGTATAAACCTATAAGGCAGCCGAAAGTATATATGTAAAACATCTTCATGAAAATAGCCACGAAATACGTATGTCACGGTATAAAAACAGACGTAATACTATGAAGTACAATAGGTATTGTTCCCCGCCGAATGCAGAGACGCGAAGACGCGATGAACGTCTTGCCTGAATTTCGGGGCAGATGCTAATTGGTGCTATCCGTCCACCTCTCCGAAGATACCAAGTTGATTTATGGCACCATGTATCGAAGTTTTAAACGGATGCGGCCGATATAGCAGACTTCGTCAGATTCCCCCTCGTTTGAGGGGGTTTTGATTGTGGGGACGCTTTTCCCTGCAGGCGCAAGCCCCTGCAGTTAATTACGCTACCGCATCGCGGTAACAACTTTCTCCTTCTCCGGATGGTCACTTCATGTCGTGGGTGTTTGTTTTGTTTGTGGTTTCCCGTGAATTGTATACGGAGACTAATTTACGTTGTCGTCCGTAGGACGTGGATTAGTCCAAATCCGTATCTTTGGTTGTATCTTTAGTTTAAAAGCGCAATGCTCTGTTTTAAAAGCGCAATGCTCTGTTTTAAAAGCGCAAAGTACAGGTTGTGTCTTTGGTTGACACGCGGCGTGTTTTGGCGCTGCGCGCCAGTCCAAGAAGCGCAAAGGCGCAATTCATAAGTGCAAGGCACTTTTCCATAGCGCAGAGCGCATTTTGATCAATTTTAAGATCAAAGAACAGATTTATGTTCCTCTTAAAAGAGGCTTTGCCTCAAGATTCAAGAACAAAAGTTCTTATTTTATAAAAGGGCTCTGCCTTTATAGATCAAAAGATCTGTGAATGAAGTAAAATACTTCTTTTATTTTTGTTCATGATTAGATCTTTTGATCTTTTGATCTTTTTCTTTTTATTAAAGACCTTGATTTTTTGCAGATCTATAATCTTTTTAGAAGAAGTTTCTTCTTTTTATGAGATGTTTCATCTCTGTTGTTCAAGAACTAATTCTTTACCTTGAAGAAATGATCTTCTTTTGCTAAAGGCTTGCCTTTCTTTTTCTTTGAGTTTTCTCAAAGTTTGCAGAGGGTTTTTTATATGAGACTTGAAGTCTTGGGGCCTTTATATAGGGTCAGCTGATTTGTTAGATCAGTTAAAGAGATCTTTCTCTGATTGATTTGGGGATGTTTCCCAACCATTGGATCTTTGATCCTAGGGCTTCTGTTTTACAGAAGGCAATCTTCTTGTTTTTAACAAGATTGAGAAAATCTTTCCATAACAGAACTTATTCAGTCTTTTGGTAATTTTTATTTACCATTGGATCATTGATCCAACGGTGCTCTGATTTACAGAGCACAGTCTTGTTATTTGGAAAGATTTTGAGGAATCTTTCCTTAACAGAATTTAGTTTCTGATTAATTAATGATTTATCATTATTATTAGATCTTTGATCTGACGGTTGGGGATCTTTTAGGTTCCAGGGCTGGCGCACCCGTGCTTTGCACGTGGTGCGCTGCTTAAAAGGCAGCGCACATTGTGCTAGCGCACACGTGTATGACACGTGGTACGCTGCTTGGAGCGCAGCACACCTAGCGCTAGCGCACACGTGTTTTGCACGCGGTGCGCTGCTTAAAAGGCAGCGCACACGTGTATGACACGTGGTGCTCTGCTTGGAGCGCAGCGCACCTAGCGCTAGCGCACACGTGCTTTGCACGTGATGCACTGTTTAGGGCGCAGCGCACTTGGCACTGAATCTGAAGCGTTGCTTCACAATGTTTTAACTCTTGGTTTTGAGGCATTTGTTACATTCTTTGCATGTGGAGTTTTTCTCTTCATTTTTATTTTATTATTATTTTTATTATTTTATTATTTATTATTTTTTTATTTTTTAAATTTATTATTTATTATTTATTATTTTTAATAAGGGAGCAGGTTGTGAGCCAAAATTTTGCCGGGAACAAATGCCCCCCACTATTTTGCCCACGTAAGTATGTACGTGGGTGAAGTAGTGCAGAGTTATGCAAGGCCACAGAATTGAGGGCTTATGAGACAAGTTTAGGGTCCTTGTAGCCTAATACTTTCCAACTTTATGAGCCGTGAGGGTCTCATAAAGACTTTTCTCCCTACGTGTCGAGAGGATCCCGTAGGTGTATTTTCTCCCTAGGAGTCGTGAGGACTCCTAAGTGTGTTTTCTCTTAAGAGTCGTAAGGATCTCACAAGAGAATTTTCCCTCTTACAAGTCAAGAGGACCCATAAGCGGTTGTTTCCCTACTTGTCGAGATTCGACTTTGGAGAGTGTGGCCCGTGAATAGTATGCAAAAGTCCATGTTTGACTGACTTGCAGGGCCCCAGTGCTTAGGAAACCGGTTCTTATCCCGATTGCCTAAGGCTTTTCCCTACGAGTCGAGACGAATCGAGCATTTCTCGCAAGGATATCTTAACGTCACAGTTAACCTCTGCTCTTTACGACAAAGGTCCGTTAGGGTCTGTGGTACAAGGGTTTTGTCCGTCGTACCGCCGCGTTGGCTGATGTATTCCTCGATAGGCAATCTTGCTGTTTGAGTAGCCTTGCGATTGTCGTGTCTCTGATCCCTTCGGGGACTGGACAAGACGTCTTCAAGCAATCCTCCTAGACAGTTTGACCGTCGGAAGAGCAAGCGTTAGGAATTTTGCCATGCCACTTTTTACTTGAGGTTAAGCTCATTTTAGAGAGCCCCGATAATTCATAACCACTCCGCGCTGGCGTGGGATGAACTCCGATTGTCTTTCAGGTTTTATATGAGTTGTCGTCAAGACCCTGAAGCTAGGAATTTGGCCTTCGCTTCGTTTGTTGGCATTGCGTCTGCTGTATCGAGACGAATATCGCGGTTGTCTCTAAGTTGTTGATAGACCGTCAAGGTTTGGAACTAGAGATTTTGCCGTGGCTCCGTTGTTTGATTGTCGCGTCTGAATCCTGCTGGAGGAAGAACGCTGTAGTGATATCTCGTCTGCTGTATCGAGACGAACGTCGAGGTGGTGACCACTCCGTGCTGGTGCGGGATGATCTCCGATTGTCTTTCAGGCTTTATATGAGTTGCCGTCAAGACCTTGAAGCTAGGAATTTGGCCTTTGCTTCATTTGTTTTGTTGTGTCTGAATCCTGTTGGAAGAAGGATGTTGTAGTGACATATCGTCTGCTGTATCGAGACGAACGTCGAGGTGGTGACCACTCTGCGCTGGTGTGGGATGATCTCCGATTGTCTTTCAGGCTTTATATGAGTTGCCGTCAAGACCCTGAAGCTAGGAATTTGGCCTTCGCTTCGTTTGCTGGCATTACGTCTGCTGTATCGAGACGAATGTCGCGGTTGTCTCTAGGTTGTTAGTGAACCATCGAGATTTGGAACTAGGGATTTTGCCATGGCTCCGTTGTTTGATTGTCGCGTCTAAACCCTGCTGGAGGAAGAACGCTGGGGCGACATCTCGTCTGCTGTATCGAGACAAACGTCGAGGTGGTGACCACTCCGCGCTGGTGTGG
Source organism: Agapanthus africanus (assembly GCA_030015575.1). Classification (NCBI taxonomy): domain Eukaryota; kingdom Viridiplantae; phylum Streptophyta; class Magnoliopsida; order Asparagales; family Amaryllidaceae; genus Agapanthus; species Agapanthus africanus. The sequence continues at coordinate 248,227,934 of JASDDO010000019.1, read as the reverse complement.
AATGATCTCCGATAGTCTTTCAGGTTTTATATGAGTTGCCGTCAATACCCTTGTAACAACTCCATTTTTAATGTACAAAGAATTGATTTAAATTCAATGTATACTTGGAGAATTTATTGCAGCTGATATCTCTTTAAGTATTCATTTCACTCCATAATTACAAGAAGGAGCTTGTAGCTCATTGGTAATACCTTGCACTGCTGAACCAAGCCACCGGAGTTCAAATCCCATGCCCCACATTATTTTTGTATTTATTTTGTTTTAATTTTTTTTGGAAGTCAACGGTAAAAAGGACATAACTCCCAAAATATGAACTGGACAACAAAAAGTAAATATACCAAATTATACCCCCGAAGAATCCCCGGCCAATGGACCCCCGATTCGGCGCCGCCGGCCGGCGACTCGGCCGACTCGGTCCGGCGCCGCCGGCCGACTTGGCCGGACGGCCGAGTCACCAATAGAGAAAAGTTGGGTCTTGACCTGGTCCACCCTTCTGCATACTCTAAATGCTTGGATCGGTTATCATTTGTCTAATAAATCCCTTTTACTCCTATATTTAATGAATTTTTAATGATTTTGTATATTTTTTTATAATTTTTTTTATTAAAAACCCTAACCCTAGCCTAACCCTATATAAACCCCCATACCCTCTACCCTCTCACCCTACATTCATAAGTCCACTCTCTAAAAATTTCAAGAGAACTCGGTTCGTTAGAAAACGAGCGAAAGGCGAAGCGCTGCCGAAATCGACGGCGAATCCCGGCGATCGTACTAAGACCTCTTCCTGACGTTTCGACGCACCAACAAACCCACTACCTTCCTATCACTCTCTAGCGTTGTCCAAACCCGTAAGTCCCTTTTTCTACCTTTCTTTCTTCCATTAAAATACGATTTTTCAAACCCGACGGAAATCGGAACAAACCGATTTCCGATTCGGTTTTCTATCAAAACTCACTTGTCACTAATTCCATAATACTTAAACATATTCATGTTGACTACTAATCACTTAAAAATCAATTTGGATAAAGTTTCTCACATGAAATGATAACGTTTCCATTTATCGTATTTTTTCACTTAAATACCACAATGTTTAGTTTTCACATTTAACCCTTTAACAATGATATACCTTAAAATAGATCACGAGGTAATGACCTACCTCCACACACACGCAAATACAACCCTAATTGATATCATCAAAACTTAGAATACGATATTACAAGACTTTACATTAAAATACCATTTTCTTTATAAACCTTTTCTAAAAGTTCTACGTTGTATACAATTTTAAAACAAAATCTTTTAATAGGAAAATACGATATGTCATGGACATCGATCGTTTATCTAAATCTGACTTTATGGTGTCTAGACAAGTGTGTCTAAGGCGAGTGGTTACTTAATTAGGACCACTACTTGTAGTGGAGAGCCTCCCACTCACCTGGCACTTATCTGGCCGCAATTGGCGGTGAAGAAGAGATTTGAGGCTTCTAATGATGTGTCGTTTAGACTATTTAGAAATAGGCTAGTTGGCTTAGGAAACCCTAGAATCTAAAATACAGAAATTTACACCCTTTTACAAATAAATACCTTATTTTTATAAAACCGTTTTCTAAATGATTAATATTTATTAAATCTTTGCAAAGCGCCACTACAACCCACCTTTGGGGAACTCGTTAGGGATAGTACGGTTTATCGTGCACCCTCGGGCTTAGTAGTGCGAGATTCAGACCTCCGCAAGGAGCATTCGGTCTCGAAAGGTTTAGAATACGACATTTATGAAAAATGAGATTTTTGGAAAATAAAATATTTATTAAAAATTATTCTTGTATAAACATATGTATATTTATCATTTGAACACCTATTTTATTATAAGATAAAGTTTTCACCTTTTCCTAAAAAAATTACAAGATTAAAAGTTACATTAAAATACCAAGAATTTCAATTAAATCAATATTACAAAATTAATACTTTTATTTATGTAATTAGGATATTCTCACTAGAAATAACACAAATAAAATTTACACTCATTATAACTATAAAGACGAATAATAAATACTTGAGGTGTATCTTGAAAACTATACAAAAGTACATTTTACATAAAACCCCCTCAAGTTTTATAATTTACAATAATGACCCTAACAATTATAGAAATTCAAATTACATTTCTTTTAGTCTGACTCGGGTTTGAGTCTGATTATTTCTGACTTGAAAATGATTCAAGTCAATCTATATTCTTTAATATTCCAACTCAATATGAACACATGAATCCCAGAATCCAGTTAACAATCTATACAGCTTGACTGAATCAAACCATGGATATACATCCATTATTCCGTTATTCCATTTACCTGAATATGCAGTTACAATCCGTTTACTGATATCATGGTTTTGGTCAGTCATCCAACTTATACAATACAATACAACAATACTGTCAAAACACTATGGGGTTTAAGGGGTAGATTGGTACGGAAGGTGTTAAAGGTGGCACGAGGTGGTCAGATTAAGACACCTAACCTATATTCCATTGCTGTTGTACCGTGGCTTAACGGTCCTTGTACATTCCGTTTGCTCTGGTCTCTAGCATATAGAGACCCCTCTCGTATACACTGGCATCCTTCTGTACCAAGCTACAAACAACAGCGTTAACACAATATTTTATAATATTTTACAACCTCTTTAGAAGTTATCTCTTATTCTGTCTTTTCTAATTCTTCTTTATCTTTGGGACTTACCGAGCGACATGTTCGCTGACGACATTCTATTTCTTTCTTCTTTGAATGTCGTCAGGTGCTTTGGACCCAGCAGAGATCGAGCCCACCGGTGAAGACTTGGAGCAGTTTCATGAAGACCCCGAGCTCTAGATATTGTACATTGTTCTATTCAGTATTTTCATTTCCTGTTATGTCACTGTTTAGGCATCGCTTTTCATTTCAGTTGTATTTACTTTTCATGCATTGTACAAAAGAATGTTATTAATAAAGTTGCTGTTATTTCTATATCTCGTCTCTTGTGATTTACTTTTATATTGCTTAGATACGCTTAGCGTATGTACTTCTAAGTATATGTGTAGCGGACCTCGTCGCGTCCCCTTCGCCGTACACCGGGAAGCGGGGCGTGACAACCCTGAAGCTAGGAATTTGGCCTTCGCTTCGTTTGCTGACACTGCGTCTGCTGTATCGAGACGAATGCTGAGGTGGAGCTGGGATTTTGCCGTCTCTCCGCTTTGTTTCGACCATGGGGTCTTTTGTTGACGTTGCGTCTGCATCCTGCTGAAGGAAAAAACACTGGGATGACATCAAGTCTGCTGTATCGAGACGAACGTCGAGGTGGAGCTGGGATTTTGCCGTCACTCCGCTTTGTTTCGACTATGGGGTCTTTTGTTGACGTCGCATATGCATCCTGCTGGACTGAGAAGGAATGCCATTGTTGACATTGCGTCTGGTGTAGCGAGACGAATGCTGAGGTGGAGCTGGGATTTCGCGGTCACTCCGCTTTGTTTCGACCATGGGGTCTTTTGTTGCCGTCGCATCTGCATCCTGCTGGATTGCGAAGGAATGCCATTGTTGACATTACGTCTGCTGCAACGAGACGAATGCTGAGGTGGAGCTGGGATTTTGCCGTCACTCCGCTTTATTTCGACCATGAGGTCTTTTGTTGACGTTGCCTCTGCATCCTGTTGGACTGCGAAGGAACGCTATTGTTGACATCTCGTCTGTTGTATCGAGACGAATGCTGAGGTGGAGCTGGGATTTTGCCGTCGCTCCGCTTTGTTTCGACCGTGAGGTCTTTTGTTGACGTTGCATCTGCATCCTGCTGGACTGCGAAGGAACGCCATTGTTGACATCTCGTTTGCTGTATCGAGACGAATGCTGAAGTGGAGCTGGGATTTTGCCGTCGCTCCGCTTTGTTTCGACCGTGAGGTCTTTTGTTGACGTTGCATCTGCATCCTGCTGGACTGTGAAGGAACGTCATTGTTGACATCTCGTCTGCTATATCGAGACGAATGCTGAAATGGAACTGGGATTTTGCCATGGCTCCGTTTGATGGTGTAACATCTGTGTCATGCTGGAATGAGGAAGCCCACCGTTGTTGGTCTCCAGGCTGCAAATGTGGCCATTGAGATTTGGAACTAGGGACTTTGCCATGGTTCCGTTTCGTTGCGACTCTGAGGTCGATTGTTGACGTCACGTCTGCATCTGGTTGGAGTGAGGAGAAACGCCGTTGGTGATCTCTAAGTTGTCGATGTTGACGTCGAGACCCTGAAGCTAGGGATCTTCCTTTGCTTCATTTGTTGACATTGTGTCTGCAATATTCCGACAAATGTCGAGGTTGTCTCTAGGTTGTCTATGAACCGTCAAGATTTGGCTTCGCTTTTTTATGGAGCCTGTTGGGAAGTTATGGTTCCCTCTTTGTTTGTGCCCCTGGATTGTATACAGGGATCGATGTGATCTCACCTGTAGGGCAAAAAGTTTCATTCTTTCATCATTTTTTATTCTTTCCGCGATGCTCTATCATTTCAGCTTTTTATATCGCAAAAATCGCGATTGCCCAATCATTTCGGCTATTTTTCGCGGTGCCCAATCATTTCGGCTATTTTTCTTTTTACTCGCTGCTTTTTATTGCGAGTTGCCCAATCATTTCGGTTGTTTTTGTATCCATACATTTTTACTTGCTGATTTTGTTGCAAGTTGCCCCATCATTTCGGCTATTTCATATGCATTTTTTTTGGCTCGCTTATTTTTTCTCGCGAGTAGGGGATTTGGGATCTGATACCAATCTTAGAATCAGCATCGCTGGGACTGGAATATTGCCAGGAGCGAATCATCATTTGCCGTAAAAGGACTTGGAATTTGATACCGTTTTAGGCATCAGCATCGCTACCACTGGGATATTACCAGGAGCCAATCATCATTTGCCTCTGTCGATGTCGAACAAAGGTAGCTTAGCAAACAGGGTTAGGATCCTATCGACTAAGGCTTTTGATTTCATGAGCCGTAAGGGTCTCATAAAGGTATTTCTCCCTACAAGTCGTGAGGATCTCATAGGTGCGTTTTCTCCTTAGGAGTCGTGAGGATTCCTAAGTGCATGGTCTCTTATAAGTCGTAAGGGTCTTACAAAAGTGCTTTCTCCTTATAAGTCGAGAGGACTTACAAGGGCTGTTCACCGTGTAAACATATCAATAGTCATGGATGGGACTTTGTTAGGGAAATGTTTATTCGCGTCCGTGGATTGTATACAAGGGTCAATACTGAACCGCTTGTAGGGCAGTATTGGAGATTGTGGGGGGGTGCTTAAAAACAGGTTCAGGTCCCTGTAACTTAAGACTTTTGAATCTTATGAACCGTGAGGGTCTCATAAGAGGGTTCTCCTTACGAGTCGTGAGGATCTCACAAGTGTAATTTCTTCTTAGGAGTCGTGGGGATTCCTAAGTATGTTGCTTCCTTTGTGAGTCGTAAGGATCTCACGCGGGTGGTTTCTCCTCACAAGGTCGAGAGGACCTTGCAAGTGTCCTTTAACGAGGTTATGCCATTTCGGGTTTTCACAAACACTCGCCGGTAGCCCTGCTGTTTTTACTCACGGAGCCTTTTTGGGTTTTCATCCGTGCCCATCTCGCTTGTGGACGTACCCCTCATTTTTTTAACGAGTCTGCGCCCTTTCGGGGTTTCACAAACATCGTCGGTAGTCCTGTTGTTTTTACTCACGGAGCCCTTTCGGGTTTTCATCCGTGCCCATCTCGCTTGTGGACGTACCTTTTTTTTATACGAGTCTGGGCCCTTACAGGTTTTCACAAACATCGTCGGTAGTCCTGCTGTTTTTACTCACGGAGCCCTTTCAGGTTTTCATCCGTGCCCCTCTTGCTTGTGGACGTACCTTTTTTTTTTGCTTTTTTTTTACCACATCAGCCTGGAGATGCCGCGGGTTGGTTGTAGTTTAACGACATTTCGGTCATTTTTCAACGTACGATTATGCAGCTAGATTTTGCCGCAAATCTTCACATGTTTTGTGCCGGAGGTGGATTCCTTGAAGAGAGGGCTGAGGGCGATTTCTTCGTCGGGGTCGCTTCCAAAGGTGATAACTTGCGATCCCTTGGTATCGGCTATGCGACAGTTGCCAGCAGTTCTTTCGCGCTCATCTGTTGTGCTTTCCTTTTCCCGACGAGCCTTGCGCTTCACTCGTTGAACGTGTCGTCGAGAGAGGGCAATCTTCTGATGGTATAGGCAGAAGTTAGGATGTATGTCCGCTTCATCAAGACGTATATTAGCAGGGGAATTTCCTTTGAGAGAAGGCAACTTCATTCCTATTGCCAGGGCCCTAGCGAATTGATTCCTTACTTTAAGCTTGCTTTTGCTGGCGATAGGGATGCTTTGCTCCAGTCGGGGTGTCTCGACCTTTTCCTCCAGTCGTCGGCGTTTGGCACTTTCAAATATAGCCAGTTCACGCTCTCGATTGGCTTTGCTTTCCTGATGGGCTTCGTTTAGGAATGCATCAATCATTTCATCTGATGGTCATAGAAGTTCAGGCTCAGGATTTGCCCTTGGTTTCTCTACATCCAAAACTTCTTCACCGTTTATTAACGAGTGAGAGATCACATGACAGCTTGCAACATAATCCTCAGACTCATCCGACGAGTCTTCTCCATTGTCATCATCTTTGTCCACAAGGACATGGGTGAGAAATTCTTGGGGTGTGACTGGGGTCCGTGCCTTCTGATTATATTCTTCCAATTCGTCAATCTGTTTTTGCATGTCCGTGTGCTTGTCACCAGGATTCACGGGCTTTTTAGTCTTCTTCTTCTTCGAAGACTTTGACGGCTGGGTGTGAGCGCTCTGGCCATCACCACCAGTTTTTGGAGTTGGGCGCGGTTTCAGCATTCCCTCGATGATCTCGGGTTCCAGTGGATTTTTCCACCTGGTCGCCGGGCATGTTTGGAGATCCTTCAGCATTCTTTTCGTCTTGGCTGAAAGAACGTCCTCCCATGGGGCTTCCCTTATGAATGAGCATGATGCCCCCGGCATGTCCACCTTTTTAGGGGCGTGAGATTGTGGTGGGTTCACCTTCCAATTTTCGGATAATGCAAACTTGCCTTGTTGATATTGGTCCTCCATCCAGCCTTTGAATACGAAACAATCTTCGATTGGATGGCTTACTGCTTGGTGGTAAGGGCAGTAATTAGGATTGTTGACATCGCCTGGCTGCAACGGACGTTTTGGATCCGGCAGATTGATGAGTTTGTTGCGCACAGCCAGCTCGAACAGTTTCCTTGTTTTATCCTGGGGAAACGAGTAAGGACGTCCCAGTCTCTCCTCGAGGGATGGGCGTAGACGCACGTTGCTTTGGCGAACAACCGGCTTTAAGTTGCTCGGCCGTTGTTGAGTATTGGCAACGAAGGTTGCTTTCCCTTTGCCCTTTTCATTCCAAGGCTCTGTCTTTGAAGAGGAAGGCCTATGGCCCATCTGATCCATTTGGGCCAGCTTGTTAATCAAGGCCTGGAAAGTAGTTGGCTTAAAAAATATCATGAATTGCGAGATGGTCGTTTGAGGGTCAAGAATGCCCACGAACATGCCCACTGCCGGCGCTTCTTCGATGCGTTGTTCGCATTTCAACCATAGGTTCCGCCACCGGATTGCATACTGCACCCACGTCTCTCCCGGCTTTACTGTCACGCCCCGCTTCCCGGTGTACGGCGAAGGGGACGCGACGAGGTCCGCTACGTATATACTTAGAAGTACATACGCTAAGCGTATCTAAGCAATATAAAAATAAATCACAAGAGACAAGAGATATAGAAATAACAGCAACTTTATTAATAACATTCTTTTGTACAATGCATGAAAAGTAAATACAGCTGAAATGAAATGCGATGCCTAAACAGTGGCATAACAGGAAATGAAAATACTGAATAGAACAAGGTACAATATCTAGAGCTTGGGGTCTTCGTGAAACTGCTCCAAGTCTTCACCGGTGGGCTCGATCTCTGCTGGGTCCAAAGCACCTGACGACATTCAAAGAAGAAAGAAATACAATGTCGTCAGCGAACAGGTCGCTCGGTAAGTCCCAAAGATAAAGAAGAATTAGAAAAGACAGAATAAGAGATAACTTCTAAAGAGATTGTAAAATATTGTAGAATATTGTGTTAACCCTGTTATTTGTAGCTTGGTACAGAAGGATACCAGTGTATACGAGAGGGGTCTCTATATGCTAGAGACCAGGGCAAACAGAATGTACAAGGAACCGTTAAGCCACGGTACAACAACAACGGAATATAGGTTAGGTGTCTTAATCTGACCACCTCGTGCCACCTTTAACACCTTCCGTACCAATCTATCCCTTAAACTCCATAGTGTTTTGATAGTATTGTTGTATTGTATTGTGTAAGTTGGATGACCGACCAAAACCATGATATCAGTAAACATGTTGTAACTGCATAATCAGATAAATGGAATAACGGAATAATGGATGTATATCCATGGTTTGATTCAGTCAAGCTGTATAGATTGTTAACTGGATTCTGGGATTCATGTGTTCGTATTGAGTTGGAATATTAAAGAATATAGATTGACTTGAATTATTTTCAAGTCAGAAATAATCAGACTCAAACCCGAGTCAGACTAAAAGAAATGTAATTTGAAGTTCTATAATTGTTAGGGTCCCTATTGTAAATTATAAAACTTGAGGGGGTTTTATGTAAAAAGTATTTTTGTATAGTTTTCAAGATACACCTCAAGTATTAATTATTCGTCTTTATAGTTATAATGAGTGTAAATTTTATTTGTGTTATTTCTAGTGAGAATATCCTAATTACATAAATAAAAGTATTAATTTTGTAATATTGTTTTAATTGAAATTCATGGTATTTTAATGTAACTTTTAATCTTGTAATTTTTTTAGGAAAAGGTGAAAACTTTATCTTATAATAAAATAGGTGTTCAAATGATAAATATACATATGTTTATACAAGAATAATTTTTAATAAATATTTTATTTTCCAAAAATCTCATTTTTCATAAATGTCGTATTCTAAACCTTTCGAGACCGAATGCTCCTTGCGGAGGTCTGAATCTCGCACTACTAAGTCCGAGGATGCACGATAAACCGTACTATCCCTAAGGAGTTCCCCAAAGGTGGGTTGTAGTAGCGCTTTGCAAAGATTTAAAAAATACTAATCATTTAGAAAACGGTTTTATAAAAATAAGGTATTTATTTGTAAAAGAGTGTAAATTTCCGTATTTTAGATTCTAGGGTTTCCTAAGCCAACTAGCCTATTTCTAAATGGTCTAAACGATACGCCATTAGAAGCCTCAAATCGCCTCTTCACCGCCAATTGCGGCCAGGTAAGTGCCAGGTGAGTGGGAGGCTCTCCACTACAAGTAGTGGTCCTAATTAAGTAACCACTCGCCTTAGACACACTTGCCTAGACACCACAAAGTCAGGTTTAGATAAACGATCGATGTCCATGACATATCGTATTTTCCTATTAAAATATTTTGTTTTAAAATTGTATACAACTTAGAACTTTCAGAAAAGGTTTATAAAGAAAATGGTATTTTAATGTAACGTCTTGTATTATCGTATTCTAATTTTTGATGATATCAATTAGGGTTGTATTTGCGTGTGTGTGGAGGTAGGTCATTACCTCGTGATCTACCTTAAGGTATAGCAATTGTTAAGGGTTAAATGTGATAACTAAACATGGTGGTATTTAAGTGCGAAAATACGGTATTTTGCAAAAGTTATCATTTCATGTGAGAAACTTTATCCAAATTGATTTTTAAGTGATTAGTAGTCAACATGAATATATTTAAGCCTTATGAAATTAGTGACAAGTGAGTTTTGATAGAAAACCGAATCGGAAATCGGTTTGTTCCGATTTCCGTCGGGTTTTAAAAAGTCGTATTATTATGAAGGAAAAGGAAACGTAGGAAATGGGACTTACGGGTTTGGACAACGCTAGAGAGTGCTAGGAAGGTAGTGGGTTTGTCGGTGCATCGAAATATCGTGAAGAGGTCCTAGTACGATCGCCGGGATTTCGCCGTCGATTTCGGCAGCGCTTCGCCTTTCGCTCGTTTTCCGACGTACCAAGTTCTCTTGAAATTTTAGAGAGTGGACTTAAGAATGTAGGGTGAGAGGGTAGAGGATATGGGGGTTTATATAGGGTTAGGCTAGGGTTAGGGTTTTTAATAAAAAAAATTATAAAAAATATACAAAATCATTAAAAATTCATTAAACATAGGAGTAAAAGGGATTTATTGGCCAAATGATAACCGATCCAAGCATTTAGAGTATGCAGGAAGGTGGACCAGGTCAAGACCCAACTTTTCTCTGTTGGTGACTCGGCCGTCCGGCCAAGTCCGGCCGGCTGCGCCGGACCGAGTCGGCAGAGTCGCCGGCCGGTGGCGCCGAGTCGGGCCGAGTCAGGGGTCCAATGGCCGGGGATTCTCGGGGGTACAATTTGGTATATTTACTTTTTGTTGTCCAGTATATATTTTAGGAGTTATGACCTTTTTACCGTTGACTTCCAAAAAAAATTAAAACAAAATAAATACAAAAATAATGTGGGGCATGGAATTTGAACTCCGGTGGCTTGGTTCAGCAGTGCAAGGTATTACCAATGAGCTACAAGCTCCTTCTTGTAATTATGGAGTGAAATAAATACTTAAAGAGATATCAGCTGCAATAAATTCTCCAAGTATACATTGAATTTAAATCAATTCTTTGTACATTAAAAATGGAGTTGTTACAGTCTACCCTCCTTACAAAAATTTCGTCCTCAAAATTTACAACTTTTATTTGAGGACTAGTTTACAAAGAGGTGTGGATATCTAGTACGCATTTCATCCTCCCTTTCCCAGGTGGACTCTCCTGGAGTGTCTTTCCTCCACATCACTCGAACCAAGTTAACCTCCTTGTTCCGAAGTGTCTTCACTTTCCTGTCTAGGATCTCCACGGGCTGTTGCTCACAAGACAAGTCGGGCTGTATAGTGAGCTCGGAATGATCGAGAACATAGCTGGGGTCACTCCCATACTTTCTGAGTTGGGATATGTGGAACACATTATGCACTCCTTCCAATGAGGGTGGAAGCGCTAAACGGTATGCCACTTCACCGACTCGTTCGAGTATGTCGAACGGTCCAATATATCTCGGACTTAGCTTACCCCATCTTCCAAAACGGATCACTCCGCGGTTCGGAGATATCTTCAAGAATACGTGATCTCCTGGCTGGAACTCCAAGTGTCGTCTCTTTGCATCAGCCCAGTGCTTCTGTCGATCTTGGGCTATGCGCATCCTTTCCCTGATAGTACGAACCACATCAACAGTTGCTACTATCATCTCCGGTCCAAGAAGTTCTCTATCTCCGATGTCGTCCCAACTTAATGGCGATCGACACTTCCTTCCATACAATGCTGCAAAAGGTGACATTCCTATGCTTGCTTGGTAGCTGTTGTTGTACGAAAACTCCACAAGATGTAGGTGATCTTCCCATGATCCTTTGAAGTCTAACATACACGCTCTGAGCATATCCTCCAAGATCTGAATAGTTCGTTCCGACTGACCATCTGTTTGTGGATGATAAGCCGTGCTGAAGTTCAGACTTGTTCCCAAGCTTGCTTGCAGACTCTGCCAAAATTGCAATCGGAACCTGGTGTCACGATCGGAGACAATGCAGACCGGTACTCCATGAAGTCTCACAATTTCCTGTATGCGATCATGGGTATCAGAGATAGTACATTATGAAGAGTTTAAATCTAAATTAGATTATTACCTCCATGTACTTCTTTGCTAGTGTCTCAGTTGATTGGCCAACTCGAAATGGGATGAAGTGAGCCGACTTTGTGAGTCGATCCACAATGACCCATATGGCATTGCTACCTTTTGTGCTGCGAGGAAGAGCAGTCACAAAATCCATCGTGATATGTTGCCACTTCAATTCCGGGATTGGTAACGGTTGAAGTAATCCAGCAGTCTTGTAATGTTCAGCCTTTACTTGCTGACACACCAAGCATTTTGCGACGCTTCTGGCTACTTCACGCTTCATTCCATGCCACCAATAATTCTGACGTAGATCTTTGTACATTTTGGTACCTCCAGGGTGTACTGAATAGGGAGAGCTGTGAGCTTCTTTCATTAACTCTTCCCGAACAGGACCTTTTGGTACACACAATCTGCTGCCGTATCTCAAAGATCCGTCTTCATGGATGATGAAGTCTGTTCTGAGTCCATTCTCTACTTGTTCTCTGATTTTTTTTGCAACTTAGCATCACTTGCTTGAGCTGCTTTGATCTGATTGACAATAGTTGATTGAACTTGTAAATTCATCAAACTTGAAGCATTACTTGGCATGACTACTTCAATCTCCATCTGATGCAAGTCTTGTTGAAGCTTCCACTGAGTGGTGAGATTCATTGCTAATGGTTGGCGACTAAGAGCATCAGGTACTACATTCACCTTCCCTGGGTGATATTGCAAGTTGATGTCAAAGTCCGCCATGAGTTCTAACCATCTTCTCTGCCGCATATTCAACTCCTTCTGAGTAAACACATACTTCAGGCTCTTATGATCTGTGTAGATGTTCACTCGTTCACCAAGTAGGTAATGACGCCAAATCTTGATAGCAAAGATGACGGCTGCCAACTCAAAATCATGCGTCGGATAATTGCGCTCGTGAATCTTCAGCTGTCTTGAAGCATAAGCCACAACCTTACCGTGCTGATGTAGAACACAGTCTAATTCTTTACCGGATGCATCGCAATGCACTTAAAATCCTCCAGATTGATCCGGTATGACGAGAATAGGTGCTGATGTCAACCTTGACTTGAGTTCTACGAAATCTTGTTCGCATGCTTCTGACCACACAAATTCTTCATCTTTACGTGTGAGCTTGGTCAGGGGCGTTACTATCTTCGAAAAGCCTTCAATAAACCTCCTGTAATATCCAGCTAAACCCAAGAAACTTCGAATATCCTTCACTGACTTTGGTGTAGGCCATTCGCTAACTGCTGAAACTTTCGCTGGATCCACAGAGATTCCTTCTCCTGATACGATATGTCCAAGAAAACCAACTTGATTTAGCCAAAACCCGCACTTGCTGTACTTGGCATAAAGTTGATGTTGTCGAAGAGTTTCTAGGACAATTCGTAGATGTTCTGCATGCTCTTTCCGACTCTTAGAATACACCAGGATGTCGTCGATGAAGATGACAACAAACCTATCTAAGTACTCCCGGAAAACTTGATTCATAAGGTTCATGAATATTGCGGGTGCGTTGGTCGCTCCGAATGGCATCACCAGAAATTCGTAATGTCCATAGCGAGTTCTGAAAGCTGATTTATGAATATCAGCTTCCTTGACCTTCACTTGATGATGACGTGAACGAAGATCTAGTTTAGAGAAAACACAAGATCCACTTAACTGATCGAATAAATCATCGATGCGCGGGAGTGGATACTTGTTCTTTATAGTGACTTCGTTCAAGGCTCTGTAATCGATGCACATTCTATATGAACATTCCTTCTTCTTCACAAGTAATACAGGTGATCCCCAACTTGAAGTGCTGGGACAAATCCATCCTTTCGCCAGTAATTCGTCCAACTATGTTCGGACTTCCTTCAAACCTTCCGGACTTAAACGATAGGGTGCTTTGATCACCGGTTGTGCTCCTGGTACGAAATCAATACTGAATTCAAGAGTTCGATCGGGAGGCAAACCTGATATATCATCAGGAAATACATCGTCGAACTCTCGAACCACATCTGGTCTTGATTCTTCCTCCGCTTGAGCTGCTGCAACTACTGCTTCTCTTGGCTTCGCTTTGTAGGTACTTGGCTCCAGTGTACGGTCTCCGCTTTTGAAATAGAAGACCGGATGGTCTGGGATCTCGAATACTACCCTCCTTTGATGACAGTCTATGGTAGCATAAAAAGTTCCAAGCCAATCCATTCCTAGAACCACATCGAAGTTCGGTATGTCCAGCACTTTGAAGTCAGCATAAAACTCTAGACTGCAGACGACGACTGGACACATGCTGTATCCCATAGTTGCCTTTAGAACGCCATTTCCTGAACTGACATTCCAGCTGGATACAAGCGGTGAGACTGGAATCGCATGGGTTCGGACAAACTGTTGTGACATAAAGCAGTGTGATGCTCCAGTATCAAACAGTGCAAGTGCAGGGATTGAGGATACTAAGATTGTACCTAAGGTATGTGGGATTTGTTTTAGGTATAGGAAATATGTAACTAAGTAGTAGAATAGAAAAGCAAAGCTTGAAAAGAAAAGTTTACCAGTGATGACTTGGCCAGTGGCCTCAGCTTCTTCCACGGACATCATGAAAGCCTGGCGCATTGGTACATTCCTCCTGGCCTGAGGAGCATTCCTCGGAACATTCCTTTGAGCTTGATGGAACTGACGAGGAGGTGGTGCAGCTTGCGGTCCTCTGGGTGGTGCAGGTAGTGCAGGTCTGGGAGCAGGTGCCTGAAGAGCTGGTCGCTGCAGATAAGTAATTGCTGGCCTGGGTACAGCAACTGGGTTCTGTCTTTGGGGACAAGACCCAATATCGTGAGTAGCTGAGACGCAGACTAAGCAAAGGCGGTTGGCTCGACGGCAGTCCTTCATCATATGTCCAGTTCTCTTGCAGTAAGTGCAAAAGGCTGGGCTAGGACGATGGGTTGGTACTCCGGGTCGTCTTGGCACGAAAGGTGGCCTGGACGAGGCTCCACCTGCCATCTGGTTGGCAGGGCGTTTGACTCCTGCAGACTGAGGTCTGCCTCTTGCTTTTATCACTGCCTCATAACTGCGGGCAGCTTCCAGAGCATCCTCATGAGTCAAAAATTTTCATGTGGCTAGAGCAGCCTGAATCTCCGTGTCCAGTCCTTGTTGAAAGCGACGGGCTCTGATCTCGTCCATCGATATCAAGTGTGCCGCGAATCTGCTTAAAGATTGTGTTAGCTGTGTAGTATGTGATATTTAAAAATTGAACTATTGTGATATATCTTACCGGCTTAACATGGTGAATTCAGCGTCGTATTCATCTACTGATTTGTCCCACATTGAACCCTGTTGCAGATGAATAAACTGCTGCTCCATTGCAAACCTGGCAGTCATAGGGAAATATTTCGCGTCAAACTTCTCACGAAAAGTCTTCCATTCAATCGGCTGTACCAGACGGCTTTCTTCCGCCTTCCACCAGTTGCGAGCATTATCCGTGAGCTGTAGTTTTGCTACACGGACCCAAGCGATGTCTGGCACTTGAGCTGCTGCCAGATCGTCTTCGATACTTTGTGCCCATTCTTCCGCTTTAAGAGGGCTTCCTTTTCCAGAGAACTGTTTGGGATGTAAAGCCCAGAATTGCTTTACTCCCGGTGCGTCGGTCTCAGGATGGTTCAGAAGTTGTTGTTGTCCTTCGAGAAGGCTGCGGATCGCTTCCAGTAGCACTTTTTGCTCGGTGGTTGGTGCAGAAACAGCTGGTACGAGAGGTAGTGTTAGAGGTGTGTTGTTGACGTTGGTGCTGGTGTTGTTCGGGGAATCCATAACCTTGAAGAAAAATTTGGATTAGGACAGATTCAAATATATGAAATGATAAGATTCAAGGAATAGAAATTTGTAAGATTCAAGAAACATGAATTGTAAAGAATGTTTTAGTTGCTGGTTCTTGTGTTATATTGCTTAGGTTGTTCACGCAGACCAGAACTGCATGATAGGGATTCATACAGCTCAAACCTGCATGGGCCACCAACAAAACCTGTCACGCCCCGCTTCCCGGTGTACGGCGAAGGGGACGCGACGAGGTCCGCTACGTATATACTTAGAAGTACATACGCTAAGCGTATCTAAACAATATAAAAGTAAATCACAAGAGACAAGAGATATAGAAATAACAGCAACTTTATTAATAACATTCTTTTGTATAATGCATGAAAAGTAAATACAGCTGAAATGAAAAGCGATGCCTAAACAGTGGCATAACAGGAAATGAAAATACTGAATAGAATAAGGTACAATATCTAGAGCTCGGGGTCTTCGTGAAACTGCTCCAAGTCTTCACCGGTGGGCTCGATCTCTGCTGGGTCCAAAGCACCTAACGACATTCAAAGAAGAAAGAACTAGAATGTCGTCAGCGAATAGGTCGCTCGGTAAGTCCCAAAGATAAAGAAGAATTAGAAAAGACAGAATAAGAGATAACTTCTAAAGAGATTGTAAAATATTATAGAATATTGTGTCAACGCTGTTATTTGTAGTTTGGTACAGAAGGATGCCAGTGTATACGAGAGGGGTCTCTATATGCTAGAGACCATGGCAAACGGAATGTACAAGGAACTGTTAAGCCACGGTATAATAACAACGGAATATAGGTTAGGTGTCTTAATCTGACCACCTCGTGCCACCTTTAACACCTTCCGTACCAATCTACCCCTAAAACCCCGTAGTGTTTTGATAGTATTGTTGTATTGTATTGTGTAAGTTGGATGACCGACCAAAACCATGATATCAGTAAACATATTGTAACTGCATAATCAGATAAATGGAATAACGGAATAATGGATGTATATCCATGGTTTGATTCAGTCAAGCTGTATAGATTGTTAACTGGATTCTGGGATTCATGTGTTCATATTGAGTTGGAATATTAAAGAATATAGATTGACTTGAATCATTTTCAAGTCAGAAATAATCAGACTCAAACCCGAGTCAGACTAAAAGAAATGTAATTTGAAGTTCTATAATTGTTAGGGTCCCTATTGTAAATTATAAAACTTGAGGGGGTTTTATGTAAAAAGTACTTTTGTATAGTTTTCAAGATACACCTCAAGTATTTATTATTCGTTTTTATAGTTATAATGAGTGTAAATTTTATTTGTGTTATTTCTAGTGAGAATATCCTAATTACATAAATAAAAGTATTAATTTTGTAATATTGTTTTAATTGAAATTCATGGTATTTTATTGTAACTTTTAATCTTGTAATTTTTTTAGGAAAAGGTGAAAACTTTATCTTATAATAAAATAGGTGTTCAAATGATAAATATACATATGTTTATACAAGAATAATTTTTAATAAATATTTTATTTTCCAAAAATCTCATTTTTCATAAATGTCGTATTCTAAACCTTTCGAGACCGAATGCTCCTTGCGGAGGTCTGAATCTCGCACTACTAAGCCCGAGGGTGCACGATAAACCGTACTATCCCTAACGAGTTCCCCAAAGGTGGGTTGCAGTGGCGCTTTGCAAAGATTTAATAAATACTAATCATTTAGAAAACGGTTTTATAAAAATAAGGTATTTATTTGTAAAAGGGTGTAAATTTCCGTATTTTAGATTCTAGGGTTTCCTAAGCCAACTAGCCTATTTCTAAATGGTCTAAACGACACGTCATTAGAACCCTCAAATCGCCTCTTCACCGCCAATTGCGGCCAGGTAAGTGCCAGGTGAGTGGGAGGCTCTCCACTACAAGTAGTGGTCCTAATTAAGTAACCACTCGCCTTAGACACACTTGCCTAGACACCACAAGGTCAGGTTTAGATAAATGATCGATGTCCATGACATATCGTATTTTCCTATTAAAAGATTTTGTTTTAAAATTGTATACAACCTAGAACTTTCAGAAAAGGTTTATAAAGAAAATGGTATTTTAATGTAACGTCTTGTATTATCGTATTCTAATTTTTTATGATATCGATTAAGGTTGTATTTGCGTGTGTGTGGAGGTAGGTCATTACCTCGTGATCTACGTTAAGGTATAGCAATTGTTAAGGGTTAAATGTGATAACTAAACATGGTGGTATTTAAGTGCGAAAATACGGTATTTTGCAAAAGTTATCATTTCATATGAGAAACTTTATCCAAATTGATTTTTAAGTGATTAGTAGTCAACATGAATATATTTAAGCCTTATGGAATTAGTGACAAGTGAGTTTTGATAGAAAACCGAATCGGAAATCGGTTTGTTCCGATTTTCGTCGGGTTTTAAAAAGTCGTATTATTATGAAGGAAAAGGAAAGGTAGGAAATGGGACTTACGGGTTTGGACAACGCTAGAGAGTGCTACGAAGGTAGTGGGTTTGTCGGTGCGTCGAAATATCGTGAAGAGGTCCTAGTACGATCGCCGGGATTTCGCCGTCGATTTCGGCAGCGCTTCGCCTTTCGCTCGTTTTCCGACGTACCAAGTTCTCTTGAAATTTTTAGAGAGTGGACTTAAGAATGTAGGGTGAGAGGGTAGAGGGTATGGGGGTTTATATAGGGTTAGGGTTTTTAATAAAAAAAAATTATAAAAAATATACAAAATCATTAAAAATTCATTAAACATAGGAGTAAATGGGATTTATTGGCCAAATGATAACCGATCCAAGCATTTAGAGTATGTAGGAGGGTGGACCAGGTCAAGACCCAACTTTTCTCTGTTGGTGACTCGGCCGTCCGGCCAAGTCCGGCCGGCGGCGCCGGACCGAGTCGGCCGAGTCGCCGGCCGGCGGCACCGAGTCTGGCCGAGTCAGGGGTCCAATGGCCTGGGATTCTTCGGGGGTACAATTTGGTATATTTACTTTTTGTTGTCCAGTACATATTTTGGGAGTTATGGCCTTTTTACCGTTGACTTCCAAAAAAAATTAAAACAAAATAAATACAAAATTAATGTGGGGCATGGGATTTGAACTCCGATGGCTTGGTTCAGCAGTGCAAGGTATTACCAATGAGCTACAAGCTCCTTCTTGTAATTATGGAGTGAAATAAATACTTAAAGAGATATCAGCTGCAATAAATTCTTCAAGTATACATTGAATTTAAATCAATTCTTTGTACATTAAAAATGGAGTTGTAACATTTACTCTGGCGTTGATCAATGCCGTAATCGAGGTGCGTCCGCTAGCGCTCGCAAAACGCTGAGTGAATAACAACTCCATCTCTGCAAAAGTTTTGACAGAATCGTTGGGAAGCTCTGAATACCATTCGAAAGCTGTGTCCGACAAGCTGCCGACGAACTGGCGAAGTAGTAGTTTATCATCGCCTCCGGTGTTACCACAAAAAGCCCTGAACTGGGCGACATGCTGATGTGGATTCCCCGTCCCTTTATACATATGGAACTTAGGGATCGTATATCCCGGCGGGTAACTTATTTGGTCATACCAGCCCGGATAGGGTCGTCCAGTCTTGACAACTTGGCCGGCCGCTTCATTTGCCTGGTGAACTCTTATTTGCTGAGCAATATAGTCATCCAGTGCGGCTTTGGAGTCTGTCTTTTCTTTGGCCGTCGACAGAGCCGGCAGAGGGTTTGATGTTTCTCCTCTATCATCTTCAATTATCACTGGAGGATCTTCGGCTGGAGCATCCGGTTGTAACATCATCCCGACCATGTCTAGGAAGAGAAGTGTCATTCACTTTATGTTAGCCGCTTGCTCTGCGGCTTCTTTGTCCTTCTTTTCGAGGACTCTGCGAAGGAAGTCAGCATCAGTTTCTTGTTCGTGACGCTGTTCCGCGGATGTTTCCGGGCTTTCTTTTGGTCCGGTGAGTGCGGCCACCGCAATCAGCATCTCCTGAAGCTTCTGCTGCTGTTCTTTGGCTTTTGTCACAGATCGCGTAAGCGGTCGATGACCTGTGGAGATACGACTATCCTCTTTTCCGGATGCCATATAGACGATATGCACCACCATGTCCCCAGACTTAGGGCGTTTGGGCTCAGTGCCTTTAACATTTGTCGCAGGCATGGGGGCTTTCTCCGGCCTCCTTCTTTTATGAGCAGTCGAAGTTGAGGGGGCCGTTGCAGTGGGCACCCAAGTGGTTGTCGTCCGTTGTGTTTTGACAGGACGGTGCTCTTCCTTCTGAGCCTTCAGCTTCTTCTGTTGGCGGAGATAGACCTGATCCACCACCGACTCTCGGACTTGTCGTCAGATTTTATAAACTTTGGAAGATAGCCGTTGAGGGACTGCTTTGGTTTCATTTATGTGACCGTCTCCACCGGTGGAGGAGATCTCTTCAGCATGGCGATAGGAGAGTTCCTGGGCACCTTGTTAAGTAGTTCAAAGTTGTTCCCGGTTGGAACAGCAGCATCAACTTCCACCGTTGGAGCTGGTGGAGTAAATCCAGACGGAGAGCTGCCTCCAGCCTTCCGTGCTCGGTGCCAGTGACGACGGCGAGCATGTCGCGCAGATGGTGTTGGTTCGGATATGGGGATGGCTTTGTCCTGCCCCCTGTTTTGAGGAGAGGCTGTTATTGGCACTAGCCGGTTGAAAACCGACGTTCGTTGAGAGGGGATAGTCAGTCTTGCGAAGACCGACTTTCGAACAGGGGAAGCAACCTTTGTGACTTCGCATGGAGTGGGAGCTGAAACGGGCAGTCTTGTGAAGACCGACCCTTTAGTAGGGGAGGCTGCCTTGACGACTTTTGGAGTAGGAATGGCTATCCGCTTTGGGATGGCCGCTTCAGGTATCGTGGGCTTCTTCATAGGCCCGCTTAAGCTTCGGCCCAGTTTGCTGAAAACTGAAGCATTGAACTTGGGCGACCCGTTGAGAGGGGCCGCGGTATTTGTAAGCCGATCAAAGACCGACTTCTTTAGAGCTTCTTGCGACGACATTGGGCCATTGAAGCTCATCGGTGGGACCATGGTCCAAAAGAACAGCCCAGTGGTGGCATGAGTCACTTACTCCATCGGCATAGCGAAGATGGAGGCAACTTGGGGCCCGTAAGTCACTCCTCCGGACGGGACGGAGCGAGAGTTGCAGTTGCAGTTACTGCAGTTTGAAGCCATTAATCTTATATTTTCTGCACGGAGCAAGACATCAAATCTAAGTACCTCGAATCCACAGCCAACCATAGCAAACCGCGATTCGTTCACAACACACGAAGTGTGGAGTGGAAAGAGGAAAAGGTCCCACCGGGCGTGCCAGAATCTGTTCCCCGCCGAAAGCAGAGACGCGAAGACGCGGTGAACATCTTGCCTGAATTTCGGGGCAGATGCTAATTGGTGCTATCCATCCACCTCTCCGAAGATGCCAAGTTGATTTATGGTACCATGTATCGAAGGTTTAAACGGATGCGGCCGATATAGCAGACTTCGTCAGATTCCTCCTCGTTTGAGGTGTTTTTGATTGTGGGGACGCTCTTCCCTACAGGTGCAAGCCCCTGTAGTTAATTACGCTACCGCATCGCGGTAACAACTTTCTCCTTCTCCAGATGGTCACTTCGTGTCGTGGGTGTTTTTTTTGTTTGTGGTTGCCCGTGGATTGTATACGGAGACTAATTTACGTTGTCGTCCGTAGGACGTGGATTAGTCCAAATCCGTATCTTCTTAGATTTGGGTTTGGGGGTTGGGTTTAAGGATACGTTAGCCTCATTTGAGACCAAGATCAATTAAACGTTTGTTAAGGATACGTTAGTCTAAATTTAGACTAAGATCAACTTAACGGGACCATTAGATCCGACAAGAGAGCAATTGGGCTCTATTGTTTAGTTTAGTGACATTGCGGTCGATTGCCAGTTTAAGGACATAGGGGTCCAATGTTAGTTTAAAGACATCCCGGTCAAGGTTAAGGACATCATAGTCCGTGAGTTTAAAGACCTCACTGTAAGTACACGGTAGCGCCCCGGCCGTTTAACAGACGCCAAATGCGGAACAAAAACTTTTTGACTGGCGCTATCGTATACTATAACCCGGATCTGCCATTAAAACTAAACTAACAAACTACAAAGTGGGTAGAAATGTTATACCGAACGATCCGAGTCCTTCGGTTTTCAACCATCATCCCACGCTTTGTTGCGGCTGCTCCGATCTACTGAATCTCCAGTCTTCTCGTCCAGGTGGCACCACGTCGACGGATCTTTAAACGGGCTCCCGCTTCTGAACCGAGGCAACTCGATCATCAAGTTTGCTAAAAGAGATGACCAAGATTGATGTAGAGAAGGAGTAGAACACTTTGTCTCACTTCGTCCAAAGTCATGGACGAACGGTTAATGAAGTTGCCATTTGAATCGGGTAAATGAGAAATGAGCAATTCTAATTTTCATGAACCAAATTCCATATACTTTTTTTTCAATGAATCAATCTCTCTCTCTCACTCACAAGGGGCCGGCCACTATAAAGAGGAAGGGGGTGAGTGTAGGAGGAAAAATGGTGACCATAAGAAGAAAGCTTATCACTTCACATTAATGAATGAATGAATCACTAAAATCATTAAATGCAAAATGGTGATTCATAATAACACATCACCATTTCATTTAATGCTAAGAAAGATACATGAATCTAGTCACCATTTCTAGAACCTTCTAGAACCATGACTCACCCAAGAAAAGATAAATCCGCATTTAACCGAATGTTAAAGACGGGTGGTAGAAAACTGGAAGCTGGCAACTTCCAAAAGCGATCCCGAAACGAATTTCAGGATAACCCCGTAACAGTATAAACATACCCGCATTTGTATTACGACCGAATACAAATGCAACCGAGACAAAGATATTATATCTACACAGTATAATACTCGGATCCGGCTTAAACCAAAGCCCACCAGTATTATCTGTCCGAAATATGACACGTGCGTAAACGCACGTGCATTTTCCGAACCCTGCCATAAAACCATACGACCTCTATAACGTTTCGCCCGAACTTAGGAAACTGTGGGGGGACTCTAATGACTCATCAACACACTGGCACTGGGTATAACCACTAGCACGTCAGAGGTACTAGCTGTACGTAACGGTTGCCTATGTATTAATTGGAAGGGAAGCTGACGAGCGAACTCATCCAGAAACCCTACTGAGCCTGACAGTGATAATATCTGTACAGTCCGGTCCGTTCGTCTAAGAGTATCGCATATCGAGTCTAGGGGGTGGATAAAGTCAGACCCCTAATAACGCGATAATTCGTGTCGGTATGAAGCCCATCACCTCCTGAGAAACTACTGATCCAAATCAGTAATTCTCCACTAACCCGGCCGAGGATTTCTAGTGATGGCCACCCGTGCACTGTGCAACATCAACCCCCAATACCGGGAGAGACGAATCCCCGACGATCCGCTCACTGCCTCCATGTGGCTCGGAACTGTACCCAACTAAAACCTGTTTGCACGTGTCCTTTGAGCGTGGTAGGGTAGTAATCAAAGCACAGTGGGAACTCACACGAGACAAATGACGATCTCAGGTCGACAGACTAACCTGTACACATGTCACCTGGGAACTGCTATCTGACGATATGTATAATACCAACTAGCAAGTTCGCGGCGAGTCCTGTCCGGTGTACTCATAACCCAATGAGCACTTGTATACATCTTAGGTGAACCAACTAACACCAATGGCTTGTGAGACCGGCCACCGCCCCTCGTCGGGGTCTCGACTGTATACACTAGTCTACTCTGGAGTATCGATGCCTTGTCTCGAAACTCCTATGACTAGGGACACTTTAAGGATGTGCTTATAGACCTCAGCTCCCATGTATATGATCGCCATCATACTGCTGGCAGTCAAGCAAGAATCGTATGGGCTCTATCAACATGCAATAGTGAACTAAAGCATGTATATGATGATAAAGACAAACCAGATAGCATGCTATCATCTCGAGCAAGACTGTCATATCGGTATAGGTCCTCCCTCAATCATTGCAATCACGTACCTGCGATCCAATAATTGACTTTGAGGGCACTATATCCAACACTCACAGTCAAGGTTAAGGACATCATAGTCCGTGAGTTTAAAGACCTCACAGTCCAGTTTAAAGACATCATAGTCTGTAGAATGTATGGCCGTCGGGACCTGTCACCTCTCTGAAGACGTTGAAGGATTACAACGACAAACATCAGAGGAGTTCAGAGATGTAACCTTGAACCAATTTTGGTTGGGAGATTTATATTCCAATTTGGGACTAAAGTCTGTTGAGCATATGGGCTCAGTTTTATTGTTTTGGCTATTGAGCCTTTATTTGGGCTTGGCCCTTTTAATAATGCTAAGCATTGGGCTCTGACATTTTTGTCTTGTATTGAATGCATAACATTTATCAGAACAAAGTATGTTCTGACAGTGCGCCACGTGGCGCGCCAGGCGCTTTGTGCCAGTCAAATAGCGCATTGTGCTTCTGTCAGGTAGCGCACACGAAGAGGACACGTGTCGCGCTTAGCGCTCAGTGCTAGTTCGTTAGCGCATTGCGTTTTTAATTTATGAGCCCTTTGCGCTGATTTAAGGGCGCGCCAGTGAGTGACACGTGGCGCGCTTGGCGCTGAGCGCCAGTCCATGAGCACAATGCTCTGTTTTAAAAGCGCAAAGCGCAGGTTGTGTCTTTGGTTGACACATAGCGTGTTTTGGCGCTGCGCGCCAGTCCAAGAAGCGCAAAGGCTCAATTCATAAGTGCAAGGCACTTTTCCATAACGCAGAGCGCATTTTGATCAAAGAACAGATTTATGTTCCTCTTAAAAGAGGCTTTGCCTCAAGATTCAAGAACAAAAGTTCTTGTTTATACAAGGGCTCTGCCTTTATAGATCAAAAGATCTGTGAATGAAGTAAAATACTTCTTTTATTTTTTTTCATGATTAGATCTTTTGATCTTTTTCTTTTTATTAAAGACCTTGGTCTTTTGTAGATCTATGATCTTTTTAGAAGATGTTTCTTCTTTTTATGAGATGTTTCATCTCTGTTGTTCAAGAACTAATTCTTTACCTCGAAGAAATGATCTTCTTTTGCTAAAGGCTTGCCTTTCTTTTTCTTTGAGTTTTCTCAAAGTTTGCAGAGGGTTTTTTCTATATGAGACTTGAAGTCTTGGGGCCTTTATATAGGGCCAGCTGATTTGTTAAATCAGTTAAAGAGATCTTTCTCTGATTGATTTGGGGATGTTTCCCCACCATTGGATCTTTGATCCTAGGACTTTTATTTTACAGAAGGAAATCTTCTTGTTTTTAACAAGATTGAGAAAATCTTTCCATAACAGAACTTATTCTGTATTTTGGTAATTTTTATTTACCATTGGATCATTGATCCAACGGTGCTCTGATTTACAGAGCACAATCTTGTTATTTGGAAAGATTTTGAGGAATATTTCCTTAACAGAATTTAGTTTCTGATTAATTAATGATTTATCATTATTATTAGATTTTTGATCTAACGGTTGAGGATCTTTTAGGTTCCAGCGCTGGCGCATCCGTGCTTTGCACGTGGTGCGCTGCTTAAAAAGCAGCGCACATTGCGTTAGCGCACACGTGTATAACACGTGGTGCGCTGCTTGCAGCGCAGCGAATCTAGCGCTAGCGCACACGTGTTTTGCACGTGGTGCGCTGCTTAAAAGGCAGCGCACATTGCGCTAGCGTACACATGTATGACACGTGGTGCGCTGCTTGGAGCGCAGCGCACCTAGCGCTCGCGCACACGTGCTTTGCACGTGGTGCACTGTTTAGGGCGCAGCGCACTTGGCGCTGCATCTGAAGCGTTGCTTCACAATATTTTAACTCTTGGTTTTGAGGCATTTGTTACATTCTTTGCATGTGGAGTTTTTCCCTTCATTTTTATTTTATTTTTATTATTTTTTATTTTATTATTTATTTATTTATTTTATTTTTATTTTATTATTTTTTATTTTTATTTTTAATAAGGGACCAGGTTGTGAGCCAAAATTTTGGCGGGAACATGTATCTTATTTAAGATATACGTCTCGCTGTTTAGTAAAGAGTTTTTAAGAGGTTTACAGTTTTAAAGATCCTTGTGTCATTCTAGACATGTCAAAACAATGAGACTATAGCTCGTTTTAGAAACCCTTTTATATGTATCAAACTGATAAAATAGTATTCAGGTACTGTCCCCTGGATCAGTTCTGGTCGGCTACAACAACGCACAATATCAATATATGGGTGTCCAATATCGACACCCTAAATCATCAAATCTCTCGTGTCCATCACCGACATGCAAATCCAGAAATCGTCGACGCCGTATCAACAGATGGTCACCCCTCGATATCTCTAGCCCCGGTCAGTATCCTTTGGATATCCGCCGTGCTCATATCTATCTCCGGTATCGAGTGTCCTCGCTGGGCTCCCCGCCTCTAATGCGGCTTTCTTGCCCCTCGGTCTTGACCGAATCCACCATGTATCCGACTGTATGTCCCCCACTCAGTCTGGATACGTAACACGTCCGTAACCGTATAACCCCCTCACTCGGTTCGGAATAAAATCAAATCAGAAAATACAAAACTCATGGTGGATGTCAACTCATCATATCCAGAAATATCAAGTTAAGAAAAAGAATAATTGCACATATCACTCTGATGATATATTATATATATAAATATATATAGCAGTGTCCCATACCACTGATATATATCGTCAAAACTAAAAACATCAGAAAAACTCATAAGAATCGAATACGAATACCTATGGTACTGGTATTCGCAATTAAAAAACAGGTAATAAAGGCACCGTACGTAAGTAAAGACAGGCATGCAAACAACGTAACAGTTCTACCGTGTCATGGCAATACTAATGATGTGTAGTGTAGCATACGCGTCTGTGCTCGTGCAGTATGGCAATCATTAATATTTGTGAAAGTGTTCTATAAGTGTTTAAAGCAAAAGTAGTTCTAACCATATCCGTAGCATATAATTACAATCAAATTTCTGGATATAGGGAATTCCTAACGCCTTGTATCGGCATCTACATACACATCGCGTGGTATAGCGGTCCTACAGTGTCACGGCAGTACCAATGAGGTGTAGTGTAACATATGAGTCCGTGCTCGTGCAACATAGTACTCATTGGTAGTTGGGCACTGTTCTATCAGTGTATTCGTATAACGGGAACGGATTTAATCGATAAGCGTATTGCGAACAGTAAAGTAAAGCTAAGCGTATCGCGTAAATATTAAACGTAACTAGTTGATATGAGCTATACCATTGTCTTTGAAAATGGAATGAAACGTTATTTTGAAATAAGAAAGCGACATTATGTTAAAATAGATATTTGTTTTAGAAAATAGCATCGCATCCTTATCATTTAAAAAGGAAACGAATTGTTGGTTTTTAAAAGTGTATAGCTCACTCCATACGTAACTTCCCGAGTCGGGATAACTCATGACTCCACGAATCCAAATGACACTTGGCCGCAATCGGCACACTATCCACATTACCATAAGTACGGTATGATTCCTCGTACAATACCCATCCAATACCATATCCATATCGTACGGATCTATCGTCACGTACGTATGTTACCATAATCATATATTAAAAAAATACACGCACATGAGTAACCTACTGGATGCGAAATAACACCAATACCATTAGCTAAAATATCTAACATATCATTAAAAACTAACTAGACAGTATACTATCCTAATTAAATGGCTGTAGGGGTGCTATACGCCATTCACCCGACTTCCTCCGTAGATATAAATCTACTCACCAACTTGTCAAGCTCGTCGAAATCCATGCTTGCTTTATCCGTCCTTGCCGTCTCGGAAACTTCCGCGATCGTACCTACAATCATATTTATAAAATATCGGCGTAAATATCATAACAAAACCAAAATAATGAGCTAAGCATCCATAGGTTAGAACATATAGCTTACTTACTCCAAAACGACAAAATATCCCTGATATTAATGTACGAATGTCAACATTTCAGTCGGTACAGAAATACGAAAAAACATATCGGAATGTCGGAAACATGGATAAAACAATACTAGAATACTCCCAGATTTCTCTATATGAAATCTGGGATAAATCAAACAATACAGTAGCTTATAATATTGCCAAAAACATATACTGGCAAAAAATCCAAAACCCGATGCTACAGAAAAACCGGCGGCTCCGGCCAAAACGAGGAAACCACCGGGTGAACTAGGGATCTAGGGGCTCGGGCTTTAGGGTACATCTCCTATTGGTCTCTGCATGTCCTAATATTATTAGTTTTTCTAGTGGTTTATCTTAATAGTTCCAGATTCAATTTTAGTATCACAAATATTCAGTTTCAGATATTTGTACACAAAAACAGATTTCTAACAAAACAAGACTTGCAAAGCATGTGCGATTTACCTACAAAGAATGTGCACAAGGGAAAACCAGCTCATGAATTATATGGTGGAAGCTCCTAGAGGTTGTAGTGGCTCTAGCTTGATGGTATGAGAAAAATTGGTGAAGGAACTATAACTTTTCTCCTTTTGATTTGATGAAAGATTCAATTGTTAGGATGAGAGTGTTTAGCTCGGTTTGAGACTTAGAATATAGTGTTATGTGAAAAAGAAAGAAAGGAAGAAGTGTGAGGATGTATGTAGAGAAAGGAGGAGGTGTGAAGGTGTAAGGAGGAGGTATAGGGAGAAGAGTGAGTGTGAGGGTGTGTTGTATGTGAGGGTTTAACCTACTAGTTAACATATACCTACCCTCATGAAATAAAACAAACCTTTTTTAAATAAAATACCACCATGTTACAAAACTCTAAATTCTTGATTTTAAAAGAAATATAACACTTAGTATAATACTAAATACCATTATCTTATTATAAAATCTCATGTTATGTTAAAACAATTAAAATATCATTTTTATGATATCACACATTTTTCTCCATTTTTACCAAAATAATTACATTTTTACGGATATCAATCCGATACCAAAATTCATATGCGATATCGTTTTTTTGTAACTCATTATCTTCATATTTAAAATTATAAATTAATATTTATAATTTTCCAAAATGTTATAATATTCCCTCTTTAAAAAAATTCGGTCGCCGAATTTAAATTTAACCCTATCTTAAAACATTTTTCTCAGTCAAATTAAATCAAATCAATGCAAATCAAATTGTCGGGGTACAGATTTTAAAACATATAGTTCGCTCCAGATAACGGAACTCTGAAGTCCCACACGAGCTAAGACGTAATATAACGCAACCGTGCGCATGAAAACTAAAAAAAAATTATAAAACTCACATAACTGTAACTCTAGCGGTTGTTATGAGAATTACTCCAGTTATGATGCAAAATTCTAAATACGAAAACTATTGTGTATATCAATTACACGGTCATTGCCATAGTCGTGGTGCAATATCTGTAGCACACGACCAAGCGAAAATAAAAACCAAATCTATAACATACATCATCAAGTGCAATGCACAAAACCGAAATCAACCCTAACGGGTTTGCACGAAAATCCAAACTATATGCCACGGGTGTGCATGAAAACAAAAATAGCGCCAAGTGCAACAGGTATGCACGAAAACAAAACCCACTGCACCAAATGTGTATGGAGTCAATATCGAGTGCATCTGGAATGCACGGGATCAATATCCAGTGTATCGGGGTGCACAAAATCAACCTCAAGTGCATCGGGATGCACAAAATAAATCTCAAGTGCATCAGAGTGCACAAAATAAATCTCAAGTGCATTGAAGTACACAAAATATCAAAATGTGCAACTAGTGTGCACAAAATCATATCTAGTATGCTTAGAGTATATAAAAATACCCCAATCAAGTGCAACTGACGTACACGAAAATATCAGTCTAGTGCATCTGGTGTGCACAACACTCCAATCGAGTGCAGCCACCATGCACAGAAATCTCAAACAAGTGCATCTGGTGTGCACAAAACATCAATCAAGTGCAACTGATGTTCACGGAAATCTCAAACAAGTGCACCTGGTGTGCACAAATCATCTGTTTGACTCTTAAATCCTCAAAACGCATAAGTCAAAATAATATACGTCGAGTTGTCCTTCCTTCAACGTCGAAAACAAAATATTCGGATCATCAAAACACAAATAAAAAACAATTGACATCGAAGTACACTCTCTTCAATGTCGAAAGGTGTCTATACACCCGGAACCGGCAGAGCAAGGATTACCACTTGCCTTCTGCACACGGTCTAACGTTCTCTGTCCCTGAATTATTATTCTTTCTGCGGATCACCAACGCCATGGCCTCCTTACACTATCGTTTGGTAAAGAGCAGCGGTGCAAACGGTCCTATGCTGATACTTTTCAAGAAGACACTTCCTTGCTAAGTAGTCCAGTCTCTCGCAATGCCACATGTCGACGACGGCGATCTCTAATCCCTGCGTGCGTGCCAAGCAACTGACCCTGGGTCCAATCTCAATCATTATAGAATCCTGGGAGGGACTCATCATGTCTCCTCCCGATCTCATCTATCCAATCTGCCCGGAACTAGCATACTTTAATGAATCCAATTCCGTTTCGGAACAACTGCAATCTCATCAAGAATATCCTCTGAAAGTATGGTTGTACACGCCTTTGCATACGCATCGAATCTCCAGTATCGGTCAAGTAAGGAGCGTATCGTGATAGTTACGCGAAATGCAAGTCATACTCGGTTATGATTAAGCCCGGAGTCTTACACAAAAACTCGAAAATACGAATTTGGCATCTCTGACACTCTGTGGAAGAATCTGGCTAAGCCCACCTTTGAGAAATCGTCCCCATTCGTCGGAAGAAAACTCACTACACGGTCTCTCTCGAGCGACTCATATCAGGTCTAAGCATGACCCATCAAAAGAAGCTAGTCAACTTCACCGATCTCGCATCGGAGCGTCTCCCTAAATTAAATATCCTAGCCATATACCCCTGAATGACTAAGATCCTCTGGCCCATCCATACTCGTAAACACCGACAGCTTTTAGTTTCATGAACCCTAAAAGCAAAACCTCGATAATCTCAGCAACGGTTGGTACAACTGTCTGAATAGTAGGCAACACAACGATCTTTGGAGTAGGGTAAACATCATGCCTCCAAGTCTGGCTGGTCTCCAGCAATGACCCGACCCTCTGGTGCGGATCCCGAAGAAAACTTACTTCAAAACTATAATTTCAATCAGAAAAGGATAAACAAAATATTCCCATGTCGCCGGAATATCACCCTAGTCAGTCCTCGTCCCAGACAAGTCTATCCTGACCGTGTTTCTAACCGCTGCCCTCTCGGCTTGCGTAGACATAATGACCGGAGCAACCAACATGTATCGATAATGATAGATCAACTAAATGAATAAAAGGAAGATCTCAAGATATATATCCTAAGGTAACTTAGGCGGAGTATCATATCGTAAATATGCCGTGGAACATATGTACGGTACGTCACTCTACTTAGTACCTACTCTATCAATCAAGGTCATCCAACGTAACAAAAGTTCGGGTCTAAGACCCCTACAGTCAAGTCTAAGTTCCGCAAGATCAAGCCTAGGTAACGAAAGTGTATGCCTAGACTCCACATAGTCAAACCTAGACTCGAACAAAGTTTAAACCAAACGCTATGATACCAACCTTGTCACGACCCGAAAGTGGCACGTGACCGGCACTTACATCACGTGGCATCTAAAGACGTGATCCAAGTCAGCCAAAAACCCGGAATCTAAACCTTTTTATGAAAATATTAGAGGTGAAGTTTAAAAATAGTCATTAGATAGAACCAATTTAAAATGAACATTTAAGTTTAAATAAGCATGTTTGAAAATCATCTATAGCGTTTTAAAAATCGATAACACCCCCTTTGTAAATTTTGAATAAACCTAATACAAGCACAATAATATATACAACATCCCAACGAGAGCTAGCTTCCACGCTCAAATAGCGGAGCAACCACGCAGATAAATATACGACACCAAATGGCGAAGAAAACAAAGCAAAACAAGAAACAACAAGAAACAAGAAAGTCGACACTAACGAGTGAGACACCCACAACACATAACTCTAAGTCTCTCTTCTAAGCCCACAATATACAAGTTCTAATTCGATGGAGTTTTAACTAGATACAAAAAATATATACATGCAAGTGTGGGCATGATACAATAGCAGCCCACCTACCAAAACAATCACCGAAAAGAAGTGTGTGCCGCAATCCGCTGATGATCCGAGCGGTAACTCCTGCAAGAAACTGGGACACAACGGGGGTGAGTTGCCAACTCAGTGAATAAAAATACATCACAAGGAAGAAATCGAAATGCACAACGATATCGTAGGTCAGAAAGTATAGTACTATCATATCCTGTACTAATATATATATAAAGTGCATAATTACAATAAATGCAATAATATCCATCATGCAACTGTAACATCTCATATGTATATGCCCTGTATCCAGGTATAAACCTATAAGGCAGCAGAAAGTTTATAAACTTTATAAGATGTAAAAGAAGTTAAGAGATTTTATCATCTATTGATCTACCCTAATCCTACGAACCCTAGCAAGCTAGGAAACTCACGCATGTTTTGAGAAGAAAAAGAAAGGATAGAGAAGAAAATCATAATGCAAAATTTAAATGCAGAAATAATTAAGCTAATGATCTATCTTTATTAATCAGCGTTACAAGTACAAATCCTTCGAATTTATATTACAAGAAGAAGTTGCTCTCGATCTCTGCCTCGTAGGAAGTAGATGCTCTGTCGATATTCACGTCGAATCGCGGACCTATCATGAATCTCTTGTTCTTGACGGTGATTTGCTTCGTGTTAAAGGTGATGATTCTCTAAGTTTAGCCCTTGGTCCTTTCTATAGCCCCAAAAGAAGAAACCCTTGATACCCCGTGTGTAGGATTTGCTGTTGTGATCAGCACACCAAACCACAGATCCTACGACCATAATAAGGCCGCGGATCCGCGGCATATAGGTGCTATTGGCCGCTAAACCGCGGCGGTTTAGGGGAACCGCAACTTGAAAATTCTTGTGGGCTCTTCTGTTGACACTTGGAGATTTTTGTGATGTTTGGATTCTACAAATATTTTTCTGAGTCTCTGCCAGTATTGATTCTACGATTTTATTGGCAGATTTTGATCCTGACATCTCAAATATCTCGATCTCCCAACCTGAGCTAAATCTGCACAATATCTCCATGAATAATATTAGTAATATTTGTTAAATTAGAGATAGTATCTTAATCTTTTTATATGGTAATAAATCATTAAGAAATTCGATTAAGATTATTTGATATGACACACACAATAAAAATATTATATGCATATATTTTCTTTCATAATGTTAATTATAATATAAACATATGATAAAGAGTAACTTTGCAGATAAACCCACATATGTTCTATCTTTATAATAAACACCTTTAATTATTTAAGAAAAGTAAGGAAAATGTAATATCAAAAGTGCAATATTTTCGACTGAACAAATACCCCAAAAATTAACTTTGATCGTCTCGGGCAAACTAGTTATTCAAGAGAGGGAGAAAAAATGAAAGAAAAACCTAGCACACTTTCGTAGGCAATCACGATTGCACTGAGCATGTGCAACAAACCGTTAAAACTCTAGGTGTCCCTAGTAGGAGGAGTGTTGTCTCCTGAGGGTTTTTAGCGGATTACACCCACAAAATCCTATAATAAAAGAAAGAAGATGAAAGTTACGTACAAAGAAAAGAACTATAAAAGAAACAACTTGAAAATAAGAGTTTCCAACCATACTAGCTTTTCGGTTGCCATGAGCCCTAACTTAATGGTTATGACAAAATGTTAGCAATCACACCACCTCTCAATGAAACATCGCCTTTAATTTTCCACCCTACATTTCTTTCAAACATCGATCATATACCCCTACGTGTGTGTAAAAGGCATTGCTACACTCAGAAAGTTCAATTCAAGTTATCATACTCTTGTCCATCTTCCTTGGTACTTTTTAGTCGGTGAATATTTTAGATGGAATTGCTCACACATTCTTTATGCGACCATTAATATTTCTTGAGATACCAACTGACCGATTACTAAATGTTCTCACTCATTTAGACGTAATTAGCAATTTCCTCATCTTGCAACACCTAAGGCTTATCAATGGCTCCCAAACCAGTTGGTCTAAGGCACTAGGTGATAAAGCACTCTCGTTGTATTTTTTTCTGCTGCCTTAAGTAGTTACAAAACCAGTGTTCATTTTTCTTCACCGTTTTTTTATTTATATTTTTAGTTTTCTTCATACCAAGGCTTTTCGAAAAGAGCATTTCAACGTATCCTTTACTATCCCAAGTTTCAAGATGTGTGCAAGTGCGTATAGTAGAGTATCAACGTTCAGATGTTTGGACTCAAGAATATGGACTATTTTTAAGACTTATTTTTATCCTCAGATTAGTAATTTCCTTCATCTTACCAACCCTTGGGACAACAGCTCATAACTGCTTATTACTGGCTTCGTTTAAAAAAACATCTAATTTTCTTGCTTTTCTCAAACTATTCCTATCTTTCATATGTGATTTTTCACTTTCTAATCTTTTATTATCAAAAAAAATTTGTACTTATATTTATGATAAAGCAAAATAATGTGTGAATAAGCACAAACCTTCCCCAAACCTATTTGCAGCAGTGTCCTCACAGATATCATCTGTTAAGCTTAAAAAAAAACTTTAGACCTGGGAGGAAAAATTATTAAAAGGGACATGAATTAATGATAGTGAAATCCTCCCCCAAACTTATTTTTGGTTTACAATTTTGTAAATTTTTTTTTTCAAGAGCCAAAATATTTTCTCCCCCCCCTCAAACTTGAGTGAAACCGTAATAACCATTTAAAATTATAAAGAGGAGGTAAAGTTATTGGTCTATGCAAAAGCTTTACAAAGACCAAAAGTCAACACCAACTATTCAAACATTTTATCAATGCAACAATATAGTTGGTAGAAGATCAGAGATTTGAAGAACTGGGGAGATAGGAGGCGGAATCGATTAGGTTTACGTCTCGGTTGGTAGAGACGGAACAGTGATGATAAACGAAAACGAGAATGTGAATGATCAGGAATTGGTAGAATAGTCACATTCTCGTATAGGATAAGAAGAAAGGGTAGTTGTTCAACTTCTTCGGGTGGAGGTCGATTTATCACAACATCCATGCCGTTGAGGAATGCGAGTTCGTCGGCGAAATATCTTCAAAACTTTCATCGATGGTCCGAGTGAACATTTCAATGTCAATCTGTTTTGTGCCCGCATTCAAGACACTTAATTTGTCAGAAATTATGGCAGTAGGAGACTCAAAAATCTCATTTACTTTATTCTTAAAAGAGTCTAAATCAAATTGTCTTTCTAGAATTATCGAACTCGAAATATCGGAGTGTGATTCATCAAAACTTGATAGAATTAAAGGAAAATTAGAAGAAAAACCAAAGAAAACGGGAGATGAAATGGGTAAACAAATTTGGGTGTCGAGCATTGCTGAATCAGATGTGGGAAATGAAGGCTGAATATCGTTCTGCTTCTCGGATAGGTCGGTGGTAAGAATAGGGTCGGTTAATTGTACAGGAAGATATTCGTATTCAATAGAAGGGACATGGTGGGTCGGAGAATCCAACTCATCCAGCATAACGGGTTCATCTTCTACGATATTCTCATCACCGCTAACACCTTCGGTCAAATCAAACGAATAGGTATCTAAATATTCATCAATTATACTATTCTCAATCGATAAATCACTTGATTCACTTGATAGAGTTGGAAGGTTTGAAATATCAAGTGTAGTCGAATAAGGATCGGTTTGATTTGGAAGGGCGTAAGGCTCTCGTGCACACTCTCTATTGGAAAAGTCAAACATGTTATTTTCGGGCATTTCATCACTGAGATTAGGAAGTGGTTGAACACCGAATATAGGATGGAAGGTGTCGAGATCAAAAGAATCGGTTTTGTTTTGACTTTGAAGGATCCCTTGTTTTTTCGCATGATTCAATTTCAACTCTTCTTCTGAACTAGACATGATTTGTGAAGAAGTTCCAATGATGTGATTTTCCTCGGTTTTTGGACTTGCCCTTCTTCCCTTCCCCCTTTCCATCATTCTATCGCGATTCTTTACCGAAAGCGCAGAAGTTCCCGAACTCCCACTCCCGGCCTTTCTCCGTATCTCATCGTTTGATATACAATTCACCGCATCATTAAACGTGAGAGTCTCCGAGATCGAGTTTCTAACCGTCATTACTAGGTTCTCCTAACTCTCCGGTAACGAACATAGGAATAGAAGTGCTTAAATCTCGTCTTTAAAGACGATTTCCACTGATTCAAGTTGGCTCATCACGTTGTTGAACCCATTCGGATGCTTCATCACTGAGCCGTTTTCAGCCATTTTCACGTTGAAAAGCTTCTTCATCAGGAAGATTTTATTTGATGTAAAGGGGTTCTCATACAACTTCGCTAATGTCGTCATTAACGCCTTGGTTGTTTTTTCTTTCGAGATATTAAAGGCCATGTACGGAGTCAACGATAGTCGAATTATCGCCGGGGCTTTCTTATCCAAAAGGTTCCATACCTCATCGGCCATCTTCTCGGGCTTTTCTCCAAACAACGGAAGAAATATGTCCTTTTGATATAAGTAGTGCTCCATCTGCATGCGTCACCAACCAAAATTCTGACCATTGAACTTTTCAATCCTTCATTTATCCTCCGCCATCTTTTTTCTTTGTCGCAGTAAACTCGACTTCACCCTTAAACTGAACCAACGCCTTCAGAACGACATCTAAGAAAGCGGGGAAGATGACATAGTTGTCGTTACCCACCGTTGACCTATATCGTAGATTTGAAGAATCTTGGGTTTCTTAACGAAGCTCTGATACCAGCTGTTGGGATGGAAGAAGCCAATGCACGGAACAATGCTCGCTACAAACAAACCACGCAAACACAATTACGCAATTAAACGACAAAAGAACAATATAAATATGCGAGAATAAATATAGAAAATCAAATAGAGAGTCAAAAGATTTGTTAATGAGGTTCACCCACCGTATGGTTAGTCCCCGGCAGAGCGAAATCTGCAATGTCTATTATAATTTTGAATCAAGTACACCACGAGCAACCCTAGGAGTTTTCTATCAAAACTCTTTAGATCTCAACCTCAGGAGTTTTCTCTCAAAACTCTCTAGATCTAAGCCTTCACCCTCTCATACAATGATCTCTCTTCTATTTGGCTGTTATTGTTGGTGTATAAAATACATATGAGAGATCCCTATTTATACACAAACAAATTCTTTAATTAAGTAACTAGCATAGTTAAGAATCTGCCATAAGACACTCTTCCTATTCCAACTAAGACTCTGCCATCTTCTTAATTAAGAAACCATCTCTTAATTAAGAAATCTTGGTTTTGATAAAATATGGTATGGCTTGTGTTTGAAGTTTCTCCATACTTTCAACATCGTTCTCCGTAGACATGGGCCCAAGTAATCAACAATCCTCCATACTTTTCGATACCTGATCAATGATATCTATATAGCGTCAAATTTTCATAATTGAAAAATGAATAAACACCGAAACAGGTTTCATTCAAGGAGACAAGATTTTTGCTTTTGAGCTGTCGGAGCCATATCTAAACATCGTGGGATGAGGAGAGGGGTTCAAATTCGGGTCAACGAAGGGCGAAGAAACGAGGTTATGCTGCCTCGTCGACAGAGCTAGGAGGCATCTACAAGGTTATCCTCGGTTTGGCGAAAGTCGACAAAATAGAGATAATCAATGAAGATGTATCAGGGTAGGAGGCGAAGGTGGTGAAGGTGGTTGAATAAGATCTCAAATCGAAATGAGAAGCGGGGTCGATGGAAACGATGAGAGACGAATAGGTTGTGGCACAGTTTGAACCAGGGTAGGAGAAATTAAATGATTATTTTTTCTTTGTATATACCTGTTGTATTTCCGTTGGTTTCGATATAACTAGTTAATCAGTCGGTTGATTGGTATGTATTCTCAAAATTTTTCCTTTCTTAAAACCATTAACAACGGAGAAAAAAATTAATTCCAAATTCCTCCAACACATTTTATTTTCATCATTCAATTTAGATCTAAATTAGATATCAATAAAAGAAAAGGGGGAAAAAAGAAAAAGAAAATAAAAAGGCTAACTATTGTCATAAATCTAGTGCCTTTACACTGAACCAGACGCCCGCACACGCCCGCATATAATTCCACGCCCTCATTCTCTCGCCCTTCTACCATCACGCGCTGTCACACTCCATAGCTTCCCAAAACCCTAATCCCGCCATCATCTCAAAACCCTAATTTACCTTCCAATTTCTCCCCCTTTCGATGGAAGAATCCGCTATCTCCTTCGAAATTCGTCGAGATCCGAGCCTATCTATCCCTTAGATTCGTGAACTGCCCATAGATTCCTGTCATTTTCGCTAGATTTGGAGTTTTGAGCAGCCATGGCGAGCGATCCGAGCGAGATCGAGGCTAAGGAGGAGGGGAACGAGGAGAGGAGAAAGACGAGGCTTCCGTGGAAAAAGGCGGCGGCGGCGACACAGACCGTGCCGGCGGCGGCAGAGGAGAACCAGCCGGTGATGGGGTCGGAGACTTGGCCGGCGCTTTCTGAAGCGAAATTGAAGAGCCCGATCGATAGCGGTGCGAAGAACAAGGTGGCGTCGCCTCCGGCGAATGTGGCGGCGCCGCCACCGCTGCCGCCTCCGATGCAGGTGAGAATTCCTGAACTGCTCAGGGTTTCGAATTCCTTTAAGAAACAAATAAGAAAATGTGTTATGGTCTTAAAGTAGATTCTGCGAGAATTTGTAGATCGAACTGTATGTTTTCTTTGTTGAGTTTATGGGGTTTTGAAATGATTGTTTACGGTTTCAAAATCGGATTTTTAAAATTGCCGATCGATCTCTCAGATCAAGAACACCTTCTTGTTTGGTATTGATACTGTATGTTTAGCAATGTTTGAGGATCTGAGGGTTCTTGATCTTGTTCCTTACCTGCATCATAGACGGTGTTTTCGATCTGTCTTGCATTAGCCCGGGATCACTTTAAATTTACGATTCTAGTCTTAGATCTTGAAATCTGATACCTTTTACTAATAAATGGGCCGTGTTGCCCAATAATCTTAGGTTCTACTTCAAGAACACAACATCCACAGTCAGCATAAACTCTTTTAATTTTAGGTCATATTTGTTTAAATATTAATAAAGGTTTTTGTATCTCATAGTAGCAGCCTCTTTAACTTTAGTAAGTTCTAATAAAGAAGAATAGGTTGGCGATTGTACATGAAAAACCTAAAGTGTGACTTCTCTCCCATGCCACAGTCCCACCATGGTCAAAAACCTTTAGCTTTCTAACGTGGAAGTTTTTCTAGACTTGTTTCTCATATTTTGGAGCTATGACCAGTGGTTTTATCAGGGCTTGTTGAATTTTGGTACAAGATGATGAATCTGTAGAAACTCTCTTATGACTATGACTTCTCTTTTGTGTCCCTTCTAGCCTGTACAAAGTGTTAATTAAAAACTTGTTGAAGCTAATCTAGCATGGGAGCAAAATTCACAAATAAATGAATATAGCAAAATCATGAAAAGTTGGCTGAATCGGGCTCTTAGAGAACACTTTGAAAATTTTCGTCAAATTTGTGTAGACGTGTCGTGTGTGTGCATTTATTTTAGGAGAGAAGGCGTAAACCATAAATTAGGTAAGATACAAGCCAAATCGTTTTGCGCATTTGCAAGGGTCTTTATCACCGCTCCGTGGAACTCATGGAAAAATATGTTTGCATCATACGAAAGATGCACATCCTTTTTTTTTTTTATCAATTTCATTCAGACAAAATCTTACTAATCATATATTAGTGGCATGCCACCTATCAGTTTCCTGTGTTTTGCATTTCCTTTCTTTCCTTCCTTTTTCCTTCACAGCATTGTATGAAGCACCATTATTTCTGTACTCTTTTCCCCTCACTGCATTGTACTTTATTATGTCCTAGAAGTCAGGCAGTTAATTCTTTTGTGAAAACCACACTTTCTTTTTATTCTATTTAACTTGGTTATATAGCACTACTATGGAATAAATTTAAGTGCGGTGTCCAGGTTTAGAAGCAAAAATTGCAACCATTGCGCTTATCGAACCTAGAATTTTTTTAACAGTAAATTATTCAGTTTTAAGCCTTTTTAGTAGTTATAAAAGTGATCGGGTTTAATGAAGTAGGATTTGCTTTCATGATTTCCCTTGCGATTTGTTTTACTAATAAGTTCTATTTCTGGCAGATGAACATATATCTTGCTATGGATCTTTAGCTAATATACTTGTGTCTTCTTTCAGGGTTCAGTTGGCCAACGCAAAATTGATGGATTTGGAACTGGCAATCCTTCCAATAAGCATCATCACCATCCACTTCCGCATAAACCTGGTCCAAAGCGTAATGTCCCTGCAAATGCTATGCTGCAAATCCCCGTTCCCATGCCTTACCCTCAACACCCAGCACAGCCGATGATTTACCCTGGGGGACCTCCTCCACCTATCATGGTCCCTGAGTATGGTTACCAGGCTTGTCCTCCGCCATTCCCTACTGAACCTCATATTGTAAATTCTGGGGAACCTCCTATGCCGGCATTCATTCCAACTGCACAAGTCGGTGGAATCGATGGCAATAGAAATTTCCAGCCTCCACCTAGAGGGGATTTAAGTACTTGGCGTCCTGGCAACAGACAACACTATGGCCATGAAGCTGGACCCCACTTTACCCCGACATGGCGCCACCAACGCACATTTGGTCCAAGGGACAATATGAACATGCCACATGGTATTGGACCTGGGGCGTTTATCAGGCCAATCCCACAATTTTTTGGTCCAGCTCCAGGGTACATCAATAGAGCTGGCTTTCCTGGTACGTTCTCAAGCTTACAGGATCAACTAAACTGCAGCGCTTTTTATGTTGCACATATCTGTCGCTTTCCTTTCATTTTTTTTGTTCAGTAAGTAATAACAAAACTACAATGTGCTATTTATTATCGTATATTAAGCATAATAGAATTGCTCTTATCATAAATTTGCAGGCCCTTCTCATTTATTCTATGTTACTTCACCTCCGCCACCGGAAATGATAAGGGCCCATCCTCGTTTTGTTTCACATCCTCCACCTCCTGCATATGTGCCTCCAACACAGGAAATGCTTACATTGAAAGCTAATATTGTAAAACAGATCGAATATTATTTCAGGTGGGCTTCTCTATGTTTGAAGTATTTTATTTTTTTGTTAACATCGTCTAGGTGAAGACAGTACTGCAACATTGCGGCTGTGCCATTAAACATGTATTATTGGCAAATAAAGCCTTTTCAGTTAACTAATATTAACACCACTCTTTCATTTCCTCAGTCTGTAATTTAAATACGCTGAAATTTCTTTTTTCGCGATTTTTTTCCATATCAGACTATTTTATATATCAACTGTCTTATTTTGCAGTGATGAAAATCTCCAAAAGGACCATTACTTGCTGTCAATACTGGATGAACAAGGATGGGTTTCTATACATAAAATTGCTGATTTTAATAGGGTATGCTTTACTGTAATGCCAATTACTTTTCTCTCTACTGTTCCATTGTCACAATATGTTCGCAGTCAATCAAGGATGGAGACAATTGTGGGTAATCACGAAAAACATTGCCACTTGATTATAACCGATAGGACAACCGATTCCCAAACCAGATGCGTCAAAATTAGACTATGTTCCCCACCACCAATTCCCTCCAAAAAAAAACAAAACAAAAAACAAACCACTCCTAAAATACTGCCGAAAATTCTGCCTAAATTTAAAATAGGGTCTAGATTTTCCCACTTGATATGGCAAAGTCTAATTCTTTATTACTTCAAATTTCGTTAGCGTTATGGGAAGCGTTTAATTTGATTTGTTGTTATTATATACCTTTTATATTGTTACTTAGTTTATATAACAAACTATCTAAATATGTTTATTTGATATCAAATCCATATATAACAATCAATAAAATATTTAAATAGTTTCCTTAATTTAAAAAAAATATTTTTTCTTTCCCAAAAAGATTATAACATATTTTATTTTTCTTCCTTCGCAACTTGGTCGGAAAGCGATTTAATCATAATTTATTGTCAAAATATGAGAACTCATCGGCATTTATTGTGATTTTTATTTCTATTTTGTAAATATATTTCTTTTTTCAACAATCAGTTGTAACTTTCTCTATTGTAAAATTCAATTTTTTATTATGCATTTAATATATTATATTTCGCGCTCCCTTGCGGAAGTATGTGACCTTACTTTACCTATGTTGTCAATGGTTATGCATCATGATCATGATCATCATCTATGTCTTCTCCCTTCAAAATGGGGTTGTGTACGAAGGGGAACAAATTCTAATAAAATTTCATGTGATGTCAATGATCAGTGGTTAAGTGCTTTAAGTGCCAAGTTCTAAAAGTGCAACAAAGGGGGAAGCCTCATTAGCCAGTAGGTATGCACATGATTACTACATTTTACTACATTATGTCACCTTAATTAATGTTGTAAAACATGTATTCGTTCTCTGTTCGGTTGGCCAGCGCATAAACGGATTATATGAATTATACGTCTTATAATTAAATTACGCGGAATTAGGCATACCTATAATTTAATCTATATAATATAGAAATATCCTTAAAACAATTAGGAAGATAGAAAATATATGCCAATATGAAGAAATAAACCGGACCTTATTTAGTGGA
The DNA here is from genome assembly GCA_030015575.1 of Agapanthus africanus. NCBI lineage: Eukaryota > Viridiplantae > Streptophyta > Magnoliopsida > Asparagales > Amaryllidaceae > Agapanthus > Agapanthus africanus. Next base: position 248,185,603 of record JASDDO010000019.1, on the reverse strand, counting down.
TGTTGATTTTGTATATTGTGTTTTGGATATTGTGTGGGCTATGTGTATACACACTAACGAATGGTCGTTTGTCAGGATAGGATCAATTATGTGGTCACTCACCCTTTTATATTATTTGATGTGGTTGCTAGCTGAAACCTTATAAACAACCTCTTAACCTTTTACAACACTGATATTGACAGATGTTTTATAACATTCCAGGTAAAGAAAATGACAACAAATATACCTATTATACTCGAAGCTTTGCAGACTTCTACTTCCATAGAAGTGCAGGTTCTCTCTCTCTCTCTCTCTCTCTCTCGCGCGCGCGCGCTTGCGAAATACTTTACTCTCCCCTTAGGATCTTCATTCTAGCCATATGGTGCAATATATTTTTTGTAAATGCTATTTCCTCATCCATTTGTTCATTACTTTTTCCTTCTTATAGGATGAAAAAATACGGAGACGTAATGAGTGGGTAAAGTGGGTTCCATCATCCGGTAATCATGTGGCACCAAATTCTCACACTGCAGGGGTCCAATCATCTACAAGCGTGGACAACACTGAGGCCATCGATAAAAACAGAAATACCGTCTCTCATGACAGTAATTATCTTAATGCTACCGATAAAGATCCGGATAAATATTTGTCATCATTCAACGACGATTCTAGTGGGAAAACGAAAAGTGATTTAGAGCATACCTTGGCCAAAATGGTGCCAAATGTTGATGAACCCCTTACATTTAATGGAGAGGGCGAAGATAAGAGCAAGAAATTTGCTTCTGACCCATATTCAGGCTGTGGACTAAATAGTGGATGTGGTGGAATGGAAGAGAATCTTTCGGCTGGCAGCGTTTCTGCTGTAGAGAATAGTGGTACATATTGTAGCCTCAGCTCTGAAACTTTTCATGGACAAGATAGTTCTACCAATGGCGCCACTCCTGAATTCAAGAGCTTAAAGACACAGTCAAATGGAAGTGACCTTTTACCAAATCTTGAAGGACTTTTAAATGGTTTGGTGGATGACTGCCCTAGCTTCGTAGGGGAGCCAAGCACATTCTTGCTTGACGAGGAGTTGGACATGGAGCATACATCAATCAAGAAAGAGTGTCTTTCAACAGACACAAGGTAATTATGTTCAGTCCACTTACTAAGTCGACCCTCACACTCAATGAAACCTAATCATCTAATCATTCCTTTAGCATCACTTTTGGTGGTTATTATACTTTATGCAGGCAAACTAGAAAACTAATAATATATGCCCCCTTTGTCAAGCTTGTTCTTTTGGAACAACCCGATATTATGAAGAGCTGTATAGGCTGGATACAGTAATGAAGCTTACTTCTGTTTCATCTTCTTTTGTTTTTTTAAATATCATAAAAAAAACTGTATTGGATGTGTAAAAATGCCCATTCACCGATTTGGTGTGCCTAAGCAAATTCAGAAACTTGCTTTTGGAGAATACCAGACAAAATCTTTCTTACCTTATGGCAACACGTTTATGATCAGGAAGCACAAATAAATAAAAATGAGTCCCCAATGGGTGATGGATACTCCTCTTGCACGTCACTCGTTCGACCCGTGTCTAACACACCAGATTGTTGCTTCTAAAAGAACTAAACACATGTCATGTATTGCACTTGTGCCAATGTTAGGAGATTTTCTGCATCAAACCGAAAGCATGTCCAAGATAAGTTAAACATATGAAGTTATGAACATTCTTTGACATGGTTGGACACCATTTTAGTTCAAATGGAACACTTTTAAAACATGTGAAAAGAGCACCCTTCTAACACAATCTAAAAATCTTTTGACAATGGGAGGGGAATCATGAGCTTGTATTGTATCGGATATTGTATTGGACTTCTGATTATCTTTCCGGTTCAAAGTTGTGTTATAAATGCACATAGTTAAGATTTTATTTTGTTTTCTTTCTACTTCTTGAAAAAACAGTTCGGTGTGTGTATTGTGTAATATATCTGTCTATACAGATAAATGTAGTGAAAGAGTTCCCACCGACAGAGATTTAGGTTGTCACATCTATAATAACCTATCTCCTTGTTTCAACCTTAATCGATTGCTTTATCGTCTAATTCATCTCATTTTATCATTTACATACCCTTCCCCCCACCATTAATTATACATTGATGTATTTTTTAATAAATGTTTATAGTTGGCTTTCTATAAACCCAGCGGACATTTTCTTTTGCACCCCATGCTTTTTTGACCAAGGAGATAAATTAATCTTTCAAAACTACTAGAGACTGGACATAAAATTACACGAGACTAACAATAATTAAGTTAAATGTCCACTTTTGTGAATACTTGAAGCCTTAAGATGGACCTGATCTTGCCCAAGGACTCTATACTGCACTCAAATCCTCGGATGTTAATGAAGAATTCAATGTATACTCCTGTAGCACTCTTCTGATTTTAGAATCTGTCAAAAACATTGTTATTATTCTAAAGAGAAATCCTTTATCCCAAAAAATTGTAGGTAGCCACAGGAATTAGTTTCTTTTTCTTCCAACTCTTTTAAGGGCCATTTGTAATGTGAGATCAACAATACTATTTTCTTTTCTTTTTGCCTCAATCTATACTCGTCTAACAATAATAATTTCTTTTTGTTTTTGCTTCAATATATGCTTCTGTTTGGATGATGGCTTAATCAGGCTTATCCTGATCCTTGCTGATCTATCACCTGATTTTATTAACATCTAGTTAAAGATGTGTAATAAAGCTTTGAGAAATAGTTAAAATTTACAAACTTGTACTCAACCATGAGAGGACAACTAAACTTTGTGAAGAACATACTACATTGCTGACGATTTAATATTTGGTAACGTTACAGTTTCTTTCTTTTTAATTGATTTTGTTCCATGATAGGTTCCTTGAACTATAACCAGTTTCTGTCTCAAAGTCTCTTACTGGATTCGCTATTATTTAACTAACATGACATTGTTTCCTGTTTCCACATTAAAACATGATTGCCTAAAGTAGTTTTAATTCTTGCCTTGTTATCTAGCGGTAACGTATGTATCCATTTTTTATACTTTCGATCAAGGTTGTAAAATCCGCTATCCGTTCGGTTTGCTGGCAAAAGGATACCGCAATTATTTGGTGGTTATTTGGTTTGGATTATTCGGCCATCAATATATATATATATATATATATATATATATATATATATAGAGAGAGAGAGAGAGAGAGAGAGAGAGAGAGAGAGGGAGGGAGGGGCTTAGAAGGCTTTTTCGTTAGGTTGTGTCAAATATCTATATCCTCGATTTTTTCCAACGATCGGCATCCATCATCATCTTTATCATGTAAGACGTGGATACACCAAATTTCATGTGATTCCACCATTTTCACTGTTGAATTAGCAATGTAAATAGTTCTATTGTCAATAAACCGTTAATTTTGCACCCACTAAATCAATGGTGAAAAAGTGATGGAATCACATGAAAATTGGTGTATGCACATCATACATGATAAAGATGATGATGGGTGCCGATCGTCGAAAAAAATCGTGGAGGGTGTAGTTTTTCGTAGCCATAGGAGGAAATTCTCTCCCATGGCACCTTTCCAACATTATCCTCATATATATATATATATATAGAGAGAGAGAGAGAGAGAGAGAGAGAGCGCGCTAGCTGATCCAATGAGGTTCGACCTCATCTTATTTTAAGTTCCACTTTTTGAACACAATACATCGTGTTTTTCACTGATTCGTACTGATCATCGTGATCTATAGATGTTAGATAGCTTATGTATCAAATTTTACGAGATTTGGAGACATCTTATTAATCCATCAAATAGACTAAAAAATCGATGGCTTTACGATGCATGAGATGCATGAAAAACAAGATCGCTTGATGGTTGTTTTAGAGGTCTCCAAATCTAATGAAACTTTATACATAACCTATCTAATACAACTAGATCAATGTGAACGGTTGATTGGTGAAAAACACGGGGGTTGTGTGTTTAAAAGTTTGGCCGCAAAATAAGAAATGAGAACCGGCTTCAGGATCATCTCCCTATATATATATATATATATATATATATATATATATATATATATATAGTGTGTGTGTGTGTGTGTGTGTGTGTGTAATCACACACACTAATAGACATTTTATTTCATTTGTTTAGTGAGTCATTTTCACAAATACTTGGCGGATACAATGTAAATTATGAAACTTGTTTGTAACATAAATAAATTATAAATAATAACGAAATAAGATGATGAAATAAACAATCATACATCCACAAACATAGAAAATAAAGAATTAGAAAAAAATCACTTTGCTTAAACTAGAAGAAGAGTAACAGACGTAGGAGGGAGTCATGATTGGAGAGTAGGATGAGAAAGTCACGATCGAGGAGTTTGAGAATCGCAGGTGGCGAGGACGGGATCGAAGTGGAACCAAGGAGGTCGCGGTTTGGGAAGTTCCCGAGGTCAGGGGTTAGCAATGTGCCAATGTCGCAGTTGGTTGCTGCTTGGGAGCTCGGTTTGGTAGAGAGGAGGAGAGAGGAGATGTGGAGGAGTTTGGGAATTGGAAGTCAAGGGCCGGGTTGTGCGTAATGGGTTATTTGAGAAAGAAAAATAAAGGGGCTTTGGGGCGGGGCGGGTTTTTTAATATTAATTATTCGCCCCAATTCAGACTGGACTGGATATCTGGTTTTTGTCCGGATATCCGGATTATTCGGCGGATATCCGTTTTAACTGGAGAATGAGTTTTTGATTCGTGTTTCTAGCGAAGTTGGATATCTGACTGGATATTCTGTTTATTCAACATTGCTTTCTATATTCTGTTGTAGTTTAAGCAAGCTTTAGACCAAATTTTAACATAAGTCTGTGTCTTCTTTTGTCTCCCTGGATTTTAAACTGATTTTATGCTCTCAAATGACCTGTTCTATGCAGAGAATATCTCTGTAACTAATCCAATAAAGCTTGTGTGGTTATGTTTTTATTCGAATTTCAGACTGATGTTATATTTTCTGTTTGGGAATGAACTGTTTTAAGTAGGATTGATGACGAGGATGATGAAATGGATGTCAATGACCAAGACGTTCAGAGGCTTATAATTGTTACTCAGGTATTGTTAGTCTTCTTGACTTCTAATGTCTTTTCTTTGTTTTCCCTTCCCTTTCTTCTTTTTTTTTAATCAAAATTATGTTATCTTGTACTTTTGTTATCAGGACTTGAAAATGTACTTTCATGATTTTAAGGTGTGCATAATTCTTGTGTTCTCTACTAAACCTTATTCCAGTAGTTTGATATCTGGATTCATTCAGACACATTTACAACTCTCAGATGGAGGGTGCCATCTTATGCTTAATTTTTCGAACAAACATTGTTACAATATTCTGCCGGTGAATTATTGCTTACAGTTGAATTAATTAGTTTCTTCATACACAAGCAAATAGTAAATTACCAAGATTATATGTCGTAGCAATTAATTGCGTTCAGGCCTCCATGACCAAGAACACCAAGAACAAAGAACCTTCTATCCATCTTGTGTCAACTACATAAATCTTTTATTCTGTCCAGTTATTCTTGAGTATGGTCCACATCCAGATTCTTCTATGTACGCCTAGCCTTAATTGTGTCTTCAGAGCTCATCATTCCTACCTGGCACCCGGATTCATATACCCCTATAGTCCTAATAGCATCTTCAAGTATTGTTTACTCTGTATTTCGAAATTTATATTCTATTTATTTATTATGCAGGAAAAGAGTACAGGGAAAAATAAAAGACCTTCCTCAATGAAATCAGAGGGCATGTCAAACGAGGAGGCGTCTGCCATCAATGAGGCTCTTTATTATTTTGAGCAGGTAAATGATCTTATCTTTACGGGGATGATTTATTGTGGGTATTATTATGTGAAGATTAAACATTTTTGGTGCAATGTAAGGTTCTAAATGACGGATGTTGTGTCCATCTCTCTAGGAATATTCCATGTTTTACATATGTAAGAAGCATTTTGTAAATTTATGGTGGACGAAGGATGTGCCTTAAATTGGACTATAACAAACTTTAGATTTGCTAAATATCCTAAAATAGTCCACCCAATTCAAGAGATCATATAGATGATTGCACTTTTAGCACGAAAATTTCCTACACCGGCGGCTTTAGAAGTCAACCTTCCATCAGTTTTATTGACGATCAACACCTACCATATTGATCATGCCCTTAAATATGTGTACGTCAATTTTCATGTAAATTGGTTACCGTTCGTCCTTGCATCGGATGCATGCAAAATTAACGGTTTTCCGATAATAAAACATTTTATGGTGCTAATCATCTAGAAAACCAACGGACGGTTGACTTTTCAAGCAATCAATATAATAAATTTCCTACTGTGCCACTTCATACTCTGCGTCCTCTCTTTCTATATATAGGATAAAAGGAGCATGGAGTGCCCTTGTAGGGTGCACCCTACAGAGGAGGATGTGTCATCATTCGATTGGACTTTGCATAGTGATTTTGTACTTCAGGGCAAAACCCAATGAAAAGGAGGATGTACTCAAGTGCAAAAACACCATGCAAAGTCCAATCGAATCATGCCACATGTTCCTCTGTAGGGTGCACACTACACGGACTATATAGGAGAGTGCTCTATTTCAAACCGATCGACGTTTTTTTGAAAACGGGAACTCCCGATCTACGACATATTTTAATAATCCGACCTGTTCAAGTTGATCATCCTACCCTCAAATATGTGAAAAATCAAAGGATTTGAAGAGTTCTAGCCCATGCATTGATGGGTATAAAAATGAACGTCTTTCGATAATGGAATATGAACTTCATTCGATGCATAGGCTTGAGGTCAATGTTCTAGATATTGGTATCGTATCGGCCCGAAGATTTTCATATCGGATAGCGTATATCGCGATATATCAGAAGATATATTCGAAAAAAATATTATTTGTATCATAAATGTCATAAAGAAGACTCGATATGAAATTGGCTCTTTTAGATGAGTATTCCTTAATAGCTCAGTAGTAGAGCGATCATATATAATGACTAGCCGCTTCCAAAGACTCAATAAAATTTGACAAATATCACGAGATTCGGTACGATATATCGGTCGATATATATCCAAAACTAAAAAAGATATTATTTCATCATAATATCATATCGTTCCCTCCAAAACCGATATATCGGCCGATATAGGTAATATATCGGCGATAATTAGAACACTGCTTGAGGTCTTCAAATTCATTGATTTTTCATACATTATATTTGAGGGTATGCTGATCAACTTGAATAGATCAGGTTGTTAAAATATGTCGTAGATCGGGAGTTCCCATATCTAAGAAAAACGCGGACCGGTTTGCAATGGATCGCTCCCTTATATATATATATATATATATATATAGAGAGAGAGAGAGGTGTTCGTGTTTTTAAATTCATAATGTTTTTTGTGGGACGTCAGATCGATTATCCGTTCCGATCAGGTTGATCAACAAACCCTAGATAGTCTATGTTTATATGTTTACTGAATCGCGTTGTTTGAAAGTGTACACGGGTGCAAAAACATGTGAACTTATTTCAGCCGTAGAATTTTGTAACTTTAAAGCTAGTTGTACCATATTTAGAACACTTCTAAACATCATGAATTTGTAAACATACACTATCTAGGGTGTGTTGATTAGAACGGATCAGGGCAACTGAGCCTTTTATCCCAAGCATATGGGGTAGGCCACATGAACCTAACATGAGAATCACGTCGGGTCGAGCACATGAATCCTCTGTCCCCACTCACTCCTATCGAACAATATACTTTCAGTAAGACCTTTGGCATCCATCTCCATCCACGTTTTCTTCGGCCTCCCTTTCCCTTCTTTGACTTGGCCTTAATCGAGAATATCTATTCGTTTAGCCGGTGCTTCCGCAGGTCTGCGCAGCACATGACCAAACCATCTTAGACGGTTTTCCTGCATCTTCTCCTTCACGAGTGGTACACCGACCTTTACATGAATATGAACATTTTGTATGTTATCCTTTCTAGTGTTACCACACATTCAACGAAGTATGCACATCTTCGCTACATATTTCTTCTGTCCATTATGTTTCTTAGCAACCCAGCATTCCGTACCATATAACAAGACATGCCTAATAGCGTTTCGATAAAACCTTCCTTTCAACCTTAACGGAAAGTTGTGATTGCACAAAATCCCCGTTGCATTCCTTCGTTTCAACCAGCTAGCTTGAATCCTCTGGTTGACATCGCTATCGATCTTCCCATCCTTTTGGACGATGGAACTAAGATATCTAAACTGATCGTTCGGTGATATCTAAGGTTTGAGAACTCGGTTTCGGTCTCTTAAAATTTTATTAGTTTCGGTTAGTTTCGCTTGTCTCGGTTCAGGTTTCGGTTTGGATGATAGTGTGTGTATTAAATTTATGGTTGTATGCAGTCACATAATTCGTGAATTTTTTATCGGCCGATTAATTCTCCGATTTAATCGCCACTGGCGAACGCTTCGAATAATTCAAATAAACAGCGAATAATTCACAAAAACAATGAATAATTCGCAATATCAAAACCTAGAGCCTCATATATTAATTTCTTGCTCGAAATCCTTCCCGAATATTTCCCGAATATTTGCCGAATCTTTCTCGATTACCTGCCGATTTTTTCCGAAGAGTTCCCCGGATCCGAATTTTTGACCTCGCCGAATAATTCCTGAACTGCGAATTTATGACTATGGTTGTATACACAAGACAATGATCTTAGTGTTAAAAAATCCACCCAAGACAAGACTTAATGCAAAATACATTGAAAAGTGTACTTAGATAAGTATTAAATAGGATATGTGTCGACTTTTGTGGCCTTCTTAGGATGAAATAACCTGACCAGCTGTACCACAAATGCAAACTATGATCACGATGATAGTAAAAACAACAAAAAATAGTTGTTTTAGGTTTCAGCCGAAATGGGGGTTTCGTATCGGTCTCCACCGAAACCTATACGAAACGATCACGTATCGGTGATTTCGGACGAAGTCTCGAACCTTGGTGATATCTCTTGTCCAATGTTATACCACCGTGATCTCGACTTCTTTGTTTACTAAATTTGCATTGCATATATGTTATTTTGGACCTACTCAATTTAAACCCTCGAGATTCCAACGTTTGCCTCCACAACTCCAATTTGGCATTAACCTTTTCTTTCGTCTCATTTACCAGAATAATATCATCAGCGAATAATATAAACCAAGGTATCTCATTCTGGATAGTTCTAGTAAGCTCATCCATTACTATGGTAAACAAGAATGGACTTAATGTGGATCCTTGCAACTGTAGTAATTTCCAGCAGAACAGACCAGGACACCCCCCAAAAAAGTTCATGAATTTGAAAAACACAAACGATGCTTATTGTATATTGCAACCATAGTAATTCCAACAGTGGCGTGACATATGGCACAATACTATTCATTCATTTCTCTTTTCTTTTTCCCATACTAATCCCAAAGATTCTTAAATTTGCAAAACAAACGTACACATTGATCAATGGATAGTTTGTTGCCGTGTGTCCCGCCATTGTAGGAAATTCCTACAATGCCTCTGTCTTTTTCCCTCCCTCGCCCCACACACGCACATGCATGCATAGGTACACAAAAATACATGCATGTGTGTGTAGAGAGTATGCTCCACTCGATAGGATTTGGTAGCAAATCCTTTCAAGTTTTTATCCATTATATCACTTTGGATTTGTGCAATCAATTATGAAAAAAAAATTCATCTATTTCAATCTTGATATCCTTGTTTGCACAAATCTGAAACCATATCTAATGGATAAAATCTTGATTGTAATTGTTTCCAAATCCAATTGAGTGGAGCATGGTCTCGCTCTCGCTCTCGTGTGTGTGTGTGTGTGTGTGTGTGTGTAATTAATGCATATAATTTGATTAATGAAAACTATAACATGACAAGGAAATAGAAAATGTAGAAAGGACTGTATGAAGAAATACGTAATAACATAAATTCATGGATAACCACGCTCTCGTTAAACATAATGGATTACAGAATAATGACAAATATAAATCTCTTGTAAATAACAAAGTTCATAAAATAAACATGTATAATACCTTGATCCGTCGCTGACTTGCTATTAAGGCGCCGTCACCCTTGGCACCACGCTGTTATTCTACCTTTTGTACTCTGTTTGACTACGATAGTCTCTTGAATCGTACTGCAGGAACTGCGCACCAATCGCTCTAATTCACAAAAACATAATTATGGGACTGAAATGAAAGGAGATACTAAACTCTCCATTCATGGAAATTCATCTCGGAATTCCAAGGTGAATGCGAACTCTGTCGGAAATGAGGAGTCTGGTCATTCTTCTACTCATCGGTGGCAAACAAAAAGCAATAATAAGTCGCATTCTTCAAATAAACAGCGCTTGTTTCACACCAACTTCAGAAATCACAACAATGGTCGGAATCATCATGAAATCATATCAGAAAGTCCACCAAGCAGATCGGTTGGATTTTTCTTCGGATCAACGCCGCCTGAGAATATTGGGTGAATTATTTGATTGGTGTTGTTTTATATAAATATTGTACTTTCCATTTTGGTTGTTTTTGTGATGCAGGGTTTCGTTTTATTATGTTTAATTATTTTTTATTTTTTATTCTGTTTTAATTTCTATTTTGTAGCCCTACATTGTCCAAGTTGAGTGCTCCTCCTCATGGATTCCTTTGTGGGAGCAGTCCACCTGTGGGATCTTTGCCAAAACCTTTTCCGCCATTTCAGCATCCAAGCCACAAGCTTTTGGAAGAAAATGAGTTCAAGCAGCAGAAGTAGACCTACCCTTCTATTTATCTCTCACTCAAACATACTCATCCACACCGATATAACTCTATTTTTATACTTGCTCATTCCTCTCCCTCTGTTAATAGTTGGGGCTCACCTTTTGTTCTGATTTATTTGGTACTTGATATAGGTACCATAAGTTCCACAAGCGGTGTCTGAATGACCGGAAGAAATTAGGAATTGGTTGCAGTGAGGTATGATATAAAGATGCTTATATAAATTTTCTTTTTTTGATACAATAGATGCATGTTGAATATTCTTTCTTAAATTTGAAGGCAATTCTGCCGGTCACTATCAAAAGTAATTTGGGTCATTCCTACCAGCATGGATCATTCCTCGTTTCCGTAATATTTTATGCCGAGCATTTTGTTCAGATATCTTACGCTTCAATTAATGATCCATGCATGAGAAACACTGCATGGTTCAGTATTTTCTTAGCCTCTCTGTCATAAAATCTTGTAGATGCATTTTAGTTGCATGTGAGCATTATTTGTTTGGTTCATCACCACTATAGATTAATCATTAATTTGATTACTTATCTAATATAGGGTGGTTAGTGTTTTATCTCCCGCCTATCTCCTTTGTCATTAGTATCATATCTCGCCTATTTGCAGGAAATGAACACGCTCTATCGATTTTGGTCATATTTCCTCAGAAACAGATATAATCAGTCAATGTATAAAGAGTTCCATAAACTAGCACTGGAAGATGCAGCTGCTAAGTATAACTACGGTCTTGAATGTCTTTTCAGATTTTACAGGTAACTCCATCAGGTTTCAATATTGATTTCTGTGGTAAAGATGCCAGGATCAGAAGGATTTGCTACAATTTCCACTCCTATTTATGATGGTTTATTTTGGTTTATCTTTTTTCCAGTTATGGTTTGGAGAAACAATTCAGAGAAGATCTGTATAAAGATTTTGAGCAGCAGACACTTGACTTCTACCAGAAGGGCAATCTTTATGGTCTTGAAAAATATTGGTATGTTAATTTAGTCTTTTTACTTGCTATTGGAGCATATCTTCACAATGAAGGTCCTTTTTTGATAAATTGTTTCTCTTCTTAATTTTGATCTCAAGAATATAGAAAATTTTGTTCACTTAAAAACTTGTATTTGCAATTTATGCCACATGAACTACCATCTTATCTGTAGGTCCTTGATTTTTTTATTTATTTATCAACTCATAGTACTTGGATATTTGAGCACGTCATCATTTCTAAACATTCATAAGCAGAGGCTTAAAGGCTCTTCATGATTTATGGCCTTATTGTTTCATGAAATTGTCTTATGAATGCAATAATGACATTTTTTGGGCAATCTTCGCTCTTCATTTTCTTCTTTAGGGCCTTATAGATGAAAGTTATCCATGAAGGTGCCATGCTTTGATGGTTTTAACATTTTCGATTTTGTAGACATGCTTTTCCCACTTGCTGCACTAAAATATTCAGCAATAAAGACCTTACTCAAACTTGTAGTTAGCTTTTTCCTCCATTATGCTTTTTTAAGACTCGTCTCGAATGAAATGTCAACTAACATATCTTTTCGAGTGATTCTATCCGTATTCATTTCGGTCCTTCTCTAGCTTTCGTTAACCATTAGCTACAACATTGTTATTTTCTCCTTAGAACATTTATTAGACTTCGTTACACGTTGGATTATCTCAATTGGTTCTTTCAATTTATCTTCTAAGAAAGCGACCTTTAACTTATGAATAGACACATTTCTTATCCTATCCGTATAGCAATCTCATTGATCACCTCGACATTCTCATCTGAGTTATGCTCATTTTTTCTGAACAATATGATCCATAAAGCAATGCTTATAGTTGGTTTCTTCACACAATTTTGCACAATGTTACATATCATACATATTGTTTGTCTTTTTGCTAATTCTAAACCCTGTAATTCTAATGCATCTTTCCATATTTCTACGTTTTTTCTTTTCTTTTTCTTTTTGTTGAGTATAATAGGCTATAACATGATGCATCTAGGGTTTGAACCCCAAGCCTCATGCTCAGCTGCAAGAAGGCTTGACCATTAGGCTACAGTGACACTTGCTCTACCTTAGAAATGATTCATTCTTTAGATTCATCCACTAAAACAATATTACATTCCTTCAATGCACTGAAATTTTATCGTATCTTTTCTGTTTTATCATCCATCAGAATTACAATGTGATCAATAGATGGAAGCAGCACATGTGAACATAATTTAATCACACCCAAACCTATGATCAAATCAACAAAAGCCAGCTAACCAAAAATTTCCGTTTCTGGTTCAGCTTCCTTTTTCTTACTATATATTTCATTTAAAGAAAACTGAATAAAGCAAACCAGTTATAAATAAATATTATATGATGGTAATATATATGCCTCCTTTAGTATTTATATCAATAATATTGATATTTATAATCATTATATGTATTTTTCCTGGGCGATTTATGTTGTACCAAACTTTTCAATACAATGCTTGTATGCCATTGTCAATGCTTTCGCGAATTTTCTCCTCTCATTTTTATCAAAGAAAAAGATTGCGCGTTTGACACTTTCAGGTATGTGAACCGCAAAAAAAGTTGCATTAGATCACAAAAAGTGACGAAATGTTGTTTCATTTCAAAATTCATCGTTAGTTACCTAGTCTTTTCTATTTGCTCTTTACCTGTCCTACATTGCAGGGCTTTTCACCATTACCGTGACAAGGAGAAGCCCCTAAATAAGCACCCAGAGTTGGAGAGGCTGCTAAGAGAAGAATATCGAACTCTCAAGGATTTTAGGGCCAAGGAGAAAGCAGACAAGGCTGCATTTGCTAGCAGCAGTAGCAGCATCAGCAATAATTCTGGCGGGCCTTCAGTACTCTGCGCATAGAGCAATCGAGCTAAACAGGGGGAAAAAATAAGAAAAATAAAAGTTCTATAATTGTTTTGAGTTGTGATTAGCATGGCCATGGAATTAAATTTTTTTTTTGTGAAGGTGGTTTTAAAGAGAAATTAGGTTAACAATGGCCGTGCAGATTTTGCTGTGATTGTGCCGTTAGTGGCTGGGTAAGGAATTATTTTTTTTTGGCTCTCCAACCCCGGATTTGTACATAAAAAAGGAAATAATAGTTGGTTGTATCTGGAATTGTGGAAATTGAACAATAAGAGCTTGAAATTTGGCTATGCATTTTATTTTTGATGTGGTATGTTGCTATTTTCGGTGGTTTGTTTTCATATGCATTTCCGTATGGTTTGCTAGGAATTGTTGCTTTTGAGATGTGAAATACGGTATGGAAATGTTATGGGTGCTTGATAGAGGATTGGAGTCATTCTCTGCAGATCTTATTATTTTTTATTTCGCTGTATCAATGCGAGTGTAAATTCTTGAGCTCATTATTTAGGGATCTACTAATTGCTAAATTACCCTGTTTGTTACTGTCAACCTCTCTTTTTGGCTCAATTCAATTTATTGCTGCTGAAAACTTCTCTGGTGTGCAGCTTAATTTTGGTAGATGAACCAAATAAACATCACGGTGGGGGTGGGTTTCTATTGCTGATAACTTCAAATTGATTTCTTTTCTTTCTTTTTTTAGATTAGATGAACCAATCGTCTTGCAATTTCCACAGCTTATTCTTCATTATTTTCCGTTGTCCTTGCAAAACTAACGGTTCTTCTGTAGTAGAACATTTTCATTGTCAGATTCATCAACAATCTTATGTAGTAGAACAGTTTCATTGTCAGATTCATTAACAATATTAGCAGGTCTGAAGCAAATGCGATTCGGCCTCGCTATATGCAAATACCAATTTATTTAAACAAACAAACTGAAGATTTTCAGGGAGAATAAATGTCTATATCTTAGAGAAGCTATACCTATAAATGTAACTTCAAGGAACCAATATCTCACAAGATACATATGTGAAAACCATATATCACGAAGGCGACGAACTCAAAGTAAATGTAAATGTTAGTACTAAACACATACCTATGTTGTTAATTATTTTTCTTAGGAGAAAATTCACTGCTGTATTTCTTTGCGTAGCCATACTTGCAAATATAGCATGAGGGACACGTCGATTACAAAACATAGACTTGGGCGGCCATCAAAAGATTTGGTTAGGAGATTGACAAAACAAAGGCAACATTCCTAACTTCTGGAAACGAATGGCGTATACGATAGCCCTTTTGGTATTGGTGGAAACACGGAAATAAAATGAGATTTGAACCCCCTGATAATTACGCAATTTCATCAATAGAACATACCACCGCCTTCCTTTTTTGGGAACAGTACATCATCAAGAATAAACACATCACAAATCTAGCTCTTTTTCCGCTTTCTCTTTTTTAACCTCCTTTCGTTTTCTACCAGCAAGGAAAGAAAACAGAGCAGGTAGTGGGAAAATTCAAAGCAAACGTCTGTGCAAAACAAATACCATTTTTGTTATCAATTTCATCAAGGAATAAGACATGTAATCATCACCGGCAAGGAACTCCAGCATCAAACTTCTCCTCTAACAGAAGAACATACTGTTGCGGACATTACATCCATTCTGAGCTTGATCCATTATCTGATTCTGAAGTCGCAATCTGCATCATCTGAGCAGCGGCTAAATGCGCATAGCCTAGCAGTGAAGCTGCACAAGAGTGAATATAAATAACTTGAATTAGTCAATTAATATGTTGTGAAAGGAAATATTTGGAGTTGAGCTAGGATAACCGGAGTTTCATTAAGTTATCTAATTGTTTCTATATGGCCTTGTTTAGGCCCGCATCTACACTCAAGTGAGCATTCACTATAATTCTGATGATGTTCGGTACTGAGCACTCCCCAGGTCATGACACATGGCAGATGACGTGTCCCAAAGCTTATGAGAAGAACGGTACATTAGAAGCATGCCTCGGGCCTTCGACCCGAGGATGTTACCGACCTTTAGTGGCCTCCCAGACCATTCCTATGCCCGCCTTACAAACAACCATTGGCTCGCCTCTGAGCCCTCCTGCACGATGGGTCTCCTGGGCCCTCCCGGCTCGCCTCCGAGCTATCACGTAACCAAGCCTGCTCGGCCTCCCGCTTGCCTCCGAGCCTCCCGCCGAGCTTAGCTTCCTCGGTCTCATCGACCGACCCACAGCACAGATCACATGCGTCTCCGCCACGGCTCCACGAATCTCGCCAGACGCGAGATATCCGCCGCCCATGATCCCGCCTTTCACGCGGGCGTAACGGCCGGCGCGAATCTCGCGCCCGCCAGCCCATGGCTGCCATTATATAAACCCCTCTCTCAGACGACTCAGGTAAGCCAATTTTACCCCAATAGGCCGTTACTCAACCCAAATACTTCGACTAACTTGATCGTCGGAGGGTCCTCGGTGGTACAACCATCCCGGGACTTCCTTGCAGGTAGCTCGGCTTCATCCTCAAATCAAGTCTCATCGAAACCCACACGCATCAAGGGAAAACCTTCAGATCCAATCTCAGTCACTCATCACCACTCGCTGCGGATCAACGGAAGACAACATCTGAAGGAGATCCATAGCTCCACCAGTTGGCACCGTCTGTGGGAAACAAAATTCCACTCAACGAAAGTTGATCTTCTGATCCCAAACTCATGGCGAGTGATCATCGTGACGATCCAAGCAATATCCGCCGTCTTCCCCACAATAGAGACGCGGATGGATCCCTTCCCCCGAACGCCATTCACGCGCTATCTGCTCGGATAGATCGGCTCGCGTCCGTCGTGGATGCGCTAGTCCATGTCCAAACAGCGGGACAACCTCCCCAAGTCGCCGCTCCCCCATTTCTGGAGCGACACATAGGGAGAGAAGACACTGCCCGCGCTGGCACATCCAAGCACCGCCTCGCTGTTTCCGGCGGCCACAGATCCCCCGTGCCGACCAATTCGATGACCCGGTGGGCACCTCACAGCTCGACGCCGAGGTCTTATGAAAGAGCGCCCTGCCCTGAGCCCCGTCGCATACCCGTCCCTCCCGAGGAGGTGTCGGTCAGCTCGCCTGCTCCCAGGCATGGCCGGCGCCCTCTCCATCGACAGGACTGCGCGGATGAGACTCACCACGATAGCTCGAAGACGACCTCGCCCGGGGACCTGAGGAACCTCATTGAACGGAACCGGAACCGCGGCCATGCACAAGCCGCCAGCAGCAGATGCCATAAATCTGAGTATGCCGAATCCTCGGAATACCACGGCCGACTTGACGCCCTCGAAAAGAAGATCGAGGGTATACATCGGGGGAGTCGTCCTTCAAGCGACGGGGCCAGATATGCCGCCGACTCGCTCACGAAGCCCTTCACCGAAGAGATGCTCGTTGTCCACGTTTTCTCTAGGAATAATCCCCCAAAGGTTTCCCTCTTCGACGGGAAGTCCGATCCAAAAGACCATTTGGACGAGTTCACAGCGGGAATGAGTTTCCAGGACAACTCTGACGCCGCGCAATGCCGTGCTTTCCCCGCCACTCTCATCCGCTCTGGACGGGACTGATTCCGAGGACTAACGCCGCGCTCAATCTCTACCTTCGATGAGCTGGCCACCCAGTTCCTCGGCCACTTCGTCTGGAACGGACGACAGAAGCGGACTGTCGATCATCTCTTCACAATAAAGAGCGGGGATAAGGAGTCCTTCAAAGGATACGTCACCCGCTTCTACAATGCCCTCCTCGAGGTCCCAGAGCACCGGGACGAGACGGTCATAACTGCACTTAGGTCGGGTCTTAGGCACAAGGAGTGGCTCCGCTCCTTTGCATTGGCGCAACCTAAGACCATGGCCGAGGTAAAAGTATGGACCGAGAGAGAGATTCAGCTCGAGTCCAAGGTGAACGCAAACCTACCTCGGACAGAACAGACCGATCAGAAGAAGAGGACAAGGGAGGAGAAAAAGAAGATTGAGCGGCCAAAGCCCTACTCCCCAAAATTCCAAGAGTATACCCCGCTCAATGTCTTCCAGACAGAGCTGTTAGAGGAGGCGAAGGGCGAGAGGGTCTTCAAACTCCCCCCGGTCAATCATAAGGCGGCCAAACGAAAACGAAGCCCCTACGCTTTCCACAGGTCGCAAGGGCACCCTACCGAGAACTGCAAAAAACTCCGAGACTACATCGAGGAGTTAATCCGCTCGGGGCACCTGGTAAGATACCTGTGGGACAAGCGACAGGTCGACCAAGAGAAAGAGCACCATCCCCCTCTCGGCGAGTTGACGATCGGCCAAATCATGGTCGTATCAGCGGGAGGGGTTGCTCTTGGAGCCGACGGGACACGACGCCCCTTGCCGGTCGAAGGGACTAGCATCCAACCCAGGAAGAGGGTCAAATCAGCTGAGCCCATCATCTTTACCGACGAGGACCTCCACGAGATATCCCTGCCTCACAATGACCTTCTGGTAATCACAGCGCGGGTCCACCGTTACGAGGTGCAGCGGATATTGGTCGACTCAGGAAGCTCGGCAGAGATTCTCTTCTACGACTGCTTCCTACGCATGTGACTTACCCCGTCGGACCTGAGGCCGACCGCCCATATCCTGTCGGGTTCACCAATCACTCCATCCCGGCAGAAGGGGTGGTCACCCTCCTGCTTAACATTGGGGAGACTGGCCGTACGCGTACCGTTCCTATGGAGTTCATCGTTGCAAAAATTCCATCGGCCTACAATATCCTCCTGGGACGCCCAACGCTGAACTCCCTCCGGGCCCAGATATCGACCTACCACCTAGCAATCAAGTTTCCCCTCGACCAAGACGGGATAGGTCGGGCCTACGGAACCAGCAAACCGCGAAGATTTTCTTCACAGCGACATCTGCGCCCGAGGAGAAAAACGATGATCTCGAGAGCACGTATGACTTCAGGGGATCTTTAGATACTCGGGACGAGCATAAAGAGATCCAAGAAGCCCCGGTCAGCCGGTAACAGAAGCCCCCCTCGTTGAAGGGGGCAATGAACGAATCGTACTGATCGGGTCACTCTTAACGGGAGCTCGGCGTGATGACCTGGTCTACTTCCTCAGAGAAAACTCAGACGTGTTCGTCTGGACGCCCGCCGACATGCCTGGGATTGACCCCAAATAATATCGCATAAGCTCGGGGTCGACCCGGCGGTCCGACCCGTCAGGCAGAAGAAACGAAGCTTCGCCCCAATCAAGCAGAGAGCAATTGAAGACGAGGTTGACAGGTTGCTCGTAGCCAACTTCATTCGGAACGTGGCTTATTCGGAGTGGTTGGTAAATGTGGTCATGGTTAAAAAGGCAAGCGGGAAGTGGCGCACATGCGTCGACTTCACTGACCGAACAAGGCCCGTCCGAAAGACAACTATCCCCTCTCTCGGATAGACCAGCTCGTCGACAGTTCGGCAGGCCACGAGCTACTCAGCTTCACGGACGTCTTCTCCGGCTACAACCAGATCCGTATGAATCCGGCAGACGAAGAGCTCACTGCATTCACAACGGACCGGGGTATACTGCTATAAAGTGATGCCCTTTGGCCTCAAAAACGCCGGGGCTACGTACTAACGCTTGGTCAACAAGATGTTTAAGCCTCAGATCGGCAGAAACATGGAGGTTTACGTCGACGACATGCTCGTCAAATCGACCTCATCGGATCAGCACGCCAAAGATCTGGGCGTGGCCTTCGACATCCTCCGTAAATTCAAAATGAAACTAAACCCTGCCAAGTGCGCATTCTGTTAGTTATATGTATGCCCCAGAGGCCATTATTGTACATATGATGTATATTATAGTGGATGCTTGGACATATATAGGAAGGACTTTCTTACTCGACATGATAGTATGCTATCTGGTTGCTCTTTATCTTAACATGTACGCTTATTGTCTCTCTCCATTACATGTTGATAAAGCCCTTAGGATGAGTACTTGACTACCAGGATTATGATGCAGATCATACTAGTGGGGCAGAGGTAGTCGGTAAGTACATCCTTCAATAGTTCCTAGTCGTGGGAGTATCGAGACGGGGCATCGATATTCCAGAGTAGACTAGCGTATATGCTTCTCGGCCCATGTGATGGGCGATGGATGATCCGACATCCATTGGTGTATGACATCAGAGAAGGTATGCGGGTGCTCAGTGGAGACTGGGTACACTGGACGGACTCGCCGAGAACTCCTAGATGGTATTATATCTCACGTCAGATGGCAGTTCTCTGTTGACACTGGTACAGGTTAGTCTGTCGACCCGAGATCGTCATAGAGTCTTGTGTGATTCCCATTGTGCTTTGATTTCCACCTTACCACGTTCAAGAGATCGTGCAAAACGGTGGTTTTTGGGTACAGTCCCGAGTCACATGGAGGCAATGAGCGATAGGAGGGGATTCGTCTCTTCTGGTATTGGGGTTTGATGTTGCGCTATGCTCGATTGGACATAACAGGAAATCCCCGGTCAGGGTTGATGAGATTTACTGGTAAGTGTTATCAGTAGTTTCTCGAACCGTTATGGACCTTGCATCGGCATGACTTATCAAACTTTTGGGGTCTGACGTTTACCACCCCCAGACGAGATATGCGACATATCAGACGAAGAGACCGGACTGTACGGTAGTGTTACTGATTGGATTCGCAGGAGTATGAGCAGGCTTGCTTGTTGATCTTCTGATCGCTCAATACCCGGGTGGCCGTTACGTTTAGCAGACCGCTTACGGCTTGTGGGTGACTGATATGATCACCACCTACTGCCGGCGTATTGACGAGTCTTTAGAGTCCTACACAGAGGTTTCCTAACTCAAGCGAAACGAAGTAGGAGCGCATATGTGATATGTGCGGGACCGAGATTAATACGTGTATGTGATACCATATTCTATTCTCGCGATATATGATATCAGACGGTTATTTGTGATATAGTCGGGTTTATCGGATCAAGTGTTGATTCCGATAAGTTGATACACATGATATTAGTCGGTTATATATGATATAGCCGGATTATTAAATCAGGTTGTTGATTTAATAATTTAATGTATAATTATATATTTGATATATTAACTTACATTAACTAATATTAGCTCACTTAAAAATTCTTTTTCTTACTTGTGCATTTAGTATATATGTGATATATATTAATGTATATTTTATTGTGTCATGCTATATGCCACATGCTACATGGGTGTATGAGACTCACACCATGCTTATAATAATGATGGGTTTTTATTTATTTAAAGTAAATCAAATTAGTTTGGAAATTAGTCACATGGTTAAGCTTCGTGGAAGCTTGTAGAACCATTGACTTAGTCCACCAGTTTTGTTTTTACATTAGATATTTATTAACCCAACCATTATCCTAAGCCATGGTTAAGTTTCTACATGAGTTAGTATGAGATATTATCTCATCCATGGTTGCTATTCTCACCACTTGATTCATTCTTCACTTGCTTCATTCCATGGTTGCTTTCTTCATCTCCTTCCTCAAGCTCTCTAGCTTTTTAGGAGGTGAAGAAAATGAGTGAGAAAATTATTTCTAAAGTGAGCAAAATTTCTACTTCATCAACCTCTTCTCTACTAGCCATTTAGATTATGTTGTTTCTTCACTAGTTCATCACTTAGTGAAGAGGTAGCTTGAGTTAGTGTCTCCTCGACGTAGATCATTTTCGGCCTCGAAGACTTCTACCAAGCTTGTTCATTTCACCTTGTGGAGCCTTACTAGAGTCCGGGAGATCACTACTTGGAGCGAAGGGACTACTACACGGAGCTTATGAAGTGAAGGACCGGTATACAAAGGTTGTATTCCTTGTTCACTTAGATGTAAAGATATTTACATTCTAGTTTCGTCTAGTTCTCTAGTTAAGATTCTAGGTATGGGTTTTTTAGTGTGCTATTTTTTTAAAAAAAAGGTATGGTCGATGTCTCTCGAAACCCCGTAGCGGTGCTGCGGAACCCTTCAGTGGTATCAGAGCCATATTAGAGAATTAGACGATATTTGTAGGATTACGAAACCGAAACAACTCCTAAACACTCGAAACAAAAAACAAGTTTCTGCCGAAATTTTTAAGGTGTCTAAATTTTTTTTAAGCAATTGTAGAATGCTACATGTGATGTAACATGAACACCACAGAAAATTAAGCCCTCGTCGCCGGAATTTGGCCGGCCACATGATGTTAAAAACCGGCCTCACCGGTTTTTTTAACAATGTTCCGTGTTCAATTTTTGGTGGTGTTCTGGTCTCTGTGTTTTGGTGTTTCAAGTGTTGTTTTTGCTAAGATTGTATGCGATGTTATCTTTCTGTAAAGGCAATTCGGAGTGTTTCGTATTCGTAATTCTAATATCGTTTCGGGTAACTTTAGACGACGTTAAAATGTTCGAACGGATATCAATAATCCATTTTCTCCCTCGCTGGAAATTTTCCAAGAGTTGGATTTTTCCAAGTTTAAAATCTTCAGAAAATTATGCAGGTGTTTTCTATGGACTCTCTAGAAGAACGAAACCCTAACTCGATTCTATGACCGTCGGAACCGCCACCAAACCCTAGAGTTTGTGGTAGTTCCGCGGCGCCATAGGTGAGGCAAGGGTTGGCCCTTCTACGGTTGGTCCATAGGTGCTGTGGCATATTCTGGGTATTTTTAGACTGTACTCAAGTGTTGAGCTCTCTGGGAAATTTTGGGTGTTTGTTGATTCGATCGAAAAGTTTAATATCGTCTAGCTATCTGTGATTGTGATACAATACTTTGAATCCACAATAATCGGTTTTATGAAAACTGATTTGAATTTTATAAATCTAGCAATCCAGTCTTATTTGATCAGTTACCACGGAACTTTGATATGGATCAAAAGTCCGTCGCAATCACGTAGCGTACGCGGATACTCACCGGGCAACCTTACTAGGTAGCCACGCCCCATAACCCCGACCAAGTGACTGTAGGAGAACCCCGTAGCCTAAAGCATCCATTTGGGTGCTCGCGGCCGCGGTGTTCCGCTTAAGTGCACTTTGTCGACGACATCGGGGGTGTGGCCGTCTACTAAAGTTTCCGACGAGCATTCAATCAGGATGTTGGGAATCTTGTTGAATTGCCCGACTTGTTATTAGAAAGTGTTTTCAATAACGAGACTAAAATGCGGGGTTTATAATTGTTAGGCATGAAATTTGGAATATGAGATATTCCGGGTTTATGATGTCTAAGGAATTCATTTGGTTAGGCATGAAATCCGAAATATGTGATACATTGGATTTATGATGTATAAGGTGGTTGCGGATTCCAATTGTTGTAGTTTTCACTTTCTTTTCTGCGACCGTAAGTGTAATATGTGGTGTATCGCCGGTTTCGTTGCTATATGTCAACGACAATTGGGATACACATATTTACTTGCGTTGATGACATGTGATGTTATGTGTTGCTGTGATATGTTATATTGGATCGTCGTGTTTGAATAGCCGTTTTTTTATGAGAGATGAGAGTTTTTCATTTTCATTCATGTAAAAACTTGTATGTAATATTCTTTTATTGGGGCACTTCCGGGTTGAGGATGATGTCACCATTGATGTATATTATTTACTTTTCCGCATTAGGATAAACCCAAGGCGGGGAGCACAAGTAACCAGGTTCTAGGGTCCAGTGGGAGACCATCTCAAGGAGTTGAGACCGGGTCTCCTAACTCTAGAATTGGTAGGGTTGCTTGCCGCTCTCGTAGGGGTCTAGGAATGTGGGTTTGGCTATTCATCGCGACCGTGGAATCCGTGTTTTTTATTGGCTTAATTTAAAACACGGAATTCCTAGTATATCCAATATTTCATATGTGTATCTTCTGCTGCTGATATTCTGTGATGTGATCACTTGATAATCTGAGACGATTGCTTATATTATATATATGATATATAATAAATATTGCAGTTTTCGTTTCTTCTGTGATGCTTAGGAAGCATAAATGATGGGACTTCATTAATGAGATTAATGAAAGAAAATAAACCCAATATGTTGTAGAATCCTGTTTTAAAAACTGGTAGCTCTAGTTCTTGCTTTGCATAGCGGTGTTCCTTGATGAAGATGAGGAAAGAGCCGAGATCTCTTCACCGGGAGTGACCTCTTTAGCAAAAGGTAGCAGATGCTACAACCTACTCGGTTTTATTTTTGATTGCTTTTATAGTTCTTGTTTTGCATAGTGTTATTTGTGAAATATCCAGCACCTCATTCGATGAGGAAAGAGCCGAGATCTCTTCATCGGGAGTGACCTCTTTAGCAAAACTAGCAAAAGCCTAAAAAACACTTCTTTTCAAAATCACTTATTTTTACAACGATATCAAGTTCATTACGCAAAAGGTTTTCTTAAAAACCTGTCGTAACCCTCCGTCATTTCAGATAAGGACTATTTAGTATTCGTGCTACGTTTGTTGACCTCCGTCAAGGCGTAGTGTGCGGTAGCTGATTAGTGCTTATCTGCTAAAGCATGTGATGCGATTGAGTTAGGGTAGTCGTGCGGCCTTGTTGACCTCCGTCAAGGGTCGTGCGGGTGGGTTTAATTCAATCATAAAATGTACGGGTTGAACTTGACTAACCTATGGTTTGTTGACCTCCGTCAAGGTCATAGGACGCTAGGGGCAAAATATTATCGGGAATTTCAAGTGTTGAAATTTACAATGAGATTGCATACCTTTTATGAGATAGTTGGATCCCGATACCCACTGCGAGTAAGAGTTACTCCTGGGAGAGTTTTGCACATTACAATTAGCCGATTAAGTAGGTGTCTAGAAATGTGTTAACGGGGTTATGCCTCTGGAAAAACGAGGTTTATTTTAATTAGGTCCGTGCGAAAGCACGGGAAACCTCCCTCAAAGTACCGACACTGGCCTGGCCGAAAGATTGGCGAACTTATAGGGTGTAATTAATCCCGGCTAGTCTTACCTTTTAGGGTTTGAAAGAAGATTTGATAAGAAAAGTGGGAGCCATCCTGATTAGATAAAATAATAACCAATCTGATCTTGCAAGAGCATACGCTGAGTGTTTTCTTCTCTCTCTTGGTAGCGACCGTGACACGCCTTAATCAAGATAATAATAAGGATGTATTGACCGAACCCGCTTATTATACTGAGCTGGGGAACGCTAGTTCTGTTCTTTCTTATAATTGTTATAAGACTGAGCAGGAAATAGAGGAATATCCAGATTTCCACACAGCCCAAACGAGAAATGTGCATGTTGATGCATCGTCCTGGGTATGAGATACCGGAACAGGATCCCACATATGTAAGATGTTACGTGGGCTAAAGAAAGGTAGACAACTGAGAAAAAGGTGATCATTCTCTAGAGTAGGGAATGGTGCAAATGTTGCAGCCAAATAAGTTTGCGAATATCACCTTGTATTGCCAAATGGTAAATACAATGATTATGAACAAATGTTATTACATGCCGAACCTGATATACAACATTACTTCAGTTCCTTTATTCAGTTAAAGAAGAATATAATTTTGTATTGCTGGATAATGTTGTGAACATTTCCTTAATCAAGAGTTGATTGGATCAGGTACGTTATGTAATGGCATATACGTTCTAAATCAAACCACAGTTCAAAGTAAATAGAACACATAAGAGAAGTAGTTCAGAAATGAACGAATTCTTCTTGTGGTATTGTAGACTAGGTCATATCAAAGCGACACGACTAGCTAAGTTACATAAGGATGAATATTTGAATCTGTTCGAATTTTCATCTTATAATACCTGCCAGTCTTGCCTCAAAGGTAAAATGACCAATACTCCGTTTACTGGAAACGAGGATACAATTATTGAACTCTTGGGACAGATACATGGTGATGTATACGGTCCTATGTCTACTAATGTCAGTGTTCGTTCTTCATACTTCATTACATTCTTCGACGATCTCTCAAGATTCGGACATATGTTCCTGTTGAAACACGAGTCTGAAACTTTTGAGAAATTCAAGGAATATATGTACGAAGTAGAGAACCAAATGGGTAGAAGTATTAAAGTCCTTCGATGTGATCGAGGAGGAAAATACTTGGGCATGGTGTTCCTGGAGTTTCTAAAAGGAGAATGTGATTCTCTCTCAGCTTACTTCTTCGAGTACACCACAACACAACGGTGTATCGGGGCGGAGGTATTACGTCCTATGAGATATGGCGCGCTCTATGATGAGTACTGCTGAGTTACCGGTTTCCTTTTAGAGTTATGCACTTGAGAAGCTGCATGCCTATTGAATGTGGTTCTATCCAAATCAGTGCCTACCACTCCATATGAGATATGAAATGGGAAGAGACCATGTCTTAAACGAGTTGAGATATGAGGTTGTCCGGCCTATGTTGAAAGGCAAAATCCGGACAAACTCGAGACAAGGTCAGTTCTGTAAGTTTGTTGGATATCCCAAATATTTGCGAGGGTATATCTTCTACCAAACTGAGGAGCAAAATGTGTTTTGTTCCTCAGCATGCCACCTTTTTAGAAAAGGAATTTATTGTGAAGAAATTAGTGATCATGAGATAGAACTGGAAGGAGTTCCAGCTAGACAAACTAACAGCTGATGATTTGGTGAAACCAAAAGATTCAATAGTCTCCAACGAATCTCAGCCTCTCCGCGAATCTGGTAGGGTTACTCATCTACCTAAGAGATACTACGGTTTCCTCGGTGACGGTGGGAGCGAGGATTGCATCATGGTAGATGATGACCCAACTAGGTTCAGGCAGGCCATCATGAGTAGAGACTCTATGAAGTGGTTGGATGCTATGCAATCATTGATGGAATCCATATACACCAACAAAGTATGACTTTGAATGTTGCACCTGAAGGGGTTAAACCCATCAGGAGCAAATGGATCTTGAGAAAATTCTTGGTGTAAATGGAAAAGTTGAGACTTTCAAAGCTATGCATCCGTGGACTTACACCTACTTGCCACGGCCGCCAAATGCGGATGTTCCAAAACAGAAGTCAAAGAGTTTGGAGTCCATCAGGATTAAAGCAGGCATCGCGGAGTTGGAACATCTGTTTTGATATGGCAGTCAAAGAGTTTGACTTCATCAAAAAGGTAGATGAACCTTGTATATACAAGAAGGTTGTAGAAAGTAAGGTTGGCTTCCACGTATTGTACGTAGATGACATACTCTTGATAGGAAATGATTTCCTATGCTACACTCGGTCAAGCTCCTCTTATCACGAGGATTCTCCATGGAAGATATGGATGATACCTACTACATCTTGTGGATTATGATCTATGGTGATAGATCTAAGTGGATGTTGGGAGTGTCCAAAATCCAGGTACATTAACACCATACTAAAGGGGTTTAGGTATGGAGGATTCTAAGCGTGGCGGTTCACCCACTTACTCATGAATCACTCTCTCCAAAAAGATGTCTCCCGAAACTGATTTGGAGAGAGCTCGCGTGCAAGGGATACCCTATTCTTCAGCAGTAGGCTCTATCATGTATGAGATGTTATGTACCAGACCAGATGTAGCTGACTCACTAGGAGTAGTGATCAGGAATCAATCGGATCTTGGAAAAATCACTGGAAAGCTGTGTAGGACATTCTTAAGTACTTGAGAAGCACTAAAGAAATGTTCTTGGTGTTTGGTAACGGTGAACTCCAGTGGGAGTCCTTTACCAATTCCAGCTCCCAGAGTGATAAGGTCGACTGAAAGTCAGTCACATGTTTTGTCTTAACCCTCAGTTAAGGGACGGTATGTTGGAAGAGTTCCAAGCTATATACCGTGGCAAACTAGACGATAAAAGCTGAATACATCGCTACCAACGATACTACCAAAGTGGATGTCTGGATAATTCTTGTTCATGAGATGAACATGTTTCCTACCATTGAGCGTCCAATAACTGTTATTGTGACAACAATGGAGTTGTGGCTTTGGCCTGGGAACGCCGGTCCCATCAGCATTCCAGACATATTCTGAGGCAGTATCACCTGATCAGGGAGATGGTTGATCTCCAAGGGATCGAGGTTAGGAGAGTTAAAGAGAAGGATAACATGGCGGATCCACTCACAAAGGCCTTTCCAGAGAGAGACTTCTATCGCACGTTGCGTATGAGATACTACAACAACTGGCCCTAGTGCAAGTGGGAGATTGTTAGTTATATGTATGCCCTAGAGGCCATTATTGTACATATGATGTATATTATAGTGGATGCTTGGACATATATAGGGAGGACTTTCTTACTCGATATGATAGTATACTATCTGGTTGCTCTTTATCTTAACATGTACATTTATTTTCTCTCTCTAATACATGTTGATAAAGCCCTTAGGATGAGTACTTGACTACCAGGATTATGATGCAGATCATACTAGTGGGGCAGAGGTAGTCGGTAAGTACATCCTTCAATAGTTTCTAGTCGTGGGAGTATCGAGACGGGGCATCGATATTCCAGAGTAGACTAGCGTATATGCTTCTCGACCCATGTGATGGGCGATGGATGATCCCACATCCATTGGTGTATGACATCAGAGAAGGTATGCGGGTGCTCAGTAGAGACTGGGTACACTGGACGGACTCGCCGGGAACTTCTAGATGGTATTATACCTCACGTCAGATGGCAGTTCTCTGGTGACACTGGTACATGTTAGTCTGTCGACTCGAGATCGTCATAGAGTCTTGTGTGATTCCTACTGTGCTTTGATTTCCACCTTACCACGTTCAAGAGATCGTGCAAAACGGTGGTTTTTAGATACAGTCCCGAGTCACATGGAGGCAATGAGCGATGGGAGGGGATTCGTCTCTACCGGTATTAGGGGTTGATGTTGCGCTATGCTCGATTGGACATAACAGGAAATCCCTGACCAGGGTTGCTGAGATTTACTGGCAAGTGTTATCAGTAGTTTCTCGAACCGTTATGGACCTTGCATCGGCATGACTTATCAAGCTATTGGGGTCTGCCATTTACCACCCCCAGGCGAGATATGCGACATATCGGACGAAGAGACCGGACTGTACGATAGTGTTACTGATTGGATTCGCTGGAGTATGAGTAGGCTTGCTTGTTGATCTTCTGATCGCTCAATACCCGGATGGCCGTTACGTTTAGCAGACCGCTTGCGGCTTGTGGGTGACTGATATGATCACCACCTACTGCCAGCGTATTGACGAGTCTTTAGAGTCCTACACAGAGGTTTCCTAACTCAAGCGAAACGAAGTAGGCGCGCATATGTGATATGTGCGGGACCGAGATTAATACGTGTATGTGATACCGCATTCTATTCTCGCGATATGTGATATCGAACGGTTATATGTGATATAGCCGGGTTATCGGATCAAGTGTTGATTCGATAAATTGATACACATGATATTAGTCGGTTATATGTGATATAACCGGATTATTAAATCAAGTGTTGATTTAATAATTTAATATATAATTATATATTTGATATATTAACTTACATTAACTAATATTAGCTCACTTAAGAATTCTTTTTCTCATTTGTGAATTTAGTATATATGTAATATATATTAATGTATATTTTATTGTGTCATGCTAGATGCCACATGCTACATGGTGTATAAGACTCACACCATGCTTATAATAATGATGGGTTTTATTTATTTAAAGTAAATCAAATTTGTTGGAAATTAGTCACATGGTTAAGCTTGGTGGAACCTTGTAAAACCATTGACTTAGTCCACCAGTTTTGTTTTACATTAGATATTTATTAACCCAACCATTATCCTAAGCCATGGTTAAGTCTCTACATGAGTTAGTATGAGATATTATCTCACCCTTGGTTGCTATTCTCACAACTTGATTCATTCTTCACTTACTTCATTCCATGGCTGCTTTCTTTATTTCCTTCCTCAAGCTCTCTAGCTTTTTAGGAGGTGAAGAAAATGAGTAAGAAAATTATTTCTAAAGTGAGCAAAATTCCTACTTTATCAACCTCTTCTCTACTAGCCATTTAGATTGGGTTGTTTCTTCACTAGTTCATCACTTAGTGAAGAGGTAGCTTGAGTTAGTGTCTTCTTGACGTAGATCATCTTCGGCATCGAAGACTTCTAGCAAGCTTGTTCATTTCACCTTGTGGAGCCTTACTAAAGTCCGGGAGATCACTACTTGGAGCGAAGGGACTACTACACGGAACTTATGAAGTGAAGGACCGATCTACAGAGGTTGTATTCCTTGTTCACTTAGATGTAAAGATGTTTACATTCTAGTTTCGTCTAATTTTCTAGTTAAGATTTTAGGTTAGGGTTTTTTAGCGCGCCATTTTTTTAAAAAACGGCATGGTCGAAAAACGGCATGGTCGATGCCTCCCGAAACCCCGTGGCGGTGCTGCGGAACCCTTCACATTCAGGGTCACCAGTGGAAAGTTCCTAGGTTTCATGGTCACCCACCGAGGAATCGAGACTAATCCGGAAAAAATCAGCGCCATTCTCAACATGGCCGCGCCCAAGACGAATGTCGAAATCATGCGGCTCACAGGGCGGGTAGCCGCTCTGAGTTGTTTCGTGTCAAGATCCGGGGAAAATGCCTCCCATTCTTCAAAGCTCTAAGGAAGATCCCAAGGTTCGAGTGGTCAGAGGAGCGTCAGATCGCCTTCGACCAATTGAAAGTGCACCTGGCGACTCCCCCACTCCTCACCCAGCCAGTTGAGGGAGACGAGCTATCGCTGTATCTGGCGGTGTCCGATCAATCTGCAGGATCGGTGCTCGTCCGAGAAGTTGAGGGAGTCCAAAAGCCGGTCTACTATGTAAGCCACGTCTTCAAGGACGCGGAGACAAGATACCCGGCCATAGAGAAGATTGTCTTGGCACTCATCGTGGCCTCGAGGAAACTACGACACTATTTCCAGGCGCACACCATCCTCGTCCTCACCGAACGCCCTTTAGGGGCTATTCTCGTCTCCCGCGAGTCTTCTGGTCGTTTGGAGAAGTAGAGATGGGAGTTGTCCCAATTTGACATCAAGTATCGCCCGAGGAAAGATATCAAGGCGCAAGTCCTGGCCGATTTTATCGTTGAATGCATTATCCACATCAAGGAGGCGGTTCCCGTGCCGGCCTCCGGATCTCAACCCTCGATCGATGAGAGGCCCGACTCCATCCCCGATTGGGTCCTTTACGTCGACGGGTCATCAACCGAAGAAGGCTGTGGTGCCGGCCTCATCATCCGGGGCCCGAACTAAGCAGAGATGGAATATTCTTTGAAGCTCGGGTTCAAAGCCTCAAACAACGCAGCTGAGTACGAGGCTCTGCTCGCTGGACTGCGGATCGCCTCCGGAGTGGGGCTGAAGACGATCCGAATCCGTAGCGACTCCGCTCTGGTCGTCGGCCAAGTGATCGGCCGTTTCGAAGCACGGGAGCCCCTGATGGTGAAGTACTTAGCCGAGGTAAGAAGGCCGCGAAAGGAATTCGACGAAGTTCAAGTGGAGCAGATTCCCCGACACCTAAACGCCCAGGCCGACGCCCTAAGCAAGCTAACTTCCTCCTACCCGACCAACAACGAGAGAAATATCCTATTCGAGGTCCTGCCACGACCTAGCGTGGAAGATAGAGTGACATCGCTCCAAGTTTACACAGCCCAGGAAGATGACCAAGATTGGAGGAAGCCCATTGTGGAATTTCTGAAGGAGGGTGCGCTCCCCGGAGATCGTGTGGAGGCCCGCCGCCTCCGAGCCAAATCCCGCCATTTCGTTTGGAGTAATGAGAACCTCCACAAAAAGTCTTTCACTCAACCCCTGCTTCGGTGCGTCGACCCCCACGAAGCCGACTATATCCTCCGTGAGGTCCATGAAGGGGTCGGCGGAGCACACCAAGGGGCCCGTACCTTAGTCCAGAAGACGCTCCTCCAAGGGTACTATTGGCCGACCATTTATCATGACGCTCAAAAGCTCGTCAGAAGATGCAAGAGTTGCCAACTCCATGGCAGCATACCCCGCCTTTCGGCTACCGAGCTGACTACCCTGACCTCCCCATGGCCATTTGTCCAGTGGGGAATGAACATGATAGGCCAACTCCCTACAGGTACGGGCGGGCATAAATACATCCTCGTCGCGGTAGACTACTTTACGAAGTGGATCGAGTCCATCCCCATCAGGAAACCAGACGCTACCACGACCATCAAGTTCCTACAGAATAACGTAATATTCCGGTTCGGGATCCCGAGGTGTATCATCACCGACCACGGGACGAATTTCGAGAACGAAAGAGTTAAAGAATTCTGCAGCGAATACCATATACTGATGAAGTTTTCCGCAGTCACGCATCCCCAGTACAACGGGCAAGCCGATTCGCTAACAGGGACGTCATTCGAGAACTTCGAGCCCGCCTGGAAGGACGACATGGCAGTTGGGTCGACGAGTTACCCCGGGTATTATGGACCTTGCGCACATCAAAGAAGACCCCTACCGGAGAGACCCCATTCAATCTCTGCTACGGCATCGAGGCAATGGTCCCAGCAGAGATCGGGCTGCCTAGTTACAGGGTCAAGCACTTCGACGACAAAGCAAATACTTCGGCACTCCGGACAAACTTGGACGTCTTGTTGGAAAAGCGGGACCGAGCACAGATTAGAGCCGCTGCATACCAACAGCAGACTGCCCGCTACTACAACGCACGAGTCAAGCATCGCGCCTATAGGGCCGGGGACTTGGTCCTAAGGCGGAACGAATTCATTGATCAGGGCAGGCTGCACAAGTTTTCTCCGAAGTAGGATGGCCCCTTCCTCGTCTCCGAAGTCTTGCCCGGCGGGGCCTACCGCCTACAATATGCTGAGGGTCGCAAATTTCCACGGCCTTACAACGCCGAGAAGCTCAAGTTGTACCTTTAAAAATCATGCCTATGAATACATCTTTCTCCTTTTACGAAGCGATGTAAATTTTGCTAAGATTTTTTTAATAAGAAAGAACTTCCCCTATATGTTTCACTCTTCCTCGGTTCGAAGCTCACGGATATCATTTCGCTGACACATTCAAACGAACCCAGAAGACCAAAGGAAACGATAGAACTTAATGAGAGCTTTATTTATTCGTAAAAAAGTATTATGGGCTCTTCAGCCTTACATAAAAAGAAAGATTACAACAGGGGGGCGGGGTCAAGGAAGTACTCCTGGTGATACTCCGAGGAGATCTCCGCCGGCCGAGCCTCTGCAACCCGCTCCCGCTGATGCTGCACGCGAACCCGGGAAGCCATGGAGACACCTGGCGCACCACCTGCCGAGCCCTGGCTCACGATGTCTCTTTTGGAAGCACTCCAAAATGAGGGCCAAGAATCGGTCATGCCTGGTCTTCGAGATGAGACCGATCAAGAAGATCGTACGCACCTTGTCGAGCGCCTCGTCCAGCAGTTCCTCGGCAAGGGGGTT
Organism: Agapanthus africanus; assembly: GCA_030015575.1. Classification (NCBI taxonomy): domain Eukaryota; kingdom Viridiplantae; phylum Streptophyta; class Magnoliopsida; order Asparagales; family Amaryllidaceae; genus Agapanthus; species Agapanthus africanus. Next base: position 248,152,590 of record JASDDO010000019.1, on the reverse strand, counting down.
GTACAACCCCAGGGACCTCCTCCAAATTGCGTAGATCAGCAAGTGGAAGAGGGGAGATCGGCGAGGAAGGAGATGGCCGATGCGGTCCTCGATGCGCCGGACCACTTCCCGGTACCTCTCCTCGGAAATGGACCGGTCGTATATATAGATGTCATCGGGAGTAATGATCTCTTCAATCACATAGATACGCCCGGCCATCTCCGAAAGCAATGCTGAAAGGTTGGCGTCTCTTTCTCTATTTATAGCCTCCGCAGAATCCCCGAAAGTCCAAATTTGCGCGCGCATGGGCGCGAATCCTAAGATTCGCTAGATTCTTCCAATACCATACTGCCACGCGGCGGGCATCCCGTATTACTCGGCGAATCGAAGTCGGAACGACGCGGATCATGGGACGCCTCGCCCCACCTATGCGCCCCTGCCACGTGCCGCCCATGATGGTCACCCTTCCCGATATTTACAAATCTTGAAAGGACGAGCAACTACTCTGCTCGGTCCATCCATGGCTGGTAGTTCACTACCCACCGACGCCATGGATCAAAGCCCTCGCCAAGAGGCACCCAAGCAGCTACCCTGTTCGTCCATCCATGGCTGGTAGTTCACTACCCACCGACGCCATGGATCAAAGCCCTCGTCAAAAGGCACACAAGCAGCTACCCTGCTCGGTCCATCCATGGTTGGTAGTTCACTACCCACCGACGCCAAGGATCAAATCACTCGCCAAGAGACAACCGAGCAGGTACCCTGCTCGGTCTATCCTTAGCGGGTAAATTCTTACCCATCTATACTAAGGATCAAATCCCTTGCCAAGAGGCAACCGAGCAGCTACCCTGCTCGGTCCATCCATGACTGGTAGTTCACTACCCACCAACGCCATGGATCAAAGCCCTCGCCAAGAGGCAACCGAGCAGCTACCCTGCTCGGTCTATCCTTAACGGGTAAATTCTTACCCATCTACACTAAGGATCAAAGCTCTCGCCAAGAAGCAACCGAGCAGCTATCCTGCTCGGTTCATCCATGGCTGGTAGTTCACTACCCACCGACACCATGGATCAAAGCCCTCGCCGAGAGGCAACCGAGCAGCTACCCTGCTCGGTCTATCCTTAGCGGGTAAATTCTTACCCCTCTACACTAAGGATCAAAGCCCTCGCCAAGAGGCAACCGAGCAGCTATCCTGCTCGGTCCATCCATGGCTGGTAGTTCACTACCCACCGACGCCATGGATCAAAGCCCTCGCCAAGAGGCACCCAAGCAGATACCCTGCTCGGTCCATCCATGGATGGTAGTTCACTACCCACCGACTCCAGGGATCAAAGCCCTCGCCAAGGGTCAACCGAGCAGCTATCCTGCCCGGTCTATCCTTAGCGGGTAACTACTTACCCATCTACACTAAGGATCAAAGCCCTCGCCAAGAGGCAACCGAGCAGCTACCCTGCTCGGTCTATCCATGGCTGGTAGTTCACTACCCACCGGCGCCAAGGATCAAAGCCCTCGTCAAGAGGCAACCGAGCACCTACCCTGCTCGGTCTATCCTTAACGGGTAACTACTTACCCATCTACGCTAAGGATCAAAGCCTTCGCCAAGAGGCAACCGAGCAGCTACCCTGCTCGGTCCATCCATGGCTGGTAGTTCACTACCTACCGGCGCTAAGGATCCAAGCCTTCGTCCAAAGGCAACCGAGCCGCTTCCCTGCTCGGTCCATCCTTAGCGGGTAACTGCCTACTCATCTGTGATAAGGGCCAAACCTCGACCTCGGCTACGCTGATCAATCCTAAGAGCGGTGTTCGCCAGTCCATCCCGACGCGTCTTCAACGAGCGACCGCCATCCCGACTTCGGGGCCATAACGACGCCGACCTTACACCGGTCTTTTCACACTTGACAAATGACTGGATTTAACTCGACGCGCGATCGCTAACTAAAGGACCGGCCGCTGACCTGACATTCATCAGGCGAGCGAAATAAGACGTTACTACAAACTGGAACATTGCTACAAACAAAAATTTTTGCAAAAAGCTTTATTCACAACTCAGAAGACTTTACAAAGGTATTCTGGGCTCCTCAGCCTTACATAATCGCCCGAAGGCCTACAAAATCTCAAAATGAAAACAAAAATATACAAAAAAGGAAAGGGCAGGGAGACTTAGGCCTCAGGGCAGGGAGACTTGGGCCTCAGGGCCGGGAAGGACCTCGACCTGCTCCGCGGCCACCTCGGGAGCCGGCGTGACTGCTTAAGGGTCGGCACCCACCGTAGGGATTTCGGCACTGGAAGCCGGGGTGACCACCTTCTCCCCGACGCCCCCACCGGAGGCCTTCCCCCCGGCGACTCTTCCGGTGGCATCCCCTTGCCCCTCACCCTTAAGGGGGTACTCGAGCCGGAGCTTAGCGTCGGGAAACTCTGGCATTAGCGTCTTGACGGCGTCAAGGGCATCATGCCAGACGAGGGTCGAGGCTTCGGCGAGATCGGCGTAGAACTGATCCGACGTTCTGTAGGTCTCTACCGCCTTCCCGGCCCGGAGGTCGGCGCGCCTCATCGCCTCCTTCATCGCCTCGTAATCCCTCTTGAGGGTGTCCCGCGTCTTCTTCAGGGTGGCGGCGAGCACCCTGGCGTCCTCTTCAGGGTGGCGGCGAGCATCCTGGCGTCCTCCAACTTGGCCTCAACGGCCTTGTTGGACTCCATCATAACCCGGATGGTCTCCCGGCAGTTGGAGTTTGCCCGACCCTCGGCTGCCACCCGGTCTTCGAGGGCGGCGATCCTCTCCTTCGCCTCGCGAAGCTCCCGGCTCAAGTCCTCCTCCCGTGAGGTATACTCGCCAGCGATCTGCATCGTCGGGGCAATTTCCCTGTCCTCCATGTTGACGACGAGGGCACAATGCTGGAAGACCTGAGGAAAACAAAAGGGGGGTTTTAAAAAAGAAAGGGGTACTTAATAAAAACCCGAGTGGGAGGCGGACACTGATCTGCACGGCCTCCTGGGCTATGGCCGCCATTTGGGCCCTGAGGGTCCCCCGAGGGATTTTTCCCCCAGCCGACCTTTCTATTTCCGTGAGCAGGCTGTCGGCGACGGAAAGCCCCGAGGGCACCTCAAAGCGAAGATCCCTTTCATCCACGAAGATCGAGAAAGCCGGAGAACGGTGCACCGTCCTATGGTGCCTCTTGAGGAGGGGCGCGGGAGCATCTTCCTCGTCTCCCATCTTCAGGACCCAGGGTTTCTGCCCCAGAGTGCGCTTACGGCTCTGCCCGTGGCCGGCCTCCGAAGCCCGGGGCATGCTGGAGCGCCTGGCTGGAGCGGCGGCCGACGGGCCCGGGCTCACAGCCGGGCGTGACGGGCCGGTGCCTCCGGCCTTCCTCCTTTTCTTCTCGGCCAAGCCAGCCCGGAATTTTGATGGGTCCATAGGCTCTGCAAAAAAGCGAAAATACAAAGAAAGAGTTAGCAATGCCAGAAAAAGTGGAAGAATACACAAGTCTAAACAGGTCGTCTAAAACTCCTAACTTACCCGCAAACCGAGCGGGGCTGAGCCCGGTGCAACTAAGGGCCTGCTCAGATAGCAACACATCGGCTCGGGGGAGGGGTTCCCACTCCGATACCGCCACCGCGTCGGGATCACTCGACCGCCTCACCCGCGGGCAGTTAGCCATATGCCATTGGACGGGCACAGGCCAATCCTCACCCTCGGGTGGCCCGACGAACATGAACTTCCCCTTCCATTCATGAATGGAAGGTACTGCCACAACCCCCGACCCGGTCGTCCCTCCTCTGTATTTTCTAAAAGAAATGTATACCCAGCTAGGCTCGTCTCTACGAGTACCGGGGTGATTTTTGTAGCATAGGGAAAAAAGGAGAACGTTCAGGCTAAAAGGGATCTCCTGTAATCTTAACCGGACCAGGAACCTGAGGAGAATCCTCCACGAGTTCGGCACCAGCTGGCCCGGGGCTAATTGGAAGCAACGCAGCGTCGCACTCATCTTGGGGGAGAAAGGCAGACGCATTCCGGCCCAAAAGGCTTCCAAGTGCAAGGCAATCTCCTTGCCCTATACCTGGTCTGCCCTCTCTTCCTCCCCGGCCAACCGAAGCGAGTAGCCGGGGGAATGTGGAAGCGAGCCCGGATTGTGGTGAGCTCGTCCATATGCCTCACAAGGGAAGGTACGTCGCGAACACTCTTGGCACTCGCTTTGGGGACCGTTCCCGCCGCACGACCCCGGGAAGCGTGACTAACCCTAACTTCCCGGGAAGATTCCGACCCGGACGAAGAAGAGGAAGCTGCAGAAGACTCCCTAGACTCTACCCGAACTATTTCTGCGGACTCCTCAGAGGAAGACATCTAACCTGATCAAAAGAAGGGGTCCTCCGAAGAAAGAACGCATGAAATCCGACCTAGAGGGAAGAGCGCCGAGCTAACACACGAAGGGAAGAGGAAATTATAGCGAAGCGTGGACCCTCGGGGGGATCCCACTTCTATTTATAGCAGTCGGCGAACACACCCTGAGGCGCCGATCGTCTCCCGCCAAAATGACACTTCGCATTCAACGGCCTTCAGCGCTCCACCTGTCGCACACGCATTGGGCGCGTCCCGTCGGGGGCGAAAAACACCGGCGACCCATCACGTCAGCCAACCAGCGTCGAACACGTGGCCTGACGCCTCAACGAACGTACGCCCGAATCGGGGCTTTCTCCTTAATGCAAGATCTCTTCCCTGAACCGCTGACGTCATCAAGAAAATACAACTAATTGCCCGGGAATCCGCGCCGACGATACCTTCAAATAAGAACTCAACCCAGGTGACCGATCAGACCACTCTCGACTCGACCCATGAATAGGTCGGTCCGAGAGTGGGGGGCTAATGATGATGCTCGGTACTGAGCACTCCCCAGGTCATGACACATGGCAGATGACGTGTCCTAAGGCTTACGGGAAAGGAGCATGAACGGTATATTGGAAGCATGCCTCGGGCCTTCGACCCGAGGATGTTTTCGACCTTTAGTGGCCTCCCAGACCATTCCTATGCCCGCCTTACAAAAAACCATTGGCTCGGCTCCGAGCCCTCCTGCACGATGGGCCTCCTGGGCTCTCCTCCGAACTATCACAGAACCAAGCCTGCTCAGCCTCCCGCTCGCCTCCGAGCCTCCCGTCGAGCTTAGCTTCCTCGGTCTCATCAACCGGCTCACAGCACAGATCCTAGGCGTCTCCACCACGGCTCCGCGAATCTCGTCAGACGCGAGATATCCGCCGCCCACGATCCCGCCTTTCACGGGAGTAACGCCAGGGACGTAACGGCCGGCACGAATCTCACGCCCACCAGCCTATGGCTGCCACTATATAAACCCCTCTCTCAGACGACTCAGGTAAGGCAATTTTATCCTAATAGGTCGTTACTCTGCCCAAATACTTCGACTAACTTGATCGTCGGAGGGTCCTCGGTGGTACAACCACCCCGGGACTTCCTTGCAGGTAGCTCGGCTTCATCCTCAAATCAAGCCCATTAAGACCCACACGCATCAAGGGGAACCCTCAGATCCAATCTCAGCCACTCATCACCACTCGCTGTGGATCAACGGCGGAAGACAACATCTGAAGGAGATCCAGAGCTCCATCAAATTCCATCCTCATAACCAGCCTATTGGGCCTGTTTGGGTTTGGAGTTGAGTTAAGATAACCAAGAGTTTCATAAAGTTATCTAAACTTCACTGCAAAATCCAAATTATGCCATGTTTGGCTTTCATTTTAGAGTTTAGATAATTTCGGTTATCTAAACTCCAATGTAGAGATATATAACCGAAATTTTCTAAACTCCAATCCAAACTAAGATTTCTAAGTTCCAAAAAAGTGAGAACAAAACTCTCATTTTAATAGTTCCATCTTCTACTTTCTCACGAAGGAAGTGGTTGTCGACTTCAACGTGCTTGTTCTTACAAAAAATACTGATTCGAGGTAATATAAATTGCAGCTTTGCTGTCACAATAATAGCCTCATCGAAAAAGTGGCCCAAAACCAAGTTTTCCATGTAGAAAACTGATCCATACCGACTCGCAAGTAGTATTTGCCATGGCCATATATTCTAACTCTGCACTGGAGCGAGATACAACATTTTACTGTTTACTCTTCCAGGATGCTAATTTGCTACAAACACATAGTATCATGTAGTGGATCTTTAATTAGAAGGTTATCATGCCTAGAGAGCATCAGTGAATCCAGCTACTCGAGACTGTACATTATCTAATATAACAATCCTCTACCTGGAGCACTAATCCAATATCACAGTATACGAACCGCAACATCCCAATGATCTGCTCTAATATCAACCATAAACTAAATCAAAACACTACTTAGATAAACAATATCAGGTCGAGTAATTGTCAGGTAAGTTAAGCTAAGCTTGAGAACCAATCATCTATATCTACCGGAATATCCTAATTGATCACATTGTCCCGGAAGTAGGCAAATACGAGGATCTATAAGATTCTCTACAAGCTTACATCATAACACCCAGCCTCAGATAGCATGTGAGTCACATACTTTCATGAAAATTATTGATGTCCTCTCTAGATCGAGCAACTTCAATGTCCAAGAAATATCAGAGGCTTTCTAGGTCCTTTGTGTGAAACTGAGTCCGGAGATGGAGCTTCAACTTTGTGATACCAGCACTATCATCACCGGTGATTACTAAATCACCAAAATACACCTCTAATAAAATGTGCAAGTCCCGATGAGCAATAAAAGGCAAAATGATCATGAGCATAACGATTAAGGCCAAAGGAAGTGACCTCTTCTATGAATCTCCCAAACAAATCTCGAGAAGACTGTTCCAATCCATACAATGACTTCTTAAGACGACTAAGTAGCCCAGCCTCCCCTTGGGCAACAAATCCAAGCGGTTGCTCCATATAAACCTCTTAAGACAAAATATCATGAAGAAATACATTCTTCATATCAAGCTGATATCTTCACATCAAGAAGATATAAGGACTAATGATGGATGACCGCGAGAGACATAAGTAAGGTCATCTTGGATGCAAGAGAAAAGATATCCTGATAGTCGATCCCATAAATATGTAAATACCATTTATCCATCAAGCGAGCTTTTAGGCATGCAAGAGAACCATCATGATTGAGTTTAACATTCCACAGCTTTCTTCCTTGCAGGAAGAGATACTAAATCCCATGTTTGATTTTGCTTAAGAGCTGACATTCCCTCAATTATAGCTGCTCTCCACCACCGATGAGATAGTGCTTCAGACATGACTTGAGAAGAGAATATGATTCGATTGACGAGACAAAATCTCAATAAGAATGAGACAAATATGCATAAGTCACATAATTAGCAATGAGATGAGAGTGATGTACTACGTGTTTCTTTCCTCAAGGCAACATGAACATCAATATCATATGGATACAAATCTTGAGGGAGACGACACGAACAGGCACCTGAGACTCGATATGCACACTCGTCGAGCATACACCCCAGTCACCCACTGGAGGTGAATCTGCAGATTCAGTAAGAGCTGTCGTGTCTATAGAAGTGGCATGTGTAGGACCAGAAAAATCTCTTGTATGATGTGAACGTGGATTATCTAAGGAGAAGCCATGATTCATGGCTGAAAGCGTGTGGTTCTAAGAAATGAATAAGGACTCCTGAAAAGCGACATCAACAGAAATAAATCAACGTTGCAACTCAGGATAATAGCATCGATACCCCTTCTGAGTGAGAGAGTACCCAAGAAAGACACACTTAGTTACCTTAGATTCTTATTTGGATCCACCAAGTTAGTGAACCTAAAATAAAGCATACATCTCCAAAAACCTGTGAAGGTAAAGGAAAAGGTCATAAAGGAAATAAAATGGATTGAAAAATTTATCGATCCAGTACAGATACGATTGATCAAATGAACTGCATCTCTCCAGAAAGACTTAGGTATTCATATATGAAAGAGAAGAGTACGAGTAATCACTAGAAGCTATTTATTGTTAGGGGTATGAGGACAAGATAATTCATGAATAATACCATATTTCTTCATGTACTTCCTAAAGGATACACTGGAGTATTCAATGGCATTATCATTGCGCAAGCAACCAATCGAAACCCTAAATCTATTTTTGATTTTGACACTTGAAAATTAGACGACTTCATTCTGAAATTTCAATGAAAAAAACCATGTCATGCAAGAGAAACCATCAATATAAGACAAAATAATGAAATCCCCATGAGACAAAACTAGACAAGACTCCATACTTTAGAATGAACTAAAGAAAATGATTTATCAGCTTTGTTATTAACACATGATGGGTATCTAGAGTGATGATATGTATCCATCTCACACGATTCACACTTAAGAAAGATAAATGACTTAGAGAGGGAACACGCATCTTCAAGATTTGTAAGGGGTGACCAAACCGCAATGAGTATCGAAAGCTGAGGTAGAAGCAGGGCATGCGATAGGACATAGATGCTCATCCGAGTGATACAACCCATCAATCTTGGTAGCTGTGTCAATCATCCTCTTCGTCCTAAGATCATGCATGATGCAATCATTAGGAAAGAAAGTGATGTTTACAATTCAATTTTCGAGTCAATTGACTAACTAAAAGCAAATTGAAAAAAAATCAAGGTAAATGTAACATCTGCGTTTTTCCAATACGTAATAGAAGTTTTATAATTTTTCCTTGTATCAAAATATTTTTTTCTTGATGCTACTCGTGGGTTGAAAATACTTTAAAATGGCGGTATTAGTTTTTAAACTTATTAAAATAATTTTTGGTAATTTTTAAATATTTATTTGAATTTTTAAAAGGAAAAAGGTTTTATGGAATAATTTAGTATTGGAAAAAGTAAATTATTTTGAGCCAAATTTTCTCCCAAATTGAAGAAAACGCTAAAATGGAATTTCTATAATTTCCCCAAATTTTGATAATATTTTTGCATATTTTAAAACAATTTTATAATTAAAATCCAGTGTTAAAAAGTTTTTATCAATATGTTTTTTTAAGGGGGGCCAGACCAAGGCCCAATTGGGCCTGAACCTAGGTCTAGCTGCCCACCACACCTTGTGCTGGCGTGTGCCGCACATGCGCATGCGCTTGCGGTTACAAGGGGAGGCGCCCGCAGCCGTCAGATCGTGGCAAGATCTCGAGCGTCGGTGCGAACAGCGGGTGGGAGAAGGGGGAACGGCTGCGTGAGTCTGGGCACGGATCCGGGTCCGGTGTCGGGACAGTTACAGATTCGAAACTCCATAAAAAGGCGCCCCTCACTCTTTTCTCTCCGCAACTCATTTCTCCCAAAAATCCCCAAAAATACTCGTTGGATTCGTAATTCGATTGCCTTCGTAATGTTGCCATCCGATCGTGCAGGAAAAATCTGTGGCGAGAGGAAATTGCGTTTTAGTGCGATTCAACTTTCTACCGAAACCGTTTTCAAACCCCATTTCAAGCAGAAGGACTCCCACTCTCACTACTCGTATCTCGTCACCTTCTTGACTTATAATCTAGTTTAAATATCGTATTTTTATCGTGCTAGTGACGTGAACAATTCCTTTCCGTTCTCATATGAAAACTCTCCAATTTGAATGCTATCAATAGTACTTATACCGAATAGTAGTTCTATAATCAAACATTAGTCGTTGATAACGCACAGGGTAATGACCTACCTCATACTCACTTTCGGACCTTAAGCCACTAAAATTCCGTTAGCAATGTCTAAAGATTAGTGTTGCACCAAAATAGTATCAAGTTTTCTACGAGTTAGTTTTGCATTAAAACCCTTTATCTTTCAAAAGTTAAATTTTCTATAAAATCCCATTAACTTTTCCAAAATTACATTTTAAATAAAATATCACTAATATTCCAAAAATAGATTTTCAAACAAACACCATAAATTTTTTACCATAGTTAACTTTTCACTAAAATGCCGTTAACTTTCAAAAAGTTAAAGATTTTATTAAAATACCCTTAACTTTTAAAAATTAAGTTTTTATTAAAATACCATGAACTTTTAAAAGTTGGGATTTTCACTAAAATACCCTCAACTTCCAAAAGTTAGGATTTTACCAAAATACCCTTAACTTTTAAAAAGTTAGGCATGTGACAGCCATAATAAGAATATCGTTGAGGCGTCCCCTACTCAGCGACGCGCTATATCGGATCCCGGGTGTAGTGTTAAGTGTGCAAGGGTTTTTAGGCCGTCGTTCGGAAGCGACACGCTATATCGGACCCCGGGTGTAGTGACAAATAAGTAAGGGTTTCATATGATCCGTCTAGTTTCTTGGAACATAGGTTCACTTACGGGTAGACTAACAGAATTAGTAGAGGCGATGATTAGGAGAGTTGGTATTATGTATTTGCAAGAAATTAAGTGGGTAGGTGAAAAGGATAGGGTCATAGATGTAGGGTTCCTAGGCATCCTAATGAGGTCTCACAAGGCATCAACCATGCCAATTTCAAATTTAACGGTGCCGAGAAACCCTAAACTACGGATCGTTGGCTAGAAATCTAGGCGAAAAAGAAACTAGTTTACATCTAAACTAAAAGAACAGAAATACAACCTTTGTAGATCCGGTTCTCCACCTCCATAGCTCCGCAACGAAGTATCCTCGCTGTCCAAATCAAAATCCGGGCTCTTGCGTCGGCTTCATCGGAGAAGAAGCGGGCTAGGTCATCGACGACGTGCCGAAGATGATCTACGTCGAAGCATCACTAGATCAAGCTCCACCTTCACCAAGCCATGAAAACTTGTGAAGGAAACACACTCTACTACTTGGCAAGAGGTAGAGGATGAAGAAATAGGAAGTGGGTAAACTTTAGAATTGGATTTCTCACTCTCTTTCATCACTTGCCATTAATGGAGCAAGCTTTCTTCCATGAAGAAATGAAGAAGAAGAAGAATATTATGATAAGAATAAATAGAAAAGAAAAGAATAATCATTCTTATCATAAAGGTAACCATGGTAAAGTGTAGAGAGTGAACAAGGGTTAGTGGAGTGGTTAGGGTTAAGCATGAGACAAAAATGGTGACATAGTCAAAGTGTTCATGAAGCTTCATGAAAGATTAAAAGAATGCCACCATTTTTCTCACCCTTTTTCTTTTTCCAAATGAATAACTAAATAATAAATAAATAAATAAATGAAAAACAAAACAAAACCCTAACCATTCACAACCATGGTTTAATCTTTACACTTAACCAATATAGCATGCATCATCAAACATGATACAAACATGTGCACAAAATCATATCGCATATACAATGCGCACATCCGAGTGAGAAAATCCATTCAAAGTGAACCGATACTAGTTAATGCAAAGTAATATATCAAATATATAATTATACATTAAATCATTAAATCAACACTTGATTCAATGATCCGGTCATGTCGCACATAACCGACTGGTATCTATAGTAACAACTTATCGAATCAACACTTGATCCGATAACCCGGCTATATCGCATATAACCGATCAATGTCACATCGCGAGAATCGAATACAGTATCACATACTGGTATTATTCTCGGTCCCGCACATATCTCATATGCGCTCCTATTTCGTTTCGCTTGAGCCAGGAAACCTCTGTGTAGGACTCTAAAGACTCGTCAATACGCCGGCAGCAGATGATGATCATATCAAACACCCATAAGCCGCAAGCGGTCTGCTAAACGTAACGGCCACCCGGGTACTGAGCGATCTGAAGATCGACGAGCAAGCCCGCTCACACTCCAGTGAATCCAACCAGTAACACTACCGTACAGTCCGGTCTGATCGTCTGATATGTCGCATATCTCGCCTAGGGGTGGTAAACGTCAGACCCCAATAGCTCGATAAGTCGTGTCGATATGAGGTCTATAACTGTTCGAGAAACTACTGGTAACACTTACCAGTAAATCTCAGCAACCCTGGCCAGGGATTTCCTGTTATAGCCAATCGAACACAGCACAACATCAACTCCCTATACCGGGAGAGACGAATCCCCTCCTATCGCTCATTGCCTCCATGTGACTCGGGACTGTACCCAAAAACCACCGTTTTGCACGCCCTCTTGGACGTGGTAAGATGGAAATCAAAGCACAGTGGGAACCACACAAGACTCTATGACGATCTCGGGTCAACAGACTACTCTGTACCAGTGTCACCAGAGAACTGCCATCTGACGTGAGGTATAATACCATCTGGGAGTTCTCGGCGAGTCCGTCCAGTGTACCCAGTCTCTACTGAGCACCCGTATATCATCTCTGATGTCAAACACCAATAGATATGGGATCATCCATCGCCCATCTGTATGGGTCGAGAAGGTATACGCTAGTCTACTCTGGTATATCGATGCCCCGTCTCGATACACCCACGACTAGGGACTTTGAAGGATGTACTTATGGACTACCTGTCCCCACTAGTATGATCCGCATCATAGTCCAAGTAGTCAAGTACACATCCTAGGGCTTTACCAACATGTAACAGAGAGACAATCAGTATACACGTTAAGGTAAAGAGCAACCAGATAGCATACTATTATGTCGAGCAAGAAAGTCCTCCCTATATATGTCCAAGCATCCACTACAATATACATCCAATGTACAGTAATGGCCTCTAGGGCATACATATAACTAACAATCTCCCACTTGCACTAGGGCCATCTGTAGCAGTGGTTGTAGTATCTCATACTCAACCATCCCATAAAAGTCTCTCTCTGGGAACAGGCCTTTGTGAGTGGATCCGCTGTGTTGTCCTCTGAGTCTACTCTCCAAACCTCGATCACCCTGGAGATCAACCATCTCCATGATCAGGTGATACTGTCTTAGAATAAGTCTGGATCACTGATGGGACCGGCGTTCCTTGGCATAAGCCACAACTCCATTGTCTCACAATGGTAGGAACATAGTTCATCTCATGAACCAATATACACCCAAACAGCCTCTTTGGTAGCATCTTAAGTAGCGATGTATCCAGCCTTTATCGTCTAGTATGTCACGGTATCTAGCTTGGAACTCTTCCAACATACCGTCCCTTTACTGAGGGTAAAGACAATGCCTGTGACTGACATTCAGTCGTCTTTATCACCCTGGAACACTTCCAGTGATTCCCCCCAGGATCAATTGATACTATCTCACTACAACTAGTGAGTATCCTAACATCCATTTAGATCTATCTCATAGATCCAAAATCCAGGATTTATGAGGTATCACTTTGATCCTATATGGAGAATCATTGTGATAAGCGGAGATTGACCGAGCGTAGCATAGGAAACTCCTTCCCTATCAAGAGCATGACATCCACGTACTCTACGAGGATCACCACCATACTCCCTACTACCTTTTTGTTTATACAAGGTTCATCTACCATTTTGATGATGTCAAACTCTGACTAATCTATCAAAACAGATGTTCCAACTCCGCGATGCCTGCTTTAATCCTATAAAGCATCTTGCACACGTTTCCGCTGCTCCCACTGTCTACGAGGCCCTCTGGCTGTGTACTTATAGACTCTCTCTTCTAAATCATCATTTAGAAAAGCAGTCAAGACACCCAACCACCAGATATCGCAGTCATGGTATGTAGCCGTGACAAGTAGGATCTGGATGGACTTAAGCATAGCTACTTGAAAAGGTTTCATCATTATCCACGCTTGGTCGATGACGAAAACCTTTAACAAGTCCAGCTTTGAAAGTCTCAACTTTTCCATCTACACCAAGTAATCTTCTCAAGATATACTTGCTCCTGATGGGGATTTAACCCTTCAGATATAGCAACCAAAGTCCATACTTTGTTGGTGTATAAGGATTCCATCTCAGATCACTAAACATCCAGCCATTCTTACAGAGTCTTACTCCTGATGGCCAGCTCGAAAATAGTTGGGTCATCATCTCATGATGCAATCCTCGCTGCCACTGTCATCGAGAAACCGAAGTATCTCTCAGGTGGGTGAGGAACCCTACTAGATCGGTGGAGAGGCTGAGGTTCGTTGGTAACTATTGAATCCTTTGGTTATTTCAAATCATCAGCTGTAGTTTGTATAGCTGGAACATTTCCAGTTCTACATAACTGACCTTGCCTCGAGCTTGTCCGGATTTTACTTTTTGACGTAGGCCGGACAACCCCAAATCTTAACTAGCTTAAGACATGGGCTCTTCCCTTTCCATATCACATATGAAATGGTAGGCAACTTATTTGATTGGAACCCTATTCAATAGGTATGCAGCTTCATAAGTGCATAACTCCCTAAAGGAAAAAGGTAACTCAGTAGTACTGATCATAGAGCATACCATATCAAATAGGGTGTATCTGCTCCGTCCCGACATACCATCGTGCTATGGTATATACGGAGGAGTAATGCTGAGAGAGAATCTCATTCTCCTTTAGAATAGTCCAGGATTTCCGTGCTCAAGTATTCTCCTCCTCGATCACATCAAAGGACATAATACTTATACATGTATTTTGGTTCTCTACTTCTCGCTTATATTCTGTGAATATCTCAAAAGGTTCGGACTCATGTTTCAACAGGAACATATGACTGAATCTTGAGAGATTATCAGAGAATATAATGAAGTATAAAGAATCAGTCCTGGCATATGTAGACAGGGGACCTTACATACATCAACATGTATCATCCCAAGAGTTCACTAACTCTTTCTCTGTTTCCAGTAAACGGAGCTATGGTCATCTTATCTCTGTGACATGACTGGCAAGTTTCATAAGATGTAAATTCAAACAGATTTAAATATGCATCTAAATGTAACTTCAGCTAGTCGGGTCACATTGATCTGACCTAGTCTACAATACCTCAAGAAGGAATCGTTCAATTCTGAACTCTTCCACTTGTGTGTGTTCCGTATACTAAGAACTGTAGTTTGATTTAGAACATCAACGCTTTTAGTTAACGTGCCTGAACCGATCAACTTTTGATATAGGAAATGTTCAAAATATTATCCAACAATACAAAATTTTACCGTTTCTTTACTAATAAAGAGACTGATATGATTTTGTATATCAGGTTCGGTATCTAATAACATTCGTTCAGAATCAATGTATTTGGAATACAGGGTGACAGTGACCAACAGACTTGGCTGCAACACTTGCCCCGTTTTCTGTCTCTCAGTTCTCTACCTATCTGTAGCCCTATGTAACAGATTACATATCTGGGATCCTGATCTGGTATCACATACCCAGGACGTAAAGGATACTGAGAAACAGTTCTGTATAATGAATACACCCGAAGATGATGCATCAGCATGCACTCTCTTCGTTTGGGCGGCACGGGAATTCTGGTAATCCCCAATTTCCTGCTCTGTCTTATAACAATTATAAGTTGGAGCGGGACCAACGTTCCCCAGCTCAGTATAACAAGCGGGTTCGGTCAATTATCCGTATTATTATCTTGATTAAGGCGTGATATGGTCGCTACCAGGAGAGAGAAGAAAACACTCAGCGTGCGCTCTTGCAAGATCAGATTGGTTATTATTTTATCTAATCAGGATGGCTCCCACTGCTTTTTATCAAATCTTCCTTTAAACCCTAAAAGGAAAGACTAGCCGGGATTAATTACACACTACAAGTTCGCCAATCTTTCAGCCAGACCAGTGTCGGTACTTTGAGGGAGGTCCCCCGTGCTTTCGCACGAACCTAATTAATGTAAACCTCGTTTTCCCAGAGGCGTAACCCCGTTGACACCTTTCTAGACACCTACTTGATCGGCTAATTGTAATGTATAAAACTCTCTCAGGAGTAACACTTACTCACAGCGGGTATCGGGATCCAACTATCTCATAGAAGGTATGCAATCTCATTGCAAATTTCAACACTTGAAATTCCCGATAATATTTTGCCCCTAGCTCGCTATGACCTTGACGCATGCCAAACAACCCATAGTCTGCTAGTCAAGTTCAACCCGTATATTTCTTGATTGAATTAAACCCACCCGTACGACCCTTGACGCATGCCAAACAACGCCGTACAAATACCCTAATCCAATCGCATCATATGCTAGCAGATAAGCACTAGTTAGCTACTGTACACTACGTCTTGACGCATGCCAAACAACCGCAGCACGAATACTAACTAGTACTTATCTGAAATGACGGAGGGCTACGACAGGTTTTTCTGAAAACCTATTGCGTAATGAACTTGATATCGTTGTAGGATCGAATGATTTTTGAAATGGAGTGTCTTTGAGGCTTTTCTAGTTTTGCTAAAGGAGTCATTCCCGGTGAAGGGATCGTCGGTCCTTTCCTCGTCGAATGAGGTGCGGGATATATCATATATATCACCGTGCAAAGCAAAAACTCTTAAAAGCAATCAAAAGACAAACCGAGTGTGTAGCATCTGCCAGTTATTGCTAAAGGAGTCACTCCCGGTGAAGGGATCTCGGTCCTTTCCTCATCGAATAAGGTGCAGGATATATCACATATACCACTGTGCAAAGCAAGAACTGTAGCTACCCTTTTTTATTTTGAAATTCAATTCTACAACATCTTAGGTTTCTTTTATTTCATTAATCTCATTAATGAAGTCCCATCATTTAAGTACCTAAACATCACAGATAGATATGACGTACACTTATGTCATCCGCATTCGCCTCGATGTCCCCTCATGCACCGTTAGGTTAGGTAACTAACGACAGAGCAGGACAGGGCTAGCGCGGGTGTAAAACATAAGTAACGTCTATATAATATATCATATATACTATATACTATATCCATCACAGAAACATCACATGATCACATCACAGATATCGCAGCAGAAGAATCATATGAAATATTGGATATACTAGAACCTCCCACTTACCTGGCACTTACCTGGCCACAGGAGAGACAAAGAGGCAGTGGAGGATTGATCCCGCGACTTGTCTTTTGGCAGTTAGGAGCGGTCTAGAGCTTTGACGTAGGTGACCACTAGATTTTAGGGTTTTGCTTGTTGCATTTTGTGATTTGCATCATTTTTTTTCAAAAATCCGTATATTTTCAAAACAAACACCAATCACATTCATTCTTTCCCCTAATTATAAGTCACGCTGCCACTTGTACTAGCCCTTTTTAGTGCAAGATAGGCTGGACACGGGATTCTAGTGCCTGTTTAGTCCGCGTTCCCCTGATCGACCCAAAAGTCGGTATTTCTACGTTTACCTCTTCTTTACCCACCACCACACCCACATCGATGGATCCATCTCCATCGAACTTCTTTACCACTACTCTGCCGCCGTCCGTTGGTGCGCAGAATCCATCCCGCATCTCTCTCCAGGAGAGGTGCTATCCTACACGAGGTCCCCTTTCCACCTGTCTTTCCATTCCACCAGCCAACGGGAAAAATTTTGAAATTAAACCCCAATACATCAACCTTCTACCAAAATTTCACGGTCTCGAGACTGAAGACGCATATGCCTTTATCACCAAATTTGAAAATGTATGCGCAATGATGGGTACCTCACAGCTTTCTATGGATGCTATGCGTCTACGTCTTCTCCCATTCACCTTGTGCGATATAGCCGAGAAGTGGCTGTATAACACAACCGCACATTCCATTTCAAATTGGGAAGAATTCGTCAAAGTATTCCTTAAGAAATTCTACCCACATCATAAAACAACTCGAGTCCGTAGCGAAATAAATCAATTCACCCAGCTTCCAAATGAACCATTTTCAAAATGTCTTAAACGCTTCAAGAATCTGTTAGTCCAATGTCCTCATCACGGAATCCCCAGATGGGAACTGTGCCGAATCATCTATGAGGGCATTAATCCTAACATAAGACAGACCCTTGAATTAATGTGTCAAGGCAACTTCATGACCAAAGATGAGGGGGAAGCCTGGAAATTCCTAGAAGATTTCGCTGAAAAATCTTTACAGTGGGAGGGTGTGAGTCAATCGTCTAGGGATGGCAATGATATTTCCATAGGAGTTAGAGCTGACATTTCAGCTATACACAAGAAACTCGAGACTATGGAAAACAAATTTTTAGCTGCCGCCCTAAATCAAATGTCACTCTCCAAAACTGTATGTGGATGTTGTTCTGATCCTTCTCATTTGACGGAAGAATGTCCACGAAATTCTCCGTTTCAAGGTCATGAGCATACCAATGCCGCATTTCAAAGACCTAGAAACGATCCATATTCTTCCACATATAATCAGGGTTGGAGAAATCACCCTAATTTTGCCTGGAACCAATCACAATCTCAAAACACGGTTCCAACCCAAAACAATTTCCAAAGGGTCCCTCCACCACAACAGCAACCACTTCCATTGAGTCAGCACCCCTACCAATCACAAAACTTCCAAAATCCGGCCAACACTTTTGCACCACATGAAAACTCTTTGCAATTGACCGGTACTGATAATACCTCTGCACTAGCACAAACCTTGGATACTTTCATGAAACAATCCATCCAAGGGACGACAAGTTTGCAATCTTCCGTCGAGAATGTGATGAAGATCATTGTCTCTCAAAATGAGAATATCAAATCGATGGAAGCACAAATTGCACAACTAAAAGCCGAAATGAGTGCAAGAGAGAAAGGGAAACTTCCAGCTCAACCTTTACCCAATCCTGGCTATTCACATCATGTGAATGCAATCACGTTGAGATCTGGAAGAGTGCTTGACAAACACGTTGGGGAAAAGATTGATGACACTGAAAAATCTATCAATGATACCCCGACTGAGACCTTTCCTTCCACTTCTACTTCTAATTCTAACCCCAGTTCTTCTACCCCACCACCTTCTTGCGAGCCTATTCTTCGCTTCCCACAAGGCTCGCCACCTCAGCCCAGCTCTTCTAGTTCTCCACAGACGATCCCCACTTCTATTCTGGGATCGGTTCCAAACACACATCCTTCTCCTATGATGGACCCAGCGCTTATTGATAAAGCACCTTATCCTAATCGGTTAAGGGCTAAAAAATCGAGTCCACATATGGAGAAGATTATGGACATGTTTAAGCAAGTTAACATCAACATCCCTCTCCTAGATGCCATCCAACAAGTTCCATCCTATGCGAAAACTCTTAAGAACTTGTGCACTAGGAAGAGGAACACTCAAGTGCCCAAGAAAATATTCATGGCAAAGACTGTAGACACGGCTTTCCCCCAACAATTACCACGGAAACGTAAAGACCCTGGCTGTCCTACTATTTCTATTTCTATTGGGGAAAAACATATTAACAGTGCTCTACTTGACCTTGGCGCTAGTGTTAACTTGCTTCCATACTCGGTTTACGAGCAGTTAGGTATCGGAGTGTTAAAACCCTCGAGCATAACTCTCCAGATGGCTGACCGATCAATCACCAAACCTAGGGGTGAACTGGAGGATGTGTTAATAAAAATTGGGGAATTTGTATTCCCTGTGGACTTTATTGTACTTGATACACAGCCTGTAGCGAACCCACGGAATCAAATTCCGGTGATTTTAGGTCGTCCCTTTTTGGCCACTTCCAATGCTATCATCAACTGTCGTAATGGTTCTATGACCTTATCCTTCGGGAATAGGTCAATAGAGCTGAACATTTACAAGTTAGGAAGTGTACCCTCCGAACCTACTGCTCAGGTCTGTTCTGTCAACTTAATGGATGTCGATAGCAGCGAAATTGATGAGCCTCATGATACTGATCTTGACTCTTTTCATATGTTATTGTTTGACCCAACTATATATCATACACATACGGACTCTTCCACTGAGTTGTCCGGGTCAACAACTAACACTGATTATGAACCGATTTTGGAGTCTGAAGATCACCCCGCGCTTTGTGATGACATTATTCTTCGGGGTATTGATGGAGCTTTTGAGGAGATCTTCGCTGATGAACTCGTATTTTTGAATGACACGGGTGTTGAGATGAATCATCTCCCAAACAATGAAATTGAACCTCCACCCCTTCTTCTGAACTGGAAAAAGAATGCGAGTAATCCATCACATTCACTGTATCGTCTCTCCAAAATGAAATGCACACACATTCTATTCCACCACTTACCCGTTCCCCACTTCTTCCACCAACCAGAGCACTGCATTGATAAAATTTTTGAATGGTTGGTGTTAACCTTCGGTCTTTGCAAAGTTCGGCATCAACCAATGATTTTTGACCCCCTCATGTGATTTTCAAAAGATTAACATTGCATAACTCAAGTTTGGGGGGGCATTTTTTCTGGCTCTTGAAAAGAAAATTTTTACAAAATGATGAGCCAAGAATAAGTTTGGAGGAGGTTCTTCACTTAAATATTTTTCCCCCACTAATAAATTCCTCCCAAGCTTACAGGTTTTTCGAGATTAACAGTGAGGACACTGTTGAAAACAAGTTTGGGGGAGGTTTGTGCTTATTTTTGCATCATTTGCATCATACTTTGCATAAGCACAAAACATTTTCGAAAATCTATAAAAATTTAAAAAATTTCAAAAAAAAAAAGAATTTGTACATAAATAAGATAATAAAAGATTAGATAGTGAAAAATTACATCCATAAGATTGGAAAAATTTAAGAAAACCTAAAAAATTAATAGTTTTCTTATACGAACTAGAAATAAGTAGTTATGAGCCGTTGTCCCAAGGGTTAGTAAGATGAAGGAAGTCACTAATCTGCGGATAAAAATAAGTCTGAAAAATAGTTCCTATTCTGGAAGCCAAACATTTTGAACGTTGATACCCTGCTATTCGCACTTACACACGTCTTGAAACTCGGGATAGTAGATGATACCTTGAAATGCTCTTGTCTAAAAGCCAAAGTATGAAGGAAATATAAAAAAATGAATAAAATATAAAATGGTGAGAAAAATGGGCACTGGTTTTGTTATCGCCAAGGCAGCAACAAAAAAATATAACGAGGGTGCCTTCTCACCTAGTGCCCTAAGGCCAACTGGTCTGGGAGTCACTGCTAAGCCTTAGGTGGTGCAAGACGAGAAAAAACACCAAATAAGCAAGCACATGAGTAATCGGTCTGTAACATCCTAATTCATTTATACCAATTCCAGTTCTCGTATTTCCTTAATTGTGGTATTAGCGACGGATTCTGCTACTTCTTCTCTTCTGAAAGAAATTTTCCTGATTTATCGTGTTTTGGGTGCGAATAGTATTTTACATTTTACATTGCATTCGACTCGACCCGCTTGCTTGAACCTATTTGATTCATATTTATAGATTACCCTGAGTTGTTACATAGACACGTGCATCTCATGTATACTGCATACTGGCATTTTACCCGGCATTGCATATTTTACCATATAACATTTTAGGTCATGTAAAATAATTTAAAATTGCATTTCATAGTCTGCATGATACCCCTAACCCCGTGGTAGCATCCGTGCATCTTGTTCTCGTCCCGTTCAGTGAAACGAACGTGTTTGGATGGCTACGCGCATGTACGTGCACCCGTTCTTGGGGGTATGCATTTTCGTTACCTGAGCATTCATTTTGAATTCTGAAAGTCGCACATATTTTTCGTATTTTAAATCTGAATTTTTAGACCCGACCCGGGCGCATTTTGAAATATTTTTGTATCCCGCCAAAATTCAATTTATTTAATTTTAAAATTTAGTTTAAATATTTTCATATGATTTCTTTAACAAACTGAAATCTCTTATCTAAAATTTTAAATCTAATTTCCTAACAAACTAACAACTCCTCTCTCTCTCTCTCTCCCCCTCCTCTGCATATATATATTTATATATAATTTATTTAGTTAATTTTTCTTTCCTTATTTAATACACAACCTCTTCTTCATTCTTCTTGTTTCTTGATTCCGGTGATCACCGCCGGAGCCGTGCTCGTCGCCGACGATCCGAGTGATCCAGTGAACGTACCTGACTTGCGTGATCACCCTCGTGCGTTGTTTGGAACCGTTCCGTATACCGTGCGCGCGTCGCGATATTTCGCCGACGAAGGACGTTCCGTACACATCCGTTCTTGTTCCGTCTAGGCAAGTTAATCTTGCTACATGCTATATAATTCATTTTATACCTATTTAAATAAATACCATACCTATAGTTTAAATCTAGTGCCCCATGTTTAGTTTTATAACGTTTCGATGTTCCGTTTGCATCCGTTTATATCATATTAAATCTAGATTATGAAAACTTATCTTGTGACATACTAGATTACATTATACTGCATCCATATCATTTAAAATATATATCGTCGTAATATTTCTTATTATTATCTTTAATTAGTTTATAATCTGTATTTTATAATATTATACATTTGAAAATATTATAGTTTACACATGAAACGTCGTTGAAAAAGCGGATACGACAAATTTGAAATTTACTGTACACCTTACCTTATAAAATTCATTATAAATCATAGAAAAATCATTAGTATACGTTCTTTAGTTCGTTACGAAGCTAACTCAGAATACTATAACTCTATGAAATATTTACTTGCAAAATAAATTGTTTAAATAACGTAAAATGCAAATGAAAATGTCTCTAAACTGCTGTCCAGGAAAATTCCAGCAGCAAACTTTCAGCTTCGAATGTTCATAGCATTTTGTAGGGACAACCTGAGATGCTTATACTTATAAAAATGAAAACCTTATTGAATTATCTTTGTTTTGGTATAAGACACGTCCCTTTTGGAGAACGTTTGTTATTTTTAAGCTATTTTACAAATTAGGGTGACGCTGAATTTCTGAACGGAACTTTCTTGTGCATGGTTAATCAATACCACTTTTATAGTTATTAATCGCTTTGAATATGCTATCCATATT
Organism: Agapanthus africanus; assembly: GCA_030015575.1. Taxonomy (NCBI): domain Eukaryota; kingdom Viridiplantae; phylum Streptophyta; class Magnoliopsida; order Asparagales; family Amaryllidaceae; genus Agapanthus; species Agapanthus africanus. The sequence goes on along the minus strand of JASDDO010000019.1, from coordinate 248,129,943 downwards.
AATATTATTATATCAATATTTATATCACATATTGCTTAGTTGTACATCCCACATTACTATTTTATAGTTTTATAACTTTTCGGATACCCGTTTGCATCCATCGCATTTAAGATACATATAATTGCATCCATAGATTACATTACTACATAATACTGTGATATTAACACTCCATGTTTAATAAATTGCATCCTAATTAATATTGGAACTATAAATGTAACCCTAATCGATAACTGTGCATCCATATCCTTGAAATTATATCTATTTGCATATCATATTACATGTTCCAGTTTATTGTTCTGGTAGTACCCATGCTTGTTTATTTATACACATGCTTATGTTAGTTTGATTATGAGCACCCACATGACATCTTGTGCTTCCTGACATGACCTGTTACACTTCCTACTTGACATGACATGGTACCGTACACTCTTGACATGACATGACACCTTTATACATTACCTGGCTTGACCTGATGTACCATTGCTTTACCTGTTACCTGATCTTGTGTCTAATGCCAACAAGCATAACCTGTAGTCCTTACGGACCGTTCCTGTTGTCTATCCAGACAAACCTGCACCTACCTGCTCCTGTGATGGCATTAGTTCTTAATTACTTAAATACTGGACTTGAACACATATAACTTGGGGGTATGGGGAAATCAATGATGAAACCTGACTTGTAACTCGACAGTTCAATACCTGTTCTGATCAGTCTTACGGGCTAGGCCAGCCCCGGGGTGATGATGCTGACATCACTCATCTGTACATGCTACCTTTTACTGCCTAGCGGCACGTCTCGGATTCAGCCCGAGAATCTTGACCGTGGTCCCGGGCACGCATGGGATACTATTGAGTTACATCGACGATTCATCAAATTGATTTCAAAGACTTGAGAGTATTTAACCCAATAGACCAGTTTAGATTACTCACTGCACACTACCTGTCACTGCCCTGATTTACATTGCTGTTACACTTGCTTTACCTTTTATGATCATACTTGCATGTCTTGCTACCCTGTTTATATATTATTGCTTGATGTTATGACGTGCTGACGTCTGGGTTTTGCATGGCCCAGATCCTCTACCTTTGTTGCAGATTGATCAGGAGTTTTGCCGCTGTTAGACCGAGCGGTAAGGATCCTGTTGGTATCCAGCCTTACTTTCCAGGTGTTCATTTGATCCTTTGCTTCCGCATACTATATTATTTCTTGACTCATTTATTCTGGCTCATGGACATGTACTAGATAGTTTAGTCTACTTTCCTGTTCTTGATATCTCTACAGCCGTAATGTGACTGTGGAAGGATTTTTCCTATCCACGGGTAGCATGGTTGGCTATGTCACGTGCCTACCTTAGCGTACTCTGGGAAGCGGGGCGTGACACGGTCGGTTAGTAACTCAAGAAGTATTAACGGTCGCATGAAAGTGTGTGAGCAAAATTCATCTAAATATTCATTAATTAAAAAGTACTGAGGTGGATGGACAAGAGTATGATAGCTTGAATTGAATTCTCCGGGTGTAGGGATGTTTTTACACACACGTAGGGTTATATGATCGATGTTTGGAAGAAAGATAGGAATGAATAATAAGACGATGTTTTATTGAGGGAGGACGTGATTTCTGACATCTTTTCATGACTATTAAGATAGGGCTCATGACAACCGAAAAGCTAGCTTAGTTGGAAACCCTAATTTTCAAAGTCTTTCTTTTACAATTCTTATCTTTAAATGTAATATTCATGATCTTCATTTTATTATTGGATTTTGTGGGTGCAATCCGCTGAAAACCCTCAGGAGACAACACTCCTCCTACTAGGGACACTTAGAGGTTTAAAGGCTTGTTGCACGTGCTCAGTGAAATCGTGTTGCCTACGAAAGTGTGCTAATTAGTTTTTCTCTTTCTTTATTTTCTCCTTCTCTTTTTAATAAAACAGTTCGCTCGAGACGACCGAAAATAAGTTTGGGGGAATTTGATCAGTCGAAAATAATGTATTTTTAACACGTCAATTTCCCTGTCATTTGCACTCATCTAGAAGTGTTCGGTATTTATATTGCACATATTAGCAAATTGACTGTAAAATACCGAATTACCTGTGTTGTATACTAAAACCGGCATTTTGAGGGAAATTGTGTGTTTATCATGGCATCGCATCATTCTTGTGTGGCGCAACACTTGTTTCGAAGTCTGTGCAGGAAATTCCAGGAGAAAAGCCAAAAATGTGAAAAGAGCTGATCAAAATTGCGTCAAGTTCAAGACTTGAGATCTGGCAGAAATAAAGAAACCAAAAAAGAGATTCAACATATCATAAAAAGGCCACAAAGTCAGCCCAAAGTAGTACAGAAAGTTTCATTCATTAAAGCATCTATTGGACCGCGGATCCACGGCCAATAGCCCGTTCCCGTCGCGGATCCGCGGCTTGATGATGACATCATTCCTTCAGTTTTCTGCACGTGCTCTTATGTAACGGTACAAGCTTCCAGAAGTCTCCCGATTCTCCACGTGGCTTCATCTAGAAGGCTCGGCCTAACAAACTATTTCTAGAAGGCTCTCTTTAACAAACTTTTGGAGGGAAATTTGAAATTTGAAATCCTAGATCTAGGGTTTTGAAGCCCATGAAAAGGAGCCTAGATCTAGGGTTAATGGTTGTTCATTGGTTGAAAGTTCTTCATCTTCCACCCACAAGTTGAGTGACACAACTTGTGCCTCAAACCCTAACCCTAATTCAAAATCCAAAGCCAAATTCAAGATCCCGAGTACCATTCAAGCGAGAAGCCTTCAACCTTTTAGGAGCGGAGCCGATCTTCAATCGAGCAAGTGATCCAAGCCGATCCGCGACTCAAGAAGACGAGCGAAACCAAATCGACGATCGAGTTCTTCCTTTTGTAGTTCTTGAGCGATTTGTAACGGAATTGTTGATAAATAAAAGGTGAAATTCTTTAATCTTGCTTTCTTTAAATTCTTGCATCATGATTCGATTTCAATTTGTGATTGTGGTTCTTGTTGTGATGTTTGAGTAAAACTCCGCTCGTAAAGGAGTCGAGACGATAAATAGATTGATGATGTAACAAATCTTAAAACGATTCTTAAGTCTTATGAGTTTGTAAACCCTAGCAAATTGAAGAATCGACAACCTAGTTTCGTTGCGATACTTTCTTGATTGTAATCGCTCGAAATTAGGGATCCACTATCGATTCTTGAATTTACTAGAAGCTAGAATGTGAATGAAATCGACGAAGGAACAAGGGATAGATGTTGAAACCCTAGTTTCACAAGAAATCCTTAATTCTCGTTGATCATCATCGATCTAGTATCAATTCATCGATGGATAAGAATACGTAATCGCTAGATTTCTTCACATCTATAGATCCGATCGATTCCTACGAGCCTCACTTCGATTCTTGATATTTGGTTTGGAAATCATCAAATTCTCAATTCTTGATTTTAATGCTTTCATAGATCTAGATTTTTCTAATCCTTGAAATTCAATTTACAAATCATGAATTGTTTGTTTTCTTTTCTTTAAAGTTTCAACTCATCTAAATTGAAACACGAACGATTACACTTTCCCTGTGGACGATCCGCACTTACTAACGCGCTACATTTGACACCGTTATTGATTGCGGTCAAAATATTTTTGGTTGTGATTTCTATATAATTTTCATACTACACAATCCAAAATCGTATTCAATCACTCTCTCCATCATCATCCTTTTCTTCATGCTTCAAGCTCTAAACTCTCACATGTGATGTGAATCATAGAGCTTGAAACCCTAGTGAGCAAACAAAACCCCTACTTCACCATCCTACACTTCATTAGCACTCTAGTGTAGTGTGTTTCTTTCACTAAAGAGTTTAATGAAGATGTAGCTTAGATTGGCGGACTTCGGGTGAATCATCTATGGCACGGAGATCATCGGAGGAACCTTGTTCATTCTTTAAGTGGAGCCTAGTGGAGTCGTGTGGACTACTGCCCGAAGCAATTGAAGAGAATGACACGGTCTACAAAGGTTGTAGTCTCTTTCCCTTCTCATAGTTTTCATATCATCACATTGTAAAACCCTAATATTCCAGTTAAGATCTTGGTTAGTGTTCGTTAGCACCCGAAATTTTTAAAATTGCATGTGTGATGCCCGTTTAAACCCTGTCGCGGTGCTAGCATACACTTTCATGGTATCAGAACCAAGCTAGAACATTTGGGTAGGTCTTTACGATGTTAAAGTGTTCGATCGGTTTTCGAAAACATGGTTTTTTGAAGTTTCTGTCGATTTTTTCAAATGTTGAAATTTTCGTGATTAAAAATATGCAGAAAGTTATGCAGGCTTTTTTATGGACCCTACAGAAATTTGAAAACCCAATTCCATCAACGGTCGCGGAAGCGCGGCCAAACACCATGTTTGGCCGCGGTTCCACGACAAGTTAGGGTTGTTGAGGTGTCAATTTTCTTGTGCTGCTCCACTTGTTCATTTGGCACTTTCTGGATGTTTTTAGTGATGCTCATGTTGATCAGGTCTCTGTATTTTGTGGGTGTTTGTTAAATCGATCGAAATGTTTAACACAGTATAGATCTTGATGATGTGTGATACAATTGTTAGAATCCTGAATAATTAGTTTTGTGAAAACTAGTTAATATATTCTAAATCTAGCCGTTTAGTCTCGTTTGATCGATTGCCACGGAGTTTTGATTCGGATCAAAACTCCGTCGCAATTGCGTATAGTACGCGATCACTTGGTCGGGAATCTTGTTAAATTACCCGACAGTTTATTGAAAAGAGTTTTCAATTTGAGACTAAAATGCAAGGTTTATACGCTATGCATGAAATTCGGAATATGAGATATTCTGGGTTTATGATGTCTAAGGAAATACGGATTCTAATTATTGTAGTTTTTCATTTCTTTTCTGCTACCGTAAGTGTAATATGTGGGGTATCCCAAATCTCGTTGCTATATGTCAACGGAATTTGGGATACACGTATTTACTTACGTTGATGACATGTGATGTTATGTGTTGCTGTGATATGTTATATTGGATCGTCGTGAATGAATAGCCGGGGGTTTTATATGAGATGAGAGTTTTATAATTTTCATCCATTTAAATTTTGTATGTAATATTCTTTTATTAGGACACTTCCGGGTCGAGGATGATGTCACCATTGATGTATATTATTTACTTTTCCGCATTACGATAGACCCAAGGCGGGTAGCATAAATAGCCGGGTTCTAAAGTCCAGTAGGAGACCATCTCAAGGAGTTGAGACCGGGTCTCCTAACTCTAGAATTGGTGGGGTTGCTTGCCGCGCTCGTAGGGGTCTATGAGATGTGGGTTTGGCTATTCATCACGACTTTGGAATCCGTGTTTTTCATTATTGGCTTAATTTAAAACACGAACCTCCTAATATATCCAATATTTCATATGTTGACTTCTGCTGCTTGGTTCTGTGATGTTGATCATATAACTGCGTGAGACGAATGTTATATTATATATATGATATATAATAAACGTTGTTTATGTTTTGCACCCGCGCTAGTCCAGCCCCCGCTCTGCCGTTAGTTAAGTAACCTAACGGTGCATGACGGGGTCCCGTGGCGAATGCGGATGGCATAAGCGTACGTTCTATTTTCGTTTCATTTTTCTGTGATTGTTAGGAAACATTAAATGATGGGACTTCATTAATGAGATTAATGAAAAGAAAAGAAACCTAAAGATGTTGTAGAATCAAGAGTTTTTAAAAAAGTAGCTCTAGTTCTTGCTTTGCATTGTGGTATTCCTTGATGAATATCTAACACCTCATTCGATGAAGAAAGAGTTAAGATCTCTTCACCTGGAGTGACCTCTTTAGCAAAACTAGCAAATGCTACAATCTACTCGATTTATCATCATAGCTTCTGTAATTCTTGCTTTGCATAATGATATTCCTTGATGGATATCCAGCATCTCATTCGATGAGGAAAGAGCCGAGATCCCTTCACCGGGAGTGACCTCTTTAGCAAAAGCTATTAAAAGCTATTCGGTTTGTTTTTGAAAACTACTCGATTTTAAAAGCGGAGCTTAAACCACTCCTTTTCTAATCACTAGATTCTACAACGATATCAAGTTCATTAAGTTAAAGGTTTTCTTCAAAACCAGCCGTAGCCCTTCGTCATTTCAGATAAGTGCTATTTAGTATCCGTGCTACGTTTGTTGGCCAGCGTCAAGGCACAGTGTGCGGTTGCTGATTAGTGCTTATCTGCAGCATGTGATGCGATTGGATTAGGGTAGTCTACGGCGTTGTTTGGCCTACATCAAGGGTCGTACGGGTGGGTTTAATTCAATCAAGAAATGAACGGGTTGAACTTGACTAGCGCCCTATGGGTTGTTTGGCCTGCGTCGAGATCATAGGACACTAGGGGTAAAAACAATTATTGGGAATTTCAAGTGTTGAAATTTGCAATGAGATTGCATACCTTCTATATGATAGTTGGATCCCGATACCCACTGCGAGTAAGAGTTACTCCTGAGAGAGTTTTGCACTTTACAATTAACCGATCAAGTAGGTGTCTAAGAAAGGTGTTAACGGGATGATACCCCTGCGGAAACGAGGTTATTTAATTAGTTCCATACGAAAGCATAGGGAGACTCCCTCGGAGTACCAATACCTGCCTGGCCGAACGATTGTCGAACTTGTAGGGTTTGAAGGAAGATTTGATAAAAACAGTGGGAGCCATTCTGATTAGATAAAATAATAACCAATCTAATCTTGTAAAAAGCGCATGCAAAGTGATTTTCCTTCTCTCTCTCCTGATAGCGACCAATGACATGCCTTAATCAAGATAATAATATGGATGTATTGACCGAACCCACTTATTATACTGGACTAGGTTCCGTTCTATCTTATGACTGTCATAAGTCTGAGTAAGGAATAAGGCAATATCCGGATTCCCACGCCACCCAAATGAAGAATAATCATGTTGATGCATCTTCTTCGGGTGTGTTCGTTACCAAGAACTGTTTCTTAGTTAACTCTACGTTCTAGGTATTGGATACCGGATCAGGATCCCACGTATGTAATTTGTTACATGAGCTATAGAAAAGTAGAAAACTGGGAAAGAGTGATATGTCTCTAGTAGTAGGGAATGATGCAATTGTTGCAGCCAAAGCAGTTGGCGAATATCACCTTATATTACCAAGTAGTAACACAATGATTCTGAATGACTGTTATTTCGTACCAAAAATATTGTGAATGTTTTCCTGAATCAAGTGTTGATTGTGTATGGTACGTTGTATACCGGTATAAACGTTCTAAATCAAACTACAGTTCTAAGTATACAAAACACACACATAAGGAACAGTTCAGAAATGAACGAATACTTCTTGGGGCATTGTAGACTAGGTCATATCAATGTGACAAGACTGACTGAGTTGCATAAGGATGCATATTTGAATCCGTTCGAATTTACATCTTATGAAACTTGCCAGTCATGTCTCAAAGGCTAGATGACCAAATCTCCGTTTACTGGACACGGAGAAAGAGCTACTGAACTCTTGGGACAGATACATAGTGATGTATGCGGTCCTATGTCTACACATGCCAGGAATGGTTCCTCGTGCTTTATAACATTCACCGATGATCTCTCAAGATACGGACATGCGTTTCTGTTGAAACACAAATCTGAATCTTTTGAGAAATTCAAGGAATATAAGTATGAAGTTGAGAACCAGACAGGTAAAAGTATTAAAATCCTTCGATATGATCGGAGAGAAGAATATTTGAGCACGGAATTCAGAGACTACTTAAAAGAAAATGGGATTCGCTCTCAGCTTACTCCTCCGTGTACACCACAGCACAACGGAGTATCAGAGCGGAGGTATCACACCCTATTAGATATGATGCGCTCTATGATGAGTAATACTGAGTTGCTTATTTCCTTTTGGGGTTATGCACTTGAGAAAGTTGCATTCCTATTGAATAGAGTTTCGACCAAATCCGTTGCCTACCACTTAATATGAGATATGGAATGGGAAGAGACCATCTCTTAAACGAGTTAAGATATGGGGTAGTCCGGCCTATGTTAAAAAGCAAAATCCGGACAAGCTCGAGGCAAGGTCAGTTCTGTGCAAGTTTGTAGGATATCCCAAACAAACGTGAGGGAATATTTTCTACCACACCGAGGAACAAAGAGTGTTTGTTTCTCGACATGCCACATTTTTAGAAAAGGAATTTTTTGTGAAAGAAATCAGTGGCAATGAGGTAGAACTGGAAGAAGTTCCAGCAACACAAACTATTACTGACGATTTGGTAGAACCAGAGGATTTAATAGTCCCAACGAACCCCAGCCACTCCGCAGATCTAGTAGGTTCCTCATCCACCTGAGAAATACTACGGTTTTCTCATTGACGGTGGGAGCGAGGATTGCATCATGGAAGATGATGACCCAACTAGTTTTGAGCAGGCCATCACAAGTGGAGACTGTGTGAAATGGCTGGATGCTATGTGATCTGAGATAGAATCCATGTACACAAACAAAGTATGGACTTTGGAAGTTGCTCCTGAAGGAGTAAAACCCATCGGGGGCAAGTGGATCTTGAGAAGATATTTGGTGTAGATGGAAAAGTTGAGACTTTCAAAGCTAGACTTGTAGGAAAAGGTTTTCGTCAACGACCTGGTGTCGACTATGATGAAACATTTTCTCCAGTAACCATGCTTAAGTCCATCAGGATCCTACTTGTCGTTGCTGCATACCATGACTACGAAATCTGGTTGTTGCACGTCAAGACCACTTTTCCAAATGGTGATTCAGAAGAGAGCGTGTATATGACACAACCAGAGAGCTGAGTAGACAGTGGGAGCAGCGGAAGCGTGTGCAAGCTGCTTAAATCAATCTACGGATTAAAGCAGGCATCGCGGAGATGGAACATGTGTTTTTGATGAAGCTATCAAAGAGTTTGACTTCATCAAAAATGTAGATGAACCATGTATATACAAGTAGGTGGTAGAGAGTAAGGTTGTCTTTCTCGTATTGTACATGGATGACATACTCTTGATAGGAAACGATGTTCCTATGCTACACCCGGTCAAGCTCTTGTTATCACAAAAATTCTCCATGAAAGATCTAAGTGACGCCTCCTACATCCTGGGGATATGGATCTATAGAGATAAATCTAGACGGATGTTGTGATTGTTCCAATCCAGATACATTGACACCATACTAAAGAGGTTTAGTATATAAGATTCTAAGCGTGGTAATGTACCCGCTTGTTCAGGAATCACTCTCTCCAAAGAGATATCTCCCAAGAATGATTTGGAGAGGGCTTGCATGCAAGAGATACCCTATGCTTCGGCAGTCGGGTCAATCATATATGCGATGTTATGTACCAGACCAGATGTAGCTTACTCACTAGGTGTAGTGAGTAGGTATCAATCATATCCAGGGGAGAAATACTGGATAGCTGTGAAGAACATTCTCAAGTACTTGAGAAGGACTAAAGAGATGTTCTTGGTGTATGGTAACGATGAACTCCAGGAGGAGTCCTTTACCGATTCGAGCTTCCAGAGTGATAAGGAAGACAGTAAGTCGGTCTCGGGTTTTGTCTTCACCCTCGGTGGAGGAACGGTATGTTGGAAGAGTTCTAAGCAATATACCGTAGCAGACTTGACGATAAAGGCTGAATACATCACTACCAACGATGTTGCCAAAGAGGCTGTCTGGATAAACTTGTTCATAAGATGAACTAGGTGTGGTTCATACCATTGAGCATCCAATACCTGTGTATTATGATAACAATGGAGTTGTGGGTTTGGCCTAGGAACTCCGGACCCATCAGCGATCCAGACATATTCTTAGGCGGTATCACCTGATCAGGGAGATAGTTGATCTCCGAAAGATCGAGGTCAGAAGAGTTGACATAGAGGATAACACAGCGGATCCACTCACCAAGGCCCTCCCCCAGATGCTAATCGAGACTTTTTGGGATGTTAGGTATGAGATACTACAACAACTGGCCTTAGTGCAGGTGGGAGATTGTTAGTGATATGTATGCCCTAGAGTCCATTATTGTATGATATAGTGGATGCTTGGACATATATATGGAGGACTTTCTTGCTCGACATGATAGTATGCCATCTGGTTTCCTTTATCTTAACATGTTTACTGGTATTATTATACCGTCTCTCATATACATGTTGATAAAGCCCTTAGGATGTTGGCTTGACTATCAGGACTATGATGCAGATCATACTACTGAGACCTGGGTAGTCCACAAGTACATCCTTCAATTGTTCCTAATCGAGGGTATATCGAGACATGGCATCGATACACCAGAGTAGACTAGTGAGTACGTTTCTTGACCCTGTATGGGGGCGATGGTTGATCCCATATCCATTGGTGTTTGACATCAAAGATTGTACACAGGTGCTCATTAGAGAATGAGTACACCGAACAGGACTCGTCGAGAACTCCTAGTTAGTAGTATACCTATCGTCAGATAGCAGTTCTCTGGTGACACTGGTACAGCTTAGTCTGTAGACCCGAGATCGTCATAGAGTCTTGTGTGGTTCCTACTGTGCTTTGATTTCCTCTCTACCACGGCTCAAAGGAGTCATGCAAACAGGTGGATTTTGGGTACAGTCCCGAGTCGCATGGAGGCAATGAGCGATAAGAGGGGTTTCGTCTCTCCCGGTATTGGGGGTTGATGTTGCGCTATACTCGATTGGCTATAACTGGAAGTCCCTGGCCAGGACTGCTGCGGAGATTTACTGATAAGAGTTATCAGTAGTTTCTCGAACCGTTATAGGCCAGACATCGGCATGACTTATCACGTTACTGGGGTCTGACGATTCCACCCCTAGACATGATATGCGACATATCAGACAAAGAGACCGGACTGTACGGTAAGTGTTATTTATAGGCTTCATGGAGAGTATGGACAAGCTTGCTTGTTGATCTTCTAATCGCTCAATACCTGGATAGTCGTTACGTCCAGCTAGTACCGCTGACGGTTTGTGGGTGACTGATGTGATCATCACCTACTGCTGGGGTATTGACGAGTCTTTAGAGTCCCACACAAAAGTTTCCTGGTTCAAGCGAAACGAAATAGCGCACATATGTGATATGTGCGGGGGCCGGATTAAATACGTATATGTGATACCGTATTGTAATCTGGTAGATATCTGTTATCGGTCAGGTTATATGTGATATAACCGGATTATCGAATCAAGTGTTGATTTGATAATATGATATACAGATAAACGATATTAGTCGGTTATATGTGATATAACCGGATTATTAAATCAAGTATTGATTTAATAATTTGATATAATTATATCTGAACTAATATTATTAGCTCACTAAATATTTTCATATATGTATTAATATTATATATATATATATATAATGAAGCATGGCATGATTTTCTATTTATTGGAAATAGAAAATGAGGTGTAAATGGGGAGATATTTTGGGCATGGTGTGAAGCATAAGCTTTATTATTTCTTTACTACTCTTGACTCACTATTCAAGCATGGTTGCAATTTCTTATTGCATTTTTATTCCATACTTGAATAAGTGAGGAAAGAGAGCCATTCTTCACTTAATTCTCACTCATTCATTCTATGTTTTGAGACTTGGCCATTATTTTTGAGAGCTCATGTGATGAGCTTCTCTCTAGCTCTCTCCATCATCATCCTTTTCCTCATGCTTCAAGCTCTAAACCCTCATATGTGATGTGAATCATAGAGCTTGAAACCCTAGTGAGCAAACAAAACCCCTACTTCACCATCCTACATTTCATTAGCACTCTAGTGTAGTGTGTTTTCTTCACTAAAGAGTTTAGTGAAGAGGTAGCTTGAATTGACGGACTTCGGGTGGATCATCTTCGGCACGAAGATCATCGGAGGAAGCTTGTTCATTCTTCAAGTAGAGTCGCGTGGACTACTACCCAGAGCATTTGAAGAGAAGGACACGGTCTACAAAGGTTGTAGCCTCCTTCCCTTCTCTTAGTTTTCATATCATCACATTGTAAAACCCTAATATTCCAGTTAAGATCTTAGTTAGTGTTCGTTAGCACCCGAAATTTTTAAAATTGCATGTGTGATGCCGTTTAAACCCCGTCGCGGTGCTAGCGTACACTTTCATTTCATTCAATCTCAAGATATAAACCGTGATTTCATGCGTAAAATAAGAATACCTGAGATTAAAAAGGCTTTGAAGAGAATGAGATCAAGAAAAGCGGCTGGTCCATACGGGATTCCTATCGAGATTTGGAGATACTTAGGAGAAATAGGCGTTAAATGGCTGACAGATCTGTTTAATAAGAATTGGCAGAATAAAAAGATACCAAATGAATGAAGGAAAGGTACTCTTGTACCTATCTATAAGAACAAGGGTGACATTAAAAGTTGCTCAAACTATCGTGCAATAAAACTTATGTATCACATCATGAAGATTTTGAAGAGAGTGATTGAATACAGGCTAAGAATGGATGTTAAGATAACAGAGAACCAGTTTGGGTTCATGCCTGGACGATCGATGACAGAGGCTATTCATTTGCTTCGTCAACTTGTCGAGTGTTTTCGAGACAGGAGAAGAGATTTGCATATGATATTTATTGATTTAGAGAAAGCATACGACAAGGTATCTAAAAAGGTATTATACGGGACAATGATGAAAAGGTCCCGTCAAGTACATTGACATAATTAAGGATATGTACGATGGAGTAGTGGCAAATGTCAGAACGTGCAGCGGCCTAACGAGTGATTTTCCGATTACAATTGGCTTACATCAAGGATCTGCATTAAGTCCATTTCTGTTTATCATCGTGATGGATGAGCTTACTAGAACTATCCAAGATGAGATACCTTGGTGTATGCTATTCGCTGATGATATTATTCTAATAAATGAGACGAAAGCAGGGGTTAATACCAAATTGGATTTATGGAGGCAAACGTTGGAATCTCGAGAGTTCGGATTGAGCAGGTCTAATACAGCATATATGCATTGCAAATTTAGCAAACAGAGAAGTCGAGACCACATTGGTATAACACTGGAAGAGCAAGAGATAACACCGAGCGATCAGTTTAGATATCTAGGTTACATCATCCAAGAGAATGGGGAGATCGATAGCGATGTTAATCAAAAGATCCAAGCTGGTTGGTTGAAATGGAGGAGTGCAACCGGAATTTTGTGCGATCGTAACTTTCCGTTAAGGTTGAAAAGGAAGTTTTATCGGAGCGCTATTCGGCCTGCCTTATTATATGGTACAGAATGCTGGGCTCTTAAAAAGCATTATACACAGAAGATGCACGTAGCGGAGATGTGCATGCTTCGTTGGATGTGTCGTAACACTAGAAAAGATAAGATGCGAAATGAGAACATTCGTGCAAAAGTAGGTGTAGCACCTGTGGAGGAGAAGATGCGGGAAAACCAGTTAAGATAGTTTGGTCATGTGCGACGCAAACCTATGGAAGTACCGGTTTGACGAATAGATACTATCGATATAGGCAATGTCAAAAGGGCGAAAGGGAGACCGAAGAAAACATGGATGGAGGTGATACAAAAACATAAGGTTGCCAAAGGCCTCAATGAAAGTATATTGTTCGATAGGAGTGAGTGGAGGTGGAGGATTCATGTGCTGGACCCGGCGTCATTCTCATACTGGTTCATGTAGCCTACCCCATATGCTTGGGATAAAAGTCTCACTTGTTTGTTAAGTTTTTATTAAAATACTCTCAATCTTCAAAGGTTAGGATTTTCAATCAAATCCACTAACCATTTAAAAGTTAGGTTTTTCATTAAAATACAATTAATTTATCAAAAGGAAAGATTTTTACCAAATTACCATAAGTTTCTAAATCCAGATTTCATAGCAATACCATGAACTTTTTAGAAACCTAGACACATGAATATTGAACCCTAGTCGATGTGATACCTGATTCGGTTAGGGCAGACGTGTGAATCTAGGCATGGAATTTTGTGTAGATTCCGTCCTTACAGATGACATTGATATGGAAAGTGAAACCTTATTGTTAACATGCCTAGTAGAGCAACGTACTGAATGCCTACCTGTACGTATATACAATTAAACCAGACATGGGGTTGGGTAGTTTGTGTTAGGAAGGCTATATGAAGGGTCTCGGGATTCTCCCACTTTCTCCGTAATTCCAGGGGTCAAACGGAATGCCAGAATTCTGGTACCTTCACCGTAGTTCTGGATGTTAAACGGAATGCCAGGCCATTTGGTACACTTGTTGTGGTTTCGAGCCATAACCGTAACATCTTTTACACCTGTTGTTCCGTGGATACAAACGGAATAATCCCGAGAATCCAGTACTCTTACCTGACCAAACTTAACGTCTATTTATTACCATTAGCTCATAACCAATACCTGACACTCATATATACATTTTACATAGGACATGCATGCACTACACACACTTATTACTTTTCTATACCTTATCTATGCGGGACGTCCTACTAAGTATAACTCGCTGACTGATATTCCTTTTCTCCTGTATTCTTCTGGAATGTTCGTTAGATATGGATGAGTAGCGAGTTGACGACGAAAAAGTGGAGGCCACTACAGACGACTATGCGGAGCTATCTTCTTATTACTAGGACTAGTTATCTTTCTTTATCGTCCACCTGTTTAGGGCATACTTTCCTAGGGCATGATTTCGTAGATTCCATGTAATGAACTTTCTATTTATCGATGCCAGTGATGTAATGATATTTAAGTTGATGTAATAAATGCTTATACCTTTATTTTATTGTTGGTATATTACCTGCATATTCTTTTTATACGCGTAACGTAACTATATTGAGCTAAGTCCCTCTCTCGATATAGTTAGGTTGCGGATCGAGTCACGTCTCGCCACCATAGTTTGGAAAGCTGGACGTAACAGTAAATAAAAAAACTAATGATAAGGTCAAACGTGATGTAGATGTGGCTAAACCGACCCCTTCTTTTTTAGAGACAGTCCCATGGCAAGGCCACAAGCCTACATGCATGTATAGACCCGTAAGAAGAAAGATACTTGAACCTCTAATCATATGATCCGCAACTCCCGAGCCAATAACTCATGGTCGTGACAGGGGTGTAGAGAGACATGCTGTATGGTTAAATCTAGACGTGGCAGCAGCATGAGATGTAGACAAAGAGGATATTGCGGAGTTCGATGAGAAGACGCAACCTTGAAATCTCCTTATCACACAAAGAAACATCAGAGGATGTTGAGTCGCATGACGCAGTAGAATCAGGACTGGAAGGAGATGAAGCGACATATGCTTCGTGCGGTAGCTGGGGAGGCTTCCACGTAGCTTCCAGCAGGTATCCCGAAAATTCCCCTCTTGCATGCAATAATCACAAAAACATCTTTCCTCGTGTCCTACCACTTTCTCTACCACCTCTTGCAGCTCCCCCTCTTTCTCCATGTCCTTCCTTTGGCTAGTATGTAGGCACATAGTCAAATCTAACTAAGGCAACTCACGATATCACTCTCCTCCATGGTGACTCAAGTGAGGAAGATCTTTATCAAAGTATGCTAGGTAGATAAGAAGGAAATTATAGCAGCACTCACCAATATATAGTTAGGGTCTGGTAGACTCAAACTCAGGCCTCAACCCTCCAAGAAATACGATCACAAGAAGGATCTCGTGTCTTATCTTGATGATGCTCGATATCGGTGATCTCCCAGATCATGACACGTGGCAGATGACGTGTCCCAGAGCATGCAAGAAAGGGCCTACAGTGGCCGACCAGACCACACCTATGCTCATCCTACCGAGCAAACGCTGGCTCACCTACGAGCCCCTACATAACCGGCCTCCTCGGCCTCACAGCTCGTCCCCGGGCTACAGCAGAACCAAGATACCTCGGCTCTCCCGCTCGTCCGCGAGCTCTCCCGCCGAGGTCATCTTCCTCGGTCTTATCGACCGACCAACGGCACCGCTCACAGGCGCAACCGCCATCACGCGAATCTCGCCATGCGCGAGATATCCGCCGGCCACATCCCACGTTCCACGCCATCACGATCCCCCATTAACGAGCCTGTCTCGCCATTAATGGGAGATCCCGCTCATCACGCGGGCATGACGTCGGGAGCGTAACGGCCGGCGTGATTCT
Source organism: Agapanthus africanus (assembly GCA_030015575.1). NCBI lineage: Eukaryota > Viridiplantae > Streptophyta > Magnoliopsida > Asparagales > Amaryllidaceae > Agapanthus > Agapanthus africanus. The sequence continues at coordinate 248,113,853 of JASDDO010000019.1, read as the reverse complement.
CATGCCTGCCCTGCCTGCTGCCACCGCTATATAAACCCCTTCTTCAGACGGTTCAAGTAAGCCATTTTTACTCCACTAAGCCGTTACTCTGCTCGGATTTCCTCTCTAACTTGACCGTCGGAGGGTCCTCGGTGATACAACCAACCCGGGACTTTCTTGCAGGTAGCTCGGCAACTACAATCTCAAACCCATTGAGATCCACACGCTTCAGGAGCGACAATCTCCAGATCCAATCTCAGCCACCCATCGCAGCCATTAGCAGATCAACGGAGGGCAACATCTGAAGGAGATCTACGCCTCTATCAGCTGGCGCCGTCTGTGGGAAGTTAGATTCCACAAAAACCAAAGTTCGTCTTCCGATCTCAACCAAATGGCGAGCGGTCATCACGACGATCCAAGCACTAGCCGCCGCCTCCCCCACAACAGAGACGCGGACGAATCTCCTCCTCCGAACGCCATCAATGCCCCAGCTGGTCGGATAGATCAACTCGCGTCCGTCGTGGAGGCGCTCATCCGCGTCCAAACGGCATAGCCAAATCCCCAGGTCGCTGTTCCTCCACCCCGGGAAGACTCTGCTCGCGTCGGCACTGCCGACCACCGCCTCGCTACCTCCCACGGCCGCAGATCTTCCGAGCCAATACGTTCTGAGACCCGCTGGGCGACCCACAGTTCCACGCAGAGGTCCGTCGCCAAAGCACCTCGCCCCGAGATCCTTCGCGCACCTGTCCCTCCTGAGGAGATGTCGGTCAGCTCGCATGTTACCAGGTATGACCGACACCCCCTCCCTCAACGGGGTCGCGCAGACGGGACTCACCACGGCGGCTCGAAGACTACCTCGCCGGGGGATCTAAGGAACCTCATTGAGAGGAACCGGGGGCGCAGCCAGACGCAGGCCTCCAACAGCAGAAGCCAGGGATCAGAATGCGCCGAATCGTCGGGGTACCACGGCCGACTCGACGCCCTCGAGAAGAAGATCGAGGGTATGCATCGGGAAGGTCACCGCTAGAGCGACGGGGCTAAATACGCCGCCGACTCGCTCACCAAACCGTTCACCGAGGAGCTGCTGGCCGTACACGTCTCCTCTCGCAACAAGCCCCCGAAGGTCTCCCTCTTCGACGGCAAATCTGACCCGAAGGACCACTTGGATGCATTCACCGCAGGAATAAGCTTCCAAGACAACTCCGATGCCGCCCAGTGCCGAGCCTTCCTGACCACTCTCATCCGATCGGGACGAGACTGGTTCCGGGGACTCGAGCCGCGCTCGATCTCGACTTTCAACGAGCTGGCCACCCAATTCCTCGGCCACTTCGTCGGGAACAGGCGGCAAAAACACACAGTTGACCATCTCTTCACGATCAATAGCGAGGACAAGAAGACATTCAAAGCATACGTCACCCGCTTCTATAACGCCAGCATCGGGATGAGACAGTTATCACGACACTGAGGTCTGGTCTTAGGCACAAGGAGTGGTTACGCTCCTTTGCATTGGCGCAACCTAAGACCATGGCCGAGGTAAAGGCCTGGACCGAGCGCGAGGTTCAGGCCTTTACCGAAGTGAACGCAAATCTCCCCCAGACAGAGCAATCTGACCAAAAGAAAAGGGCAAGAGAAGAGACAAGGGGACCTGACGGGCCAAAGACCTATCTTCCGAAGTTTCAGGAGTATACCCCGCTCAACGTCTCCCAGACAGTGCTACTGGAAGAGACCAAGGGCAAGGGGTTCTTCAAGTTTCCCCCGATCCCGCGCATGGCCTCAAATCGAATCCGGGGCCCCTAATGCGGTTTTCACAGGTCGCCAGGCCACTCTACGGAGAGCTGTAAGCAGCTCCGATACTACGTCGAGGAGCTCATCCGTTCGGGGCACCTCGCAGCTTACCTGAGGGACAAGCGGCAAGCTGACTGCGAGCAGGAGCAACGTCCCCCTCCTGCCGAGCTGACCATCGGCCAGATCATTGTAGTGTCAGCGGAGGATACGTCTGGTACCCCCAAAGCTCGGTACCCTATGCCGAGCATAGATACCGACAGACGTCCGGGGGGCTCAAGCTGCATGAATAAGAACATCTACTAGCGTGTATTTTCTTTTCAGAGCAATGTACATCTTTCTTGAGATCTTGTCTATATAATAAAGGGGTCGATAAAGCATTGCAGGAAAGAAAGGGAATCTTATTCATTCAAAAGGTACTATTGGCTCCTCAGCCGTACATGAAAAAAAAGTATAAAAAAAAAAATTTACAACAGCGGGGGAATGGGGTGCAGAGAGCACTGCTCGTGGTACTCTGAGCATATTTCCTCCAGCCAAGCCCTAGCAGCGTCTAACCACTGCCTCTGATTCCCCCCACGAGCTTCGGCGTTGAGCTTCAACTGGTAGCACTCAAGGACGAGCGCCTTCGAGCGGTTTAGCCGGCTCGCAGAGATCAGGCCGAAGCGCCTCAGAGACCTTAGCTTGCCGACGGCCTCTTCTTTCGTCAGCTCGAATAAGGGGTTGTAGAGCCCCGGCGATGCCCTCCAGATGGAGTACATCAACAGCTGAAGTAGGGGGAGCGCCGGGGGAGCAAACGGCCGAAATAATCCTCGATCCGGCCTATCACCAACTGCACCGTGTCATCAGTGCAGTACCGGTCGTAGAGGTACACATTCTCGAAGGTTATGATGTCGGGGATGGTGAAAGAGAAATCCTCTATTATGGCGTTTCGAGTGTGAGGAAAAGAGTAATCAACACTCCATCCGTTTTATATCCAACAACGCCTGGGAGTCCAACAGTCGCTCGTTTCACCAGCAACGCAGGCGCCACACGGCAAACGTCGCGCCTCCCCATGCGAAACTGAAACAACGCCATTCCGGCGCTTCGCTTTCACTGCACCCTCGCGACACGTATCCCCGCGACTGTCCCACTCCTCGGTACACACCTTGGGAAGGTCGGACAGAATCTCTCCAAGAGGCAACTGAGCAGCTTCACTGCTCGGTCCTTCTTTATGGAGCTAAGCTCTCACTAAGAGGCAGCCGAGAGGCTACCCTGCTCGGCTATCCCTAGCTGGTAGCTTCCCTACCCCCACAACGCCAGGGATCCAAGCCCTCACTAAGAGGCAGCCGAGCGGCTACCCCGCTCGGTTATCCTTGGCCGGTAGCTTCCCTACCCACAACGTCAGGGATCTAAGCCCTCACTAAGAGGCATCCGAGCGGCTATTCTGCTCGGCTATCCCTGGCTGGTAACTTCCCTACCCCACAAAGCCAGGGATCCAAGCCCTCATTAAGAGGCAGCCGAGCGGCTACCCCGCTCGGCTATCCTTGGCCGGTAGCTTCCCTACCCACAACGCCGGGGATCTAAGCCCTCACTAAGGGATAACCGAGCGGCTACCCTGCTCGGCTATCCCTGGCTGGTAGCTTGCCTACCCCCACAACGCCAGGGATCCAAGCCCTCACTAAGAGGCAGCCGAGCGGCTATCCCTGGCCAGCAGCTTCCCTACCCACAACGCCAGGGATCTAAGCCCTCAACAAGAGGCAGCCGAGCGGCTACCCTGCTCGGCTATCCCTGGCCGGTAGCTTCCCTACCCCCAAAACGCCAGGGATCTAAGCCCTCACCAAGAGGCAGCCGAGCGGCTACCCCGCTCGGCTATCCCTGACCGGTAGCTTCCCTACCTACAACGCCAGGGATCTAAGCCCTCAACAAGAGGCAGCCTAGCGTCTACCCCGCTCGGCTATCCCTGGCTGGTAGCTTCCCTACTCCACAACGCCAGGGATCCAAGCCCTCGCTAACAGACACCGGGCAGCAACCCTGCTCGGCCATCCTTAAGGACAAAAAACCCTAGCCAAGAGGCACCGGGTAGTAACCCTGCTCGGCCATCCTTAGTAGGCCACTTACGGCCTCTCCCGCGCTAAGGATGAAAAGCCCTCGAAAGAGGCAACCGGGCCCGCCCTTGCTCGGTTATCCCTGGCTGGTAGCTCCCTACCAAACCAGGGATCAAAGTCCTCGCCAAGAGGCACCGGGCAGTAACCCTGCTCGGCCAGTCCTTAAGGATCAAAAGCCCTCACAAGAAGCAACCAGGCCTGCCCTTGCTCGGTTAACCCTGGCTGGTAGCTCGCTACCCCAACACACCAGAGATCCAAGCCCTCGCCAAGAGGCAACTGAGCAGCTTCACTGCTCAGTCCATCCCTGGCAGGCATTGTACGACCCTTCAACGCCAGGGATCGAAGCCCTCGTCTAGAGGCACCGGGCAGCTACCCTGCTCGGTCCATCCTCAGTAGGCCTTACACGGTCCAGCCCGCACTAAGGAACATGGCCTCACCAAGAGGCATCCGGGCTATCTACGTCTGCGCGATCTCCACCTCGACTTCGGGGCCATGGAGATACCGTCTTCCCGCCGGCCTTTGCAAACTTGGAAAGTGAACAGATTCAACTCGGCACGTAGTCGCTAGACGAAGAAACGACACAACACAAAGGCAGTACCGTGCAAATACAAGTGTTTACCGACAAAGGAAAATACGACCACAAACACTACTGCAAAAAGTCTTTATTCACAAAATCAAAGTCTTTACAAGGGTATTGTGGGCTCCCCAGCCTTACAAAATGCCCGGAGGCCTACGGAATTCCTGATGCAACGAGAAAAAAAGAAGAAACAAGAAGACAAGGGCCTTCAGGCCTCAGGGCCAGGCGCATCCCCAGAAAACTCAACGCCCACCACGACTCGGGAGACGTCCGGGGGCTCATCACCCATCACATCGACCTCGGCGCCGCCCTCGCCGGGAACTACTTCCACGGCATCGCCATCGGGGTTGTCCCCCTGCTCGTCATCCTCGTGAGGATATTCGGCTCGGAGCTCTTCGTAAGCAAACTCCGGCATCTGAGCCTTGACGACGTCGAGGGCCTCATGCCGGATGGCACTAAGTTCTCCACCGCCTTCTCCGCACTGAGGTTGGCCCGCTTCGCTGCCTTTACCGCCGCCCCTAACTCCTTCCGGAAGGTGCTAGCCGACCTCTTCATGGTGACGACGATCACCTCGGAGTCCTGAAGCTTGGCCTCCGCGATCCGGGCGGCCTCGCGGAACCTTGCAACCTCCTACTTCCCAGCCGCCACTTCCTGCTTCGCGGCCGCTACCTCCTGCTTCCCGGCCTCCACCTCGCCTTCAAGGGCAGCGACCCTCGCCATCGCCGCCTCCAGCTCCCGCTTTGAGCTCTCCCCCAGCGAGGAGAGCTCACCCGGGGCTCGCATCGCCGGGGCTATTTCATCCTCCTCCATCCGGATGACGAGAGCGACATGCTGGAGGACCTGCAGAGATCAAAAGGGGGTTAGAAAGAAAGAGGGGCGCCAAGTCCCGCGAACGGCGAGACGCTGAGTGAAAAATCGAGCTAGATACGAGCACTAATCTGCACGACCTCTTGGGCGATGGACGCCATCTGCGCCTTCAGAGTCCCCCAGGGACCTTGCCTCCGGCCGACCTCTCTATGTCGGACAGCACGCTGTCAGCGACGGAGAGCCCGGAGGGCACCTCAAAGCCGAGCCCCCCTCGTCCACTAAGATCGAGGAGGCCGGAGTCCGTGGAACTGAGCGAGGGAACCTCTTGAGGGCCTGCGGCGGAGGGCTGGTCTCTGCCTCTGAACCCGCTTTCGGCTCGGCGCCTTGCTGGGCCCCGGGGCACGATCCGCGCTCGAGTGCTGGGGGTGAACGGCTGCTGGGGGAGCCGAGACCGACGTCTGAGGAGAAGAGCTGGCCCCCCAGCCTTCGACCTCTTCTTCGGCTTGCGTATGGCCGCTCGGAGGAAGCTCAAGTCCATGGGTTCTGCACGAGGCAAGATACAATGAAGTTAGCAACATAAACAAAAATAAAAATAGACGCAAGCCTAACAGAACGCCTACGAGCTCCTAACTTACCGACGAATTGGGCGGGGCTGAGCCCAACCCAACTAAGGACCCGCTCGGAAAGCAGCACGTCAGCCCGGGGAATGGGCTCCCACTCCGCCACTCTCAACGCGTCGGGGTCGTCGGACGGGTTTCCCCGCCAGCACCTATCCCTAGACCACTGGGTGGGCACGGGCCAATTCTTGCCTTCCGGCGGCCCAACAAAGAAAAACTTCTTCCAAACGTGGATGGAAGAAGGCAGGACGACGACTCCCGACCCGGCTGCACTCCCCCGTCGTTTCCTAAAGGAGAGGTAAACCCACCTCGGGTCGCCCGCGAGTGCTGGGGTGACCTTTGTAAATAAGAGAGGAGGCAAGGGTGGACAGACCGAAGGGGATCGTCTGCAACTGCAAACGGACCAGGAACCCAAGGAGAATCCTCCATGAGTTCGGCACTAGCTGGCCCGGGGCCAGCCCGAAGTAATTTAGCGCTCTAACAACCTCGGGAGAGAAGGGCGGGTGTATTCCGGCCAAAAAGGATTCCAGGTACAGGGCAATCTCTTTACTCCGTATCTGATCTGCCCTCTCTACTTCCTCGGCCAAACGTAGGGTATAGCCGGAGGGGATGTGGAAACGAGCCCGAGCAGTGGCAAGCTCGTCCTCGTGCCTCACCAAGGAAGGCACACTAGGGCGTCCGCCACCTCCGCTCGTGGATCCGCCCCTGACACGCGACCCTGGGAAGAAGATCTGACCCTAACTTCCCGAGGGGACTCCGACTCGGTGGAGGAATCCCTAGAATCTACCCCGACTATATCTACAGACTTCTCAGGGGAAGACATCTAACCTGATGGAAGAAGCCCTCAGGAGCGCAGAGACCCGACCTAAAGGGGAGAGCGCCGAGCTTACAAGACTCAGAATGAGGAAAATGTGAAGAGAGAGATCGCGAATCAGGCCTCCCCTCGATTTATACTGTCGGCGTCCTCATCCAACGGCGACGGTCGGCTCCCGCCAAAAACTCTTCGAATTCAACGGCCGCGATCGCTCCACTTGCTGCACGCACATTGGCCGGACCCCAACAGACGCTGGAAGTCTACGGCCCGTCACATCAGTCAACCAACGCCTGACACGTGAGCTGTCGCTTCAGCAAAAGTGCGCACGATCCGACGCACCCTCTTTAATGCAAAGATCTCGCCCTGATTCGCTGGCGTCATCCAGAAAATACAACGGATTACTCGGGGACACGCCCGACGATATCTTCGAAGAGGAGCTCACCTCGGGTGACCCGGCAGACCACTCTCGACTCGACCCATCAGCTGGCCGGGACAAGAGTGGGGGGATAATGATGATGCTCGATATCGGTGATCTCCCAGATCATGACACGTGGCAGATGATGTGTCCCAGAGCATGCAAGAAAGGGCCTACAGTGGCCGACCAGACCACACCTATGCTCGTCCTACCGAACAAACGTTGGCTCACCTACGAGCCCCCTGCATAACCGGCCTCCTCAGCCTCACAGCTCGTCCCCGGGCTACAGCAGAACCAAGATACCTCGGCTCTCCCGCTCGTCCGCGAGCTCTCCCACCGAGGTCATCTTCCTCGGTCTTATCGACCGACCAACGGCACCGCTCACAGGCGCAACCGCCATTCTGCGAATCTCGCCATGCTCGAAATATCCGCCGGCCACATCCCACGTTCCACGCCATCACGATCCCCCATTAACGGGCCCGTCTCGCCATTAATGGAAGATCCCGCTCATCACGCGGGCGTGTCGTCGGGAGCGTAACGGCCGGCATGATTCTCGCGCCTGCCCTTCCTGCTGCCACCGCTATATAAACCCCTTCTTCAGATGGTTCAAGTAAGCCATTTTTATCCACTAAGCCGTTACTCTGTTCGGATTTCCTCTCTAACTTGACCGTCGGAGGGTCCTCGGTGGTACAACCACCCCGGGACTTCCTTGCAGGTAGCTCGGCAACTACAAGCTCAAACCCATTGAGATCCACACGCTTCAGGAGCGTCTCCAGATCCAATCTCAGCCACCCATCGCAGCCATTAGCAGATCAACGGAGGGCAACATTTGAAGGAGATCTACGCCTCCATCACATCTTCATCTCCGGAATAACAGGAAACATCTCTGATTCCTCCTCTGCAATCTTCTTGAAATCAAAATAATCCTGATGGAAAGACCAAGATCTTTGTTAGGTCCGATACAAAATTTGAACGGAAGCTCAGGAGGGGTTCTGTTGCACAGAGTAGAGGTCCGTTAGGCAATCCCAAAGCTCTTTTACTGTCTTCAAGTTTATCACTAATTCTATGACAGTTCTCTCCATGGAGCTCGTCGTGAGGTGGCATAACTGCACTCCATCCCTCTTCCACTAAGGGGTCATGGAAAAGGGAGGTGGGCTCGTAAAATGGTTGTCATTTCCCCTCCATCTATATACAACTCTATCAGCCGCCTTCCAACTATGGAAATTCTCCTCGTGTAGCTTGAAGTCAACCATTTTGGTCGCAACCTCCGTCGAAGAGACAAATTTACCCTCCATCTCTTCAAACACTAAATTTCAACAAAAAAGCGCCACTTGATGATCGATCTTTCCAGAGATTCGATCAACAACATAATCAATATCAATAAACTGTATCTTCCAAGATCCTAACCAAAGATCGTGATTAATCTTCCAAATATCTAATCACCGATCACAACAACCACCTCAAAACACAGCTACAGACCCGAACTCGGTGTCCGATAGCTCAATCATTTTAACCACACAATCCATACTATGGAGATTAACAAAAACATCATCGTGACTTAGTTTTAATCGGTGGGGGAGATCTAAAAAGAGAGACATCAAAACCATAAGGAACATGAGATAAATGGAGATCGAGGCCATATCAACACAATTTGAGACTCGATCGATGAAGTCGAGACTTGTTCTTGGATTTCATCGAAGTGACCATATCTAAACTATGGCGAGGTTGTGGTGGCAGGATCTGAGCTTGGATGATGTTGGCAAAGTTGAGACTTGATTGGCAAGGTCGTGACGGCTAGATCTGAGGCCGTATACATGAGATCTGGGTTTGAGCTCGAGATCTAAGAAACCTGAGGGTTCAGGCATGTTAGCGGCTATGGAGGCAAGATTGGTGGCAACTCAAGGTAAGGGTGTCGGCGGTGGCGTGGCAGTTATGAAGGCGAGATTGGTGGTGGCTAGAGGCGGTGGCTTCTTTCTTTCTTTTTAATTCGTCTAATTGGATGGTGGAAATTTGAGACGGGTTTAGATCAATGGATAGAATACCATGGTATTTGGGGTTGTGTGTGTGAGTGAGGGAGAAAGAGAGAGATTTGGGGAAAATGATTTTGGATGATCGCCCCTAACTCTTTTATATAGACTTGGTCATTTTACACTTACCCCCTTCTTCAATTACAAGTAATGAACCATGCTTAGAATACTCTAAATCCTCATAATGTCATAGCACATTCTAACAGAGAATATACAACTCCAAAACAACAATTTTGAATTTAGCGAACTCCAACAACAAATACCCCATCAAATTAAACTTTCTGGTGGAGGAAGGCCCAACTAGAGTCTGCGTCACCTAAACCTCCACTTGCGTTGAACCCAAGTTTTTCCAACTCCATACCAAATTTATAGGCCTCTCCTGCATATGTCCAAACCATCTTAAACAGTTCTCCTGCATTTTATTCTCTATAAGACCTATAACTTATTATGAATACACTCATTTTTTGTCCAATCTCTTACCATATTGTCACTCGTGCATCTTAACATTCTCATTTCAGCTTTACTTGTTTTCTGGCCATGTTGTTTTTAAATTGCCAACAATCTGATCTTAAAAGCAATGATAGTTATATCCGTGCTATATTATGAGCGCGCGCACGTGTTATTTTTTTCCGAGAAAATCGCTAAAACAGTAACTATATGCCATGAAGATACCTGAAAAGTTGAGCAATGAATATTACTTGTCTGAAAAGAATTACGAAACCTTTTTCTGTCCAAATGATGACAATGGACCATACAAAATACTAGAGGTGAATTTCATTCACACGAAGATTGTCCATAATTCCGATGATATTAGGGAAAGTGTTCATGGATTTTGAACAAAATTATACATTTAGAAGTGAAAATAGCAAAGCTAAATCATTGAACATTACCTTCAGATATGGCAGATGTGCTTCTTTGATATCTTGGATAAGCAAAATGATTTAAACTGTCAAACTGATGTAATGAATAACAATTTAACTACGGTTAAGTTCTTCTACAAAAACTTACATATAGGAGAGTTCATGCACAAATCCTTGCAAATCATCGGGCGAGATTCCAATTTCATCATACAAGACATAGTAATGTCTCGGTCTTGTTGTTCCCTGTTAAAAAAAAAACTCAGCAGTTAGCAAATTGTATATTCAATTAACTAATGATGCAACGTGATTCTAAAAATATGGAAGCAAAGAAACTGCTGAAGAATAATTAAAATGCCATGATGGCCTGGGCAATTCTAAAAATTATTAAGAAGTTTGTATATATATTTTTTATAATATTACCTATGTTTATCACCTTTCTGTTTTCTTCTTTTCAATCACTAATCTTGGCCATGATCGTACTCAAACCAATGCATATGGTGCACTTTAAAGCAAATTTACTACCAGTTTCGTAGCTACCCCATCCTTTTTTATAAACAGTATCATTTGCATATTTAACTCTATTACATAAAATGTTGAAAAACATAAAGGATGTATTTGACAATACAATTAAGCTGACAATAAGGGGAAAAAACTTACCTTTATACCTGTATGAGGGCAAATGTAGAAATCATTTAACTTTGGATGGCAAATTCCACTGTCTATAACAGTACCTACAGGTAAATAAGAGAAAATATATTGTAGCAAAATTGATAGTAGCATGTATGTGAGAGGAGTGTTAATAAATTGGCATTCTATTCTTAGAAATAATATGTCGTCTTAATAAACTATCAACAATTTTAGGATGATCAACACAACTATCTTGATCTTCAGGGCCTAAAACTTGGGTACACCGATTGTCATGCATGTGATTTCACCTACTTTTTCAGATTGTATATGTTTGTAAAAAGTTCTTCTATGGAAGAATTAATAAGTTTGCAACCATTTGATGCAAACAGTGTTGTACAAATATGGCTTAATTATGGGGGGAAATGTAAGTTTTTTCCATTCCATTTCTAATATTAGATGGGGGGAAATGTTAATTATGATTTGACTTGTAACTATTTTGAGTTAGGGTCTTATGAGGATACCAACCAGGAGGAATGTTATTGGATGTTCGATCGAAGAACTTGGTACGGTTTCTTTTCTTTGAAACAATGAGAGTCATTTTGGGAACTAGAGCGCCATAGTGTAATTTACATGCCTGAAACAAATGTAAAGATTTTTAACTACCAAAAAAGGAATATTTCTAACTACAAGTAACAAACTCCATTGGTCAAACCTTGAAAACTTGATCGAGTTCAATGTTTAGAGCTTGTTTGATTTGAGACTCTCCCACTCCATCCCTGAAAAATGGAAATTCAAACAAGGAAATTGAGTGTAGGTGTGGTAAAGTAAATTACAATTTTGGACAATAACACAACCACAGGTTCATAACCATTGTGTTAATATTAGCTTGGTCTGCATTGTTATCCGATAACTAGGGTTGCATTCGGATTCGGATATCTGGATATTTATCTGGATCCGGATCTGAATATTTTCGGATACGGATAAGAAATTTCGGATCCGTTGGGATACGGATATGGATACGTATATATATATTTTCGGATCTAGTCGGATACGGATACGAATCTTTTCAAATTTTTCGGATACAGATTCGGATATCTGAATTCGGATACGGATATCTGCAAATACATTGAGTTAAATAGAGTATTTTAAATTAAATTTCTAATGTTTTAGTGCTTAATTAATCAATACTTTTATAGTAAAATTAAAATTAAATAATATATTAGTTTGTTTATTTTATATGTATTATAAATTATGCACTTAAAATATTATTTTATTGTTTTTATTTTAAAATTTACATAATAGGACAATATATACATGTAATTATTTGTTAATATATTCTGTTACATGCATATTTATTCGTATCAAATATTTTAAGCACTTAAAATAATATATACGTGTAATTATTTGTTAATATATTCTGTCACATGCATATTTATTCGTTTCAAATATTTTAAGCACTCATATTTAACTTGTACTCAATTTTTTTATAGTACGTATTGGTTACATACATATTTTCATCCCATATTCACTTATTTTATATTTTAAATATTTATTTATCAATATCCGATTCGTATCCGTATCCGTTTATCTCATATCCAATCCGTATCCATATCCGATTTTATCAAATATGGATATGAATATTTTTAACCGAACTATATCCGTATTTGTATCTGTATCCGAAACCAAAAAGCGAATATGGATATGGTATTGCTCATATCCGATCCGTATCCGCTCCGAATGCAACCCTACCGATAACCCAAAAGCTTAAGTCTTTGAGTAAAGTGGTTCTTGACATGGTATCAAAGTGCACTATTCAAAACGCCATGGATACAAACCTTATTACTGTCAGTTTAAATTTATATTCATTTACCCCATTTATTCTGTAAGGAGAACTTTAGCAGGAAGCCTCGTCACCTGGCCCAAATGCCCACATGAAGACTTAAGAGGAGTAGTAGGTGTTATGTTAGCTTGTATTATTTGTATACATTACTATGTAATAACTCATTAGCCTTACTTTTTGGTAGTGTGGTTCTCGTCAATGCAAAATGTAATTTGCTTTAACAATGCTACCTGACACTTGGATCCTAGGAATTGACACATAAAAATTTAATTTTGGCATGGTTGATACCTTATAGAGCCTTGTTAGTGTGCCTAGTAACTCTACAGTGGTATCAGAGCATAGCTAGAGCATTAGGCGATGTGTTAACGAAGTTAAAACCCCGATCGAACCCGACAATGTCAAGCACACATGATACGAAAATAAGCATGCGTGTCACGCCCCGCTTCCCAGAGTACGCTAAAATGGGCACGTGACATAGCCAACCATGCTACATGTGGGTACGAAGTATCCATCCACAGTCACATTACGGCTGTAGAGATATCAAGAACAAAATAACACTATCTAAAACATGTCCATAATCCAAGATAACATGAGTCAATAATAAATAAATGCGAAAGCGAAAGATCCAATACAAAATAACTGGAATGTATGTCCCATAATGCGGGCTCACATCAGGAATAAAATGCAGGAAAGAAAAGCTAACTACTGCTAACACTCACAGCTCAGCCTGTCGGCTGAAATACTCCTGCTCGGACTGCGACAGCGGTACAGAATCTGGACCATGCAAAACCCAGACGTCAGCGCGTCAAATCATCAAGTAATAACATAATAAACAGGCAATGCGAATATAAACATGAATAAAGCAAGGGTAACAATAATATGAATCAGAGCAGTGCAGGGTAATGTACAGTGGGTAAACTAAACTGTGCTATCAGGTTCTCTGTTCTAAAGTCTTTGAAACCAAATTGATGAATCATCGATGTAACTCAATAGTATCCCGTACATACCCGGGACCACGGCCACAATATTCTCGGCTGCAGCCGAGACATGCCGCTAGGCACAAAACAAGAATGTGTACACTCGATAATATCCCGTACATACCCGGGACCACGGCCACAATATTCTCGGCTGAAACCGAGACATGCCGCTAGGCACAAAACAGGAATGTGTACACTCAGGACAGGTAGTAAACTGTCGAGTTACAAGTCAGGTTTCACCTTTGATTTCCCCATACCCCCAAGTTATATGTACAAGTCAAGTCGGGTATCCCGAAATCAAGAAACTAATGCCAACACAGGATCAGGTGAACAGGTTTGTCTGGATAGACAACAGGAACGGTCCATGAGGACTACATATCAGGTTTGTTGGCATTAGACACAAGATCAGGTAACGGATCAGGTCATGGTACATCATGTCAAGTCAAGTAGTATACGGTACCATGTCGGGTCAATCAATGTGTAGGTAGCAAGACAGTTCAAGAATCAAGCGATATCATAGGTGTACTCACAATCGGTTATATAATCAAGCATTGGTATCAACAACATGAGATAAGCAATGAAGTAAGCAATAGGCAGATTCACTGAATTAGCAGTACAGTTGTCAGTTGTGTCACAGAGATGATTTCAATGTTATGCGAATGCAGTACGACAATTATGGCCTTTTAATCATGTTAACAAGTTTAAGCACTTTAGAGGTGCAATGATTTATATAAAGGTTCAATACAGTTATTACAGGTTAAAATGCATACGAGTGTCCGAATGGAACAAAACTATAGAGATAAATGCCATAAGCTATGTCAATATTAAAAATGTGATTAAACAGGTAAATGTGGTTATTAGGTTCAATTGCCAACTGTAAGTTCCAAATTTAAAGATAAAATGATATATAACAATATTGTACATGAAAAGTGGGAAATTATAATACCAAAGTTAAATTGCGGGTTTTAGGGTGTCATTAATTATAAGTAAATATTGTTTAGCATGTAGCAAGGGTTACTTGCCTCAATGGGTCGCGAACTGGGAATACGGAACGATAAACGTCGGCGGGGAAAACTCGCGACGGGCGCACGGTTTACGGAATGAACCCAAATGACGAACAATGGAACCACACGGGTCGGGGTACCTCGCTGGAACGTCGGATCACGTCGTCGGCATCGTCGGATTCCGGCCGATGAAAGAACAGTGAATGTCAAGATATGCAAACAAGAAAGAAAAGAGAATAAAGAAGAAGGGAAGAAGGAAAGAGGAGAAGGGAATGCTCACGAGGATCTGTGGGACGGGTGGTGACGGTCGACCTCGTCGATGGAGCTCCGACGGTCGGCCAACAGTGATCGCGCCAAACTGCAGATCACCAGAAATGGTTATGGAAAAGAAGGAAGGAGGAAGGAGGAAGGAGGAAGAAGACGGGTAGGTAAGGCTTACAGGGGTTGTACGAAGGCCGGGGCACGGAGGCGAGGCCGTCGGTGGCGACAGATCCGGCGGTGCAACGCATGTGCAGGGGTGCGCGGCCGCGGTGATAGTGTAGGGTGCACGGGAACGTGGGGAAAGGAGGAAGAGGGGGCTTGGTGAGGTGAGGGTGAGGAGGCAACGAGGCCTGCGAGGGTGTCGTCGGCGTTGGGCTGCGGCGGCTAGGGCACGCGGCGGTAGGGTTACGTGAGGGTTGGGTTGCTGCGTGAGGAAAAGAAAAATGGAGGGAAAGGAGTTTTAAAATATATAGAAGAGAGAGAGAGAGAGAGACGAGAGAGAGAGAAGAGAGAGGAGAGAGATAGAGAGAGACGGTGAGAGAGAGAGGATACGGGGGAGAGAGAAAGAGCGAGAGATAAGAGAGTGGGGCCCACGGAAGAATAGAGAGCGATGATTGGTTGGGAATGAAAGATTTGTGGGTTAGGAAAACTGATAAAAGATTTAAAAGATATGAAAATTATAGTATAAGGTTTTAAAATATACGGTTGTTTAAATATTAAAATTTGGGATTTTGGCGCAAAGTAAAACATTTCCAAATCGCGCCCGGATCGGGTCCAAAAATTCGAAATTGAAATAATAGGATTTTAAGCGAGATCTAAAATTTGAAATGAAGTGTTTTATGATCAAAAAGCATACCCCCAAGACGGACACACATACGTGCACGTAGCCGTCCAAACTCGCCCGTTTCACTGAACGGGGCGAGAACACGACGCACGGACGCTACAACGGGGTTAGGGGTGTCAAGCAGGCCAAGATGAATATTTTTAATTTTATTTTAGATGCCATAAATTGTTATATGCAGAATTGAATTGATGGGGTAAAATTTACAATAAGTAACAATCAAGCAAGATAAATAAAATGAGTGCCACACTACGTTCAAACGGTAACTAAATTTAGTAGCATTGGGCTCGGGTGTTACAATGCGGGTGTGAGTAAATATACAAGGGTTGTGTTAAATCACAGTGCATGGTAATTCTCAAAAAAGTAATTTGGTGCCATGCTTCAATCAGGAGCAAATGCAACCAAATATTAATTCATCTCACACAACAAATCTAACACATAAACAGGAACAACCTATTGTATAATGAAAACTGTTTGTGAAAGCGAAAGGTGGAGTTTATATGTAAGGACTCTAAAAAAAAACATTTCAAGAAACACTTGGATGAAACTATTGTGCCGTACTTTAATTTTTCTATAATAAAAAAAAAGAGAGAGGAAACTTTACGTTTTTAGAAAGACGGCTGATTTTAGTTCAGCAGACTAAAAGCATAATTTAATAAAGATACCATAATAAATTTAAAGAAGCACGGTAGGAAATGGTGTACCGAAAAATCAGGCTTCCTCTCTCCGGAACTACTGTAGAAATCTTGCAAAAGCTCCCTAAATATCAATTCGCAAGAAATATAGTCATGCGTAAGTAAAAATAACATCAAACATATGCGTAATTAGTGAAAAGACTTGAGAATTTTCTGTTCTTTTCTTTTATATCAGAAACAGAAACACAGTTGTAGTTTTATCAGTTATTTGAAGCAAGTCAACAACCACTCTTGAGCAACCCGGGTTAATCCTATTGGAAGCGTCTTTAAAAAGCTTATTTACACCCGCAACGCAAAGGTCCAGCTTTCGTCCAGAAAAAGAGTCACTTGTTAGAATAAAAAAGAATTTTCCTACAATCTTCATTCTAACTGCAGAGTTTTGGTGCGGTGGTAGGGACATTAAGATGAAGGTGGATACATAAATTTATGAATAGATGCATCATATGCTTTGGAAGAAACTTCAAGATCAAGAATTTGTACTGGGGAGGGGGGGGGGGGATGAATCAAACAACCAAAACTTTTTAGGGCTAGTCAGCATTTTGGAGTTCAAATTTCAGTCATCTCACCATATCATGCCTTTATCTATCTCACCATATCATGCCTTTATCTTCATTGTTTGGCTGCGGCGGAAATAGAGAATGTATAATTTCAGTTTTTGGCAATTGCGCTCTCATCGATGCTCTATAATGTGAAATAGATGGCCACTTTCTAGATCCAACTACCTAGGAATTTGAAACAGTATGAAGTCAGCACAGACCAAAATATCAACGCAAAACTAAGCCATGTGCCATAGGGCTTTGAGCACTTATTCTTCTCAACTATCACACTAAGAACTCCCCCCCTCCCCCCACGCCACCCAAACACCCCCACCCCGCGGCCGGGTTTAGAAGTATTTTTAATTCCTATTTATTCTTCATTTTCAACCATAAAGACCTCATAATCTTTACCCTAAGAGTCAAATGGGCTCTATAGCAAAAGCACCTAGATAAACGACAAAGTAATAGAATAGAAAAGTACTCATCTGGAATCTCTTTTTTCCCCAAGAATTAATGAAGAAAAGAAGTTAAACATCATGATTCGAAAGTAAAGAGAAGTAATTGAATAAATGAGAAATAACTTTGTGTTATGAGTAAAGAAGAGGAAAGGAAATCAAAATTGTAATGAAACAAAGCTTTATGGAGATAAGAAAAGATCTTTTTTTAAGATTAGGGTTGAAGATTGATTTAGGGTTGAAGGAGAAGGATAAAATGAGAATAGAGAATTTTTTTAACAGCAGGGTGTACAAGATTAAGTGCTCAACCCTCTATATGACAGGGCGGTTATTTGCTATGAACCCTAAAACTAATTTGGCATCTTGGTTTTAGTATCCTACAACTGCAATGGATGGCACATCAGAAAAGGCAGCACCATGACATCCATCCATCCCAAGGATTAGAGTTCGGAGTCTTCGAGATCATCAAAGTTGAGGGTTGCCGAGTAAGTAACAATGAATTTAAACCACCCATCTATTAAAAGAGGTAAAAAGAAGGAAGTTAATCGAGTATTAATTGAGGAGGAAATCAGAGATGGTAAAAAGGAGGAAAGAAACTACATTGACATTTATTTTCAAGAGAAGATCATTTAGGAAATGCTCATTGGTTTTCAACGAAGCCACATATTGCGTGACTGCCATAATCTACAAGACATTTTCTCTTCCAGAAACCTTAAAAATGAAAAGAAAAAAAAGTCAAATGGCTGAATCTAGGAAACCCCTATAACTGTAAAAAGACAAATAAACACCGTAAATGTCATGATATCGGGCACTGGTGAGTATACATAAAATAAATTCCGGTGGATTTTCGGGGAAAACTGACATTAACTTTCTGAACATTTCCTTCACTCTAACATTAGGCCAACGGTTCCGCCACCGAGAACTCTCTTCAATAAATCTCAGAGGCGGTCCAATTTTCTGTGCAAACAACATAGATATTGTAACACCCCAATTTCCGTAATACGGAAATATGGACCGAAACCGCCAGTGCACCTATACAAGGGGAAATCGCTTTGCCATAATCATACCTAAGGCTCTAGCTAAACATGTACGATAATATCCAAAATATAATCTAACATTATGCCGCATAAATATCAAATAACACCGATGAATCCACGAGATAAAGATAGAGTCAATAAAATATCTAAATAACTAAGAGTTCCGAATAAACAAAACACAAGATCCAAAAAGAAAGATACATTATTTCTAACGTCCCGTGATGGACGCACATTCTAATAGCAACTGAAATAAAATAGAAATAAACCTATAAATGCTACTAATATTCGGCAAACACCTGATAATCACTCTGATCCTGCTCTGCCTGAAAATCCGTCTCTAACCTGAGATGGCAAGTCACAGGGATATCAGAACATCCCAATAAGTACTCAACGCAAATAGTGTGTGCATATGGTATGATAGCATGAATATGTGAGTGTTATGAAGCATATATATATATATATATATATATATATATATATATATATATAACAAGCATGTAAACAGGTCAAATCGTATTCTCTTTGGTCACAAAAAGATAATCTATCCTATCATGAGTTCGAGTATGTACGTCAACCTCTGCAAAAGTATTCCCAACCTAAAGATAGGACCCCAGGGGCAAGGAAACACGTGCTCAACTATGGAATGAACAAGCGACCGTATATAGCCCGGTACAAGCTGTAGGAACAAGCGACCGATATAGCCTGGTACGAGCTATAGTAACAAACGACCGATATAGCCCGGTACGAACTGCCGACAATGGGACACCTGAGATCCTGTTGAACACACGCACACTCAAACTACCCCAACACCCCACATATCTATAACTACCATGGTAATAAACTGAATCACTAATTAGGAATGCTGACAGGACTGGAACTTGTAATATCATGTTAACAGTAAGAAATAGAAACTTGTAAACAGGAAAGATGTGTCATGACAGGTAATTCAGCATTCTAATTAGAGCTCTCGTTTTAATATGAGTGGACTGGAACAATAAGTAGTTATGGCATGTCAAGTATAGTAGTTATAATATGATAGAATTCATAAATAGGAATATCATGTTCGGGTTGTTCAAGTGTATCGACAATAATAGTCTCAAGTAAAATGTTTAATATAAGAGATATGATAAGGTCAAAAATGTAAACAAGACTCTACATAAATATGAAAGTATATGTATTTAACATCCGGGTTTATTATTGCATCGAATATAATTTAGAACATGGTTTAAAGAATTAATTTAATTATGGATGCTCTAGTTCTTAGGGTTTTCATCATGTATACAGATACTATAGGATATTCTAATGAAGTGGCATAATATTATAATTTTATCCAAACATTATACATTAATAATTTATTTAAAGAATTACCGATATTGTATCGACTAAAATAAAGAGCAAGAGTGCTTGCTTTGGAGACGAACACGGCAATGAAAACGACGGAGACACCAACGCTACACAAGGTAAAACGAAACTTGGATCTCGGCTTGAATTTGGGCTCGACTTAGATCGACGACTGCGATTGGATCGACAGCTGCTACGTAGAAGACGAGATGATGACGACGGGCCTGTAAACGAGGCAATAGGGATGTTCTCTACTCAGTTTGCACGATCAGCCTAGTTGAGGGCTTTGGTTAGAGGAATTAAGGATTGGGTCTTGCTGCTCAAAACCCAACTAATATCAGACTCCGCAGTGCGTTCGATTTTGATTCGGAGATCAGTAGGTGAGCAGGTGACTTGGTATTTGTCAAAAGTTGCTTCTACAACGACTTGTTCTGCTTGGATTCTAATGGACTTAGATTTCTTCAATGGAATTTCATGGTTCTTTAAATAGTTAAAGCAATGCCAATTACTCCAGTGGTATTATCTCTTCAATTGAAATCATTAAGGAAAGACATATGGGTTTGGTGAAAGTTCCAAGCTTTCTGACTTATTTTCCAATTGATTTTGATAATTGTTCCCACGACAATTACCATTAGCAACTCCTCTTGGCTCCAAATCATCAAATTTTTCCAAATGGGTCTTCTCCAAATCCAAACTTTCCTCCAAATCCGACGATAATCGGGGCCTCGGGATTTTCACTTAAATCAAAATGGGTCCGCTTCAAAGATCGATTTTGATCGCTTGGGCGAACGAAGATTTCAGCGGTGAAGTTGACGTTGGTGACTGGGACCACGACGAGGTTAGGGCTCGGCCTAGGGATCGAAGAAGGAAGTCGCCGGCGAAGGGCTGAATGACGTTGGCCTTCGGCTATTCAAGGGGATCGGCTAAGGAGAGAGTCCTCGGGTCTTGAATTGGGTCGGCGGTGGTTTAGGGTTCGGAGCTGCAGCAATGGAGGATGGGTTGGAGTCAAGCTCGGAGGTCGGTGATGGGTTTGACGAAGGTGCAACGGGGTTCTCGGGTAAGAGGAGGTTGGGTGCGGTGGAGGCAAGGGCTTGCTGGGGTTTCGATGGAGGAAGAAGAAGATGGGCGATGATGATGGTGGTGAGGTGATAGGGAAGGCTCGGTTTAAGGTGTTTAGATGAGAGAGAATATGTTTGGGTTTTAATTTAAATAGAGAAGAGAAAGAGCGAGAGATACTGATCTAGGTTTGGGGAGATATAAAATAGGGTGTGTTTAGAGAAGAGGGATGAATATTAAAGGGAGAGATATATATGGTGAGAGAGAGATTAACAGTTTAAAATATATATAGAGGCGAGAGAAAAATGTATATAAATATATATAGGTTTAGGAAAAATATATGTAAAATCATTAAAAAAAACCATAACTATATACAACAACCAAATCACATATCTTTTAAAATTATCATACCAAACCAAATTTGGTGACAAATCTAATATTAGAAAAATATTAAATGCAAATTAAAATAAGATATTAATAAATTATCAAACAAACTTAAATACTAAATATGTTTTGATAAAAGAACCATACCAGTATTATCTATTTAGTTACAAAGCTAACATTAGACAATAAAATATATAGATATAAATAAGATATTAATATATTAACAAAACAAATAATAAACTCTAATTATTATATACATAGCAAACTAGATAGCCATTTCTATCTTAAAATGTTAAACTCCAAAAATATAATAATTTTTATTTGAGCAGAAAAAAATAAACTAACACAGATAGTATATTGTATCATAGTTCTAGGGTGTTATAGATATATTTTATGAAAGACAGAAAACTTCGAGAATTGTATGCACATAGGAACTTACAATTCCTCTTTGTTGCGCACAAGTTATCAGTCCCTGACAAAGTATGTGTATATCCGAGCGAGATGAAAAACTGACAACTGCCCAACTCCTTACATTTGCCGGTTCATAGAATTTCTGGATACAGTCAAGATGTCAGCATCATCCACTTATCAGGGTTTTACTGGTGAAAATTACTTCATACCATATCCTGATCAAAACTCCACTGCCCATTTTGTGGAAAAATCTCCTTTGCATTGCCCGCTTTTAGCTACAACAAGTATATAGCAATAATATTTTAGTTGTTATCACATAATAAATACCTTAAATCTTTTGGTGTTTTTCTGATAGATACATCAACTTTTTTTCACTACAAATAAGTACCTAACCTAGCAAATGGCAAATAAAAACCTTTAATTTTCGATTCACCACATTAAGCCAGTTTCGGCACTCCTTGTTACTTCACCAAAAACGGTGTAAGGTATTTAAATTGAAAATTTAAGGTATTTATTTCTAATCTGCTAATTTTAGGGTATTTATTTGTTGTAAAAATTTATTAGGGTATTTCTCTAACAGACACCCAAGGATTTTCGGAAAAATTTGCACATGATAAAATCCAGGAACCAAAACTATAAAAAGATCTACAAATGAAACAAGAAACCTTTGGCGCTGATAGAACACGGGCATTCACTTTGATGAAGTTTGAGCTTATTGAGATATTACTTGCTCGAAGAATTGGATCAGGGTCAAACTTACTGCTTGTGAACTCCTAATGGAGAAGAAAAGTCAAAGAGAGCAAAAACCACAATGATGCCACATATATCTGAAATACATAAATCAAAATAAACGTACATGAGCTAAAATCCTCATATTTTCTCGAGGCTTTCTCTCAGATCCAAACATCAATGCAGAGCTCTGAGAAGTTGATAAAGGCTTCGTGTATATCGTTGCATGGGCACTAAAAAGCAAAGCTGCCAAGTTATAATACAGTTAATTGTCGGTTTCAAGATGAATGGGATATAGTCAGTAGTGAAACCTCAGCCACTGGCGCACTGCACCAAAACTATGAAGTTGCGGTGATGTTTGAGGGATATTATTTTATATCCTAGCATGCCTCCATAGGTTGAGTGTCCATTTTCAGCTTAGGGGCTTTTGCACAGAGGTATACTTTTAAGGCTAAATTACACTAAGCTACCTGTAACTGTCAATGGTTTTCAGTTAACTACATTGATTTTTTTATAATAACAGTAAGCTCCCTCAAAGTGCTAAATTTAAAAGTATACTGGTGGGAAAAATACCTCCGTTAAAACCAAAGTATAAGGAAGTTTACGGTAATAAAAAGTTAAGGTAGTTTAGTGAAAAATGCAATAATTAAGGGTATTTTTACTGTAATTTAGACTTTTTAAAACCACGTCGGTGAGATTTAAATCTGAGCTGATAATATGCAATTCTAAAGCCTCTGCCAGTACACCAAACCTCCGATGTTGTGATGAAGATTGAGAGAGATAATTTCATACTCCAATAGTAATGACTAACATGTTACCACAAGGTTCATGGTACAAGGTTGAGGCCAATTATGAAATATGTGAGCACAATGATGTTTATCTTTTGAGTGAACCGAGCAGTGAGCACAATAATGTTAATCATTGTGCTTACCTCCATAGGGTAGTACACCGGGGACTTGCTTCCTACGTCAATACATGGAAGATGAGCACTATTTTCTAGCTTCACATGGAGATGCTTTGTGAAATAGTCATGGACAGTAATCATAATAGCGTTGGCTTCAGCATCTGTGCTCTTCCATCCCTGATCCTCAACTGAAATCTTATAATCAGAGAACAACAATAATTAGAAATTGAGGTAACCTATAAGTATTTAGCATATGGCGGTCTCCAGAGTCAGAGGAATACAAGAAGTTTGGCCAAAAACTTACGATTGCTTATTGCAGGGGTGCTCACTTATTCCTCTTATTCTCCTTTCCACATTTGAGTTGTTAATTTTAACTTTCAAAATTTTCAGCATCAGTCCTCCCTGATATCGAAATGAAGTTATCTTACCAACATCACCGAGTTATCATAGAATCAAACAATTTAAGAAACTAACAAGCTTACTTTCCGCCAATCAATCTCACTAGACCTCCTGACATTTTGTTTAGCCATCAGAATATCGAGAACAGGCCCATGCTTTACTACATTTGTAGTCGTGACATCTGCATGTCGGGTGGAGAAAAGAAATATTCAGTATGCTAAAGAAATTTTAAATTTTAGTAGAATTTTGTTCATAGCATACCCATGTTTAAAGATAAGCCATTTTGAGTAATTTGGAAGTCAGAATGAAAACCCATACAGCCATGGAGTCCATGACCCAACTCAATGAAGTTCCTGGAATCAAATACAAAATATGATTGGCGAATAACCAAGAAATCCCTGTAGAGAAGTAGTTAAGATACATGACATTGTTGGCAAAATACTATTGATGTAAAGAGAATTAGAAATAGACTAGCTTACTAAAGCTTGTTGGACAAAAGAGCATACTAGTTTTCATTAAAGAAAAAGTCATAGTCATCGGATATGCCTATCATCATAAAAATAAATCAATCCTTCACAATGGAGATTGGATAGGTTAAGTTATCAAGGAGATTATGTTGAGGTTCAACCCTAGATGCTGGTTTTTTATGGCATTGTTCTAGTGATGAGACTTAGAGATGGATGCAACCTAAAACAGAATAAAAGACAGAAATGTGTATGGTTTAGAATGAGTAGAGCAACCATTAAATATATAAATCACAAAATGTAAACTTAAGCAAGACCGCAGAACAAATCAAGGATGAAACAAGGTACCGGGTTGTGGATATTGTGGTTTATTGTAATCTATGAGGCGATGGCCCTTAAAAAGTATCTTTACTTTTTAACTATTATATAAGAAAAACAAAATACAAAGTGCAAGACTCCTTACTGTTTTGCTGCACGATGCCTTAATAAGATATTAAGCACTTTCAGGACTTCCTTGGACTCTTCAAGATTTTGGCTTTCTAAATCACTCATTGGGATTATGGCCGCAAACTTAATATCGACTTTGAATATGCTCACTTTCTCAGAAAATCTTTGACGCTTGCATATGCCCTCACCATGCTCATCGCCTCCAGGTCTAACAAAATAAGGGGATATAAAAAGGAGAAACATATAAGAGTACAAATATCATGTGTATGTAAACATTGCAGTCAAAATTGAAAACAACCTTAGAGATGGGTGAATAAGGTTTTATGGCAAACTCAGAGTAATTTTGCGAACATAGAAATTATGCAGCAGAATGTAAAAATACTAAACTATCACAATCACAGAAACACTTACAGAAGTGCAGAAAAGTAAATTGACACAGAGAATTGTTATTGAGGTTCACCGACCCAGTGGCTAATCCCCGGCTGAGAACTCCTGCTCATGATTCAACACACTATCCAATGACTTCTTGCGGGCGGAGGAACCCAAATCTTTTATCCAGGCGCAGATCCAAATCTTTACACTTGCAGGCGGTGAACACGTGGACTTTTTCCGAGGATCAAGTCCAAACCATTACAATTGTGAAGAACTTAAATCTCCATTCACTAGGCTATTACAATTTCAAGACTATTACAATATCAATATACACCAACTTTGACAATCCTAACAATCTCAAAAAGAATAATCAAAACTTAGATTCAAAGAGACGGTGGATTGCACTTTAGAGAGTTAAAAACGTTTAAAATCAAAATCGAAGAAGTTTTTCAAAAGATTAGCACAAGTTTAAAATCGGTACCTTCTTCGACAAATTAACAATCTTTCTTTTCTAAAGAAATAGAAAAGTCTAAAGGCTTAGAAAGATTGTTGCTCTCTGGAAAAAAAATTAGCAAATGCTTGAGTATATTGAGAGAGTTTTTCACGAATTCTAGAAAATCAGAATATTAAAGTTTTAAAGCGAGAAAAAACCTATCAAATCAAATGAAATTTTGTACTATTTATAGAAAATGTTTTGAGACAGTTGGGGCAGTTAAAATAACTCCCCCTAAATTATAGGACAATTTCTAGCCGCTGTAAAACCGTTTCAAAACCCAAATTCCCGCCAAATTTAAAATTTGAAAACTTGTATGATAGATGTCTGTACAAACATCTGTGTCTATTTCCCTGAAATAGACGTTTATATGTCTGATATTCAGACACGGTTTTCTTTAAACATATTTTTTTTAATTGATTTGGAGAATTTGTTTTGGGATTAGATGGAAATTTTGATTCTAACATTTTGAGATCGACTTGACTTTAAACTCCAAAAATAAAATGAAAAAGTTTTGGACGTCTTGAATGGCTTGAACGATCCTTGATGTCGACTTTCTCGTATATTCCGTTGAAATCCATATTGAGTGCGATTGAGTCAATTTGATGCTCCATTTGATGTCAGTTGATTTCAATGATTGTCTTGATACTTGAAACTCTATTGTGTAGCACTTTGAAATTTTTGACATGGTTAGACCGTATATCATATATTGAAATATATTTTTGTAAAATAATCAAAACATGAAAAGTTTCCTTTTAAAAGCTAACAATCTCTCTCTTTTTGATATTTTACAAAACTTATAATATTATATATATATATATATATATATTTGTATTCATTTGCTCCCCCTTTATGAATGCTCAATATTTTCTCCCACTTTTTGGAAATATCAAAAAGTGGTGATATAGGAGATGAAATATAAATATAGAAAGTTTATGAATAAATTCTTTGATAAAATGCAACATGAGAATGCAAAATACATAACCATAAACCAACACATACTAAATAAGTCTATTATAACCAAATTGAAAAGCGAATAACTACTTTAACGAAGTTCATACGAAATTATAAACTAAATTGTTCAAACATAAAGAAACATAAACTAAGCATAATCTAGAATCGTTCCGATTCGTCATCGTCACTGTCATCGGCATCGTCGTCGTCGTTGTCGGGTTGTTAAGGTCGTGGTCGATGATACTCAAACGGAGGAGGAGGAGGGTAGTTGGCATATGAATATTGATATGCAAAATGATAATCTACCTTTGCATTGAGTTCATTAAACCTATAATTCACGTTGACGGTGAGATCTTGAAAGCTTCGTAACATTTAGTTTGAGAAGTCTTGGAAATATTATGGTGATTGTTGGTATGGATATTGAGAAGGTAGTTGTTGTGGTTCGTGATATTGTTGTTGTTCAAGAGGGGGTTGTACTTGATGAGTAGAATGTGAAGGAGAATGATGTGTAGAAGGTGGAGGAGAATGGTGTGGAGAAGGTGGAGGAGAATGGTGTGGAGAAGGTGGTGCTTGAACACCACAATCACCGAGACCCATGAGACGAATATTGAGAATACCAAAATCCTTGTCAGGAGAAATGATATTTGCGTCGATGTTTGGATTTATACCAACATCTTCAGGAATTTTAGTGATCACTTTATCATAATAAAGATTGGACTTGGAAGGAGCGAAATTCCACATTTGTTGAATTATGAAAGCGGGTAAATTGACCCTAATGTTGGCCAACACACAAAATGTGAGTAATTTGTGTGTAGGGTGTAATTTGTTACGACTTCCCGATTTAGGGTAGACAGGGTGACCAAGTAGAAATGCAAGAACTCGAACCCTAGGCAAAAGATATTTAGTGTGTAAATCATGAAACATGTGAGGGTTTTCAGCTCTCCATGCATCAACCTAGATATTTGTTTATGAGAAACACCGGGAGGAAGTTGAAAAGATTCTAGTGTTTCATTGAAAATATCAACCCCTTCATTAGGATCTTGCAAAGTCTGTGCAAGAAAAGTGGATGATATGGTGATAGTTGTTCGTTGGAGACGAGTGCGAATGACATTAAGTTGATCATGACTCCTTTGCATGTTGGAGTAGAAAAGATGGACAAAATTTGCACGAGTTGAACAACCAAGAGTTAGAAACGGAATCCAACCTTGAAAATTAAAAAGTGTATTGAACTAAAAGTGAGTGATTTCATTTAGACGAACCCGTGAACCGGTCTTGATCTTTTTGGTGACAAGACGATTGTAAAGATCAGAAGCATCACATGAGATGCATCGAAACTCTACGTCTTCAGCGACGTCTTCTGGGATGTTGGTTGTAATACCCAGTTCCGTTGTGAATATTTTCCGTATTTATGAGTAAATGTTTTCCCCAAAATTTTCCTATAAAAAAATTTAAAAATTCATTTTTTCTATTCCCAACAATTTTCATTTCATTTCATATACTGTTCTATTAATCTCCTAAATAATTCCTCCATTTTATCCTAACCGATTTTTTTTTGTTTTAAACTTAAAACCTTAACCCTTTTTATTTTCCCTAATTCCTATATTTTCCTAACCTAAACCCTAACCCTTTTTATTTATACCAAATTATTTTCCTAATAAACCCCAGCCCAGTCCACAACCCAACTCCAAATCTACCCGACCCGACCAACCCGACCCAACCCGCTCACCCCTCTTCTTCTCCCTCGTTTCTTTTTTTCCCGCCCTTTTCCCAACGTTCTTCCGCTCCTCGCACCCACGCCACGAGACCCGTGCCCACACCGCGATGGCCGCACCCACTTCCCCACGACCCGCGCTCGCCCCACGACCCGCGCTCCTCCAACGTCTCTCCCCAACGGTCGCGATGACCGCGCCCTCGTCGCCAACAAACTCCTTGACGATCCCTCGTTCTCCCTCTCTACTTCGCTCTCTCTCCCTCGTCTCTCTCTTTGCTACTCCTCTCGTTCTCGCCCTCTCACTCAACACACCGACAACCCACCAAACTCGATGAACTCCACCATCATCACCATCGCTGCCTCCTCCGCCGACCTCGTCGCCACAACTTCCATCGCTTCCGCTACCTTTCTGTCGTCGTCACCCCCTTCTCCTCTCTTCCTCCTCCTCCTTCCTCACCTCACCTCACCTCCTCCATCCCCGACAACAAACCCAACATCCCGACGACCTAAGAAAGCCCATTGCCTCGCCGTCGTCGACCCGCACCGTCGTCCTCGTCCCCTCGCTCATCTCATCCTCGACCTCACCTCTCCCCACTCTTCCCTTCATCACCACCATCACCCTCAACCGAACCCAAACCAGAGCTCCAGCCTCGCCTGCACAACCCTTGCGCTCGAGCTGCCCACCTCGTCGAGGCCGTCCCTGGACCGTCGACATCTTCTCGCCGCCGACGAGCCGCCAGCACCGTCTCCACCTCCGAGCGCCGAGCCTCCTCAAAACCCATCTCCACCTCGAACTTGCCTCCATGACCTGAGCTCCAGCCCACTGCCCAAGCCGCGCCAGCACCTCCAGCGCCTTGTCCATGCGTCAGCCACCGTCTAACTCCGGGTCGTCAAGCCCCATCTCCATCATCGGGGCCAAGCTCACGCCACGCCAAAGCCACGATACAAGCTCGGGCCAGAGTCGAAACGAGACTCGCTGCTGCTGCTGTTAGTTACGTCGTTGTCATTGCACCGTGATCGTGTCGTTGCTCTTGTCGTCGTCGTCACGGTCGTGTCTCCGATCATCTTGAGGCAAGTTCAAATACTTGCTACATGCTATAGTGTATTCATTTCGGTTGCGAATCAAATGTTAATATAAGTGTTCGATGCAAACCATAATCTAAAAGCCCTATTAAAATGACGGAATTTAAGCATAACAGATTACCCTAGTGAAAACGAATATTGTGTTAAGAGTTGGCTTGAAAATACAGACTTAAACACCGTGAAATGTCATCCCCATTTAGATCCGTCGAATCTGAAAATTTCCGTACCTGAATTTTGTGAAAATCATAGTAAATTGGTTACACACCGGAATGGGGTGTTCGAGGGCTCGTATCGAAGCCGACTCGACAACCTGGAACTCCATATAATTTATATTTTGTTTCTATTTTATAACGGTGACGGAAACTGTTCGGGAGTGCCGCTCTGGACTGCAGTCCAGAGCAGCACTGCTTGTCAACACTTGATAGGAAATGCTTTTACATCTCTGTGTGAAAATGGTATCATGCGGAACCCTATATTGTAGCGAAGATAAATCTGTTAGCTAACTATTGGAAGTGGTTTTATCCATTTTTACCACCGTTTGCTATTTTAATCACATTTTAAACCATCAGTACATACTGCTGTCCCAAGCAGGGACGGAATGCAGATCCCGATCTTCGATAATGCATAACTTCCAGCACACAACAGATATTATCAATCCGTCTAGTGCGTTGGAAACCTAACTGATAAACCTAAATATTATCCAACTGTAACGTCGCCTAATTATGGTCCCAATTGCGAGTAAAACGTGTTACGAAACGGACTTCCAGTTTAGAAATTGGATTTCCATCCGTAAACACTTAAAATGAAATGACCATAACTAGCAAACCTGAAACCCGATTGACGCGAAACCAATTTTGATGGACAGATAATTAAACATACTGCTTACCCCTTTTATATTGTTTTGCTTAATTCTGCACGTGTGATTTATAGTAAATTTTGCAAGTGGTATGACACCGGCAGCTATATTTTATTCGTATTATAATTAATTGCATTCTCATCATATCATGTAGCGGTTATATCCTCATTTGAATAGTGGTCATAAACATTGATAACCTAATGACCGTGTTACATTACAAAGTGATAAATATTAGTGATTGGAGTGTGGCAAGTACGTTAGTATATAAGTGTGGATGAATAAGTGAAGTGACACGTACTTGTACACAATCAGCGGAACCAGTTAAATTATTGCATTGTCGACGCTTATGGGACATATATAGGTGTAACTATAACTGGAATGGGACGGTTATGGAAGTACGTATATTAGTGTCATAGGTAAGACATCGAGTACTGTCCATTTATCTTGGATACCAATCGAGCCATGCATGATGGAGATCTTATCTTCAATTCTCGCGTAGACTTGTCATGGAGCGAATAGTACTTGGGTTCACGGTCGGTGTTTGATGTAGACCGCGGGTGTGGGGTGGTTCGAGTGTGAGTTCGATCAACGGAATCTCGAGTCCCACTGCTGGCATATACAGCGATTTCGGGAGTTGTATGGATGATATTACTGATTATAAGCGAACGTGATCATAGTCACATAATTCGTGAATTATTCGCCGAATTC
The DNA here is from genome assembly GCA_030015575.1 of Agapanthus africanus. Classification (NCBI taxonomy): domain Eukaryota; kingdom Viridiplantae; phylum Streptophyta; class Magnoliopsida; order Asparagales; family Amaryllidaceae; genus Agapanthus; species Agapanthus africanus. Next base: position 248,083,306 of record JASDDO010000019.1, on the reverse strand, counting down.
GCGAATAATTCATGAATTTTTGACTAGCCGACTTAATCGCCGAATTAATCGGCGGGCCGAATAATTCCCGAATAATTCGCGAATAATTCCCGAATAATTCGCGAATTATTCCCGAATTATGTAATAAAACAGCGAATAATTAAAAAAACAGCAAATAATTCACAAAATCAAAACCTAACGTCTCATATATTAATTTCTTGCTCGAAATCCTTCCCGAACACTTACCGAATCTTTCCCGAATACCTGCCGATTTTTTCCGAATAGTTCGCCGAATCCGAATTTTCGACCTCGCCGAATTATTCCCAGACGACGAATTTGTGACTATGAGCGTGATTCGGGCCCGTGTTCCCTTGCCCCTAGGGCCTACCCTTAGGTTGGGGATACTTCTGCGGTGGTTGACGCCCACACTTGGACTGACGATAGGTTTAGCGACCTGGACAGTGAGACTTAGAGACTGGTAGGTTTAATGACATGGACATTGCATTGATCACTGATTCGATATACCTTCTTTATTGTTTACATGTACCGATTACTTCATGCTCATGTCATCACTCCATGTTTATTGTTTCATGTTCATCATCATTGCACGTGTTTACATATATATTTATATATATTGCTATTGTGTCGCTCTGACAACCTGAGTATGCATGCTCAGGGTGAGAAGTGGACTTAGTTCGGATCAGGATCTGTCGTACCTCGAGAATATTGCGGACATCTAGAGCAGCGACGCTAGCGCTATCTTTCCCTTGATCTCTATCTGGTATATTTTATACCTGTTTTGGTAGAATTAGTGACTGCATTTCTCATTACCTGTGCATTGATTACTGACTACCACGAATGCTAGAAGCCGAAATGTAACTATGGCAGGATATTTCTTTGACCGTAGGAGCATGGCTGGCATTGTCACCCCGTATTCCGTATTTTGGGAAGCGGGGCGTGACATGGTTTTGTTGGTATCAAAGCCCCAGGTTTAGATTGGGATTACAGTTTTCGAGTAGAACTTGACAATTTAAGTCGCCCATTCGGTCTAGATTGTAAACTTGTTATCCTTGACTAGGATCCCTACAGTTTGTCAAGCTACATTTTTTACTTCATCCGCTAGAGTTTTGGATGACTTAGTAGAGTTATGTGATTGTAATTATATACTACAGTATAGTTACAAGGCAGCACTCTGCTTGAGTGACTTGGAGTTCTATATTCGATTAAGTTTCACCTCACCACATATTCTTGTTTCGTTCTATATCTTATTCTGATTCTTATGCCTTGTACCTTATGTCGTCCTAAAATTTGTTGTTTCAGGACCATGACTTCCAACAACTCTCCGTCCTCCTCCACTACCCAGAGTCAGATCGCCAAGATTTTGAGTGTGCTGCAAGGTTTGATGGAAGCCCAGGAGAGAACAAACGATCTCTTAGCTGAAGGACTAAGAAGGCAAATGACTCAGGCACCAGCGGGAGCCCCCAATCATAGAGGAATCCCTGTTAAACAAAGTGGTGGTATGCAGATGAAGCGCCCATTTGTTTCTCAGCAACAGAAGCAACGGAGAACCCAACGTTGTGGTTATTGCAAGAGACCATGACGCCTTCAGAGGGATTGTCGCAGGGCTAAAGGGCAGTGCTTGATTTGTGGATCCAGCGAGCATCTTATCAATGGTTGCCCTCGAAGGAAAGAGCTATAAGGAGGAGATTCGTCAACGCTCTCCACTTCTGCTGAGTAACTTGATTGTTTCGTAGTTCGAGTTCCGAGGATAGTACGGACCCAACACAAGATTCAAACTCGCTTGACGAGATCGCAGCGGTCTAAATATCAACGCAGAATTATCACCCTTCCTGCTTTCAATAAAGACCTTGTTATTTTATTTAGTAATTGTTTATTTTCGTCTGAACTTTGTATTTTTATTGGACCCCTTGGTTTAAATGGAAAAAAATGTGAGTTGTGATTTATATATCGTTCCCTTGCCACTCATTTCCTTATACTACTTACTGCATCATTATTCAAAATTTTGATTTTACATTCTTTACCTACCGTATATTTCCCATGTGCTCCACGTCTTTAGTTTTTTTTTGTTTCACTATCTGATCATGACTCTTTCTTTTCAGGCCATGGCCAATCCTGGAGCAGCGCCGCCTTTCGATGAGGACGCTCGGTCCTGTGTTTCCTTGGACTGCATGCTGGTGAGTTCAGATGACGAGATCAATGGGCCACAGGTTATTTAAGACAACATCGATCCCGAGGACGAGCAAGTCGCAGATGCAGCTCCAGAAGTCGACATGATCAGTGACTCTGACAATGAAGAAGAGCACCCCGAAGAAGACCCGATAGAGAAAGATCCAGAGGAAGACCCGGTAGAAGAGAATCCAGAAGAGGAAGATCCTGAAGAGGATCCAGTGGAAGAAGGTCCAGAAGAGGAGAATCACGTGGAAGAGGACCCCGATGAAGAAGCTCCCGAAGAGAAAGAAGGGCCGGGAGAAGAAAACCCTGTGGGGGAAGAGCCCGAAAACGAGACCCCAGCAGAGGAAGAGTCGGAGGATGAAATCTCGAGTGAGGAGGAATTAGTGACGGAAGAACCTCCAGTGGCAATCCCGAGATGGTATAGGAATGGACGCCCCTATCTTAGTGCGAGAGCTTATCGTAACCTGTTGAATTCCCACAATCACGACTAACGCGACTTATCTTTCTTTCTTCTGGCCAAATAAATCTATGTATAGCTCAGGGCCACTTTTATCTTTCGAGTATGCTTTGTTTAGAATTTTTTTCTGAAAAAAAATAAAGTTTCTGAGTACGCAAATCTTTTGAGTATGGATCCGTATGATGCATTGACTATTTCCCCTCCCCAATAATTTCTTTCCCTCCTGAGATTCATTACTCTTACTTCATTCTTGAACCTTATAGTAACCTGACCCCAGTCTCTTCAGCATTCTAATTAAAGCACCGCATTCCCGACTTCTTTTCGATTAGGCCATACTGTACTGTAATCCATGTCCTGGCTAGTCTCTTATACGTTACTAATATTATTTTTCCTATTACTGTAGTTACATTCAGTGACGTTTGTTATTCGAAATTTAGTTTTCTTTATTTTGTGTGTATCAAAAAAATTGCGTATTATTAAATACTTTCGTTTTACTTATTTTAAATGCTTTACTATTCTTCACCTTTTCAACAGTGCAAACTTATATCGCATATACTATTTTGTTTTATTTACTCTTGTATTTTCCCGTATGAATGTTCTTAAGCTATTTTATAATTGCCTGAATTGTAGTCTTACTAATGTAGTTTCGAAGCTTAAGGCCTATCAACCAATCCTTCATTATTGTTTATTATTGTCATTCTACTTTAATTGTATTTGTGTGTGTGTGTGTATAGTTTATCACTACTAGTAGTTATGTCCTTATGTGTGACTGTTCCTTTTAACTGCTCTATTTCTTATATATATAAATATCTGATGCCTATCTAGTTGCTTTTGCGTAAACCGCTATATAGTAATATTTGATTTTTCTTGTTGCTTTCGTATTACATTTTATAGCGTACCATATTTTAAATTTCAAGGACGAAATTTTATATAAGTGGGTATGATGTAATACCCAATTCCGTTGTGAATATTTTCCGTATTTATGAGTAAATGTTTTCCCCAAAATTTTCCTATAAAAAAATTTAAAAATTCATTTTTCCTATTCCCAAAAATTTTCATTTCATTTCATATACTTTTCTATTAATCTCCTAAATAATTCTTCCATTTTATCCTAACCGATTATTTTTTTTCGTTTTAAACTTAAAACCCTAACCCTTTTTATTTTCCCTAATTCCTATATTTTTCTAACCTAAACCCAAACCCTAACCCTTTTTATTTCTCCCAAATTATTTTCCTAATCTACCCCAGCCCAGCCCACAACCCAACTCCTAATCTACCCGACCCGGCCCGCTCACCCCTCTTCTTTTTCTCCCTCATTTCTTTTCTTCCCGCCCTTTTCCCAACGTTCTTCCGCTCCTCGCCCACTTCCCCACGACCCACGCTCGCTCTACGACCCGCACTCCTCCAACGTCTCTCCCCAACGGCCGCGACGACCGCGCCCTCGTCGCCAACAAACTCCACGACGATCCCTCGTTCTCCCTCTCTACTTCGCTCTCTCTCCCTCGTCTGTCTTTCTGCTACTCCTCTCGTTCTCGCCCTCTCACTCAACACACCGACAACCCACCAAACTCGACAAACTCCACCATCATCACCATCGCTGCCTCCTCCGCCGACCTCATCGCCGCAACCTCCATCGCTTCCGCTACCTCTCCTGCCGTCACCACCCCCTTCTCCTCTCTTCCTCCGCCTCCTTCCTCACCTCACCACTCCTCCATCCCCGACAGCAAACCCAACACCCCGACGACCCAAGAAAGCCCATTGCCTCGCTGCCGTCGAACCCCACCGTCGTCCTCGTCCCCTCGCCCATCTCCTCCTCGACCTCACATCTCTCCACTCTTCCCTTCATCACCACCATAACCCTCAACCGAACCCAAACCAGAGCCCCAGCCTCGCCTGCACACCCCTTGCGCCCGAGCTCCCCACCTCGTCGAGGTCGTCCCTGGACCGCCAACATCTTCTCGCTGCCGACGAGCCGCCAGCACCTCTGAGCCCCGAGCCTCCTCAAAACCCATCTCCACCTCAACCTTGCCTCCACGACCCGAGCTCCAGCCCACTGCCCAAGCCGTGCCAACACCTCCAGCGCCGTGTCCCTGCGTCGTCAGCCACCGTCTAACTCCGGATCGTTAAGCCTCGTTTCCATCATCGGGGCCAAGCTCACGCCACGCCGAAGCCGCGACACAAGCTCGGGCCAGAGTAGAAACGAGGCTCGTTGTAGCTGCTACTGCTGTTACTTGCGTCGTTTTCATTGCGCCGTGATCGTGCCGTTGCTCTCATCGTCGTCATCACGGTCGTGTCTCCGATCATCTTGAGGCAAGTTCAAATACTTGCTACATGCTATAGTGTATTCATTTCGGTTGCGAATCAAATGTTAATATAAGTGTTCGATGCAAACCATAATCTAAAAGCCCTCTTAAAATGACGGAATTTAAGCATAACAGATTACCCTAGTGATAACGAATACGGTGTTAAGAGTTGGCTTGAAAATACGGACTTAGACACCGTGAAATGTCATCCCCATTTAGATCCGTCGAATCTGAAAATTTCCGTACCCGAATTTTATGAAAATCATAGTAAATTGGTTACACACCGGAATGGGGTGTTCGAGGGCTCGTATCGAAACCGACTCGACAACCTAGAACCCCATATAATTTATATTTTGTTTCTATTTTATAACGGTGACGGAAACTGTTCGGGAGTGCGGCTCTGGACTGCAGTCCAGAGCAGCACTGCTTGCCAACACTTGATAGGAAATGCTTTTACATCTCTGTGTGAAAATGGTATTATGCGGAACCTTATACTGTAGCGAAGATAAATCTGTTAGCTAACTATTGGAAGTGGTTTCATCCGTTTTTACCACCGTTTGCTATTTTAATTATATTTTAAACCATCAGTACATACTGTTGTCCCATGCAGGGACGGAATGCAGATCCCGATCTTAGATAATGCATAACTCCCAGCACACAGCGGATATTATCGATCCATCTGGTGCGTTGGAAACCTGACTGATAAACCTAAATATTATCCAGCTGTAGCGTCGCCTAATTATGCTCCCAACTGCGAATAAAACGTGTTACGAAACGGACTTCCAGTTTAGAAATTGGATTTCCAGCAGTAAACACTTAAAATGAAATGACCATAACTAGCAAACCTGAAACCCGATTGACGCGAAACCAATTTTGACGCACAGATAATTAAACATACTGCTTACCCCTTTTATATTGTTTTGCTTAATTCTGCACGCATGATTTATAGTAAATTTTGCAAGTGGTATGACACCGGCAGCTATATTTTATTCGTATTATAATTAATTGCATTCTCTTCATATCATGTAGCGGTTATATCCTCATTTGAATAGTGGTCATAAACATTGATAACCTAATGACGTGACATTGGTTGGCTCAGTCGATACTTCGTAGGTTTCATCTTCACTTTCCTCTTCTTGAATAGGTCGAGAAGGATGAGGAGGAACACGAGCACTTTGGCGTCTCTTTGAAGTGGATGATTCTCCTAATTCAACTCTTATGGGTCTCACCATTTTTGGAAACAATTGATGAAAATTGGGGTAAAAAAAGAAAGGGGCGAAAATTTTGGAAGGAAAAACGAAGAGATGGAGTTTCCTACTGGTTGGATAGGATTGAGAGAGTGAAAAGATACTTATATAGAGTGAATAGACGTCTAAGATTCAATGGGTGCATCCAAGGGACATGATTTTTCAATTCAGATTTTGAAAAAAAGTCGTCTGCGACAGACGTCTATTTCCAAAAATAAACGTCTCTTTTTGTCAATAGACGCCTGGATAGACGTCTACTGCTCATAAATGGCAAAAAACGGAGAATTTTTTTATATGTGTTGTATTAGTTTTAGTTTTATGTGTTTTTATTTAGTGTGTGCTTTTTTAATTTTTATGTATGTCGTTATTTAAACTTAATGAATATTTGTTTGTTGAATAAAGTTTTATGGCAAACTTAGAGTAATTTTGCAAATATAGAAATTACGCGTCGGAATGTAAAAATACTAAACTATCACAATTACAGAAACACTCACAGAAGTGCAGAAAAGTAAATTGACACAGAATTATTATCGGGATTCACTAACCCAGTGGGAAATCCCCGCCTGATAACTCCTACTCTGAATTCAACACACTATCCAATTACTCCTTGCGGGTGAAGAAACCCAGATATTTTATCCAGGCTCAGATCCAAAGCTTTATACTTGCAGGCGGTGAACACCTAAATCTTTTTCCGAGGATCAAATCCAAACCTTTACAATTGTGAAGAATTTAAATCTCTCTTCACTAGGTCATTACAATTTCAAACTTATTACAATTTCAAGCTTATTACAATCTAAATATACACCAACTTTGACAATCCTAACGATCTCAAAAAAAAATGATCAAAACTTAGATTCAAAGAGATGATGGATTGCACTTTAGAGAGTTAAAAACGTTTAAAATCAAAATCGAAGAAGTTTTTCAAAATATTAACACAAGTTTAAAATCGGTACCTTCTTCGACAAATTAACAAATTTTCTTTTCTAAAGAAAAATTAAAGTCTAAAGGCTTAGAAAGATTGTTGCTTTCTGGAAAAAAAATTAGCAAATGCTTGCATGTATTGAGAAAGAGTTTTTCACTTATTCTAGAAAATCAGAATATTAAAGTTTTTAAGCGAGAAAAAACCTATCAAATCAAATGAAACTGTCCTATTTACAGAAAATGTTTTAAGACAGTTGGGGCAGTTAAAGTAAACCCCCTAAATTATAGAACAGTTTCTAGCCATTGTAAGACCGTTTCAAAACCCAAATTCCCACCAAATTTAAAATTTGAAAACTTGCATAATAGACGTCTATATAGACGTCTATTTCCCTGAAATAGATGTTTATATGTCTGATATTCAGACACAGTTTTTTAAGACATAATTTTTTTAAAAATTGATTCGAGGAATTTGTTTTGGGATTAGATGGAAATTTTGATTCTAACCTTTTGAGATCGACCTGACACTAGACTTAAAAAATAAAATGAAAAAGTTTTGGGTGCCTTGAATGGCTTGAACGATCCTTGATGCCGACTTTTTCGTATATTCCGTTGAAATCCATATTGAGTGTGATTGAGTCAATTTGATACTCCATTTGATGTGAGTTGATTCCAATGATTGTCCTGATACTTGAATAACTCCATTATGTAGGACTTTGATATTTCTAACATGGTTAGATCGTATATCATATATTGAAATATATTTTTGTAAAATAATCAAAACATGAAGAGATTTTTTTTAAAAGCTAACAATCTCATCTTTTTGATATTTTACAAAACTTATAATATTATATATATTTGTATTCATTTGCTCCTCTTTATGGAAATATCAAAAAATGGTGACATGGGAGATGAAATATAAATATAGAAAGCTTATGAATAAATTCTTTGATAAAATGCAACAAGAGAATGCAAAATACATAACCATAAACCAACACATACTAAATAAGTCTATTACAACCAAATTGAAAAGCGAAAAACTATTTTAATGAATTTCATACGAAATTATAAACTAAATTGTTCAAACATAAAGAGACAGAAACTAAGCAAAATCTAGAATCGTTCAGATTCGTCATCGTCACTGTCATCGGCATCGTCGTCGTCGTCATCGTTGTCGGGTTGTTAAGGTGGTGGTGGATGATACTCAAACGAAGGAGGATGGTAGTTGGCATGTGAATATTGATATGCAAAATGATAATATACCTTTGCATTGAATTCATCAAACCTATAGTTTATGTTGACGGTGAGATCTTAAAAGCTTCATAACATTTGGTTTGAGAAGTCTTGGAAATATTATGGAGCTTGTTGGTATGGATGTTGAGGAGGTGGTTGTTGTGGTTCGTGATATTGCTGTTGTTGTTCAAGAGGGGTTGTTCTTGATGAGGAGAATGTGGAGGAGAATGATGTGGAGAAAGAGGTGCTTGAATACCGAAATCACCGAGACCAATGAGACGAACATTGATAATACCAAAATCCTTGTCAGGAGAAATAATATTTGCATCGATATTTGGATCTATACTAACATCTTCAAGAATTTTAGTGATCACTTTACTATAATAAAGATTGAACTTGGAAGGAGCGAAAGTCCACATTTGTTGAATTATGAAAGCGGATAAATTGACCCTAAAGTTGGTTAACACACAAAATGTGAGTAATTTGTGTGTAGGGTGTAATTTGTGATGAATTCCCGATTTAGGGTAAACGGTGTGACCAAGTAGAATGCAAGAACTCGAACCCTAGGCAAAAGATATTTAGTATGTAAATCATGAAAAATGTGAGGGTTTCCAGCTCCATGCATCAACCTAAATATTTGTTCATGAGAAACGCCGGGAGAAAGTTGAAAAAATTCTTGTGTTTCATTGAAAATGTCAACCCCTTCGTTAGGAACTTACAAAATCCGTGTAGGGGAAATGGGTGATATGGTGATAGTTGTTCGTTGGAGATGAGTGCGAATGACATTAGGTTGATCATGACTGCTTTGCATGTTGGAGTAGAAAAGATAGACAACATTTACACGAGTTTAACAATCAAGAATTAGAAACGGAATCCAACCTTGAAAATTAAAAAGTGGGTTGAATTGAAAGTGAGCGATTTCATTAGATGAACCCGTGAACCGGTCTTGATCTTTTTAGTGACAAGACGATTGTAGAGATTGAAGGCATCACGTGAGATGAATCGAAACTCTACGTCTTCGACGACAACGTCTTCTGAAATGTTGGTTGGCTCCGTCGATACTTCGTATGTTTCATCTTCGCTTTCCTTCTTGAACAGGTTGAGGAGGATGAGGAGGAACGCGAGCACTTAGGCGTCTCTTTGAAGTGGATGATTCTTCGAACTCAACTCTTGTGGGTCTCACCATTTTTGAAAACAATTGATGAAAATTAGGGTAAAAAGAGAAAAGGGGTGAAAATTTTGGAGGAAAAGATGAAGAGATGGGGTTTCTTACTGGTTAGATAGGGTTAAGAGAATGAAAAGATACTTATACAGAGTGAATAGACGTCTAAGATTCAATAGGTGCATCCAAGAGACATGATTTTTCAATTCATATTTAAAAAAAAAATCGTCTGCGGCAGACGTCTATTTCCGAAAATAAACGTCTCTTTTTGTCAATAGACGCCTGAATAGACGTCTATTAAGACGTCTACTGCACATAAATGGCAGAAAACAGAGAATTTTTTTGTATGTGTTGTATTAGTTTTATGTGTTTTTATTTAGTGTGTGCTTTTTTAATTTTCATGTATGTCGTTATTTAAACTTAATAAATATTTGTTTGTTGAATAAAGATTTATGACAAACTCAGAGTAATTTTTCGAGAAATTATACAGCGAAATGTAAAAATACTAAATTATCACAATCACAGAAACACTCACAGAACTACAGAAAAGTAAATTGATACAGAGAATTGTTATCGAGGTTCACCAACCCAGTGGCTAATCTCTGCCTGAGAACTCTTGCTCAGTATTCAACACACTATCCAGTGACCTCTTACGGGTGGAGAAACCCAGATCTTTTACCCAGACTCGGATCCAAACCTTTACACTTACAGGCAATGAACACCTAGACCTTTTCCGAGGATCAAGTCCAAACCATTACAATTGTAAAGAACTTAAACCTCTCTTCATTAGTTTATTACAATTTCAAAATTATTACAATCTCAATATACACCAACTTTGACAATCCAAACGATCTCAAAAAGAATAATCAAAACTTAGATTCAAAAAGATGATGGATTGCATTTTAGAGAGTTAAAAACGCTTAAAATCAAAATCGAAGAAGTTTTTCAAAAATTAACACAAGTTTAAAATCGATACCTTCTTCGACAAATTAACAATCTTTCTTTTATAAAGAAATAGAAAACTCTAAAGGCTAAGAAAGATTGTTGCTCTGTGGAAAAAAAATTAGCAAATGCTTGAGTGTATTGAGAGAGTTTTTCACGAATTCTAGAAAACCATAATATTAAAGTTTTAAAGCGAGAAAAAACCTATCAAATCAAATGAAACTGTCCTATTTATAAAAAAATGTTTTGAGGCAGTTGGGACAATTAAAGTAACTCCCCCTAAATTATAGGACAGTTTCTAGCCGTTGTAAAACCGTTTCAAAACCCAAATTCCCACCAAATTTAAAATTTGAAAACTTGCACAGACGTCTATATAAACGTGTATTTCCCTGAAATAGATATCTATATGTCTGATATTCAGACATGGTTTTTTTGACATAATTTAAAAAAATTGATTTGAGGAATTTGTTTTGGGATTAGATGGAAAATTTGATTCTAGGCTTTTGAGATCGACTTGACTCTAGACTCAAAAAATAAAATGAAAAAGTCTTGGATTCCTTGAATGGCTTGAACGATTTTTAATGTCGACTTTCTCGTGTATTCTGTTGAAATCCATATTGAGTGCGATTGAGTCAATTTGATACTCCATTTGATGTCAATTTATTTCAATGATTGTCCTGATGCCTGAATAACTCCATTGTGTAGCACTTTGATATTTCTGACATGGTTAGATCTGATATCATATATTGAAATATATTTTTGTAAAATAATCAAAACATGAAGAGATTCTTTTTAAAAGCTAACAAAAATAAACTAAAAGCTCGGATTAATATTTTTTTTATGCGCTTCACACGTTCTTTGGACTTGTTTCTCGTTAGATTAAAGAATATAATAGCCCTTACAACTATTAAATGCTTTTGTTTACATTGTTACTTCAATGGCATTCTCATCTACAGGTGAACTAAATCAGTTTTGTTAGAAATATGACTAAACGTGCTAAGCTGAAATATGAAGTTTGTTAAATTGAAACAAAAGAACCAAAATGGAGCATAAAAATACTAAATTTGTTAATATGTCTGTGTCGATTTTTGACCCAGAAAAGGAAACTCGTATCCGGTTATTGGATCCAAAGTTACTCGGTATAGAATTGATCTTACATATGTGTTTATGTCCGAAACAACTTTCACTAGAGTCGAACTATAACATAGTTGGCAAGCCACCTAAACTCTATAAAGTTGTGGTGAGGGTGAGGAAAATAATTTTTCATATTATAGCACTCTGGATTTTTTAGCAGCAATATATCTTTTTGCTAATAAACTTTTTAAATGCGTGCATGGCTGGATTAAAACCGAGTGGCTTTGATACCATCTTAAGTAATCTACCGCTCCACCATAATTCTGAAGTTGTGTTGAGGGTTGAGCGGGTTACTTCTATGTTCTAGAAATATCACGGTCACATTTTCAATGAATGCCTCCACCTTTATTTAAAGGGATTTCTCCCTTTTTATACTTCAAAAAAAGACTAATCGTCATCAAAGCATTTTCTCATCCTAATATGGGCGGCTATGAAGCAAAGCTGAAGTAAAGATCCGGCAAAGTTTTACGACCGGCGGTTGACTTGACATCAATCCTCTCTGAATAAGTGTCAAATTCCTGGTTAGAAAACTATGCATGGGGCTTATCATAGTCCTGGATGACAAGTTGGCAGCCTCCAAATTCTCGGACCATGAAAAAGTCTAAAATAAGAGGAAAATATGACACAAATATAGCCAACAGCGAAATAAATGAAAGGATGTAATTTTGGCCCTTCACAATAGTTAGGGTAATCAAAACTTTAGCACACCAATTTTTTTACACAAAAATGGCAACGACCCAGATAACCAAAGGCCATAACTAATCCCCAAAGCACAAACTCAAACAGTAACATTTTCAAGAAAAGGAACAAAAAAAAACAGAGACGAAACCAAGCAGTAAAAATTGTTAAAAATTGTAGTACCTAATTTTACATGGCTGAGGGAGGGGGACATTGAAGGTGAGGTGATTCTGGGGGAGTGGGCCCACAGTGTAGACCCCACAGTCTCCTCGTACACAAGCCTCGTCTCTCCAATCTCTTCATTGTATATTCCCTCTATCTGCTCCAACAATTTTCTTCCCAAAATGCCCCCCCTGCGGTTCTCCACAGGACGACCGTCCTGGAACCACAGCACCGCCTGCCATTGTTTTCAAAATTTTGAGAAAAAACTCGTTTGATTTGATTCAGTGATTGTGGGTCTCTTTTTCAGATAATCCTCTTGTAGTTTGGGGCCTTTGAATATGGCCCAAGTTAATGTGTATTATTATAAGTGACATATTTCTATTTATAAATTATAAACTACAACTCTTCTTTATTTTTACTTTTTTCAAAATAAGTTTGCACATCTATCAATTATCTGACATTATGTGATACCAGCAAGGGACCTAGTACATAACAATGTTTCAGATATGTTTCCGGGTTTAAAGTGGCCGAGTGTATATTGGTTGGAAGTTGCAAAACTACGGTCTCATCGCTAAATTAATTTATTCGAAAGGCTTAGACCATTTGATTATGTACCATAACATGTCTTAGCCTTTTAGATCATGTGAAAAGTCTACATCATAAACATGATAAATAATAAATAAAAAATGATAAACAAAGAAATTTAAGATGATGGTTTCAGCAGGGTATTTTCTCCCGAAAAATATATATATACATCGTTTGAGTTCTTAGTTAACAATCTAGTTCAAGGAAAAATTGTTTCTTGAAGCCTAGAAATGCCAAAATCTAGCGGAATAAAATCACAAAATGGTAATTATATCTAAACATGATTAGATGAAAATCTTTGCAATTGGGGCTCAAATGATCGAGTTACAAACGCAAGAGACCCCTCTCATGAAAACAAGGAAACCCTTTTTAATGGGTAAAACCAGCACTTTTCCCCATAAACCCTAACGGTGCTAATGGTTTGCATCCATGATATGTTTATTCTTTTTCTTTCTCGGATTCATAGCTTTGTGAATCTATGCTCACCCTTTAAGGAAAGGGAAGACTGTAGATGATATGTAAAATTAAATTAAAGGTTTAGAAGAATTTATATAGATGGGAAAGAAATTTGATAACAAAAAGGAAAAAAGAGGAGAAAGAAATGTGGGAAAGAAAGGTTGAAGGGTATTTTAGTAAAAATAAATTAATAAAGCTAACTGTGATAAATTTTGGGGGTAAAATACATGTTTGTTTAAGCAAGGGAGTTTCCTGTTTTTTGAGCAAAAATTATGAGAGTTTTCGAGCAAAAACGACGAGGATTTTCCACAATTTACCCTTAAAAAAATGATAAAATAGAGCTGAGGTCGACGACATCTCCATCGCTGCAGTGGCACGACCCAGCACCAAGGTCTAGAAGTAGTAGAAGTGAAGAAGCACGAAGAATGCAAAAGAGATGCATATGAAAGGGTGCTAAATAACTTTTTCTTTATAAATTGTAATACTGAAGAATTAAACTAATTTGTTGTCAAAATAAAATAAAAACGAATCAATTAATGGCCCTAAGAACAAAAGAAAGAACACCAGCATTATATTGAAAGAAATGACCATCAAGTTTTTCTTTAGGAATGGTAGCCTTGAAATGGTTGGTCATAACTACAATGGCTTTCCTGAACTCCCAACTCCCTTCCTCAACATCGGCGCTCAAATAATAGCCGGCTTCTCACTTTCTGATGTCATCTTCTACAATTCAAATTGAAGCAAGAAGAAGAAAGTGTTCAAGAGTATATATATATATATATATATATATATATATATATATATATATATATATATAAAAGTTTGCTTTATATATGATGAGGATATATTTATATATCTAATAAGTGAAGGGTTTGCGTGTGTGTATAAAATTTAAAAAGAAGAACAATTTGTACACTCTTCGAAAGCCCCCCCCCCCCGGCTGTTTATTTCTTGTGTGAGGTTCTTTCATGTGTTTTTTAAATAGAGTCTAAGAAGGCAATGGAATATGAATGAGTATAGAGAATTGGTTGGCAAAAATTGCATGAAGGGCGGCAGAGATTCATTTCATGGTACAAAAGTTAGTTACTTAATCAACATATTTACTGACGCGGGGCGGATCCGTGCATCAAGATGTTACCTTCTGTTGATCTGCTGATGGCGGCGATGGATGGCTGATATTGGATCTGGAGGCAGGCTCCTGAGGCGTGTGGATCTCAATGGATTTGAGGTTGTTTGCGCCGAGCTACCTGCAAGGAAGTCCTGGGGTGGTTGTACCACCGAGAACCCTCCGACGGTCAAGTTAGAGAGGAAATCCTAGCATAGTAACGGCTTAGTGGAGTAAAAATGGCTTACTTGGACTGTCTGAAGAAGGGGTTTATATAGCGGTGGCAGCGGGCAGGGCAGGCGCGAGAATCACGCCAGCCGTTACGCTCCCAACGTCACGCCTACGTGATGAGCGGGATCTCCCATTAATGGCAAGACAGGCTCGTTAATGGGGGATCGTGATGGCATGGAACGTGGGATGTGGACGGCGGAAATCTCGCGCATGGCGAGATTCGCAGGATGGCGGTTGCGTCTGTGAGCAGTGTCCTTGGTCGATCGATGACCTCGGCGGGAGAGCTCGCGGAAGAGCCGAGGTATCTTGGTTCTGCTCGAGCCCAGAGGCTAGTTGAGAGGGCCGAGGAGGCTCGGGCCTGTGATAGCTCGGAGATGAGCTGTGAGGCCGAGGAGGCGAATTGTGCTGGGGGCTCGGAGGTGAGCCAGCGTTTGTTTGTGGGACGGGCACAGGAGTGGCCTGGTCGGCCACTGTTGGTCCTTTCTTGTGAGCTTTGGGACATGCCATCTGCCACGTGTCATGATCTAGAAGATCACCGATATCGAGCATCATCATTAGCCCCCACTCTCATCCCGACCAGCTGACGAGTCGGGTCGAGAGTGGTCTGCCGGGTCACCTAAGGTGAGCTCCTTTCGAAGATATCGTCGGGGCGTGTTCCCGGGCAATCTGTTGTATTTTCTGGATGACGCCAGCGGATCAGGGGAGAGATCTTTGCATTAAAGAGGGTGCGCCGGATCATGTGTACGTTTACTAAAGCGACAGTCTACGTATCGGACGCTGGTTGGATGACGCGATGGGCCGCAGACCTCTGGCGTCTGGGGGGATATGCCAATGTGCATGCGACAGGTGGAGCGATCGTGGCCGTCGAGTGTACTGAACCACTTCGGCGGGAGATAACTGTCGCCGTTGGATGAGAACGCCGGTGGCAATAAGTAGAGGCGGGGTCCACGTGAGGGCTCATTCCTCTTCATAATCTTCTCGTCTTTGGTCTTATTAGCTCGGCGTTCTCCTCTTTAGGTCGGGGTTTCCGCATTTGCTTTTCCGAGGACTCCTCTTCATCAGGTTAGATGTCTTCCTCTGAGGAGTATGTAGATGTAGTTGGTATAGAGTCTGGGGAGCCTTCTGTGGAGTCTTCCTCTTCTTCCCCTTCTTCTTATTCTTCTTCTGGACCGGAGCCCTCCCAGGGAGCTAGGGTTAGGTCTCCTTCCCAGGGTCGCGCGATGGGGGCGGCCCCCCGAGTGGAGGTCGCGGATGCGCCTGGCGTGCCGTTGTTCAGTTGAAAATATTGCACTTTGGTATAAGTATTTTCCTTACATTTCTTAAATAATAAAAGGTGTTTATTATAAATATTAAACATATTTGGATTTATCTGCAAAATACTATTTGCCATATGTTTATATATTATAATTAATATTATGAAGGAAAATATAGGCATTTTATATTTATATAATATTTTGGTAATTGAAAATATGCATATCATATCAAATATTCTAATCACAATTCTTAAAAGATATAATATCATACAAATGGTTAGAATAATATTTCAAAATATATGCATAATATTTTAGTAATTAAAAGATGCATAGCATATCAAATATTCTTAATCATGTTTCTTAAAGATTTATTACCATATAAAGTGCATAGCATATTAAATATTCTTAATCAAGTTTCTTAAAGATTTATTACCATATATAGTGATTAAGATACTCTCTTTAATTTAATAAATAAACTAACATTATTCATAGAGATATTGTGCAAGATTTAGCTCAGATCAAGAGATCAAGGTGTTCAAGATGTCAGGATCAAAAATCTGCCAAAATCATAAAATCAATACTGATAGGGACTCAGAATCCAGGCATGGAAAGTCACCATATTAGGAAGTCACCATATATGGTAATTAGTTTTTCTTCTTTGAGGGCTATATAAAGGACCAAGGGCTAAAGTTAGAAGGCATCAAGCCGAAGAGATCATGAAGTCCAAGACAGCTCACGCATCCAGGCTGATCATCAACTGTTCATCTACCTCCTTCGGAAGAGTTCGAGAAGCAAACCAAGTTTTTGTAATCATTTTTTAAGGAATAAAGTGTAGATTGTTCAAGTTGATTAATAAAGGTAGCTGTTTTATTTAATTCTTTTGCATTTTGCATTATGTTTTCCCTCTCTGTCTTTTCATCTTCTTTTCCCAACAGCGCGAGTAATTCTCCGCTTGTTAGGGTTCATAGGATTATGGTAGATTAATGGATAATGAAGATCCTTAAACTCTTTTTACGTCCTATAAAATTTATAAACTTTACTAAAAGAATCATTAACATCAAAATCGGGCGCGCTACCAATTTATTGTTAGTCTCGACCGCGATTAGAGATTAGATTAATGATTGTTTTGATAAAGGCTAGATATGAACGGAGTTCCATGTCGAGATAGAGGTTAAGAGTGGGAACCTTTTTCCCTCCAGAAACCCTAATCTACATGTATCTCTGTCGTTCTAGTTTTAAATCTATTAAAGGATAAAAAGAGTAATCTTTAATTAACCATCCATAACTACTAAATCCTAATGAACCCTACAAGCTCCCTTTTAATATTGAACTTACATCCATAATTAATCTAGATCTATATTTTGCATCCGTGTTTAACGTAGATCTGGAACCTACAACCATTCTTATTTCTTCCTCCTTTCTTTCTCAACACGCCTAAAGTAAGAATAAAATATTCCACGTTTTCCTGTGGACGACCCGTACTCATCTCGGCTAGCTACAAGAGACACCGTTATTGATTGCGGTTATTCTACAAACACTTTTTCACACAAATCAGCCGTCTACGGTGAGGCATGAGGAGGAGCTTGCCAATGCTCAGACTCATTTCCATATTCCTCCCGGCTACACGTTGCGTTTGGCCAGGGAAGAGGAGAGGGCAGATCAGGTACAGGGCAGGGAGATTGCCCTGTACTTGGAAGCCTTTTGGGCCGGAATACGCCTGTCTTTCTCTCCCGAGGTTGTTAGAGCGCTGAATTACTTCGGGTTAGCCCCGGACCAGCTAGTGCCGAACTCCTGGAGGATTCTCCTCGGGTTCCTGGTCCGTTTGAAGTTGCAGACGATCCCCTTCGGTCTGTCCATCCTTGCATCCTCTCTCATTTACAAAGGTCACCCGGCACTCGCACGGGCGACCCGAGGTGGGTTTACCTCTCCTTTAGAAAACGACGGGGGAGTGCAGCGGGGTCGGGATTCATCGTCTTGCCTTCTTCCATCCACGATTGGAAAAAGAAGTTTTTCTTTATTGGGCCGCCAGAGGGTGAGGACTGGCCCATACCCATCCAGTGGTCTAGGGATAGGTGCTGGCGGGGAAGTCCGTCCAACGATCCCGATGCAGTGAGAGTGGCAGAGTGGGAGCCCATTCCTCGGGCCGACGTGCTGCTTTCTGAGCGGGCCCTTAGTTGGGCTGGGTTCAGCCCCGCCCAGTTCGTCGGTAAGTTAGGAGCTTGCGTTTGTCTTCATTTTTGTTTGTGTTGCTAATTCCATTGTATTTTGTCTTGTGCAGAACCCATGGACTTGAGCCACCTCCGAGCAGCCATGCGCAAGCCAAAAGAAGGGATCGAAGGCTGGAGGTGCCAGCTCCTCTCGTCCGACGTCTGTCCCGGTTCCCCCGGCAGCCGTCCTACCCCAGCGTTCGCCTGCGGGCCGAGCCCCGGAGCCCAGCCAGGCGCCGAGCAGAAAACGGGTTCGGGGAAAGGATGCCCAGGATTCGGAGATGGAGACTGGCTCTCCGCCTTCGCCTATCAAAAGGTTCCCCCGAACAGTTCCGTGGACCCTGGCCTCCCCGATCTTGGTGGACGAGGGGGGCCTCAGCTTTGAGGTGCCCTCGGGGCTTTCCGTCGCTGACAGCTTGCTGTCGGACATGGAGAGGTCTGCCGGGGGCAAGATCCCTCGGGGGACTCTCAGGGCACAGATGGCGGCAATCGCCTAAGAGGCCGTGCAAGTTAGTGCCCGTACTTTACTTGACTTTTGCTTCAGCTTCTTACTATTCGTGAGATTCGGTGCCTCTCCTTTCTTTCTGACCCCCTTCTGACTTCTTCAGGTTCTCCAGCACGTCGCCCTCATCATCCATATGGAGGACGAGAAAATTACCCCGGCGGTACGAGCCGCGGGAGAGCTCTCCTCGCTGGAGGAGAGCTCAAAGCGGGAGTTGGAGGCGGCGATGGCGAAGGTCGCTGCCTTGGAGAGCAAGGTGGCGGCCGGGGAGCAGGAAATGGCAGCCGCAAAGCAGGAGGTAGCGGCCGTGAAGCAGGAGGCTGCCAAGTATCGCGAGGCCGCCGAGGCCAAGCTTCAGGACTCTAAGGCGCTCGTCGGCACCTTGAAGAAGTCGACGAGCACCCTCCGGAAGGAGCTGGAGGCGGCGGTAGAGGGGGTGAAGCGAGCCGACCTCAGAGCGGCGAAGGCGGTGGAGAACTTCCAGAAGTCGGAACATTTTTACACCATCCTAGCCTTGGCCACTACCGCCATCTGGCACGAGGCCCTCGATGCCGTCAAGGCTCGGATGCTGGAGTTCGTTGACGACGAGCTCCAAGCTGAATATCCTAGCGGAGATGACAAGCAGGGGGACGGCCCGGAGGGCGAGACCGAGGAAGAGATTCCCAGTGAGGGCGACGCCGAGGCTCCTGTGATGGGCGTTGAGCTTCCATAGGCTGTGCCTGGCCATGAGGCCTGAAGCCCCTCGTCTTCTTGTTTCATTTCTTTGTTGTATCGGGAATATTGTAGGCCTCCGGGCATTTTGTAAGGCTGGAGAGCCCCCAATACCCTTGTAAAGACTTTGACTTTGTGAATAAAGAATTTTTGCAGTAGTATTTGCGAGCGTATTTTCCTTTGTCAGTAAACACTTATAATTGCATAGTACTGTCTTTGTGTTAAGTCGGTTCTTCGTCTAGAGATTACACATCGAGTTGAATCTGTTCATTTGCCCAGTGTGCAAAGACGGTATCTCCATGGCCCCGAAATCGAGGTGGAGATTGCTCAGACGTAGACAGACCGGATGCCTCATGGTGAGGTCATGTTCCTTAGCGTGGGAGGCTCGGAGAGGCATGCTAAGGATGGGCCGAGCAGGGCAGCTGCTCGGTGCCTCTTGGTGAGGGATTTGATCCTTAGCGCGGGAGGGGCCGTAAGTGGCCTACCAAGGAAGGGCCGAGCAGGGTAGCTGCCCGGTGCCTCATGGTGAGGGCTTTGATCCCTGGTGTGTTGGGGTAGGGAGCTACCAGCTAGGGATAACCGAGCAAGGGCGGGCCCGGTTGCCTCTTTCGAGGGCTTTGGATCCTTAGCGCGGGAGGGGCCGTAAGTGGCCTACTAAGGATGGGCCGAGTAGGGTAGCTGCCCGGTGCCTCATGGTGAGGGCTTTAATCCCTGGTGTGTTGGGGTAGGGAGCTACCAGCCAGGGATAACCGAGCAAGGGCGGGCCTGGTTGCCTCTTTCGAGGGCTTTGGATCCTTAGTGCGGGAGGGGCCGTAAGTGGCCTAATTAGGATGGGCCGAGCAGGGTTACTACCCGGTGCCTCTTGGCGAGGGCTTTGATCCTTAAGGATGAGCCGGGCAGGGTTGCTTCCCGGTGCCTCTTGGCGAGGGCATTGATCCCTGGTTTGTTGGGGTAGGGAGCTACCAGCCAAGGATAACTGAGAAAGGGTGGGCCCGGTTGCTTCTTGCGAGGGCTTTTTATCCTTAGCGTGGGAGGGGCCGTAAGAGGCCTACTAAGGATGGCCGAGCAGGGTTGCTGCCCGGTGCCTCTTGGCGAGGGCTTTGATCCTTAAGGATGGCCGAGCAGGGTTGCTGCCCGGTGCCTCTTGGCGAGGGCTTTAATCCCTGGCGTTGTGGGGTATGGGAGCTACCAGCCAGGGATAACCGAGCGGGGTAGTCGCTCGGCTGCCTCTTAATGAGGGCTTCGATCCCTGGTGTTGTGGGGTAAGTGAGCTACCAGCCAGGGATAGCTGAGCAGGGGAGCCGCTCGGCTGCCTCTTGGTGAGGGCTTTGATCCATGGCGTTGTGGGGTAGGGGAGCTACCAGCCATGGATAGCCGAGCGGGGTAGCCGCTCGGCTGCCTCTTAATGAGGGCTTCGATCCTTAGCGCTGGAGAGGTCGTGGGAGGCCTGCTAAGGATGGACCGAGTAGTGAAGCTGCTCAGTTGCCTCTTGGCGAGGGCTTCGATCCCTGACGTTGTGGGGTAGGAGAGCTACCATCCATGGATAGCCGAGCGGGGAAGCCGCTCGGCTGCCTCTTAGTGAGGGCTTCGATCCTTAGCGCTGGAGGGGCCGTGGGAGGCCTGTTAAGGATGGACCGAGCAGTGAAGCTGCTCAGTTGCCTCTTGGCGAGGGCTTCGATACCTGGCGTTGTGGGATAGGGAGCTACCAGCCAGGGATAGCCGAGCAGGGTAGCCGCTCGGCTGCCTCTTCGTAAGGGCTTAGATCCCTGGCATTGTGGGGTAGGGGTGCTACCAGCCAGGGATAGCAGAGAAGGGTAGCCGCCCGGCTGCCTCTTGGTGAGGGCTTCGATCCCTGGCGTTGTAGGGTAGGGAGTTACTAGCCAGGGATAGCCGAGCAGGGTAGCTGCTCGACTGCCTCTTCGTGAGGGCTTAGATCATTAGCGCTGGAGGGGCCATAGGAGGCCTGCTAAGGATGGACCGAGTAGTGAAGCTGCTCAGTTGCCTCTTGGCGATGTTCTGTCCGTCCTCCCTGGTGCGAGGACCGGGAAGAGGGACAGTCATTGTCGACACGTATCACGATCGCGTGGGGTACGCGAAGCGCCGGAGTGTCATTTCGATTTCGCATCGAGCGGCGCGATGTCTACCGCGTGGCGGCACAGTTGCGGGTGAAATGGGCGACCGTTGAACTCTGGGGGCATTGTGGGATATAAAATGGAGGGGGTGTTGATTACTCCCTTCCTCACACCCGAAAAACAAGAATGGAGGACTTCCCTTTCACCATCCCCGAGATCATAAACTTCGAGGATGTGTACCTCTACGATCAGTACTGTACTGAGGACACGGTGCAGTTGATGATAGGCCGCATCGAGGATCATTTTGGCCGATTGCTCCCCCGGTGCTCCCCCTACTTCAGTTGTTAATGTACTCCATCTGGAGGGCGTCGCCGGGGCTCTACAACCTCTTGTCCGAACAGCTGAAAGACATGGCCGTCGGCAAGCTAAGGTCCCTGATCTCTGCGAGTCGGCTAAACCGCTTGGAGGCGCTCGTCCTTGAGTGCTACCAATTGAGGCTCGATGCCGACGCTAGCAGGGGGCATCGAAGGAAGAGGTTAGATGCTGCGAGGGCTCGGTTGGTGGAAATATCGTCAGAGTACCACGAGCAGTGTTCTCTGCACCCCATTCCCCCGCTATTGTAAATATTTTTTTTCTTTCTTTTTTTTTTTGATGTACGGCTGAGGAGCCCACATTACCTTTTGAATGAATAAGATTCTTTTTCTTTCATGCAATGCTTTATTGATCCCTTTTATTATATGAACGAAAAGATCTCAAGAAAGGTGTACATTGCTATGGAAAGAAAATGCATGCTAGTAGATGTTCTTATTCGTGCAGCTTGAGCCCCTCGGATGTGTTCCCCTCCGAACGGCGGCCGAGACGCGTGGCCGAATCGCCTGGGGTTCGGGGCAGATGCTAATTGGTGCTATCCGTCCACCTCTCCGAAGATGCCAAGTTGATTTATGGCACCATGTATCGAAGGTTTAAACGGATGCGTCCGATGTAGCAGACTTCGTCAGATTCCCCCTCGCTTGAGGGGTTTTTGATTGTAGGGACGCTCTTCCCTGCAGGCGCAAGCCCCTGCAGTTAATTACGCTACCGCATCGCGGTAACCACTTTCTCCTTCTCCAGATGGTCACTTCGTGTCGTGTGTATTTATTTTATGTTTAGTTGCCCATGGATTGTATACGGAGACTGAGTTATGTCGTCGCCTGTAGGGCGTGGACTAGTCCAAATCCGTATTATCTTAGATTTGAGTTTGGGGGTTTGGGTTTAAGGATACGTTAGCCTCATCTGAGCCTAAGATCGACTTAAACGTTTGTTAAGGATACGTTAGTCTAGTTTTTAGACTAAGATCGACTTAACGGGATCGTTTAGATCTGACAAGAGAGCAATAAAAGGGGGGCTCTGTTGTTTAGTTTAGTGACGTTACGGTCGGTAGGTAGTTTAAGGACATTGCGGTCCATGGGTAGTTTAAGGACATTGCGGTCCAATGTTAGTTTTAAGACATCTCGGTCGAGGTTAAGCACGTCATAGTCCATGGGTTTAAGGACTCCACAGTCCGTTGTTAGTTTTAAAACATCTCGGTCAAGATTAAGGACCTCATAGTCCATGGGTTTAAGGACCCCACAGTCCGCTGTTAGTTTTAAGACATCTCGGTCAAGGTTAAGGACCTCATAGTCCATGGGTTTAAGGACCCCACAGTCCGTATCAATGTGTGGTCATCGGGACCCGTCACCTCTTTGAAGACGTTGAGGAATTACAACGCCAAGTATCAAAGGAGTGAAGAGATGTACCCTTGAACCGGGGTGGATTAAATAGTCTTCGGCCCAGTTTGGGATCAAGACCAATTAATTATGTTATGAGCCCATTAGCCCAGTTAAGTCTGAATTGAGGACTTATGGCCATCTTGGGCTAAGTCCAATCATGTTTGGAATATTGGTTTCCTGTTGGCCCATTGAAGAAGAGGCTTTGCCTCTGGCCATTCATTCAACAGTGTTGAACACTGGGATCAAGTTAGTGTTTTAACACTAAAAGACAGTTGGTGTTAGACACCAGCAACAGGGGGTTCAAATTAGTGTTAAACACTAGAGCAGATCAGTGTCAAACACTAGCAGCAGAGGCTTCAAATTAGTATTGAACACTAAGAATTTCAGTGTTAAACACTGCAAATAAAGTTCTTTGATTAGTGTTGAACACTAAGGCCAAACAGTGTTTTAACACTGGATTCAGAGGTTCCAATTTAGTGTTAAACACTGAGGCAAGAGGGGTCACGTGGTAGCACGTGAGGGCGCCCTCCCTTCATTCGTTCTGCTGAGAATATTGCATCTTTTAGAGCATCACGTGCCATCACGTGACGGGCATTTAAATGCTTGTATTTCGAAGCCTCTACCAAGGGTCACGTGGGTCACGTGAGGCACTGCCTCAAAGGTCCTTCTCTATAGATCTTTTCGGGGGTTACGTGGTGGCACGTGACCCTACCTCTTTGTATGTTTTTTTTAGAAGATCTGTTAATCCCCCCTTTTTTTAAGAATTAAATTCTTCGTAGGGTTGAACCCTAACGATAAATTTAAGAGGAATTAAATTCCTATTTCCTTCTGAAGATTTATATTCTGGGATAGAGTTGAACTCTGAATTTTCTGTAGGAATTAAATTCCTCATATATGTGAAGAACTGAATTATATCATAGGGTTAAACCCTAATAAAAGCTTTAAAGGAATTAAATTCCCACTCTCTTTTAGAGAGGTATGAGATTCTGTCATAGGGTGAAACCCTAATTTCTTCTTTCTTAAAGGAATTAAATTCCTGTTATTTTAACAGGACTAAGTTCTTAATTAGGGTTAAACCCTGGATCTGTTTATTCTGAAGGAATTAAATTCCCATAACATAGGGTCAAACCCTAATTTTATTTTAAAGGAATTAAATTCCTATAGTTCTGCGAGAATTATATTCTCAATCTTCCCTTCCCTCTCTATGCTTTGGATCTGCATGGCAGGATCTCAACCTAATGAGAATTAAATTCTCAATTCGAGGGGAGATGTGCACTTTACAGATCCTCCACTAAAGAGAGAACTATGTTCTTCTGTTTTATATCAGAGTTAAACTCTGTTGAGAATTAAATTCTCCTTTCCTTTCAAAAAGCCTTCCCTTTCTTATCTAGGGTTTTCTTTTGCAGAAGATCCAAATTTCTCCAAAGTATCAAGGCTCTCTTTTTTTTTTTTACGTATCTATTCTTTTCTGCCTATATATCCCTGTGTGTCTCTTGGCTCCTATTTATAGGAGAAGCAGCAGAATCAATTAGTTTTGGTGAATCTTTCATTGAGAGATTTAATTTGTATTCACCATTCGTTTTGGACCTTTGGATTATTAGGTGAATTTTATTCACCATTGGATTTTAAATCCAGAGATTCTCCTTTGTTATTTCGGTTAGATTTTAAAGGGAAATCTTTCCAAATTCAAGATTTTTCCATAGATAGGTGATATTTATTCACCTTTAAATTTTTAATTCAATCGGTTCCTTTGGAAAGATTTGAGAGGTCTTTTCTCATAATTTAATTCTGTTAACAGTTAGGCTTTGAAAGCCGGTCACGTGTGGGCACGTGACTCCCTTGGAACGAGCCCTCTTCTTCTTTTTGCGCTCTGCCTTCTGACCGCTGCTTAGCCGTCACGTGCCACCACGTGACCCCTGGTCACGTGTGAGCACGTGACCCTCATCTGGAACCTTTTCCTTGATTTAACCGGAGAATGAGTCTGCTGCTTTTAAATGTCACGTGCCAACACGTGACCCTGGTCACGTGAGAGCACGTGACCCTTTCTGAAGCCCTTTTCTTTGATGTAGTTCAGGGAACCGGTTTGCCTTTGAAGCCGCTTTTAAATGTCACGTGCCAACACGTGACCCAGGTCACGTGGGAGCACGTGACCCTTTCTGAAGCCCTTTTCTTTGATGTACACGGGAAGCTGAATCTGCCTTGCCGATGCTTTTAAATGTCACGTGCCAATACGTGACTGCTGGTCACGTGCTAGCACGTGATGCCTCCTTCGTAACCTTTCCTGATTTTAAATCAGGAAACAGGATGTTTGTTGGTATCTATGCCCGGCATAGGGTACCGAGCTTCGTTGGTGCCAGACGTATCCTCCGCTGACACGACCATGAATTGGCCGATGGTCAGCTCGGCGGGAGGGGGATGCTGCTCCTGCTCGCGGTCAGCTTGCCGCTTGTCCCTCAAGTATGCTACGAGGTTCCCCGAATGGATGAGCTCCTCAATGTAGTCACGGAGCTGCTTGCAGCTCTCCGTGGAGTGGCCTAGCGACCTGTGGAAACCGCAGTAGGGGCCCCAAGTTCGTTTTGAGGCCATTCGCGAGATCGGGGGAAGCTTGAAGAATCCCTCTCCCTTGGCCTCTTCTAGTAGCACCGCCTGGGAGACATTGAGCGGGGTGTATTCCTGAAACTTCGGGAGATAGGGCTTTGCCCGCTCAGGTCCCCTTCTCTCTTCCCTTGCCCTTTTCTTCTGGTCGGCTTGCTCTACCCGGGGGAGATTTACATTCACCTCGGATTCGAGATGGATCTCGCGCTCGGTCCAGGCTTTTACCTCGGCCATGGTCTTAGGTTGCGCTAATGCAAAGGAGCGTAACCACTCCTTGTGCCTAAGACCAGACCTAAGTGCTGTGATGACGGTCTTGTCCCGGTGCTCTGGGACCTCGAGAAGAGCGTTGTAGAAGCGGGTGACGTATGCTTTGAACGTCTCCTTATCCCCACTCTTGATCGTGAAGAGATGGTCGACTGTGCGTTTTTGTTGCCTGTTCCCAACGAAGTGGCCGAGGAATTGGGTGACCAGCTCGTCGAAAGTTGAGATCGAGCGAGGTTCGAGTCCTCGGAACCAGTCTCGTCCGGAGCGGATGAGAGTGGTCGGGAAGACTCGGAACTGGGCAGCGTCGGAGTTATCTTGGAAGCTCATTCCCGCGGTGAACGCATCCAAATGGTCCTTCGGGTCAGATTTACCGTCGAAGAGAGAGACCTTTGGGGGCTTGTTGCGGGAGGAGACGTGGACGGCGAGCAGCTCCTCGGTGAATGGCTTGGTGAGCGAGTCGGAGGCGTATTTAACCACGTCGCTTGAGCAGTGACCTTCCCGATGCATACCCTCGATCTTCTTCTCGAGGGCGTCGAATCGGCTGTGGTATCCCGACGATTCGGCATATTCTGATCCCCGACCTCTGCTGTTGGAGACCTGCGACTGGGAGCGGCCCGGTTCCTGTAACACCCGAGCCCAATGCTACTAAATTCAGTTACCGTTTGAGCGTAGTGTGGCACTCATTTCATTTATCTTGCTTGATTGTTGCTTACTGTAAATTTTACCCGGCAAATTCATTTCTGCATATAACAATTTATGGCATCTAAAATAAAATTAAAAATATTCATCATGGCCTACTTGACACCCCTAACCCCGTTGTAGCGTCCGTGCATCGTGTTCTCGTCCCGTTCAGTGAAACGGGCGAGTTTGGACGGCTACGCGCACGTACGTGTGTCCATTTTGGGGGTATGCTTTTTGATCATAAAACACTTCATTTTAAATTTTGAATCCCGCCGAAAATTCTATTATTTCAATTTCAAATTTTTGGACCCGACCCGGACGCGACTTGGAAATATTTTACTTGGCGCCAAAATCCCAAATTTTAATATATTTAAACCATCGTAAATTTTTTATTAACCATATAAATATTACTGTTCCCTTATAATCTTTTAAATCTTTATTTAAAATTTTCTTCCTAACCTCTAATCTCTCCCCAGCCAATCACCAACTCTTTAACCCCCCGTGGGCCCCCTTACCTCTCTCTCTATCTCTCTCCTCTCTCTCTCCCCCGTCTCTCTCTCTCTCTCTCTCTCTCTCTCTCTCCCCATCTTTCTCTCTCCTCTATATACCTTTCCCTCCTCTTCCTTTCTTTTCTTTTCACGTAACCTGCGAACCCAACCCCAGCGAACCCGAACGCCTCACCCCTCGCCGCTGCAGCACCAACGCCGACGCGAACATCACCAGCATCCTCGCCTCCTCAACCTCGTCTCATCTACTTCCTCCTTCATCAACCCCGTGCACCCTGCACGCGTCTACACACCCCCGACCAGGCCAGCGTGCACCCTCTGCACACCGTCGCACCGCCGGAGGTCGCTGCCGACGACCCGTTCCCGTGTCCCTGGTCCTCGCGTACGCCCCTCGGTGAGTTTCACATCCCCTCACCTTCTCCTTTCTTCTTCTCCATCCTATGTTCTGGTTTCTTGATCTAGGAACTCTTCGCTGTCGTCGTAGGCCACCGCCGGAGCTCCGTCGACGAGGTCGACCGTCACCACTCGTCCCACAGACCACTGTAAGCCTTCCCTTCTCCATCCCCCTTCCCTTTCTTCTTTATTTTCCTTCCTTTTCCTTGTGCAACTCTTGACATTCACTGTTCTGAACTTGGCCAGAATCCGGTGATGCCGGCGACGTGTCCCGACGTTCCAACGAAGTACCCCGGCCCGTGTGGTTCCACTGTTCGTCGTTTGGGTTCATTCCGTGAACCGTGCGCCCGTCGCGAGTTTCCCCCCCCGACGTTTATTGTTCCGTATTCCCGGTTCGCGACCCGTCGAGGCAAGTAACCCTTGCTACATGCTAAACAATATTTACTTATAATTAATGATACCCTAAACCCGCTATTTAACTTTAGTATTATAATTTCCCATTTTCATGTCAATATTGTTATATGTCATTTTAACTTCCAAACGTGAAACCTACTATTTGCAATTACTGTATGGAACCTAATAACCACAGTTACATGTTTTAATTACATTTTCACTAATGACGTAGCCTATGGTACTTTATTTATTGTTTTACTTCATTCGGACATTCGTGTACATTTAACCTGCTTAAACTGTGATTTCATCCATGGGACTTATAGAAATATATCATTGCATCCATGAAGTTTTAAACTTGTTAACATGATTAAATGGCTATAATTGTCATACTGCATTCTTATAATGTTTAAAATCATTTCTGTGACACAATTGATCACCGTACTGCTAATTGAATGAATCTGCCTATTGCTTAATTCATTACTTAGATCATGTTGTTGATAACCATGCCTGATTATGTGACCGAGTATGAGTGTTCATCACAGAATACTGCATTTTATACCGCCCATTCTTACGCTCGGTTGTTTATAGGTAGGTGCTTTTAATCCGTGTTTGTTATATATTTGCAGGATACAGGTTCTCGGTTCTAAAACGGTGAAATTCATGGAAAACACGATAAAATCCGGGTTCCTGCCAACCACTGAGAAAACACGGTCTCCGCTCGTCATCCGTATGTTGCCAGATACCAGTTTAGGAAGACAAAATGTCAAATCAATGTCACCTTCATGCACAAGGCTCAATGGCAACAACAAGTTCCAAGAAATCTACGCGGAGCTCGAGGCAATCATGACAAAAGACATCCACAAAAAGTCCACCTTTCCTCAACAGAAATTCTGGAAGAATTGTGAATGTATTTTCAGAAAATACATATACCAGACAACAAAGGACAAGAAACCAGGGAAGCACAGAAAATCAGAGCCCCTAATCCCACTATAGGGCCGCGGATCCGCGGCCAATAGGGGGTATTGGCGGCGGATCCGCGGCCGTACGGCCTCGACGGAGTATCATCTTTTGGGGGCTGTCTGGTAATTTTGTCTATGGTCAGATGGTTGCCCTAGGGTTTCATTTCCCTGCCTATAAATACAGCAGAACTTGCCAAGCCTTAGTGTTCATTCTTGTAGCCTCTTTTGTAGTTTTTTTGTATAGTTCTTCTTCTTCTTCTTCATTCTTTTTCCATGAAATTGTAGTGAGAGCTTTTGAGTGGGAGATTAATGAAGATGAGGGTTTTGTATCATTCTCTTGTGTTTCTTCTTCCCCTTGAGATTTTTGCTTTCTCTTGCTCATCCAACCTCTTCATTGAGCTTGAATGGTTAAGGGTTGGTTATTGATCTCAAGGGTCGTATTTTCTCACGGGACTAGCACTTCATTTCACATGCGTTCTCTACCCTTCCCTTGATCTTGCAACCTCTTCATTGAGCTTGCAAGTTTAAGGGTTGGCTATTGATCACATGCTTGTCTTGAGTCCTAGTTTCGTATTCTTTTTATCGCTTTTTATTATTCGCAATTTATTACCTTGTCTTTTATTACTTGCAATTTACTTACTTGCAATTGTATTCCTTGTACTTTAATTACTTGTATCTTTTCTTTTCTTTGTTCTTTTCTTTTTTTCCTCTCTTTTGGTTCTCTTTTGTGAATGTATGTAATTATTGTTGTTAAGATAAAATACGGTATTATAAGTTAACATTTCTTTGCCAATTCCTTTTCCCGTTATTTTCCATTTGAACTTCGCCCAAACCATACGCAAGCGCTCCGTTAGGCACCGTACCCTGACAAGGTAACGGTGATTCCTAACCGCGACCGGTTGCGTTCGGTTTGGCCGGAGGCGAAAGCAAGAGACAAGAACGGAAGGACAAGGGTAAATAAGCCGGATTCCACGAATACCGCGCTTAAATCCCCTAATCCACGTTGTTGCCAATTGCTTAGCTTCAATTGGTCAAGACTCGGCTCAAAGGTTTTGAGTACGGATTTCTTTAGCTTATAATCTCGTATCTTTTCTTAACAACTTTATACTTGCAAATAATACACATAGGATAGTCTTGAACAAACATACACAAATTCTTTATTGACTCGTCTAAAACAAGAACGGAAATACAACCATCTCCCTGTGGATCGACCCGTGCTCAACCGGCTAGCTGCAAAGCGACACCGTCTTGATTGCGGTTAACTTGAATTCTTCCAATCAAATGGCGCCGTTGCCGGGGAGACGGTAGCGTATTTTCTTTCTTGTTATTCGGGTTAATATTCTTTTTGTATATATTTATAAATAATAAAAAAAATCTTTTTGTTTTTTTTGATCATTTTTGTGGGCAAGAGTGCAGATTTTTGCAAGTTTGCAAACTGCGATTGTGGGGAGCAAAGTGTGCATTCAAGGCAAGGGTAATTGCAAAGTACAGTGCCAAAGATCCGGGTAGTTTGACCCGCGCAAGCGAACCTTTCAAGCTTACCGGATTTGATTCAACGGGGGTTTCCTAACCCAAAACTTAACGGTACGTACTTTACTAACACCTTCTTCTCAAATCCGACGCTTCCAATATACTATTCTTTGCAGGATTCTTTGCAAGTTCGCTAGCAAACGCTAAAAAAATTGACTAACCCGTATTTGTTGCAGCGCCGCGCTTAAACTAAAAAACGATTGTTTGATTCTTTATAGAATTTTTGAATTGCGCATTGCATACATTAATACGGACTTAAGGGCAAGCGAACCCCACAATATACGGTAAAGGATTTCATCACCTTTTCCGTGGCCCACAAATCACGAACTTGAGCATAACGTTTACCCGCACAAAATTTAAAAGAAACTAGACTTTAAGCCTTAAGGACTTCGCGCTCACTAGGAGAAGTTAACTGTATTTAGAACCTTGCTTAACGGTATATTGTTTACGGGGTGTCTAGGAAAGTGTTAACGGCGAAACCGCCAAAAGAGAAAGGGTTATTTAATTAAGGAACTTCGCGAAAGCGTTGGAAAACCTCCCCTTATCTCTGCACTTACCTGGCCTCGTGATCAGTGTATCTTAAGCCTGTTTCTCGACACAGTTTTACTTCGACAATCAAGTTCTGGAGCAGGTCTAGTTGACCTAGGTAAACCCTAGAATGATTAGGCGTGTGGTATTTTTGTGTCGTGATTATTTTTGTCCATATTCTTTTTTGTGTATATTTCATTCTTTTGCTAACAACTAACTAAAAAAAAAAATCACATTCTTTTTCCCCTCCTTTTCTCTTCCTTTCTTTCTTTTCTCCTTTCATATCATGGGTACTCCACCTCGCAAAACTCTTGCCGAACTTTGGTACCCACAA